>OY747108.1:11170484-13570484 GCA_963556455.1 Epiblema foenella
ACGGTCCGATATTTACGAAGTGCGAAATGTATTTAAAAGCCCCCAACAACAACAACAAAACACCGGACAAATGCGAATCGGACTCGCCCACGACGTTTTCTATGATAAATTACAAATGCCGCCGCCGCCGCCGTCGGCCGCAGAGTATGCGGCCAAATTTAAACACTTCAAGTACAGCGCCCTGGAACCGTTGTACGATTTCGTGCCGATTGCAGTGGAGACAGCGGGATTTTGGATGGTGGAGGCTAAAACCTTTATTATGGAATTCGGTCGCCGCCTTAGGGATAGGGGCTGTTATCCGCGTCCCGGATCGTATCTGGTTCAACAGATTTCGTTGGTTATACAGCGCGGTAATGCTGCAAGCGTAATGGGAACTTTTGAGCCGGGTGCGGTTCGGGGCGATGCCGATGTATTAAGGTTAATTGACGAAGCCTGTTGCGGATTGTTTTATTGTTACGTGGATATCTATATGTGACGACGCCTGTTGTTGATTCACCGTTGTACCCACCTGACGAAGCCTGTGTAGCGGATTAGAATTTTTCAGTAATGTCAAGATGATGATAATACTTAGTAGTAAATATATTTTTTGAATGACTTAACTTAGTACTTTGATTTTTTTCACAGCTTCAAGGGACTGTAGACCTGAGTATATGGTTTTAATTTCAACTCGATACCTCCACGCGTTTCCGGCATAAAGGGCCTTGAAAGACAGACAGACGGACGACAAAGTGATTTTATAAGGGTTCCGTTTTTATCCTTTTGAGGTACGGAACCCTAATAGTTAGGGAGGCGAATAGGGGAATTTTCGGTAATACTCGAGCGTGGCAGTTTAAGATATGAGAGATACCTTAGACCTAATAGAACAACCTTGTAAAGTATTTAGCTCTATATGTAGTGACGCGCGCCTAGGATAGACGATCAGATTAGTAAAAAAAAATCGATAGTCTGAAATACTCGAGCGCGTCAGATTAAGATATTGGGGGTTGATTTTAGTGTTTTAAGACTAAATTTAACTAATCTGACGATAAGTCCTTGACGCCGCCGAGTAATAGGGTCGCGAACTTGTAAAAAAAAAAACGTTAATCCGGCATTCTCGAGCGCGATTTTTATTTCATTTATTTTGAAGAATATAATGTAAAACTTACTAAAAATACAAAATCTGCCGGTTTCCGCATGACCGGAAGTGTGGAGGAGCCATTTCGTCTTCCGAAAAACGCGTCGCGGCATATAAGTCGCGAACGATACATTTTACAAAAAAAAAGTTTAAATAAACAAAAAAGGTAATTTTATTTTACACAAAAAAGGTCTCTTTACATTTTTGTCCAAAGTTAAAACTTTTTGACTTGAAGCATCATAAAAACTCAAACTCCCGGTTTTTTGAGTATATCTCGAAGACTGAGGGTGTTAAAAAAATTTGATATGAAATAACGATGATTAAATTATGTGACTTTTATTATATCTCAAAATTTTATTTTTCTAAAGGTTCTCGACAATTTTCGTGGACTCGGAAAAAGTTACGCGTATCTGTATACAAAAGTATTATTAACACATACTCTATATACAAAGTTTCATGTCTCTCGCTTTAATAAATACGGGTTTTCATACAAACTTTGGACCCCCGTTTCACCCCTTTAGGGGGTGAATTTTGTAAAATCCTTGTCAGTCAGTCAGTCAGTCAGTCAGTTTCTTCTTTTATATATTTAGATAATACAATTCGCACTACATTTCATCTACATTTCATCATCATCATCATCATTTCAGCCGAAAGACGTCCACTGTTGAACATAGGCCTCCCCCAAGGCTCGCCATTCAGACCGGTCCTGTGCCGTTCGTTTCCACCGGATTCCCGCGACCTTCACCAGGTCATCACTCCACCTTGTCGGAGGCCTACCGACAGCTCGTCTTCCGGTGCGTGGACGCTACTCAAGCAGTTTCTGGCCCCACATTTACGTTGGTTGTATCTATCGCTTTATTGTCATTCTTAAATTCCCCATTTTATCAAGGAGAAAGAAAGGAAAAAAAAGAACCAAAAAACCTTTTTCGGCCAGATTAAGAGAACCCACCAACATTTTTGTCAGATTAAGAAAATATGCTTTCAGGATACCGAGATAAACCTCCCCTATGAAAATCTGACGCGCTCGAGTATTTCAAAAAAACTTTATTTTTTTGCATTTTCAAAAATTCATCGTAACTTATCGTCACGCCGAAATCGTCAGTTTTTTTAAAGGGAGCTTCCTTGGGGCCTACTTAACACCCCTTCTGAAAATCTGACGCGCTCGAGTAAATTTTTTTTTTTTGCATTTTTGACTACTTTATATTCCTACCCCCACCACGCAAACCGGCAGATTAGTATACCGTTGTTATCAGAGGCACTTGGGGCATACGTAGTATGAATATCTGACGCGCTCGAGAATGCCCAAGTAACTGTTTTTTTTAACGTTTTTGAAACACCGTACACGCCAAACCCACCGCTAAAATGGTTTTTACCATACGAGCTTTTCTTTTCGAAATTATTTTATCTTTCGATTTTGATAGGTCTCGACGGCGCCGTTGAATTACGCCATTTAGCTACCTCGCCTCCCTAACTATAAAAAGCGGTGACGTGCCAAAAACAAGAACATGCTAAATTAACTAATTCTCTTCCTTCAAGAAATTAACAACAGTTAATCATGTTTCCAGGTCTACTCCTCTACTTCCTCTACGGAATTCACCACAGCAAGCTCGGGGAAGGCGTGGCTGGTCTACTATCCCGCTCCGCCAGCGCCGGTCGCGGCTGGGGTGCCGTCGACAAGACCTCTCGTCGCATCGGCCGCTTTGGAAAGGAAAAAAGCGACGATCGGAAACCTATCATTAGCGACGACGAGCTCGCGCGGCGGGATCCGTGATTCTAAGCTACAATAAACTTTGTGTTCCGTAATGAAGTTGCAATTTGAGAACGCGGGGTAAAATAAAAGAAAGTGGAAACCATGATAGGTTAACGTCCAGTTGTGATTCGTGAATTGGATGTTGGAGGCGTATTTTCAATAGGATTGTTTAACCTATTCCAATTTTAAGCAGTACGCGTTCTCGAAATGTAACATCTGTAATAATACTAATGAATAATTATTTACAGCATAGTGTGTTCAGCTCTGTAACTGTCGCTTACTTAGTATTTTTGTTTCGAAAGTTACTCAAAGTACTAGATAAGATATGTCGCTTGTGACCGTGTGTTCCTTGGTTATCATCTTGACAAATATTATATTCCCAACAGGGTACGGAAAGCGCACCTCCGCCTCGCTAAATAGGATATAATAACGTGAGGCCTAAGGGTTTTTCGCTAAATGGACTTTTTTTTTGATCCTGACTGTGGCTTTATAGGCCGGGCCCAATAAAGCGATAGGAGTGCGCGGTTGGAGAGTAGCCTGGGGAAAACCTCCGGCACGACCCCGCGTGTGGTTTGGAATACTGGAATACTCTAGGAGTTCGCGTTCCAGTGAGATTGGTTGAGCGTTTTCAACCAAATCTGAGGTGAGTGAAATCGATCTACTGGGAGTTTTGTCGCTGGTTCACTAAACCTAGCCTAGCTGAGAAGAGTCCAGCAAGAAACTCAGCTAGGCCCGACCTGGGTCGGAGTTACTCTACCCGGTGTGCGGCGGTACCGGGACAAATAGGGACTATATGTGTCAGTGTTGTCGCGACCGCGCGGTGGACGTCCCCGCCGCTAAATGGACTTGCAAAGAAATCATGTACCTATTCGGACAATATAAGCACAAACCTTTTTCACCAGACGCTGTTGCCTATCTGTGGTTCAAAATATTTGAGAAATTGTTAGGCTTATTTGTTGTTGTATCGAGTCATCGAGTACTTCAATATATTTATAAAGAATAATATGGACCCTATATACAGGTTGAGTTTTTGGAATTTTTTGGTCTCCTTGCACCAGTATAGTTTTAACTAAATTACAATTATGAGCATGCAATATTTTAAATGATGAGGATATGCGTCAGCACCAAACTAGGTAATAATAATAGCCTATAAAAATATAATAGAGTGATTACCAAGATCTTATCGTAAGAAACTAAAATAACATATATTAAATACTAACTCATCTCTTTTACTAACTTATCACATATTTTAGTTAAAATGCCTTGTACTGCACAGAAGCACTGAAGATTAGCATAACGTTTCTATGAAACATGAAACATAAGAAAGTCCATCATCATATCCACAGGGTTAATTATTGTATAGTAATACAATAACTACTTACGTATAAGTAGTATATATAAATTGAACAGTGAATACCTATCTTCTTACATTGACAAAGCCAAAATTTAACGATATAATTAAATAAATGCAACAGTTTAAAAAAAATGCCAAAAACTTACCTACTAATATAGAACAAAGTGGATCGGAAAGACGATCTGAATTAATTCTATAATTATTCGAATTTTTATCTTATTTCTTATGTTATGAATGATGACTTTGTCGTATACTACACGACAAGTGTAGTATACTCTTTAAAAAAGACATCCGAATGTAGTAGGTACCCGTAGGGTCCGTAGTGTCCGTACGTATTGTATACGTGACGTATCCGTATTGACAAAACGGTACTTTTTTGTTATGGCTATATTATTAAATTTATGCATAAATAAGTTAAGTATTGTTACATACCCTCCTGTAGTAGCTTTGTGTGTAACTATTTGAACGTAACGGTAATAGTCATATCGTACCTACTAATACATAACATTTATTCATTCAGATTTAGTTATATAAGCAGTATACATATTCGCCATACAGCGAGGAAATGCTGCCTGCATTCTTGGTACCATGCCGCAGGGACCTTTGTTAGATTTTTATTAGTTTTATTTCTACTTTTAATAATTTAAGATAGGTATTGTAATGTTTTTTTTTGTTTTATTTTATGTATGAATTATAAGCAGTATATTATACGGAAAAAATCTCAGTCTTTTCTTTTGCATCAAGAATATACAAATACCTGATTGTTATGTCAAATAGGAATGATCGGTTGGTCTAAAATAAACTATATTCTGAATAGATAATTATTACAAATCGAATGATGTAATTTTACAGTAGTATGTGCGTGTCCTGGTAGGTAATTAGATATATTCGGTGGTAAATCATATTTATATTTGTCAAATAAACTACTACTTATTACTATCAAATAGTAACACCAAATGTAATCTAATAAAATTTCCAAGTGATTAAATTTTGTAACCAAAATGTTATTGCGTTTTGTGAATTCTGTGCTTAAGAGTTTATTCAGTGACACCAGAAATATTTATTATACTGCATATAACATTGTTAATACTCTAAAATATTTTAAGATGTGTTGATGTGTACATAAAGAAATTAAAAATATACAACGGATTTCATTTGCTTTTTTAAATCAATGCACTATCAGGTTTTTTTAAACAATGCCGGTGGCAAACAAGCGTACGATCCACCTGATGGTAAGCGGCCACCGCAGCCTATAGACGCCCGTAACTCCAAAGGATTCAAGTACGCGTTGCCGACCCTTCAATGAAAATACCTTTGTATTATACGCAAACGTATTCTAAGTAATTTTATTTAAATTATTCATAATAATTGTACATTTTCTGAATTATCACAAAGTTATATACAATTAAAAACCATCACAAGAGCTTATTGTGGTTAGGTATTTGACAGAATTGTTGGAATGATTTCATTTGTACAGAATTAACGTAGTAATCTATTTATAAGGTTAATAAAAAATACCTATTAACAAAAATAGTATTTTGAATGTAGACAATTAAATTATCATACAGAATTGGGGTATAGGCAATTATACTAAAGGACGAAAATACATAGCAAAACTATTATGTCACAACCACAACCCCAACATAAATAACATATCATATGACATACTTATCATATGACAAACACTAAACTTGAGCTCGCAATACAATACTTGTCTTATATTAAATAACTAAGTAGATAATAGTAAATTACTTACCTAGAGCGGTAAACAAAGAATGATTCATATCGCAGGTATTTGACGACCTAGCCGAAGGCAAGGGCGATAAATATGATATCTAAGGCTTTCTTTATTACCGCCCGTGATTAGTACAAAATTTTATGTCTTTCCCTAACCAGAAAGTCGGATTTTCCGCACGGTAATGGTCATTTCATGGCCAGCTGTGACATAAATAAATTAATATACTTAGGTCAAATTTAATTACTAAAATTATCTATTATTTAAATATTTTTTTTAATAATATTCCCGTGATCATCATACGAGTTAGTCCTAAAAAATAATTGCTACCTACAGTCGAAAACAAACGCACCGTCAATTGGAATCTTCAAGACGTCAAAATTAGGTTGAAAGATTGTTTAAATAATCTTTTATAACTTAGATATTAAATTAGAATCTAAATTGCTGGACACTTAATTTGTCGTCCAAAATTTATTAAGTAGTATTGGTAATAAGTTTCCTACGAACGTAATGCATATAAACAAAGATTGATCGTCATTTCAAAATATATAACATTCAAACGTTATTTCAATATAACATATAAAAAAAGCAAACGAGGAAAGGGAAAACCAAGAATAAAGATATTAATATTACACATGCCAATCAATCAGTCGTGGAAGAAGTCAATAGTAGACCATAGAGATAGGAGATACCATGTATAAGTAGAGATCCAACTGTGGAGTGTGTAAAAAACAGTCTTGTGCCTTACAACATACAAAAATTAAATTAAATTTGTCAAGGTTTTGAAAGATAGCGGTCCAGTTACAGTGTGTATAATTTTGCCATAGACAGGGTGAGACGGAGCGAACTGCATGCTTCGTCAATCAGTTACACTGCCCAGATCGTAACAATAAATAGAAGTACGAGTAATCCAAGTCATAAATTGAAACCTTATTTTTAGGTTATTTAAATCAAATATTTGTAAACTTGCTAACATGCTGAATAGGAGAATACGAGGACTTCTACACTATAGTTTAAGACCTTTTTGAACTTGAATTAAATGGCATGGATGGTCTTAAAGGTTTAATCGGTCGCACATATTAGGTTTTTGGGTCAATTTGAAAAAACAATCAAACTTCGTTTGTATGTCTCCCCCACCAAAGAACATAAATGATTAACCTTTTAACCGCCGTCGTCTGATACATCAGACAATGTGACAATGTAAAAGACACCTTCCTAATTCATGACACAGTTGAAAATTGCGAATAACTTTTTTGACGTTTGGTGGTTAAAGGGTTAAATAATGTACCAGCGAAATTATTTAGCACACACACATAGTAGGTAATAGGTATTCAACAAAGATGAAACAAGACAATCAAAACTGTTGTAATAAAGTAATGCATTAAGGAAATCAGACGAAATAACATCATACAAGGTACTTACTAGCCAGCTAGCAGTTATTTCCTTAGCTAGTAAATTTAAGGACAAGCTCTGTCCTTATGAGTAATATGAATAAATAATATTATTTCATATATATATCCTACCATCAAATGGAACAAAGTTATTCATTATATATTATATTATTATAATTCGAACCTGTGACGTAAGAAATACGTAGTTTACTATAGTCGAAACTAGAGAAGAAATTTTTCATAAAGCTATTGGAATTTAATTCACCAATTGATAGATGTTTACCTCACGAAAGTCGGTTCGGTTATCAACTTATCATATTTACAGTCAAGGAAATTGAAACGCTTATCTTATTCATTCCTGTCAATACGACAATGGGGATAAAAAGGTACGTATTTCAGTTTCCTTTACACTGACTGTACGTACATACATGCACACCTTGTCCAGAGCCTCTAAGTAACGAACGCGTTTGCGTTTAGTCTCATTTTTTATGGCGAAAAATAGTTTTGTGGTTTAAGCGAAAAAACTTATACAAGAACAACTGAAGAAAAAGTAAGCTAAATCAAATCAGCTGCGGCTCCCTTCAAATGTTTGACATATATACAGTTTTATTTTATTAATTACCTGTCTCTCCGATGAGTGATTAATTGATTAAGCTATTAGAAATTGAAAATTCATTTCGCCGTCTTGCTTCAAGATCGTCAAAACTACTGTATGGATTACCAGAATCTTACATAAAGAGTAAGCCCCTTATTCATTTACCGTATCATTCCTCTATTAGGTAGTAGAAATTCTTTTTGTCAGTTGCTTACGAAAAAACGCTCCAGTTTTTAAATTCCGTAAAACGCTGCAACATAGTCTATTAGACATGGGGAAAAAAGCTACATTTTGATCACCGTTAATGTTATTCCCGATCCAAAAAATTACAGTGACTTTGTCACACCAGCTATTTCGTATCACGACATTTACGTTTCACCGTTCCCGGCGCTGTTACTGACATTTCTGTAACACCAGTAACAACTAATGTTATTCTGTGACTAGTGTGACTGCTACGTCTACTCTTACGTCGCAATATACATTAACGCTTTGACAATGAAGGCGTTTAATAACAGTTTTGAAAAAATATAACAATACAATAAATTGTTGGGTTTGCTTGATCTAGGTATTCGGTTTTAAGGGCCTAAGTCGTGCTCCAGCTGCAGTCGGAGTCTAAACTCACAAATAAATGAAACTAGACAATACTGTTAATACAGTTACTAAGTTAATTATTAAAATAAAAAATAAAATATCTTTATTTCAGACCTGCACGATCTCATAGATTGTTATTCATACTTCTGCAATTACTTTATGGGATAACGTAAATTTAAAAATTTGTTGTTTACTTTTGTTTAGCGCACTATCAGTGACAATGCATAGTTAAACTTTAAATATATTTAATCACTTTTTATCGTCGAAGTAATTAATTAAATACTCTAACGAAATAATGTCATACTGAATTACTCGCTCGAACTTAGTATCTTTATTTCAAAACGCCGATTGAACCCGAACGGCCCCGAATTATGCCGACCTGAGTCACAGTCACAGCGGTGCGCGACGCAAGGCGATTCCTTAGGCACCGACTGGTTCCACTGTTCCTGTGATATCGTAACGCTAAGTAGCAACGTTATTTAACGTTATTTTGTAACGTTGTTACTCTGTGACAAGTCACACTGTTTGATTTAACGGCGGATCACCGTGATTTTTTCATCGTGAAGATATTTATCACCTACCTCTATAGCCTTTGGTAAATTCCTAACTTTGTCTACCCAGAAAATTGTAATTTGCGTTCATTTCCTATTTAGGTAGCTATTTTTTTACACCCATTAGCGAGAAAATAATACGAGCAATCGCCTAAAGATGATAGAATATGTAATTAATTAGTGAAAACTCGTTTTTTTTTCGTTAGGCAAAGTTAGGCGTTATAGGCAATGTTACAGTATTTTATGGTTCTCAAATTATTGAATTAAGTCATAGGTAGTCAATGCCAACTTGGGTATTTGTGTACTATTAACCTTCGCCAAGCATTGGACACAAATAACGCGCCATTGACTCCACACCATCGCATTGTTTCATGCGAAATTAAACCTTACGCAAACGCGTATAGATCGCTATTGCTTTGGCCAGGCTGTCGGTAGCTGGCGTCCATAGCACGATTTTCCGATGCCGTGATTTGCCGTCTGTGGCGGTGAAAGGGTTCGTTGTGAATGTTATTTTAGACTTCTCTTTAACCCAATATAGTCATCTATAGAAGTTTTCCCATTGAATTAATAGGCGCATAGGAGCAATATTAAAACAATAACAACAATATTTAAGTGAATGCGCCGCCCCTCATACGTGTTTACGAAAATTTAAAGAAAATTTGATTACAAATAAATAAATAAACATCTTTAGTAATTATAAAAACAAATGTGTAAATTTACATATAATCATTGGAGGCAAGATCATTTCAGACACAAACTATATTGTCCTTGAATAAATACTTGAAAATTTAAAGATTGGCTTTACTCCACTCCAGTTTATTTCAATCTTGCATAATTAACGAGTCTGAGAGTATAGGCCAATCAAATGAGATCCATAAAAGCGTTTTAAGGAAATAATTGAAAAAAGAGCAACAATTTATGCACGCCTCCTGGGATTACGCAAACTAGGATTTCATGCATTTGGGCCTAAAAGAAGGTATCCAAATGATTTTCAGCTTGCTGGAAATTAATTCTTCGAAAAAATCTAATTTGATTGGCCTAGTGTATGAATACGCGTAAAGCCCGTTACAGACAGAGCTATAATATATATTATAGCAAGGAATTTTACGATATATTTTTCCTACAAAGTTGCCAGAGTCCACAGACAGAGCTATGTTATATATTATAGCTGCGTGTGTGAACTCTGTCGCAAAATATACCGAAAACATATCATTTTTCTGTACATATATTACAATCATTTTTTTGAGAGACAATAACAGTACCTGAGTTTCTTAGAAAAATGTTTATAATATGGACTTCTAGCATGTCCAAGAGATTGGCCATATCAAAATGGATTTATACTCATCGCTAAAACTCATGTTTGGTAGATTTAAATCCTATAAAATCACAGTTTTAAAGAGTGACTTAAGAGACGTAACCATGGTAACGAACGAGCAACAAAGGATAATTGATCCGTCCACAAACCGAAATATAGGTACCTATATTATAGGTCCGTCTGTGAGGAGCTTCAACGTCGGATACAATACAGCCTTATCTGTTGAGAGTGTTGACTTGCCAGGCCGAGGCCGGCCTGCGTTGCAGTCTGTTGATAGTGGGCCGGCCCCACTGCAGCCATAGGAACCCGACCACGAGGCAGATGCCCGTCTCTATGTAGAAACCGTCGATACGGGTCAGGCAGGTGCCGCCACTGCTTTTGCATAGCTGAAAATATGTATATTAATGAATGAATATGGATGTTAACTCAAAATTTGACAACTCCATAAGACTACTCCAAAAGAAACAAGGTAAAAAAATATGCCAAATGGTGAAAATCCTATTCAAATACCTCATAAAATGACGAAGTTACAACCATTTTAATGTTGCTAGTTAGAGAGAGAAAGCGCGATAGATCAGTGACGTCACTGACCACGAGCGCCATTGTAAATGACGATCGTTCCAATACAAAGGTGCGTTTTGCGAAAAAGGGACAGAGTATGCCCCCTCTTCAAACTTTGAAGACTTTTAATTATGTGAGCGACAGAGTATGCCCCCTCTTCAAACTTTGAAGACTTATAATTATGTCCTTATTAATCTTTTGAGTTCCTTTTTTCGCCATTTGACTAAGAATTTGAACTTATTGATTTTCTTATTTGGTGTCAACATCCCTATTTAGTTATTGTCTAGAATTAAATAAATTTCCACCATTAGATCTTACATTAAATATAAAGGACCAAACCAGAGCGCCTTTTTAACCCTTTAACCGCCGCCGTCTAATGACATCTTCTCGATTTATGGCAGAGTTGAAAATTTCGAGAATTTTCTTTGGCGTTCGGCCGTTAAAGCGTTAAAGCACAAAAACAATAGTTTAAATTGGAAAGCAAGATAAAAAATATTATTATAATATATACTAGCGAATTTCAGAACTTTTATTCTTATATATGGTTCCAAACTTTAAACTGTTCAAAACCTTTAGAACTTCTCTCTCTCTAAAATATGGATTTATTGATGTTTTAGTCTGAAAATTGTGCCAAATAGCCCAATTTTACGGTATTATAAAATCACTACCAATTTAAGACTACTTACATCACTCTCCAACTTAGTAGCACAAGTGTTATCACTCAACTCTGGTAGCGAACAGCTCTTGATAGTCAAGTGGTCTATGGCCCACAGAGCCAGAGTATTGGGCCAGTTTGTGCCCAAGTTGGAAACAGTGTTGAGTAGCGTCATGTAGGTGCCGCCTACTGCTGGGTCTGACACCTTCGCGAAGAACGCCATAACTGCTACGAACATGCAGTAGAGGCATGTCTGAAACGATAATAAAAATTAAATACATTTTCATTAAATTTGTACTCGTGCCCAGCGGCGCCGGCGCCCGCTTGCCGCGTGCGGTATGCGAGGTTAAGCAATGTGGGTCGGGGTCAGTGTCCGCTTTGAGTGGTTACTAACTGAGTGCTCCCGTGGTTTAGAAGGCACGTTAAGCCGTTGATCCCGGCTGCTATCTATGGCAGCAGTCGTTAAGCCAAGTTGGAGGCCTTCGGGCGGCTTAAGAACTTCTAACAGTCAAGATGCCCACTCACTTGACATAGGGGTCCGGTGACCCACCGTAACCCCACACGTGACCCCTGGGTGGTGTTAAAAGTGCACAAAACTGACAACCGCACTGCCTTCTCGTAGATCTCACGGTTCGAAATAAGTGCCATACGGTAAATAAATAATTAAGCTTGTACTTAATCACGAATTTGACCCACAATACAATACAAATACTCTTTATTGCACACCTCAAAATTAACACAGTAAAGAACATTAGACTTAAAGTAGAGGTAAACAACGGGCGGTCTTATCGCTAAAGAGCGATCTCTTCCAGACATCCTCCACACACGTCTATTGAGATTTGAACAGCGTTGGTAGACGAGATTTAATAATAATAATAAATTCAATCGTGATTTGCGCTTGAATTCTGGAAACCCATATAGAGATAGAGAGACCGCCTCCGCTGGGCACCTTTTATGTCTGATCAAATTTTGCTATTAATTATATTTTTTGACGTAACTTACCGACATAGGGCCTAACGGATCTTTATAAAACCAAGCCTAAGAAGGCCCCTAGTCGCCAATCAGACTGGGCATTAGGGCAACTAAAGCGGCGGCAAATAAATGGACGGGGCGGGAACTATGATATTTCTAGCTAATAACTGTATAATGCAAAACGTTTGTAGTGCTTACCTGATGAAATATGTACAAAGCCATCAGTATTAGTAGATAAGAGTAAGAGGGCCCAGAGTCGCCGATTAGCGAGGGCGTTAGGGCCACTAAAGCGGCGGCTAGCGGGCCTACGATTAGTCGGAACGGGAATGCGTGGAGCCATAACGATAGTGGAGCGGGGCCTGTGGTGTGCCGAGCTAGTAACTGTGAATAAAATAATAATCATTTTTATTAAAAAAAATATCATGATGAGAGGCATGCTTCGTAATACCATATTTAAGATAGCAATATGAGGATAGTTGTATGTTTGGTCAGTGGATACTATAACACATACTGTGAGGTGAGGTGAGTAGGTGATCTCTCGCGCGCTCTGCTTTTATATTATACCACCTTTGAATGCGGCATAGTGCAATTTTATTGCACGCGTTAAGACAAGCACTTTAGGTACTAAGTATTATTTTAGTCTACATTGTAGACTAAAAGACCATATATAATATATATATGGTAGCTATATAAAGACAACAGCAAAAAAAAACATGATGTGTTTAAATGTTGATGGTAGGTTTGGTTGAGTTAATAAAAGTAAATACAATATTATTTCAACATACCACAGGTAATATAATTTGAACTGGCACCAATGGTACTGCTAACAACGCCAAGTCCTCTCTAGGCACGCCCGCTTCTACTAACTTGAGTCCGGACACTGCGTCACTGGCGCAAAAACCGAGCTGAAACACAAAATAATATAATAAAGAAACATTTGCAAATACTGCCCGTACAATTTGAACCATCTTGCTTAAAACGTAAGGTCGATATTTGATTGGATTGTTTTGTTAAAAAGTTTCATCTTAGTTGGACACAGAGGCGTGGAAGAAGGCAAGCTTGCACATGAACACTCCTGTGATCGGTTCGCGCCTTGCCACTGTTGCGACGGCAACAAGAAGTTTCAAGGGACTAGGTATGGGGTTAGGATCTGAGTATTATATATATTATGCTTTGGTTAGGATACTTAGAATAAGATGTACTTATATAGAGTACAGTCAATATCAAAAATATCTATACGCCATACTGTGGCAAAATATGCGAAGACTAGCGGCCACCCACGACTTCGTCCGCGTAGATTTTAGATGGTAACAAAGATATAAATTAGGTCAATTTTTTTCTGTCAGTATCTGATGCTGTTAATCTTTTGTGACTGAAATATTACTCAAAAGAAAAAATAAATGTCCGCCATCTTGGATTTCAAAATGAATGTAATTTTCGTCATCGGCACCCCGAGGAACCACAAAGACGACACCCAAATCAATTTTTAAGAAAAATAAATGTCCGTCATCTTGGATATGAAAATGCATGTAATTTTCGTAATCGGCACCCCGATGAACCTTGAAGATGACACCCATATCGCGTTTTAAGAAAAGTAAAGATTTGCTCCCAGCACAAACTTAGAACCCCTTTTTCAGCCCTTTAGGGGAGCAATTTCGAAAAATCCTTTTTTATCCCTAGCCTACGTTATAAATATATGTAACCGACCGTGCAAAAATCAACTCTCTAGCGTTAGCAGTTTCGACTGTGCGTTGATGGGTCAATCAGTCAGTGGGGACTTCTTTTGTTATATACATAGATAGATTACTTTAATGACAACGGCGTAAGAGCGTATAGATATTTTTGTCGCTTTGGGAATTTACACTTATTTATGCCTTTGCCTGTACGAGTATTACTATCTAAATTTATAATAGGACAGCTTCGTCCTTGCTGACTTTGAACGGAAGTAAATACGGCACATAAAACCTATCTCATAATCTATGGTTATTATTATAGTAGATGTCCTCGATATGGCTACACATTACTGATAACGGTCATCATGACAGCAAAATAGGTAATTTCATTGGCAGGTTAAATCAATTATTCAGCATTTTTACAACTAGCTTAAACATATAAACTAGGGTTAATTTTTCTCAGTTAGTATATATATATATGTAGTGCTGCATACTGGTTGAAAATCGTCAAAGTTCCGGGGGTACGCTATTTTGATGTCAAGGGGCTTTTATATATAATTTTACCCATTTAACACCTCTCAACGCTACAGCGTAGTGTGTAACAGTATTTTTCGGCACTGCAGCGGAAATAATTCTTATAGACTAAGGTTAACCTGTCAACACAGTACACCAGTCCTTGTTGGACTAGACTGTAGCTACTTATGCTATTTGCGACCATAAATATTACCATTTTTTTAAAATAAATTTATAGTGAGGTAGCTAACAATGATCCAGTTGTACACATAGAATCAACGCTTTTATTCGAAAATGCGACGTTGCCAAACTGTACTACACACATAAATACGTTTCAATATGGTCACGTCCCATGCTCCTCAGTCGCAGCCGACCCCGCGTTGAAACTGCACACGTGGTGTTTTTTTTGCAATTTTCGACATCAAAAGTAAAAAAATCGTAAATGATTCGATATTTTTTTTCCATGGAATGAAATGGAAAAAAAAATAAGACTATATCCATCGTTTCGACATTCGCTGACGTGTCCATCTTGTTCGGTTTATTTTTTACCCAAATAAAAACCCGAAAGGTATGTCTGGCACACAATGATCAATGACCCACAAGAGGTTTATTGCCATAGGTATATGTTTTTACATCATAAATGTCATAGAGCCTTACATTTTCCTTATTTGGTTTGCATACGGAGCTCTTATTTAGTAATGATCCATTGTGTACTCGGCCGGTTTATCGAACAACTAGCACCGTTCAACCTGTATCATAGGTGGTACACATATCTCGTCATCTATTAGGTTTTAGTCAAAAATATTGATGCAAAATTAAAGCCAGATAAATAACAAATGGTCGGGAACAGAAATATAGACATTCAAATTAAGACTGACTTATTAAAGTACAAATTTTTGGAGGTTCATTGTTGGCTACCTGACCCTAACCTTAAATTGTTACCTTGGCAGTGAACAGCACTAGCGCTAGGGTCCGTACTGCTGGCAGCTTCACAATTGTGTACAACTGCTTGTATGCATCTACTATATCGCTCATTCCTTTAGTCGGACTCTCCTTATGGTTACTCTCCTTCGCCTCATGTTTGAAGAACGCTATCAAAGTAGTTGAAGCAATGAATATCCAGCCCCAGAAAAACAGGAAACTGGCTAATGTAACCAGGCCAACGTCTTCAGGGACTATTCTGAGATATTTGTTGCAGAAATATGGAGACTCAAGGGCTAGGAAGAGGACATAGCCAAGAAAGAAACCAGCAGTTTGGCCAACTGTGTTGCAAGTTGAAGCGTGGCCTACATTGCATCTGTAAATTAATATAGAGTTGTTAATACTATGATTAAGGCCTGATAATCCCTCCTATGCTTAGACACGTGTCTACCCAATATTTGGACATCGTACATCTCATGGTCATAACTTGATTGGTCAATTTTGACATGATATACAGCATACGAGGGGTTAAGTGTGACACAGATGGCGGCATATCTTCTGAACACTGACATACAAGCATCATAGATTTTCAAATGCCAGGTTATGACTTGGTCACAGGTGGGTAGATGGAATTTGATATGACAAAAATTATTTTGATGTGCTGTAAGAGCAAAAAAATCTACAATAGATTCTCAGGGGCTGACATCTAGCAATAGGTCATTACTCTTGTGTAAAACAAACAATCACTGTTATTAAGTAGCTGAAGTCCTAAGGTGGACATGCTGAAACTATAAGGCTTCCTTGATTATTGCGGAATCCTAAATATCTTACCTTTTTAACATAGTCAATGCCCAACCATCAACTGCTATATCTTGTGTTGCAGCCAAAAAATTTAGAAATAAAAATGATATAGTGAGCAAAATCATATTTGGGGCTTTGTCATCGGACCCCAGCCAGTCTGTGATGCTGCTAGACATGAGAATCATGACAATACCAATGAGGTATTGAACTGGCACCAACCAAGTCTTGCGGCGTCCAAATTTGGGCCAAAAGAGTGCATCAACGATTGGCGCCCATAATAACTTGACGCTGAAGGGCCAATTCACAAAGCTGAATTCTGCCTAAAATACGAAACAGAAATAAAGTCCAATTCAAAATCTGTTAAGAACTTTATTTAATTTGATACTCAAGAATCTCAAGATAATATGTATGTGAAGTAAATATACTTTGGTAGAATAATATTTGAGTACTACACTGTAAAAAACAAATTAATTTTAACGATAAATTTTCCAATTAAATGCTGAGTTGAATACATATTTGAAAATACCTATATAAAAAATACTAGTTTCTGTTTCTTTACCTGCTGAGTGTAGGTGATGCCCCGATTTTGTAGAAGCATAGGTATCGCTCCCGCGAGGCCTAGGGGAATACCTTGCAGTGTATATAGAAATAATAATACGGCAATATTGAGTTCATCTCCTTTTATATTACTTTGCCCTGTATTAATATGTCCATCGCCATTTTCAATCAATTCTTCCTTTTCCGGTACATGTTTTCTTTTAGTTACAGACATAATTACAGCTCGTAAGGCCTAAAAATAATGAAAAATCAGTATAAAATAAAGTTCATTGTAACCTTTAGGCGGATCGAATATATGTCACAAACCTTAATTTTCACTCACTATATTGAATTAATAAAGCGGAACCGATTTTTGGTGTTCTCTTTTCTGAAATCAATATTTGAATTTCTAGTCATTAATTGACAAGAATTTTCCACGTTACCTATGGAAAATGTTTTCAAAACGAGAGGTCTCTCAATACAACACGTCAGTGAGATAAAATGTCAAACGTGAAACGTCACGTCGATCACCATAGACTTAGTATAATTTGTACACCTTACCCGTTTCAAAACTAATCATAATTATATATACTTCGTTCCAGTTTGACGAAAATGTACTTAATTAAGTACATTTTCGCATCTAAACTGAGGGGCTACCGCGAACCGAAAACGAACGAAGTTCGAATATATCCCTCTCTGTCGCACTTGCTAGTTCGTACGAAAAAAAGGGAGTGTCTTGAGAATATGCCTAACAGACAACTTTTACATTAGTAGAGGAGATATAGCCTTTGGGGTCATAATAATTCCCACAAAGACGGGGTTTGATTTTTTTAGTTCTTTGTGTGTATCTTTTAGACATACTAAAAATATAGAAAAATCTAAGTGTGCAAAACGCGTTTTTTTAACCGCCCAAAAATTTGAAATTTGAAAAATTAAAAAAAATATAAAAAGTCGTGTGTGGTGTCAAATTACAGGAAATTACACGCTACAAAAGGTTATGATGATGATTTTATAAAATAAAAATAAATAACAAAATGGTGGCTGAAAAACTGAAAGATTTTTCAATGTAGGAAATTATTTTCTATATTGAAAACTAAACTATTATAGTTTTACACATCAAAATACGTTTTATAAACGAAAAGCATATTTCATTCATAAGTATTTTTAATTAATATAATATAAAAAATATAGGGTTTACATATATTACTTTAAAAAGTTTTATTAATAAACTGAACGCATCGGAGTATTCCTTGGCAGAATATTAAAAAAAAATTGTACCATAGAGGTCGGTGCAGAGCGCACTAAGGATGTATGTACTCGAATGGCGGGAAAAAGTTTTGCGCTTTTTTTGTATTGTTGATAGTGTCATTTATAATATGAAAAAGCACAAATATCATCAGTTTTTGGTGATTTCTTTCAGCGAAGTCTTCTAAAAATAGTAAATGGCAGACATGAACTGTATCTTGTGCTCTGAAAGTGAAAGCGAAAGTTCAAAGTGTGTAAAATTAACTACTAAAGGTATACAAGGTATCATTAGTGCAAGTAAAAATCGAAAAGACAATATCCACGAGTTATTTAAACCATTGCCTGATCATCCCATGAGTGTCCATGTCGAATGCCGCCGTTTGTACGTAAATCCCAATAATATCAAGTGTGAACTGAAATCAAAGTTGCATATTCAGGATGAAGCAAGCAGCAGTAGAGTATTACGGTCGGATATACAAACATTTACATTTAAAGAACACTGTTTGTTTTGTGGTCGTTTTATTTCTGACAGTGAGAAACGTGTCAAATCTAGCGTTATTGAAGTCCGTACAATAATGTTTCAAAATTCGGTAATGAAGGCGTGTAACTCCAGAAATGATTTATGGTCAGCCAATGTTCAATCACGATTGTTATCAGTAAATGATTTACCAGCAGCACAAGCCATTTATCACCAGGCATGCAGCGTAAATTTTCGAAAAGGTGACCCAGTCCCAAAGAAGTACGTCGGTTCCCAAGATAAATTACCTACCAAGTCTCTTGGTCGACCTGCAGACAAAGAAAAACATGACGCTTTTTTGGACGTATGCAGTCGGTTTCAAGAAAATGATGAGACTGTTTCTGTCCAGCAGCTGGCGACTAAAATGAAAGATTCTTTAAATGTAAATGTTTGTATATCCGACCGTAATACTCTACTGCTGCTTGCTTCATCCTGAATATGCAACTTTGATTTCAGTTCACACTTGATATTATTGGGATTTACGTACAAACGGCGGCATTCGACATGGACACTCATGGGATGATCAGGCAATGGTTTAAATAACTCGTGGATATTGTCTTTTCGATTTTTACTTGCACTAATGATACCTTGTATACCTTTAGTAGTTAATTTTACACACTTTGAACTTTCGCTTTCACTTTCAGAGCACAAGATACAGTTCATGTCTGCCATTTACTATTTTTAGAAGACTTCGCTGAAAGAAATCACCAAAAACTGATGATATTTGTGCTTTTCCATATTATAAATGACACTATCAACAATACAAAAAAAGCGCAAAACTTTTTCCCGCCATTCGAGTACATACATCCTTAGTGCGCTCTGCACCGACCTCTATGGTACAATTTTTTTTTTAATATTCTGCCAAGGAATACTCCGATGCGTTCAGTTTATTAATAAAACTTTTTAAAGTAATATATGTAAACCCTATATTTTTTATATTATATTAATTAAAAATACTTATGAATGAAATATGCTTTTCGTTTATAAAACGTACTTTGATGTGTAAAACTATAATAGTTTAGTTTTCAATATAGAAAATAATTTCCTACATTGAAAAATCTTTCAGTTTTTCAGCCACCATTTTGTTATTTATTTTTATTTTATAAAATCATCATCATAACCTTTTGTAGCGTGTAATTTCCTGTAATTTGACACCACACACGACTTTTTATATTTTTTAAAATTTTTCAAATTTCAAATTTTTGGGCGGTTAAAAAAACGCGTTTTGCACACTTAGATTTTTCTATATTTTTAGTATGTCTAAAAGATAAAAACAAAGAACTAAAAAAATCAAACCCCGTCTTTGTGGGAATTATTATGACCTATCACCTACAAATTTTCATACAACTCCTGTACTACATGTTTATTGATGATTGGTGGGAAAAACTAAGTAATGTTTAAATTAGATGACAGTGAGCTAATAAGAAATACTATAAATAACCATAGTAAAAATGCGTTTTGAGTACGGAATATATATTTTTTCATTATTTGGAACAGTATCCAAACCAACTGAAATGTCTAAATTTAAAAAAAATGCAAATGTCTTGTGTCAATCAAAATTGTTTTGACTTGACCGTTCCTTCCTTTCCCTTTCTTACCTAAAATCCCTTAAAACGGTGTTGTTGGTTGCTTTAAAACTGTATTTAAATTAGAGTAATTAACTTTTCAAACATTTACTTACAATATATTATCGATTAAGGAAATTTAAAGTAACTGTTGGTTTGTCATAAAATGGTTCGCCAGTGTTTCTTCCGATGTTTATTGGACTCGCATGCGCCGATCAAGTTGCCGGACGGCGTTGAAATAATACTGGGTCGAAGTAAAGTCACCAAGATAAAAGATCAGTCTTGTTCGCGACAGCAACGTAAGTGGTTCGCGTGGGGCTCACTAAATTCACAACATCTACCTACACGACATTCTAAAGATGTTTTTAACCTCTTTGTGGCATATCAAAAAAATGGTGGCAGCGATTATGTTGTGATTTTTTTATAAAATGACGCATTTTACTACACTACATTATCTTCTCCAACTCACCTTCTGAAATAATCTGCTTATCTAATCAAATAACATTTTGATATCCATATTTTTGTGTTTTCAGTAAGTTTAAAAGCAGATTGCGATGAATGTGTAGTTGAAGTCAAACAAATCGGGATAAACCCCTCAGGACTCGATGGGTTTGCTATGAAAAAAGATGCTACATACAGACTGAGACATGGTACGAAAATAGAAATATTACTAAACTTTTATTCTCACATGATTGAGTTTGATCCCCCTCCGGAAGGATCTGATACACCTAAAGTTAATTCAAAACGAAAACTCGAGGAAGAAGAAGAGGAATCACCCAGGAAAAGGAAGAATTTAAAGACTGAAGTAGAACCATCAAGCATATCCAACACAACAAACAAGGAGAAAGCTGTAATGGATCAGGAAAAAATAGATATCTCAGCAGTTGCAGACTTGTGGGAGGAGATAGACAATGGGGAACTTTATATATTTACATCGAAAGGTGTCAAATCCAGTAAGAAAATAGCTGCATTTGACATGGACGGAACATTGATCAAAACTAAGTCTGGCAAAGTTCACCCAGTTGACACAAATGATTGGCAGATTGCATTTCCTCCTGTGTCACAGAAGTTAAAGGAGCTACATTCCAAGGATTTCAAAGTAGTCATAATGAGTAATCAAGCTCCTATAGGAAATGGTAGAGTTAAGATAGAGGATTTTAAGAAGAAAATTGAAAATATTGTAGCAAAAATTGGTGTACCTATACAAGGTTACATAGCAACTGGAAAGGGTTTTTATAGGAAACCAACTACAGGGATGTGGAAAAGTTTAGTTGATAAGGTAATCAAAGGGTCTTATTGCTTTCGAGTTTGCATCTGTATCACCTTTTGTATTTAACAAAAAAGAATATACAATCAAATTGAGAACCTCCTCCTTTTTGTGAAGTCAGTTAAAAGTTAAATAATTTTTCTTTAATTATTTTTATTCAAAACAATGTACCTTTTCCTAACTTACTCATAGTCATGAATTATTTATTTATTAATTTTGAGAAACAATACATTAGTAAATTAGTCATCCTTAATTTAATCATTTATGCATATTTCCAAGTTGTTTTCACAACAGATGATATGTTTATTTCTTTGCATTTTTAAGAGCATTGTAATCAATTTTTTTCAGAAGAATGATGGAGTGGAGATAAATATGGACGAATCCTTCTACTGCGGTGATGCTGCTGGGAGAGCTGCAAATTGGGCTCCAGGGAAGAAGAAAGACCACTCTATGGCTGATAAACTTATGGCTGAGAACTTAGGTCTTAAATTTTACACACCGGAACAGTATTTCCTTGGACATTCTATTGCTAATGTGCCATTTAACAACCCAGAATTTGTGTCTAAGGATTTGGCTCCGGAACCATTTAATGATAACCTAATTAGTAAAGAGAAAGAGGTTAGTTCATGAAGTATCATTTAATTAAATATATGTTTAAGGGTTCCATGGTGGAACACTCGTGGCCCAGCGGTGGCCGCGTACCTCGTGTGATACGCAAGGTTAAGCAGTGGGCTGAGGTCAGTTCTTGGATGTGTGACCGCTTTGAGTGGTTATTAATTGAGCGCTCCCGTGCTTTGGAAGGCATGTGTTGTTTATGATAGCAGTCATTAAGCCAAGTCAGAGGCCTTCGGGCGGCTTGAGAACTTCTAGCAGCAAGTTGCTGTGTTACTTGACAAGGCTAATTCCAATAAGGTTTGGTTTTCCCTCTGGTGGAAGGTCAGATGGCAGGCGCTTCCGTAAAAACGAGTGCCTACGCCAAATCTTGGGATTAGGTTAGGACCCCGGTCATCCTTTTGGATGCAACTGTAGTGGGATAACGCTAGGAGGATGATTTTTAGGGTTCCATAGTAAACGAGGAACCCTTATGATTTTGCCATATCCGTCTGTCTCCACGGCTTAGCTCAGTAACTTTGTATTAGAAAGATGTAATTTGGCATGAGCATTATCAGGCGCGTGGGAGAGGGACTGGGCACTTTTACCTAGAAATAAGATCTATTATCTAAATAAATATAAGCAGTAGCATGGAGCCCATAGTAGGCAAATATTGATAGGTTTTATCGTTATGTTTTTAATATTTTTACATTCTTTTTTACAAATTACAGATTCTAGTCTTAGTTGGCTTCCCTGGCAGTGGCAAATCATTTTTAGCTAAGCAGATTGAAATAAAATCGGAACATAAATATGTATCTGTTTGCCGAGACATTCTGGGCACTTGGCAGAAGTGTGCAGCTGAAGCAAAAAAAATGTTACAGGTACTTTTTCCTTTCAAAATTTTAAGGATAATGCATACTGTAACATGCTAGATAGCACCATCCTTTACCATGTCAGGTGAGATGATGGTCAAACGCTGGCCATCCATTCTCCAATTTATTTATTTAGCTTTAATTATCACACTTTCTCTTTGTAGTTTTATCTTATGTTGACTTTACTTAGTGCGACCCCTTAAGAGTAAAAGCCTCCTCCATCATTTTTCATTTTTTCTTGTCCATCGCAGTGGTCATCCAGTTTTTTCCTGCATTTTCTATAATATTGTCTGCCCATCTTTTCCTTTGTCTGCCTACACTCCGTTTGCCTAAGGGGCCTGGCCATCTGGTAATTTGGAGAGTCCACCTCTTGTCCCTCAATCTTGCCACATGACCAGCCCATCTCCATTTCTGCCTCAGACTGAACTGAAGTGCATCTGTTATTTTTGTTTTCTCGCGTATATCCACATTTCTTGTTTTATCGATTCTTCTCAGTTTTATTTTTAAGATGCTTCGTTCCATAGCATGTTGACAGGAAAGGCTTTTATTTTTTACATTATCGGTGTAGACCCATGTCTGGCTCCCGTATGATAGATAGACAAGGGAGAATGCAAAAATCCATAATTATTTTCTTTGTTTTTAGTTTGTAGTTTCCTTTTAGTATTTCCTTGTGGGACCAGTACTTATTCCAGCTTATTTGTATTCTTCTTTCCACCTCTTGTTGGTTCCTGTTTGGATCAAATGATATCATTTTCCCTAGGTAAACATAACTTTCCACGTATTCTATTATTTTGCCTTCTATTTTAATGTCTTTCCGATTGCTGTTAGTCATAACTTTAGTTTTCGACGTATTCATTGACAAGCCAACTTTTGCGCTTTCATTGTTTAGGGTTTGTAGCATTATTTCTAGGCCTTGTGCCGTTTCACTGAATAGTGCTATGTCGTCAGTTTTTTGTTGGCTATGCCCAAGCCTTTGTTGTGCCACTGTAAGTTATTAAATATTTCATCGAAAACAGCTATAAACAATTTGGGAGAGAGGGGGTCCCCCTGTCTTACCCCCCTTTCTATGGGGAACTCTTCCCCATGTCTTTCTAGTCTTATTCTGCTGACTGTGTTGGAATAGATGTTTTTTATTATGTTAATGTACTTACGGCATATTTAATTTTTACCTAAGGCGTTCCATGAGGGTGAGTGTAATATGCTATCGAATGCCTTAGAGTAGTCCACAAACGCTATATATAGTGGTTTTCGGAATTCCTTGAATTTTTCTATAATCTGTTCTATTGCTTGGATGCGATCGATAGTTGAATATTGTGGGCGGAAGCCTGCTTGTTCGATAGGCTGATTCTTTTCAATATTTGGTGCTATTCTGCTAAGTATTATTGATGAGAAGATTTTATAGATAGTTGACAGTAGGCTTATACGTCTGTAGTTCGAGAGATCAAGCGGGTTCCCTTTCTTATAAAGTAGGATGATGTCAGATTGGCACCATTGTGTTGCTCTTTTTCTAAGACGAGGTTAAACAATTTGGCTAGGTAGTTTACCAGCAGAGGGGTTCCTTTCGGTTTAAGTTTTTTGATGTGGCTTAATATCTCACTGGGGTATAGTGGTTTTAGTGATGGAAGTTCTTCTTTTGCCGTTACAGTCTGGTTGAAGTTTTCCTCTTGTGTTAGTTCTTGCGGTTTTTGATAAAGGTTTGAATAGACAGCTGTAGCATGTTCAATTATAGTTGACCTGTTTCTTAGTGGGCCTGTTTTCCCATCCAGTTGCTGAATCCAGTTTTTATGAGTTGAAAGTGCTTTGTAAGCTCTTTTAGCACTCTTGTACTGGAGCATGTTCCGTTCCACAACTGCTGTTCTGTATTTTTCATAGTCTTCTCTAATTGCTCTGTTAGTAATTTTGTATTGTTGTTTTAGCCCTGTGCGCCTCTGGATTAGATTTAACTAGCCACCCGCTCCGGCTTCGCACGGGTGCAATGCTGATACTAAATAAACTACGGAAATATTATACATATAAACCTTCCTCTTCAATCACTCTATCTATTACAAAAAACCGCATCAAAATCCGTTGCGTAGTTTTAAAGATTTAAGCATACATAGGGATATAGGGACAGAGAAAGCGACTTTGTTTTATACTATGTAGTGATGTGTGTACAGACAGAATTTTGTGTTTTTTGCTATTGTTGCTTATGGGTGCCTTAATGGGGTAATTGTGTCTTCCAACTTGTTATTAAGGACTTGTATGTTTTCTGTTTCTGACGTTGATTCATATAATAATTTGATGATAGTTTCTAGGTGTATGTATATCTCTTTCTGTTCTGTAGATTTCAGCATGTTCGATGGGGATGTATAATTTCGTCTGCTTCTTTTTGCGTGTTGGGTTTTTAGGGAGCATTTTAACATTCTGTGATCTGACGGGAAATTTATTTTATTGATTACCTGGATGTTCAGAATAGTTTTAGGTGGTCTGAAGCACTCCATTTCCATCTACGAGAGCCCTTCTTTTTAAAATATGTGTTCATTATTGAGAGCTTGTTTTCATTTGCATATTCTATTAACTTCTCGCCCCTTGAGTTCCTTTGGCCGTATCCATATTTTCCCATTATTGTGTTTTCTTGAGGTTAACCATAATTAAAAAAAAATCCGTGGACTGATGACGTAATTTGAATAGTGGCTGTTAGTAAGCTGATAAGCTGGTTCATTAGCAGAAAACAATATATAGTTTGATTAAATAAATAGCACACGGCGCACCTGCTTGACTTGGTACAGTCACCAGCACCAATATCTGCCACAACAAAGCGCGCATAAATATCTTACACGACTCTATTTGTAGGGCTGTTAAGTCGTGTCAGACATTTTTACCGCCTTTATTTTGGTAGATCTTAATGCTGGTGACTGTACTAACGTTTCATATAAGCCATTTTGCCATTCATTCGCGGCTTGATTTGGTTATAATTGATTTTTATTAAAATGATCTACTTTACAATACAACGCAATACAAATACTCTTTATTGTACACCTCAATAAAAAAATAGAAAGCAGTTCAGAAACATAACATAGCGAGATATAAGTAGAGGTAGACAACAGGCGGTCTTATCGCTAAAGAGCGATCGCTTCCAGACAACCTTTGGGTAGCAGAGAGACTAAACATATTCAGTGGGTGGTGCAAAAATAGAAACTACTGGAATATATGACTAAAAAGTCTAAATATGAATAATATGACTAAATATGACTAAAAATAAAAGTAAAATTAAAACACATATAATGAAACACAGAAATATTATATAAAATGTGTATTGTTACTTTACTGGTAAATAAAATTCGAGATTAGATAAATATAAAACAATGTTATCATAATTTCATGCTTTATTTTCAGCACGGCAAAAGCGTCATAGTAGACAGCACGAATCCGGACGTAGAATCCCGAGGGCGCTGGACGTCGCTCGCGAAGGAAATGGGAGTTTCTTGCCGCTGCGCCCGCATGGCCACTACGAAGGCCCACTCCCAACACAACAATAAGTTTAGGGAGTTGATGAAGACAAAACATGTGCCTGTTAACGATATCGTGTTTCATAGTTACAAGTTAGTATCTGCGAAAGCATGCGAAGACATGGCGAAGACCTTATACATTTTAATTTATCTTGTTGTAGAGTTGATTTATCGTATAAATAATTTGCTAAATTTGATGGTGTAATTACACCCATGGGTCATGATAGCGCAGACAAGGACGCAGCTATGCGATGGAATGAGATAAAAGTGTGTCTTTCTCCCGTTATCGCATAACTACGTCCTTGTACTGTGCCATCATCGCCCGTTGTGTGGATCGGGCAGGACAAAAATTGATTTGGTTAAAATACCCCAATGGGTATTAGCCATTCAATAATGACACCCGATATACGTCATCGGTACCTAGTTTTTCCGGGATTGTCACCACTATTGCCTTAAAATAAGGTTGGACATGCCAATCTTTTGGAGTTTCAATAAGATACATGTTTACCCTGGTTAGTGATAGATAATATGACCCCAATCAGAGTGTAATCACTACATAGTATAAAACAAAGTCGCTTTCTCTGTCCCTATATCCCTATGTATGCTTAAATCTTTAAAACTACGCAACGGATTTGGATGCGGTTTTTTTAATAGATAGAGTGATTGAAGAGGAAGGTTTATATGTATAATAACATCCATTAAATAGTGCACCCGTGCGAAGCCGGGGCGGGTCGCTAGTAACTTATAAATCAGAATATAATAACTTATAAGGTGCAGCGGGGCAATCTAGACTGCAGGAAATTAAAACTATTACTACTACATTAACTAGAGTGCCATCTTGGTGAAAGGGAAATTGTAAAATCGCTTTTCCGCTATCCGGGCATAGATAGCACTCTAGTAAATGATGTAAAACACGGAAGATATTTTTGATTCGTTTTAATTTCCCGCAGTCTACATTGCCCGCTGCACCTTATTACGTATCAAATTTAGTAAATCAGTTTTCCTATTTCAGAAATAAATACATCGATCCAACACCAAGCGAAGGCTTCAAGGAAGTTATTGTAGTAAAGTTCAATCCTTGCTTCGAAGACAAGGAACCTGAGAAAGTGTATAGAATGTATTTGCTGGAAAAGTGATGAATATTGTGATAAATGGGAATTTCGTGTGATAATTAAACAAATTATAAGGTCAGCAGATTTTTATTACGTAGCGAAGATGATTGAATGTATCTATAGTACAGTTGTTTAGTAGTTAGGCCTTTGGTAGGCCTAATAGAATATTGCCAGTCGGGTTAACAATTCCAGTTCATACTCCTCTAGTGACCACCACCTTCACATCTATTTTTGAAGGAATATAGGTGAAAATCGAGAAGTCGTTGGCTTAAAGTAGGTTACCCTTTGAGTTATAATTTAGTGACCCTTATAGAAACTTGTAGGTCTGATGAACTTGTGACGGGGGATTATTTTTATTTAATTATTTTGGACACACAATAATTAAACTTAATTCCATGAGCTTACAGTTTCAATTTCAATGACAATGAGAATGCTTAAGAATGCCGCGGCATTGAAATTGCCACTTCAATAGTGGTATGTATGTTTGTCTACAATTATCCCTGTAGATATCTTATTTGCCATAGACAAAGCATATGTTACTTTTTATAAAAGTGTACCTAATCGTAAGAGATAGATGTTTTATCTACAGCGACAAAAGGATCATCTTTATGCTTTTAACAGTTGGAAGGTTACAACATTTATTAAATTGAACAACTAGAGTATTTTTCAAAGGCAATGACACAAGCGTAGTGAAAAAATATTGAAGTACAATTTTATTTACTACGTATTTAAAGCATCTTTTTAAAAACATTGTGTAAGGCGAACTAGGCGAAGCGTGCCTCGATGATAAATATTAAATACAATGACAAAATGGACGGATATCGTAACTCGAACAATACAAGATCTCTCAAGGCTTTTTGTACAACATTCCTGATAGCTACGTATACTTCAATGACTACAAAATCACATGATATCACACTTTTACTATTTAGGAATCACGTTATACTAGCGGTTGTCCTCTAATTCTACTCTGATCATTGGATATTTAAGGTAAACTTGAGACCTTAATACCCAATAGATGACACCTATTGTTCACCTTTATTAAAAGTGTTATATATTGGGTCCAGTACCGAGCACATAGAACGGTTTTACCTCTTTCTTATTTTAAAATTTATAAGTGATGTTGAAAAGTGAATATTGGCAATGCATATCTTATGTTAAGAAAACGCTTAATTTAACTTTAACTAGCACTTCTTTTAAATAGGTGCCCTTTATTTTAAAGAATATTTTTTATACTAATGGATTACATTACATCTAATAATTGCTAACATCCCACGATATCAATAAAATATAGATAGAATAAGTGGGACCCACTTAATGTTTGTTGACCACATGTTTTTAATATTAAGCGAAAGCAATGGACACTAGTAGGTTATCAATTTGATTTTAAATATTACTGCTGCCGCAATAGCATGGTTTAAGGATACAAGGTCTGATGATCTGGACCGTGACACCAGTGACGTCACTGTCGACGACACACGTCCGCATACCATCGATAGGCTGATAGCTGATGATGACGTAGTTCGTGTCGGTCACACTACTAACCTATGTACCGGATTGCCATACCTGGCGCAGTATATTATTATATCATGCCGCAAAAGGTATACTCGGGTAATTTGAATGTTTGTCATTTTTGGACTCTATTACTACGGGAATAGAGTCCAAAAGTGCCAATCATTCTAATTCCTCGACCAGGCTGCTCCACAGGCAATGAACAACATTCATAAATAAAACGCCATACATCATCACTCATCGGCCTTTTCTAGATAATCATGACACAGCTGCCTGCAGTTACCAAATTGTCCATTCAAAACGAACCCTTGAACAGGGCTCTTGACATAGGTAATATGGCACAAATTACTGTCTTATCCTATTTCATCTCATTCTGAACATATCCGATTCCCAATCGGGATCCCGATTCTGTCGTCTATGTTGTAATAATGATTGTGAAACACTCAATGATCCCATGATAATGCATGATTACGATGTGAGGATGACGATGGTATCTGCTGGTCATTCGTCGGGGTCCGGATCTTCGTCTTCCTCGTCAATAAGGTTATCGAGACTCGTATCCGAGTCGTCTTCTTGTCATCTGTAATCAGAAAAGTATACATAAAGTAAAATATTTGCTTCCTAAAAAGAGGTCCTGCGCGCCTATCTGTTTATGAATACTATATTGACGACGGTAATGTAGGAGGGTAGCGCTTCAGCCATCGCGGTAAGGCGAAAAACAAAATCGTATGTCAATGTCAAAGTGTTCCCATACTGCATCCGCTTATTGGGAGAATACTTTTGGAACTGCTGCCAGTCCCTCCCTGGTTATGAACACGGTATCGGGAAGGATGGACGGAGACGACGTGTAGCTGCCGCTGTGCTTGTTGGACAGCGTGGAGATGACTTTTGGAACGAAATAGGAGACTAAGGCTGGGTTGCACCAAACCGTCTGTAATCGTAAGCGGTGTTCGTTAAAATCTGATTGTATCGAAAGTTTGACAAGTTTCTATGGGATGACAGCTGCCGGCGCCATATTCGACGATAACCGGCCTGTGATCGTATATTGGTGCAACCGACCCTAAACTGACGTCGGTGGAAACGTTATGTATAATGTGTTTAGAACTGCTACTATTCCTTAACTGGTTAATGAATGATGGTTACATGGGCAGCTAAAGGCACCTCGGCGACGGCGTATCGCTTCCACCACTCTACCGAGAAATGGGTTTTATGACAGACCAAAGATGACTTATGAAACTGCTACTTCCTTACCTGGTTATGAACACGGTGTCGATGTGAGCGAGATGGGCGGCTAGAGGCACCTCGGCGGAGACGGCGTGTAGCTTGCGTCGCTCGACGGCGCCACGGGCTTGTTGGACGGCCAGGTCGCCGCACCAGCGCTCACAACGAGCGTAGATTACGACGCCTGAAAATATAGGTACCAAGTTTCCTTGAAACTGAAAGTTTCATTGGTTACATAGTCCTATGAACAAGGGAAGTTTTAAGAAACGAGATCTAGCTCAAAGCTACACTGGTTATATTATGAAACTTACCTTTTGTTTTCAATCCATTTGCATGAAAAATTATTTGAATACTTCGTGGTATATAGATCGATTTTGTATACTTTAATTAAATCCATACCAATATTACGAAAATATGCCTATCTGTCTGTTACCTCTTCAAGCTTAAACCGCTGAACCGATTTAGATGAAATTTGGTATAGAGGTAGTTTGAGTCCCGGGGAAGGACATAGGATACTTTTTATTTCTTAAGGGGGTGAAAGTTTGTATAGAAAAGCGATAACTAGGTAAGCGCCTGAAATTAAAGAATAGCAATTGAATTTTAAGGTAATGAACGAGCTCTACGCGGACAATGTCGCGGGCAAAAGTTAGTTTTAAATCAATCAAGTCTTACCAGCCCCAGCAAACAGAACAATTGCAGGCCAGGAGTCAACCAATAGAGGGGTGAGGAACAGCAGAGCGGGTAGTAGCGCTAACGGCGCCTGTAGCGCTTGCGCCTTGCGCATACCAAGGATATGTGCAGGCTGCCAGACGCATATTAAGGTACCGCATATCCAGACTAGAGTGGAATGAAAATAAATTAGTGAGAAAGGAAAAACGATCATCATTATATTCATAATTCGAAAGTAAGATGACGTTTTTAACAAGACTTGTATGACGACTAAATTACTATATTTCCATCATTCGCTAAAATGTGTTTTTCGGTTATGTTCTGGCGTAATCGAATAAGGATTCTATAAAGATCCGTTAGACCTTTATGTCGGTTTGTTATGTCAAAAAATGTACTGAGTTACTGAAATTTGGTTTAACGGATCGTTATAAAATCCGGCCTAAAAGGACGACTGAAACGGCTAAGGGATAACTTACTCGTACAATATTCTGGTATGGAAATCGTGTCCACACAGAGCTCTTACTTAAGTATTCGAAAATTTAAATCATAAATATACTATACTAAAAGTGTTGCCTTACTTGGTATCCCAGCAGCAAACATCGGCACCCGTATATGTTCGTTGCAGAAGGCCACAGCTATCAACGCAGCAGCCACAACTTGCACGACGGCGCCCGCTGCCGCCCACCTCGCCCCGCGCACGCACGGAGGGATCGGCGCGCTTGCCTCGGGGAGTGACGTCACTACCTGCCATATGATTTGAGGGGTGAGTTTTTAATAGTTATTCAATTTTAATAGCCTTAGTATTAAAAGCTGAGAGTGATTAGGCACGTGGTGAGCAAGTCCTGTAGTCACATAAAGTAATGAAATGAAAATGAAAATGAAATGAAATTATTTTTATTCCAGAACAAGTCCATAGATAGCATTATAAAATAAAAATTAAAAATGTCATTGAATTGAATTAAATTAAATTGAGTAGATAAAATTAAAATAATGGTAATTTATCTACACCCATATATAAAGTAATTTATCTACATTTCTACACCCATATAATATATCCTCTTTAATGTGCTCAAAAAGTGTACGTAAAGACGATATCACGTCCGCTCGGGGCGGAGATGGCCATAATAGCATCGAAGACTGTAGGTATCGTTCTGGCCATTTTCGCCCATAACGATACGTCAGGCTCGTGCTCACAAAAGACTTCAACGGGTTCACGCTCGAACCCGTTACACTTGCAACGCAATGGTTCCTGAACACATGAAAGAGGATTTAATACAGTAGAATCAGCTTATAACGACTCCGCTTATAACATTTTACTGCTTTTAACGACTTCGAAATCACCACACATTACATTTGTAATCAAACATTTTCAAAGTAAATCAGTCCGTTTTGTGCGACGTCCTGTTAGTGCGACGTAATATCACCGGTCCCTTGACTGTCGCTTTATCCGGATTCCACTGTATATGAATTTAGATAAAGTAGCGTATGCAACTGTACATAATTAGGCATTAAAACACTCGTGTGATTTCATTATGAAACTCCTTCGGCTCGTTTCATAAAATCACACCCGTTTATTTTTCATTTTTATTTTATAAACCTGACTGTGGCTTTATAGGCCGGGCCCAATAAAGCAATAGGAGTGCGCGGTTGGAGAGTAGCCTGGGGAAAATCCAGGGGAAAACCTCCGACACGACCACGCGTGTGGTTTGGAACAGTGGAATACTCAAAGAGTTTGCGCTCCAGTGAGATTGGTTTCAACCGAATCTGAGGTGTGAGTGGGCGCAGCTACTGGGAGTTTTGTCGCTGATTCACTAAACCGAGCCTAGCTGAGAAGAGTCCAGCAAGAAATTCAGCTAGGGCCGACCTGGGTCGGACTGACTCTACCCGGCGTGCGGCGGTACCGGGACGAATATGGATTATATATGTCTGTTGTCGCGATCGCACAGTGGACGTCCCCGCCAACCACACCCGTGTTTTAATGCCTCTCATTACGTAGCAGTTTCTTAAACTACTATTTAATAGGTTTCCGTCAAGATATGCGGGGATGACGATTTCTTAAATAAGTTAATTGCCGACTGTACCCTTTTTCCACAGTCATTGATTGATCAATCAATCATGAGACGTGTTTATCTTTAGTAGTTTATTAGTTGCTATGGAGATCAGCTCAGTAGTGCCATAAAATTGCATTATCACCGAACTTGTTTAAGTACCTATATCAAATTTGAGCTAAATCGTTTGAGGATAACTGGGATAAAATTCTGTTTCAAGATTTGTCCCACGTATACTGACATAAGTAAGTACGAGAGGGCAAGTTAAGTAAAATTAGTAAAAGCTTGTAAAAAGAACATACAATAGAATTCAGAACCTCCTTTTTTTGAAGTCGATTAAAAAGGAGAAAAGTAAAAGTAATAATAATGTAGCTATGATGTGAATGTAAGAATTTTACTCTACTATTAGATACCACGAGCGAGCGGCGCCTTAAAAACGTTTCGCGGTCGATTACCTAGGTGTCACAAACATAAGAACGACATTCCCGAACCTATTTAAGCAATATTATTTTCCCGATGACTTCGTGTAAAAACATAAGCTTAGCAACACCTAATACCTGTATCGTATCCCTATACTCTTTAACAACGGCGTCTATATCAGTGGAGTCATCACCCGATGACAGCTCCGCCTCACTGACTTCTACGTCTGAAGTCACTTCATCTACTGCAGTCGGTGCCATTCGTTGGTCGCTGCTGCAACTAGTCATTGGCTCAGCATCATCGGCCGCACCACTGCCGTATTCGTCGAGGAGAAGACATTCGCGTTCTTCTGTTTCTGAAAGAGGAATGTGGCATTGAACTGATCCTTTGCAGCGGAAGAAGCAGGCTGGTAATTGCCGAAAATGAAGTAGACTTTCATCTTTGAATCTCGTATGAAAATGGACGTAAGGCGAGACAAGCCGAGTCGGACTACTACTGGTGATTAGCAACAATTCAAGTGTCCCTAAATAAGATCGGCCACAGAAACCATAAAAGAGTACTTGAATCTACCAATATATGGTATTAAAACAGTCGCCGGGGAAGAAACTGGCCAGAATATTGCTATAAAGTTTCAATGAGGGATAATGAATGCTATTTTACCTTTCGCAGTTACTTTAGATTTGATACTCTCCAAAGTTTTAGTGTGACGAATAGCAGACGGTATGAACCAAAGTCCCCGTTTCGTTTTCTTGCCTGATGTTTTATTCTGCGTTCCTTCTCGTCCTAGACGCTTGTATTCAATATCTGGAATTTATCAGATTGTTATTTGGTCATAAAAAATACATGTTGAAATATAAAAAAAATGTGGAGTGTCATTATCATGATAACATACCTCCAGCTTCCTTCTGTTCGGGAGTTGGCACGCAACGCATTATCATAAAATGGAACGCTTGTACGGAAATTCCCAGTAAATGGCTCGCGTTCATTAGCGTAATCATGTGCGATAGTGGGCAGGCGAACGCTAGGATCGCTGCTAAGCTACCTGGAAAGAAAGATGTCAGTATGATTGACCTAATGCGTAAACAGCTTTCACTTCAGATAAACTCTTATATCGTACCAGCAGTGAATACAGCTAACACTGGACTTCCCGTAGTTGTACTTTCGTACGTCATAGATCTGGTCAGCACCTTCCATTCAGGAGAAGCCAAAGCCACCAGAACCGAGAAGAGTATTGGACAGAGTTCGGTGAGGGCTAAACTGATTCCGGCTACTGTGACTGCAGCTAACACAGGACACATCCACGCGGGTACTCTGGCTTCTAGCAGAGTGGTTACTGGCAAAGCCGCGTCTATACTACTCCTGAAAACATATGGAGTTGCATATAGGTACTACAATTACCAAATATCTTCTATAACTGATGTTTGGGCTTATACCCAAAATTTCCAGAACATATTGTTGCTTGTTTTGTACTTTTTTGCGTGTATTTTTTTTTCAGAATGGAAAATGAGTATAAGGCCTCACTGAAAAAAAAGTACACTCACCCCTTTAGCATGTTTGTGTACAGAAAACACAAGCCAGCGAAAATAATCGTAGGCAATCCAACCATCAAAATAAGAGTCTTCTTTAAACTGCTGTAACCCTTCTTTTGCGTGGTTACAGAATATGCGTATGAGATTGGCGATCCCGCTGCGAAAAGCTATAACAAAGAGAGAAAAAAGAATTCTTAGTTACTTCATAAGAATAAGGTGGAGTGGATAAATTTAAAAATTGGAGGACTTACCTCGTAAATAGTCATAGGGATAGGCATGTTTATATTTGCAATATCTAAGTTGATTAAACCAAAAATAGCGAAGAATTGACTGAATATGTACAGTAGGATCAACAGCATAAATGTGAACATCATGCTTTCCTGAAAAATAGAACCATATTATATATTATACCCTCAATACTATGTAATGCGAGGTTTACTTTAAATATTAAAACGATACTCGTACCTCCAATCCACACATGAACATGGCACAGACGACCATAACGACGGTGACTCCAAGGACGTCAGGCCACGGCTCTCCCAAAGCCCTGGTCTCGTAGCCAAAGAGCCATCGTCTCGTGCGACCGCTGGTGACGTGGTCGGCCGTAGCGCTCAGGATCCTCGCGCAAATGGCTACCGCCACCAGGTGGGAGAGGAAACACATCCACATCGCCATGAAGTCGGCGAAGGAGCGCAGGTTACGCTCACGACGACCACGACTAGTTCTCGGCGGGGGAAGTATGTCGGCTAGTTTCTTCAAGTCTCTACTCGTAATAGCTGTAGAGAAAGACGTAATATGCAATTAACGAACTAAACTTATACTAACTAAACGTCATATACAATGAACTGAACTTACAAATAAAAAGAAAAACAATTTGGTCTTACACCAAATACAGCTCGCTTAACACTGTACTATGTAGGTAGTAGGTGGATTTATAGCAGCGATTATTAGGGATGCCTAAATCAGAGTTTGCAGCACACGCCGTTCGCTCCTTTCATAGTCTATATGAGGTTCCTTCGAAATCACACCTACGTACCAGCTACAGTCATAAAGACAACCAACATCAGCACAGCTGGCACAGCGCAGTAACTGGAGTTAGCAGAGCAATAGAGAAACCAACAGCAACCCTGATTATGGATTCTTCGTTAGCTTATTACTTATAGTATCTTCGAAAAGCACATATACTTACTAGCAAGAGTAACAAATGCAGCCAACAGTAACACAGCTGGCACGGCGCAGTAACTGGAGTTGGCAGCAGCTAGAGGAGCCAAGAGCAGCGCTGCCAAGGTCCAACGCGCGCCGCACGCGTCCCCGCCGCCGAGCGCGCTCAGCGTTCGGCTCATACCGCTTTCGGACTCGCTCGACATTTTTCTCACAAATCACTGTAATTTACGAAATTACAGGGTAAGAGGATGTAGTCATTTACTGCGACTCTGTTATTATGCTTAACGAAACCTACATAAATCTACCTAAACATTAATTTTATATACCTACCTACTCTACCTATGTTTGGCTTCGTCTCGTAACATTTGAAATATACGGATATCGGTACTTATATAAGATATACATACATACAATGTTTTTTTATTAAATTTAATAAGACGTAATATCCTGAAACCTTGTCAATTTAAAGTAGGTCAAAACAGTATTTAGGATTATCAATTCCCGAAAAGTCATTAGTGTTTTAGCTAATGTAATCTTACATAATTCACTAGGTACATGAATCATTTTTTTTTAAATTTATTTCTATACTTTTTACCGTAAAATACACTATATACGACACTTGAAATAATGTAATCGAAGTAAATAAAAATACGATACCTATTTAGCTTACTTACCATGATAGTCACTAAATAGTCACTTCACCACGAATGTTATTAAACATGGTGATAATATAGATCATCTATTTCACTAGGAAACTTAAAATTGTGATGTGTTGGTGAAAATTTTGGAGGAAATTGGTTCGTAAGTGAGGAATACCGGTAAATAAGGTCGCTTATCCATGTTTCTGCGACAAACTAGAGCGGTGCGGAGCGATATGGGCGTCCCTGTTGTTCTGTTTTCAATCGATATCCACCGACCGCTGGGGTGACCACCCTTACGAAAGGACGTGCATAATGTAGTATGTAGGTACTATATTTTAGTGAAACAAGGGAAATAATTTTTAATTTATGCACTTTGGGGTTCGGTCGATGAAGGTGATCTTAATACAGTCATGCACAATAAGTACCTACGAGCAGGTATTGGAGTAGGTTGTTACCTACTAGTCAGATCAGAGTTGTTTTAAAGAGTCCTGCTACAGTGGCATATCTAAGAATTACAGCAAATATATATTATACCCTACGTATAATATATATTTACTGTAATATTAGATGTATCTATTGTAGGTCGTACACAGAACATCAATATTAACAAATTAACATTTGACCGCAGTTGCTTACGTCAGTTTTCGGAACATTCAAAGCTCTATAATCAATATTAATTACTCTAGACAAATTCACTTTATTTCTACTTTACCCTACTTGGGTACCAAAAATACCTACCGAGGGAGAAACTTTCGCTTCGCTAGTTAAAACTACAAAATATTCTCATGTTTGGACTCCCTACGAATGTTTCATATAAGGCTTCACACTTAATGTAAATGGTTTTCTACGGCCCCGTGTCACCTTGTGTACCTAAGCAGAATTCTTTATTAAATTTTAGTCGGTTGTTAGGTTAGGTAACGATCATTCAGCTAGTTTAACTCCATATAGGCACCTAAGTACGGTAGCATGGGCTGCAAAATTGCATGGACATGTTTCAATCGTAATACTACATCTATCTATGCAATTTTACAGCCACGCCCCGTGTACCTAATATCAATGAATTTATCCAATTTTAATCAATTGATTTTAATACTTAGTTGAGTAACTACTTTATTCAGTAAATTCTTAATCCTTTCAATAAATATTTAATAGATAGAGCAGCTTATAATTTATCTGCAACAAACAGATTAAAGTGTAGGTACTTGCTCTTTTCATGTCTGCTTTTGTCGATAAAAGCGATTTTATAAATTTTCTGTTCAATTCCTTCTTTAATATAAATGCAACTAACCATAAGTACCTGATTAAACGTAGTCTTACGCACGAATACCTACCTTAATCAAATTAACTCTGACTCAATGCTGCTCCTTGCAGTTCGCGGAAGAATTGAGTGCTCCTCCGGGAATGACTAATATTGAGGCAAAATTCAATTGGGCATGCGTAAGCGTGACATTAGCTGAGATAATCCATGGAAATCTCTGGTAAGATGTTATCTGCAGTGGTGTCAGTTTCTTTATCTAGGAAGTTATTGTTTTGAAGCAGCGTAGAATCGTAGATGTACTAGAACAATCTAGAACTGGGCATTTGATTATGTTATTTTAGATTAATAGATTTAGAGCACTGCAGCTCATATTTGGATCTGCCCAACTGGGGAAGTACCTCCACCTTACAGAAGCAGCCATAATAACACTACCTACTTGCTCCTCAGATATGTGGTGTTGTTTTCCTGGTAATCCTGGTGATGAGTAATCAGGTCGCCAATTAAAGCTCCCGAGGATGCGCTGTGTTGAGGTGCTCAAAAATATCTGAGCGCAAGACGTTAGAGTTAATGTTCAGATATATTTGAGTACCCTGAAGAGTACAGATGTATTTGATGGCGACTATACAGTCATATCGGACCCAAAGATGTGCTCTCTAACAATATAATCTCACTGGCTCTATTGTCAATCAATGAAGTGGTAGTGCATGGTCAGATATTTTTGGGCACCCTATACTGAACGTACGTGGGGACCTTAGAAAGCTCGTACCTGTATTTCCCTTCCATTGACCCTGGTTTTTCAGCCCAATGGTTTCATCGACGTTTATAATTAGACAAGTTTCCAGCCCCATAGGTAGGTAAGTACTTACTTTATTTTTGAGTGAGGGTTGTTCGCAGTTTGTTATTGATCTGCTTATTTAATAATTCTGAAAGCTTAATACTGATCAATCAGCTACCCATTATGCGTTTTTCTTTTGTTAAAAGTGTCATTTCATTAATATTTTTATTTCTTAAGTAAATCATGTTACCTCATAATTAATGAGTTTCTGTCGCGCATCTATTGGTTACAAACATTTTGTTGCTATTGAAATTACGACCTATGTCTTCTAAGATAAGTTGATAACACAAACTATTTTTACTGATAATTTGTTGTTTTTGCATCTTAAACGTTTACCAAAGTTTTGCATAGGTAAATAGTTATGCATATAGGGTAATCCCGGGGTAGTTGGACATAAGGTAGAGATGGCCCATCGAAATAATTCGTGACGACGGTACGACGAAAATTTTAGTGAAATAAAATCGAAAAGTAAGGAAAATGCTTGTGAATTGTTTTGCCTAGTGTAAATATTTTATAAGGAGTTCTTGTTTCATGTGGATGTGACGTTAGATTTGATTTATAATGATTATTATTGTATTTATTGCTAAGCATATTAGTAACGCATTATTCTATCCTCAAAATCAAACGGGTCGTGCTTTCAATTTTTTTAAATTTTAGATGTGGTCATCTCTCCCACAAAAAAAGTAGAGATAGCCAGTTGAAGTCCGTTTATAAGAAAATCTACTTGAAAGTAGCGCCGATGTCCCATTAATAGCATTATCGTGTAAAAATCAGAAAATAATGACAAACGAAAAGGATATGCCGCGGATATGGCGAAAATTACTACGAAACACTTCCATCTCAACTCTTCTTTGAAATACTGGCTTTAGTGCACAGTGTGGCAATTTTGGTCTCATGAAAATTACATTGAACTTGTAGACATATGTTCCAAATGTGGTCTAGAGATACGAAAACGCTTTAATAAATAGGAAATCAGACCAAATAACTATGCTACAGCTAGAATTAACCTATGGCTGCTCGTGTCCTACGTTAAATCGAGTTGACACAGTAAAGTACCTGGGCATTATTTTGGATGAAAGATTGAACTGGAAGGCTCAGCTAGCCTCCCTTTCTTCCAGAACACGTCGACTGATCTATATTTTTAAACTTCTTCGCCAGTCTGCCGATGCGCAAACTCTTCGTGTGGTTTACCTTGCGCTTTGCCAGTCCATCCTTTGCTATTGTATCCCTGCATGGGGGGGCGCAGCCAAAACCTTCATGATCACGTTAGAACGTGCCCAACGTGCAGTATTGAAGGTAATACATTTTAAGCGCATTAGATTCTCCACTGCCGAGCTTTACAATTTAGCAAACGTCCTAACAGTCAGACAACTATTCATTCTGCGTACTATATTACGCAAACACCCCGAGGTCCCCGCTACACGTGCCCTTCAAAGGCGATCCTCGATAAATATTTGTCCCGTTATGACACATAAAACAGTTTTTGCTGCCAGACACTACTCAGTACTTAGCTCCATTGTTTATAACAATGTTAATAAGCATATTGGTAATATTTTCACATTTAATAAATTCACGCTGAAACAAAAACTTCTAGAATTCCTCACAATTTTAGACTATAATGGAACAGAAACTTTGCTACACAAAAAATACAAATTGTTGACCTAATTCTAATTCTTAGCTATGCTAATCTGTTATACTCCCGGTTCAAGTTTACCCTTTTATGATTTATCCAGGAATATTTTATATGTATGTACACACACACACACACACACACACACACGCGCACACACACACACACACACACACGCACACACACACATACACACACGCACACTCACACACTCACACACACTCACTGTACTCATAAACTGTCTTGTTTGGGATGTTAAAAAAAAAAAAAAAATCTATTCTCAAAGAAAGTTTTGTTAATTACTAAATTAGCTTAAATTCTTTCACAATTGTCTGTGTTTTCGTTTGTTGAATGATTCATGATTTGCTGAACTGCCAGACTCGCTGCTCCCTAAAATACAGGTTTGTTCCTAGTTTGGGGCTCAGGGATTCGTTGTGTGATGCCTTATATAAGCCATTGAATTGTGTGCCATTGAGTTGTAATCTTATAGTGGAAGAATAAATATTATTATTATTATTATTATATTATTATTATCTTTCCTCTAACGACTTGGCCATCACACCCAGATCCCCAGGGAGAGATTGCCAATTGTGCATTTTCGAAAACAATTATTTTAAGGTTGATCTAATTGGAAAATGTCACTTTTTTGTTTAAAATGTCAAAGTTCAACATTAATGTTGAACGTTTAATTACAAATACAGATTTTTATAATAATGTGTAAGATTATTTATTTACAGCGTTAAATAAATAAATAAATAAATATTAGAGGACAATCTTACACAAATCGAACTAGCCCCACAGTAAGCTCAAGAAGGCTTGTGTTATGGGTACTAGACGACGATATATTTAATAGATATAAATACTTAAATACATAGAAAACATCCAAGACTCAGAAACAAATATTCATGCTCATCACACAAATATTTGCCCTGACCGGGATTCGAACCCAGGACCGTCAGCTTCACAGGCAGGTGCACTACCCACTAGGCTAAACCGGTCGTCAAAAGCGTTCAAGAAAAACTATGGCCAACTACCCCGGACTTACCCTATTACCCACGAATTGTTCACGTAGAACTCGTTAAATTTGAATTATTTTCACGCCCTTACCTAGGTACTTATATGGTTCAGCGGTTTGAACTCATATTTTAAGTAACAGATACCTATATAACTATAACAGTTCTGTTATTGATTACGTCCGTAGTGTTCATCTTTTATTATAACACCCACATTATCTTTAAGATTGTTCTCAGAGATTGCTCCATTTGACATCTGTGTGTGCCGCAGCCTTGAGGCGGCTACAAAAGATTGCTTATATCTCCCTAAGAGCCATTGTTCTCTAACAATTCTAAAATAAAAGGGAATAAAATTAAATGTACATTAGCTATTAAAGAATCAGTATTTTGTATACTTAATTGCTATTAAGCGAATGAAGTACCTTAATTTAAACTTAGTCTGGCATCAAAGTTTTTAACAGTAAAGTCAGTTGCCAAAGTAGCTGACAGGACAAGATGCAAAAATATTTTTCTCTGTTGATATAATCGCGAAAACTTCGTTTTTAGGGTTCCGTAGCCAAAATGGCGAAAACAGTGTCTGTCCGTCCGTATGTGACAGGTCACAGCCGATTTACTCGGAAACTTAAGCACTACAATTATATTATGTTTGGTACGAAGGTGTATTCTATGAACCGCTACATAAAAATGATGCAAAATTACAAAAAAAAAATACTCCATACATGTTCCTAACCGGGTATTGAAAAAAAAATCACATAGCCGTGTGGGATATCTCTGGATAGGACGTAAAAACGATATAGAGGTTTCTATAATACTATTCCATTTAAGTCAACCGTTGGTGTGAAAGTCGCTAAAAAGTGTCAGCTGTCAAAGTCGTAAAAAGTGTATCCCCCCTCTTCTAATTTCCAAACTATGAAATCCCACTAATATCGTAAACGTGAAAGTTCGGATGTTTAGATGTTTGGATGTTTGTTACTCAATCACACAAAAACGGCAGAACGGATTAATATGAAACTTGGTATACAACGATTTTATAGCCTGATGGATTAACATATAGGATACTTTTTAACCCTTCATCAGCCATCTTCATCTATGAACCAGAGTCAGGTAGATATTTACAATGAAGCGGGCATCGTCGTACGAAAATTCGTCTCAGATCAACCAGTTTAAGTCTGAGCTCCGAAATTGCACATAGTTGCCACGAATCGTAGGGTCAAGTCACAATAAGGACGTATCGTGAGGCGAGTCTAGACAGTTTCAAATATCACGGTATTTGACGTTTGGCGTGTCAGAGAGGCTTGCCATTACACATATGACATTCGGTAAAGTGGAAACTAATGATTCTAATGAAGATTATTTACTACTTGCACAATTCAATAATTTGAGTCTTATAGTAGAGATGAAATAGGTATTTGCATGATTTAGTTTTTATTTTTACCATCGTAGTTATAAACTGAGTAAGTTCGCTACCAATTGGTTTATGATGAGCTATTATTATAAGTAGATTTGCGTTATTTAGGTAGTGACTTATAGCCTCTAAAGCGCTTGATGCGTTTTAAGCCAAAACTTCCTGACCCATCGAGCCTTAATAACTTTACTGTTTATAAAATTAGAGATTAAATAGATTGGATGTAGATGGTTGCTGTCAGCATTGACTAACGAGCGCTTTGATATCTGCCTACCTATATGAAGATGTTATAATTTCCGGTTAACTAAAATTTATCGAAGTCCACAAGTTATTTCCTGTTAATAATTTGGTGTAAACATATATTTGTCTACAAAATGAAAGAAAATCAACGTAAATATTTGCAGTACAAAACGGACTGTTGAGGCGTTTGTATAAATGAAGGAACGATTAAAGAATTTGGGACCGGGTAGTAGTTGCACCTATAGCTCAGTTCGCTAGAGCGACTGGCGGCGAGTGCCGGGAGGTCGCAGGTTCAAATCCTGCTCGGTGCCTAAACTTTTCAATGTTTCCTTTATTTCTAAATTTGTAGTTTGCGTTAGCAGTGGTGCTGCTTAATACAAAATTAATCCAAACTGAAATATAAAATTAGAAAAGGGTGACACACTTTAGGAAGTAAGTGCCGTGAGTTATCTATGAAGATACGACCTTTTTGATTCAATGTATTGGATAATGGTTTGTGCGTGATCCGACACGCACTTGGCTGGTGGCCTCCAGGGGAAAACCTCCGACACGACCAAGCTGTGGTTTTGAACACTTTAATACTCTAAGAGTTTACGCTCCAGTGAGATTGGTTGAGCGGTTTCAACCGAATCTGAGGTGTGTTCTAATTCTATATTCGAACTAAGGAAGAGAAAGAGCTATCTTGTTTGTAGCCTAATATTTACCCCTAACTCTTATAAGGGTGCGGGTGTAGCGACTTATTCTGTACAATGGCCAGTCCCATCCGTTCCACCCGAGGTCCCAAACCCGTAATATTCCAACGCTGGATAAAAGCATCCCGTTTTCCTCTACGCTTTAAGGAACAATTTACCCTACTTATTATTTTTTTTTACCTGATTGTGGTGGTCAAACATCTGGATCGGAGCCACCCGCTTTTCCGTGCTAACGCGGTCAGACGGGTGAAAGACTATCGCAGTGTTTTTTTCCGGATTGTTCGATACGCCAAAGATTAAACCAACGACCTAGGTCAGTGATTGCCTCCTGGAGGTATCGCCGGATAAAAGTGTACATACAATGAGTCGTAAAGAGCGCGGTATCGTCCGCGAACAATCTCATTTACCCTCCTCATTGAACAGACAATGAACCTGGCAACGAGACGTATCTACGGAAATAACATTCGGTATCTGCCGTCCGTTCCTGGTACCTACTGTTTCCTAAGACACTTGACTGACACGAAACAATGAATTTTATCATAACGTTAAGGTTGTTGTATTGTCCTAATAGTCATGTCATTTTCCAAACAGTTTATTTTTGGGCTAATTAATTCAATAATTTTCATGAAGGTTCAGGAATTTCCAATTCGTATCTATCAATTAAAAGTGCAGGAACAGTGCCCGGGACAATACAAATTGATTCCAATTTAAAACTTCTAGCAAAATAGACCCTTAAGGTACAGTGACTTGGGAGCGTTCTCATGATTTTTTAATTGCTCTCGTGTAGGTATATGTATAAGATACTTTGCAACTTTAAGATAAACATAGAAGTGTTTCATCGGACCTAGACGTCAAAAAAGCTGTTATGAACGTATTGCATTTAATATAGGTACCTAGACCTATATTGAATGCAAAAAGTACCGAATAGATAATTTCATACTGAGGTAGCCAATTGGAGTATGATATATGTAATCGTATTCCAATAGCTATGCAGGATGATAGGTAAATTAAAGATGTTACACCCAAGGGTTAAGATATAAGTCATATACCGAAGCTTATTTTACTGAAATTATTTATATTCAGTTATTTATATTTATTTGAAATTTTCAATATAGGTACCTACTTACGTTCATAACAGTCGTCTAGGTCCGATGAAACACATATGTTTATCTTAAAATTGCTGAAACTAATGAATAAGAATACATGTATGTGATAAAAAACAACCAATTTTAAACTTTGACTATGTATGTAACAATATTTTCTAATCAGCAAAGTGCACATCACAACGCCTGTTGCATGTCGCATCCACGTTCCCTATTCCCTATAAGAAAGCGCGTGGGTGGTTCCCTTATAAACGCGGGGCCTGCGGCCATCCAGGCATAGCTCATTAGGATTTTGTGCTCCGCTGACGTCGCGATGAGGGTCCAAGTGTGCTTGGTGTTGGTGATGGTGTTGTTGGCCCAGCTGTGTGTGCTGGACGCATACCCGTTCCGGCCAGGGAATATTGACTATGTGAGTTGAATACTGTTCGATAGTCTGAAGTTGGGACGCATATGCATTGTACTCCGATTTCCGTAGAGATGACTCTTTCACAAATCTGGCCTTCTATGCTTAAGGGTGCACACGTGCAGGTATTAGAAGTCCAGCCTCGAAATTGAATCAGAAGATATTGCGACAGCACGCCGATTTTTAGGGTTCCGTAGCCAAAATGGCAAAAACGGAACCCTTATAGTTTCGTCATGTCCGTCTGTCCGTCTGTCCGTCTGTCCGTCTGTCACAGCCGATTTACTCGGAAACTATAAGTACTACAGTGATGAAATTTGATGGGAATATGTGTTGTATGAACCGCTACAAAATTATGACACTAAATAGTAAAAAAAAGAATTGGGGGTGGGGCCCCCCATACATGTAACTGAGGGATGAAAATTTTTTTTTCGATGTACATACCCGTGTGGGGTATCAATGGAAAGGTCTTTTAAAATGATATAAAGTTTTCTAAAAAACATTTTTCTTAAAGTGAACGGTTTTTGAGATATCAGCTCTCAAAGTCGTAAAAAGTATGTCCCCCCCCCTCTATTTTTATAACTACGGGGTATAAAATTCTAAAAAAAATAGAGGTGATGCATGCTAATTAACTCTTTCAACGATTTTTGGTTTGATCAAAGTATCTCTTATAGTTTTTGAGATAGGTTGATTTAACTGTAATTTTGGTTAAGTTATTTTTGCTGTTTTATAGATACTAGTACGGAACCCTTCGTGCGCGAGTCCAACTCGCCCTTGGCCGGTTTTTTATTGTAATGCAGTTAGTTATATAAATGTGATGAAGGCATATATATATATATATATACCAGTTATTTAATTTTTATAGAAGGGACGTTTAATTTGAATTTGAACTCAGATTTCATTTGTCGTGAACATTCATATTATTGTGTCCTATTAATCCTATTATACATATGTTCTCATGCTGTGCCGGAATATCTAGCTAATTAATTTCAGAGCAACGGTAAATAAGCTGTTATACGTACAACTTATTACAATAAGTGCAAAAGCGAATGTAAAATCAGAAATGTAATACCTACGTTGATTTTTAGGTTGCGTTTGGTAGAAATTTAATATCAACGTATTTAAACGTATAACTCGTCTTTGAATTAATTACAATTATTACAAATATTCAATATAGGTTGGTAACATTCGTTGCTACCGTATATTGTGACATCAACGGCATACATATATTAAAATACGTGGACAATGAATTTTTAACACCAAAAGAGCAACTGCAAGATTGCATGTAGACCCTTCACTGTAGACCCCTCATTGTGACAGCGCTAGAGCATTGTTCAACCGAGTGAGTACTTTGTTGCTTGCAGATGCTGACTCAAGTAAAAGTGTTTATGTAATATTGGGTTACGTCTAATTACTGTTACAGTTATTATGATGTTTTTCGCTCGATCTATGTAGGTATATAGGTAGGAAATGATAGGTATATGTAACGTGTACCTAAGTTTGTTCATCGTTGCAGCAGTGCACCATTTTATATCATAATTAGTACCTACATTATATATTTACCCAGGGATGTAAAACAAAGAATGTCACAGATCGCTTTGCTGACATCAGTAAATACCGTATCGTATCTTCCGGAGCCTTATTATATACCTATATTGAAATTTGTTCTAGATGGAGGCTATTCGTCGAATGCAACAGATCCCGCAATGGCACTGCATGCGGTACCGGCGCTTCCAGCTCCACGGACCATGCAGCCGGTGGTGGCTGATGCGGCGGACTTGATTCATTGGCTGAGGAACGATACCTGTATCACGACCTGGTTAGGAACTACACTTAAGATTATTTGAGTTGGCCCGGTTGGTCGCGTTATGCTTAAAAAAAGCGACTTAATTTTGCATGCTACGAGTAGAAAATTCAAAATCCAAACAGTTTTATAAAATATCACCCGCATAAAAAACTTGAGAATCGCGAGATTCAAAAATAAAGTACTGGTTTAGCAAGTAAACCGGCGCCTCCATTTCATGTTATTAGGTCTATAGATTAGTGTTGTACACACCTTAATTCTAGTACACAAAAATGTTGTACCTACCTACACTTAGCCATGTAGATTTTCCATATCGTATCTACACAAATGTACAATTATCTCACTGACTGATATTTTTGACTGTGTACCTAATAGACGTAAATATATTAACTAGGTATTAAACATAGCACTCTCGTACCTACGTAAAACTATAATGTATAAATTGGTACTTACATCGTTAAGAATATTTCTTACGTACAATGTATTTCGAATTTATGTTTTGTTGATTATTTTACCCTTAAACATAATGTTTCTTGCCGTAGGTAGAATAAAAGTGACTAGTCTGATATCTATAAATGTTTAACTGAACAAAACTCATACCTTTTCGAATATAACTCAGCTCGTTAATCATCCACATAGTTAATGTTAAATCACACCCTGTATCAATTTCTATGACCTTAGTGAGCTGTTTATTAATTCAATCCTTTTAGAAATAATTTTGTGATCGTCCATCGTGCAGTACATGGCAAATATACAATTGTAGCTTCCTGTATAGGTACACTAGCATATACTGCATTAATGTACACATTTGTACATTAATTCAGTGTATGCTAGTGTACCTCCTCACCTCTAAGTTACTCAGCCCCTTAGACCAACTGTCTCCGAAAGCAATATAGCTCGTTTACTCCGATGCAGCTGATTAACGCAGTCTACAAGCGCAATTAACCTACTCACTGCATCAGCGGTAACTGATGGTTTCCGGGAGAAACGGGGCCAGTTACAGAGGCCACTGGCAGCTTTTTGCAATGCTACAATTCTTAATCAAATTCGGATTCTATCGACGTTATTAATACTTCGTCCACTGTCCGCAACGTGTACTTTGCCCCAGTTACAGATCAGGCACTATATGCTGTTATAAGGGCCGTAATTCCCTTCAAGACGAAGGGCCTTTTAATTGACAGGATACATTTCCCAGGACATAGCTTTTGTTTAATGACTTTATCATTCTGATTTTAAAACCGAGCCTAATTGTAACTACGGACTACGGGCGACTTGTTTCGAACTTTAGGAGTTCTTCAGGATGAGTGTTCTCATTCGAGAACCGAGTTTAACTGTATAATTATTCTTTTAAATACGCATGTCTCACGAAAGTTTAACTTAATTTATACTTATTTTGTAAGTTGATGTGAAGCTTAGGTGATGTGGACGTCGGGCATCGCAAGACTCATAAACTTCCCCTTGATACACGAGTCAATAATACACTATTAGGTCAGGATATACAGGACATTGCATTACACCAAATATTACCATGTCACATTAATACCAGTCTCATGCTCCGTGTGATATATTGACTGTACTGGTCGATTTAAATGGGTAATTCGTTTGTAGTATGTCGGAACTCTGTTACATCGATAGTGTTTATATGTATTTTAAGAATTATTTACAGTCGTGTTAGGTATATAGGCAGATCGCAAATTGGGTAACCGACGTTTATTCTGTAATCAGACTAAAAGCCAAAAGATGATCTGGATTCGTGGTAAGAATACATTTAGAAAACCATCAGGACTCAATTAAATAAGTGTACCTTACTTGTGTGCATAGTATTCAAATAGGTAAATTGAAGGTATGTTTGTTCAATTTTCGTGCACTGAGTCGCCAACTGTAACATAAAGCATGTAATACCTACGGCGTTAGAATGTAAAGCAACGTTTAACAATGAAAACATTGTTTCAAACTAATGAGAGGCAGTAAAGTTAGAGCCAGAGTATTCTTAAGCGCGGCAAGCTTTCATTTCCCTTTGTTATTCCATTGCGAATACAATTTATCATACTCGACTTGAAATTGTGGGACTCCACTGGTAGTGTACGGGCGTTGGTCATTGTCATTCTGATATTCTTCTCTAACGTCTAACTCGAGAACTTCGGTATCTTGCGGGAGAACGACGACATTGGTCCCGGATGTACGTCGTTCTAGCCAGATGTTTATGCAGAAGCGAATGGTGAAATACACGATAAGTTCTACGAAACTCAACAGACTAGCGCCGACGAAAAGACCGGTTGTTCCGCCGACGGAAACTGGAAAAAAGTATGTAACAGTGGCTATAGCTGTTCTATGTAGGAATATATAGACACTAGACAGACTTGCAAAAATGCCATGATTGCGTTTTATTGCGGGGTCCAAACGGAATAAATTTGTCTGTCCAAGTACACCATATTATCATACCATATATTTAGTACATAGTATTGCAGGGATTAAGTGTTTATATGACATGGTAAAACGTAATCTATCCTTAATGAATAGGCACTACATGCCACAGTTATTTTGTTTGACCTTCCTTATGTCATTAACTAAATAAAACCTTGATTTATTCGTGGGTAAAAATTATATCCACGATGAATATAAAAAATATATATATGGTAATCTATCTAAATAGAATTGGTTAAATCTTACCGACGAGGTCAAGGCGGCTTCTTACGACATTCCGTTTGAACCTTTCAGTGGGCAAGTATGATAAGAACATCTCTACATAAGCTTTCTTCTTTTCTTTCTTTGAACGAAGCCTGAAAGAAATCAACTGTTAATAAGTCTGCAGTAAAATTTTGTGACATATAAGCAATAAATAAATTGTAGCAAACAACGTAACCAATACAATCGTAAGACATTTTTAAATCCGCCGAATACTACGGCCACTAACTATATCCAATAGCTACGCTGTTGTTCGAAGAATTCTAATTTGGGATGTGTACCGTTAACAGGGTACCATGAATCCGCGATAGTGACATATAATCGGACGGCCTGATGATAAGCGGTACCTACCTTCTGAACTTCAACTCCACAGTGGTACCACATGTAAATACATTATACCTTGGGTCTTCTTCCTCGGTTATGCTAAAAATCGCGATATTCGCGACCACATATTATCGACCTCTCCTGACATAGGCATTCAGCTGCTGATAATGAATCTAACCAGCCCATTATCATCCCACTGCGGATTTAAAAACAGAACCTAGCTAACGTAGGTAAATGTTTCATGTGATATGGTGTTCTAAACCACGGTTGGTTGGACATGTTGTCAGATAAATGTTTTTTGACGGATCCCATCCCAATTTACGTCATGCCACGTGCCAGCGAAGTGCGTGCGGTAAGTACCGAGAGGTTATAAGAAACTTACGAAATATCGACATCTTTGATAACGGTGATCTCAGTCTCGTCGCAAGACGGCAGGCAATCGCAGGAGAGTCCCGGTCGATTGGCCCAGTGGGGTTTGAGAGTAGTGAGGTAGTTAGCGTGCGAATGAATGCATGCCATGCCCGATATGTTGCATCGATCTGATTCCGCTGAAAGTCATGGCCGTTTGTTTACAACAGGGTCGATCATCGAATTCAGCACCAGCGATAGTAAATTTATAAATATAAGCAAAACAGCACCATAAATAGTTAATTTATCTGTACAGTCAGCTAAGACCCAAGAGACTAGACTTGTTAACCTTAATGTCTAAATAATAGAGTCCAAACGCTACACTTTCCTGACTTATGCACTGCACCTACATCGTTGTCGACCAGTAAACAAACGAGGCTCAATCTGGCAAGCTCTATTAACGTAGTGAAAGTGTATTGGAATGGTTTTATTATTATTACCTATTGGTTAGCGTGTAGCCAAATCTGATAGATCGAGACAATTACTATGCTTAAATAGGATTTGAATTAAGTTAATTTCCTGTAGCTGAATAATCAAACTTCGAAGGTTTTTAATTTTTACTCACGAGTGCCCAGCATAAAATGATCGTTGCACTTGCAAAGCTTCAACTGCGCTCGTTTGCGACACAGGACGGTGCAAGCACTGTACGAGTAATGCGGATACAACCCGTTCTCATTTTCATCGTGGAACCTGCAGGCTCGCTGCTGAGAGGTCGTCTCTACTATTAGAGGGTCGTTCTCGATATCCCTGACTGCTACTTGTCGGCTGAAAGATAATCTTATTGCGCAACGGGACCTCGCACGGCTTGAAGAACTATGTGAACTATGTCTTGCACAAATTATGAGTGGGTTATGGTCATGGGGTCGGGTCAGTTTTGGTAACACCACGGTATGACAAGGTTATATAACTTAAATCTCCCAAAGTCATTCAAACCCAAACCAAGTTATAGAATCCAATTGAAGCAATTTAATGTGCCATATAACGTAACGTAACGAACATAACGTATCTCCTTTTCCAAGTTGCTCTGTTCGTATTCGGTACCTACATGATTGCTATTAAACCCATTCGGCAAGTACTGTGCACTGTGTACAGCCTATCATAACTTAAATTAAACGTTCCACTGCTGATAAACGTTCATCACTGGTCCAATACTTTGCACTAATTCTTAGAAATTAGGACTTTTACCGTATTTGGTATCTAAGAGTACCTATGCTATGACAGATTCAAGATAAAATAAGTAAACACATATAGGTACCTGTATCTATGTATGCAAGTAAATACCTGTATCTATGACCAAGTTGAATCTTCATAATAGACGATTGTAAAGTGGTGATACTTGGAACCTCATCATTTCCCAAGGTGTACATCTTAAAATTATGAATTATGCAATTAAATCAGTGGAAAAAGTAGATAAGTACAATTAGTCAATCGATAGGTACTATTTGTATAAGAATTAGTAGAATAGAAAGTTTACCGTTGATTGCAATAATACGTCAAACTTTATGCTTGACCGTTTATTTCTCATGTTGCTCACCATCGGGTATGGCTTAGGATTCCTGAAACAAGTAAAAATGATATTAAAAATTGGAGTGGTAGGTGAGTCCAAAGAAAACTATTCGTTTGAATGCACCATTGCCTAATAACCACTTGTCCAACTGCTTAAAAAAATCATATTTATCACTCATTAGGAGGAGGGATCATTCCTCCTAATGAGTGACAAATATGAAACATTAGAAGGAATGATCCCTTCCGAAAAGTTTTAGTTGTTATCTGAAAAAAATATAATAAAAAATAAAACCGACTCCAAAAAAAACACTTAGCTAATATTAATGAACATATTTTACACTTTGAGTCTTATCGTGACTAAGATAAAGCAGGTTTTCGCATTATTTAGTTTTTATTTTTACGATCGTAGTTACAAAAAGAGTATTACGCTTCTACTTGATTATGATGAGATATTATTTTGACAGATTCAGTTAATATGGGACTCTGATATTACAAGAGCTAAATGATCTCTTAACCAAAACGACTTATGTCAATTAAAATCAACGCATTAGCAATTACATGCATAATCGCATGAAAAACAATAGATTAGAGTTACTTAATACACTGACCCATAGCCTTTAAAGCGCCTGCGATATAAATATAAGCTAAAACATGCTGACCCATCGAGCCGTAATAATTTTAATGTTTAATATAGGAGATTAAATAGATTGAGCTTTGATATCTGCCTACCGTAGTTGAAGAACCTATGGGTCAACTAAAATTTATGGAGTTGTTAGTGCTTGGTTTAAAGTCACAACAATGACTTGTGACGCTGTACCCACGGCGTTGAATTTGTATTTTATACATCGCGCTATTAACATATTTCCTGAATTAAATGGGATCGGGACGACCTGTGTCATCTCCATAACGATTTGAATAAGCTCAAACACGGCTAAGCTACACTGTTTTATTACCGAGTTCCGTTGCCTACCTTTCGGCTTCAATTACCAGATCAGGTTGATGGTAACATTACATCAAGACCATTTAAATTGATTTCGTCATAGTCGCGTTAGTATCTTGATCGAAATATCTTAATGCCACCCGTGAAACACTAGGAGTTTTGGATGACCATCCGTGGTCTTCTTCATCAGTTCCCATTCACCAAATGCTACTTTCTGAATGCAAATGCTCGATTTAGGATCGAAAATATTAAAATTGCTATATGTTTCCCTTGAATATTTGAGGAGTTCCCTCAATTTCTCATGGATCCCATCATCAGAACTAGATTCTGGTAAGAATTAGACCAACCTTGAAGCATATGCTTACAAACAAATAAAAAAAATCCCAAATCGGTTCATAAACGACGGAGTTCTGAGGGTCACATTTAAAAAATAAAAATAAAGAAAAGAACATACAACCGAATTGAGAACTCGTCCTTTTTTTGAAGTCGGTTAACTACCAGTCCCAAGTAAGCCAATTTTAAAACAATCATACTTAGTCTGAATAGAATTAATGATGTAGCAAGGTCCCACATCAGTATCTATGGGCTGGAAGTATTCACAGCAATCGAATGGTTCATCATTATAGGAACAATTGGCCAATATTCCCGAGCACTCGCTGCGAATCAGACTGGCGTAGTAACTGTAGTTGGACAGCATACAACCAGGATCAGGCTTTTCGATAGCACACACTTCTGTGAGGCTGTATGATATGCCACGGAAGTATGCGATGTCTCTCAGCGCGTCTTCGAGATCCAAAAGGTGGTCCGGAGGCCAGATACTGAAAAATACGTGTTTCTAAAACAGAATTTTATAATAGGTGCGATAAGTTGTTTTAAACACTTTTTGAATATGTTTCTTTGGGCATCATACATCTATGAGATACCTAAGTACTTATATATATACCTTTTTTTATCAATAATTATGAACGAGTGTTTAATGTAGGTTGGAACTTCTAGTCAATGGATAATGCGGCGGATATCAAATGAAAAATAAAGACTTAATGGTTTTATGACGTGTACAGACACGTAGTCGAGATACACGATAAATCTAGTTAATCAATAAAAGATAATCATAAGACTCAGTGATTAAGACCAGAAAACCTAGTCGGAGAGTATGTAAGGTACTTAGAATTAACTTACGTATCACAAACGCTGAACAGTTTATCATCATTTGAGGCCTCGCACACTGCGACTGAGGGAAGATCAGTGTGCCACTGCGTATACGTGGTTTCCACTCCAAAACTAATGGGGCTTTCGACAAATGCGTCCCAGGCAGCTATTATCAGGACTGCTGAACCGTACCACGAGAGGATAACCATAGCTAGCCAAAACCATCTAGAAATCATTACATAGTATAAAACAAAGTCGCTTTCTCTGTCCCTATATCCCTATGTATGCTTAAATCTTTAAAACTACGCAACGGATTTTGATGCGGTTTTTTTTAATAGATAGAGTGATTGAAGAGGACGGTTTATATGTTTAATAACATCCATTAAATAGTGCACCTGTGCGAAACCGGGGCGGGTCGCTAGTAAGGAACATATGTGAGTTCCCGCTCTTGCTAGAGGGGAGGAAGCAGCTGGGATTTCAAATGTATGTGGTTTGGCGGTTATTTTCTAAAATGTGCTTTAATTGTATTCTATTATTATAAATTGACATGTAATTCCGTGTACAATGACAGTATATGTATGATTAATACCCATAAGTGAATATCAATATGTTACACCCGTATTCTTATTGTTGAGGTAAAGTATACTGGGTATTCTGTGCTGGTTTAGATATGTACAGACGCTGCATCTGAGGAGAGTCGAGATATGTATAAGGCCTTTTAAGATGAAGTGATTACCGACTTACCTACAGTATAAAAGTTAGCCCTTTCGTTATGATTCCGTTATCTACACAACGTTTTTGCTGAATTATTTAATCGCGTATGTAGGTAAGTCAGCTGCAGAGAAAAAATGTTTTAAGTGTGCTTACCTCTCAAACCAATGTTTGGTATCATCAGCCAAAAAGTGAACTCCGGCAAATGTACAGTTTTCGCAATAATCTTTTACAAGTGCCTTGCATGTTGTAGGCGGCATTTTTAGAGGCTGTTGCCGCGCCTTTTTGTTAGTACCAAAGATTATAGAGGCTATAATCTTTGGTACTTAATATATATTTACGTTACGCTCAAACCACTGCGAAGTTCAATGAAGAATGGGAATTGTGAATAAAAATGCATAGCCGTATACACGTATAGTTATTAAATATTTAATTCCATAATTGCCAGTTTCAATCACATTGTATCGTGCCTGTGATGTCTATTAAGTATTACAGTTGCACAATCTATATATATATATTACGCGGGGCCGATTTTTGTACACCACATCAGATCTACAGTTATGGTGCGATTTTAATAAATGATATGTCATAAGATTCGTCTCATGCTGGAGAGTTGCATAAAACTCTTATTTTTCATATTTTTTAAGGAAAAGGACTAAAAAATAGACTTAAAAACTACTGTGCGCTGACCAGGTGACATTGGCCGCGTGACGTCACGCGACGTGGCTCCTGTTTTGAATTGACGTAACACAGTAAAAAAATAAACAATAACTGAACTCAAACCTGTGGTAAGTTCTTCAGCATGACAAAATATACGTTTTGAGTTAATTTCTTTTATGCCAGTATTAAATTGTCATGACCACAGAGCATCAACTTAACTAGAGGACCTAAGCATCTCAATCTGTATGAGAACCGACCGTGTCACTTTTTTGCTGCCTACTGTGACGTCACGAGAGCATATTAGTGATGTGAAATCTCCGTTGTCTCCGCGAAATCGATACAAAGGCGATATATCGCCCGCGCCGTGCAGCTCGAGTCGATGAATCGGAAGCAATAAGAAAATGCGGGCCCCAATGTCACTCGCAATGTCATGGAGTCCCTCCTTACCTGAGGCGCATCGTGGAACGGGTACAAACTGTGAAGAAAGGGGAGTTCTCACGATGTTCTTCGGATAGCCAAAACAAAAATATTATGACGGGAAAAGTTGAGGGCCACAGGTTCCGGGCCAGACTACCCTCTAGATAGAGCACCCAAATCACTGGTGCCCTACAACTATATCTGCACGAGGCCATCCATAAGGTGATAGGTGATAGGAGCCTATTGAGGAGTCTGGTCAGTAATAATTCGACATTATGTCCTCAGCGTCAAGGGAACGACTGATGATGTTGATGTGCCGTATCCACGCTGTCCGGATAACTTAGCTAGCAGTCTACTTTATACGTAGGCTTGGCTTTGATCCGGCATAATGTGACACTGAAAAGGAACTGTCGATTTTTAAGACCCCTTTTTCAAATATTTTTGGTGTTCCTAAAAGAGGCACAAATTACAGAAATCTATCTATACCTATAGTTGTTCCTTTTCTGAATAACTATCAGAATTCCCGTATTTTAGCGGCGTCGGGACGCCGCTACGGGACTCTCGTAACTACTTATTATGCATGGACATATACTTGTACATACATTCATGGTCACGCCATTGCCGATCAAAATGCATTTTATCGTGTGAGTAATTAATTATTTACTTTCGTGTTGTTTTAAACATCAAGGTTTTTCGATAATTGACTACATAACGTACTGTAATACTTAAAAAAAAGAAGAAGGTCCATATAGGTTAATGGGTGATTCTTAAATATTGGCCAGAAAAAGACTACGGATGGTGATCCAAAACTCCTAGAATTTAACGGTTAGGGGAACATTTCATCAACTTTAAGCAATTTCTTTGTATGACACCGACTACAAAAATTACAATAGGTACGACTACATTGTTTAATAAGAAGCGTATTAGTCTCATATTGAGCTATTAGAGATTAGGCAATAATTTTTTCACACCACCTGCTCGACAGTGGCTAATTATATATATGCAAACCTTACCGAAAGCAGATCATTATACTGCCGTCTCAAGGAGAAAAACCATAAGTGACAAAAAGTAAGTTTCGAGATAAAGCCAAAAAACTTTAGATTTCTTGTAAATTATGCACTTGTGGTTGTCTAAATCGTGATCTACAAAAGATATAGTACTATATCTCCTAGAGAGAAAGATCACATTTTTTTTCCTGATTACAAGGCTGGTAATAAGTCCATTTTGCAAAAAATGTCACTTATGGTTTTTCTTCTTAAGACGGCAGTATAGCCCTCGGCTTGAGCCGGGTTGTAATATTGTGCTACATTATAACCCGCCGCATAATAACGTCCCTTTCACTCATATGGTGTATAACACGAGAGTGAAAGGGACGGTACGATTCGAAGTTTGGATTTCGATGTTCGGAGTTAGGCCCTCTGCTCCGCATCGCTCGCCCGCGGCCGACGCATTTGAAACAAAACACGACTCGCCGGCCGCGGGCTGCTGTCGCGCTTGTTTCTACTTATTACTGCAATCCTTGGAATTTAATTTGGAGCTTCTTTATAATTGTCAAACTTTATTGCATTTTTTGAGAAATAAGAATTATACGGAGTAAAACTACAGACTCTACAAAAAGTCAGATTGAGCGCTACAATCGCTCTATTGTAGATGAACTCACATCAATGAATCATGGAAAACCTGATAATGAGTGGGACCTTAGTGTTCCAAAGGTCCAATGGGGGCTCAACAATACCATCAATAAGGCCACTAATAAAACACCCGCTCAGCTGTTATTTTTAGCTTAAACCCCTCAGGTAGTTCTGACGGTGTAATGAACGCGATAGTTTCCAAAGCTCAGGTATATGAGGATCCTGTCGTTATGAGGGCTGAGGCCAGTGAAAGGATGCGTATAGAACAAGAAAAACAAAGGGAACGTTTTGATAGTTAGAGAAAATATCCACGTACATACAATATTGGAGATCTTGTGCGCGTCGAGAGGGATATAGGTAACCCGACCGGTCAAAGTAGGAAGTTGCAGCCTAAATGTAGCGGGCCGTATAAAATTACAAAGGTTTTGGGTAACGATAGGTACGAGGTCGAAGACACGCCCATTACAAAAAGGAATGGTAAACCTATGTACAGATCGGTATTTGCTGTAGATAAAATTCACCCTTGGTGAGTGAGTGATTCTGAGACAGAAAGCGTTTTGGGATAAACGTGTTGTTAGCATGTATGTTATACGTACCAGAAGAGTATAAAAATGAAATGATGATCTTAAGTTTATATTTGTGAAAGTGTATGTTTATTTAAAACTAGCCCTGTGCAGCGCCATTCTAGCCCCTGTGGCGTTACTAGCCCTTGTTGGCGTTAATAGCCCTTGGTGGCGTAACTAGGTAAGTACTAGCCCTTGGTGGCGTAACAAGGTAAGTACTAGCCCTTTGTGGCGTTACTAGCCCTTGGTGGCGTTACTAGCCCATGGTGGCGTTACTAGCCCTTGGTGGCGTTACTAGCCATTGTTGGCGTTACTATGTAAGTATCAGATATGCCTTGTGTTGGTTTCTTGTGTTATGTTAAGAATTAATTAAGATTACTACAAATAATGTGATGATCAGTTCGATTTCAAATAATGTGATGGTTAGTTATGTATTGTTGTTGGAATAATCGATACTAATAAATATGAATTGTTGTTCATGTATGGATCATGAATTGTGAGGTATTTGTTATTATATGTACCTAAACGCGAGGACGCTTGGGTTGTCAGAAAAGGCCGAATGTTAGCAAATATGTGGGTCTTAGAAGAAAAAGTCTTGACTCGCGGTTGAGAGGAAAAGTGAAGCCTGCCTAATTATGGTACTTGATATTATTGTACAAATTAAAGTGTGTTCATGTAATTCTAGTAAATTTGAAATTAATAATTAAGTAAATAACTATAAAATGTCCGTCCGTGCGTCCCCCGCTTTTCTCAGTAACCGTTAGTACTAGAAAGCTGTAATTTGGCATGAAAATACATATCAATGACGCCGACAAAACGGTAGAATAAAATCGTAAAAATTTTTTTTTAGGGTACCTCCCCTACATGTAAAGTGGTGGTGCAATTTTTTTTCTTCCAAATGTCGTGTGGGGTATCGTTGGATAGCTCTTTCAAAAATATTATAAGGTTTCTAAAAGGATTCAAGAATCGGTTGGCGTGATATTAAGCTTTGAAGTGATAATTTTTGCTATGGTCAAGTGTTCCCCTGCTAGCTAAACGGTGGCTACTAGGCATGTGAAAAAAATCATGGTAGTAGTATATACGATGAATTTAAAAGGAAAACTATCACAGCTATGCAGACTTTACCGTAAAGGGCAAAAATATGTATACAACACAACATCTCAAAAAAGTACATCATCAGTACTAAGATCAGTAAAAACCCTTCTACAGGTCCGTAATTCCGCATATGACCGGTGACGTGATGGACGGGCAGCTACGGAACCCTACACTGTGCGTGGCCCGACACGCACTTGTTAAATCGCTCGAGGCGCTGCAAACAGTTGCGTGCGTCCGACCTCCAATGCGCTCCGCTCGGGACTGGCGCGGTGCGGCGGGAACCGAGCGGGCGTGAATTGTGCCATTATTTCGATGATTTTGGGTGAAAAGCTACATGTCTTAGTAAATTAAAAATATTGTTCCCGATTAACGTCACACTATCAAAGACGTTTATTTTGGTATAATTTTCTATTCATAAAATTACGTATAATTGAAATAAAATGAGTTTTAAGATCAAGAATAGAGGCATGTTTGGCATTTTTTTCTATCGAGCAAAGTTTATCCAATTACGTAACGGTCAGCCGGTTGCAGTAGTTAAAAGTCTCAAATATAACCCTATAGATTTATTCATTTTTAATATGTAGTATTTCAGAATAAAACCATGTTCAAAATTACATATTTTACGAGAAAATGGCCTTAATTACTCACTTATTACACCCTCGCTACGCTCGGGAATAAAATTTGGAGTCCTGCGTACGTTCAGGATTAAAAATCGCTCCCGTGACATAAAACAGTGCTTTATTCCTTTGGTGTACAATCTACTATAAATTTTTAGTGTTTTTTTTGGAGTCGGCTCTTATTTTTTATTAATTATATATACCTATATTCTTTGTTCACGTCGTTTCAACTCTAATCTTTCGCGTCTTTGTACTTTACGGGATTACGGGATCTAATTTAATTTTAACGCATCCCTTTTTTCATATTCTCGCCTTTATATGTGTCAAATTATTTCTTTTGTGGCGTCTTTTATAACGAAAAAATAACAACATCGCCTGTAAATGCTTCATAATAAATAAGAATGTCACAACCACGCATTATATACGTCACAACCAGTCAAGTGACTCAAAAATCCATGGTGGGGACATTTTTTTCATCCCATGGTCGTGACAATTTGAGCCGTATTCAATATAACTCGAAAACTAGCTTTGATCTCGCAAAAGTAAAGTAACTAGTTTAATCTAAAATGTACGAGGTATATATTACGGTACAAACATTAGCGTGACAAAGGTACTTATCAAATAAATAAATTAATAATTTTGGCGCGAACACCACTTGCAAAACGGACAATAAGACAGTGTTGCTGTTCTAAAAATCTTTAAAAGGGCTGCCAATATCAAAGATAGTTTGCCACCGAGTAGTATATGTATGGTCGTGACACAAAAACTGCGCACACATTTTATATTTTGTCCTGGTAGTGAATTTTAACAAAGATTACTTTTGCATAATAGGCGTAAGTATTATTTCCCGAAATACTTTGTCGTTTAAGCAGAAAAAATATATATATCGCCAAATCTGGCAACCCCACACTACATGGTCCAACATTTTGAACTTGCAATATCTTTTTATATATTCCAGTTAATTTTATGGCTAAAATTGTATTTGAACATTAGGTTATTTAAGTAAATTAATACCTATATAGTTGTTTAATTTTCGAAATACACATATGCGACTCTTACGGAGCACACAAAAAACGTAAGAATAAGAATCACTAATGGTTTGGTACGATACGATAGAGAAACACTTACTTAATTGCTAAATATGGTACATTTGAAATATAATTACATAGGTACTGATTTGTGTACAGTATGTACATGTACATTCTACAGACGTTGCAGTATATCTGGGCTAGGGAAGAAGGGCGGATCGTGAAAGGCCGGCGGGCGGTGGAAACGTGGCGCTGGCTGGAACTGCGGGAACTGGAATTGTCGAGGCTGATGGAACTGTCTCCGAGGCACCAGGCCAGAGTGAGTCAGTAGATTGTATATCTGGCTGCGAGGCACTTTGTCTGATTCCCTATCGTAGACCTGTTGAATGAACATTTTATTATAATTATATTAAGCATAGCGCAAACAACTTAACGCAGGCCGAGCGCAAATATATCTACATACTTTGTATATGCAATAAGTTTTTCAAGGGTTATCTCTCAAATATTACTTCGATGACAATAATTTTATGAAAACGAATCATTTATTCTGGCAAGGTATCTTAACGACACAATAGTACGTATAACGTAGGCGGAGTAGCAAAATAGTACTTAAAGGAAGTACCAGAAGTAAAACTAGTCCCCCGGCGCCTTCATGAATATGATAATTTGTTTTTCAGTACAAAAATTACGTTAATCCTTACCAACATTTCTCCGCTGTGTAACAAGGTGGCCAGTGGTAGGACCTCTCTTAGATGAGGATTGTGGAGCACCCTACTCTTTAAATGTTGCGGTAGGAATTCCTCCTCCCGTCTCGCTTGAATCACTGCAGGGTGAGGGGGAGGTATGCAGCTCACCAAGAATGAGCTCGTCAGTACAAGGAACAGTGATTTCCACATGGTGTCTGAAAGATTAATTTTCAGTTGTTTCTATGGATACACGTCAGCTATGTCATTCGTAATAGGTACTTATACAAAAATAACAGGTGAACGGTGAGTTGACGTTCACCTCACAAGACACAGCTCACTGTATGTCTTGAGCTTCACGACAGGTCTTGGTCTTGTAATAACAACACGTAATCCTCCGCGTAATCCACCACGCCCGAGACCCCACCGACAGCAATTTTTTTGACAGTAGCACAAACAGTAGGTAATAATCTTACAAAAACCCTACAATTGATCCCACCGGCGGGGACGTCCACCGCGCGATCGCGGGAACACTGATACATATAGTCCCTATTCGTCCCGGTACCGCCATACACCGGGTAGACTCCGTCCGACCCAGGTCGGGCCTAGCTGAGTTTCTTGCTGCACTCTTCTCAGCTAGGCTAGGTTTAGTGAACCAGCGCCAAAACTCCCAGTAGCTCGATTCCACTCACACCTCAGATTCGGTTGAAAGCACTCAACCAATCTCACTGGAGCGCAAACTCTTAGGGTATTCCAGTGTGCCAAACCACACGTGGTCGTGCTGTCGGAGGTTTCCCCCTGGATTTTCCCCAAGTTACTCTCCAACTGCGCACTCCTGTCGCTTTATTTGGCCCGGCCTATAAAGCCACAGTCAGGTTAAAAAAAACTTACAATTGATATCTCTAACATCGTACCAGTGTTCGAAATACAATACAATACAAATACTCTTTATTGCACCCCTCAATAAAAATACAAAGCAGGTCAGAAACATAACATAGCGAGATATTAGCAGAGGTAGACAACAGGCGGTCTTATCACTAAAGAGCGATTTCTTCCAGACAATCTTTGGGTAGCGGAGAGAACTAAACACACATATTCAGTAGGTGGTGCAAAAATAAAAACTAGGTACTGGAATTTATATAAGTAAAACCAAAATATAAAAATGACAGTAACACACATATAATAAACATACATAAATAATATGTAAATAAATATAATACATATATATATATATTTATTTATTTAGCCTGCCGTACATCAAGAGGCAAAGAGTTCAAAAGTCGGACAGCTTGGAAAGTAAACGAACAGTTACACAATTTTGAAGAGGATGAAGGTACGGCAAGAATAACATTATTAGAAAACCTAACTGAAGATAGATATTTAAAGCGGTCCTTGAGGTAGCGACGAGTTGCCGGATTAAATTGTACATAGCTCAAGCCTAGTTCGGGAGACAGAGGCTCACCCCCGGTAAACTTGTCACAAACCTAACACATGTTACTTCGTTCATTACTGATAATATTATAATGTAACGTTAGGTTTTAAAGCAATAAAGATTTATTACATTTAAGAGCAGAGAGAGAATATGAGAGTTACGGCGAAGCCTGGTAGGGAGCCACTTGAGTTGTAAACGGAAACTAGAGACATGGTCATACTTTCCTAACCCAAATATGAACCGTATGCTGCATACATTTTGGATACGCTCAAGCTTATTCAATTGCTCTTCGGTGATGTCAAAGTATGAGATGTCCGCGTAATCTAGAACAGGGAGAAGAAGGGTTTGAGCGAGCGCAATTTTAGTGGCGATGGGACATATTACGTAATCGTCTGAGAGAAGCTACTGCAGCAAACATCCTCCTGCTGACTTCGCTGACTTGAGGCACCCAAGACAGTACGATTCATGATAAGTCCTAGGTTTTTAACCTGGTTTGAGAAAGGTATCTGAACACCATCGAAATGTACAGAAATACCTACAATAATTTCACCTAAAACTGTAATGACTGAAGTTAGTACGTCGTCATGTGAGTGGAACATGTTTTAGCATTTTTTTTTATGTGGAGAAAATTTTCTAACCGGATACCCAGACATTGCGGGATGATTAGTGTGCTGTGGTATAAATTTCTATCCACTAAAAACTTCAGGATCTCATACTGAACGCAGTGGAGCCCCCTCGGGCCTCGCGTTTTACTATTTTTTCTTATTTAGAACCCGCCCTCCTCCCTGGGGCTGATAGGCAAATGTCCGCCACATGGAACACTCGCAACCCCGATAACCCCCTTTAGTCGCATTTTACGACAGGCGGCGATCGTAAACCTATTCTTGTCAGAGTCTACAGGGTTGATGTTTGTAGTATCTAATTGGTTAGTTACCTTGAATTTCGAATAATATTGTAGCAACTTGGGTCTTTTCTTGTCATAGGTAATTTTCTCTTATGATATATATTTTCGGAAGGTACAGTTTGTACAGGATTTCTATTCATCCAATTAAAAAAAAAACGAAACACCAGAGAAGGTAATGCATGCGGACATAGCTAAGATGTTTTGAGGTGCGTCCATGTCCCACGCTAGGCGCCGGACAATGACTTGGTTAAGGTCAAATAAACTCACTTTCAAACAGTTTTACTATCGAAATGTGACTGTTGGTCAACGCTCTAGAATGTTCTTGCGAGTAACCGGCGTGGAGTTACGGCCGGCGGCGTTACTCGGGCTACTCTCGACTCATTGAAGATTATAATTAAGTACGAGTACCTAGTTAGGCACATAGTAATGTGTGTACACAGATAACCTCTGGTAGTCTACGTTACACGACGTGGTAGGTACAGAATCAAATCTCTGTTAAACGACTACACAACAAATTTTTGTATGTTTGGTACGGAGTCCTAAAACTGACCCATTATTAAACGAAGGCAGGTTGGTGATAGTGATCCGTTACCGGTACACAGATAGTTTTAAAAATAAAAACCATTAAGTAATAACTGTTTGTTTAACTACACGTTTCCCCTAACAATGTACTGTAAGTATGGTCAATAGCAAATAAATTGGTTACACTTTGTATCGAGTTTCCTTAGAAATTGACCCGTTTTAATTAGGCAAGAGGTCTGTGATTGCTCCTGAGTGTAGGTAGTGAGTGTAGGGCTTATAAAATTATGTAGTATTTTAAAGCAAGTACATAAGAAAGATAATACAATCTGGAAATAAGTACACAGCTTTTTGGTAAAACAAATAAAATATAAATTCAAATCAAATAAAATTTTGCTAAACGCAAGTGCGAAAATCGAGAACGAATAACTTTGCATATACTGTTAGTTTGTGTAACATCGCTATACTACCCACTGGTATACCTAATAAAATTTAAATTCTACAATGCAATGTGCGGCGGTCAGTAGGTTTCATTATTGAATACGTTTATGGAATTTCATTGTATTTTAAATTGTATTGACGAGTAGAGCCTACACATTCAGAAACTGTGGGGCCGACACCGAAACGAGTTTTAGCGAAGCTAATAAAATCATCCCATAAAAAAAATAGGCAGTCTCTTTTACTTCTTTTTATAGGTTAATGTGTCAATACAAATTTATGAATGCATCTGAAACTAAAAATTGTTCATAAATGCATGAACTACAAAAGTATAACTTTGTATGGCATGTATTTGTATAAGATTAACAACTTACTTATGCAGTTTGTATATTTAGCCTAATTTAAAAACTAATTATGTTTAAAATTTGGAGCTAGTGGGTCTGCTAGAAATACCTTAGAATTATGATGATCAGTCAATCAGTGAGTGTGTCAGTGACAAAACTAAGGAATTTTGACGGGCGATAGTTCTTAAACTACAAGTTCAATGATATTGAGAACATATCTAAGTGATATTAAGCCCTGTATGTTACTGAAAATTCAGGGTTCTAGCTTAAGCCAGCACTAAATTATAGGATGTTGAAAATGGTCTAAATCGCTTCGAGAAAAGGATGGTACGGCCGTGCCTCTTTGTTTTGCTCGACTTGGCGGTAGCACTGCCGTGCCTCCAGATACGATACGCGAATTATCTTGGTTCATGTATTTTATCTTGCGTTGGAGCCATATTATACATATCCAACTGCGATAATGCGTTACACATCTGATTTGAAATGCATTTTCGTCTGTGTTTCAATTGCGAAGTGTATAGAGGCTCATTAGAGGAGCATTATTTACTCGTAATATCAGGGGTAATGTTAAATTGTTTAATCTACCTAAGAAGAATCATTCATTATATTGTAAGGGTATTAGAGTTAGGGTTTTTTTTTCGTTTTCGTTGCTTGGATAGTATATACTCGTACTTAATTGTTGATCGTTGTAGCGTACCTACTCAGAGTCCAGTAATAAAGGATGCAGGGACACATACTTTTACAACTTAAGTACAAATAATGTAGCCGAGTTCTAAAAAGGTGCATTGAGGAAGTGATTAAAATAATGTCATCATGATATTATTTTTAAGTGCATAAGACTGCTTAGATATGTTCAACGTTAGAAACGTATAAATATTTATGAATTCTACTGAAGATAACGAAGTTTTATTTTTATTCCTATTATCTTATTAATCAATCTTGTTTATTGGACAATGAACCAAGTATTTGACTAGGTATGTAACAAACAGCTATCTATATATATAAAAGAAGACTCACTGACTGACTCATCAACACAGCCGAAACTGCCAACGCTAGAGTTGATTTTTGCACAGACGGTTACATTTATAAGGTAGGCTAGGGATAGATAAGAAAGGATTTTTCGAATTTCATCCCCTAAGGGGGTAAAACAGGGATGAAAGTTTGTATGAAAACACGTACTTATTTATTGAAGTGAAAATTTGAAACTTTGTATATAGACTTTCTGTTTAAATATATTAATGGCGTATTTCAGTGTTTTTCGGAATTGCTGGGGTGAAAAGGGAAGCTTGTGCGGGGAGCAAATTTTTACTTTTGTTAAAAATCGATATGGGTGTCATCTTCGAGGTTCCTCGGGAATCGGGGTGCCGATTACTAAAATGAAACACATTTTCAAATCCAACATGACGGAAATTTTAGTTTTCTTAAAAATCGATATGGGTGTCACCGTCACCTTTGTGGTTGCCGATTACGAAAATGACATCCATTTTCAAATCCAAGATGGCGCAATTTATTTTTCTTTAAAATCTATCTTCGAGGTTCCTCAGGAAACCGTTTACGAAAATTACATCCATACAAACCTACATACGTAGGTACATATACAAACATATGGGTCAAACTGACAACCTCCTTTTTTGTAGAAGCTTAATAATTACGCTTAGCACGCGGGCGAACGAAGCCGTGAGAAAAAGCTAATAGGAGTTCATATGTAACAATTTTCTATCTAACCTATACATAGTGCAATTGAGCGTTATTTTTAAACAGCCAAAGTCGTTGTCTACCCATCCCGGATATCTCGTGAACATAGCAAAAGAATGCTATTGTTTATTTTGTAGTTAGAGTATTGAGTAAGCTCAGGTAAAGCAAATACAATATTTAACTAGGTAAGGTAAATGTCCCAGTGCTCGACACTGACCCAATATTTGCCATTTTCAATCGTATGTCTAAAAAACTAGGGGGCGAACAATAGGTATGTAACAATTATGGGGTATTAAGGTGTTAACAATACCAATGTTTACCTTAAGTATGTGCTTCGATGTTATATGCAAATGTAATAACAGTAATAACTAATACCTAATATCAAGTAGGTACCTACTTGTAAAAATGAACTCAATTAATACTTAACCAACTTATCTCATGAGTCCGATTAATTAATTAGGTACCTTTTTAGTAAAAACCCATTCACTATTTAAAACACAACCACACTGCACATTGTACTTCACAATACACTTAATAATTATACTTTTCTTTAAACTTAAATTTAGCGTTCTGAATATATTTAGTGTATCACCAGTCTATACCGCAGTTGCTTCACATTTGAACACGAATCGGGCGCCTAAGAACGGTCACCACCACTGTTGCGTTAATCCCACCAGTGCTTACATTCACGCTTACTTAGAACACAATCTCACGCTAACTAGTGTCAATGCGACCTCCAAATGTAATTGGAAATCCCGGCATCATGATATACTAGGGATCAAGGGCAGTTCTAAAAATACCAATTCCAATGTCTGATCTAGTGGGCAAGATAAACCCTTATAAAATATGGTCTGAATGCTGAAGGACGGATAAATCTTTACTATAAGTATAGTGAGTGTAATTCAACGATGTTAATTACCCAAGTAGAGTTTATGGGGCGATATATTCGCATTAGCGAAAAACTCACAAACGGGTTCAGCGAACTACACCCTAAAAATTGTCGTACTCCACCCTTAACTACTGAATATTCGCCGCATGCGAAGCAGTATAGTCTGACTTCCGATTACAAATAGTTGTCACAAATTTTCGGATAAATTTATACTAGAAATAGTGGTAAGTTGAGTCGGGACATGTTGTGAATAACACAGTAACTTTGCAGATACAAATATTTTTTACATGTTACGTAGGTACATTACGACACTGCAAATTAGACTAATTGCAAATTGCAATAACTGATATAATTTGTACTCATTTCAAAAATTTGGCACCCTCCATGTTACAAATATATATTTCGGTATAAATATAATAGACAAAGGGTTAAGTGCGCTAATAAACCTAATACCTATACGCATAAGTAAAAAAAATTATATGTTGAATAAAACGACTTATTTTGCTGTACCTACATAATTCGCCGTGTTCGGCTAATTAGCTTTCAATTGATTTGTATTAGATAATTCAACCAACATGGCGAAGGCGGAGATCCGGATCCGGATATATGAGAAACTATACCCTCATTTGTTATTCGACAACGACATACCTACATTACATGTTAGATAATAGATTGATAAATCGCACAGAGGTCGCCTACCTGAAACCTGGACTGACCCTGACTGAATCTTAAAAATTAAAAATACTTATTCAATTTTTTGGGTCGTCTACCCTCAGCTGTTATTCGTGAAAATCGAGTAGTAGTTTAAAGAATATGACAACAAAAATTGAAATGAAAATGATGGCTGCCTACTCACAACGTGGTGAAATTACACCCTCATCTGTTTTTGATAGATTGTTGTATGAAATGAAAGGTTATTCAATAATACCCTACCCAATAATGTAGATAACAGTTGGACACATATGAAAAACCCAATCTTAAATTAGGCAACCTTTTATGACTGAAGTATTTGACAAAGGTGGAAGATCATGTATTTTTATTAATTATATGTGCCTAGGTTATTATTACAGTCTTGAAACAACGTCCATTCTGTTCCTAAATGATATTATTATCCGTATATAATTGTGATACAGCTCTGTATATTAACATTACATTATATAATTTATATTACGGGTATTCAATATTACAAAGTTTGTGGGTACCTAACTATTCGGCACAGAAATTATGAATCAGTCCATCTCCGACAAGTAGCAAACGAAGACTTAATTAAATAATGATAAGCAACCTTGTTCAAAATGTGGCCTTTGTTATGTTGCTTCCGAAATACTTGAGATTCAGATTATAGATTAGTTTGCGCAAACTCACATGACTGGCGCCGGTAAGAGGGAAAGGTGAGAAGACCTCGTGACGGCCACCGACCGCTTCCCGGCTATCATAATTATCTGAAGTGTTATGCGGTTATTATGCTTATGTAATAAACTACATAAAAGTAACGGTCATCTCAGGTGACAAGATGGAATAAATTTATTGCTTAGCTGACCGAATTATTTATATCAACTTCGATCAGCAAGCGGAATAGGATATATTAGTAGAGCACTTTGCGCCGTGATACAGGTTAAAGCAATAAGGTGCAGCGGGGCAATCTAGATTGCGGGAAATTATAAATAATCGAAATATTTTTCGTGTTTATTTACTAGAGTGCCATCTTGGTGAAACTGTGAAAGCGCTTTTCCGGTATCCGCGGGCATAGATAGCACTCTACGTAGTAAATGATGTAAAACACGGAAGATATTTTCGATTAGTATGAATTTCCTGTAGTCTAGATTGCCCCACTGCACCTTACTTGAGAGAATGTGGGTGGTTACGAAGATGGTTATTTTTGTTTGGCAACATGTTTTGCAACCGGTATGTTGCTGCCGGGCAGAGCACGTGACTAATCCAAGATACCTACCCAACGGCCAGCGAATATAAGTAATCCTATTGAAGGCTATAATTATTATTCGTGTAAGGTTTGATCAAAATGATTAGAGAATGTAAATTAAAATAAAATGAGGCTTTATATATCTATCAACACGAGAAGAAACCATCAATCAAAACAAATGACCCGCCATAAACTAGAGGTTTGATTTTATCACAAAATATGGAATATTTAAGTACCACTGTTTGCTGGCCTACGCAGCAGTAATTTGTTCGAGTGCATTTGTAGTTTTCCTGATGAATCGAAAAACTAGTATACATTTTGAAGAAAATAAATCACAAAACATGAATATAGAGAATTCTATTTACGTTTTAGCATATCGACAACGTTATCGAAATAAATTACCTATACCTTCCAAATATGAAGCCATAAAAAACGCTATGAAGACAGTAGGAAAGGAGTATTGTTCCGAATCATCAATTTGCGGACTCAAGCATCTAGTCAATGAGAACACCACGCATATGGAGAGGTACGCAACGACCCGTATACTTAAGATAATTTGAATTTGCCGAGTTGTGTGAAAATAATCCGTACAAAAAAGTGAATTAATTTTGCAGGCTATAAGATTCAAAACCCAATAACAGTTTTATAAAATATCGGCCAGCACAAAAGATCACAACTAAGTATACGTGAAAGTTACCTACTGAGATACCTACTTGTTCGTAATACTTACTAGGTGTTTTGAACTTGTTTAGGTTGCTGCCTGCTTGTCCTTGTTTGTCATAATTACACGTCTATGCAGTACGCCAGATATTACATTAGTACTGTTATGTAATGTAAGTGCTCTTATCTTCACAGGATCATTTGGGTCATAATCTTGATCAGTGCGCTGATTTGTTCCTCATCCTTGGTATGGCTTACTTTTAGCAAGTATTATAAGGCACCTTTAGTGACCACTCAAATGCCTGAAGGAGTACCCGTTAGCACCATAATCTTCCCAGCTGTGGGCATATGTTCAAACAATAGGATCAGCAAGCGCGCCGTCACCGAGCTAGCTGATAAACTGTAAGTTTATAAGTCATAATTATTAAGTCATATGATTTAAAATTGCCCTATCTATTATTGTTTGCTAATCAACTTTGCATTCAGGCTTAAGGAGGAACGTAACAAGAAGTACAATAAAACAGAGATGATGTCTCTCCTTTTTGGTTTAGGCCAGTTATACAACTTGCAAGGCTTGAATGGGAACAACAAGCGAGCAAAGCAACTCCATACTGCACTGGGTAATTATGACGTCACAGAGCTTATGCGAGACGTGAGTATCATCTTATTTTTAAAGCATGCAATGTGACACATATTAACTGTAATATTGGAATGACTAATTTGTAACATGTTATGTTTTTCAATCGTCTCATCTTCCAATTATATTCATCATGAGTCACGCTGTGAGTCTCAGCCTTTTCTTTATCGTGCCTACACTATAAAGTATGCCCTTCGTTCAGCAGTGGACAACTGGACATTTTTCGGCTGATATGATGATGATGATGACACTAGATTATTGCAGGACCCATTGTGCGCACCCCTGTGTGCGTCTGTCTAAACTTCAACATACATTTTTCTAATATTTAAGTCGTGTTGTAGATACTTAATGTGCTGTATTGTATGGGATAAATGATTTTCTTCTTTCTTCTTTTTGTTCGCAGCTAACACCAAAATGTGACGATTTGCTATTGCAATGTGCTTGGAATGAGAAACCTCAAGAGTGCAAGCAGCTGTTCAACTTCCGTCTCACTATGAACGGCTTTTGTTGCACGTTCAACTATCTTCGACAGTCCGATATTTTCGAAGAGTATGTTCCAGATACCTCTTTGCCTTCTATTCTATCTTCTCTTAAACAGTCCGGAAAATGGCCCGTTTTCAGAAATACGTAACTACATTCGACACAGTTACCTAAAACGGGAAAATATGAAAAAAAAACCCGGCCAAGTGCGTGTCGGACCACGCACAATGAAGGGTTCCGTACCAACACCTACTAGTCCACATTTAAAATCAACATCCAATACATTGAAAAAAGTCGTATCTTCATAGGGAACTCACGGCACTTCCGACCTTTTGTTAGGGCAAGACAGCGAAAACTCAAAAACCGTAAATCCTATATTGTTCAAACCATAAATCGGAAACAATTTTTTTCGAAGTCATTTTCGATTTGAGGGAAAATGTAAAAAAGCATACCGTTTACCAAGGAAAAAATTTGGAATTATTACATAACATTAATATCAATGCATATTTTACAGAAATATAACTATAGCTTCTTCTTGCTTCCTGCTTGCTATCTAGTTTTTCTTTTTTTTATTGTAATTTTGATTTATAAATTCTTACCTGATTATGCCGAAAGTACCTTCTTTCAAATAAAGAAAAAAAAATGAAATGGGTTCACGTGATAAAGAATTATCCTTGAAAAACCACCATATATACTAAGTTATTCACATCTGTGTACGGAACCCACGGTGCGAGAGTCGGACTCGCACTTGACCGGTTTTTTTATAATTTTATTTCACATCACTTTTATGTAGCGGTTCATAGAACATAACCTAACCTAAACTACCAAATATCACAATTGTAGTGCTTATAGTCTGCGAGTAAATCGGCTGTGAGATACCGACGGACAGACGGACGGACAGACATGACGAGTCTATAAGGGTTTCGTTTTCGCCATTTTGGTTACGGAACCCTAATAAAAAACAAAAGAAGTGCCATCAAAATACTAATCTTCCCGACTGACACCATATTTCAGCAGAAACAGCGGTCAACGAAGCATGGACATGTACAAGTACGGAAATAAGTCTAGCTTCGATTTCGATATGGGACTCAAAGTGCTACTTAAGATAGACGAAAGTGACGACTTTTATTACAACATCCCTTCACTCGGTTCGACGGTATGTGCTCCATCTGTTTATTTGTGTCTAAGACCGCGTTTACGTGCAGGCGATATGACGCGCGGCACGTCGTTCGCATTAGTACATTTCCATACATTCTGAGAGACGCGTGCTACGTCGTGCCTATGCGGAGCCCCGCGCGTTTCCATCGCTGTGCAACCGCCTGTTCGAATCAGTTATTAGTAATATCGGCGAGCCTGCTAATTATCATTTCTCTGCACTCGAACAAGTTAATAATTTCATAAACTTTCAGTTACAGTTCTCAGATGCCTACGATTTCCCCGATGCACCAAGCGGAAGCTTTTCCATGAAAATAATCAGCCCCAGTGTTCAAGTAAGTCGATAAGTGTAAAATTTTATTGGATTGCCATCAGATCCATTGTAACTTTACCTTTTCGACGCCACCGACGGATATATCCGTACAATCGGTTCAACGCTAACGACGGTTATATCCATCACGGCGTGCAGAGCGATATCAACCTACATTCATCTCTATAGGGTTCAACTTTCTCGTTAAAATATCTCCGCAGATGACGGTAATGGTGACGGCGACCTTCACCGAGGCGTCTCGCGACATCCAGCACGTATCCGTCAAACTACGCAGCTGCCTGTTCTACGATGAGTCTTCTTACCTTCCTTTCTACACGCATAGCGACTGCATGCTCAAGTGCCGAATGTGGTTCTTGCTGCAGAACTGCAATTGTACTCCATTCAACATGCCAAAGATGAATAATGGAAGGACCTGTGACATGCAGGACATACCGTGCCTTGGGGTATATTACGGTGAGTTGAAAATTAGGTATCACTCTCTCTTGCCTAATTTAGGCGCTAATAGAGGAACGCAGAATGCGAGGGGGATCTATAAGAATTGACCGATAATTTGATATTGTTGATCATCATCATAATCATCATTATACGTCTTGTGTAGTTTAGTACCTATAGCAAGTAGCAATTAATAGTATAGGCGGTATATATAGGGACAGTACGTAATGCCCGCCGAGTTACATACGGTGATTTTTCTCGAAGCGCTTCGTTGTATTTTCAAGGTTTTACCGTGTATACCATACGTTAACTCAGGCACTCCTACTCCTCGTAGTTACGATAGTTATACATACATGTAGTTGAATTTCAATGGCCCTGGATACCAAAACTCATGGGCGTTGTACAAACTTCCATCATATTCCGATGTTGACCAATCTCTCAATGATTGTACTGAGTTGACTAACGAGTGAATTCTGCAACACCATTTAAAGTCATAACTATACCCACATAGATCAATCATCGTCGCCACTCACTGAATCGTTGCAAGGTCGAAACATAAATGTTTACCACTTTTATACCAGCCATTTTACTTATTTCGATATGATGTCAAAACAGAAAACGCAGTTGCAAAGCTTTTACAATAGTCCGTTCCTAGGGCAGTAAAAAAAATCTCAGTTGGCAAGTGTTAAGTTTGATAAATGTGTGATCTAAGACTTTCTTTATTACCACCCGTGGTAAGTAAAATTTTATAGCTCCCCTGGGCGGGACGTGAGACTTTCCGCGCGCGAAGTGTGCGGTTATTTCCACTTTATGGCCAGGTGTGATATAAAGTGTACCCTACCTAATGTGTTTTTTGGAAGTTACCAACTAGTACGTATACAATGGAGTTGACCTACTAAGTTGGGAATGGCTGCAAGGACTGGGTAGGTATGATATCAGTCAAAAATACTATGTATATGTCTATTACAATGGAAGGTATTACACTAGGTACAATTACCTTATTAATGGTCTGGTAAGTTTCACAAATATTGCAAAGAAAGTTACTTTCGTACCATAAAACTACCAAATTATTTTGTTTCTCAGCTCAATCAGTCACTGTCCGGCCTGAAGTGGACAAAATACCAGCTGAGCTCGAGCTTGACAAGGTGGGAGGTGGCATACCCTGCCCGATGTGCTATCCATCGTGCTCCAAAACCATGTATTACTACGATTTCAATAACCTCGTCATCTATCCTAACTACTTGAACAGTCTAGAAGATGAAGACAGGGAAGATTGGCTGTAAGTACCTACTAGATTTCTAAAGATTAGGATGGTTATATCTCTTGGCACGACAGCGTCCATCCCGATCCGATCAATCAATATAATAATTATCATTATTATATCGTCCTCGACTATGTAGGTAAAGAGATAAAAATATCACATGCCAAGCGTGTTTACCTACCCTACATGTGGTAAATATTGATTTTACGATAAAACACACTAGTTTTTAAATAATTTACATTTAATGTTATTAGGTATACAAAGTTAAATTATTAGCGGCGGATCTCAAAGGATTTAAATGCACAGTTGTTGATAGCACTCTCGTTTCTAAATGTAGCTTTCTCAATTTTGGATTTTGGGCTACCAACTGTTTTCAGCCAGGACTTCATTTCTTCTATTGCTTTGGGAGAACCTTGCAGTTGGCCGACTACTGTTCCCTGAGCAGTGTTCATCACCCATCCTTTAAGTCCCAACTCAAGGGCCTTCTTCTGCGTATGTTTTCTGAAGTAAACGCCTTGCACTTTCCCAAATACCTCAAAATCGGATGTTGCCAATGTTACGGCTTTGTTTTCCGCCATTCTTCAATTACTTTTCAATGCTGAATGTGTCTTTTTTTATAATTTATTTTAATTATTACTGTCTAACTGTATCAAAACTGAATAGAGAATTTGACGTTAGATGTTTTGGTTTCGTTGTTTGGGTAGTGGCGTTTGTTTAGGCCTATTACATAACAGTACAAAGGTTGCTATGCAACTCTACTTATCGTCAAAATATCGCCAACTTGCCTACACAACGACATTACGACATACACATTTTTTTTTTTAAATTTATTTCTTACAAAAAAAGTTTACATTCGTTTACACTATAACTTCGCCAAACTGCATCACAGTTTGTTGGCGAAATAAACACTCTTTATTTTTTACTCAGCCATCTAAATATGTTAGTAACATTATTTTACCTACTTATTTCACCTTACTTAAAAATACATATTTTTTATTTTTTTATCACGCGGGTATTCTTAGTAATGAATGAATCACAACATAACAGTTGAGGGTTGATCTACGCTAATTAATAATCTCGGCCTGCGCGAGCGCTGACACATAAACATGAAAGATACATATAGCTACAATAACTAACCTAAAGTTAAGTTAGTAATTAGTTCGTCTGACGAAGGCGACAAATATGGCTCTTATTATTATGTCACTAATGACCATTTATCATACATTCTCGGCAAAATGTTCAAACACTTACTCTTTTCTGAAATACCTACTTAGAACAAAATCGTCAAAAACATAAGTAAAAGCCCGACCAGAAATATATGACCATTGTCAAGAGGGTGCTATTATTCTCATTTATAGCAACAGGTCAGTCATGTCAGTATAGTCGGAATAATGACACTATGAAAACAAGTTATAATAATAATAATAATTACAGAATAAAATAATAATTTTGAAATGTTTTGTAGCGAAGTTCCATTTCCCGAGCGTTATTTTCTAGAATTTTATTATATACACTGTTAATAATATTCCGCTCTTGACAATGAATCGTTTGGGGCATTTTTTATCATTTATTTTTATTATTCAATACAACCTAAACCACCACAGTGACACTGACAACAGTGACAACCTATGATTAATATTATTGCCAGTGCAAGAAATTAGTTCCAATGAAATTCCACAACATGGCCAACGGTCAAATATTTCTGGTCGGGCTTCTTTTACAATGGAATTACAGGCCTTTTCAAGTGTAGGTAACATTGAGAAAGAATATGTTTCGAGAAAATGAGGGAGTAGAGTAAGTAAGCGTTCTGTGCATTCATTATAAATGTTCACGTACAGAAGTCTGTGTAGGTAAAGGTAAGATATACTCAATCATTTGATACAGAGAAAAAATGGACCGTGATCTCGAATGCAGCCTAAGACGGGTATCGAACCCGCGCCTCTGGTTTGCCGGATCAGCACCCTTACCACTAGACTACCCAGACCACTATGTCATCTCAGCAGATCTTTGCCTTGCGTTCTTTAGCCGCTATTACTAGCGACCCCTCTGTATTAAAACAATTTAATACAACGCAATTATAACAATAATTTAAAACAAATTAATTTAAAATAAATCGTTCGTGACAAAGTTTTACTATAATTCAAAATAATTTGATTCGTGAAAAAGGTTAGTGTAAGGTATAGTTTTCGAAAAACTCTCTGATTATTAACAAAATGTAAAAGGTAGTGTCTACATTTTGAGAATATGTGCTTTTAGGGAAGCTATATTATCTGCGAAAGACCCTATTGTACCTAAGATCTTAACTAATGATGAGATAATATATGTTACATGACCTATGGGCGCGCGTCGAAAAGATCCCATCGTCCACCATATTCCAAAATAATTAATTTCACTAAAAAGCATTGGTTTTTTGGTAATTAAACCGCAGTGGGACATAGAAACGGTATCACGGTTAAAAGGCGAAATGGGATACCTATATAACATATTGTTCCGTCTAGTGCAAGGAAGTGTGAAAAAATATTAAAAATCCTCTGCCATGTAAACACTTTTTATTTAACACAACACTATCTTAACGGCGTATCTGGAAAGACTGAAAACTGCAGCTCTTTATGAGGCCCTCATTTTTGAAATCAACCTTTCCGATCCTGGACTTTGGGCTGCCCACCAACTGTAGCCAGCTTTTCATAGCCTGTACCTTTTCTGGGGTACCCTGAAGCTGACCAATCACGGTGCCATGGGGAGAGTTCATCACCCATCCCTTTACACCTAGCTCCAAAGCTTTTTTTTGCGTATATTTTCTGAAGTAGACGCCTTGTACTTTTCCGAAAACTTCAAAATCTGCTGTATGAACTATTGGAGGTTTGTGATTTGACATTCTTCATTGATTTTCTAAATATTTTTATACAAAATATAAAATCATAGACGTTTGACATTAATGTTATTTTTTTCAAATGTCATCAATATTTTGTTACAGAAATATATATAGGTTTAGGTTTGACTGTAGTCCGAAAGTATAGTCGATTTGGAAATCATTGGTCGATTAAAAATTAGCATTTCGGTATACTATATGTATTAATCCAGTAACCTTGTCGCCTGAAAGTATGGAGTCACTGATCGGACTATAGAGGTTTATAGTTTCCGAGATATCAAGTTTATCATTTTTTCGAACTCCGCAACCTTTGAAAGGCCTTATCGCGAAAACTATTGGCTCAGATTTACGGCTGAGAATAACGTCATCATCGACGAGCAGTTCGGCTTTAGATCCGCGCACTCGTGCGTCCAACAGGTGCACCACGTCACGGAGCACGTGCTAGACGGTTTCTCTCGATTCCAGGGGCTCAGGACCGGTGCAATCTTTCTCGACGTGGCGAAAGCATTCGACAAGGTCTGGCATAACGGGCTGATATACAAGTTATATCATCTCGGTATGCCTGACAGACTCGTACTCACCATACGAGATTTTCTCAGGGATCGAAGCTTTCGATACAGACTGGAGGGAACGTACTCGGACCCACACCCCATCCGGGCCGGAGTCCCGCAAGGCTCCGTGCTCTCTCCCACTCTTTATTCGTTATTCACGAACGACATTCCCAGGCACCCTAAAGTGCAACTGGGGTTGTTCGCGGACGATACCGCGCTCTTTACGACTCATTGTAAGTATACTTTTATCCGGCGATACCTCCAGGAGGCAATCACTGACCTAGGTCGTTGGTTTAATCTTTGGCGTATCGAAGTCAATCCGGAGAAAAGCACTGCGATAGTCTTCCACCCGTCTGACCGCGTTAGCACGGAAAGGCGTGTGGCTCCGATCCAGATGTTTGACCGGCCCATCCCCTGGGCCAACGAAGTCAAATATCTTGGAGTGACCCTCGACAGAAAACTGACTTTCCGTAGCCACATCAGTAGGGTACGCAACCGTGCGTTGTTCGTGCTAGGAAGGCTTGGGCCGATGATTAACAAGTTTAGTAAAATGTCACTTAGAAATAAGCTGACACTCTACAAAACTTGTGTTCGTCCAATCATGTCTTATGCAAGCGTAGCTTTTGCTCACGTGCCTATGACATCGCTCAAGCCGCTTCAGGTCATTCAGAATCGTTTTCTCCGTAGGGCGTCTGGTGCTCCGTGGTACCAGTCGAACCTCAGTCTGCACCACGACATGGGGATTAGCACTATGTATGGTTTCTTTAAGCAGACTGCCAGACGTTATTTTGACAACGCTCCCCATCATAGGAATCCGTTAGTTAGGAAGGCTGTCGACTACGTTCCCATCCCTCCCCCCTCTGTCGTTACTCGGCGATCACTGATTAGGGGCCGCACGGTCCGGCGTCCTAGGCACACACTTACGGACCCGGACGACGTAATCACAGCGTCTATCGAAAGATGGAACGCTGCGCTTGCGGCGGCGTCCAACTCTGACACGACGCGTACACTTAGGCATTCCCGCCGGCGGGGACGTCCACCGCGCGATCGCGACAACAGTGACACATATAGTCCCTATTCGTCCCGGTACCGCTGCACACCGGGTAGAGTCAGTCCGACCCAGGTCGGGCCTAGCTGAGTTTCTTGCTGGACTCTTCTCAGCTAGGCTAGGTTTAGTGAACCAGCGACAAAACTCCCAGTAGCTCGATTCCACTCACATCGCAGATTCGGTTGAAACCGCTCAACCAATCTCACTGGAGCGCAAACTCTTAGAGTATTCCAGTGTTCCAAACCACACGCGTGGTCGTGCCGGAGGTTTTCCCCTGGATTTTCCCCAGGCTACTCTCCAACCGCGCACTCCTATCGCTTTATTGGGCCCGGCCTATAAAGCCACAGTCAGGTTCAAAAAAAAAAAAAAAAAAGAAAACTATTGGGTCTACAGAGACAATTCTTGTCTCATATATTGTAGCAAATTTAATCTTCCCTAAAAGCGTCCTGAGAAGGTATTATCATCAACTAGCATTTGGGGTTATAATCGGTTTTTTTGATTTTTGACAAAGTTTCGTTCGGCGCTCGAAGTCACAAAGTTGGATTATTCATTGGGACAACATTATAAACAAGTCTACAAAAAATCAGAACTACCGGATTTGACGCAAGCTCTGAGTGTATAAAGTTACTGAATCATATGTCAGAAGATCACACAATCACAATCGAGGAAAATTATTTGTCACTTTTGGACTCTTTATATTGAAATCAATAGACATACGAGTCCAAACCCTAGGTATAAACGTGGCAAGCATGTTAGCTCGATTTGCTGTGCTCGTCGCCTGCGCGCGAAAATTTGCGAATAAGTGCATAAAATAACAAAACCAAGTTATTATATTGTATCCTGAAATTAATATTACAAATTAATTTCGTATTTTTCCGATAAAAAATGCAGTCGAAAAAATTGCAAAATAAGGCAAAATATGTATCACTATAGAATACAATGCACCTAACTACTTTTATATGAGTAGAAGTTTGTTCAAGCGTGTTAAATAACAATAGCAGCAAGCTAAACTCAGCTTCTGAATAATGCGGAACCAGTATTGTAATGCAGGGTGTGTTTCAACTTTCAGAGCCGGCGCCAACTTCACTGGAACCTCGATTGTTCATATCAAATACGCTAAAGAAGTTGCAGATTGTTATGGGCAAAACGTCATTATGAAATGGTTCGACTTGATAAGTAAGTATAACCACTTATTTATACTCGTAAGGACCCAAAGTAGTAGCCAGATTGGCTTGCATAGCAAGATGCTATAGTGCGACCACGCTAACTCTGCAAGGAATAATTTGGCAACACTGTGCATTATACGTCATATTTGTATGAAAATGTGACGTTTGAGGTAGTGTTGCCAAATTCTTTCAATGCAGAGTTAGCGTGGTTGGACTCTATAACACTCGCTCTTACATTTTGTCAATATTTTGTGGACAAAACCGACCAAATGCGAGTCGGATCGGCGCGCGAAGTTTCCGTACACTCACTACTCGCATGATGTGTAGCTAATTGGATGCTAATTAATAGCATGTCGGTGTAACGTGAGCTCCTGTCACGAAGTTTTTACCAGCGTCTGAGTGTCCCTTTACGCCGGTTACATTCAAACAGTATTTTCATGCGTTATCCCTGATTGCAAATTCGGAACACAGATTTTCTTGTCGAATTTCATGATTTTGGGTGAACTGTAGGTTTTGATTCCATGCGACTGTCAAAATATGAGTACTTCCGGTATAAACGGCCGTACCTTTTTCATTGAGTTATCTTAGAACGTACTCAACACTGCTTTAAATAACCTAGTTGCCCGCGCTAGCCGCCTGTCTGTCTGTCCGCGTGTATACCTATGCATACCTCCGCCGCTCGCATTCCGTAGGAAAAGTGTCTTGATAGACGGACAGACAGACAGACAGGCAGTTAGCGGACAACGAAGTTATTTTATAAGGGTTTCTTTTTGTATAGGTAGCTATAATTTTAGTTAAAGATTTTGACGCCACCGGATTTTTGCGACAGAATCACGAACGTAAAAACACTAGGTACACAAAACACTGGTTCGCTAGTGACTGGATACGGGTTTTATAAAAACTATATAGTCGAAATAGAAAGTTCGCTTTGCTATTACCTACAGAGCAGAGTACATGTAACGTTTTCATAATGTGATAATTTTATGCATAACTATAGCTACCCGCTCCGGCACGCTCGCACGGGTCCAATGCTGATACTAAATATACTACAGAATGTATTTATATACAACGTTCACAGCTTTTTGTTATTAGAGAATACAAACATGTTTTCTATAGAAAGATCTACTCTTGAAAGATCGACATATAATTGGCCATGTGAAAAGTAGTGTCCCTGCATTTTAAATCTGTAATATCTTCGAAAATATTCATTTCAATTACATGCTGTACAGGGCCATATTGATTTATATTTAATGCACAATGTATTTAAGGTACTTAATAGGATAAAGATTAATGCTATATTTCTTAAAGTCGCTTCGTAAGTAGGTAAGCCATTATTTCTCGTATAAAGTAAAGGACAAAAAATGGTTATTGTGGGTTAACCCTAAGAGATAGACATATATCATCAGGGACTCTTTTGTAGACCTTTTTAAGGTATAGGTACAATACCGTAGTACATATATTATTTTGACGTATCTAGTAGGGTTCAGCCAGCGTCAGCAATGTAAGCGCAAAAAATGTGTTTATTTACAACATCACATTTGAAGCCTGTAAAATTAGTATCAGTATTTCTCTACTATATTATACATATAAACATTCCTCCGCATCCAACCGCATCAAAATCAGTTGCGTAGTTTTAAAGATCTAAGCATAGGTAGGGACAGACAGCGGAAAGCGACTTTGTTTTATACTATGTAGTCATGATTAAATCTTTATGAGTATGAACACTTTTACAATGAAACATATTTAGTATCTGATTAAGCTGATTTTCGATACTTATCGAGTCGAATTGAGACTACGTAGGTAGGTTGAGCTTTCTTCCAATTTTCGTATGGTCTTTGATTTCGGACGGAACCATTTATTTCCTCATGGGCTCCCATTTTTCTTTAAGTACAATTTCCTAATAGTATAAAAATTATATTGACTTCAGGTAACATAGGATCCACATGCGGGTTCGTCACTGGGTTTAGTTTCGTATCCGTACTGGAATTCTTCTACTTCTTCACTGTGAAGTTATACCGGGAGATGAATCTACGTAGACAACGCCAGAGGCACCGCAACCTCTCCACCATGCAGCCGCCGACTCCACACTTTAAACCCATCACGATATACCGACCTATATACTGGAATGAGCTAGGGAATAATGTATCTAAATACCAACATGATAACCGCTACACTTAGGCTCCTTGCAAATTACTTTAAGTTTACCATTAACATACCATTGCGCATAGTATTTTCTATTACATACACTGTCTAAATATCGCATGGTTGTAATAAATACCTAAGCCGTGGTCTCCCGGCGAAAAAAATAAACAACAGCAGTAATGAGCCAGGGGATCCCCGGCACCGGTAGACGACGAGTTAAATTTATTTATTCATTAAGGCAAGGTAACAAAATGGCAATTACTTCAGTCATATACAACAGCTTCATGAGACAAGTGTTAAATAGGGATGTTGACTCAAAAGACTACTCCAAAAGAACCACGGCAAAAAAATATGCCAAATCGTGAATGTCAAAATGGCTAATAACAAATTATAAGATGAATTAAATTTATTAGCAAATTACCTAACTAATGAGACAACTTTTTAATATTATTTTTAATACAGTTGCTCAAAAAGTGGTACTTTATGTAGCTGTATATCGTGCGCAAAGTTGGATTTCGCGCACTAGTGCTTTTTACTTTTCCATTTTTTTTTAATTTACTGTTGGTCCAGTCCAAACATCCAACAGAAGAGTTTTAGGTTCAGTCAGTTTACTCATTTATTTGGCATTAAAACTATACTTCTATTATATTTAAAACATTAAAATTGCGTATTAAACAGGTTAAAGGGTTATCATATACTAAAAATCTAAAACTGCTTTCAAAAAGTTATCTGATTGAGTAGAACAATGACCGGAAACGAGTATTATTCGAGACCTAAGATTAATAGAGTATTATGCAGGACTGCCGCGATAGATGAATGAACGCAAGTTTTTTTCGGCAAAACATACATTTATTTACCAAAAAATCTAATATAAATTAATTACAAAATTAAAAATAACTGTTTTTTGATGTTAAACTACCACGTGACGTAAAAAGTCTCGTAAAATAGTTTTGGTTTTGGCTGAATGTTGACAACCATGACTTGTTGAAAAAAGTCTATTAAAAATTAAACCGACTTTTTAATTCCCGCCTCTTTCATTCATAATTTCACGAATTAATTTTGTAATGACGTATTGTTTTAATAATATTTTTGTGATATGTGCGATTTATACGATTGCTAATTAATGGTGTGTAAATTACGCCAGAAGAGGATCAGGTACGTGCAAAGTCCATAATGGCAAGTAAAAACATTTTGTTTTGTCTCTCTTTCATTGTTGTTTTATTTAGTTTTGTTTCTTTGTTGTTTTTTCGCAACTCTATTAAAAAACGTCGTTTGATATACGTGCGGAAGTGTCATTTTCACTCGTCCCGAGTCATGTTCCTCGCCTGACGGCTCGGGCCTCGTGCGAAATGACAAACCTTCCGCACTTGCATCAAAATGTACTATTTTGAATGAGTTTAGACCTAAACGAAAAATATCAATATCCTTACAGATTAGATACGTGATAAGTAGATTATGTTGCGTGACATTGTTGGAAGCTACAGATACTTAAAAACTGAGCAGGACTGCGAGCTGCGACTACTGGTTTAGGATACACCCGAAAGTGTATGTTACTGACGAGATCGAAGTGTATCATATTGTTATCTACTTCTTCTTCTATATAAAAGAAGAAGAAGTCCTGATCTAGCATCAACGCACAGCCGAAACTACTGGAACTAGAAACTTCAAATTTGGTCCAGAGTTTACTTTTATGACGTATGCAAGCGATAAGACGGGATTTTTGGCAATTCCACCCCTAAGGTAAAGTTTGTATGGGAAACGTAATTTTTTTGGACTTAGAAACTTGAAATTTCGTATTTAGACGCTCTGTTTAAATATAACAAAACTGAATTAAGCGATTTTTTTATTCGTTCTCTAAAGGGTTGAAAAGGGGCTTCAAAGTTTGTAGGGAGAACAAATCTTTTTTGAAGTTAGAGATTTGAAACTTCGTAAATAGACTCTATGTTTAAATACAACAAAACGTATTTCAGCGTTTTTCAAAATTGCTCCCCTAAAGGGGTGAAATGGGGGTTCCAAATTTGTACGGGGAGCAAATCTTTTTTGAAGTGCGAGATTTAAAACTTCGTATATAGACTCTCTGTTTAAATACAACAAAACATATTTCAGCGTTTTTGAATTGCTCCTCTAAAGGGGTAAAAAGAGGGTTCGAACTTTGTACGGGGAGCAATTTTTTTGAAGTTAGAAATTAGAAATTTCGTAAATAGACTCTATGTTTAAATACAACAAAAGGTATTTCAGAGTTTTTTGAAATTGCTCATCTAAAAGGGTGAAAAGGGGGTTCCAAATGTGTACGGGGAGGGGAGCAAATCTTTTTTGAAGTGAGAGATTTCAAACTTCGTAAATAGACTCGCTGTTTAAATACGACATAACGTACTTCAGCGTTTTTTGAAATTACTCCCCTTAAGGGGTGAAAAGGGGGTTCCAAGAAGTTCATACGGGAAGCAAATCTTTTTTGAAGTGCGAGATTTAAAACTTCGTATACAGACTCTCTGTTTAAAAACAACAAAAAGTGTTTCAGCGTTTTTCTAAATTGTTCCCCTGATGGGGTAAAACGGGGTTCCAGGTTTGTGCGGGGAGCAAATCTTTACTTTTCGTAAAAATCGATATAGGTGTAATCTTCGAGGTTCCTCGGGGTGCCGATTACGAAAATGACATGCATTTGCAAATCCAAGATGGCGGACAATTATTTTTCTTAAAAATCGATATGGGTGTCATCTTCGAGGTTCCTCGGGGTGATCCAAGATGGGGACATTTATTTTTCTTAGAAATCGATATGGGTGTCTTATCGTCAAGGTTCCCCGGGGTGCCGATTACGAAGATGACATTGATTTTAAAATCCAAGATGGCGGACATTCATTTTTTCTTTTGAGTAATTTTTCACAATAGATTAATAGCACCAGACAACTGACAGAAACCAATAAACCTTATTTATATCTTTGTTACCATCTAAAATCTACGCGGACGACGTCGCGGGCGGCCGCTAGTCTATACATATAAAAAAAGAAGTCCTCACTCACTGACTGACTGGCTGACTCATCAATGCACAGCCGAAAATGCTAACGCTAGAGAGTTGTTTTTTGCACAGTCAGTTACATTTATAACGTAGGCTAGGGATAAGACCGGATTTTACGAAATTCGTCCCCTAAGGGGATAAAACAAGGGATGTAAGTTTGTATGAAAACACGTATTTATTGAAGTGAGAGACTTGAAACTTTGTATACAGACTTTCTGTTTAAATATATTAACGGCGTATTTCAGGGTTTTTCTAAATTGCTCCCCTAAAGGGGTACAAAGGGGGTTCAAAGTTTGTTCTAAGAGCAAATCTAAATAAATAAATACAACAAAACATGTTTCAGCGTTTTTCGAAATTGCTCCTCTAAAGGGGTGAAAAGGGGTTCCAAGTTTGTACGGGGAGCAAATTTTATTTGAAGTGAGAAATTTATGACTTCGTATATAGACTCTCTGTTTAAATACAACAAGACGTATTGCAGCGTTTTTCAAAATTGCTCCCCTAAAGGGGTGAAAAAGGGGTTCCAAGTTTGTGCGGGGAGCAAATCTTTACTTACTTAAAAATCGATATGGATGATGTCATTTTTTTGGTTCCTCGGGGTGCCGATTACGAAAAAGACATCCATTTTCAAATCCAAGATGGCGAACATTTATTTTTTCTTTTGAGTGGCGAGGTTCTTCGAGCGCGCACCTGACGGTGTGCCGTACACAGTATAATATTTACAGTAGCGCAACTAGTGCATGTCGCGACTGAGTAATTGGGTTTATTTGCGACTTAATAGTGCGACTTAGCAAATAATCTCTTCTTAAAATTTCTATTCCTCTCAGACACAGAGATGATGATTATTGGTTTTACGTCAGATTAATAGGTATATGTTTTTTTTTTTCATAATAGCAGGCACGCAATTTACCCATTTCGTGTAGAAATATAAAAATAAAGTTTAAAAAATACTGTTTTTGCCAAATTTCAACTTTCTGATCAACTGAGTGAAACGCTTTTTTATATAATATATTAAATTACGTGTATGTACTACATTGTAAGTAATAAAAATATTAATCATAGATACTACGGTATAGTAAAAATATTTTGTTTCAAGTGAGTCAGTGGTAGAAATTTTGATTTTCAGATGTTAAAATCTCGTGAATGGAAAGAGGTATTTTGCTGAAATTCAGGATTCGGTAATAAAGACGTTCTTACAAGACTAGCAAAATTGCAAATCAGGTCTTTATAACGATATAGAGGTTAAAAAAACTTGTCCATTTAAGTCACTCGTTGGCGAGATTCGCCATTTCGGCTACGGAACCCCAATAATCGCTTTCAAGGGCAACGCGGGCAACACCACGGGAATAGCCAGTATAACTACAAAAAAACTTCATGAAAGAGTGTTATGATGTTTACCGACATCATTCATTTTCGTACTATTTTTTGCGTGAAAAAAAGTGTGATCAAAACTAATCACATAAGTATTATTATGCTATAAAATCATTATGAAGAGCTTGTACTGTTCGTCTCTATACTGTGTAACTATAGAAGTATACGCTGTGTAGCTGCGCGTGTGTGTTATTAATGTATTAAATAAAGGAATTTGATTTGTTAAGGCGCTAAGCTTTCTGTTTTTTTATTAGCGATTTTAAAATCACTCGAAGCTCTTCAAAAAATTGCGTGCGTCCGACCTCTGATGCGTTCCGCTCGGGACTGGCGCAGTGCGGCCGAAACCGAGCGGGCATGAATTGCACCATAATTTCGATGATCACATATTTTACGAGAAGCTGGACTTAACAGCATCAGACAACTGACAGAAAAAAATAGACCTCAGTTATATCTTTGTTACCATCTAAAATCTACGCGGACGAAGTCGCGGGCGGTCGCTAGTAATTTTGTATGGTAGATGTTAATGTTAAGATGGAATATTTGTATAGTAGATGTTAATGTTAAGAGCGGAATATTAGATTAACATCACCTATTAGTGTCAAAGTTTCAGTAATCGTACTGTACGCACAGGGGACACACTACGCGGCATGCCGCGGGCGCTTGTCAAATGTATTGCATTTGCATGTATTCTGACAGAGGCACGCAACGTTGCCAATTAGGAAAATCGATGGTTACACATGTCCGTCTTAGGTGAAAAATATGCAATTAAAGTAAAAAACGGGGTTAAAGGGAAGTTAAACTTCGTCAACTAAAGGTAATAAGTGGTTAATTTATAATTATTTCGACTATGCTACATGCAATTTTATTTCGTTATTAAAGTATAGCTCTTGCAATTCACGAAGGAGAGTCACAAGTTGAGTTAGAAAAAGTGGGCTATCAAAGCGGTGGATTTTTTTTACAAGCTATGCATATGAATCACTTGAATATTTCCACTTTATCAAATAAAAAAAATTGCTTAAAATAGACCTTTGGATTTGGTCATTAATAAGTAATTAGTAGGTACAAATAAGTAGAAGCTTATCGGTAATAAATCAACACGCAGAAACGAACAGTTATAACGTTAGATAAATCAAACATCTGCGTAGTTTCCACGCTGATAAAATCTTTTTGTACGTTCCAAGCTTTCTGCTATGGAATGGGGTACGCAATTAGTCAGAATTATTTATTACCTTATTAGGGTTCAAGATCACAGGCTCGATCTACGCCATTGTGTTTTTTGATTTTGGAGTTTTAGTTGATAGGGATAGAGTCGAATTTAGGTATAAGTAACTTTAGAGTTAAGTGATGTGCGAGTTTTTGAACGCTAATTGTATCATTTGTTGCATTAATAAATTAATTTGGACTTTGTGTTTGTTTTATTTCACCTCATGTTGGATACGAAGCAACATGGACACGCAGGTGAAAAGATATGTCGAGATTTGGTGGAACGGCATCAAAAGCCTACCCGAGACAACTTCTATACATGGTTTCAGATTTATCGCTGACTCTAAAAGACATTGGGTGGAGAGGTAAGACATTTTTAATAAGCAATTCGCTTTTTGAGCATTGTGATATTTCAACTGGTACTGTGGTATATATAATATGCGATAAAAAAAAACATCGAGCAAACTTTATGTAATCAATCATGTCACTCGTTCCAAATCTGTACCTACTTACTTATTATAAATGCAAAAGTAACTCTGTCTGTCTTTTACCCGTTGGCGCTCAAACCGCTGGATCTTTAGTCTGACGATAGTTGCAGACCCCGGAAAGGGTTTAGAATAGTTTGTCCCGGAAGATATATCTAGTCCAAAAATGGGCCACATTTATTTATATATTTAAACTTTTTTGAATAATACTAGTATGTAAAAATGGCGGACTTAATGCCCCAAGGCACTCTCTACCAGTCAACCACTGGGTTAAGACAAACATATGTGCGGGGCAGCACATTCAGTTTCCTCGACTGTATACATAAAAAAATAGGTAACCACTTCGTAATTATAATTAATTACCACTAGGTACTTACATCGAGTATACTTATTTTTTGATAATTTAACATTCCACAGAATTTTTTGGCTGATATTCGTGGCAATGTCCTGGTATGGATCCTCTCTTCTGATACAGGCTCAGTATGACGCCTTCCAGAACAATCCAATTTCCTTTGTGGTAGAAACAACGTACAAAGACTGGCAAACCCAGTTTCCTTCTGTGGCAGTCTGTGAACACGACAACTCCGCGCGTATTGAAAATGTTTCTGATAGGTAAGTATAGCAAGTCTACTGAAATTAATAATTATCATACTTATTCATGTGTTTGGCTCTTCTCTGTTGGCAGTGGAGTAATCGCCATTCTTCTTTGTTTGCCTCTTGACTTCTTCATAAGACGCGGCCACGCCGGCCACATTATTTTTAACATGGCCGAAATAAGTGCCTTCTGAAGATCATCTATACATATAAAAGAAGAAGTCCTCTCTGACTGACTGACTCATCAACGCACACCCGAAACTGCTAACGCTAGAGAGTTGATTTTTGCACAGTCGATTTAATTTATAACGTAGGCTAGGAGAAGGGATTTTTCGAAATTCATCCCCTAAGGGGGTAAAACAAGGGATGAAAGTTTGTATGAAAACACGTATTTATTGAAATGAGAGATTTAAAACTTTGTATATAGACTCTCTGTTTAAATATATTGATGGTGTATTTCAGCTAAATTGCTCCCCTAAAGAGGTGAAAAGGGGGTTCAAATTTTGTACGGGGACCAAATTTTTTTGAAGTGAGGGATTTGAAACTTCGTATATAAACTCTCTGTTTAAATACAACAAAACGCATTTCAGCGTTTTTCGAAATTGCTTCCCTAAAGGGGTGAAAAAGGGGTTCGAAGTTTGTACGGGGAGCAAATCTTTTTTGAAGTGAGAATTTTCAAACAATATAGACTGTTTAAATACAACAAAACGTATTGCAGCGTTTTTCGTAATTGCTCTCCTAAGGGGGTGAAAAGGGGGCTCCAAGTTTTTGCAGGGACGATCTTTTCTTTCCTTAAAAATCTATATGGGTGTCATCTTCGAGGTTCCTCGAGGTGCCGATTACGAAAATGACATGCATTTGTAAATCCAAAATGGCGGACAATTATTTTTCTCAAAAATAGATATGTGTCATCGTCGAGGTAATCGAGGTTCCTCTAGGTGCTGATTACGAAAATAACACGCATTTATAAATCAAATATGGCGGACATTTATTTTTATTAAAAATCGATATGGGTGTCATTTTTGTTGTTCCTCGGGGTGCCGATTACGAAAATGACATGCATTTTCAAATCCAAGATTGCGGACATTCATTTTTCTTAAAAATCGATATGATTGTCATCTTTGTTGTTCCCCGGGGTGCCAATTACGAAAATGACATCCATTTGCAAATCCAAGATGGCGGACATTTATTTATCTTAACAATCGGTATGGGTTTCATTTTTGTGGTTCCTCGGGGTGCCGATAACGAAAATGACATGCATTTTCAAATCCAAGATGGTGGACATTTATTTTTCTTAAAAATCGACCCATCAAAAACAATACTTGTCAAAAAAACCAAGTCTCGCAACTCAGTTGTTCTACGGTAAAAAGTTGTGAGATCCATGTAATACCAAGTCGGTTATTAATTTATTCAGTCCCTACTTAAGCGACTTTCTGTCCTAATTCGTCCAGTCCCTAAGACCACGATCGTGGTCCATAACAATTGAAAATAAATTGTGTCTGGAATCTCCGTACTCGAAGCATTAAGTTGTTACGTAATAATTAACAGCATCTTATAGTGACGCATATCAATATTAAAAATCTTTATTGTTTTATATACATACAGGGTGTACAATCCAAATGGGTCAGTATGGAGAAGTCGGAAACTATGAGAGATAGCGAGATCTGTTCTTAGGAACCATGACGTCGATTTTAGATTTAATAATAATTACATTCAAACTTTTTTATTAACACTCATACATAACCGAAAATCGAACCTGGTCAAAATCAATGTGTATAAATTCTGCAAGTCGCAAGAAACATAACACTAATGGAATCTTGTTTAAATAATTGAAAGAAAAACCTACCAATAAGATAATTATTTTATTTCAGTAAATGTTCAAAATGGGTAACGATCGCAAGATTGCATTTCGTATTTTTATGGGGTGCATATGTGTTAAAATGTTTTCTAAGGTTGTAGTTAAATCTTCTACAGTGTCGTAATTTGATTTGTAGATTTCATCTTTGACATAACCCCATAAGAAATAGTCAAGTTCTTCATTCGTTAAACGCATTTTATAAACAGTACACAACACATAACACAATAATAATGTGAAAGTTATCAAAAATCAACACGAGGAGGTTATGAAAAGCCGTGTTTCATTTGAAGTTAATTCCAAAAACAGTATTCCATTTTCAAATTTTAAATGAATTGGTACGCCCGCTGAACAAATGCGTTCTAATTTTAAATAAACGCTATTTGTATGCATGTAAGATATGCATAAGTGGTCTCTTCAGATAATTGATGATCGATTCATATTATTCACGACTTTTTGCAAATTAATAAAACTGTGGACATTTTAGTCTAATTTACTGTCAGTTGTGTTTACACAAGATTTCATAGCCAAATTTGGTCCTTTTTACTTAACGCGGTTACAAAAATATTGACCAGGTTCGATTCTCGGTTATGTATGAGAGTTAATAAAAAAGTTTGAATGTAATTATTATTAAATCTAAAATCGACGTCATGGTTCCTAAGAACAGATCTCGCTATCTCTCATAGTTTCCGACTTCACCATACTGACCCATTTGGATTGTACACCCGGTATATTGAGACTCGGCCATCGCATGAAAACACGTGTAAATTAAATTATTTAGTGCGAGACTTGGTTTTTTTGACAAGTACTTATTGTTTTTGATGGGATCTCATTCCTTTTTGTATTTTGTAGACAGTCTACTTTTTTCCTTTTCGGTACCTTCTACTTATTGTATATATGTATGTATATCTACCAGCAACGAATTCGTCAAACTAATATAGCAATCGAAATTATCAATGAAAATCGCAAACTTGTAGGTAAGAATTCTGGGCACATCCGAACAGCATTGGGGCGCTCGCGCGAATAAGCGCGGCTGCTGCTCGCTCGGCGACATTCACCTTTCCGCGCGCCCCGCCACTGACCCCGCCCCGCGCCCTCGCGCTAGCACCGCAGCGCGTAGTAACGGCCCGCGCTCACTCGCTAGCATCGCAGCGCGTGGTAATTAATTTACAATCTTACGCACTCGTAATAAGTACGAATACGCACGTAGGTACGTTTTTTGCATTAAATAATTTAATTTACACGTGTTTTCATGACGGGAATACCCATTTTTTGCTCGATTTGGCAGGGGCACTACCGTGCGCCTATATTTATATGGGATTACAAAGTTAGCAGTTATGTATCTAGAAAACTGGACCGAAATTTTAAAAAGTTTTACTCGACTTGGCGGGGGCAATACCGTGCGCCTTTATATTTATATGGTATTACAAAGTTATTTAAGTAAGTAGTTAAAATTTATAAAACTGGACGGAAATTGAAAAAAATTGCTAGACTTAGCGATTGCACTACCGTGCCCCCAAATATTTTAGTTTTTCCTTGATTCATACACCAAACACTACTTATATTCCAAAGAAGCTAATAGGTCTGCTAGAAGTGCCTTAGAATTTTGATGATCGGTGAGTCAGTCAGTGAGTGACAAAATTAAGAAATTTGACCCGTTATAATTCTTAAAATACTGGTTGAAATTGAATGAAATTTGAAATATACCGTGTCTTTACAATGCCTGCATGGTTACTGAAAATTCAGTCTTCTAGTTTTATCCACAACGAAGTTACAGGGGGTCGAAAATGGCCTGAATTGCTTCGAGAAAAGGATGGTACGGCCGTGCCGCTTTTTTGCTCGACTTGGTGGGGGCACTGCCGTGCCCCCAGATATGGGTGTCATTATATTACGAAAATGACATCCATACATACAGGAGGTTCTCAGTTTGACCCGTATGTTTGTATGTACCTAGATACAAACATACGGGTCAAACTGAGAACCTCCTTTTTTATAGACGGTTAAAAATTACGCTTACTACGCCGGCGAAGCCGCGGGAAAAAGCTAGTATTAAATATTTAAACCTTTAATTGCTAGAGATGTTTAAGTTTTCTAATTGTACCTAAATAATTATTCTCTAAAATCGTGAAATGTAAAATAGTTATCCACTTAGCAACATTTTTGTCTTTTTTTTTTGAACCTGACTGTGACATTATAGGCCGGGCCCCATAACGCGATAGGAGTGAGCGGTTGGAGAGTGGCCTGGGGAAAATCCAGGGAAAAACCTCCGACACGACCACGCGGGCGATTTAAAACACTGGAATACTCTAAGAGTTTGCGCTCCAGTGAGATTGGTTGAGCGGCTTCAACCAAATCTGAGGTGTGAGATTTTTGTCAAACCTGTATCCTAGCTTTATATTATTTAAGGCTTTGGGGAGAAGATCATGATTTCAATATGGAAGAAGTTCTTAAGGAACTGGCTTATTTCAAAGGAATAACTTACTACACTTCTCAGTTCTGTGGTTTGGAGGACCCATTGCCAGACTGCGTTAAGAGTAATCTCAGTTATTTTGCTAATTTGGTAAGTAAGGACATATAATAGGTTTTAATTCCCTTGCTGTAAGGCGTAATTCCAATCTCCTAGTGACAGCATGTGGAATTTTACGTGGCGATACAGACAGTCCTGAGCTCGTAGCACGAATTGTTAGGCTCGCTATCCCGTTTCTGCCTAACAATTTCCTAAGACCGCGAAGTCCCAACCTTTTGGCAGTCCCAATTACACGCACTGTGGCGCATAGAAGCTCGCCACCTGTACGCGCTCTGCGATTGCTGAACTCGCTTCTGTCATGGGCACCAGAATGTGATATGTTTGAAAGTCGATGGACGGTTGTGTATCGAATATGTCTGCGGTACAGTGAGATGATGGATGAGAGTTGATTGATATTTGAATTTTCCTATTGTGAATTATGTGTTTTATAACCTAAATTATACAGTGCCTTGGTTTCGACTGTAATGCTGTATATGTTTTGTTTGCAATAAATACAAAAAATAAATAAAAATAATACTTTTCTCTGCAGCTGACATTACAGCAGTGTTTCTGTTTACAGTCGTAATGTTGTTAAATTTCAGGTTAGGACTCCCTGTGAGGAAATGTTAACTAACTGTTCTTGGAACGACCAGTTATTCAGCTGCTGTGACTACTTCAGACCCTTGGATACAGAGCTTGGTACATGCTTTGCTGTAAACACAATACAAGGAAGGCAAGTAAATATTCAATATAAAAACTTTTCTATGGACTCTGAAACTTGCTTGTCAAACAACAATTCTGGTTTTAATTTGAGGGTGGCATCTGTGTAGCTAACAGTCACACTTTAACTCGGGGTTGACACATGACAAGGGTGATGAAGGGTTGTATTATGGTCATCAGACTGAAATAAATGCTTCGTATTGGATATCAAATTTTATTTAACTACCTGATGTTTCAGAGAAGCAAATCCGCCCAAATTTCCCATGGTAAGCAATACAACCACTGGGCCAGGAGCCATAAAGTTTAACGTAATGGTAAGCGCCAACGTGTATGTGCTAAACGAAGAAGAAGTACCATCTCAAACGACTCTGGGATCCGACGTTCTGACAATCGCACCTGAAGTTTCTCAAAAGTAAGTTCCATAGCATACCTAGTAGGTCCCTACCTACCTATTCATTCGTATGAAACAAAAGAAATGTAATGAATATGAAGTGACCTTACATATCAAAAGGAACCTTATTTGCGTTTGTATTCATCAACATAATTGACGAAATCATGATACAAATGATTAATGCAGCAACCAAAAGGCTAGAGTTTATTGTGTGTGTGGGGTATACAGTATTATATATAGAGAAACTCTAATAATGTGTAAAGTGGCTGGTGTCATATCGTCTCTTGATTTGGACGGCCGCATGTATTAAATGTGTTCTTTTGTAGGCGCTATATTTCAATACGAAACATTGCCAACGACCATGCGGCTCGTTTCATTTCTCCAGTAAAAAGGAAATGCCGGTACACAGACGAAAATTTCTTGGATGTCTACCGGCACTACTCCTACAGTGCGTGTACGGTACAATGCAGAAAAGACGCCCAGATCAGGTTCTGTAATTGTACAAATTATTTTACGCCAAACGTCCCAGAGCATCTGAAATGCGACGTTGAAGGCATAATTTGTCTTAATAACCACATCAACGAACTATCGGTAAGTCATGCAGAAACAACCAAAGTATCAATGAGACTATGTCTTAACCTTAGGTCTCTTTTTACAAAACTATTGTCAATTGAATTTTCAATATTACAATAAACATCATTTCAATATTCTTTATATATCCAGGTACTGAAAGCTAAATGGTCAAATCGTCCTGGTTTGTATTGCGATTGTCTACCGTCTTGTACTGAGGCAGAAATATCGGTAGTCAAGGATTTCAAACTTACTGCCGCCACGGAATATGCTGCTGTCCATATAGAACTAGCCATACTGCCAAGCGAGCGATATAAACGGAATGTTGTGAGAGGAATATTGGATCTTGTGGGTAAGTAAATATAGGTATATTTGTTCTAGGGCGAAGTAATATTTAAATTACTCGTAGTTGCTACTGTTTTATCTCTGAGGCGATACTACAAATCCAGTTTGCGTACTTTAAAATGTGATTTGTGAGTGGTTTGAACAAGGCATTAACTTAGATAATTATTAAAGCTCTGGAATTTTACATGCAATTACGGAATATAAGAATTATGCGTGGATTTCTCATAAATTATAATTAAATGTTTCATGTGACCTTAATTATTTTCAGTATCCACAGGCGGCACTGGCGGTCTATTTCTCGGCGCCAGCATTCTTAGTTTTGTAGAATTCGTCTACATTTTACTACTCCGTCCCTTCTGCGATATTTATAGCCAGAAAAGCGTAGACCATTGGCATAGGAAGTTTGGAAATCGTCGGTTGGAAGACAACAAGTTTGTACCCAACAAGGACTGGAGCTATCGCGAAGAAAATGTTGGAGCGGGTTTAAACAAAGTGAAATGCCGTTTAGGCGTTTTTAAACGTTAGATTAAGCAAGATTTATTGCTAATTTCAGTATTGAATAATGATACAAATACCTCTGATTCGAGAAGTCAAGCATCTAAACTAAAATAATAACAATAAAATAAGTTATTATTCGTAATACTGATGAGATACTATTTTTAATTTTTATTTAGAAGGAAGTCTTCAATGAACTCTTCAAATATGTCCATGAGAATTTTCTTATAGTTATCATCGTCCTGCATCATATTTTTAATGTAATTCGCTTTGTCTTTAGTCATTATTTCATCAAATTTAGCGGAGTCACCAAATATGTTGGTGGTCATATCGTCATCCAACCAAAATACCTGCACCAAGCAAGCGTGTGTTACAAGACCCCACAGATTTAGTTCTTTTGCCGACCTCATAAATTTGTCTCTGGTGATAATTTTTTGAATATCAACATAATAGTTGTCAAGTATAAGTTTAAGTTCATCGTAGTAGTAGTTGAGGAAGGTGTTAAGATTATCCTTCCTGAAACGAGGATTCAAGTTGCAGTGAAGCAGTTGCATGACGTCACCCGCTGGCGGCATATAGCCTGCCGCCACGAAGTCAACAAACACACAATCATCAGGCTCCACATTGTTATCTTTTACTGTATTGTAATGAAATAAAAGATTATTATTCCATAGATCTCTATGGCACACGACGTTGCGGTGTTCTGACGAGGCTTCAGATAAAGATATAGCGGAGGTAAAAACATCACTCCAGCGGCTTTCAATAATATTAATCAATTTTTTATTCTGTTTATACTTTGAGAAGGCTTTTACAGCTTCTAGAGCTCCGGTCCGACATTGAATAAACCATGGATCAGTTTTGGAGTAACCACCTTTTTTAAAAATGTATTTATACTGGTCATTAATTGTATAAGGCCGTTGAAACTCTTTAGTCTTTGTTTCTTCAAAGATGATAGTGCTAGCGTGGAATCTAGCCAGAGTATGAAGTGCTTGTAAGGTGTGCTGTTTATCAAATTTTTCATGTCTACTCCTCATCTGATACTGTAAAGCCGATAAATCTTCAAATACTACTGCATCTTGAAGGCATGTTACAAATTGCGCACTCCATGGCTTCAAGCCTGAAATTAAAATAAGTGAAGGCTTTATGCAATTACAAATTACGAGACTAATTCTACAACAATATGGTTTTGTGAAACATGCTATTGTTATGTATTGGTCGTTTTTTCGGTAAACGACGGGTTTTATTAAAACCTACCAGAAAATTAATGCCTCAGAAATACGATGCAAATATGTAAGTAGGTACCTACAAGGAAATCGACAATATTCAAGAATGAAAAATATAGACACGATATTTCGTTCCACAAGGCATCAACGGGAGAATAACCTGTACCTATATGTTGACACTTCCATCGGAGAATTCATGCCTTTACCTAACCAATAACTGAACAATACCTACACTTGATCAAATTGTAAATTAAATGTAATAGTATATTATTTCATCTCACCTGGCACAGTTATCTTTCTTTTTATGTCCTCATAAAATGTTATTTCCTTTTCAAGTGTCCCAAACTCTGACGCCATTTTCGCTTTAGCCGCATTCGTTTTTGGGATTGCCTTAACGAAGAAACAGAGCAGTTTTTGTTTATTATTAATAATTACAGATATTTGTAATTTCAAATAGTCTGCCACAAATCCAATCATTTTGTCACTTGCGTTATTTACAGTGTAGTTTTCTATGGTAATATCATTATCATATCCATATTTGTTAATTATCAGCTTTATATCTTCTTCTGTTAAATATTGTATTTCATTACATGAAGTGTCTTTAGGATTGTTCGACATAGTATTTATTTCACTTAGATCGTTTTATAATACCACTCCTAATACCTTAATTGAACAGAATACAAGTAGAAACTGAACTATACACGATACTGTACTTCTTCACCGTAGTATTTATCTGCAGTACATGTAGTATGCAACTTATCGTCACAAGGTAAATATTAAGTAACTAGTGATAACTAACGGTAGGTATTCTTGTGATGTTTTCAAATTATGTAAATAAAACCGATATTAAAATCTGTGCTACATAGTATTACAAAATAAAATTACCTAATATGTCGTATATATTAACATATATTCATCATCATCATCATCATTTCAGCCGAAAGACGTCCACTGCTGAACATAGGCCTCCCCCAAGGCTCGCCATTTAGACCGGTCCTGTGCCGTTCGTTTCCACCGGATTTTTTATTTTTCCCTTGGGGGGGATTTGCCATAGTCGCCACGCTTGGCAAGCGGGTTGGCGACCGCAGTTTGATGGTGGTAATGATCGAAGGATGCTGCTGCCCACCCTCCGATTTTCCCTTATTCGCCTCCTACGAAACCCACGGGAAGAGATGGGGTGGCGCAATTCTTACCCGGCAACCACACGGGGGAATTTGAATGAAATACTCAACTATTACATTGGATAATAATAATATTAAATCTATTTGCAGAAAAAGGGTATGTTAAGTACGGTGTGAAAAGCAGTATGCGTCACACGGTAGGAAAATTATTTCCATCTTGGGCGTAAACACTTGAATCCCTCGCTACGCTCAGGATTCTATTGTAGAATCTTTCGCTTCACTCAGGTTTCAATATACCGCCCTCGCCGTAAATATATCATTTTGCTCCCTTGAGACAAAATCTACTATTTTAACGTTTTTGAAAATCTGTAGACCCCACCGGTAGGGGTAAACGTCACATAACCTTTTTTATTCCTACCATCCAATCTACAAAATGCAATAGGTAAGTCCCAACGACGCTCGAGTACCTGAATCCACATTTGGGTGAATTGCAAAAAAATTGTACATTCCAAAAAACAAAATGTCCTCCTAATTCAAAAATCTGTAAAAATATAAGTAGTAGAGTAGCATATTTTTCGTTTTTGTTTTCACGTTGTCCAACTCATAGTTTTCTAGTATTTATAAAGTTTTATAATATAAATTGGACACATTTATAAAAATTCTTAATTTCGTAAAAAAGTGTATTTCTGGCCCCATACAAATTTCATATGTCCTTTGTGTAATAGAGGGTGTTTAAAAAATCATAACTTTGATTAAAACAGCCCGGGTTAAGAAATTTATTTAGGGTCCTATTGAGTACAACGTGAAATATATAGAAAATAGTTTCTCAGGTTTCTAGAACGAATATACTGTATCAATTTTTTTTTCAAAGTTCGGGGAAAGATTTCGTTCCTTTGTATTACGTCAGCTGTGTAACGCTATATTCGGCATTTTAACGTAGATAATTAACGTAGCCACAGCAGTTTCATCTCTGGCTATAAGTAGTCTACTACTAACACAAGCGAAATTGTCGATAGCTCTATTAGTTTTTGTGTAGTGGTACGATAAAGGAAAATGGAGCGTTTTTTCGCAAATATTGGTCAATTTTGTGTTATGCCTAAAATAGGTAATTTTATTGTTTTTTATTACTGTTTTTATATAGTTGGATGGTGGAATGAATAGGTAAACGGCTTGGCATATACGAATGCTAGAATTTCTTACAGTATTTTTTTAATACGAATTGTCAAGTTTTTTGGACTACAATTTCGCATCCTTTGTGTTATATTGTGTCACGTTGTGTGACGTTACACAATTTTTTCCCCATACAAATTAGCTTTCAATTACTTCCTTTGTTTAACATTTTGTGAATATTCCTATGCGTTACGTACAATTTTTTTGCAATCCACTCATTTAGCATCGTGGGCTCCCCTACTCGTACTTACTAGTCGGATAACAAACACGTAGATGTATCCAAAGTTAAGTTTGAGCAGAAAGTTACATCGTTTGTGTTTTTCCACCTATAAACCGTTTAATCAGTGTGTTTTGTTATATTTAAAATATATTTTATTAAGTTATGGCTAGTGTTTAAAGGTACATAAAAAAAACCTAACACACTAAGTTAACGACAGCATGATGACGCAACCAAATATCTACCATTGGGATGCCAATGTGACAAACCGATTTCAGGCAGTAGATCTCAATTATTATTTGTGTTTAATATCAGTTTAATGTTATAAAATAAAACCAGTACTCGTCCCTAAAACAACTTATCTAATTGTAACAAGTTTTAAGTTTATTTATTGATAAGATTGGTAGTATCTGTCTATAATGTCTTCAAACAACTCTGTGATTCTGGAGCAGTATACTGCGTCCTCATTGGCCACGTCTAGGATCTCTTTGCCGCGGGTGACATTGTTTATTCTATGTAAAGACTCTGGATCACAAAACAATTCTTCCCTCTTCCTTACAGGCATCGCTGTAATAGGCACAATTATAGCCGCTTGTGTCATCCCAAAAAGCACGTTCTCACGGTACGATTCCATAAAATCACTTCTACTTAAAATCGTAGAGAAATCGACGTCAACTTTATTTTCCACTTCATTGGATAGTACTTCGTAATAAACATCTAGTATGTCATTGATATGTCTGTCTCTGAAATCTTTAGTTGTGTTGAAGTATATTAATGAAGACAAGTCCAATGTTGGAGGACAATACAAGACTGTTTGGAAGTCTACTATTAGTGTGTGATACTTTTCACCATTAGTTTTAATCAGTATATTGTTGGACCAGAGATCACGATGGACAACAGTATTCCGGTATTTTAAGCTAGGTTTCATTAAGTTAAACGCATCTTCGAATAAGGATACCATTAATTCCGCGACATTATTCGAAAAGTCAGGTTCGGATTTGCGTTTCGAATGAACGTTCAGAAATTCGGTTACAGCATTTCTTCCAGCATTACGCCAATTGCGGGAGGTTGGTTCTTGCAAGTGTTCGCTAAAATCCTCCCAAATTCTATAAGGTCTCTTTAAATCCTGAGACTTTTTCTCTTCATAAATGAACGATTGAGCGTGAAATAGTGCTAATGTTGTGACCACAGCCTTCAGCTCTTTGTGATTCAGAGTATCCTTTTGCCGAGCCATTTGATATCCTAGTTCCGTCGCGTCTTCAAACACAAACAAATCTTTTTTGATCAGCAGTGATCTTGGTCGCCAGTTCCTTTCTGTAATTTTAAAATCTGATGCAGAAAAACTGATGAAATGATGCTATAATATAAGAACAACATATAAAATGTAGAAGGCACCTATTATATTAAATACAGACATTGTAGCAGCTCTTCTGGTAACAATAATTGGAAACTTGTTTTAAATGGAAAAACAACGCTCGTTTGACGCTTGCTACGAAAGAAGTACCTACCCATGTTTTGGGTCGATCTTGTAACCTACTGGTAGATGTAGCCAAATAGGCATACAATTTTAGGAATGCGATATATGATGCCCCGTTTAATTTTGATGCCAGTTATTAAATAAAATGATGCATAGCAATTCGTGACATTTTCAGATTGCAGCATTTGCAAAATTCATTATTTGGGATACCTTTGCCAAAAGAAACATTTGGAGTTTTTAGCACTAATAATGATTTGGCACTAACTCACCTCCATGTCTATCGAATTTCACGAACAGATCACTCAGCATCACGTATTCTTTACGGAAGAAGTTTGATTCTATTAAGAACTCCGCCAGCCATTGGTTTGTCGGCATACATTTTACAAAGAACTTATATTCAGAACTCATTCCATTATTTTCAACTGTGACCGTTAGCTTTAAGTGTTCTCCTAAATAACCAATTAAGGTGTCTGAATACTTTGAAAATTTAAAATCAAGCACTCTGAATTTCCCATATTGTTTGATTATAGTATTTACCTCTTCGTTGTCTAATAATTTCATTGTAGTAATGGCTCAAAGGAGCTTTAAACAGATGAATAAAAGAGGAAATGTAAGTGTGGAGTCGAGAGATAAGAACTAAGGGACATCGTACATAAAATAAGAAACTACGCGCACTCTCACACACTACACTACTCTACTCTACGGTACTAACACTCTCGCAGAAATCACTACATAGTATAAAACAAAGTCGCTTTCTCTGTCCCTACGTCCCTATATCCCTATATCCCTATGTATGCTTAAATCTTTAAAACTACGCAACGGATTTTTATGCGGTTTTTTTAATAGATAAGAGTGACTCAAGGGGAAGGTTTATATGTATAATACATGCATCAGCATTGCACCCGTGCGAAGCCGGGGCGGGTCGCTAGTTAAAGAATAAAATACTTTTTAAGAGTAAAATTCGGTTTTGCTTTTTCTAAACGAGCTTGAAGGGAGCAGAATGATATATTTACGGCGAGGGCAGTATATTGAATCCTGACTGAAGCAAAATTTGCCACAATAGAATCCTGAGCGTCGCGAGAGATTCTAAAGTAGATTCTGGAGCGTAGCGAGGGATTCAAGTGTTTACGCCTAAGAAGTAATTAATTTTGCTACATACTGCTTTTCACACACGAAAAGGGCAACAGGAAAAGAGGCAATGTTGCCCTCAAATGAGGGAAGAAAAATTAATGCATTTCGCTTAGTCGTAAATGAAATAACTCATAGTTATAATACAGGTATGCCTCTTGCTTTAAGTAAATTAACTTGTTATCTCCCTTCCATTCTACTGGTGTCAGTAATTGTAGATTTTATTTATGTTGTAATTATATTATCAAAGACAAACATACTCAAATGATACTTGCTCCCGAGTTCGTTATATAAGTTATATTGTTGGGAGACGTACCTATACCTATCTACTTGACTCTTATGAGCCAACACAAAGTTTACTTACCTATGTAATGATTTTATCGAAAATATATTAATTAATTATAGTTGCATGATAATATTATGTTCTTTATTTATTTGATTACTTAGGCTAGGATTTTAAAAGATTTATTTTGCATTTACACAGTACAAGTAAATCTAAAACAAACCATGGCTTTGCTGATAGTGATAAGGCGGTTCGTCTTTATTCGATGCAAGGCTAGTAATATAATGAAGATTTGAAGAACATTTTAATAGTTATTATTGTTCGATTTGTTGCTAATTTGGCATCAGGTAGTTATATCATACTCTTTATTTATGATACAGTTTCTTCAGTTTAGGCCCGATTTTGCCCGCCATCTTGTTTGCATCCACTTTTGGTACTCCGAACGACTACTGGTTAATAAAATTGAGTTCAGCGACCCCCAAAACCCATTCGAGAACACCCCACTCGACCAGATTCGAGTTATAATACAGTTTTTTAAGTTTAGTCCCGATTTTGGCCGCCATCTTGTATGCTTCCACTACCGGTATCCGCACCGACTTCTGGTTGTCAAAATCGAGTTCAGCGACCCCCAAGGCCCATTCTAGGATACCTCACACGACCAGATTCGAGTTACAATGTGATTTTTTTAGGTTTTTTTGCCTCTTTGGCCGCCATCTTGAATTTTGATCAAAGGAGCGAAAATTCGGCTTGGCAACATTCAGAATCGAATTTAGCAGGCTTTCTTACTTCGTAAAAGTCATGTTGCCAAAATGGTTTACAAAATGCCGCCACAAAACATGAAATAATGTGAATAAACTACCCGTCTATACACGCAAAACTTTTGTAACAGCTTCTGTACTCACATAATTTGACAGTAAATCATTTCTGATTCTGGGATTGATTATTACGTGTCTACCAACTGTCGTGGACAACGATTATAGCAGTTGGGATACGTACATTCCGAAGGTGCAGTTCCCCAGCAACAATTCAGTGAATGAGGCAACTTGTTTAACTCCAGTTTCGCAAAGTTAACAGGGTAACATATAAAGAAATAAATCGTAACACGAACTGTATTTAGACAAACTTTATTTACTTAAGCCAAAAATAGAAGTAGCCGCATCTCCACTCAGCGTCGCCATTTTCAGTATACTCTTCAAACGTTTCTCTTTGATCCCTTCATAGTCCGGAGTCCACAACTGTGGTTTAGTGTCTTCCTGTACTCTCTCTTTGATTTCGGTCTCATCTTCTGAGGATTGGGCATCGATGTCCATGGCCTCTGTGGTTTCTTCGTCTGGCTCCTCAGGGTTCTGTTCTCCTGATATGTGTTGGAGGAATTCTGTGCAAATTAGGCTGACTGGAGGTATCATGTGTGGCGCGGCGGACAAGAACTAAAACAAGGACAAATGTTTATGTTAAGCTTCCATTTCAAAAAAATACCACACATTTGTAGCCGTTTTGATACATAGGTTAAGTTAAGGCCCTTGAGAAACTAAGTAACTCTCAATCACTTGTCAAGAGAGAACTCGTTGAAGAAAATACTCAAAAAAATACTGGGCCTTGTTCAGGCCACCCTAGATAGAATATCTACAAGTTATTTAGACATCATCAAGAACGCTTATGTTACCATGCATATGTAGCTTTTCGGTGGTTCTAGTTCTTGTGTGATATAACTTAGTGATGCGCGACTTCGAATGATTAGCGATTACTAATGTCAATATTCGAATTGGAAATTAGTTAAATGCTAATAATAAAATGATGACTAGTAATTAGTAGTTACTAGTCGACTCGGGCGGTAGCCGATTAGTAGTATTAATAATAATAATAATATTCATTTATTTCAGGCATTGCCCATAAAGTGTTAGTAATTACAATTTCAGAAAACTTACAAAACTAATGTTAATTGCATCACAAAACATAATAAAGACAGGACCGAACGAGTTAATACAAAATTATACATACCAATAATCGAATGATTTTCAAATTTAACCGACTAACCGAATCAGAATCACTTAATAAGAGAACAACGGTTGGAACTCACTTGGAAAGTCACTATTTGCGACATGTTTCGGACTACAATTGGAGTCCTTCATCAAGTTGTGTATCAAGGCAACCGACCGCGCAACACTGAGTTCCAACCGTTGTTCTCTTATTAAGTGTAAATATGTCTCACGAATCAGAATCATTCAAAGCCAAACATTATAACATAACTTCCAGGTGTATCTGTGTACCTATCGCTTTATTGTACACATTAAACACAAAATAGTGAAACATAAAATAGATGAAGTACAAAATCAAGCTTATCCCTTTAAGGGATCTCTTCCAGCTAACCTTTCAGGTGGGCAGCTGATCTTTCTTTGTTCATTATCCTCAGTCACGAGGGAATGACGAAGAAGAAATACACGCTATAAGTTAAAAATACCTGTTGTATAGCCCCGCTTCGCAACGCATCAGCATTCAGCTCGTCCAGTTCTCCCGGTTGCAAATTCCTGACTTCAGACACCTGTTCTTCGGCCAGTAGCGCTCCGAAGTTGGACTTCGGCGGGTTCTTATGTGATATCACTTCCAGGTGATCTTTCTTAGACCGCTCGGGTTCTAGACAGTAAATCTCCTGTAGAAAATGAGAAACATTTCGTCAGATTTAATTGTGGTTAAAGAAACTTTATTCTCATAAAAATTACAAATTCATTTAAATAAAAACATATTAAACTATATTATAATTTAAGGTTAAGCTCAAAGTGTGAAATGTATTTATATAATTGTCTAATGGACATGGTTTTTTAAATTATTATTGCACCAGCTCGTAGAGCATTATACCTAATGATCTTATTGTCGGTAGCAGTCAAAGTGATGATGTTCAAGCATGATTAGTGGTTATTAACACATATGTCACGCTATAGCCCTACCATCTGATGTTACAAAGATTTTTTTAAACCTTCATTGTCTGAAATGGTTACCCTTAGAATTGCTTTCAACTATTCTATTAACTACTTCTCATTAAACAAAGTCAGTAGAGTAGGTAGATTATTACTTACGCGAATTTTGTTCGTTATTATAATTTCTTCAAGCCTTCAATACTAAACTACACACTTACCGCGACGTGTTTTACGAATTTATCCAAAATATTATATACTTTGTAACAAGATTGTAATATCAATACAATGTGAGTTAAGATTCTTTCGCGTAAGTATTTTATGCTCGTAAGTCAACACCGCAAATTCGAATTTCGTATTAAAAGTTAAAGGTCCGGTAAATGAGAAGCTTCGGTCCCGAATAATCATGTTAGAAAACAAGTCTTTCGGTGTCGTGATTCGTTTAAATATCAAAATATTTTTAAGATTCGAGATGACAAACGAATTTTGCTATGTTAGTACAACGTAACGTAACCGAATCTACTCACAGAATCGTTCCGCATGAGGTACAATCGTACTTCGCTAGGCTTCGGACACGGGACGAAAGTGCACACGTTGATCACACCGGTGGAAGGGTCGAGCACTCGGTTTTGTCTGATGATGGGCGTTGAACTGTGCGGGTTGAATACGAACACTGGAAAAGGGCAAATAAAGTGAGCATTAACAATTTAGCCGAATTTCAATACTAACAATTTTGTCACAGAATAATTAAAAAAGCAGAAGCTCAAGTGTTTGTGCGCAAATACAACAAGTGATGACGTTTTCTGACAATTATGAGCCAGAAACAGTGCTATACGTTGTTTTTTTTTTAAGATTAGAAATTACGTAAAAAAAGAAGCAGTGGTCGTAAACACACCGACATTGAACTCCCATTATTCGCACGGATCAGAATAAGTGACAGTGAGTAGTGACTATGACAAATTACTTATTTAAACCCGAACCAATTTCTTACAATCCCTGCCTCTAATGTTTTTTATTGTACAAATTTTAGATGAATGAACCAAAACGTAGTTAAAAATATTTTTGTTACCATTTAAAAATCTATACAAGTAAATACAAATTCAGTCAAATTTTCTTATCTTTGAATAAAAATACATGATTGACACTTTTACCGCAGAATGTGCCTCATAAAAAACCTCGTAAGTCATTTTTTCTACTGCAAAAAAAAAACAAGGTATAGAGTATGATGATGTAAGCGAGGGTTATCGACAAATTAAATCTTCATTCAATGAACATATTTTTGTTCTTATATGGGTGTTATGATTTGTCAAGTGTGAATCCGTACATATTAAAGGCTGTAGAATGGACAGTCTATTTGACGGTAGATATATATATAACGCGGCTCGCACAAAACCTTCGCGAGTCATATCGCGATAAAGAAAAATGTTCATATTTTATCGATATTCACTGAAAGTCATTCTTAAAGTACAATTCATGTCTTACCATCGTTCTGGTCGGTGATTATAGCCATCTTGTTAGAAAACATATCAGCAACGAGACACGTGGGTCTTATTTGAACCAGCCACTTCACAGTCAAAGACAGGAGACTGAACACCGCCAAACAATTTTCCGTCGTGCACACCAACTGGAAGTAAGTATTGGGGACACTAGAAATGCCATGCTTAAGGGTGGGTTGCACCAACTTACAATAGGGATGATGACTCATGTTACAATTTCTAACAGTGTGGCTATATGGATAGAAACAAATAGCAGAGCGTGGCTTCTCTGGTTTTGATTTATTGGTGTGTAAGTATAGTGGACAAAAATAGTAGTGGTGGTCCATTTTTTAGTAGTGGAAACTAGCTTACGACCTGCCTGATGGTAAGCAGATAGATACCATTGCTGAACGCTTGAGACTCCAGAACAGCGCGCTACCAACCTTCTAAACCGACAAAAAAAAAGGAGGTTCTCAGTTTGACCCGTAGGTTTGGTTGTATGTATGTGTGTATATTTGTCCGAAATTATCTCGCGTTTGGCTGAACTGTTTTGATGCAGTTTTCGGAAAAGTACTTATTACATTCTGGAGGGGGTTTTGGTATGTTACAATTACAACAAATGGATTCCCCGTGAAGGGGTTTCCCTTTTTTTTAAAACAAATTATTTAATTCGAGGATTTGTTGTGTTGACGGCTAGAGACTAAAAATACTAGTGAGGACCAGGAACTAAGATGTCAGTTAGACGTAATTTGATTGGGTACTTACGTAATGGGACGCATCTCCAGTTCCAAATTGAACATGTATTCCTTTAGGACGTAGCGCGGGATGCGACAGCGTAGTTCTCAAATTGCATAAATGCGTATCCCAGAGGGTCAGTTTGCACCCAAACCATGCAGCGATCAAAGACCCATCCTGCGATATACCCACACCACCCATCGCCGTCTCAGGATCTTCGTTCTCAGACTCCACCTTCTTAACTATAGTGGGCTCTTTATGCATATTCATTATCTTCAGCATAGGGTCGTCCTTAGCACCAACAGTCTTCATGTAAGGCAGTTCGACTTTCTCATAAAGATTTTTCGTGTTAAACATTTTCATGTCATTGTACGCACTGCTGGTTTGAAACTGAGCGATTCCAGATGAATAATAGCAAGCCGTGAGGCAGTACCAACTTGACGTTTGACTGCCGTATCTAATGGCGGGTTCACTTTTCCATATCCTGAATTTCTGATCGAGGCCGGCGGTAACGCAGAACGTGCCTTGGTCATTAAGCGTGATTGCAACAACTTTGTAGCCACCATGAGACAGGTTGATACAAGTGGCCAATTTGAATGGGACGGTATTTTTGCGGATTTTGTTGCTTTCCCAGAACTTTAGTCTCTCTTCCGAATACAGTACGCCGTCGTATCTGTATTCGGACGTAACGAGCCACGCACCCAGCGAACTCATTGCGGCGCAAGTCACTTCTGTCTCCAGCGGGATGAGATTGTGTTTGGATTCAGCTGGAATGCTGTTCATTTCTGTAATGTCGAGCTGTAACAAATAGGGATGTTGACACCAAATAAGAAACTCAATAAGTTAAAATTTTAATCAAATGGCGAAAAAAGTAAATCAATAGAATAAATAATTAAGTTGCAGCGGGGCATTCTAGACTGCGGGAAATTAAAACTTCTTTCACTTCCTAGAGTCCCATCTTGGTGAAATTGAGAAAACGCTTTTGTACTATCCAGGCATAGATAGCATTACTAATGAGGTAAAACACGGAAGATATTTTTGATTAGTTTTAATTTACCGCTGTCTACATTGCCCCGCTGCACTTTACATAATTATAAGTCTTCAAAGTTTTAAGAGGGTGCAACTTCCGTCCCTTTTCACTTTAGGTGTCAGGATTGACTTCTTATCTGACGGGGGACTGTAGTCAGTACTTACATTGAAGAGCACTTTGTCAGTGGCAGTGGAGTACATCTGCAGGTGCCCGGGCCGGCCGCCCATGAACAGGCAGCCGGACTGCTTGTGGTACACCAGCGAGCCCGTGGCGCGTGTCGCGGGAGACAGTCCCCCGCACTCGAGGATCGTGCAGTGAACATGCATTTGAGCGTTGGCTATTACAACAGCTGTAATTTGTATGATAAAAGGTTAACAAATACAATACAATACCAATTTTAATCAATGAAAATACCACCCCAATATAAGGACAAAGTACAGTACAAAATCTCAGTAAGTAGAGGCAAACAACAGGCGAATTTTATCACTTAATTACATAATAATATATACAATCTGCAGACTAATTCACCAGATATAAGTTCTGAAACGCATAAATGTTCATATATAATCAACAAGTTAAATTGCACATAGTAGTCAGACTTACAGTTGTTTGATAAAGTAACAGCAATGTTGGAGTGGCTGACAGCAATGTACTTTATGATCCCTGGCAGTCTGGGGATGAACTCCTTGGCATTTGCTTTGTTGGACAAATTGCGTAAGCCCCATTTTACAAGTACCTTCTCCATTCCACCAGTTATGAGGTAGCCACCTGAAATAAGAATTTACATTTTATTCGTCATCTACAGAGCCCGTTATTACTCCACATGTTATTGTTATATAGGTACCTATTGTTCGTTTTTTTGGCCGGTAAACGAGAGGTTGTAGGAAAATTAGAATTATGTATGTATGCTGCTCATATGAGCATACGTGTGGCACTGGCATGACACGCAGAATATATTGTATTGTAACACAGGAAAACCTTCACAGGCACAGGTTCACTGGCAGTGCCTTTGCAAAGAAAAAAATATTACCTGAAGGTGAAAACTGCACAGCAAATGGTGGCAAGAAATGCCAATGTAATACTTCCTTCGCCACTTGTTGGTAGTGGAAGAGATTGCCTCTGATAACCATGGCTCTGCCAAGGGTATCCACAACGGCTATAGCAGGCTCATTGGGATGGGCAGCCACATCCAGGAGGCGAAATGCATTGAAGGAGGAGTGACTGAAATAAAATAAAAATATGGGTATAACATAGGCATACTCTGGCTTATGTTAAGGGAGGTAGATTTACCCTGCTAGAGGGGTAACTGCGCCGTTTGGTGATACCTGGCTATGCTTAATGCCTGGTTACATAAACTGGATTTTGTTAAGGGAGGTAGACTTACCCTGCTAGAGGGGTAACTCGTTTGGTGATACCTGGCCATGTCTAATGCCTAGTTACATAAACTGGATTTTGTTAAGGGAGGTACACTTACCCTGCTAGAGGGGTAACTGTGTCGTTTGGTGATACCTGGCTATACCTAATGCCTAGTTACATAGAAAATTTGGAAGGGTTCATAGGTTAGCATTTTTTGTGGACTGAGGGGCTACCGCAAACAACAAACGAAGTTTTCCCTCTCTGTCGCACTTGTAAGTCTGTACATAAGTGCAACAAAGAGGGAAAACTTCTTTTGTGGTTCATGGTAGCCCCTCCGACTATGTGACTACCAATTGTTATAAATCAGATTATGGATAGGTAGCCACTCTGAGAAGTTATTAACTGTTATTGTAATTCAAATAGTCAATAAAATAAATGAGGTAGGTACTCACAATGCTTGAAAATGTGGTCTATCCAAACTTTGAATGTTAATAAATTTTGTCAAATTAGTTATAGCAGCAAATCTTTCCCCATTACACCATCCAATAGCTACTCTGACACTCCCATAGTATGGTATCCTTCTGTTTGTGTATTCTTTCTCTAAGGTTCCCATTTTTAAAGAATAAGCTGCCAGGCATATTTCTTGATTGGGAGGGCCGACTGAAGTAATAAAGCAACTTTCACTGTCAATTAGATCAAATGTGCATACTTTTCTATTGCCAAGATGTGGTAATTTCTGAAAAAAGAAAGATACTTTTTGGTATGTAGAAAATTAATATCTGTAAAAAATTTTGTAAGGCTTATGGACAAATAAAGCTAGCCAATTAAGACTCTTGACTTGCATGTGACGACTCCGGTACCTTTTCAGTTTATTTTTATTTTTGTTGTTATAGAGACAGCAGTACACAAACAGTAAAATTTTTAAAAGCCTACTTTTAAGACCATTCTAAAGATTGACTGACACAGAGTGATAGCTGTGGTAACTCTGAACGGCATGTCTGTCTTGCACTCTCATGTGTTCTCTCTCTGGCCAAGATGGTGTATTGCGTTCTTCAGTTTTGTGTTGTCTATTGAAATAAAAACCCCAGTAGTTAATTGGAGAGTTTAATTTCAAGATAAGACAATAGCTATACAGTGGAGGTTTGAAATTCGGGTCCATTTCGATATGCGACCCTAAATGACAACACAAAAAAAATAAAAATGACATGTCCAAATTTTTTAAATTACTACAATTCTGTCTCAATAATGGTTTGGTAGTATCAGCACCATCAGAAACCAGGTATAAATGGAACTGTCATAGTCGGCATTTGAAAAAATATTTCTTAGAATGCGATATGAGATGGATCAACAAGACAGAAAATTTATACCATCGGCTTAGGGAATCGCTAAATGTCGAACTAACTGAGATGCAAAGAAAACAGGAGGAAAGTGAGAAAAAGATCGAATATCTGGAAAACAAGATCACACACTCAGAAAATAAAGATAGATTTTGTAACATAATTCTCCACGGTATAGCATCAGAACCCTGGGAGAAAGAAGAGATGATGAAAGTTGTTAACGAGGATATGGGTATTTCTCTTCAAAGGATAGTGATCCAGTTGAGCCAAAAACTAGGGAAATCTAACAAAAGCCCGATATTAATCAAACTTTCTTCCCGATGGAAAAGAAACACAATTCTTAAAAATCGGAAAATTCTGAAGCAGAAATGCCCGGAAGTATATATCTCAGAGGACTTTCCCAAGGAAGTGTTAGAGGAGAGAAAGAAATTAAAAGAACAAGTTATACAAAACCCGAGTTTTACAAAAAGCTATATGAAGATGGAGAGCAGCATTCTACTACCACCTTGGAACTCGATAAAGACGAAGATATTCCAAGAATATTAGAAGCTGAAGTCGAAAGAGCTATCACTACCCAAAAGAAAGAAAAGTCTCCCGGGCCCGACGGCATAACCAATGAATTCTTGATCACTACGAAACATGCTATAATACCAACACTTACATCACTATTTAACGAAGTTATTTCTAAAGCAGAAATTCCTACCCAATGGACAACTTCCAATATTATACTATTTTTCAAAAAAGGTAACCAATATGATATAAACAATTATAGACCAATAAGTCTGACTGAGTCAAATGTGTATAAAGTATTTGCGAAAATATTATTGCACAGGCTAACAAACATACTGGATGAAAACCAACCGGAAGAACAGGCCGGGTTTAGGCGTGACTTCTCAGTACTAGAGCACATCTACACCTTAAGGCAAGTAATAGAGAAATGCAATGAGTACCAAGTCCCACTATATGTGGTATATGTAGACTACAGTAAAGGTTCGACTCACTAATACACTCCAAAATTTGGCAAGCCTTAAAAGATCAGGGGGTAATGCAGAAGTACATCAGAATAATAAAAAATATATATGAAGTTAGTACTGCAAGAATTCAGTTAGAAAGCAAGGGAGAGGCAATCAAAATAAACAAAGGAGTAAGACAAGGAGACCCACTTTCGCCAAAGATCTTCTCTGCAGTACTCGAGGCAATATTTAGAAATCTCCACTGGGAAAGGAGATGACCCAAGAGACGGCAAAAGGAAGAGAGGAAGGCCACAAAAGCGATGGAAAGATGACATCAGGCAGGAAGCGGGAAAGACTTGGGGAAGAGTGGCTATAGAAAGACAAGAGTGGAGAAGATTGGAGGAGGCCTTTGCCGCCCGGCAAACGGACATCCAGAAATGGAAAAAAGCAAAATATACAAGATATTCAGTTTAAAACTGTAACATTTTGTCCGATGAAAAGGCTAATAATAATAATAATAATCATCTGCTCTACATATTATTATAGGCGTAGGGATGTGACGACCCCATCGCCCACTGGTTTTCCTGTGCAATCAGTCAACGTAAGGCGGCTTGTGGCGAGCTGTTAGGGAGTAGCGGCCCTACGTACCTGAGTCCTCCTGGGGGTGGCCTGTGGTTGGTGGGACAGGCCCCCCCCGCCTCTAGCTTGCCTTAACCGGCCGTCCAGAGTGGAGTCGCAAGAGCTGATGCTCGAGGGTGGATGTGGTCACCTAAGTGGCGAGTTGGCTATATGTTTAAAGTCCAGTGCCACCTCTCCACCCCCAGCTCTCTGACCGGTGTTGCCCTTAGGCCATTTTATAATGTCGCTATTTTATGGGGCCCATCTAGCAGAGAGCGAGTCACCGTCTGCCGGAAATAAATATCTGAGACAGTTTTATTAGGCAGGCGTCCGTTGTCTCACGCAATAGCCCAACCATTAATTCATCATTTTCACCCAATAACCCAGTTCATTTAGGCTCCATCAACCAGAAATAGTCCCTGTACACCCTGGCGGGTGCTGTCTCTGTGTGCGTCCCATGACACGGGCAGGGACAGCATCCGCTCGGTGTATCCCTTGCATTTCATTAAAGTGTCAAAAGGGCCTCTACGTGTTGGCTATGTGGTACTCGTTTGGTACTTCGGTGCCTCGGTACTTCGGCTCCGCGCACGCCTCCCAAAGGTCCGGGATACCATTGTCCCGTGAACGGGAAAGACATACAAATAATAATAATCATCTGCTCTACATATTATTATTATTATTAGTATCAGCACCATGAGTTTCAATAAAAATATTAATTAACCAACAGTATATTACATTCTGATTCTACACCTTATTTCAAGTAATCATACTTACAAATTCCCTGAGCACAGCTCCCTTTTCCCAAGTCCATGTAATGAGTAGACCGTTTTTGGAGCATCCATACACGTTGTAGCCATCCTTATCAAAACAAATGCCAACCAGTTCATCTATTTCTGTGTCTGCCTCTAGTGTCCGCACTAAATCTCCTGTCTCAACATTATACACACGAGCGATATTTTCGACTATTACCACTAAAGATCTGTAAAAAGGATAATAAACAATAAAATTATCAACTTTTTATTCGCGGCCACAATCTTTTGTACGAAATAAAACTTACTGTTCATCCGTAGAAAATACAGGGCGATGGTCTATAATACTTCTTCCGGCTTTTCTAGTCAGACTATATTTAGTGGGTTCTTGATTAGGTTTATGTGTTTTCACTACCATTATGCTAATTTATTTACTTCCATTCATATAAAATTTAAACACATGCTTTATAACCTTTTAAATTTTTTTTTTTTTTTTTTTTTTTTTTTTTTTTTTCTCTTGGCTTTCATGAGGTATTAGCCAGTGTCATGTCGATTAGAAGTAACAAGAAAAAAAAACAATACGAATCGCGGTATACGGCTGTAAGTTCAAAGTTGCTGTTCCTTAAAAAAGTAATTTGTTAAACATCTAGACCCCGAGTTAGACAAAACTATGCGTAGATTAGAATTAGACAGAACTATAGAGTTAAATCAACTGAATAAATTAAAAAGTTAGATTACAATCAACAGAGACATGCACAGTTATATTTTTAATTTGTTAAGTTTACAAAAAGCCCCCAAGGCTAAAAGAACTTCCTTGTCTTTGATTTGAATTAAGTCTAATATTCGAGTAGGAAAAGGTACCTTTAGCCTTGTTAATTCTTCGTAAAGAAATTTATGATCATACAAAGGGCAAGAAAGGAAAATATGGTTCAGGTCACCGTCCTCCAATCCGCACTCGCACAATGAAGAGTCTAGGATGTGGATTTTTGCCAAGTGAACTGGAGTACAACAATGGCCCAGTCTCATGCGGATAATTGTGGAACATAACTGTTTTTCCAGATAAAGCCTTGAGAACCATGGTTTCCTTGAAACATTGGACTGCACCAGAGAGAAAAGTTTACCTCGGCTTTTGCTAGATGAAGCCCATGCAACAGACCAGCGCTTGGTGAGCAAACTGGCTGCCAAAGGCCTCAAGTCATGGCAGTAGATCTTGAAATTCAACTTGTCACCACTCACTACTGCCTCCTTGGCAATCTGATCAGCACGTTCATTTCCAGAGACCCCCGAGTGGCCTGGGACCCACACTAAAGCAACCTCACAACCACTATCATTACATTTCAAAAGACTGTCTTTAATTTGGTAAATAATCGGATTTTGAAATTTTACCGAGAAGGGATCAGAAAGTAGAGCCTGCAAGCAGCTACGGGAGTCGGAGAAAATAATAGATTTCATAAGCTTGGAGGATAAAATATACTTGACACTTTCGAGGATCCTAATACACTCACCAGTAAATACCGTGGTCTCAGGGGGGCATTTAATTTTTCTAACCTCATCGGATTGAGAGTGGAATACGCCCACTCCCACACACCCAGCGGGGGACAGTTTGGAAGCATCGCAGTATAGAGTATTCCAATCATGCCATTCACGAGAAAGAATCTGGCGGAGATACTCATCAGCATGAGGATCTTTGTGACAAATATCGAAATTGAGGATAATACGAGGATGATAAACAATGGTTTTGTAGTCGAATTCAAATAAGGGAAGCTTTGGGGAGTGAGAAACTGGATCTTTAAGGGATAGAAATTTATTTAAGCTTTTAACAAGACAAGGAGGGCCCTTTTGACTCCCATAAGATACATCTTTAAGGTCAAATAAACGATGAATTATTGGGTGATGAGAAAATTGGAGTGCGCGGAATAGATAGCTATCAGCTATAAACTGGCGCCGCAGGTTCAGGGGAGGATCTGCACATTCAACCTGCAAGGCATTGATGGGACTGGACCTCATTGCTCCTGAAATAATTCGCAGGGCTTTTGATTGTATACGATCCAATTTCACCAATCCCGTTTTATTCCCCGGCTCCAACAGGAAGGAGCCGTAATCCAGAATACTACGTATCACTGCATTATAAATCAACCGGAGAGAAGTTGGATGAGCTCCCCACCAGACGCCCGAGAGACATCTGAGAGTGTTCAGACCCCGTTCACACTTATTGATTAAATATTCAAAATGTAAGGCTCCATTCAGTTTGGAGTCTAGCAAAACCCCTAAAAATTTATAAGAAGTACGGACCGGGACAGGAGATTCTAAAATAGATATTCTAATATTTGGCAAGGATCTCTTACGCGAAAAAACAACGGCACAGCTTTTTGATGCAGAGAGGGACAGACCATTATTCATAAGCCAAGAGTTTAGAGATCGGAGAGAATTATTAACCGATTCACAAGCAGATTCGATATTGCAGTTTGTTGAGTATACTAATAGGTCATCAGCGTATTGCAGAATTTGGGAATCATTAACTGCTTGTTCTAAGTCATAAGTGTATATATTGTACAATAAAGGGCTTAAGACAGAGCCTTGAGGTAAACCGCGCCAGACTAATCTTGATGGATTGATATGTGGATCTTTTCCACGAAAGGTAATTTGTCTTTCTGAGAGGAGGTTACCCGCAAGACAAGCCAGCCTCGCCGGAATTCTCAGCTTGTGGAACTTATCCCTGAGAATGGGGAGCTGGACATTATCATAAGCAGCCTCCACGTCCAGGAATACTGCGACCACTGAAGCTTGTTTGGAAAAAGCGAGTCTTATATCAGATGTAAAAATCCCTAAGCTATCTATTGTGCTTTTCCCCTTTCTGAAGCCGTATTGGGACTTACCTAAAAGATCACGAGATTCAAGATACCATTCCAGCCTGTTTTTTATTAAGTGTTCAAGAATCTTTGTTAGAACAGAAGATAGAGCTATTGGTCGATAAGAACGGGGATCCATGGGGTCTTTACCTGGCTTAAGTATGGGCATAACTAATTGGGATTTCCACGAAGAAGGAGGATAACCTGATACCAATATAGAATTAATTAGTTCAAGAAAGTATTTAAGGAAAGGATCACCTGCTTTAGCAATAAAAGAATACGGAATTCCATCTGGACCAGGGGACGAGTCCTTGACAGACCCAAGAACATTTTTGAGCTCCAGAATTGAGAATAATTGATCCAGAGGATCCGCAGTGGTGTTATTTAGGAGACCTATTGTAGAATCAAGCACGCCCGGAACGTGAGAGGGAGCTATTCTATCTAAAAAAGATTCCGCCCACTGTAACGAGGCAGGGTAGGGGCAAGAACTGGGATTAAAGGATCTCCTATATCTTCGGATATTGTTCCAGACTAAAGCATCTGGGGTGGATGGACTCAACTTAGAACAGAAAGATCTCCATGCGTCAAATTTTTTGTTATTAAGAAACGTTTTCGTATCTGCCATAGTTTTGATTACGTGATCAAAGTTTTCAGAGGACATATTCTCAGCATACGAAAGCTCTGCCATTTTCCTAGTTTTAACCGCTATTGTACACTCTTTATCCCACCACGGTGGGGAGGCTAATTTACCCACTGCAGTATTTTTAAGGGGGAAAACCCTATCAGCGGACGACTTTATGGCCAGTATCAGTGCGTCAGCGCAAATTTGTACTGTTTTCGCTGTGACCGGTGGTAAATTATTAACTTCAGAGTCCAGACATTTCCTATATTTATCCCAGTCTGCTCCGTTAATATTATACACTAATAAGGGCCTAACTATAGGGGGTCTTTTGTTGGTAAGTAACGGCATCCTAAGTAAAATAGGGAAATGGTCACTTCCATATGTACTATCCAAAACCTCCCAAGAGATTTGAGACGCAAGGCTCGGAGAACAAAGAGATAAGTCAACCGCACTCGATGATTGATTAGGTAATGTGCGTAAAGTCGGGGCACCCGAGTTTAATATACAGAGATTATATTTATCCATAATCTCTAGGAGTTGTTCTCCGAGAGAGTCGTTTCTATCACAGCCCCACAAGAGATGATGAACGTTAAAATCACCGAGTATAGCAACAGGTTGCACCAACTCTTCAATTATCTTTTTTAGGTCATTGAGGATCGCAGGGGAAGGGCTAGGAATATATACAGAAAGGAAAGTGATACCTTCTACACGAGCACAGGTTAAATGCAGACCGGGGTTATTTAAGGGAATGTGAATGGGACGGAATGGAATATGGTCTCTAATGAACATGGCGCAACCAGCTCGTCCATCGGGCCGACAGTTCATCAGAGAGGCATAACTGGGTAGTTTAAAGTTAGAATCACTTTTTAACCATATTTCAGATATGGCTAAAATAATAGGATTAAATTTATTTATTAAAAATAATAAGTCAGGTTTCTTATTTGAAATACTACGACAGTTCCATTGGAGGACGATTTGGTCCATTATTAAAAGAAAGTAACAGAGATGAAATAATTGGTGCAACGTGGGATAACAGATTAGGGTCAGCCAAAGGGCTAGAAGGCGAGATAGTTTTTACGACAGCGGAGATAATTTTGATTATTTCCCTAATGGTGTGCTCAGTTGTTTGATGCGAGGTATTTTCTTGGTAAACCGGTCTAGAAGGTAAGACAGGGTCCCTAATAATATTTTCATGAGATATTCTGTCATACCCCTTAGCTAAAGGGGAATGAGATCGGGGTCTGATTGGAATAGTTTTTTTTTGCCAAATTCGTGTTTGTTGAGAAGACTGGGTGGGGGTCGCAGCTATGTTTGCATAAGATTTTTGAGATGGTTTAGGGTGTAAATTTGAAGCCTCCATATACGAAATATTATCATCTGCCATATTTTTCTTTATAGCTGTTTGTCGAAGAAATTCGGGGCATCCCTTACTATTGGCAGAATGGCCAGACCCAATACCTTGAGGACAGTTGCAACACATTGCCTCAGAGGAATCTATGTTGCAAGTGTCCCCCGTGTGGGATCCTCCACAGCGATAACAACGGGGTAGGGACCGGCATTTTTCTTTTGTGTGCCCAAATCGGCAACATCGGTAGCATTGTATAATTGGGTACTGGTACTGCTCTACAGGTAAGGAGTTTAAACACACAAAAACCCTCTTAGGTAACGATTGTCCGTCGAAAGTAACCACCACCGTCTCCGAGGGAAGCCAGCAATAGCCACCCTCAGGTTTGTTTTTTTTAAAATTTAAGCGTCGAACTTTCACCGGCTTAGCTCCTCCCGAGTTTATCGGAATATTGATGTTGTCAATTACCTCTTCAGGAGTCCATTCTGCAGGTACTCCACGTATTAGACCTAATCTTGTGACGTTAAAAGACGGAATAAATGTCTGATATTTAGAATGAGCCACAGTGGGAGATTCTAAGAACGCATTAGCGTCTTCCGCCGAGTGAAAGCTGACAGTCACTCTGTTACGACCTATCCTTTTTACGCTGCCTTCCACTACGTTAGGAAATTCTCTTCTCCTTGTCTGCAAGAATTGGCCAAAAGAGACCGGGTGTAATACTAGTCCCGAGTTGGGGGATGCTTCTACCCTCTGGACATGTACCACGAAAGGCCCTAAATCATTGCGATTGTATCGATTACGCCCTACAGGCGTAAAAGGAGACGCGGGAGTTTGTGTTTGAGGCTGGGATGTGTGTGGAGAGTCGATTACCAGATGGGGGGGAGGCGACGGTGGCGATATAGTTTGTGCCACAGATTGCTGGCCGGCAGGAAGCGGGGTGTCATTAAGAAAATCTTGTGTTATATTATCGTCATCCGACGAATCCCTCCGATCTGAGCCCCTTGAGCGGGACCGGGACCGATCTGTATCTCTATTATTCTCGGCATCGCGTTCCCGAGCCCTCTCATTTTCTACCTTCTTTTTAAGCCTTTTTTTTACTTTACTTTTCCCCATTGTGGGAGTGAAAACATTTGTCTGTGCCTTTTCAAATTCTTCGTATTGAGCTAAACTAACGTTATTTAATAATGGGAAAGAGGTCCCATCCCCCGGGTCGTCCAAGCCAGCATCCTCATCCATGAGGATGCTGGCATAGATCTACCCTCTTAAAAATAAATAATTACGTAATTACTTCTAACTACAAATACACCACAAAACACTTACCAATCGCCCCCACCACCAAAAGAATTAAGAAAAGCAACTGAATACGAAACAATCCCTATATAAAACACGGGGATCGAATTAATTCGCAAAGAGACAACCGGTCACGATCGACACTCAACCGCCAATCCTTTTAAATTTTAGTCAGTAATTAGTAATGTCAATATTGTCAATTCAACTTGACAAGTTGACACAGAGTAAAGCAGATGAGCGCTATTAAGTTGAACGTTTTCTATACTTCCGATTTATTCTCATCTAACGTACTTCTCAATAAGTAAGAAGGAAATAGTTACAATGCTATCTGACACGTCTTATCTGTCACTGTCCCCGCTTTTGGTGCTTGTAAAATAGACAAAAAACAAAAAACTCAGTCATTTTTTATAAGGCCATGATAACGTTACAGACGGTGTCTTGAATAGAATATTAGATTCGTCGTGTTGGTGGGAGATACATTCAAAATATATCAACCAAAGAGTATAATAATATTATTGTTATCGAATAATAATATTTCTATCCCCTGTACCGCATCGCGTGTTATTGGCGCCAATGCATACACAGCACGACTAATTATGAATGTCAGAATGGGGGCTATCGCGTATGAATTCGCCGCTAGAGGCGCTAGTGTAGCGTGGGGTCCTCCGAAACGTCAAATGTCACTCTTTTTGGTTGCGCTACGCGGGTTAATATCTAATTGGAACAATATGGTCACTATTTTGCAATACCTGAGCTTGATTATGGCAAATATGAATTAAGGGTCAATGACTGTCAGGGCTTTGAGACAGATTTGTCTTTCGGAAAATTATTTCCTCCTTTTTTCCGAACAAAACGGGACCACGCTACAATGCGGTATATTCGATATTTTTACGGTACGGTTTTAAGGTATTGAATATGATTTAAATGTAAACTTCGTTCTCATGTCCATAATAACCAATAACAATTTTTGACAGCTGGACCTTAGTCGACAGTGGCGCCAACTGGTGAGCACAAAAACGATAGCCCCCATTGTGATACATCTTAATTTAGTCAGACTATTATAAGTCCCTCTTGGTGATTCGCTAAGACTTCTTCTATCTAATCCTCTTTCTACGGTATTTTATTTTATAATCAATTGTAGTTTACGTAAAATTACAGTAAAGTAAATCCTCTTTTATGTGCTCAAAAAGTGTAGGTAAGGACCAACTTTACAATATCGCGCCGGTCCGGGGCGGAGATGGCCATAACAGTATCAAAAACGGTATCGTTATGGCCATCTCCGCCCATAACGATACAGGGGCGCTACCGCGAACAGCAAACGAAGTTTTCTTTCTCTGTTGCGTTTACGTCCGAACGTGCCAGTGCGACAAAGAGCGAAAACTTCGAATGCTGTCGCGGTAGCGCCCCAGGCTCGTGCTCAAAAGACTTCAACGGGCTCACGCTCGACCTCACTCCACTAGCAACGCAATGGTTCCTGAACACATGAAAGAGGATTTAATATACGGATGTAGATAAAGTAGTGTATGCAACTGTACATAATTAGGCCTTAAAACACTCGTGTGATCCTATTATGAAACTTGCTCACGCTCGTTTCATAAAACCACACTTGTGTTTTAAGACTTCGCATTATGTATCAGTTGCATAAACTACTATTTTGTACGCAGAAGGCAAAACATAGTGATACCAGTTTTTTCTTATTTGTTTATATTATGAGTAAGTTATGAGTAACAAAATAAACACCTTTGACTTTGACTCTTAATCATATTTTATTTCCGAAGAAATAGTAACAAAATTGTAAAACCTGTTAATAAGTTTGAGAATAAATGAGCTCTGTGCGTTGTTTGAAATTGGTTTGAAAAGATATAGGAACGAATCTGTTTTAACAAAATACTTACCATTAAGTTTTTGAACATTCTTTACTTGTCATTGTCAAATCTATCAAATCCGAGGCGTACCTAGCTGTAATGTAATGTAATGTTGTGTCAAAAAAATATTGTTGTCTCGAGCAGGTCAACACGTGCGTGGAATTATACTGTTTTATTTTCAACAGCTATAATCCTACTATCATGGACGTAGATGCAACGGAGGCTCAGTTGCAAGTGCGATTCGTTACTAAACAAGAACAGTAAGTATTGATATATTAATATCTTTGAATAAAACAATTATACCGGTAATTTTTAACACCATGAAAACGTTGTGGGACATATAAACCACAGTCTAATTATCTACATAATGCAGGACTAATTATGCATTTGCCAATGTTACCTTTGAAATGACAATTAGTTCTTACTCATTGACATTGTTAAATAGTTTAAAAACCATTATTTTTAATTTTCTTTCCTTTTAGATATGCAGTACCCGACAGTCCCTATGCAATCCAAAGCAATATGCAATCAGCAGACCTCAACACACTGGTCAATGCCCTGCTTAAAGAGGCTGACAGCTCATTAAAAACTGTTGAGTTTGACTTCTTAGTGTGCGGCGAGCTCTTATGCACAGCCCTAGGGGAGCATCTGCAGGAGAAGGGTGTGTCAACAGAACAGACTTTGGAAGTTGAGTATTTGGAGAGGTTCCCGGCTCCAACTCCACAGGACTGCTTGATGCATGATGACTGGGTGTCTGCACTACAGGCTCACGTGAATTGGTATGTAAATAATACAGTAAATGAACTTGATTTTGTCATGGCTCATTCTACTTTATTTACATAACTTACATTTATAGAATCTGGGCCTATTTGTACCAGCCTCTAAGTTCAGTACAATTGACCCCCTGTGGTGGTGTGATTATGTTATGAAATTGGTGCATATGAATAAGTGCCTACTGCCTACCATACAGATACCAATACAAGATTGAGATTAAGTTTAAATAAATGTTATCATTTGGCATTACTTATATTGAAAAAAAAAATTACCTATATTTTTTGGTTAAATATATGTTTCTGTTGAATATTTCAGGATTTTGTCTGGCAGCTATGACAACAGTCTCCACATTTGGACCACCAAAGGCCAGCATAAACTTGCTATACCAGGTCACACGTCTCCCATCAAAGCGGTGTCCTGGGTGTCAGTCAATAATGACCAGGCAGTTTTTGCCAGGTAAACGTCTTGTGCTTACATGTGAAGTATAATAATAATAATAATAATAAGCCTTTATTTTCCTCACATTATTAAGTTAACAATGTTGGACAGTTGCTAATGCTACATTTTTCTTCTTCTTTTGATTATATTTTTACAAGTGAGGTACCCATTTATGGGCAAAGGCCTCCTCCAGCTCCTTCCAGTGTACCCTGTCCTTGGCTTTTCGGGTCCATGATGGTCCGGCTATTAAGGCAATGTCATCAGCCCACCGCCGCCGCGGGCGTCCGCGTGGGCGCTTAGCATCTCGTGGGTGCCAGTATAGGATCCTCTCGCTCCACCTATTATCGGTTGTTCTTGTTACATGACCAGCCCACCTCCATTTTAATCTACATGCGAGTTCAGCGGCATCTGTGACTTTTGTTATTTTCCTTATTTCACAATTCCTTTTTCTGTCACTCCGTCTGATATTCAGCATGCTTCTCTCAGTCGCCCTTTGGAATACATTTATCTTCTGAATGAGATCTTTGGTAAGTGCCCAGGTTTGGCATCCATATAATAGAGTTGGTAGAACTATTGAGTCCATTGCTTTCCTCTTTAGGTGGATTGGGAGCTTTGACTTAAAGATAAATTTCAAGGACCAGTATTTATTCCATGCGATTTTTACCCTTCGCTCGACTTCGCCAGATGTTTGTTGATTGAATGATATCATTTTCCCTAAATAAACATAGTTATCCACATAGTCTATTCTGCTGGTTTCTGTTATGATAGGTAATTTGTCTCCATTTGTCATGGCAAAAGTCTTTTGTTTGTTCATTTGTAAACCACATTTGTTGCTTTCTTTGTCCAAGGAATTTAGCATGTAGACTATATCTTCATGGTTATTTGCCATCAAAACTATGTCATCAGCAAAGCGAAGATTGCTGAGATATTCGCCATTAATGTTTATCCCTCTTGTGCCCCAATCTAATTTTCTAAATATTGATTCCAAGAGAGCTGTAAATAGGTTTGCGGATATAGGGTCTCCTTGTTTTACTCCTCTCTGGATAGGAAATGGTTCTCCTTTTTTCTCCAATTTCACAATAGCCTTGCTGTTGCTGTAAATTTCCTTTAGTATATTTATGTAGGTAATTTCTATTCCTTGTTCTGCTAGCGCTATCCATAAAGGTAGGTGATATATGGAGTCAAATGCCTTAGAGTAATCAACGAAGGCTATATATAATGTTTTCCCATATTCCGTATACTTTTCAATGAGTTGTGTTAGTGTGAAAATGTGGTCAATGGTGGAGTAGTTTCGGCGGAATCCTGCTTGCTCTCTCGGCTGGTTGCTATCAAGTACTTTCGACACTCGTTTCAGTAATACTGTTGCGAAAACTTTGTACACTGTCTGCTGCAAGCTAATAGGTCTGTAGTTTTCCAAGGTGGTAGGATCCCCTTTTTTATACAGTAGGGTTATTATTGATACTCCCCATTCTTCTGGTATTCTATTTTGCATAAGTATTTCATTGAAAAGATTCGTTAGAACAGGTGTGAGCGGATCTGCGATTGCTTTCAAGATGTCATTTGTAATCCCGTCGTCGCCAGGGCTTTTCGTAGTTTTTAGCAGTTGTATTACGTTCTTTATTTCAGTCTCAAGAAATAATGGTATATTCTCGTAGTTCTGACGGTCCCCGTACTCATGGCCCAGTTCGTCACTTTGATACAGTTGCTTATAAAATTTCGTTGCGGTACTGATGAGTTGTTTCCTGTTTGTTATATTTTCGTTGTTGTGACGTAAAGTTACTAGCCAAGGTTTAGAGTTATTTAATTTATATTGTGCTCTTTTTGCTGAAGACCTTTTTTCTAATTCCTCTTCTATTATTTTGTAACGGTAATTTTTCTGATTCCGTTTAATTTGTTTTTTGATGAGTTTGTAAAGAGCTCTGAGCTGATTTCTTTCAGGAAGTGTTCTGTCTTCTTTATTTTTGAGTCTATTTCTTTCATTTATGAGTTTTTCTATGTAAGGAGTAATGATGATGTCTTCTGTATTGGTCCGTTTTGGTAGTTTGTTAACTGCCTGTTTTATGTTTCTGATTAGTTTCTGGTACGTTAGCTCAATGTCATCGAATTCGATGTCGTTGATATAGTCTGCAATTATATTTCTTAATGATTCTTTCTCAAGTGGGTTTAGATGTTTAACTTGGTTTCTATATCCTTTTCGTGATTTTCTTACATCCGCTTGCTGTACCATACTTGCTCTAACTAACCGGTGGTCAGTAGAGAATGTTGTATTAATTACTTGCAAATTAGCAAAGTCTTTTTTATTCCTTGCTAGGATAAAATCAATTTCGTTTTTTACGTTTCCACCTGGTGAGATCCATGTCCATTTTTGTTGCGGTCTCTTTTTGAAAAGCGAGTTTATGACACAGAGTTGGTTTTCAAAGCAGAACTGTATAAGTGTTTTTCCTCTGTTGTTTCTCTCTCCATATCCCCATGGGCCCAGTACTTTTTTGTCGTCATTTGTGGGTTTACCGATCTTGGAATTGAAGTCTCCCATTACTATTGTATTGTTGCTTGTGGTTTCTAAGGCAGTTTGAAGTTGTTCGTAGAATAATTCCAGGTCTTCATCAGTTGAATTTTCTGTTGGGGCATAACATTGTATTATGTATAAGGTTTTTTGATTTATAAATATATCTAATCTAATGACGCGATCAGATATTGTTTTTATATCAATTATGCTAGACTTGAGGTACTTTTTAATGAGAAAACCAACTCCATTAAATCCACTTCTCTCGCCATGGTGTATCATTATATAGTCTTCATTTTCAGTAATGGATTTTCCTTCTTTTTTCACTTCTGACAGGCCTATTATATCCCACTTGAATTTCGTTAGGCTATGTCTGAGTTCTATTATTCTTGTTTCTTTAACTAATGACCTTACGTTCCATGTACATATATTAAGGTATGCTTTTTTCTTTTTTTTGAGATTAGCTGGAGGGTGATAGTCATCTTCCCCCACGGTGACTAGCCGGCTTGGGGTGCTGTGTTTTATAGTTTGTGTTGTTACTTTACGTTTCGTGGTGTAAGTGACTTTGGGCAGTTTTTTGGTGTGCAATCGTTTCCATTTCGCTCAGCGCAGTTAAGTGTATTCGTTGCGGCGATATCCTTAATTGTGGCTCCGCACAGTTGGTGTGTTGGTGTGTCTGGCTTGTGAATTTTAGCCGGTCCTTGTTGGTGTGACATTGATGTTGAAGCGTTATCTTCTTTCTGCGGAGAGTGAGAAAAGGCTCTCTTATTGTTGTTCTTCTTTTCCTTTATTATCAGTTTGTTATATTTTATAAATGCTGTGTTTCCCTTCTTCTTTTCTTCAATCAATCTCTCTTTCAACTTTTTCCGCTCTTCTAGTACTTCTTTTGGAAAATCTGCAGTTATATAGACTTCCTTTTGTTTTAATTTTTTATTATTTTTCAGTATCCAGTTCCTTTTTGACTGGGATGTTAAGTTTATAAGTATCGGACTCTGGTTAGATTTCCCTAATATTCGGCTGTACTGTATCTCCTCGCTTTTTAGAGTGATGCCCATATCCTTGTTAATAATATCAAGGGCCTTTCTTTCTTTCTTCCAGTGCTCAGCATTTATGCCGTGGATGATAATGTTGCGTTGTCTTTCTCTGTTTTCTAAGAACGAGATTTTATTTTCCATTTTTTTTAATCTTCTCGTCAGTTTCTTCCTGCTTTTTCTGCATTTGTAGTAACTCAATATTTAGGGAGTCCATGAGTCGGTTGTATATAGTTTCGGTTTGTTGGTTCATCTCATATCTCATTCTTTGAAATATTTTTTCGAATGCAGAATCGGAAAGATCCATGTTTAGTCTGTTTTGGAATGTATGCAACGATTGGCCAAATACTGTGAATCTAGGTTGCGGCTTTTTTTTTTTTTTTTTTTTCTTTCTTTTTTTGTTCTGGTAACACTGTTAGCTGTCGGCCTAACAAAAATTTTGAGGGTGGATTGATTTTTTATACTAAAGACGACTGTCGAGGGAACATAGTTTTGCACAGTTTCACTGAATATATGGGATTCCCATGGTAGATAACATTTCCACAGTGTCCAAAGTTATTTTCTTCCACACAGACAGTATGTTCACTAGGTTTTACAAAGTTTTGTACACAAAATACGTTATTTTTCGCGAGCGAGTTTTCACTGTGACAGGTCACTGACGTTTTTTTTTTTTTTTTTTTTTTTTTTTTTTTTTTTTTTTTTTTTTTTTTTTTTGTGTACATGTGAAGTAGTGAATTGATAACCAAGTGCAGCCCACCCACCCACTTCAGATGAGATATTTGGGCTCAAACGAAGTGAGAGCGCCAATTGTTCGAGGCTGAAATCGGTGGTTTCACCTGAGTTAAACACTGTGCTTTTCATTTCGAATAGTAGTAAACTAATAAATGCCATAATATGCACAGAGATTTCCTGAATCAGCGAAAGAACCATTTTGGCAGGAACTGTTGAGTGTCATTAACAGTGGTTGTGTATGGACCATTTTAATATATTTTTTTTAAATTAAGAATGATCGTCCTTATGTTTGTATTGGTGACTGCTTTTCTCCAATTTTGACTACGATTCACCATACTTTCTTCTTTTTAATTAAACCACTTTTAGCATGCCACTTAGATGAACAATGACACACTTTCAGAGTATAAGAAATGAAAATAATGCATTTGTTTTGTTTCAATCACTTTTAGAAACTAACGAATTTCAAATCTACTTCCTGCTGAAAATAAAATTTTGTAATGTGAGCTTCAGGATGCTATATAACACATTAATGATTGACATATGATTACATAAATGTTTACAGTGGTTCCCATGACCAATCAGCAATGCTGTGGGTGTGGAATGTGTCCAAAAATTCCGTGGACTGTGTTGTGACATGCAGAGGACATGATAAGGGTGTAGAGTGCCTGTCTGTGTCCGCAGACGCTGCGAAGTTGGCCACGGGCAGCTGGGACACGAACATATGCCTTTGGAGTGCTAGTGAGTACATATTTATAGTAGGAATACTGCTTTAATAGACTGCAATGTCAGTGAGGATGCTTTGGTGTCATTATTATGCAAACAGATTGGTTATTTTAACAGTCATGGAAAATATATCAAGAGGACCGCCAATGTCAGTACCTACAAAGATGCATGTCTTCAAAATGATAAGCGCTGAGACTAGTGCCAGTATAGAAATCCCAGTATCCTGTATCATTAATTTCATATGGCCTTGTCACGTTTGCTTGCCACTGCTTGACACTGGCAGGGGCTTTTACATTGAAATCATTTTTTTCATTAAAACTTGCATCTTAGGTCTTTCTGACGAAGACAATGTGCCAGCGAAGAAAAGGAGCAAATCAAACCGTGGGCCAGATCATGGAAACACGAGGGTGAGTTTGATTTACACTGTCTGCTAATTTGTATTTATTATTATTAGATGCTTACTGCACACTTGCACAGTGCCCACACTGTACAGTCATATTTATAATAAAAATATGTTTCTATGCTATAACCGATATTGTCTGATATATGAGACAGTGACAGTGTTAATGACGACACCTTGATGAATGATCTTGATTTATGACAGAGTTGAAGATTGTGATGTTTTTTTTGAGTTGATCCAATTATTATTGTTATATGGGTCTACATAACAATATACTCTTGTCGAATCTCATGGTTATATAATATGAAGATATCCTTAGTCCCACCCATTGATTTCTATGCAATGTTATTTTACTAACCACTTTCACAGGAACCATTAGCCACACTGAAAGGTCACCGCGAGGCGGTGTCGGGCGTGCAATGGATGGACTTCAACACGGTCCTCTCCAGCGGCTGGGACCACCTCCTAAAGATCTGGGATTGCGAACTTAATGGCATAAAACAGGAAATAGCTGGTAAATGTTCATTCTGTTGGTGTAGACGAGAACCTAGTAACGGCAGGGGTGATTCACAGCGTGACGTCATCGCGCCGCTCAAAGTACATTCGTCCAGCAGTGGCAACAGTCTTAGGTCCATTCAATGTTGCGGCGCAACGTTACAATCTTATAATTCATGTCGTGTCATTTAATGAATAATAATTCAAAAAGCAAGACTTTGATATAAAATCAATAAAAATTGTCTTTATATAGTGTCAAATTCCGTCCCCAAATTCTTTGTCTATATCTTAAAATGCTGAAAAAACTGACAGTTATCATTATCATCAAGTTTGGTGATTTTGGCAGCTAATATTCACCAACGGTTGACATAAAAGTAAACGAAAACGTTGGCTCTAATAAACCTCTTTTTATTTTTTAAAGTGAGGCATTTAGAATGATATAGAGGTTTCTATCTTCAGGTTACATGTATGGAGCCCCCTCCCCTTAATTTAATATTTTGTCGTCATTTCACATCACTTTTACGTAACGGTTCATACGAGTAGAACACATCTTCCTGCTACATAACAACGTTTAGGTACATTTAGAATAATAATAAACGGAGATTTGTTAACGGTGGGCCTTCTGTACTTGTACTTATTCTGTGTTAAAGGCCTTATGCATAAATGTCCATCCAACCTATTTGAACTTAAATGCCTTTGAAATTATTTTGTCTTTACTTTGTCTATCTTTTTGACATTTGTGTTCGTGAGAAAGAGAAAAAAAAATAGTTATGTTAGCAGAGGATTGTTAATTTCTAATTTTTATGAATAAGGGGGAAAAAAGTTTAACGACTTTCTTTTTGTGCCCAAACGTTTTCCCATTTGTATTTTTTTGGAATTATGGCTTCGCGGTTAAAGTAATGTCCTTAAAATACTCAGGTTAGTTATTTAATTAATGAATGATGGTATCGACAAAGGTGCGTTTGACAAAGAATCATCGCTTCCTGAGAATAACACATTTGTTCTGATTTTTTTCTGATTGTGATTTACTTCTAATTGATATCCTTTTCTGCTGTTTCATGAGTTATATGATTTAGATCAGGATTAATTGACCTAGTTCGTTTTATTTACAGCATGATATGTATATTGCAGGCAACAAGGCATTCTTCGACGTGGACTGGTCTCCACTCAGCAACGCTATGATTACTGCCTCCGCAGACAGACACGTCCGCTTATATGATCCAAGATCTCAAGGTACCATCTAGATTATTTTTTTATCTGAAGCTGCGGAATGATGTAATATAAATAGTTATTGTAGTCATTTGTTGTTAGCTTTAGTATTATATGATGTTATTCAAACACTTATGGTTGGGTTGGTGACGCAATTAAAGTTCAAAAATGTAAGCAGATGGCCACCATGGGTTGCCACCATAAGAAATTATACCCAAGCCGTGCATAACAGAAAATCATTATTCATTGGAATAAAAATATTTTTTTAGAACACACTGCATAAAAAAGTATTGACTATCGAAGTGGTTTAATATTTCTCACGAACGTGGGTGAACCATGCTTGTGTGCTGAGATATACATGGACATTGTCGATGTGTTCGTATGTGTCACAACTACAACTATTTCTAACTTGTGCTCGCGAGGTACTGTAACATTTTCACGTAAAATTAATTTCAGAAAGCATAGTGAAAACAACTTTCACGTCCCACACGGGGTGGGTGCAGTCAGTGCGCTGGTCGAAGACTCGCGATACGCTGTTCCTGAGCGCGGGCTGCGACGGACAGGTCAAACTGTGGGAGACTCGGAGGTATGAACCTTATACCATGAGCCAGAAAGTTGTTTTTTATAGTTCTAGATCCCAAGCTCAGAGAATAGGTTTGCCATTTCATTCTGAACTTTATCCCTAGTGTTAAAAGGTAGTTTTTTGCGTCGCACACTTTGTTTCATTAGATGAAGACACGGCACACGCTTTTGCTGAGCGCGGGCTGTGACGGAAAGGTCAAGCTGTGGGATATTAGGAGGGATCTGTATATTTTCAACTTAATTCCAAATGCTACTAGGTCGTTTTTTGTGTGTATATCGTTTTACTAGACAAAGGAATGACGAGAGACACTACAGGATATGATGTGGGAGAGTTTGTATGATATTAATCTCAAATGTTATAAGCAGAGGCGGCTCGTTTTTAGGAGCGCTGGTGCAGTGAACTCCCATAAATTACATATCTAATAAATACTATATTTATTACCTAAAAACTTCAATGTAACCATAAAATTTTAGAGTAAATATGTCTTTAATATTAATTTCGATCGTTTCGTACCATAAAATTAAAATGTATGAAATTGTACCGGCTACTACCGGCCGATAGGAGCGCCAGACAGTTACGCTCCTATGAAATCAAAATCAGTACATTGTCTAGTACAGAGTTCAACGAGTGCGACAGAGGAAGTCACCAAGACAATACACGTGAAACAGAACATTATCTAATGAGAAATTAGGCAAATTTGGAGTGCCGCTCCTCGCGACGCTGCTCGCGGAAAAATCGCGCGGTCGCCTAACTACGCGCTGTTACCACTTTTATTTAAACAAACATTTTAAAATTTTGATTTTGCACTTGTGAAACGCGAACATTTACACGCGGGAATTAATACAGCAATATAAGTAAAAGTTAATAAGTTTGTGGACAATACTATTTAGTGTTTATGTGTGTTGCAATACAATACGGAGCAGTATAACAGTCTTTTATTTTGTAATTTCATGTTGTTTCCTGGTTGCCCTGAAAATCAGCGTCATGATTTTCATGACACTATGCTGAGCGGCACCCATTTTGGTACTAAATAGGTACCTATTTACTATATCCTACAATGTGTAAACAACTTGTACCAAATAAATATTTCTTTCTTTCTTTTATTAAACAGCGAGATAAGACTTTCGAAGTTCGGCTTGAACTAAGTAAAAGAAAAAGGCCCGCCACGGCCAACTTTCGCTGTCACAAAAATGTGGTAGGTACAAGAAGTAAAATATAAACTCGTGTTTTGAAATCTAAACAATACAGATTACACATATTAAATGAAGTAAAACTGGCATCCATCGGCCAACTGGAAATTCGTAAGGCACTCGATAGGTACCTACTGATTATGGAAAATCAATTAGAGAGGAACGCTTTGACGAAAATCGATATGTATTAAGAAGCATAATAGATTGCGTGGTACTTTGAGGTGCATTAAGTACTTATGCATTTTTTTATCAAGTGAACACCCATAAACATAAGTCACGAGCCGCCTCTGGTTATAAGGGCGCTTCTTATATGAATCAATGCGTGATTAAGTCACAAATAGCCAATCTTTCGCATTTATAATATTAGTAGAATGAAGTCGGCTTGTGTGGGTATAAGACGAAAATGTTGAAATTTGTTTTACCTAACCAACCAATAGAGGGTATGCATCATTTTTTTCATGACGCCATTCTAACCAGTTTTTAGAGATGTGTATATGAAACAAATACAATTAGAACAACACAAAAGACAAATATGGATTTCAAAGTATAGCATAAAATCCGAGCTCTCAAAACGCCCCCAAAACTCGCATACTAGTTGAGCATAGCTTGTGACGTCATATACTATGTGCCCGTACTACCATTGTATGGAAAAACGAGGAAACTGTTTTGCTCGTGAATTATTGCTTTTAAGTACATTGTTATCGTACAATTTTTAGCTTATTTAAGCATAAAAATCCTGATGGTGGTTTTTAATTTACTTTTAGTCAATAAAAAAGTTTACATCATTTATCAACACTTTCAATGGTCATGTCTTTTTAAGATTACGAGCTTATTTATTAATTTACTGTTTTTTGTCATAATTTGATGGTTTACTATTCATATAGTGACATATTATTGTAGTGCATATACCCGTGTATTGAACCATCTAAAAACTTTACACTATGATTACTTTGAGTAATAAGAATAGACATATGCTCTTATTCCATTGGATAGTCTAACGCTAATGTAATATATTTTTTCTATTACAAATGTGTCGAAGGTACGAACGGAATAGGTATGTACTTTCGTTTTTTCTCCTCTACAGGTCGCATTTCTCAACCGATTCTCGTGAAATTTTGTGAGCAGGTTCGAAAATTATAAGATTTTTTTGTGTGAGATTTTTTTGTCAAGTCAGTTTTGGAAATTTTCAAAAACAATTATTTGTCAATGATTTCGTATTTTTCGGTTTGTTCTCTGTAGGTCCAACTTCTCAACCGATTCTCGTGAACATTTGTGAGCAGGTTCGGTAATTATGTAGATTTTTTTTACCCGAGTGATTTTTTGAAGATTAAAAAAAAAATTTAAAAAGGTAACTGCATTTGCGAGTTGTACAGCTCACAGAGCCACTAGTTATAACATACTTAAAGTAATTTACCTCTAAAATACTATGGGTTTTGTTACAGTCCCCGAACGCCGCTATACGACTTGAGCGGACACGAGGACAAAGTTCTGTGCTGCGACTGGTCCGTCCCATCGCTGCTTATTAGCGGCTCTTGCGACAACACGCTAAGGATATTCAAGGCTAAAAACGCACTGCCCTCGCAATAAACATACAAGCAACAAGAGTACACTGGAAAAGGTAAGTTAAGCCTTATTACACTCACGAGACTCGCATGCGAGTTTACACGCGGTTTGATAGTACGATTGAACTCATTATACCTTGGCGACGCGCAATATAATGATAATAAAACGTACGTGTGTACATTTTACTTTATATAAGGGACCTTAACTGTTTAATGTAAGGTTCTTTTTAATTGAATTGATGTTACATTTTGCAGTGTACTCTGAATTCCGAACCATTCAGAAATATCATATTACAAGATATATGTTTTGTGGATGTGGTAGGTGTCGTTTTATTGATCAATGCTCAATAATACTGACCAATCGAAGCAAGACAACACAAAAATTGTGTAATATGAATTTGCAATATTGTGTGCATTTACCGGGTTATTGAACGAACCGCTACTTTATGTTCAATTTAATAAGATTGAAAACTGTCTGGTATTACAAGTCAACAGATTATTTAAAAACTATCGATGTTCATAATTATGCGGCGACATGTACGCCAAACAAGTTTAAACTGGCAACAGCGGTTCTCAAACGAAAAAAATCTCTTCTATGTATCTGTGGCAATACCACATAGAGATATGTTTCCATATACATATTTAAATTTATACAAATGGGTTTGTAAAACATGTTTCATTCATGTTCATCTCACTATTCGTATGACAGGGCCCAAATTCCGTATTGATAATATTTGTACTCTCCTATTTTCATGTCAGCATATATGATTAATGATAAAACAATATTGTAAACCTATTTAAATACTGTCTAACTAAATAATTCGAGCGTAGAGCTGTGTATATGAGTAGGGGTCGGTCGTGTCCGTGAGAACGTCGTAAAATAAAATGATGAACTAAATTTGGTTTCGCTTGTTTTATTCAATCACTTGCTCTTACAAAATATGTTCAATGCAAAGGAACATGACTCGTCACAATAAAACATGCTTCTTAGTACCATTTTGTTTTATTTATATATTATTTTAGTTTCCATTCAGCATAACTATAAATAATGCGGGTCACATAAAATGCTCATAGCACAATATAGAAACTTGCAAACACTTTGTAACAAAATAGATACATAACTTTCCTCTGTCTTTTCTCTGCGAGAATTGCTTACTATTATCATAGTTATGCCAAACTCACGTCATAACACAACGAAGCAACATGTCCCTTAAAAATATTCTTTCTTACCAACAATTTCATTTCTTTTTTTTTACATTTTATGATGTTTTATTTTTGCTTTCGTATTTCTAGACTACCTAACTAAATTTTTAACTAAACTATGCTACTGTCTAGACTAGTCTGCCGGGTGGAACACCACACTATAATAATACACATTGGACAAATACAATCGTATCGACACGTCAGTTTTTTTTGATTAACTTTTCTTTCTTTACACTTAGTCAACTACATAACAAAAGAGGTGAAAGCAAACTTGTTGAACGGAAACTTATCCTCGACGTGTTCGCTAATTCTCTTAGAGTCCTTACGCTAGGCCACGCGCGCGGCGGGCGCCGCTTCAGTCCATTCAAATTAAATTATTTAATAAACTAACAAAGGAAACTACCCTAGAGGGGCGCCGCGCCGCGCACGCCGCAACCATATATTAAGCTAGGGCTCTATTCTATCTATCTTAGCGTCGAAACATTTTTTGCTATTCTATCTATCTATAGTTAAGCCTAAACCTACGAACTAGCCGTCACTTGTCGCCTCCCTCCTAACTCCTCAAACTAGTCGCGCGCTCTCTTATATTAACACTTACGTTTAAGAACATTCACTTACACGAGCTAAGAGTTCAATCTATTCACCGACATGGTATTTCTTCAAGTTTTGGTTTTATTAATTGGTTCCCCAATACCTAACATCGTTTGTGCTCTTTGTTCTGATAGTTCCTCTGCCTATACATAACAAATGATCCGCAACCTGCCATACACCTTAAGTAAAGTACTTATCATATCACACATGTCAGAATGTTGAAGTGAGTTAATTAGGAACATCTACGATTTCATCCTCGAGTTCGGTTATTACTCCATGTGCGGAAATGCAACGATTAGACAGCCACATTATCTCCTATTAGCCTTTAATACAAACTTTAAACGTCCTCTTTACATTAAGTCTACGTTTATGATTACGGTAAGTTCTCTATTACCTGTAAAAATATTGTGTAAAGCACAGTGACGCCACTGCAGTATGTCTCTGAACATCATTATATAAAGGAAGCTGAAGGCACTACCATCAAATTAAGTTATTGCTTCAATGGAAGGAAAGCATTAGAAAAATAATTTCATGCTACATATTCTATATATCGACGACGGGTAATTCACAAGGTACGTTGCCGCTATTTTACATAAAAGTAACGGAGTGGATCTAGTCTAATTATTTATACTTGGGGGAGACATTCGACCGTGGAATGAAAGTAAACCCTATCTCCAGCACAGGAGAACAATCTTACGCACATTACACATCTAATCCGAATCAATCAGGGTGCACAAAATGATAACAAAATTAGGCGAATCGAGTCGGGATATATTTTATATACGTTGACATCAATTTTAAATGCAAAGTTTAGCGGAAATACCTATCGGAAGACTGCAATTACAGGAAGCCACAGTGTACGTCAACACTAACAACCGAATACACGCAACATCTACTTAACTAAGTACCACGACTCGCACGGTACTACATTGCACTTCATGGTTATTCAAATTTCACAAGAAGTAAAGGCGGTTTCTTAGTCAGTTCCATTAATTTGGCTTGATCAGAAATTATACGCACATAACGCTGATCTATGGAGTATTATGGTTTTATTGAATGTAACACTAATAAAAATCTCACTTTCCGTTAGCCTTTGTGATGTGAGTTGAGTTGTACGAACCGATATGAGGGTAGTCGTGAGTGAGGCAGTCAGCTGTCGACAGGGCCCGCGATTCCACGTCAGTCCGCGGGACTACGTTACAAGTTCAGCCTTTTTAGGAAACAAAAATAGATACAGATCTACTTATTCGTCCAAAATCTACGTAATTTATTCAAAACCTGTTGCCAGCTAGTTAGTCTCTTTGTTCCTGTATTGTTTAAAGTCGGAGTCGGATACACAGGTTTTGAATAAAGAGGTCACGCTTAATCGTCTGTTAAAATACAGTTAATATATCAAACATTTAACTAGTCTTCAGTCCCTGAGTTGTATAAATATTTTCCTACTTCTTACTCGACTTTAATGATTTGTATACGTTGGTTCTGATGAAACTCTTGACGTGCCAAAATAGAATTAAACAGTTGCGATATAGTAGGCTTTTACTCGTACCCATCAACAATGTATATACATATCCATGTATAATTTATATATATTCAATATAAAAATATCAAATTTCATATAAAGTCATAAAGTGTACCCAAAACCTACGTGATGGTACAAAAAGTGTTCGTTTACACCAAAACGATGTTTATACTTTGGATTTCAAATCCGATACATTTTATAATGTGGAAATCAATCGTGGAATTTTGCTTGGAGTTCTCTACTGGAATGTGCCGACCGCCTACAAAATAACAACTACAGTTGACTTAGTACATGATTCTCAAAAAAGGATCACTCTATCACGTATTCCAACATGAGTTTCCGACGACGTACAAAAATGTGTATAGACGCGTAAAATGTATATATAGACTACATACAAGTGCTTATTGCTAGTGTCGCGGCCCCCCACCACCCCCCGGGCGAGCCGAGCCGGCGCCTCCACTACGCGCGAGTACAGTACATATAAATTAATTCAGTCTGTTCTGGGTTTGGCAACGACGTCGTTAGTATTTGAAAAGTATTTTTCGGTTTGTTCTCTGTAGGTCCAACTTCTCAACCGATTCTCGTGAACATTTGTGAGCAGGTTCGGTAATTATGTAGATTTTTTTTACCCGAGTGATTTTTTGAAGATTAAAAAAAAAATTTAAAAAGGTAACTGCATTTGCGAGTTGTACAGCTCACAGAGCCACTAGTTATAACATACTTAAAGTAATTTACCTCTAAAATACTATGGGTTTTGTTACAGTCCCCGAACGCCGCTATACGACTTGAGCGGACACGAGGACAAAGTTCTGTGCTGCGACTGGTCCGTCCCATCGCTGCTTATTAGCGGCTCTTGCGACAACACGCTAAGGATATTCAAGGCTAAAAACGCACTGCCCTCGCAATAAACATACAAGCAACAAGAGTACACTGGAAAAGGTAAGTTAAGCCTTATTACACTCACGAGACTCGCATGCGAGTTTACACGCGGTTTGATAGTACGATTGAACTCATTATACCTTGGCGACGCGCAATATAATGATAATAAAACGTACGTGTGTACATTTTACTTTATATAAGGGACCTTAACTGTTTAATGTAAGGTTCTTTTTAATTGAATTGATGTTACATTTTGCAGTGTACTCTGAATTCCGAACCATTCAGAAATATCATATTACAAGATATATGTTTTGTGGATGTGGTAGGTGTCGTTTTATTGATCAATGCTCAATAATACTGACCAATCGAAGCAAGACAACACAAAAATTGTGTAATATGAATTTGCAATATTGTGTGCATTTACCGGGTTATTGAACGAACCGCTACTTTATGTTCAATTTAATAAGATTGAAAACTGTCTGGTATTACAAGTCAACAGATTATTTAAAAACTATCGATGTTCATAATTATGCGGCGACATGTACGCCAAACAAGTTTAAACTGGCAACAGCGGTTCTCAAACGAAAAAAATCTCTTCTATGTATCTGTGGCAATACCACATAGAGATATGTTTCCATATACATATTTAAATTTATACAAATGGGTTTGTAAAACATGTTTCATTCATGTTCATCTCACTATTCGTATGACAGGGCCCAAATTCCGTATTGATAATATTTGTACTCTCCTATTTTCATGTCAGCATATATGATTAATGATAAAACAATATTGTAAACCTATTTAAATACTGTCTAACTAAATAATTCGAGCGTAGAGCTGTGTATATGAGTAGGGGTCGGTCGTGTCCGTGAGAACGTCGTAAAATAAAATGATGAACTAAATTTGGTTTCGCTTGTTTTATTCAATCACTTGCTCTTACAAAATATGTTCAATGCAAAGGAACATGACTCGTCACAATAAAACATGCTTCTTAGTACCATTTTGTTTTATTTATATATTATTTTAGTTTCCATTCAGCATAACTATAAATAATGCGGGTCACATAAAATGCTCATAGCACAATATAGAAACTTGCAAACACTTTGTAACAAAATAGATACATAACTTTCCTCTGTCTTTTCTCTGCGAGAATTGCTTACTATTATCATAGTTATGCCAAACTCACGTCATAACACAACGAAGCAACATGTCCCTTAAAAATATTCTTTCTTACCAACAATTTCATTTCTTTTTTTTTACATTTTATGATGTTTTATTTTTGCTTTCGTATTTCTAGACTACCTAACTAAATTTTTAACTAAACTATGCTACTGTCTAGACTAGTCTGCCGGGTGGAACACCACACTATAATAATACACATTGGACAAATACAATCGTATCGACACGTCAGTTTTTTTTGATTAACTTTTCTTTCTTTACACTTAGTCAACTACATAACAAAAGAGGTGAAAGCAAACTTGTTGAACGGAAACTTATCCTCGACGTGTTCGCTAATTCTCTTAGAGTCCTTACGCTAGGCCACGCGCGCGGCGGGCGCCGCTTCAGTCCATTCAAATTAAATTATTTAATAAACTAACAAAGGAAACTACCCTAGAGGGGCGCCGCGCCGCGCACGCCGCAACCATATATTAAGCTAGGGCTCTATTCTATCTATCTTAGCGTCGAAACATTTTTTGCTATTCTATCTATCTATAGTTAAGCCTAAACCTACGAACTAGCCGTCACTTGTCGCCTCCCTCCTAACTCCTCAAACTAGTCGCGCGCTCTCTTATATTAACACTTACGTTTAAGAACATTCACTTACACGAGCTAAGAGTTCAATCTATTCACCGACATGGTATTTCTTCAAGTTTTGGTTTTATTAATTGGTTCCCCAATACCTAACATCGTTTGTGCTCTTTGTTCTGATAGTTCCTCTGCCTATACATAACAAATGATCCGCAACCTGCCATACACCTTAAGTAAAGTACTTATCATATCACACATGTCAGAATGTTGAAGTGAGTTAATTAGGAACATCTACGATTTCATCCTCGAGTTCGGTTATTACTCCATGTGCGGAAATGCAACGATTAGACAGCCACATTATCTCCTATTAGCCTTTAATACAAACTTTAAACGTCCTCTTTACATTAAGTCTACGTTTATGATTACGGTAAGTTCTCTATTACCTGTAAAAATATTGTGTAAAGCACAGTGACGCCACTGCAGTATGTCTCTGAACATCATTATATAAAGGAAGCTGAAGGCACTACCATCAAATTAAGTTATTGCTTCAATGGAAGGAAAGCATTAGAAAAATAATTTCATGCTACATATTCTATATATCGACGACGGGTAATTCACAAGGTACGTTGCCGCTATTTTACATAAAAGTAACGGAGTGGATCTAGTCTAATTATTTATACTTGGGGGAGACATTCGACCGTGGAATGAAAGTAAACCCTATCTCCAGCACAGGAGAACAATCTTACGCACATTACACATCTAATCCGAATCAATCAGGGTGCACAAAATGATAACAAAATTAGGCGAATCGAGTCGGGATATATTTTATATACGTTGACATCAATTTTAAATGCAAAGTTTAGCGGAAATACCTATCGGAAGACTGCAATTACAGGAAGCCACAGTGTACGTCAACACTAACAACCGAATACACGCAACATCTACTTAACTAAGTACCACGACTCGCACGGTACTACATTGCACTTCATGGTTATTCAAATTTCACAAGAAGTAAAGGCGGTTTCTTAGTCAGTTCCATTAATTTGGCTTGATCAGAAATTATACGCACATAACGCTGATCTATGGAGTATTATGGTTTTATTGAATGTAACACTAATAAAAATCTCACTTTCCGTTAGCCTTTGTGATGTGAGTTGAGTTGTACGAACCGATATGAGGGTAGTCGTGAGTGAGGCAGTCAGCTGTCGACAGGGCCCGCGATTCCACGTCAGTCCGCGGGACTACGTTACAAGTTCAGCCTTTTTAGGAAACAAAAATAGATACAGATCTACTTATTCGTCCAAAATCTACGTAATTTATTCAAAACCTGTTGCCAGCTAGTTAGTCTCTTTGTTCCTGTATTGTTTAAAGTCGGAGTCGGATACACAGGTTTTGAATAAAGAGGTCACGCTTAATCGTCTGTTAAAATACAGTTAATATATCAAACATTTAACTAGTCTTCAGTCCCTGAGTTGTATAAATATTTTCCTACTTCTTACTCGACTTTAATGATTTGTATACGTTGGTTCTGATGAAACTCTTGACGTGCCAAAATAGAATTAAACAGTTGCGATATAGTAGGCTTTTACTCGTACCCATCAACAATGTATATACATATCCATGTATAATTTATATATATTCAATATAAAAATATCAAATTTCATATAAAGTCATAAAGTGTACCCAAAACCTACGTGATGGTACAAAAAGTGTTCGTTTACACCAAAACGATGTTTATACTTTGGATTTCAAATCCGATACATTTTATAATGTGGAAATCAATCGTGGAATTTTGCTTGGAGTTCTCTACTGGAATGTGCCGACCGCCTACAAAATAACAACTACAGTTGACTTAGTACATGATTCTCAAAAAAGGATCACTCTATCACGTATTCCAACATGAGTTTCCGACGACGTACAAAAATGTGTATAGACGCGTAAAATGTATATATAGACTACATACAAGTGCTTATTGCTAGTGTCGCGGCCCCCCACCACCCCCCGGGCGAGCCGAGCCGGCGCCTCCACTACGCGCGAGTACAGTACATATAAATTAATTCAGTCTGTTCTGGGTTTGGCAACGACGTCGTTAGTATTTGAAAAGTATTTTTCGGTTTGTTCTCTGTAGGTCCAACTTCTCAACCGATTCTCGTGAACATTTGTGAGCAGGTTCGGTAATTATGTAGATTTTTTTTACCCGAGTGATTTTTTGAAGATTAAAAAAAAAATTTAAAAAGGTAACTGCATTTGCGAGTTGTACAGCTCACAGAGCCACTAGTTATAACATACTTAAAGTAATTTACCTCTAAAATACTATGGGTTTTGTTACAGTCCCCGAACGCCGCTATACGACTTGAGCGGACACGAGGACAAAGTTCTGTGCTGCGACTGGTCCGTCCCATCGCTGCTTATTAGCGGCTCTTGCGACAACACGCTAAGGATATTCAAGGCTAAAAACGCACTGCCCTCGCAATAAACATACAAGCAACAAGAGTACACTGGAAAAGGTAAGTTAAGCCTTATTACACTCACGAGACTCGCATGCGAGTTTACACGCGGTTTGATAGTACGATTGAACTCATTATACCTTGGCGACGCGCAATATAATGATAATAAAACGTACGTGTGTACATTTTACTTTATATAAGGGACCTTAACTGTTTAATGTAAGGTTCTTTTTAATTGAATTGATGTTACATTTTGCAGTGTACTCTGAATTCCGAACCATTCAGAAATATCATATTACAAGATATATGTTTTGTGGATGTGGTAGGTGTCGTTTTATTGATCAATGCTCAATAATACTGACCAATCGAAGCAAGACAACACAAAAATTGTGTAATATGAATTTGCAATATTGTGTGCATTTACCGGGTTATTGAACGAACCGCTACTTTATGTTCAATTTAATAAGATTGAAAACTGTCTGGTATTACAAGTCAACAGATTATTTAAAAACTATCGATGTTCATAATTATGCGGCGACATGTACGCCAAACAAGTTTAAACTGGCAACAGCGGTTCTCAAACGAAAAAAATCTCTTCTATGTATCTGTGGCAATACCACATAGAGATATGTTTCCATATACATATTTAAATTTATACAAATGGGTTTGTAAAACATGTTTCATTCATGTTCATCTCACTATTCGTATGACAGGGCCCAAATTCCGTATTGATAATATTTGTACTCTCCTATTTTCATGTCAGCATATATGATTAATGATAAAACAATATTGTAAACCTATTTAAATACTGTCTAACTAAATAATTCGAGCGTAGAGCTGTGTATATGAGTAGGGGTCGGTCGTGTCCGTGAGAACGTCGTAAAATAAAATGATGAACTAAATTTGGTTTCGCTTGTTTTATTCAATCACTTGCTCTTACAAAATATGTTCAATGCAAAGGAACATGACTCGTCACAATAAAACATGCTTCTTAGTACCATTTTGTTTTATTTATATATTATTTTAGTTTCCATTCAGCATAACTATAAATAATGCGGGTCACATAAAATGCTCATAGCACAATATAGAAACTTGCAAACACTTTGTAACAAAATAGATACATAACTTTCCTCTGTCTTTTCTCTGCGAGAATTGCTTACTATTATCATAGTTATGCCAAACTCACGTCATAACACAACGAAGCAACATGTCCCTTAAAAATATTCTTTCTTACCAACAATTTCATTTCTTTTTTTTTACATTTTATGATGTTTTATTTTTGCTTTCGTATTTCTAGACTACCTAACTAAATTTTTAACTAAACTATGCTACTGTCTAGACTAGTCTGCCGGGTGGAACACCACACTATAATAATACACATTGGACAAATACAATCGTATCGACACGTCAGTTTTTTTTGATTAACTTTTCTTTCTTTACACTTAGTCAACTACATAACAAAAGAGGTGAAAGCAAACTTGTTGAACGGAAACTTATCCTCGACGTGTTCGCTAATTCTCTTAGAGTCCTTACGCTAGGCCACGCGCGCGGCGGGCGCCGCTTCAGTCCATTCAAATTAAATTATTTAATAAACTAACAAAGGAAACTACCCTAGAGGGGCGCCGCGCCGCGCACGCCGCAACCATATATTAAGCTAGGGCTCTATTCTATCTATCTTAGCGTCGAAACATTTTTTGCTATTCTATCTATCTATAGTTAAGCCTAAACCTACGAACTAGCCGTCACTTGTCGCCTCCCTCCTAACTCCTCAAACTAGTCGCGCGCTCTCTTATATTAACACTTACGTTTAAGAACATTCACTTACACGAGCTAAGAGTTCAATCTATTCACCGACATGGTATTTCTTCAAGTTTTGGTTTTATTAATTGGTTCCCCAATACCTAACATCGTTTGTGCTCTTTGTTCTGATAGTTCCTCTGCCTATACATAACAAATGATCCGCAACCTGCCATACACCTTAAGTAAAGTACTTATCATATCACACATGTCAGAATGTTGAAGTGAGTTAATTAGGAACATCTACGATTTCATCCTCGAGTTCGGTTATTACTCCATGTGCGGAAATGCAACGATTAGACAGCCACATTATCTCCTATTAGCCTTTAATACAAACTTTAAACGTCCTCTTTACATTAAGTCTACGTTTATGATTACGGTAAGTTCTCTATTACCTGTAAAAATATTGTGTAAAGCACAGTGACGCCACTGCAGTATGTCTCTGAACATCATTATATAAAGGAAGCTGAAGGCACTACCATCAAATTAAGTTATTGCTTCAATGGAAGGAAAGCATTAGAAAAATAATTTCATGCTACATATTCTATATATCGACGACGGGTAATTCACAAGGTACGTTGCCGCTATTTTACATAAAAGTAACGGAGTGGATCTAGTCTAATTATTTATACTTGGGGGAGACATTCGACCGTGGAATGAAAGTAAACCCTATCTCCAGCACAGGAGAACAATCTTACGCACATTACACATCTAATCCGAATCAATCAGGGTGCACAAAATGATAACAAAATTAGGCGAATCGAGTCGGGATATATTTTATATACGTTGACATCAATTTTAAATGCAAAGTTTAGCGGAAATACCTATCGGAAGACTGCAATTACAGGAAGCCACAGTGTACGTCAACACTAACAACCGAATACACGCAACATCTACTTAACTAAGTACCACGACTCGCACGGTACTACATTGCACTTCATGGTTATTCAAATTTCACAAGAAGTAAAGGCGGTTTCTTAGTCAGTTCCATTAATTTGGCTTGATCAGAAATTATACGCACATAACGCTGATCTATGGAGTATTATGGTTTTATTGAATGTAACACTAATAAAAATCTCACTTTCCGTTAGCCTTTGTGATGTGAGTTGAGTTGTACGAACCGATATGAGGGTAGTCGTGAGTGAGGCAGTCAGCTGTCGACAGGGCCCGCGATTCCACGTCAGTCCGCGGGACTACGTTACAAGTTCAGCCTTTTTAGGAAACAAAAATAGATACAGATCTACTTATTCGTCCAAAATCTACGTAATTTATTCAAAACCTGTTGCCAGCTAGTTAGTCTCTTTGTTCCTGTATTGTTTAAAGTCGGAGTCGGATACACAGGTTTTGAATAAAGAGGTCACGCTTAATCGTCTGTTAAAATACAGTTAATATATCAAACATTTAACTAGTCTTCAGTCCCTGAGTTGTATAAATATTTTCCTACTTCTTACTCGACTTTAATGATTTGTATACGTTGGTTCTGATGAAACTCTTGACGTGCCAAAATAGAATTAAACAGTTGCGATATAGTAGGCTTTTACTCGTACCCATCAACAATGTATATACATATCCATGTATAATTTATATATATTCAATATAAAAATATCAAATTTCATATAAAGTCATAAAGTGTACCCAAAACCTACGTGATGGTACAAAAAGTGTTCGTTTACACCAAAACGATGTTTATACTTTGGATTTCAAATCCGATACATTTTATAATGTGGAAATCAATCGTGGAATTTTGCTTGGAGTTCTCTACTGGAATGTGCCGACCGCCTACAAAATAACAACTACAGTTGACTTAGTACATGATTCTCAAAAAAGGATCACTCTATCACGTATTCCAACATGAGTTTCCGACGACGTACAAAAATGTGTATAGACGCGTAAAATGTATATATAGACTACATACAAGTGCTTATTGCTAGTGTCGCGGCCCCCCACCACCCCCCGGGCGAGCCGAGCCGGCGCCTCCACTACGCGCGAGTACAGTACATATAAATTAATTCAGTCTGTTCTGGGTTTGGCAACGACGTCGTTAGTATTTGAAAAGTACGTATTTTGAATTTATAATTATTCTCTATACTTACTATTGTCTACGGCGAGAAATTAGGATGAAACACTAGGCAAACCTCCATAAATTGCTTATGTTAAAAGGCGAAGTACACACTTAGTTGTGGCGTAATGAACGTCGAGTTAGAATAAATTAGAACCGGGTAGGTATGAGTGGGATGGCCGTCGCGCCATCCTTCTCGAGGGTTCGCTGAGCCGAGGTCGAGAGGCACATAGTTTTATTAGCGTCTACTTATTACATTCTTGTATAACACAAACATTAATCTTTAAAGTTAGGTAAGTATTGCGATCCTTGGAAGACTGCACCGGTATATGAATGTTTTAAGGTACATAATACTGTATACAAGGCAGGAATAGTGCCACTTTTTAAAATAAAAAATATTAAAGCACCATGCCAAACACATTAATAACCGTCAAAAATTTTGATAGAGCAAATACTACCCAATGGTTGTGATAAATAATATTCATGGAATTGTATAAAGAACCCTTAAAGGAATTAACACAGAACGAAAGAAAGCTAGCAGAGGTTATCGAGCGCCCCGGCGCTAGTCTTTGCTCTATCACAATTTCAGTCGCGCCGCGCGCTCCCTCGCTCCTGTTGTCTAACTACCACTTTATTTTCAACTGTATTTTAAAAATACTTAGCTTGGAAGATTCTAAATCTTCGGCATTATTATCGTACAAAACCTATTCGGTGTTTCCACCCTTCTTAGCCAATACACACATAACTTTCTTTAACAATGGTACTCTTTACTCTTTACAATATCGTCCGTGGACATACCTACACTTTTGATTCCACATGATATGACCTTTCTATAGTTTCTATCCTCCTATCCAACCTGCAGATATTGCTTCACTCCTACTCCGATGTACACGGTTACGCAACCATCCGCTAATCGCAAACAATAGTACCTCCTCGCAGTCACGAGACTCGTCATATTAGGATTGCACGGTTTCTTGTGATTAACATCCGATTTAGAAATAATCCGGCCATCTTACTAATTTAAATATGACACTGCGTTAAAAATTAAGATTGTGAAAAGTGGGCGCCCTGAGGGCACGTCTAAATTTAAAAAGGTCCATCATGAAATTATACTATGCTAAAATAAATACCTATAATAATCTTAAATAATCTTGTCAACATGTTCAAAACCTCCGCCTAAAATCTTAAATTTGAAATTTCATAAAACAATAATAAAATTATAATGTAAAAACACATTTAAAAATTGCAGCTATATCTATACATCAAATCCTCTCGTCGAGCCGTCAAAAGACCTCATCAAAACATCACAGCGAATCGAACGTCTAGCACGAAGCCGAGAGGATCCCAGCGAGGCCGGGCCAGCGCCCGCCACCAAATAAATAGTCGAGACCATACTCCCAAGTACAGAGGCTTAACAACGAGAAAAAGTGCCGGCGACGAAGTCGCGCGAGCGGAGCTTTCGATGAAGTCTATAACGGCCGCAAATTAAAACTAAAACAAATTAACATTGTAAAAAGTCACAGTTGCTTTGATTTTTGGCTCGTGTACAGCACGGATTGTCAGCATGTCGCAGGGTCTACTTGGGCGGGGGGTAGGGCTGGTAGGCCTCGTCCGGGGACGCCGCCGTCGACGCGTGCTCGCTCTCCATCGGCATCTGGATGATGGGCGGCGTCGGGCCCGCGAAGTACTGGTACGGGTGCGACGCGAAGTACTGAAACACAACACACACGTCAGTCGCGTGCTATGCCGGAGGGACACAGCGAGTGCGAGGGAAGCGAGGGCGCGAGTGGGCACAGCGGGGCAAAGCAAAGGTATCCTTAGGCTCTGATAGCAAGTTCATATCGACACTCACGTATAATTCATTATCCGGCCTTAAGCTGTCCCAGTTTACCTGGAAAACAGAGAATTAACATCAGTCTCGAGTTTTTCACTTTGACTGAATTCTCCTTTCCTATTCGTCGTTGTTTATTTATTTTGTTAAGTCGACTGGCCGTTTAATTGTGTATTTTTATTCATCAATTTAAAATATAGCTGTGTAGGTAATAGTAATACTTATTTTGGAGCAGCCCTCTGACGTTATACTCCAGATATCTACACTCAAAAGTAAAATAAGTGTAGGTACACGTTACATTTTACTTTGAACAAGCTTTACAATACAACATAAACAGGCATTTAATTTAACGATTTTCTGTGTGCGCGAATTTCCACTTAATATATATTTGTAATATTATAAATGCGAAAGTGTGTCTGTCCTTCTGTCTGTCTATGACCTTTTCACGTTTAAATCGCTGTACCGATTTGGATGAAATTTGGTATGGAGATAGGTTAAGTTCCGGGAAAGGGCTTAGGATACTTTTTATGCCGGAAATCATCCCTTAAGCTGGTGGAAGTTTTCATGGAAGAGTAATAAGCGCGTAATATAAAAAGTTGCAATTAAAATCTATCACGATGAACGAGTTCTACGCAGACGAAGTCGCGGGCAAAAGATAGTATATATACATAATTAAATTCTGACTACTCCAACCGTCCGTAAATTATAGTATATAGCGCTATCAGTTTCGGTTATCACACTCGCTCTTGATACTGTTGTCGTCTTAAAAGAAGTAAGTAGAAGCAGTGTTGGTCTTACGTATTGGCTAGGCACAGAGTCGATGGGTATGTGTGCGGGGTGCGCGGGGTGCGCGGCGTGGTGCGGCGGGTGCGCCGGCGGCAGCAGCGCGGCGTACGGCGCGAGCCAGGCCGCGGGCGTGGCGTGGTGGTGGTGGTGCAGCTGCGGGTGGAACGACACGCCGTACACGTTCCCGCGGTACACGCCGGCGCACTCGCCCGCGGCCGCGCCGCCGACGCCGCCCGCGTACACGCCGCCGACTCCCATCGCCTGCAAGTACTACGTGATCAATGTTTTGGTAATCTACGGTAGGAATAGGAGCCGTAGTCTAGATTTGTTGCTTGATTGCATAGTCTTGAAAGCACATGGATAAAACGAGCTACCTCCCTGAGGTCGAGGTAACGATGGATACCTCGATACTTTTGTCTTCTTTTGTATGTTGGTGGTTCTCACCGGAATTACCTACTTAAAGATTTCATAAATTTTTGAACCACTACATTAAAACAATTATGGAAAATTTTATACAAATCATATTTCTTCCAGATAGACATGTGATATTGGAGTGTTTTATCCGTCAAAAACGAGCGGAGCTGCGGGGACAGTTTTTAAATAAAAAGGAGGCAGTCCAGTGATAGCGACTTTATACGTAGTCTGTTACTTATCCATAGCAAATGATCGTTTCAATCGTAACCGAAGAAACAGGTTATAGCAAAATTTCATAACTGGTTATTGGAAATTTGAAAAACCGTTTTGGTTATTTCGGTTATACTTTTCCTAATTAAAACTACTAAAAATAAATTAAGTTTCTTGTATTATTTAGTGTGGTTTTTACTAATATGTGAAGTTTTAGTGTAAAGTTAATGGATGATTAAAACTGGTCAAGTGCGAGTCGGATGTGTACCGGTTCCAACCCTATTAAATCAGGAAAATCTCAACAACATGGTGTGGAAATTGGAGGCCATGGGTACAGCGCAATATATATTTTTATTTACATTTTCCGGTATTTTTATCACGGTATTTTTATTTACATTTTCCCTCATAAAACAATGTAAAAAAAATGTTTCAGAATGTGCAACCCAAGCCCTTTCATATGACATCCCACTCGACATATTAACTAGACTTTCAAATTTTGAACCACCTATTATCTGGCATTTTTCAGATAATAAAAAAAATATTTAAATAAGTCATGTTCTATGTATGTAGGTAAGCCTTCTTTATAACTATTCCAAATTTCAAATCGATAGCATAAGTAGTTCTTGTGATATTTAGCGATGTGACAGACAGACAGACGGACAAAGTGATACCATAAGGGTTCCTTTTTTACCATTTTGGTACGGAACTCTTAAAATGAGGCAATAGTGCGCTTATGTTCGTTAGTTGTCGTTTGATTCTAAAGTTGGCTGTTTCTATGTCTTAAAATGTATGAATAAGTGGGTGTGTACTTGGACCGCCACATGGAGTTCACGGTTCATGGTTCGTATACACTTTGACGTAAGTATATGGAAATACTGTGACTTCTAATCAAATTCGAATCGCGGCTAGGTAATACCTGGGTGATGGAATCATTGTTGTCCCGCCACGCGCGGCCGTTGTTATCTCCCTGCTTGTTGTACAGCGCCTTCTTCTTGTTGCCGCCGTCGGCGAACTTCACCAGCAGCGGCTCTTTGGCTCCAGGGATCGGGTTGCCGTTGAACATCTGAAAATGTGTCGGGTATGTCGGTCATAGTAAAGGGAAATTTTAAAAATCAAGAATACATAGGCTTTCCTTGGCAGGTAAATCTATTTCACAAATAAATTAGGACCAACGGATGGTTTTCTCATTTTCAGTTCATTATTATTCGTGGTGGTCTTCACGTGTGCCTAAATTATTAGCTAGGTACTTAGTTAGGTAGTAACTTTATGTAGACGTTATCTGTGAGCTAATATGATTTGACGAAATTGACGTAGGTACTCATATTTATTAAACCAAAAAAATCACCTGGATGATTTGCTCGCACTTCTCTCTAGACTCCATGCGCGCAAATCCGACGCCTTTGCTGTGTCCGTGTGTGTCGCGCAGAATTCTCGTGGACACAACCTGTCCGAACTTGGCCAGCAGCTGGTCGACATCGTTCTCCTTGAAATGCGGTGGCAGATTGGCCATATACAGGTTTGTGGGATCCTGCTCTTGTTGCTGTAAACGGAAGCCCCGAAGGGGATGTGAAGAACCTGTCCGCTGATCAGGAGGCAAGCGCAGTGCACACAGAACGCTAAACACGGTCGAGATCGGCCTAGTGTCTGAGTCACGCGGATACGGCGCTCTTCAGAACAGATGCGGGCTCAATCTAGACTGTGTCCGGCGTAAATTCGATGTGAAAAGCGCTCTTTCATCACGACGTGATTTCAATTACGAAAGTAGCTCTTTCGAAGCAGAGCAAATAGAATTTTACTCCGGGTTTTCCAAAACCGTAAATGTTTATTCGGGATGTAAATTTCATGACCCCATAATTTCTTATGAGTAACGTTATACATCGGTTTTATGGGCAGGTTGTAAGGTGCCTTGTTGAAAGTGTTAAAACGTTGTATATCCCCTGGTGTTATAGCTAAGTCACTTATTTAATTGCTTCACTTTCGTAATTGAAAACGCGTAGGTCCATCATTGTATTGGCTTTACGTTTGAGAGTTTTATGCGATTGTAAATTGTAATTCATTATGATTTCCTTTATGGCACCGGAGTGTTGCAAATTGATGTATCGAATTACAGTCAGCGGCACTGCGATTTGATATCCACTTTCTAAATATGTAGCTGTGTTATTGTTATGTAAAAATATGAGTAACGGCTTCCATATTTGAGCAGAAATGTATATGCACCTACGATGTAGGTAGGTAAGTCATGTAATGGCGCTGACCGCATACGAACATGAGTAATAAACTTAACATCGAGTGGACTGTACTGTACACGATACTGATACTCTAAGCATTAATCGCATGTTAGTACCCAGTGAAGGGAAGGTTGTTCCAAGTATATTAAAGTTAGCTTGAAGCCCGCATAGATTATCTAGACACTGAAGCCAGCGTTGACGTAAAACAGCAGATATTAGGTCTAATATGCTATAGGAGTAAGTGTTATCGAGATGGGCGTTAGACATCAGCAAGAGATTATGAAGCTAGTTAATTTGCATACACATATTATTGCTAGTTACATATGTAAGCATAGAATACCCAGAGCCCAGTAGCGACATACGACTATTGTTAATTTTAACGCTGAAGCATACGACGAGTACGTAGAGATTTAACAATATGAAACAATGTTTAAAAATAGATTAAGAAAGCGTTAAGTTTGCGTCGAAATGGCGTATCTCTGGAGGGAAAAGGTAAATACTCACAACACAATAGTGTTACATGGTTCTGTTCAAAAACGCTGACTGTATCAGACTACACTGGTCCCAGTGCCACTGGCAGATGAATGATAGCCGCGCAAGGTGACATACTGACACATTCCACTTTACGCGTAAAATTATCTAAACACAGGGCCTACTTCATCTAGACACTTTGAACAAATATCTATTGAATCAAACAGACATAGGGATTATTGTGACTGTATTACAGAGTGACACTAGATCACCCTCGGTCAACAAGGGGCAGGATGCGGCTGCTACTATGCATATCTCAAATCTAGATAACTTTACAATGGACAAAGAACACGACTTTACTTTAAGAATGCTTATTTAAATGGTATCAGCACTTAATTGAAATAGACAAAGGGGGTAAGTACTCACTAAAGCTATAAATAAGGGTAGACGGATCGAAGGGTCGGACCAATGCTTTTAGTCTTAGGTTTGATTAGTCAGGATGCGGGATGGCGGATATTGGCTAACGCTGATGAGACAGAAGGTACGTCGATCGGAGCAAGAAGAGAGGATGAGACAGCGGAGAAGGAGCAGGCAGTTAGTCATAAATAGTATTACTTGCATGCACAACGTACACGGTTCAGTCTACGCAGGAACCAGATACCCACTTTAGCCATCTGGGCCTGAACACCTTTGGCTTGTAATCCTTTAACAGCTGCCTCCGCCGACGCAATTGTCTCAAAATCTACAAAACCGTAACCTGTGGAAACAAAGTGAATTCTTTCTATAGTAAATGGTCTTCTCGCGCAAACTTATCGATAGATTCATTCTGACAGTAATGTTACGTGATTCATGCTTGGTTATCATAGGTATGTAGGGTATCAAATATATGGTAGCGCAGAGCTATGCAACCTATGATTATGTAACTAATAACATTAATTGCCTACTCGTAAGTAGCGGAATGATAATGCGATATTGTAAAAGTTAACGAGGTGAGAGAAAACATCTTGTGCGTTACGAATACAAATCTGTATCCATCTGTGCTTTGTGCATTATATATAATAAAGATGATCAACTACAAATAAAATAACACGTATGTGAAATAAACATATCATAGTATGAGAACATTATAAATATGAATCAAATTTAAACTAGTGTTCGTGCATATATTGGAAAAAAGTCTCACCATAGATGGCTTAGGTTAATGAAGGTATATGGTATTCTAGAAAATAATATTATATTAAATAATTCAATCACGAATAGTTCTCTTGATGCACAATCTATTAATTTTAGTATAGAAAGATATAATTTATATACATACGTGAAATAACTATGCACAGACTTTTACGATAGGTACGTACAATAATTCAATAGATCTATGATCGTGTAAGGAAAGACGTACGGGAATGAATTTTGTTTACCTTTACATTTATTCGTATTTTTATCCAATATTGCTTTTGTAGAAATTATGTTACCATACCTGAAAATAAAAGTCAACATTAGGGGGCCGTAAGTAATAAGATTAATAATTGTTAAAAAAATCCTCCTTGACAGATATTATAGCCGAGGGACGGATGTCGTCGGTAATACAGAATTAGTGAAGCTTTACATTTTAAAATATGATTAAATCAGTGAATTAGGCTGTCGTTTATAGGTCTTTGAATCCATGAGGATGTGCCGTACACAGCCAGTCTCAGTCAGTTTAGTATAAGTTTTGTCTATAAGTAGGAGTGGATCGCGTCTTTGTGGATTGAACACATACAGGAGATCGCCGCCATAACTATACTACTTGCTCCACTAGCATTAGTGTTGTTCCTGCTGGCGAGTAAGTTCGCTGGAGCTCCCGGGGTGCACTGTGTGTTGGGTATTAGGGATCTCTCTAACAAATATCTCTCGCTGTAGATACAGCGAATCCTCAAGTCAATAAAGGCCCCGCAGCACGCGCCGCACGTGATGAGTTGCAGGCTATGTTGACCGCTCGAAATCAGGAGGACCGCAAACTGTGCTACCATCGTGGTATAAAACATATCTGATTTAAACTTATACGATTTTCACACATTAGGTATTATTGGGAAACGGGACTCGGCTCGGGAAAGTCAGCTTGTGACCAAGGATGTTGCATCGATTTTAAATCGATGGGATGTTGTGATAAATTCAAACTTCAACAAGTGCATGTCGGACCACGCACAATGAAGGGTTCCGTACCAACACCTACTAGTCCACATTTAAAACCACTATACATTGAATCTAAGAAAGTCGTATTTTCTTAGGGAACTCACGGCTCTTTCGACCTTTTGTTTAGGCAAGACAGTTTTTAGGCGAAAACTCAAAAACTGTAAAACCTATATTGTTCAAACTAAAAATCGTTGAAAGTATTTATTAATGCACAACACCTCGGGAGGACACACTTTTTATGCTTTTGACAGCTAATATCTCACCAACGGTTGACTAAAATGGAAAAGTTTTTTAGAAACCTTCTTATAATTTTTAAAGGCCTATCCATCGATCCCACACGACTATGTGCGTTGAAATTTTTTTTTTCATCCACTGGTTACAAGTATGGAGTGCCCCCCTAATTTAATATTTTTTTTGTAATTTCACATCACTTATGTAGCGGTTCATAGAATACACCTTCGTACCAAATTTCATAATTGTAGTGCTTATAGTCTTAGAATAAATCGGCTCTGACATACGGACGGACAGACATGACGAATCTATAAGGGTTCCGTTTTTGCCATTTTGGCTACGGAACCCTAAAAAAGGTAAATAAATTACAATTGAATGCGATTACCTAAGTCCCGTTTCCCAATAATAATCTAAAAATATCTGCCTATATATAACCTAGACCTTCTTAATGCACGAGTGAATAGGCATCTTCTGGGTGAACTCACTTCACCGTCGGCCTCACCTTTGCCCACTGGCTAGTGCTGGCCAAGAGCAATCCCATTATTAACAAACAAAGAGGTTTCTTACATCTGGCACATTTGGACTAGGTCCTTATCGGTGGTGTTCTGGCTGAGGCCGCGTATGTAAAGGTTGGTGCGGCTGAGCTGCTCGCCCGCAGCGCCGGTGGTGGAGGCGGAGCTGGCGGGGGGCGGCGGCGCGGTGCTCAGGCTCGTGGAGCGCGTGCCGCCCGCCGAGCCCGTGTTGGAGGACGACGAGGACGCCGTGTTGGCCGGCGACGCGGCCGTCGGCACCCGCGCGCCCGTCGCGCACCCGCCGCCTATCGACGCACCCGTGTACTGGAACAAACGAACATTCTTCATTAGCATCCACACTCCACACTTCTACTTCACCCACCACACTACGAGGCCGCTTCAGTTCGATATGCTCCACACCAGCTTGAAATGACAAATTGACTCAAACTCGCACAGTCAACAATTTACAATGCCTCAAGGCGCTCGTGCACCTCGAGTGCTCGCGAAATTTCAATCGGACTGAGAACTAGCTGAAGCTGAAAAGCTGCTAGAAAGAGCTCACATCAAAAAAAATAGCATCTCCGTTATGGACTCATTCTCAGCACACCGACGGTAAAAGTCGGACCATTGTGTGTTTATGTATGTATGTAGCTAAATTTATACTTTATTGTACATAAAACATTTCACAGGTAAAAAAAACAGACAAATTCGGTTACATTGGTACAAAGGCGAACTTATCCCTTTAAGGGATCTTTTCCAGTTAACCTTTGAGCAATTGAGTGGAGAACAGGAACCAGAAGTTAAACGAACTGACACGTGTACAAAGATGTATATATATACCCACAAAAAAACCATTATCTCCATGATTCGGGATATCAATCGATAGTAATATATAGGACGACGGCATGAGCACTGAAAACGCCCCTAATTGAAAGTCTTATGATGTCATCGCATTAACACTTATCAGCTCTTATCATGTGTTAGGTAACATACCACCACATGGTACTTATCTTTCTTACTTTCATTTAAATATGGCTAATGCATACATTACCCTCTATATTTGGGTTTCATCATTCTTACATTAATTTCATTGGACTATGATGCATGGGCATAGAACTGGAATTGCTTCTCTAATCTCTTAATCCGAATGAAACAAACATTTTTTTTGTTGTAATATGGCTTAAGGCGGAATCAAGTTTCATGGACTTGTTTACATAGGTACCTACTATAGGTACTAGGTATATAGGTCTACTAGAGGCCGCCTGCGACTTCGTCTGCGTAGATTTTAGATGGTAACAAAAATATAAATGAGGCCTATTTTTTTCTGTTAGTTGTCTGATGCTGTTATTCTTATGCGAAAATACTAAAAAGAAAAAAATAATGTTGGCCATCTTGGATTTGAAAATGGATGTCATTTTCGTAATCGGCACTCCGAGGAACCACAAAGATGACACCCATATTGATTTTTAAGATAAGTAAAGATTTGCTCCCCGCACAAACTTGGAACCCCCTTTTCACCCCTTTAGGGGAGCAAATTCGAAAAACGCAGAAATACGTTTTGTTGTATTTTTACAGAGAGTCTATTTACGAAGTTTCAAATCTCTCACTTCAAAAAAGATTTGCTCCCCGTACAAACTTGGATTCCCACTTTCACCCCTTTAGGGGAGCAATTTCGAAGAAAGCTGAAATGCGTTTTGTTGTATTTTAACAGTCTATTTACGAAGTTTCAAATCTCTCACATCAAAAAAAATTGTTCCCCGTACAAACTTTGAACCCCCTTTTCACCCCATTAGGCGAGCAATTTAGAAAAACACTAAAATACGCCATTAATATATTTAAACAGAGAGTCTATATACAAAATTTCAAATCTCTCACTTCAGTAAATACGTGTTTTCATACAAACTTTCATTCCTTGTTTTACCTCCTTAGGGTATGAATTTCGAAAAATGCTTTCTTATCCCTAGTTATAAATGTAACCGACTGTGCAAAAATCAACTCTCTAGCGTTAGCGGTTTCGGCTGTGCGTTGATGAGTCAGTCAGTCAGTCAGTGAGGATGTAAGCAACCTTGTTGATTTATTTTGATCCCTCGCCTATTGAAGTTTTCACTCATCAAATTACTTCACCAACTTTTGTCAAGGAGAAGATCCTCTTACGGCAAGTTTTGAAAAACTCCACTTTATAGAATTTTCTTCGCGAACAGGTAAACAAACTCATACTCGTACGCCTATACTTAACTGGAATGAGTGGTAATAATGTCCTCATCCCGACTCGAGTCGCGGAATGATCTGAACGGAGGCGATTTCATTGAAAATAACTGCTCTCTCCGAGACGTGTTAAGACGCGGCCTATTAGTTATTCCGCCGCGGTAATGAATAGGGAGGAGTAATGAGCGAATGCCGATTCCGGGCACGCACCCTTAATCGACTCGCACACGCTGTCGTAAGACTCGTACGATCTGGCGACCTCGGACTCTATCTGATTCGACGATTTGATATGATACCAAATTGCATTCTTTCTGGCATGTTACTCGTAGACTCGGCGTATAGTAGGGGAGGGCAGGGTTCAACGTGCCGATTTTACTAAAACGCGATAAGTAGGTAGAATATCATATTTAGTCAGTTAGTCAGTGTGGATCGCCATAATCGTCCATAGTAATATAGCAATTCAATCCCCATAAACACATATCCGTTTTTTACTGTGACTATGATGGCTATTAAAAGTACAATGCTTTTAAAAGCCATGTGCCGTACATTGTATTGTACCGTACATATGCAGATATGCTAGGAATACAGGTTTCTGTTCTTGTTAAATATAGATATTGATCTTAATCTACTTAATATTTAAAAAGTCTTACATCAAAATGCCATTCGTATTGGCTAAATTATGGGATTTTGGACTACATGTTATATAACTTTATATACTCTAATTACGCTCTAAAATCGTTGGTTTGATTCGGGTTATTAACGCCCACGGTGTATAAACATTAACAATTAATGTAGGTACCTATAATTATAATTTGCGTAATTTTTCTCGTGCAATAAAAACATAAGTACCTACATGTTAAATAGTCGCACGCATCGCTTTAACTGGAATTATATAGATCGTATTATCTGTTTGCAAACTAATTCCTGGTAGAATACAATTAATACCTCGTAGTTCGAACATCGACATGTTTTATACCATAATGTCGTATGTAGGTATGTACCTCCGCCTTAATTAAACGCGCTATCAAACGATAGTAAGCTCAGGTAGTTTCCGAGGAAATTCGCAACTTGCACCCATGCGATAGCTGTGTTTGGGTACATGTGTAGTGATGTTATTTACATTTAGTTAACATATTAAAGCCATAAATCGCGTGCTGTTGACACGACAACTCGCGCCGCTTTAGGCTTAACGTTACGTTCCGCAACGATAAAACTTGCGAGTAAATTAAACTACCTACAAGTTAATTACTGCAATTTGTGGAATACTGTAAAAGTTTAACAGGTTGTTGACGCATATTGATTCTTTAGCGTCCGGAATATATTTTGCGTTTCTAGTTTAACTATCTTCTTTTTTTTTAAGGTAGGAAAGAGTTTCTGTAAGAAGAGTACCAAGAATGTTCTAATTTTTTCCTCTTTTGACGCTACCTACTTCTTCAGTCTTTTCTGTGAAGGTGTTCTTCGTGGAAGCTACTTGAATATTTTTCTTTCTAAAAGCATTACACATTAAACTTACTTAGGTACATATTAAATTAAAGTTAAGAATTAAATATAGATGCAGTAGGGATGCACTGTTCATACAATTTTCTAAGGTAGGTATCAGACTGGGACAATCAAATAAGATATTCACGTAAGCGGTTTAACCTTGTTAGCTGAATGAGGAATTTTAGCGAATACGCTTCGTAAACCGATTGGTATCCTGTAGAGTGGACTCGGCAGGCAATTGCGCCAATTTGTGTAAACTGCCGCAATTTCGTGTTAACGGTGCTAATACCGCCTCGTGCTGTGGAAAAGGACAGACTTTTTGTAGATACTAGGTACACAGAATAAACTGCGGGTTTATCCAATTACCTACCTACCTAGTTGTAGACAAACAAGTAAAAAGTCCGATGGAAACGAAATGTCCATATTAGAAAATCTTAACTTAAAGTTTTATCTCTTTCAGAGATTTTTTTTGGCTACGTAGTTCTTTATTTTTTACTATCAGTCATGCATGAATTTAGTACCTGTATAAATCCCTTGCAGAAGAATTGTTGCAACAATGCAAAAATACTTCAGACGCAATAAGTAATTTAACTACCTAGTATGGGTGGCTAAACTTAAATATAATTCAACTGCATCCAAGCTTGTAAATTGTAAGTAAATGAATACCTACCTAGTCACTTGTAAGTAATTGTGTGGTTGTACCTAAATAGGTCAACCTGAATCTACAAACTCACATAAATAATTACAGTATAATTAGTTACAGTCTTATCTTATGGGGATCAGCTGCAGATATCGAAACTGTATTTATATTGCAAAAAAGGGCTATACGAGCAATTTATAACTTGGGGTCGCGTGAGTCATTGAGAGAAATCTTTAAGGAAATAGATATCCTAACCCTGCCGTCGCTGTACATATTTGAAATAATCATGTATGTTAGGAAGAATTTATACAATTTCCCAACGAGTACTAATAAGTTAATGAGTACAAGAAACACTGGGAAACTCAAAATAACTTTTTATAGACTAGTGAAGGCGAAAAAGTCGTTTTTGGGAAATTGTATAAAATTCTACAATAAAATTCCATGACACATTACTGAACTTACGGATTCTAAATTTAAGTCTGTCGTGAAACAGACACTTATTTCAAAAGCATATTATAAGATAAACGATTATATCATGGATAGGGATGTTTGGCAGTGATAGCGTTCCGCACAAGTAATCTAACACAGAAATATTTCGTCCTTAATATTAAAAAATATGTATGTATGTTTATATTGTAGCATTTGAATTCTGTAGTATTATGATACTGTTATTTTATATACATTGTATATTGTTTTGAAAAAATGACACCTCGCCGAGTTTCTTACGCCGGTTCTTCTCGAGGCAGAGGGTTATTTTATGAACTGGTGGTAGTTTTTTGATATTCATAAGTGCATGTAACATGCCTAAATTGAAGAATAAATTATTTCATTTCATTTCATTTCACAGTGCCCTTTCAAACTTTTCATGACCAAATAAAATGAGTTTTATTAGAGAATAGATCCATTCCGTGCCGCTGGAAATATTTAAGCACATACAGTTCCATAAAAACTAATCCTTCAATTCTGTTACTTTGTTCTCCCGATGATATTGTAAAATGTAATTGACGCACTCGGGCCTGAAGCCTCTCGTTATAACAAGAACAAGTGGCTATAAACGGGTGAAATGTGCGATTATTGTCGTTAAGCAATACAGTGGACGATTTCGCATTATGCCGGTCACCTGAGCAATTGAGTCAATTTAGCTTTATTAAACTTTACATTAAATTTGCCAGTACACGTACGACTGGATTACAAATAAAACTGAACCAGTGATGAATTAAAAAATGTTTAAATGTTACCGGCATGGAATGCTTTCGATAAATTGCTTATCAGCATTGCAAAATTACTATTGCCATTAGTTAAAATGTTTATTTGCGTATGGCTTGCAGTGCAGATTGTAGGAGTAAAGCGGGACCCTAGTACTAAGACTTCGCTGTCCGTCTGTCCTTCTATCATCAGGCTGTATTTCTGTGGCCGCTATAATAACAAGTACTAAGAAACAAAATAAAATAAATATTTAAGGGGGCTCCGATACAAGAAACGTGATTTCATTGCCGTTTTTATAGATAATGGTACGGAACCCTTCGTGCGCGAATCCGACTCACACTTGGCCGATTTTTTTGTTTATTTGACTCATGTCATGCATACAAACAGGAGAGTAGTGTAAGGATCTTCATGGCAGAAATTAAAACTGAAACATTTATTATCTATTTGCAAATGTAATAATACAAAGTAGTTGTGAAGTACGTGTTCGTTTAAATGGAACTCTTCAGCGGCCATCCTTGGTCCCATAATTAAATACGACAGACGGCCGCGGCCCCGCGGGACCAGTGTCGTATTAAAGTTTTGTTTCGCGGAGAATTACCACTCGGTTTGGTTAACGGAAACTCCGCCGTGTAACCGAGATTTATCGTCGGATAGTTCCGAGTTACGACGTTTACGACCTTACTACCCATTCCTTTCAAGAGGTGGTTTGCACTTTGTCGTAACATTTTCTAACTTGCAATATTTGTAACTGTCAATGCAATGAGATATTGTTTCCGAAATGATTGCGTTTGCATTGCAGTTAGTGGCTGTGCGGAGTAATAACGGGGGACCACGTGTGCTGCAGACATTTGTGTTATTTGCAAGTAAAATGGAGATCCCAATCAGTCAGGCTTAGTTCGACAGATACAGGTGTAGGGGGCGGGGGGGGGCGTCGCAAACACGCGCTAAGTTTTGACAAAGAGTCTACCTATATATTTTGCATACTTAGTACGCTCCGTTTTGTATGTTTTCAGGTAATTTAAATTTCTGATGTTTTTCTCCCGCAAGTAGGTACTTGTGGACTCGGGCATAAATATTTTGCGTCGACATTTTTATGGCTGTTTTTAATTTGGCTAAACATAAATTCACAGAAGGTGGATTACAAATAACGTTTCTAAGGGATTCTTGTCTTGGATAATCTTGTTGACTGAAATAATTCCTACTCAGATATTTTCGCTACGTTGTGGTTTGTGGTATTTGACGGAAAGATTTGAGGTAGGTAGGTACGAGTTAATTTCAAATCTGTTGAATATCAATTACGTATATATTACTCAAGTAATAGCTGAAGTAATTGAAATATCTTAGGGCACTTGAGGTAAATGGATTTTTATTTGAATCGGAGGAGGTACGGTTGCAAAGGGAAATGCAAACATCGCGTCAGTCCACTTGGCAAAAAATATAAAATGGAAATTCTGAAAGGTTGCCAGGTACCGCTAGAAAGAGACGTCAAAGCGATTCAGTGAATTATTTGAATACTGCTTGTTTCGTGCCGTCACACAGCGCAGGTAAAGCCGGCCTAATTTAAATATTCCGAGAACGTTTGTTTCCATCGTGCATCGATCAATTTGGTATTACTCTTAAATAATGACATTTGAGCTCTCAGATTGCTTTGAGGAAAAATTTGAATAATGTATTTCCACAATTATGGGTACTTAACAGTTAGCTGTAATAGTGATTCGCTACTCGTTGCACACAAAACATCACACAGTTAGAATTGTATATTGCAATAATGGTAGCAGTGTTTGTAACAAGATATTTTTAAGGACGTGGACGATATAATAGTAGCGTAGATATTTTATAGGGTCTGATTTACATTTTATCTTCAGAGTAATTTGCCTGTGTAAATTGGGTACCGCCATAGAATACTTAGATAAACCTTTACATTTATTAGAAAACACTTCGAACGACCTTTTTATACTGAGTCTAAACCTTAGCCGTATCATTTTCATTTCCGTACCGTAAAAAAAGCCAAATGATTTTCAATACGTGGTCTTCGTTTTCCCTGCGTTATCATCGCACACATACGTGGGCTGTGACGTCACGGTGGGGACGCCCCCTCCCGAGTGGCACAGGCGCAACAGTTGGTTCCGGCTCGATAGCGCAGCGCGTGCGTGAAGGAGACGTCACATGCCGACCATGCCGTCCGACTCTTCCTACTTTTTCATTCTATATCAGATCGTCGTCTCGTGATGTCATTAGAGGCATGTAGATAAGCGGAAATGTTTATTTTTCACGGCAAACTTTAAATTACGTTTCGGACATCGCTTTGAAATCGTGAATAGCTCTTTATTTGAAATGTACACAAAACCTCGAAAGATGTGTACGATATTATATGTACCCGAACAACACACATATTTTTAGGAGCATGAGGCTTTACGAATTATTAAAAAAAGAAATAATCTTAGATACCTATTTGCGCAAGCGTTCAAATGAACAAGGTGTCTTTAATTAGTTAAACTAAATTTTGTTACTCGTAATTCCTCTCTAACTCCCGTAACTCGTAATAATTGAACTTAATGCAATCATATTATTACTAAACAGAGTATCATAAATAATAACTAGCAGTGAGGTGCACGCACCCGTTTACAGAAACGCATTGAAGATCATGCCATAGATACACTAAGGCCGGGTTTTATAAAGATCCGTTAGACCAAATGTCAGATCAAATTTCAGTAACTCAGTACATTTTTTGACATAAGAAACCGACATAAGGTCTAACGGATCTTTATAAAACCGAGCCTAAACAGGCTACGAAACTGTGCACAAACTGCAAAAAAGCAGTGGGCACGCGTTAGGCCAACAGCTGCGTCCGGGCGCAACATTTCCAATTTAATTAGCTATAGACAGTTTGCAGATGAAATTCCGGTTTTAGGGAACCACTTTGTAATAATATTCATTCAAAATCCATCTGCTATTCACGCTAAAGCTCACGGAATGAAACATAAATCCATTCAATCTATTAAAATTGAGCGCTCCATTTGTTTTATCGTCGTTTCAATCAGTGGATTCATCTGCAGTTACTACGTCCATCTGTTTCGATGTATAAATATAGTGGTTAAATATTTGTGAAACTAATAGTTACGCGCATTTGTTACTTTTGATTTAAAAAAAACTTCCGGATTGAAATTCTACTGTTTTTATTAACAGATCGTGCCATGCCTATGCCTATGACCATTTTTCAGAAAATTTGCGATACATACTTAGGTACCTATGCATAAGAAGTCATTGTTCTAAATACATATTTCGTTATGTATTATAGAAAATTTATTTTTGTATTCTGAAACAATATTTACTAAGGTCTGAGCACCAAAAATTAGACTTATAAAATCGTTTTTATAACAAAAATAGGTAATTCCATTTAAACATTAACAGAATTAAGCAATATAATTTGATTGATACGAAATAATGGGAGACGAATTTGGGAGCACGGTCCTAATGGAATAGAAGAAATAATTAACTTAATTCCGCACCTATCGCTCAGAGCTCTATTTCTTATGGCTCAATGTTAATTGTTGCTTTGGACCCATTGTTAAACTTTGTGAGAGCGAATGAGACTCCTGTAATTATATCAAATCACAGCATTGAAGTAAGAATGTTACAACTGTAACAAATTTAATAAACCGTCTTAATTCGAATTAAGTACGATTTCGAACTAATTAAGAATTTTTTGAACGTGCTTGGGACAGTTTTTTTACTACTTCAATAGCTCCACGATATATCAACGGTTATACATGTATTTGGTCAGAGCTCGTTAATCTACGAAAGTGTTTAAAAGAGATTAATAGGAGTCAATTTATCGCTCGCAGCGTATTTAGAAGTAGGAAAAACATCGGTATTTAAGGGCGACAAAACAAATTGTCAGCGACAAAACACGGGCACCCTCTGTTTCCACTTCCCCATAAAATGGAGGTTCCATTCAGCCGACACGACGTACAGCTTTGGGTCAAGCGTTTCCAAAAAAAATCGTTTACCAGTGCTCGAGCGAATTTAAATATCGGTAGCGGGCTTCGCCCGCGTCACTCCGGATTAACATAATTCAACAAAAAAACACGCGCCCTTATGGAAAAAAAACAAAAACCATTCTTTATCCGTGTGCGATGGACCCGACTCGCGATCTACAATATTGGACAAGTTTTGTGGGCGAAATTATGTTAGAATTCTTCATAGATGCCTTGTGGAGCGTGCATAGCTGGGGTGGCTGGAATAATTGTTGCTCCCATTAGGTACTGACCTTTACCTCATCTTCAATTAAATACATTATAAGTTTTTAAATAATGTCTTTAGCTACCTACTTAAGCTACGAATAAAAAGTAACAAAATAATAAACGCGATTACAGATCAATAGAAAAGGCAAAGACTCAAACTACTTCCTGAAAGGCATTATTTCCTCACAAAACATTAGCCAAGACATGTATCGTCACGAGGGGCCAGGGTCCTTCACCTTCTGACAGCGCCGAAATAAATCTAATTCTTTGGATGACAGATATCAGCAAGCCTTGTTTATTTATACTTTCACCCTGAACTAGGCGAGGGTCGCCCATGTGCGCCGCTCATTGAACTAAAATAAACTACGCTCTAAGTCAATAAGATCCGTATCGAAGATGGAAAGCTCATAATAATAAACATTCAGCAATCCCGATAGAATTTTAAAGCAACGATGAATATTTGATTGACCACGATCATGAATATAATGCAACATTTCGCTACAAATATTAGGGGCCGCCGCTGTAATGACTCCGCTCGACATTGAGAAAGGATCTCCTAAAAGAAAACGGCCGAAGAGAAGACTCGAAATAAATGTGATAATTTCATATACAAAAATATCCCTCGTAACCGCATACATTTAAATACATCAGAATAATCTTTAAATTATATAATGTGCGTATGGAGCCACGAGGCTTAAAGCAAATTAGGTAAATGCGGGTAGTGTAAAGTAAACCGTCCCTAGTGCACTTATAGAATTGATTCCGTAATATACTCTAGCCTGAGCTATGTTCTTCAGCCTTTCGTGGAGGCAGGTACCCTAAGTGCCACGAGCTCGTCCTAATATTATTCTTTTAGGCATCGGCAACACTATAGTGTAGGTACCTATTAGGGCGAATCACACCGTTTTATCCCTTTAAAGTTAATCTGGACTATTTGAAGGTTTTCATATGAAAGTAAAAATTAATTTCATGGGTCGCCTCCGTACAAGGGATAAAGTAGCAGTTAACAAACAAAAAATGGTTAGTCCCTTTTTACCAAAAAAGCGAGGTCTATTTAAGACTCGCCGCGAGAACGGGGCGCGACGAATCTAACAAGCTCCAGAATTGTGACAGGCCTGACAGCTGACATATTCTCGTCATTAATCAAGCAGGCGAGCGACGCCATATTTTGATTCGTGTCTTGTCGAAACTGCCGAACCCCGCTGCCGAGAATACGTGCCAACTCGCATATGAGTATTTCTTCAACACATTTTTCCATCAAATTAATATTTAAATCTATGTAGATTACGGATCGTTCACAGCGTTGGCAAGGGTCTATTTTACATGACGGTGAAAAAATTTTTTTTGTTAAATTGAGACAAGAAAAACATGAAATAGGAGACCTACGATTTTATTTACAAACGTTTCATCTCCGACAGGGAACAAGATCGGGAATGTATACAATTAAAATATAGCTTTGTTTATTTTACTAAAACCGAAGGGCTGTAGACGCAGCTCCGCCTCACAACTGTAGTTTACTAAGTAAACATTTTATTAATGAAAGCTATTACATGGTAATAAAGAAGCGACTTTGCTGCTTTCATAAATACACTTTGCTTTTATGGAAAATAAACACCATAAGAATATAAACACTGTTGGAATATTGTCATTATATTGCATTAAGTTTTGTAATTCATGCGCCAAACAGTGCATACCTACGTGCTCTGTAAATAGCACACACGTTTACATGACTATCAATATTGCAATATTTTTACCTATTGCAAGTGTGGATAGACGGCACCTAGACTAGTAAAAAATTTAGAGACCGAGTAGCTGTCACATTGTGAGAACTTTACACCTACCGAGGGTATCGTCTCGCTACTGTAGATCGCTATGCGTAAAGGCATTATAGTTAGTTGCAAAGTCAGCGATAATAGCGAGGAGCTGCTTGATATTCCGCGGGGCACCAACGCTCGCGGAACTACAGGACACTCGCCCGATTCGGACGCGCTATATCGGGAAAAACGGAACTTGACGATTTATGTTCATTAATTATTAATTAGCTTTATGTGAAAGGAAACTTGCGTACGGGGCTATTTGCTATATCGATCTAAGCCATGAATTATGCATGAGTCACCTCGCTATCCGCGATACAAAGTTATCTCTTCCTACAAATATGATCTATACCAACAATGTATATATATATATGTTCAGACGAAACTTAGTCCACCATACTCTTTTTGTACGTCATAAATATTTCACAGTAATAGCAGCACTGTATACAATCTCTCGGAATTACACGGCGAATAAAAAACTACGTAAGGAGGAAACAAATCGCATAGGCGGAATTCTTTTTCAGAATCGGGAGTAAAAGAGTTCAGCATCGAAGGCGACTATGAGATAAATCCCGAAGGAGAGGCGTTGTAATAAAACACGTACGACGCGGGCCGCTACATTTTATTTCAAAAAGCGATAAGGGCGCGAACGCGGAGGAATTCCTTTTACGAGATTCTTGTGGAGAGGGTGGAGCGATAGGTGGTAGACTCGGAGAACACGCTCCGCGACATCTGGTTTGTGTTGGCGGCGCCTAGCGCGTGAGCTTTCAGTGCCACCACCTATTTACGCTCCCACACAAGCCGTATTGTCCAACTGCAATAGCTATCGTTAACGCCTTTCAAACTGAATCCCATACAATAACAAACAGGATAAAGTGTTCAAAGCACCACAATCACGAAAGATGATCATAAGGTAGGTATATACTCCTAGTTGTTATTGTTGTTAATTTGTAATACATTTTTACAATAGGTACTGTTAGGAGCTTTATTCTTATCCGGATATGTAGGTACAAACATCAAAACAATTAATGGATCATTGGTGACCCTTATTCCAATGCACATAAAGTGCACGAATGGTCAGTTAACTGTGTTGGCGATGGTACTAGGTACTTCACAAAAGAAGATTATTAGTCATTAGCAGAGACATTATTTTTCAGTGTGTTATTTAACTATGTCCTAAAGCGTTAAGTATTGTCTGAATTTACCCAGTAGTAAACATACGTATACTCAAAAGGGAACAAGTACCTACTTAACTTTAAATTGAAAAGTTTAATGTGTTGCGCTATAGCTTAAATATTTATGTTTCTAAATACGAGTCCATCTCGTGCCCAGTGGGGATTAGTTTCTAAGTGCATTTAGCGTCGGAGGTGAACATTGTGGTTTATTGGCCGCCGTTGCCAACGGCACTCGACTCGGTATAAATAAAGGAGGGCAATATCGGTTGTTGTCTCGCCTCGCTCTCCAACATTGCTCGGCACTCTCTTCACTCTTCTTAAATTTTGTTTATGCTACAAACACATTTTCAATCTAATCTTGTTTTGTCAAATAAAATTCCAGGTTAGGGTTTATGATCGTTTAAAATACTTATTACTTACGAGCTCGTTGGCTTTATTAACAATGCTTGTGGATGTGGTGCTTGGCTCAAAACATGTTGAATACTTAGTCTTTAAGATCATCAGAGATGAGAAATCCAGGAGGTGCACTTAAGTACTATATATCGCCAAGTTTCTCGACGACAATCCCTAAGGATCACGATTATGAAAAAGGACTCCCTAAGCTGTCTAAAACCAGTCCACCCATTTGATTTATCGAGCGGGATTGCTCACAAAGCCCTCACGGGCCGCAACTACTCACAGGCACGTCGCTTTATTTGCACTGAGTATCAAACTTGTACATTAATTAGTTTCATGCAAATCATGATCCGGTGGCACTGCTTGCGGTCGAGAAAAGCATTAATCACGTAATATTGTTTATGTAATGCATAACGAGCAAGAGCGGTTGGGGCGCAGAAATTGATGAAGTGTTGTCGACGCGCCAACTTCTCGGTTAATTATCCAGGCCGCTGCTGGAGCTGCGAGGCTCGACAACCGTCCGAAGCCACACAAACAGATAGGGAACATAGGCATCGACGTCATTTTATCATTCTTACTAGAATGAACGCCAGGCTTTGTTTATCTAGTTGTCCCTAGTTTCATGATTCGACGTTACGTGACTGTTTTCCATGAAATTACATTGCGCGGGAAGTGGGAAAAATAGTTTCACAAAATATTACAAATATGTGTTTACCATTTTTCTTAGGTATATAATAGTAAACCACGTCGTAAAGTTTCGTTTGCAGTTGCAGTTCTTACGCGGCTTTATAAGCGGCAATCCAGGATCTAACTACAGCGAAAAGGCATTTTGAAGAGTGGATATTTCAGCACCAGTCGACGTTCTCCGCTTTAGTGCCAGGATGAAAAAGAATTTCAACTTCTAATGTTTGAAATATAAGTTGCAGATTTGAAAACAGAAACGGCTTTAATGGAATACACTGCGTTCTAGGATTGCTTGGCATTTGAAGACCCTATGTTGATAAAACTACCTACTCTATCCACAGTCTTCATTTAGTTTTTTTGTTATTCTCTTCTTGATGCATTTCATAACCAATTTTATATTGCGAAAAACAATTATATTGAATTAGTGTACATACAATATACATTTCGGAATATAACCTGATTGAAGGAATTTATAGGTAAAAAACTTAGATATTTACTTTTTGCTGTAAAAAGCTGGTAAAACAGTGGTGTAATAGGTTTTTTTTTATAGAACTCGATATATGAACATTTACAGTAAATTGTTGGATATTTAGCAAAACTACTCGTATCGAAAGTGGTGCTCAGTTAGAGTAAACCTCTTCCTCAATCACATATGAAATTAGGGCAAGTATTCCGAAATGTGCATTTTAAGAAAAAGTTGCGAACGTACATGAAATAAATGAATAGCGCAATAATGTGTCACTCCTTCGTATTTCTTATGCTTCAACTTCAGGTAAATTTAGTTTAGTTATCTATAGCATATGATAGGTTAAGCTAGGTTTAGTTAACTTACTTACTCAGCAAAATGCTCAGCTAAAATAGTCTCAAAATGTAGGAAACAATAACAATAAGGCATGAGCAAACTGCGCATATGTCAGTTAGCAGTAGGTACTTGCCTAGATTGGATTAAATGTTAGTCTAAGTAAGTAGATTTTAAAAGAGTTTTAAAAGGTACAAAAATTTATTTGTTTTTGCTTTTTATATATAGGTGTGCAATAAGTAGGGTCGATATAGACCTGATATAAAAGATTTCATTTCATTTCATTTCAATAAAAAGTATTTATGTTGTATCGTATTTGTATTGTAAATACTGTTAACGCCTCTTTCCGAAATCCATACTAACATTATAAATGCGAAAGTGTGTCTGTCTGTGTTACCTATTCACGCAAACTGCTGAACCGATTCAGATGAAATTTGGTATGGAGTTAGTTTGAATTCCGGGAAAGGACAGTGGGAACCCTTATAGGATCACTTTGTTATCCGTCTGTCTGTCTGTCTATCACGACCCTTTATTTTTATCTCAGGCGATTACCTAGTCATCGGGCCACTCAGTGGCTACTTTTTAAATCCCGATGACTAGGTAATCGCCTGAGATAAAAATAAAGGGTTGTGATAGACAGACAGACAGACAGACGGATAACAAAGTGATCTTATAGGGGTTCCGTTTTATTCCTTTTGAGGTACGGAACCCTAAAAATAGCAATAAAATTCTATCGCGATGAACGAGTTCTATGTGAACGAAGTCGCGGGCAAAAACTTGTGTACAAATATATATATTTATTTATTTATTTAAATATGTAACAAACGGTCATACAAAAAATATTGTTACAGATTTTTATCTTAATGTAGACCTATAGTTTCAATTTTTAATATCTCAAACAATATAGCACGAAGAAGTTACCTATCTAGGTTAAGCTAAATACGAAATTTAGTCACTACACATAATTTGCGAAATCAAGTTTACGAAAAATCAAGGTCTGATCTAAATTTTAACAATACTGAAGACTTACAAACGTGAAACATAGTAATACATTTTTAAACGCTTAATTGAGATATATATATATATATTATACAACGCCGGTGGCAAACAAGCTTACGGTCCACCTGATGGTAAGCGACCACCGCAGCCTATAGACTCCCGCAACTCCAAAGGAGTCACGTACGCGTTGCTGACCCTTTATAAATTTGAGGATGCACTATGTTGACAACAGAAGGGACAAATTTATTTATTTATTTATATGACTTTAAATAATACCTTCGTAAAAAATTGGGTGTCCCCTTGTTTTGCAGACAGAAATTTCATAGAATTTTGTTTCGCAGAAAATGTTTCAAATAATATTTGATCCTTGTATTTTTATTTCGACTATTATTGTTTCAATGACTATTTACTTGAATGAAACATATAATTCACAGAAACACAATTCAATGAATTTTGTAATATGATTTTTTTATTTAACAAACTTATCAAACAGTAGAATTATCTTTGGTGTTTCTGTGTTTCGCAGACAGAAAATTTATAGAATTTCGTTTTACAGAAACTTATATTAAATAATATTTGGTCCTTGTATTTTTATTTTGAATATGATTGTATCACCGTTTATTCACTACACAGGAACATATTTTGCTGAAACACAATTCAACGAAATAAAAAAAAAATAATAAACTTATCAAACAGTAGAATTATGTTTTAACGAATATTGTTTGTCAGTGTTGTTTTCCATGGTATTTCAAATACATCAACACATAATAAATATGTGTACATATAAAAATATAATATCTATCATAACATTTATATATAATAGAGGTTATTTTTTTAATAAAAGTCTAAAAAGACCTGTTGGGGCAAAATCGACTATAACGCGGATAGGTTAGTTAGAAGATTAAGACGGGAACTGAAGCGAGCCAAGAAAGACCTGTTGGGGAAAAAATCGACTCTAACGCGGATAGGTTAGAAAATAAAGACAGTTCAGTTTTATTTGCATTTATTTCGAACAGTAAATTACAATTTCAGTTTCAAAAAGTAAAATAAACTCAGTATGTAGGTACGTGTTTATATTGTTGTGAACGCAGTGTTGTAATTTTATAGGAGGGTATGTATTTTGTCAAAGGTATGAATTGGAATGTTTAGAAACTGCAACTCAATAACATGTTTTTCTGCGTAATAAGTTTTATATTAACTAAATAACGTAAGGTCAAAGAATACATGATTTGTAATTATATCGTAATGAATATCGAAACATTAAATTTTCTTTGTAATAAAAATCTACCTTAAACAAATCTATATAGTAATTTTACGAATTGATTATTCTATGAAATGATAATATGAGATTTATTTTATGAGAAACAAAATTCTGTACAACTATTGTCTTGGTAATATTTTTTACGTAAACTAAATGGATGCACTATGTTGACAACAGAAGGGACAAATTTATTTATTTATTTATATGACTTTAAATAATTCCTTCGTAAAAAATTGGGTGTCCCCTTGTTTTGCAGACAGAAATTTCATAGAATTTTGTTTCGCAGAAAATGTTTCAAATAATATTTGATCCTTGTATTTTTATTTCGACTATTATTGTTTCAATGACTATTTACTTGAATGAAACATATAATTCACAGAAACACAATTCAATGAATTTTGTAATATGATTTTTTTATTTAACAAACTTATCAAACAGTAGAATTATCTTTGGTGTTTCTGTGTTTCGCAGACAGAAAATTTATAGAATTTCGTTTTACAGAAACTTATATTAAATAATATTTGGTCCTTGTATTTTTATTTTGAATATGATTGTATCACCGTTTATTCACTACACAGGAACATATTTTGCTGAAACACAATTCAACGAAATAAAAAAAAAATAATAAACTTATCAAACAGTAGAATTATGTTTTAACGAATATTGTTTGTCAGTGTTGTTTTCCATGGTATTTCAAATACATCAACACATAATAAATATGTGTACATATAAAAATATAATATCTATCATAACATTTATATATAATAGAGGTTATTTTTTTAATAAAAGTCTAAAAAGACCTGTTGGGGCAAAATCGACTATAACGCGGATAGGTTAGTTAGAAGATTAAGACGGGAACTGAAGCGAGCCAAGAAAGACCTGTTGGGGAAAAAATCGACTCTAACGCGGATAGGTTAGAAAATAAAGACAGTTCAGTTTTATTTGCATTTATTTCGAACAGTAAATTACAATTTCAGTTTCAAAAAGTAAAATAAACTCAGTATGTAGGTACGTGTTTATATTGTTGTGAACGCAGTGTTGTAATTTTATAGGAGGGTATGTATTTTGTCAAAGGTATGAATTGGAATGTTTAGAAACTGCAACTCAATAACATGTTTTTCTGCGTAATAAGTTTTATATTAACTAAATAACGTAAGGTCAAAGAATACATGATTTGTAATTATATCGTAATGAATATCGAAACATTAAATTTTCTTTGTAATAAAAATCTACCTTAAACAAATCTATATAGTAATTTTACGAATTGATTATTCTATGAAATGATAATATGAGATTTATTTTATGAGAAACAAAATTCTGTACAACTATTGTCTTGGTAATATTTTTTACGTAAACTAAATAATATAAGAAAAAATAATATTTTATTTGTAGTTCTATGATATGAATATCGAAATATTAAAAAATATTGATATCAAAAATCATTGATTTGAGTTAAGTAAGTGTTCGGCGTAATGATTTTTCTGTGAAATGATAATATGAGAAACATTTTCTGCGAAACGAAATTCTTTAAAAATGTTGTGTATAAAACAGTGTACAACCAAAAAATTGAGTATGGCCTGTGCAAAGTGTGACGTTCAACTTTCGTCTGCGTTTTCTTTTTTGCAAGTAATTTAATTTTGTATTACTGATATTCATAGTCGCATCAAATACAATGGATTTTGTCAGGTAATTTAGTACAAAATTATACGAGGCCCTCATTCGCTTCCACGCGCAATTAATCTATCAAAACATAATTACTTACTGCAGGTACAATCAAAAACAAAACATTTACCGAATTAATCCCCTGATGATATAATATGATTGTATGTACAGACATGAGATGTGTCATGAGCTTATGTCCCTTTTATTTGTCACGATTTGAGTAAGTTGTATGCGTCCATATTTTGCGCGTCACCGTACTACTACTAGGTATGTGCCGTATAGTAGGCTCTCGCGGCCCCACCAGGCAGGCGCGTAAAGCTCATAAATTGTTCTCATTAGACCATGTGAATGATGCCGCGGCAACTCTTTTCCTTTGAAGTTGAAGTGACTCAGCATGTTTTAGTAAATTAGAATGGATATGTAGGTTGGTTAAATGCCTCGCTTTACGTTATTTTACCTATCTTTAAGCATAAAACTATCTATTTTAACATTGGTCCGACAAGATAGGATCGGTTTTATAAAGATCAGTTGGACCTTATGTCGGTAAGTTATGCTATGTAATGTATTAACAAATTAGATAGGAAATTTGGTCTAACTTTATTGTAATTACATATTAGAAATGGGATTGCTCTTGGCCAGCATCTAGCCAAGGGGGCAAAGTCTTTAGTTCTATGATCTGAGGGTCTAACTCCTACCTCCTAGGAGCTCCTTACTTGCGGCCCGCGAGCCTCCTTATTGACCTTCTACAATGTAATACCTTTTGACTGATAGTTACAAATTAATAACACGTGCGGCCAACAAGAATTTTGGTAGCTACTATATGGCTCTTGACTGCTAAAGGGATGCCGACCCCTAACAGATCTTTATAAAATCCAGCATTAAACTAAGGTACGCCTGGGCTTAAAGCCTGTTGCCACATTTAATAATACAGTTTAAATATATTTATTTTGTACTAAATAACCGAAAGTAAAGATTAAAATATACTTCGAATTTGACGAAATATTAGACCAATGACTTAATTTTTCAGGAATTTATTTATTGCTAGGGTTAACGAAATCAACGTCCAGTCCTAATTTTAATCTATCACCTTTATATCTATCGATAATAATCATTAAATATCACCTTTAAACAGTTAGCCGGGCGTAACTATTAATATCTTTTGAGGATTTGTATCTACAAATGTAGCTCACACATACAAGTGGTATCATTGTAAGGGTAAAAAGGGACCCTATTACTAAGACTCTGCTGTCCGTCTGTCATCAGGCTGTATCTCATGAACCGTGATAGTTAGACAGTTGAAATTTTCACAGATTATGTATTTCTGTGGCCCCTGTAACAACAAATACTACTAGTGGCTCTGTGAGCTATAGACCTCGTGAGTGAGTTTTTTTATCATTTCCAAAATCTGACATTATAAAAAAGATCAATTGTGAATATCGAACCTGCTAACAAAATTTCTTCGAACCGAAATTCGGACGCAGAAAATTACAAAATCTTTGAAATAAAAATTGTTTTTGAAAATTTCCAAAAACTGACTTGTCAAAATAATCTATATATTTACCGGACCTGCTCACAAAATTTCACGAGAATCGGTTGAGAAATGCGACCTGTAGAGGAGAATAAACCTAAATTCGCCCGCAGAAACTTACAAAATCATTGATAAAAAAATTGTTTTTGGAAATTCCAAAAACCGTCTCGACAAAAAAATCTATATAACTATCGAACCTGCTCACGAAATTTCACGAGAATCGGTTGAGAATTGCGACCTGTAGACTAGAACAAACGGAAATCCGGACATACGAAAGCATTTTTGTCGAAGCTGAAGCAGAGACCTTAGTTTCACTCGGTCAAAATAATATAATAAAATTAATATTTAAGGGGGTTCCCATACAACAAACGTGATTTATTTGGCGTTTTTATAGACAATGGCATAGATTAGAACAGTCAAGTAAGTATACGAGTACTAGCGACCCGCCCCGGCTTCGCACGGGTGCACTATTTAATGGATGTTATTATACATACATATAAACCTTCCTCTTCAATCACTCTATCTATTAAAAAAACCGCATCAAAATCCGTTGCGTAGTTTTAAAGATTTAAGCATACATAGGGATATAGGGATATAGGGACAGAGAAAGCAACTTTGTTTTATACTATGTAGTGATGATGCCTAATCACAAAGAGAGTTCGGTTTTCTTTCTTCAGAGCACCAGGTGTCAGTACTCCAGTAAAAAATAGTGCCCTACGCTGTGCTTTTTTTAAATACTATTTGACGATAGTGATGTAATTTATTATAATTTTAACTTAGGCAAATTGGTACTGTAATTTATATAATAAAATAAATCTGAATCTGCTCTTTTAGGTTGCAATCGATATAACGCAAAATATGAAAAAGAGCGAGTTATTGTTATTGTTTAGTTATTGTTTTATTTACTAACAGTGGTGTAAATAGTACCTGCTGGTATTAGTTAGAGCCCTTCCGGGCAGCTTGAGAACTAAGAGTCAAGTTGCCCACTCACTTGACAAGTCTAATCCCAATAAGGTCTATTTTCCCCTTGGATTGGAAGGTCAGATGGCAGTCGCTTCCGAAAAAACTAGTGCCTACGCCAAGTCTTGGGATTAGGTAGCGGACCCCGGGCATCCTTCAGGATGCAACTGCACTGGGATAACGGTAGTTGGATGATGATTGGTATTAATTACCTGGTGCGCCGTATAAGGCTGCTGCGCCGCGTATGCCTGCGGCTGGGGCGGCGGGTACCGGCAGGGCTGCGGGTACGCGGCGGCCCACTGCGCCCCGCGGTACTGCGCGCCCGCGCTCGCCATGCGCGCCGCGCACGTGCCCGCCGCGCCTGCGCTCGCGACCGTCACCGCGCCGCCCGCGCCGTGAGCTGAACGACAACCGCCGGTGCTCTGGAAACAGAAAACATCTTATTATGTACTGTTGGACATTAGAGCCCTCGCACATTCAGCCACTAGTGGCGACCACATTAGTGGCGGCGACTGATGGTGGCCATAATGTCCGGGGGACCTACGGCGTGATTGTGGACGAGAAGGGGGCACGTTATAGCCACCAGTCGCCGACAATAATGTGGTGGCCACTAGTGGTTCAGTGTGTGAGGGCTCTAAGAACGCAACCCCCTTATTAGACTATTATCTGATCAACCGTATTTTATGTGTCCCTCGTTGTTGACTTGATTATAGAAATACGTTTGTGCTACGCTCAAGTTTTATTCCAACCCTTATTATCATCAAAATATTAGTAAAAACTTTAAACTTTAAGACTGAGTGTTTTTTTTTATAATTAGTCTCAGTCAGTTTTGCTTAATTTTTTTCTTTCAATTGTCCTAAATATGATGAAATAAATAAATATGATTAAATAAATTAAACACTTACACTTTTGTTTGAGAAAAGATGCTGAGTCATACTCTAATTTCAGTTGGTTCTAATTAGACCTCCTGAAGGATTTCTAATGAGTTCCAAACCAATAAGTAGGGATAAATATACTTTTCTTTCAACCATACGATTAAGTCCTAATGGGAAACACGTAGGTACTTTCAATTTTAAAACAGGCTGACAGCAAGACATACATATAAATAAAGCAACATTTGTACGCCTATCCGCAAAACACTGAGTTCAGCATCTATTTTTTTAATAAGTTCTCAATATGGTCGTCAGTGTTTTGTAATAGAATCTATTGAGTTTATTATAATCACAATAGTTGGAAACTTTAACATATTACATTGCCCCACAGAACTGTAGGTAAATTACCCTTTTGTAGGCAGTATTTATAGGAATTGCCGCGAAGTGCATAATAACGTCAAGATAGATTCTGATTATATGTTCGCACCTGTCAATGCGGCTGATTCGCTATTCATGATTATGAACAACTAAGGTGTATTAACATAATAACTTCATCACGAGGAAAGGTTAGAGAAGCTCCTCGCAGGCGTTTAAGACAAATTAAACGGTCGCTTCGTTCACACGGAGCGGCGACTTTCACTAGAGTGCTCATTTATTTAGTTAACATAAGTACGCGAATGATAGGCGCCCTCACTCTCCGAGAGCGAAGGCGTCAAATTACCAGTCGTTGTCCTCTACGCCATAAAGTAAGCGTCACGAGCTCACGTGTCTACCGTACAATCTTTCCATTTGTAACGAGTAATTAATACCGAGTGTAAGTATTTAATATCGTACCTTAACCTAAATGATCCCATGATTTACAATTGAGTGAGACTCCCTGGGAAGAAAGTCAAAATTTGGTTGCTGCGACCGACGCTTGTAAGATTATGGGTGGGAATAATGAGCTATATACTGGGATTTTTATGATTATAATTTACTAGTCATCAGTTTCTCATTGTAAAGCCACGGGACCATCAGAAATGTTACTAAATATATACAAAAGCTTTCTACAGTCATTATAGTAAAACACACTTACAATTCACTTGAAACGTGAAGCAACATGCAAATGCCCTTAATAATACACATGATTTTGATTTACCGTAGTCGGGAATCTGATAAGTCCGCATCTGCTCATAGTATGCCTAGTTGCATCACATCCGTGACGCAGACATATTACTGCAAAGTGCCGAGAGCCGTGACTAAGCGTGTCTGCACACTTTCACAAACGCCTAGTGTATACCTAACGGAAATAAGTACTACATTAGACCTAAAAACTGTATCGTTATAGTATATTATGCAACTGGTGTAAAGAAGGGTATAAAAAGGCGAGTGGTGTGGGTTGCGATGTGAGCCTTGGTGAACATCGCAAGTAAAGACAGCACGAGCCTTTTTATACCAGTTATACACCGTTGCATACAATATTTTTTCTACGACTCATTTCAAATAAAAAGTAACTACCTATTTTTCAGATTTTTCATGCGCCATATTTTACCTTAGGAGTTGTGCAACTTACCTACGCAATTTCTTCAGTAATGCTATATAACTTCTTCGTGGATTTTTAAAAGAATCAACGGACCTATATATTTTCTTCATGAACGCAAAAAAAATTGTTTAAATTAAGTAATATAATCATTTATCAGCTTGAATGTTTTCATTTTCAATTAGGCATTTGGTGGGAAATCAAAAATATAACACTTTGTTTATGGTCATAGATTCGACCTAAACTGAATTCCAATCCAGATCGAATCTTAACTGTTTCGTTTTCATAAATATATCCGAAAATAGATAAAACTTGTTAACACACAAAACGATGATAAATATTTATATTAGTAAATAGTATATTATGCATTAATTAACACATAAAAAATATAGCAAAGTTGCGTTAAGTTGGCAGCACTGATTTTAATCATAAAAGTCTCACTTGAACGCACCAAAGAATGACTACTAAACATAGTATTTGTAGTACGTATAGTCTGTGGCACCCAACTCTGCTTTAATTTTTCATTAAAGTAGGGGAGTGTGTTTTTGGACAATAGACTAGATAAACTTTTTACAGAAGAAATAAAGTATGTATTTATATAGAGTTCAAGATTGCGTAAGTCGCGAAAAAAAGTACAGGAGTAGAAAAAGTATACATACAGATAAAACCTAGTCTGACTGTTGACATGCGTATTATTTTGAATTTGAATTACAATGTTCTGAGAGTACGATCTGAAGGTGTTTTTTAACCATTTCAGCTGATATGTGGTTAACTTTTGTATCTTAGAGACTTTATGATGCTTTCAAAATGGTCCAGTAAATATATTTCGGATAAGCGTGCCTATTGAGCTCAATTCGAGACCAATCCTATGTATAATTTAATAAAATAATGGGTTAAGATGCTGTCAAAATATGTTATCTAAGTGTCGTCTTCATGATTGCCCAATTGAGCACCCTGAGAATGAATGTGGTGGATTTAGACTTTTACGTAAAAACTACTCTTTACGTAATGTTTTGGTTTCCCATCAACTTTTGGTGCAAGCAGTAGGACAGAAACTAGCCAACGATATCAGCCGGAGACCAAAAAGCACAATGAACATTCATGGCGTCAAACCATCGGCAGAGCACGTCGATAGAAACGCTCCTTGATAGTTATAATAGATGTCAAAGTCGGAGTTGTATTGATTGACATATCACTTTTTAAAACAAAAAGAAATGATTAGACCATGCATATATATATATGTTTTGCTTTACGAACGAAGTAGTATGATATTTTTTGTGTGTAACGTTTTCTTGGTCGCACACAGTACATTTTCACTTATTATTTGTCCACTTTCGTTCGTAAAGTTCGTTGTATCGTTACTCAAATTGATGAGGTAGATTTTCAATATACCAGATGCTTCACGTTGAGCTCCCAGGATGAAATGTGTACCTTATCAAGGCACTAATTAAACTAATGTATTTGATTTTAAAATAAAAAATACTTTAGGATAGAAATACGGCTAGGTAAAGTTGTATTTATACTTAACGATACAGTCTTTATATATATTTATTGACGTCTCTAATGCGGCGTTTCTATACCACAATAAACCACAATAAACTCCCTCCTATTCTACATGAACACGGAATTGCAGGAAAGGTTGTTTGTTCATTTAAAATGTTTTCATAGGACTTCGTATATTTCATCATAATATTTAAGATTTTGCTTCATGCTTGTTTAATGTCAATATGAATATTTGCTCTCCGTCCAGAGGGGTGCAAATATGAGGGAAAGAGGAACGGGCGGTAGTTGGCGACTAAAACCATTCGAGCCCTTGGCTTTTAGTCAGACGTAGGCCGGCGACGGGTTATGAAATTCTTCTAGTGTAGGTAATTGTCATTCTATGCGGGTGCGTCCGACGAAAATGAGATTTATAGCGGCAATAACAATGTATAATTTTACCAGGCGACCCCCCATCTTCGGACTTAATTATTTGAGTCACGGAATTCGAAAAACCGACTAGGAAAGCCTCAGGGATCAAAGCTTTGTTGTCGTTTTTCTTAACGCAACGTCCATTATTCTTTTATAACCTCTTATTTCTTTGCTAGTGTAAAAAATAGGTGAGTAGGTATGTGTGTCTGTAAAGCGATCTTTAAGCCGGGTAATCGGCTTAGCGGATGCGTGGCACTATCCTGGGAGGACTTATGGTAACATGTAGATTGTCAACTGTGACCCTGGCATGTTATTGCCGACTTACTCAAGGTTGTTCTTCAGAAGGACAATCTCGTAATATAATTATAGCAAGTTTTGCGGTTTCAACAGACATCTAGCACTTATCGTCGTACCACATTTAATTAGCATATTTGTCTTTTCTGTTCGCTCTTTTAGTAATATTTACTGTCATTAGATTTTTTTTACATAATACTCAACAATGTCACCTAAAATCATATTTATATAAAAATACCATGAAACAAACATGCCTTGTTCAGTCTAAGTTCACAAAGGGTTCGTAAAAGCTATTAAACCAATGTTTAAAAATAGTTGTCAGTTAAACCTTTATGGCTCATTTAAAAGTTTCCCAACGATAACTTCATTTTAACCGTCCCTCCTAAATAGAAGGTTGTTTAAGTCATATAGGGGTGCATGAGCAGCTTTCCAAACCCTCACTCGTCACCAATTCGCGAGGCATCCTGTCATTGTGATAATAAAAGTTTGGTTATAGTCCTATTGATGTTATCCCATGTGACGCTATCGAAAATGTGTTTTTATAGTTCCAAGTACATTTAACTGTCAATCGTGTTTATATTGATCAAACAGTTACGAACCGGCTATTTCTGTTATTGATATTCTGATGGTTCACAAGTTCTACAGGAGCACAACTGTAGTATTTAAATAGGAAGTAGATATGCTATTCTGCATTAGTCAGAACTACTTTGAGTGCATTTTCAATTTAAATTGGACGCCCTTTCTTAGGAACTGTCAGTAATCTGAGGTCATGTTTAAGTCACCCCGTCGATTTCATGACACTTACCCGAGGCGGACGAACTGACGCCTTAATTAAATGATCATGAACCGATGAACCGACTAATGAATTCTAATAATGACCGTAAACCGCGAACAGAGACGCAATTCAGTCAGACTTGAGTGGGATCAGTGGCGACGGCGGGACGAGACGTCTCGGCCACACCAGTACCTTCCTGCCTCCCCTCCACCCTTTGGACCTAAGCCTTCAATTATATGTAAACGGAACGGCTATTCTGGAATTAGAATATTAATCTTGACGTCAAAATTATTTTAATACGTTTTTTTGTTATACACTATAAATAATCCAATTTATTTAGACACTATAAATAAACTGGAATCTCTCTGCACGGGAACCGTTGTATGTTTCATGCAGTTCAAGAAGACTTATGATCTTTTAATTGAACAAGAGCTGGCGACGCCGCGTCGCGACGCTTCGGACGCAACTCACTGCCCCCTGCCACCCTTTGAACCTAAGCCCTAAAATTAAATGTAATCGGAAGAGCTATTCCGCAAATGAACCTTGTCATTCGGTGTCCTTCTTTAGAATTTTCTGATAGATGTTGAAGTAACTTCTTATGGGTAATCGTGAAGTTTGCGAGTCGTGAGACAGATTGTTGTTATGGGGAGTTAAACATTTTAACCATACTATGAGACAAGATTATATCAATGACTTGTAACTAATCATCAATAAAGAATTGAATTGAATTGAATATAAGTAATATAAATTATCGTAGCTGACAGTGATTCTGTTAACTAAGGATAAAAATACGCAGACGGTGGCGGTGGCGTATAAATTTCATTTTTAAACGACCGTCTGTTAACCTCTAGGTAAAAAGTTGTTCCGCACAAGGAAAACATCTTCTAATTTCAGAATTCTTACTCAAAGTTGATCAGTAACTACTTCAAATAGTTAACTACATAACTATTCACAAACACAAAGTTGTAGTCATACCTAGTATATCAAACTTCTGTGGAGTTAAATTTAGCTGAAGGAAGTTTACCACACATGGAACCTAAAATGTGACCACAATTTAAACTGAAACTCTGTTCGCAGACCTAAATAACCAACTAATAATATTGAACACTTAGTTAAACTTGGTACTTTCAAATATTCGGTATTCCCTCGGTTTAGATTGCAATCACCTCCCCAAACCGAGAAAATCTATCAAGATAATGAAAATCACATTTATTTAAAGACAGCCGTAGCCACAATGCCATATATAATGTTTGCTTTTTATCCCAGGGAATCTAATCGATGATTTACTTGAACTAAACAGTCATTTCACAGTATTCTTGTGTAGAGACGAGAAAGTAAATTTAATGTTGTCACTTTAAACGCTAGCCAATAAGAGGCAATAAAAGCGTTCCCATTCCCTCGGGCCACGGCTCCTCGAGATATAGCAAGAGCAACTGGGCATGAATAAAGTGAAGATTTAAGGAGCGGTTGCCACGTATTTTACACTCGCGTGCTTTTACTTTATCCTGAGTGGCTTGTTCTCGACCTTTTATTGTAGCCCGCGTGAGTGCCGCGCTTTAAACAGCGCATCGCGTCGCAATCGATTAGGGAACGCAAACACATAAATTGATCTCAAGCTTATCGCTGTGTTAAATTGTGTGCACTTAAATGAATACCAAATAGGTATCTGCTGACTAAACTTATTACCCTAAATAATCCATAATGTAATTCACCAATTGACAATGATTATTGAACTAAACAATTGGTAAATTGTGATTAAAGATAAGTCAATGAAAACTAAATCTATGTTCCAATTGGTTCGGTATCTCTATTTGTCGAAGAAGGCCAGTATCAGCGTGACCGGTATATAAAACAATGGCCATTAATTAAATAACATGTCTTAAGTCTTCTCTAGCTAGTCTATGATTTGGTACGAGCAATCAGCCGGCAGCCGACAAAAGATATCCCTGTAATTTAAGAAGCCGTTGTTTGTAATGAAAGCTGCGAGTGAAAACCGAAGCGGAGCGGATGACGGCAGACGAGGTCAATACTTAGAGTGGCTCCAAATTAGAACCAGCCTCACAGACGTTTTAACTAGTCTCAGTCACATCTTTGCCCTGTCGCCCCCTTACACCACCCCCTTTGTCTGATTGCCAACAGCTCATAGTCGACCGCAAACAATACTGCGACAGGCTTAGTTGTCTAATCGGAATTCCGAATACCGCGCCTGAATTGTTACTCTGTCAAACGATGTAAGTAATTTGTGCCGTGTAATCTGTGTCAGCAATGCGCATCGTAAATAAGAATCAATATAAACTAATAGTGGATGACTCACTGTCTAACATTTAACTTGGATATTGCCCTCCTAATTATTTATCTTTAACATAGGTACCTCATGTTATTGATCACCTTCTTAAATCAAAATAAGTATTACTTTAAACCTCTTACATAACCTAGGTATATTTGTAATGAAAAATACAACAACCATACTTAATAAACTTGTCTAAGCAATGCTTAGCTATTGTAATAAATAAATAGCAATGATCGGCTATTCTATTTACAGATACATCATCAGTTCGGTATTTGATTTATTCACTAGTTAAGTGATGTATTCCCGGCCTTTCTGGTAAATCCCTTACAAAAATATTGTCGGGATAACTTGACGACGATATATAAATTACGTACATTTATTTTAAGCAGCCCTAGCATTCTAGGGTGTACGATCAATTTATCAGAGATGTGAAGATCATTTATTTTATTCTTCGAGTCTTTTCTTAACGCTCCGTACGTTCGACGGAATACAATGCTGCAATAAAATGACCTATAGCGTCGAGACGCAAAACTTTCAGACACCGTGCGGCAAATCATGAGTGTATTTATGGGCTGCAACAGTCACACACGACCGTGTGCATAGTTAACTGTATGTGCGCATTTACGGCTAGCGTAGAATACTGCTCTTCACGTTGGAACGTATTTTGCATGTAAACTATGGACATTCAAGACCTCGGACCGCGGAGCCGTTAGGTACATCTACGCACATTTCTTTTTTGGCCACGGCATGATGTCATCCGATCCATAATGGTGACGCAGTTGGCACATGTCTGCAACACGATCCGGAATACCGATCTGCTCGTATCATGAGCGGGAAGCAGCGATGCGTACTTTTTTTACAAAATCACACTACTTTTTTTCCCCGAGTATTGTACGGGATGAGTTTGTAAAATGCACGGCGTGCCGTGACTGCATCATTACGTGTGGTATATAAAGCTCACTAGAACACACGAGTGGGGGATATTATTCAGCAGTTTTTGCCATTGCGGCCGCTGGCACATTTGTATGCGATTCGCTTCGGCGCGGCGACGGGTGCCCGCGAGATTAGCGGCCATCGCAGTAAATGCCTGTTATTAAACAGAAACTGCTTGGTGGATGAATTTATTTTGTGGACTATTATCACATACATTGTGTGTTCACGGACACGGAACAATCACTGTTGTTCTTGTGAACGCTGCTCTTGCACGCATACTGCCGGAGGCCTTTTGAGCTTAATACGAGAGCGGGTTATCCTTAAGTGTTTTAGCATTAGAGTAGATGCACTCACTCACACAGGCTCAGTGGGTACGTGTAGGTATGTATGTCATCGCGAGTGTGGTGGTGCGGTGAGGAATGCGGCCGCGTCCTTCGCCGTACTCGGTTCATTCGCCGACAGCCGCGCAGCGGTTCTTATCCAGACTAATTTATTGCTTCCCAATTATTGCTTAGATATTGCCAATTATTTGCGTTTATTGCTCGAAGCAAGCTTTCGGCCATGTTTGTTAAAGGCAGTTTGGTACTCAAGTGGGTGCGCCTAACGTAAGGAGTACGAGCAAATTCGTTATTAACTGGAAATATTTTCCTAGAAAAATTCTTCGCAATGTAATTTTTAACTTTTAACCTCATTTTTTCATTTAATTTGTCTTTATTTGAAGAAAAAACGATTACCAGGCACTTAAACATTAATTACATGCTAGCCGTAACAGTTAAGTAACCATATTTTGCTCTATTAAAATTCTAGCTTTTGCCCGTGACTTCGTCCGCGTGGAACTCCTGTACGTATAGAGTTTCAGAGTAAGTAGTAAAGATGTGTGTAAAGAAGATGAAATAACATGTATTTTACGGTTAAGCTTTTGTTGTTTTAATAACTTATACGTTTGTTGCCATGAAAAGGTATAGTTTGTCAAAAATTCTAAGAGTAAATAAGGTAGATGTTTGCTTGCGTATCTTGACAGCATTTGCTTTTACAGTTTGGGACGTACCTACTTACTTCTATAAAATATATTGGTGCTATTCGGGGTGCCGTCCCATACGCTGGAATTATTTTAAATACCTACTTAGCTAATTTATCCAAGTAACGAAATAAATATTTGAATAAATCATATATAAACTATTAAAAAAGTATTGTAATATACTTCTGTAAACTATATTAAATGATTTATTTCGGTCAGCGAAAACGTGCAATTTTTTGGATGTAGAAACACGTGAGCAAGCTACTTATAGCTGTCCGTGTGAAAAACATGTGCCCAAATGTATTCCCGCTACTTTTAATGTTTGGCCCTGTGATTTGTTAATTGTCATTGCAAATGAAAATTTTAGTGGAAACTGCAGACGTTTCAAATTAAACGGTAAATTATTAGGTAAGTATTATTATATTTAAACTAAGGGCCTTAATAAGGCGCTCCGACTTGCGAGCAAGTTTTGTATCGATCACGCAGCGAGCTCGCCGTGATTGATATTTGTATTTGCAGGGCTACGTAAAAACATGTTTCATTATTGTTAAAATGAGTAAACGGGCATTGGTCCCTTTGCTACTTTCTATGTTATACTTTTCTTTTTATACTGCATAGTCTCAAGTCTATAGTATACTTGTATAATACAGTATGATCTATTTATGAATGAAACCATAGAATTTATCGTGAACGTGCACGTCCATTAAATACAATAAACCAACAATTTCTACATCCCAAGAACGAATCATCAAGTAGGTACAGCTTACGCCATCTAGTGATGAATCGATGCTTAAGTCTCACGTATCTATTCTAACGCTGTATAGAGACGAATTAAAAAAAACACTGAATTACATTTTAACTATTAACTATTTAAACAAACAGTCGCCGTATCAGAAAAAAAAGGTTTTTTTAAATATCGTAAAATATAAATAAAACGCTCTAACGACCAATTAGTAGGTACAGGTTACGACATCTAGTGACGAATAGATTCTAACCTCATTCTATGCTGTATATTCTTCGTAAGTTTTTCGCCAGCAGAACCGAATATTCCTAATGTTTCTGTTTAATAGTCTCGTCTGTATATATTATATAATAAGCTTTTGCCCGCGACTTCGTCTGCGTAGAACTCGGTCGGTGCGTTAGAATGTTATTGCTATTATTTTATGTCAGGCACTTATACCTCGTTACCTTTCTTCCATAAAAGTTCCACCCCCTTAAGGGATGATTTCCGGGATAAAAAGTATCCTATGTCCATCCCTGGGACTCAAACTATATCCATACCCATCCAAATCGGTTCAGTGGTTCAAAAGTAAGTAGTAACAGACAGACAGACATACTTTAACATTTGTAACCCGCCACGAGTTTTTTAAACTATTTTAACTGAAAGTCTACCCCGCCAAGTATGAAGTCACTCACTTTAAAAAACTCAGGTTGTCTATACTCATACTTTTTATTGATAATATTATTAAAATATTGCATGTCACATTACAATTTTGCACAATATATATAAAGTAACATTATCTTAGTACAATCATTATTAGATACAGTGTGAACAAATTGTTGTTAATTATTATAGATGTCAGTGAATAGCCATTATACAATATTATACAATGTCTCAACCACCTTTTCACCCCTTCAGAGGGTGAATTTCAAAAAAACGCTGAAATCAATTTTCTTAGTATTTAATGCTAGGTATACAAACGAAGTTTCAAGCTCCTCGTTAAAAAAAAATTGCTCCCCGTACAAACTTTCAACTCCCGTTTCACCCCTTTAGAGGGCGAAATTTGAAAAACGTTGGATACTATTTTCTTTAGTTTTAATGGTTAGTCGAAGGGGTTTGAAGTCTCTATCTTAAAGAAAATTTTATTTTCCATACAAAAAGGCCACCCCCTTTTTACCCCCTCAGGAGATGAATTTTGAAATAAATTATAGCCTATGTCCTATTCTGATGTCTAAGCTACAATACTGGAAAGTTTCATAGATATCTGTTTAGTAGTTTTTGAGATTATGCGGAACGTACATCCATCCGCACAAACTTTCACGTTTATAATATTACTAGCAGCGCCCTGCGGCGTTACCCGCGGATAAAAGGTAGCCTATGTCCTATTCTGATGTCTAAACTACAATACTGGAAAGTTTCAAAGAGATCCGGTCAGTAGTTTTTGAGATTAAGCGGAACGTACATCCATCCGCACAAACTTTTACGTTTATAATATTACTAGCAGCGCCCTGCGGTGTTACCCGCGGATAAAAGGTAACCTATTTCCTATTCTGATGTCTAAGCTACAATACTGGAAAGTTTCATAGAGATCCGTTCAGTAGTTTCTGAGATTAAGCGGAACGTACATCCATCTGCACAAACTTTCACGTTTATAATATTATTAGGATTAGGATATTAATATTATTAGGATTAGGATATTAGGATTATCTAGTACTACATATACTTTTAAAAGATAATGACGTGCAAGATACGCTTATAAATTGCTTTATATGCATGCAAGTAATGTCTCAATTCACTGTAAAATTATGTATGTGATGGAATGAATAGTATAAGTATCCAGTAAGGACAATGACTACATAAAAAGGTGAGTTCGAGGAATTACTAAATATAAATAAGCCAAGATACCTACGGGATACTCGTAAGAAAAAAGCGAAAAATTCTTGAAGAGTAAGCTTAGAAACATTTAAGTTACTAAGTGAATCGAATCAAAGATATTAATTTTCCAGTATAAAAATAATAATTTGGTACGTGTGCTATTTAAGTAAGTTTAGGAGTTACTTAGTCGAGGATTTATTGGTTGCTATAAAAGTGTGACGTAAATACCGCGAATGCGTGGCGTCATTGAGACATTTGAGTTTAAGACTGTCTGTAGGTTGCTGTGATATTTACCGAGAAGTAGCCATCCTTCCAAATGCTAATCAACTGCTTGTTTTGCTTGTTTATCAAATTGTATGCTTAATTAACATTATACTTCTTTATAACACAACGGTTACCATTATTTAAATCGACAATTCAACGTACAAGACATGTAATATATTAAGTAGTATATAGTTCATTAATTTTACGACGGTGAACTTTGCAGTCTCATGCAGAGAATATGAGGAATATTCGACGGTTTTCCACCAAGGAGTACATTGCCGAGCTTGCATAAAATTTATGCCGCTCTCGTGCGCAGAATGCAGTAATGGTGACCGTACATTGCCAAACTATCGCAAGAATGCCAGTTTATAGGAAAATTTTAAATTCGCTCGGGTTTTATTGCATAGTGTTTGTTAGTTGAGATTATGTTTATTTTGTGTTAGGTTCTTTAATCTTCATCATCGTCTTTAGACCCTTTATTAGTTTAATACTTACTACCATGACAATGAAATATGATATAATTCAGTATATCCTTATACACAGATATTATGATACGACCGAAATGGATAACAGTCGAGGCATTAAGGACCCTTTTGGTGGAATATGATCTTAAGGAAAATGGGGCGCGGCGACCGACTGTTATCAAAAAGGGTATATCGGTAGATATTGGTTATTCCCAAGGGTAAACCACACTTATTACTACTACCACAAGTTGTCATAGGTTCATAGAAAAACACGTGTGAGTCAGATAAACAAATAATAATGCCGTCATGCGGTTAGATAAGCAGACGCGCCAATCCCTTATCAGTCATATCTAACAAGCAAGTACGAGTGAGTGAACCAAAGCAAAAACGGATGCGCTATCTTTAATGACTAACTTGTTTTAGTGAAACGAACTCATAACGCGTGCATTTGCACTTGTGACGTCACAATGCGCTTTACGTTGAACAAAACATACTATCTGTGCTCGTAATATAGGTCCGTACCTACATTTTAATCTGTAAGCGAAAGGTAAGACGTGTATATGAAACTGAAACACTCTTCGTACATTCTTACTCTAAAGGCAGTAGGTATAATGGTCTTTGTAGAAACCATGTGCATCCAACGTGATTCATCGCCCCCGGGCATTAGTCAGTGTTTATAAAATTAATTTTATGTGTTTTAAAGCTTGGTAAACATCCATTTTAACAAGGTGACGAGATGGGGAATGCTTTGTTTGAGAACTTAGAGTGTGATTTTTTTTATAATGGTCAGTTTATCTGATTGAGTTAGAATCTAGACTCATAGATTACCTATACGATTTACTTGCATGACACATACAAAAGTGCTGATTAGGCAAACAATTCTGGCATACCCGCTAAATAGAGACACAGCTTTAGAGTGGTATAGATCAGTCCTTAGTTAATTACATTTGCAATAAATTAACAGCAACCATTAACAGAAACCATTAAAATTTCTCCCGCCTTCAGAATACGTGTCATGCGCACAACTAAAGCATAATTAATCGTTCAACGTCATTCAATTGGAAACATTTGACAGCACAAAACCTCAACAGATGTTCATTAAAATTATCCAAAAGTTTCAAAAGGCAATGTGCAAAAAACGTGTCCCCCGATAATTCGTGGTAGGAAGCGTAATCCCCGCTATTTGGGATTATTGCCAAACTAAAAGCGGCACAATAGATAAGAGTGCCGAGTGGCACAATGAACAGCAATAACAATGCCAAAGTATAGGGCGATTGTAACAGTAGTTATCGATTTCTAATCGTACTCACGCCCCCGCGCAGTGGTGTCATGTGTACTAGGGCTCTGCTCGAATTACTTCAGTCGCGACTCCGAGGTCCGAAGTAAGCCCGTCGAAGTGTACGAAAATGTTGGGTACACACTTCACCTTGAGAAACCCTTCCAGTGGTGGGTATGGTAAACTACTCAAGCTCGTAATACTCGCATTATATCGACCAGTGTCTGGGATTGGACATATAAAATATTTAAACTATTATAGGGGTGAAAATCCCAGCGCGATTTTTGCGCGGCGGCGGTGATAATTGCACTGAGGACTTCTTATATTTTAATGATCTATTTTTTATATGAAAGTATTCCATTTCTTCACTTTGAGCCATAATGGAAATTTATAAAACCTATTGACTTAGCCAGAAAAAAATATTAACTGGCGAAAATCTAATTATGGTGACGTGTCCTTTACTTATTTCTGGTAACAAAACGCTGTCATACTCCGAAACTATCCATTAACTTCACATAAAATGCATTTATTAGTATTACATATTAGTGTACGTATTTGTAGACAATGTTTTAAATCATTAGTATATAAACTAAAGCATATATTACTCTTGTTTTATTAATTTACTAAAAAAATATCCGTTATACTCTCTCACTTTGCTAAATTGTAAATTATTATCTCTAACATAGATTAAGTCTTTTTGTTTACTAACAAACTATGGACCACTGATATCTGATAATAAACGAATTTTATTTTATTTTTTATATACCAATGTCAACAAAATTGTCAAAAAATTTCGGTGGAAAAAATGGAAATTGATTTTATGATTGAACAAAACGCAATAAACCCAATGGCGTTAGCGTAGGTTATTAGTTCAGTTCTCACCCAGCCACTGGTGATGTCAGATGAGGGTAACTATGCAGGAGCTGGCGGTCATGCACGTAAGTACCTAATTTGGGTGGTCCAAATTGAACCATATTGTAATGAGATAAGGTCTATCAAATGGCAGTTATATGACTTTTTGGATATGCAGGATAAAATGCATTTTAATTACAATAAATTGTTAAAATATGATGTCAGTGCTTAGTTTTAGATTGACCAATACTATATATCGATAATTTATTTGCATATATCTTAATATTAGAAAACAAAGTCTCCAGTCGCGTTTGTCTGTTTATTTGCATCGAACGTGAGAATTACTAATCCAATTTTGATGTGAACTTCATTAACATATAGATTCAATGTCAAATATATGTCGAATATAATTTTTTTATATATCTATCAAGTTTGTGTACTAGTTTTGAGACAATCAAGGGGCGAGTAAGGAATGTATGTATAATTGTTTTTTATCGTAGGAACATATAAATTGTATGTAAATATATATATCAAAAAAGTTGATCTAAATATAAAATGTATACGTACATATCCAAAAAGTTGATAATATATGTTCTAATAACTCGCTTGTTGCTCTTCATTCCAGTACGTAGACATATAAATATGTACTAATTGGACACTTCAGTTATTCTTAGAGATAAATGTACATATTAATGCAAACTACATTAAAATCGGTACAGTAACTTTGGAGTAATTTGCCAACAGAGTAGCAGATATGGAGCGTATTTTACCTTTAGGAAATGGGTATATGTTTCACAAAATATATACATATTTATGTTACACACACATTATGATAATTAAATGTATTATATATATAACATATATGTTTATACCCTAAATATGTATTATTAACCCATAGTGTGCTCGGCCTTAATTTTAACACACTCGTATAAACTATATATACAAAGTATATATTAATAATCCTTGTAATACAGTAAAGAAAACCTTATTAAAATTGGTTATGTAGTTTTGGAGTAATTCGCAAAATAACAGGCAGAAGTAACGTGCATTTTTCCTTCAAAAATTGGTGCTATTATAAACAATATAAGTATGTGTATTACATATGTATTGAGTTATAAGTGAACACACATTTTGCAGGTATAATACATAATATATTATTGTTTTTGATACAAAGTACTTAACATACTCTAATTTTGGTGCCTTTATTCAATTTCGCTGCCTCAATTATATAATTTGGGTGGTAATTTGCAATTTCGGTGGCTATCAAATAAAAAAAATTTCAATATCTCAAAAAATACTCAGTGGAATGAAAGGCCATTTTGACATAATATTAATCATGTCTAATTACGCAATGTTAACACATTTTCATTAGCTAGACTATCAAAACAAAAAACGCCACCAAAATTAGCAAAATTTTAGACATGTTGAATTTCACCAATAGCAGTCTTACATACCTGCTAAATAAAATAGTTGTCCCTTTAACGTAATTGGAAACATTAACACTGCATCGCTAAATACTAATTAATCAATTATTACTCCTGTTAATGCCTCCATCCAATTGCCAGTGCAAGCTACCTAGGTATACGTATAACCTACACAGATCACACATACTTGAGTCAAACTTGCATGAAATCATAGTATCAATGCGGAACCCTAAAAAAGAAAATATAGCATTCAAATAGCTAAGTCGATCTACCAGCCCAAGAAAGGTTAAAAATAAACCACGTTGTCTCGCTTCTAAATTTGAAATTTATCGGAGCGCAATTACAACAAGGTGTTTTAAAAACCCTTCAACATTTCCACGGATAAATTAAATTACTTAATATCTACACTTCGGTGTATTTAGAAGTAGTTTTAAAGGTTGTCTTTTACGATTGCAAGTCATAATTTGGTATTAATTGATTATAAGAAATGATTGTATGTAAAGACTGAATACGTAGAATATCGTTTTTGTTCATATTGTCGGTTCTTTTCTTTTGTCTGATTCTGTGTGTTAATTTTTACCAATGTATCTACGCGTATCATAGATTCAACCAAGTAGATACTTATCCTTCTCTGTGTAGGTCCCTACACTATATAAAGCTTGTTACATTAAATAATTAAGTACACAATAAAAGGTTAAAACAATATACATGTGACATAAGATTAAAGTACACAGGCAAACTTATCCCTATGAGGGATCTCCTCCAGCTAAGCTTTGAGGGATTGAGTGGAAAGTGGGAGAAGGAGATAGACAAACTTTCACCGTGTACAACCACGTTTCAATAAGGTAGCCAAAACCAAAACTAAATGAATACCCATAAATAAAAATATAACAACTATACATTTAAGAAATACCTATACATAGTATAAACATATACTTATTCAAACTGATAATAAACAAACAATAAATATAGTATTCAACTAAATCACAAGTCATTGTAAAGCCACAATTTCTCCAAAATACTCTCAGGTTTATGTTATGAGTTACTAAAACTTTCCATAATTGCACTCTGTTAAATTTCAAACTCGGAACGAAACGATGAAGTTTGTTTAACTTTTGTTACGTGTTAAACGATGGATAATTTATAAAAAAATCCTTTCAACAGACTTCAAAAAAATGTAGCGCTTAATTCGACTGTGTTTTTTTGTATGTTTGTTACGTGATCACTCCGCATAAATTTGGTTGATGGTCCCATAATTTGATTATACGTACCTACAATTTTTAAAATAAAAATGGAAAAATAGCCAAATTCAGGAAATATTCATTAAAATATGACTATAATGTGTGCTAGGTTTGCTGCTTAGGCTCTGTTTGAAGGTGGTGCCCGGTGTGAATGACGTACGTAAGTTACGTAACCTAGTAAAGAGCCATTCGCTCCATATAATATCCTGGGTTCACGTGAATCTCTAAGAGAACTCTTTAAAGAAACTCACATTTAAACTGTAGCGTTCCAATACATATATTAGAATATTGTTTATGTCATGAAGAACCTAGACACATTCTGTAAAAAAATCTATATACGTAATATTAATACTAGGAAGAGCTGGCGACTTCCTCGCACAACGAACGTATCAGCATTGCGAATGCAATATAGCGAGGGAATGCCGGCAGCATCCTCGGTACAATGCCTGTTATAGATTTAAGTTAGATTTAAAATTATTTAAGTTATTGTTATTTAACTATTATTACCGCTTGTAAATAAATAAATATTTTCCACTCCAAACTAGAAATAAAAATAAAATTGCCACTAAAAATTTTCTTGTCCGTAAAGTAAACAAGTCTTTTGTAGGTCAATGTATCCGTTTTCAATTATAAAAACTAACTAATTAACTTACCAAAGTTACCCGGTGAAATTATGAATTTACCATTTTCAGCCCGCAAAATTACTTAAAAAAACATTGATATCAGAGGATGATAGACTTGAGTACTATTTAGCAGACATAATTCGACAATTCGAGACAAAGACAACAATTAACACAGCAAAATAGAATATAAAAATAAACAAAAAAGTTGTGTTATCTCGAAACGGTACCATCTCAGCATAATGCGGGCAATCGCCAGCGCTGCTCTTCACTGCTGCTGGTCATTTAGTCACATACATTGCTATTTTAATAAAGAGTATGCGCAGTCAACCGAGACAGACCGATGACGTTGAGAACTTCTACTAGGTTGAAACTGACAGTGTAGGAATGTGATTATTTTACCCGAAAATTAATATATGGAATGTATCTATAATCGTAGGTTATTTCCCTAAACACAAACTGGTATCAAAACATATACAGCAAGTATGTGAACAAAACAACAGGAGGAAGTTTTAAAATTACTTATTTAGTCCTAGAGGTTGGGAGCTAAATTATTGTTCATTTGGGATTACCCGTAGGAAAATTGAGCTGACCGCATTGCTAAGTTTGGTTCGGGCTATTAGTCATTCCCGATTTTAAATAACTCGTTTTATTCTCGCTTTTTTAAATGTTCATACATACAAATCTTTATTGATTTATAAGCGGTAATAATAGTTCAATAACAATAACTTAACTTTCTCTTTTTGTTTCTACTTATTACAAAATCGTTTTCTTGCTATTCATCTATTTAACGGTGTCTTTAGTGATGTGTTTTTATTTATAGTAGGTAACTCGTGGATTTAAAGTTCGAGTTTGTCATGTAAATGATTGACCTGATGGAAATCGGATGGCAACAGCATCTAATTTAGAAATTATGTTAAGGGGATGCCTCGATTCGGTCAGCCACGCCTCTCGTGAAAAAGACACGCTTGTCTTTGGCGCGCGACAAAACAGGATGCAACACTCTTCGGGAACGGCTTTTTTAGACAAATCTCGACAAATAATTGACTGTGTGTAGTTTTATTAAATTTACTCTTGACAGAGTTTAGATGAGGTAAAATACCATAATTTTAACTTAATTATGTCGTTAAATAATGTGTTGTTTTAGTAGGCCGAGTAAAAAAGGATAATAAAGACTGATGTTTGGATTTTTTTTATAGAGAAAATTTTAAGCAATCATGTTTCGGCTATTGTTAAAAACACAGTAATATAGTCAATAATCATATATCTGAAAATTTATTCGTATTTTTTCCTCGTCTGGGCAGAACAGCGTTTCAAAGAATGCGATATTTCTCGTTGCACTGCCTTAAAGATAATTAAAGGATTTGGAGGGTCCAATGTTTTGTTAGTTACCTTATTTATTAATACCAAAAAGTTTTAATATTTCAAATTTAAATGTATTGAACTGATAAGAAATGTACATTTGTAATATGTGTTAGTACAACGAGTGTTGACATCACTACCAACATAATTATGTAGGTAAATAACCTAAAATGTAGGTTGGTATTCCTGGCCACTAACTTTATAAAATACATTATAAATTAATTTTGTTATCTGCGTTTCTATTTCTCTTTGCATTTATCCGCGCACATCGCATGGACGTAGTAAAATTAATAAATTGATCTGTCTATTAAATGTAGGCATTTAAGTGTTGTGTGTTAGTGTTAACCAATAATAATTCTCATAACAAATATAGTCCGCAGAAGAGCCCAGCCTTCGATAACGAGGGCGCACAAAATAGTACATTACTACAGAGGCCGGGAAGTAAGGGGATGCCGGCCGAGTACATATAGTTAAATTTCCAACTCGAATTGAATATAAAACACTACTACTACAAAAATATACTAAAATGTACGCAAGCACGTTTCTGAATGAAACGTTAGGTTCCACCTATTCTATGGAACGACACTGATAGTTTGTCATTCTTGTTAATTGTCAAAAAGTATAACCTCTTTTAATTTTGTCTTCATCGCTGTTGTCATCGGTGTCGGAACTCATATATAAATAGGTAACAAATTCAACAACGCATAAATCCAATTACAGAATGAATAAAAGTCAATTTTGCCTCCAAAATGATATAAAAAATACCTTCACGGTTTGAGTAGTCATTTTTACCGCTAATATTTAGATGAAATATTTTAAATGTGTATTTTTGTAATTAAATTTGCAATTAAAATTATTGGGCTGTGTTAATAATGTGTTATTAATTATGTTCATGTCGATTTTATTAAAAAAAACAGCAAAATATAGCAAACATCGTTTTTTTACCGTGACAGATTTATTTTTATGTAGTGACAATGACGAACAATGATGCTGTGTCACAAATAAATGTGGAATAGAAATTAATAAAGAGCATCTTGCAGGCCTAGGCCTCCAACTTTGTATGAAATTCCTTTAGAGGCCTCTCGTCTAGCCGCACCCGAAACGTGACACTTCGTAACCTATTATAAGAAACGGGTCCATATTGGGTCATATACAATTTTTTCATCGATTTTTTCTAATAATACCGCTTTGTGATCATAATCATCACTCTTCATAAATTTGTTTTTCCTAACCTTGTTTGTGAATAATTTATATTACTACCATCGTTATTCATAATAATGAATATTCCGAATTTTTTTACTCATAATATTATCGTTCAGATTATATTTGTTCTCAAAATGTTGTTTTGTATATATTTTTAATTCCGAAAATATTAACTCATAATGTTATCATTCAGATTATATTTGTTCTCATAATGTTGTTTTGTATATTTTTTTATTAATAAGATTATTTTATTGTATTATTGGAAATCATAACATTCATAAATATATTGAATGAAACGTATGTCGAAACGTATAGAGATTTCATTTCTTAATTGTGTGTATGCTAACTTTTGAGGGATGCCCGGTCAAGCGCTGATAAAGCGACTCACGACAACCCGCACTATTGTATGTAGACTCCTCACTCTGTTTGTGTGTACACGTTGAATTAATCATGAATGCGGAGGAAGACAAATATTTAAGTGTGTTTAAAAAAAATAACCTCGAAGTTTAAGACGGGAGCTTCGCTTCGCTTCAGCTTCCATCTTAATCTTCTAACCTGTCCGCGTTAGAGTCGATTTTGCTCCAAAAGGTCTTTCTGGGCTTTTATAAAAAAAATAACCTCGACGATTAAGACGGGACCTTCGCTTCGCTTCAGCTCCCGTCTTAATCTTCTAACCTATCCGCGTTAGAGTCGATTTTGCCCTAACAGGTCTTTCTGGGCTTCTTTTTCGTTTTTTTTTGCGAAATTTATATTATTATTGTGTATAAAAATGGCATGTTTGTAATAACTAGTTATTCTACTGATGTTAAGACGGAATATAAATTTTCAGTAATCGTAAAGTCAAAGTTTCAGTAATCATACTATGTGTATGTGCCTACTAAAATATATACTTAGGTATTTTTTGTAAGCAGTTATGTCTTATATGTGTAGGTGTATTTTGATATCTCATTAAATCATAATAAAAACTGATTGCATTTTTATTTAATAATACTAGAAGATACTAAACTTACTAGCAATCATGGCAATAATATTTTGATTAATTGCGAGCTTCATTATTATATTTACATACTTTATTAATAAAAAAAATAGCAATAAAACTAGTATAAATAAAAAGGGAGTGCCAAAGTTCATATGAAGTTGCAAAATCGATTATTAAATCTCCGAAAATGTATTTTATACAATTTTATTTCATAATGAGCGCTATTCATAATTATTTTTGGTTCATAAATATCGGAATATTATTAATAAAAAAATTAGCAATAAAACTAGTATGTATAAAAATTATATAAAGATAATCTATATTGCTAATAATCGTTATGATAAAAAAGTATATAAATATAGATAATAGCAATAGAAATACTTATGTATATTTAATGACATTATAAATATTGACAGTTCTGAGATACGATAGTTATAAACCAAAAATAATTATGAATAGTGATCATTATGACATAAAATTGTATAAGATACATTTTCGGATGTACAATAATCGGAATTGCAATTTTATATGAACTTTGGCGCACCCATAAGAAACATACCCTCAATATTTCATTGCATGTTTGAGAAGAAATAAATTATGATATCAAACCAACACCCTGGGTCAAACAGACCTAAAACATGTGAAGATCAATACCAAGCTGACTCGGTACAATTGCGTATACGGATGCTACGATTACTTCGCTTGCTACGAGATAAGAAGTTCTTGCTACGGTCGCTACGACAGTTCAAAGTAAATTAGATAGTGCAGGTATAATTTTTAGCTATTTAAGTAAACGACATGAATGGCCTTAGTGAGAATTATAAATTTTAATTCTTTCTATCAGAACGTTTTAAGTATGTATAGGTTAGGTTAGGTTAGTTAATTTTATAATTCTACAAAGTAAAAAAAGTATCTGAAATATGTTTTATTTTAATAATACTATTTATTAAAGAAATATTTATTATATTTCTTTTCTTTAATTGGATATAAATTAATGAAATAAAAAAAGATAGCCTGTTTTTAACCGTCTTTAAAAGTAGGAGGAGGTTCTCAATTCGGTTAGATGTTCTTTTTTTTTAATGTGTGTTGCCTCAGAACCCCGTCGTTTATGAACCGATTTGATTTTTTTTTCTTTGTTTGAAAGCATATGCAAGGTTGGTCCCGTTGTTACCAGAATCTAGTTCTGATGATGGCATTTGTGAGGAATTGAAGGAACCCCTCAAAAATTCAAATATATATATCGCGATTTCAGTATTTTCGGCATTTTAATTAATCAAGCATTTGCAATGCTACTTTCTGCATTTGGTGAACGAGAACTGATGAATAAGACCACGGATGGTCATCCAAAACTCCTAGTGTTTCATGGGTGGTATTAAGATATTTCGATCAAGATACGGAAGCGACTATAACGAAGTCAATTTAAATGGTCCTGATGTAATGTCACCATCAACCTGATCTGTTAATTGAAGCCGGCAGGTAGGCAACGGAACTCCGTAATAAAACAGTGTAGCTTATCCGTGTTTGAGCTTATTGGAATCGTTATGAGATGCACTCTGGTAAAGATTCACTAAAAATTGTAAAATAAATAAAAAATAATAAAACCGACTCCAAAAAACACTAAGAAGTTTGTAGTCGGTGCAAAAATTACAATAGGTACGTCTATATGATTCAATAAGAAGCGTTAAGTCTCATGTTAGAAGCTTAGAAGTAAGGCAATTATTTTTTACTTTTTAGTGTTTTTTGGAGTCGGTTTTATATTTTTATAATTTTTTTTAATACTGTTATATAGTTTTAAGACCTTATTGTACAACATAATGCAATAAATGAATATGACTATGACTATGACTGTATTATAATACCTATAAAAATTTGAATTGATAATTGATATGTGTATCTATTTGTCTTTACGTTCTTATCCTACACCGAAAAAATGTTTCTTTTTAGTTTAGTGGTTGACTGGTAGAGAATGCCTGAAGTGTACAATTTTATACTTTCTTGTGTTGTGCAATAAAGTTTAAATAAATAAAATAGTCTTAGGATCAACCTGCTTTTCCAGTACAAGTTGTCAAAAGTAGCCACAGACTGTTAAGCCGTCGTCTCCCGGCGTAAAAATAAACAATAGCATTCTTTTGTTATGGTCCCTGGGATCCCAGGGACCAGTAGACGACGGGTATGTTTGGCATTTAAACTGCCGTATAAACGTGTATTTCAATGGGGCTTAAGTGTTATTAACTTATTAGTCAGCTTCATATGTTAGTTAGGTTAGGGTGTTCAATACGAACGTTTGTAGCATTTTTGTGCTGTTATATTTTCTACTTCTGAAATTAAGCTGCCGCTATCGGAATAAATAAATAAATAAATAAATAAATAAATATTAGAGGACAATCTTACACAAATCGAACTAGCCCCACAGTAAGCTCAAGAAGGCTTGTGTTATGGGTACTAGACGACGATATATTTAATAGATACAAATAAATCAATAAATATCAATTAAGCTTTATTTACCGACTCTTAATGCTTACACGAGTCACGCGATGGTGTGGGTACCGCACTTATAGTCAACCAATTTGATTTGTTGCCCATTCTAGAACCTTGTATTACCAAGGTAGCGTTACACTTTGACATGCCTTACTCAGCATTGTTATTTGTTACAATATTGTGACATTGTTCCAAGGGATTTAAATTAGTTGAATGCGCGAGATTATTAAAGATTAGCCGCTTCGCTGCACAGTGGAAGGAAGTACCTAGCTAGCTGCCTATGAGTGGGTACGTATTTCATAAATATGCGAGTATGTTTTTTTACCGTATGTACCTTATTTTTCGCGCACGATTTTAGTATTTATATGTTAATCATGTAAGAATATTGCTAATTGATATACATTGTTCAGGCACTTTTTTTTTCAATTAACATTCATTTTTAAAATAAAGTTAAAACTGAAATGTAATCAAAGATTATTTGAGGAAACTGACTGGGAACAATAAGGAAAAAAAATGAAAAAGGAAAAAATGTAAACCAGTAATGATCTCATTTTCCTATAAACATCACAACGCTCCTCCCGTCGCATGATCAAACAAATTCCTATCATTACTTACTTGCGAGAAATAATATCGAGTCGACATTGTGTGAACGACGGGAAGAGATTACAATTCTACGTCTGCGAGTATAAGAAAACTTCTTTCAGACTTTGGGGTACGATTTGCGTGGGGCTTTCGATAGGGTTATATTTAATGCGTGTAGATTTCTACTTTCACCTGTAATGTAAGGGTAGATCAGTCAGGGGTGCGCTGGGTGTGGGGCAAGGGGCGTGGGAGCAAGGGGCCGTGATTGATGACGCGGGAAGTGCGTACGCTGCCCATTGTCCGAGCAACGAGGAACGAAACAACAGGACGCTACAGAAATGAGCCCTTTTACTGCCAGCCGATTAGAAGACTTTCCGCTGATTAACATCCAACAATACTATCTATAACGAACACTAAAACTACAACGAATCGTAGATTTTCACAGACACATCGAAAATGCTACGATATTTTCACAACTCATAAACAATTCCTATGTAATACGCGTTATGTTACGGAGCAAAACAACAGTGTGCAAACAAATAAACGAACTGGAAAGAATTTCTCGAGAGGGTACAAACACGTGAAGCGAGTTGGTGTGCGGTTGTGACCTGTCGATTGTCGAGACCTCGCCTGAAATGGGTCGGAAAATAACTCCATTCCCGCGGGCACGACTGCGATTCAATCAAGTCTGATTCAGAATTTTGGAGTTCGTTTACCGAGCTAGCGGAGCAGGGGAGTATATAAACGGAGGAAATGCAACTACAAATAATCAGAGAGCGAGAAACGAAGATCCAATCGGCTCTTGATAATTGTTTTACTCGTTCCATCGGGCGGATCATCGATGCTTCTGCCGCAGCTGACGGCGACTGCTGGCATCGAAAATCAAGTTTAAATGGCATGGGGTTTCATTTCGATAACCGTCGATGCATCATCAGTTTTAGGGGCCACTATTTATTGTATAGTTGACATCAAGGATTAAAAGTTGCAGTTTGAATTACCTAATCATAACAATTCTCTTGTTTGGTTAAAACCGGAATTAGAGCAACCTAGCTGCACAAAACGATTTATTATATTGCGTGGATTCTTCTGCAAAAACGATAGACAAAACAAAGACGAAGCAGTGCTCCATTCAATAGTCCGCAATTGTCGTAAGGTCGTAACAATAAGAACTCTTGTCTGCGTCTTCAGCAAATTTAATGGACGCACTGAGATACATGTAACTACATTTATTAATGTTTCAAAGGATAAACATATGTGAGTTGCTCTTCCGAATTTAAGTGAAGGGGGAGCGAGGTATATTTAGTGTGTCTTCAGATTGAATTTAGATTGAATATAACGTAGTTTTATTGATGAAAACTGTTCGATTTGAGTTCTTTATGTCATGAGGTCATTTGTTAGACACGATATGTTAATTATTGTTAATTACCTTTTTGTATCTCTAACTAATAGCTATTTATGTAAAAGCTTATTTATACACGGTCTCACTGATAGAACATTCTTAAACAGTGCTATTAATATCGGGCCTATAGCGGGTTTATAATGATATCTCATAATACTTTTACACTTACGTAAAATTTTCTAAATGTTAATAATTTTTTATATAGTTCTATTACTTAGCTATATTATAATAGTCTAGCCAAATACTAATAGAAGTATGTAAGTAGTTAAGCATCTAAATAACGACCGATGATGCGGTAAAGTAGGCATTCCTTACAATATTAAACCAAACAATGTTAATCGCATGTCTGCATTCTGGGAACATCACAAAGGCTCAGGACCTCATACAGACGTAAATAAATTCGCTGAAACATTTTAGGGTCCAAGCAGTTCAAGGAAAAATGATCTATGCGACATATCCTAGGCTTACTCTGTGAAGCATAATGTTAGTATAAATAGTGATGGAAGTTAAATATGGGTTTGAACGGACATAATGTCGCTTATGTCGTTTTAGTTCCGGAAGGTTGGTTTGGTTGGACGGCCTTGCATCGGTCGTCGCCCGCGCCGCCCTCGCCCTATAAATAAATACTCGGTCCAAAACGTACTCTGCAACGTGTGTTCAAATATATTTTATTATTCCTTTTGCAGATTGATTTATTTACTATTGCCAAGAGTGAACAATTATCTCCTGTGCTTGTGGCATTTGTTTTACGGGTTCAGTTAAGTTTATCCCGAAAAAGAGTTTTCCACCGTTAACTTTACGTATGTAGTAGTTATCTAGAAGAGTGGTGGAGGTGGTAGGGTTATTACTAGGAAGAAATCGATAACACCTTACCTATTCCTACACACCTATTAGAATGTGCCAAGTATAACGATTTTTACACCATATACCAACCTATTCCTCATTTTGTATTTGATGAATATTAGTCGGATTTGAACCTTATAAAACAGACGGTAACAAGTTTGTTAACATTTCACGTCAAAAATAATATAAAAACCGTGTAAAATCACGAGTAAAAGGAAAGCAGATAATTAACCCATTTCCCTCAATTAACACGGGACGGACAGAATTACTTAAGCATCTGTGTAATCAGTGCACTGTCTCGACGCCACAACGGCTCAAGCGACCGCGCGCTCCACCTCCAAACGCCATTTAGAAAATCTGCCGCAGCCGCGGGGCGGATGCGGCAGCTAATCGCACGGTGGCACCCATTGTACGACACACAATAACACTGTTTTAGGCCTACCACGAAATATTTGGATTAAGCATACCCGTGCGTTTACCAGATTCAAAAGACTGAGGTAGTTTCAAGGCATTTGTAATCGTAAATTACATATGGAAAATACAGACAAATTATGTGTTTACAAAAGCGAACTTATCCCTGCAAGGGATGTATTTCAGTTAACTTTACAGCAAATGATGGATAATATATATTTGTCATTCTAGATTAGCAGTATTATATTAGGTATTCAAAATTGAGTAATATGAGGTTAATTATCAGGTGTATGTGTGGGGTGTGTCAGTACGGGTATATACCCGTACTGACAACTATATAGTTAGGAAACGGTTTGAACGTTGTTTGTGTAAGCAACACATCATGCGCAAAGAGTAAGCATGAAGGGCATAAGCAAACTGCTCTATGTGCGTTCCTTGACGTGGAAGGTGCTTTTGACAACACACCCACAGAAACTATCCTTAAAGGAATGGAATCAAAGGGCGTGGACAGAACCACCATCAGATGGGTGCAGAGCATGCTATCTAATAGAATAGTCACTCTGACCCTCAATTCAGCTGTACATGAATTTTATACCACAAGAGGTTGTCCACAAGGAGGCGTACTATCCCCACTACTATGGACCCTGGCAGTGGACCAACTCCTAGCAACCATGACGGACCTCGATTATGAAACACAGGGATATGCCGACGACCTCGTAGTCATAATCAGAGGCCCATGCCTCCACACAATTTCAAACCTTATGCAAGGAGCCCTAAACACCATACTAAAATGGTGTAAAGAAAATGACCTGTCGATAAACGCTAGTAAGACGGTGCTAGTGCCTTTCACAAGGAAGAGGAAACTAGACAGACTAGCAACCCTAAAACTTGAAGGGCAAGTCATACCGTTCTCAAATGAAGTCAAGTATCTGGGGGTCACCTTTGACCAAAAGCTAACTTGGAATCCTCATTTGAAGAACATTACACATAAAGCAAAAATGGCTCTATGGACAAGCTGTCGAATGGCAGGAGCAAGATGGGGTATAAGGCCCAAAATTCCTATGTGGCTATACACAGCGGTAGTGCGGCCTATAATTACTTACGCCTCCGCAGTCTGGTGTGACAAAACCAACCAAAAGACAGCCATCCAAAAGTTAAGCAGCCTACAACGTACGGCCTGCCTAACTACAACAGGAGCTCTAAGTACAACACCTGGGGCAGCCCTTGATGCATTGCTTGACTTAACACCACTCCATCTGCAAGTGCAAAAGGAGGCCAAGCAATGCATCTATAGGATATGCATGTTGACAAGGCCAAAATGGCGCTCACAAGCACTAGCCAAACTAGAAGCCTCGGTCTTTGAACATAAAGCCTTAAACATGCCAACTGATAACATGCATACTATACAAAACTTCAACAAACTGTATACCGTGGAAATACCGCCAAGAGACAAATGGACAAACGACCAAATGTACTTCAAGGAGGGGAGCCACATATGGTATACGGACGGCTCAAAGAAAGGTGAGGATGTAGGTTGCGGGATCTACGGTGAGAGACCAAAGCTCAAAACCAGCGTCAGCATGGGCAGAGAGGCCTCAATCTTTCAAGCTGAAATCTTCGCCATTAACAAATGTGCGGAGATAAATCTTGATAGAAACCTAAGAAACCAACACATCTACATCAACTCGGACAGCCAGGCTGGCCTGCTGGCACTAGCATCTCTAGAGTCTAACTCTAAAATAGTCCAGAACTGTAAAAATAACCTTAACGACCTGGCAAAATCCAATAAAGTAATACTTAGATGGGTACCGGGTCACTCCGATATTGACGGAAACGAGGTAGCAGACAAACTCGCTAGGAAGGGTGCAGATACACCTTTCATCGGCCCAGAACCTTTCTGTGGGATCACCAAACAGAAAGTAACCTCTCTGCTAAGCAATAAATCGGAAGCTATAGAATTGTGGAAGTTCACTAAAGGACTAAAACAATCAAAAGCTTTAATAAAAGGCTACAATGCCAAGTTGTCTAAAGAGCTATTACAACTCAAAAGACACAAAACCAGCGCAGTGACAAGAATACTCACTGGTCATTGCAAACTTAACAAACATCTATCCCAAATGGGTATAAAACAAAGTGCAGCATGCAGGTTCTGCCAAGAGTCGGAGGAAACTGCCATTCATATCCTCTGCTCCTGTGGACCACTTATGCGCAAAAGAAGTATCTATCTAGGGAGGCACATTATGCCCACAGAGGAGATACAACAGATTGCGACCCAAAGAATCTGGAAATTCCTGGAGGCAACGGGTATAAGCAAAGAACTTTAAGGGCTGCCACAATAGATCAATACTGGTCGAGGCGGCAAAGAAGGCCCACAACTAACAATAATAATAATAAAAAGCATGAAGGGACAAAGCAGACATGAGCCGGAGCAGAGAAAAACACCAGATATTAGTGCCTTGTGAACAACGAGCATAGTAAGAAGTGGCCATTTAAAGTTTTGATGTTATATTAAATATGCTGCAGAAATAAATTGGGAAATATATTTATGTAGGTAATTTCTTGTAAAACGCGGAAGCGACGACGGCAGCTAATCGCGTAATGCTCTTTGTGTAACGCACAACAACACTGTATACATATTCGGTGACTGACCCACACCACAGATTAAGGGCATGTGTAGACGCACCATCGCGAGTTTCAGCAACATAATATTATGCTCATCTCGCTTTTGTTTTGAGTTTACTCAGTCGTGCGGTCGACTATAATATCTCGTCCGCTCTATTATGTCTGTTCTAATATTGAGCATGTGCCTAAACTAAATTATTGGCGCTAATTCTATTGTCGTTTTTTTTTTAATTACAAAAAATATCATGCAACTAATAGTGATTAGTGCATCGGGGAAAGGAATCTTTTAATCTAAGCACAATAACGCTGTGTTTGGCTAGCGAGCATAGTTTTAACATTCTGCTTTTGTTAGTTTGACCCAAGAATAGATAAATTTCGTTGATTGGAATCGGATTAAAAAACGACTCAAACGACAGGAACAAAAAATATTGTAAATAAACTAGGGATACTTACAAGATTTTGTTGTTTTCCTTCATCTCTACTGGAGTGTAAAACATTTTGAGTACTTGTAAGTTAGATGTTATAATTTCCTGTCAACAAATTGGTTTTGTATTTTATTTGGTTCACGCATGTTAGTTCATAAATACCTAGTTGCCATGTACTTTGCAGATACTTTTGATGTTGTGTATAGTTGTAAATTGAGTTATCTACTATCTAATATATCACACTATGTTAAGGATGTTAAAACTTATGTCTAAAGTTTGTAATTTGTAACTGTTGCTTTTGAAATAAATTAATCAAATACCTACCACATTCACAAAATAAACTGCGCTTGAGAAAGTTTAAATCGGCGGGCATATCTGCCCCCAGTTATAGTGTTAATGGTTAATGATTTCTTTCATTACCCCCGGCGGACGCAAAGGTTTGGGGTGAAAGATTGCGTGAGGGGCATAATGTGGGTTACTATAACACGTAAATCCCAAATACCCCCACTTTCTCTATTGCGATAATACAATAAATAGCTTACGTTGTTTTAAAAGACACAACTCTCTGTAATATTTCTAGTTTTTTCCCTATAAATAGTCTATTTATTGGCAGTCCGTGAGTTTACATCTACAAATTAGCTTAAAATCAAAAGCCTTCTCAGAGCTCGATTGAATCACGGGGGTTTTAAAATGGCTACGGTGCCTGTTCGTTCAAAGGAGTCATTACGTTTCAAAGAAATTGGCTCGGAGTGGTTAGGGACGGCGCAGTACTTAATACAATGAGTAGGTCTGGATTCTGAACAAGCTCTAGGTATTCCAGTTTTGAATTATTGTACTTATGTTATTAAAAATTAAAAGATGATTTTAATAAAACTATGGGCGTTTAACATAACATGAATGAGAATGTTAAGCGTGTTATTTGGCGAGAAAAAAAATAGAATAGCTATGCAGGCTGAGGCTGATGTTATATTTTTATCCACACTGTGAATTATGTACTTTTTATTACAAATTCAATCTGAAACATGAGTACAGTTCGCCTTTCAATTTTATTTCAATTTATTTCGCGCGTTCGTTCTCAGTGCATGTGGATGAAACCCAATTAGAATAGATAATATATACCTATATCACAAATTGACACCTAGAGCTTCAAAGGGCTGACTAATAAACCCAATTGTACTGACGACACATTCTATACCTACTGTGGAAGGGTAAAGGAAAAGCGTTCCGTGGAAAATGATCGCCGGTGTCAGGCCTGTTTACAAACAACCGTTTAATTGACGCAGGAATTCCAAACACCGCCGGTGTCAAAGGAAAACAACAATCTCCCTCCTGCCTTTTACAGCCTTAGGTTAGTGCTGCGCTAAGGTATAATTTCGCAATGTATACGTGATATTAAACACGCGTGACATGTTGAATAACATGGTTTTCTTTGAGTTTGCCTTTCTAGATAATCTAGATAATGATAATTCTGTTTCAGACAATGGTGTCCAATTGTAGAATAACATGATTTTTAAAACGGTATTTTAGTAAGATTCATCTTTTTAAACGTAAGGTGAGGAGGTTAAGATGGAGCGCGGATATTGGACTTGGGTTACTTTTTTTCTTACCATAATCTATTACCAAAACGGATCCCTGCCATAGCGAAAGCTTTGAAATACATCTAAATGTATTTCAAAGCTTTCACTTAGGCTTCAGTGCTCTTTTGTCTTATTTTACTTGCAGGAACTGGAGGAAAGCTTTTTGCTCGATCATTTTGAGTATCAGCTAATTATAGTCTCAGTTTTCGAACGAAATATGTATGTAAATGTACAAACGCAAAATATTTATGATGTTTGGAGAAAGTAAAAGGCATAATTTATTGTAACTACACAAGAATCCTATAAAACATATGTTTATGCAAGATTGACTTACATTATCAGCAAATTTTAAAACTTATTATATTATATTCAATAATGTTTAAGGAAGTGAAAACAGATACACCGCCCTAGATATTAAATAATCTGTTAACATTGCGATAAGCTGTACTACTGCGTAAAGCTGAATAATTAAGTAATGTTCAGTAAACTTTCTTCTGAAACAGATCTACAGTAGAATTCGTAATAATCTAAAACTGCTCAGCGTTAGGGACCGCAAAACCGAATGAAAATTAATATTCAACAAAATTAATCTCGCAAATCTCGTTTAGTATGATGCGCTGGCTTTATTCGCCTTAACGCTGGATGTATAAATAAGTTTCTTGCACAGCGGGAGGCTCTTTTATTTATATTGGAGCCTGTCGTAATACTTGTAATTACCGCTCGCTAAGCTAGATGCGAGCCAAGGTATTGTAGGACACCTTATTTCCTAATAGTTGAAACCCATTGTTTACATTTTTTGCTACAAATTGAGATTGAAAGAGCCAAGTAATATTTCGGTGTCTAGCAATCGCACGTTTACGCTGGTGCCTATATTCTATAAATTAGGAGGTATAAGTGCTATAAATAAAATTATATTAGAGGACAATGTATACAAATCAGTGTATAAATGCTCTGAAGTCTGGACATTACATATTGATTAGGTGGTGCGTATAAAAACTGTTAAGTATTTACCGTTTCTGATATGTATGCTAAATACCTCCTTATTTAAATAACTACAGAAACCTAAGTAAACGTGACTACTTTTTATAAATAAATTAATGCATATTACTAAGAATACTAAATATAATATCTCCCGTGTAGTACCGGGTTAGAATAACACCACCCCCTTTCTTCCCGTGGGTGTCGTAAGAGTCGACTATGGGAACCGGGTTGTAGTGTGTTGTGGGCGATGGGCTAGCAACATATCACTGCAATATCACATTTTCTCCATCTTTAAATCTACAATTGCTAAATGTGGTACTAGAATTGAATTTCATGTGCTCTGCCTACCCCTTTTAGGAATACAGGCGTAAGTTTATCTATGTGTGTGTGTGTGTGTGTGTTTGTGTGTGTAATAATATAATAAGTTCATGGGAAGTAACAAACAGATTATAACAATATTTTTACAAAATATTTGAGTAGCGACTTGTACAATACGTTTTACATTACACGAAAAGATATCATCATGTGGATAGTTATAATCTATTTCTAATCAATTGTACCGAGTCGTCGAGTTCATTTTTCTTAAGTCTACAACGACATACCCATTTGTCCTGTATCTTCGATGTTATGTATGGAACACATGTACAAGTCGAAGTTTATATGTCATGTTAGGTTAGGTGTCAGTGACTCAGTGTTAAACTCATTGCTCGCCTCGCCTGTAAAGTTCATTAGTAACAGTGATAAAGTGCCTTCCTGCATGTATATTATTTGTGGAGACCTGTAGGGCTCTTAAAAATAGGGCTCTGTCCAAAAATAAATTCTGTTTAGCTTTAAGCTCGCTGAAAGATTTATGGCAGTCAGACGTCCGGGATTATTTCTTGCAAATTCAAGACAACTGGTGTGGCTCCGTTGAATATTCATTATCAGAAGACTTAGGAAGTTAAGACTGCATCCGATTAGTGGGACATTCGGCCTACAGTCGTAAGAAGCGAAATTTAGTACAGGAAGCGAGCAAGACGCAGCGATTTATTTTTGGCGGAGACATTAAGTAGCCGCCGTTTTATATCGCACTGTCCGCCCGAAATATCGAACGGTTTAGGACAACGGCCATCACTTTCATTCCAAATTCAAACCATGCAGTCTCCGCTAGATTGTTCTATAAAAACCCAACAGTTTCGTAAAAGCTCGGTTGCTTCACTTCCGTTATCTCAAACACTTCGTTAACGTGCTATAATTGCAGGCGCTAAATGTAAGCTCTGTTGTAGGTAGTATGAAGCGGCCAATCCACGGCAATCGATACATTCGAAATGGACCAGTCAATAGATAATACTAGCGATGTATTAGCTACTTAAGCCACTAAACGGATGATAGCGTTGACGCCACTAATAGCGCAATGTCTTTTAGTGGGCACGGCAGTCCGTCGGGCGCTTATCCTCGGCTTATCGTCGTCGTGCAAGTTCTTCAACCGACGGCTCACGGCACAGCACTAAACAAAACTGAAATCGCCGCGCAAATCCGCGAGAAAACTCCGTCGGCGAAAACCGCAGACCGTTTGAGGTAAAATATTAAATGCGCCGTAGGATTTGTTCATGTTCTGGTGCAGGCTGGTTTTAATATTTGATGAAGCGCTCGCTTCCGGGCGGGGACGTTTTGTCTGGCCCTTAATTGCGGAGTGATGCGTCCGCGGCCAACTTGCACGCTAAGAGGAATACATATTAAACGTCCCGTAGCTGCCCGGCTTACTCAGCGGACTGCCTGTTTATTGCTAGCTCGAAGACTATAAATTTTATGAGTGTCCACAAAAGGCTCTATAAAATGTTGTAATATCTTTTCGCTGTTTGACGACCGCTTTAGCCTAGTTGGTAGTGACCCTGCTTTCGAAGCTAGAGGTCCCGGGTTCGAACCCCGGTCAGGGCATTTATTTGTGTGATGAACACGAATATTTGTTCCTGAGTCTTGGATGTTTTCTATGTATTTAAGTATATATTTATATATATAAGTATGTATATCGTCGCCTAGTACCCATAGTACAAGCTTTGCTTAGTTTGGGACCAGGTTGATTTGTGTAAGATTGTCCACAAATATTTATTTATTTATTTATTTATTTATCGATTGGTTTAGAAAAATAGCGTTATGTTTATAGACATTGCTTAAAATAAGTACACCATTTGATAAAAAACACAACTTTTCAAATACTCATTGCTCTTCTCCAACATTCGCATCACATCCGGGGAGTGTAGGTATTATGAGTGTTGTCGGTTGATTCTAATTTCCGCGCGGATGCGCGTTCCATGATCTAAAGCAATTAATATATCCGGATCCGTCTCGGCCCCCTTTTCAGTTTGGGCTCGTGGCAGCTGTAAAGGGGACAGAGTGATGTCCTCTATACCAATGATGGCAATGGCACATTTTGTGCATGAACAATTTTATAAACTTACAGGTTTATTAACTTTGTAACCACGTGTGGTGCCGGGTTAGAATAGCACTTGCCCCTTTTGTCCCGCGGGTGTCGTAAGAGTCGAGTATGGGAACCGGGTTGTAGTGTGTTGTGGGCGAATTAAATTTCATGTCTACCCCTTTTGGGAATACAGGCTTTTTTACACCTTTTTGAAACATATAGTATGCAAGCAGAAAAAAAGATGAAATATTTGTTCAAAATCAGTTCATTTCACCGCATAATATGAACAATTTCTAAGACAAGCAACTAAAACGAATTTTATTCTCATGTTATATCAATATCTACATGGTTACTGGTGCCGTAGTTTATGGAAGCTTGCGATTCCACAATAGTATACCTAAAAAGTACGTGGGGCGACCTTTTAACTTAAGTATTCGTTGTATCGTTATTCGCTATCTCCACCTAGAAACAAGTGCAGCGTCACTCTCAACACAGCCCAAAACAAAATATTTAGCTCAGTAAGGAGTAGGACATTTGTACACAAACTGAGAAAAAAATGCTTGTTCAAATAGACAATACGAATAAAACCGAAGTCTGCTTGTTAACACAGTTAGTAATTGAGTAATAATGTCGAGCTGAAATTATTCGATTCACCCGGTCTTATTCATCCATCCTCGCATCGTGTATGTACGAGTACGTATGGTAATGTATGCACTAAGTAAGTTGTGGCGCTAGCCGGAGCTGTTTTACTTAGTGGTACCAATATTCATCAATTCTACACAGATGAGGATTATTTAATAACAATAGTGTGAGCAAACTACGAAACCGAAAAGTGATATTAGGTAAATATAGCCTAATATAGAAAAAACTTCAACAATATAGTATATGGTTTCGAGAACGGATTACATACATTATTTTTATTTTTATGAATACAGTTAAGATATAAAATTGAATATATTATATATTTGACACTTGTTAGCTGCAAGGTAAAAAAACAAACGCAGTTACGAATTTAGTAAAAATAGTAAATATGACTTTTCATTCTGATAGTTATGTCTTAGAATTTGCCTTATTTTACTTCCACTAGTGCAACATGTTTCCATGAATGAATAATAGACATACTGATATTTCCGAGTCATAGAAATTTATTAACAAGTAATAATAATAATAACAAGGAACATTTATCTAATTTTTTTAATAATAAATACATACCTACGAACTCTTCTCATATTAAACCTACATTTAAATAAAAGGGTCTGATGGAAAGATGTCACTAAATCCTAAAATTAATTTAAAAATACGTTGCGACTTTTTCGTCTAACATCTACTAAAAAGTAGATTCGGATCTGCAAATGTAGTCCGCAACTTTTTGTTTCAACCCTTCTGCAGTTCGTGTTCACAGAAATTGATGAATACGAATGGCATCTGGGGGTCGCCATCTGTCAAATTTATCTTCCATTTTCCTCTTTATGTAACTGATTTTTGTTCATGGCCAGTATTTGAAATTTGTCAGGTCGCATGAAATAAACACAACATAGAATAAAACTAACATTGCAAATGCATGCCAGCACAATTTGAAATACATCATTTTTATTTTCTTTAAGTATACCTACTTTCACATGTTTATTGTGTATCTACACATTTTTGTCATTTATTAACTTTTTTATAATATGTTATGTACATAGTAGTGAAATTTTTGAAGTTTAATTTGTAGGTACATTATGAATAAATGAACATGAGTAGGTGCTTTAAACACAAAACTTTAGCCGGCGGAGTAATATAAATTTTGTATTCCTTTTTTTTGATCACGTTTATCAATTATACCCCAGTCTGCCGTTATGACAATTTATACCATAAACAAACTGTCATCAATCTCACCACAGTAAATTCTTCTAATAGCATTTTCTAACAAACTAATGGGCAGATATAACAAAGCAGTGGGTCGGCTCAGATTTACGGTTGTAACGTAACAGCCAGTTTGATGAGTATAAGAAACAAACAGGACACGCGTGGCTGCCTTCAATTACGGCGCGCGATATATGTACGGTTCGAGTCGTAAAGGCCTCGTAGCGCACACAGCGACAGTAGGACTTTCACCACATCGTCTATTACCATAATCTATAGTATTACTAGCTTATGCCCGCGAATTCTTCCGCGTAAACTTCCACTCCCTATCTCATCTCTTCGAGGGATGACTTAGGGATAAACAGTATCTTATATGTTAATCCAGGCTATAAACTCGGTTGTATACCAAGTTTAATCATAATCCGTTAGCTCCGTTCCGTTAGCACCATAAAGTCAGTGACTAACAATCTATCAAACTATTAGTCAACAACTGTTGAACTGAAGAACTAAGTACAGTTCCAAGATCCCAACCTGCTAAAAAATAATCTACTTCAATTAAAAGTTGGACTTGATCTGTGTAGTGCTAGTAGATTACAAGATAAAATAAAAGTTGGCGTACGAGAAACGTCTCTTGTTTCTAAATCAAAGACTAACATTACAACATATATCTGGAAAGCTGGCGTACTGTGTTGTATTCGCTATCCGGCGCCGAGAGAGCACACACCATACTCGAGATGCGAAGTGCTGGACGTAATTGGAAAAGCCACGTGATTACGCACTTCACATTGGCGAAAACCCTTCGTTTGAGGTTTATGACCTTCGTGAAGGTTTACTCATCATTTCCTGTGAGATAAGTTTCTATATAGTTGCAAATTGAATATAAGTTATAGCTATAGTGTTTTATACTAGTGTAGTGCAGAAATGGTAGAAATAGGAAACCATTGGAATTATTAAAAAGTAGGTAGGTACTTAAGTTGTTTAAAAATAATCTAAGTATTGCCCTTTCATAATATATTATATTACATGTAGAAGTAATACGCTGAATTATTACTCAACGATGCGAAACGGATTTAGGTGAAATATATATATATATATATACATAACAATTACCTACCTTTTCAATTCAGTTCTTATTTTCTATAATTAATGATATAAATTACAATGATCAAACTGCCACGTCACATTTATTACATTAGCGGCTATACAATTCGCACTGAAACGGCCGCAATGGTGATGTGATAAAATCCCAATGGTCAATTTAGCACGTAATTGCTTAATTCAGTGAAAGTACAATTAACGTTTCGCCGGACGGACGTTTGATTTTCAATTACATGTGAAACTTTAGATAAATTCAAACAGTTTAAGAATAATGATGTCTATAGGAAAAGTGATCTGTTGGCGGAAGGCACATACACATGTATTTTCGCTTTAAAGATTAACTAGGAAACTTTGAGGCGAAACTCGACTTGGGTTCGTGAGGCTATCTCATCCTTTGTGAAAAGTAGCTGTCATTATTTTTACTAAACGCGATTTCGACGCATGTATTAAAAGAAAACCGGCCAAGTGCGAGTCGGACTCGGTCACGAACGGTTCCGTACCATTATCTATAAAAACGGCAAAAAATTACGTTTGTTATATGGGAACCCCCTAAAATATTTATTTTATTCTGTTTTTAGTATTTTTTGTTATAGCGGCAACAGTCATGTGTGAAAATTTCAACTGTCTAGGTAACTATCACGGTTCATGAGACACAGCCTGGTGACAGACGGACAGCGATGTCTTAGTAATAGGGCCCCCTTTGCGTACGGAACCCTAATAATGTGAGAAAATCGCAAAAGTTAAATCAATTTAGATTAAAGGCATGTGAACTGTCATATTCAGAAGTAGTTAACTGATTTATTTACAAACGGTAATAATAGTTAAAGAACAATAACTTAAATAATATTATAACTAACTTAAATCTAAAACAGGCCCTTGGGGCATTGTACCGAGGATGCTGGTGGCATTTACTCGCTGTATCGCAATGCTGATACGTTGTGCGAGGAAGTCGCCAGCTCTTCGGTCGGCAATTACGTCAACCAAACGCTTTGCGATTTGAGTAAATAACTTGTGCGCGCTGGGACCTCATGGACCAAGAGTTTCGACCCGTTAACTGATTAGTAAATTTAGTAATAAATATCATAATTTACATGATTAACAACGACGTCCCTGGCTTGCTCCTAGGCGGTATTTACCGCGTATCCTCTATGAGCAGATTATCCCTAATCTTATATCGTTAAAATAAACACGAACAATTGCTATGTGTAATTGTCGACGCGTTCGCTTTTGTAACTACTCGACCTCAATCGACTCTTCAAATATATTTCTAACCACACGTTTTAGTAACATGATATTGAAAGACGTATATTCTGCATGTATTTGCTATTGGCAAACTATAATTTATTGAATGGTTCCATTCTTGGAATGATATGTAAGTGTATGCTTTTCCATTCCAATGCTTGTGAATACGTAGACGCAAGTGCTTATTTTTGCTCTGGTAAAAGTATTACTTATTGCATTTTAACGGGTCGTCAAATAGAGACCCATTATACCATATTGTACCCATTAAAGTACTCCACTAGTGAACAAGCTAGCATTGAAAATACACTCTGACGACCTTAATATAAATTGCGAGCTTTTTATATTTTAACCAGTAATATATTAAGTATTAAATCTCCAAGACGGATCCAAACACACGGGACGGGTACAAATGAGTACCTAATTGCAACCTCTGGAATTTGAGTGCCATAAAGTAGATTAAAAAATAATAATGTAAATTAAAAGAATCTGCCGACTTGAGTAAACTATCCCCTCTTTTCGAACCTAAAAAATAAATCCACACGAATGGCTTGCAATAAAGCGAGAGAGACCTTTTCCCAGCTAAAGTAATTTAAGATAAGGTCGCGAGATTGTAAAAACACTTGAAAAGTCAATATGAGTCGTGGACGTATCTAGTGTGAGAGCTCATTGTTGCATTGCTGTCAAGTGGCTGTTCCCAGCGAAATGCATAGATAATTCGAGCTTACTCGACATCGCTCAAAAGGGTAATTTATGTGATCCGCAGCGCACGCGGGCACTAACTTACCCGCCTTGTAGTTTCGTGAATAATGGTCCTCCGTGGAAGATTAGTCGCTTTCGCTTACCTGAAAGAAATCCAGACATTAGAGGTGGAATAAGAGTCTAAATGAGGGGTTTGGAAACGGTTTCCAGGAAAGAAGATAATTTTTAATATCGATAGTAGATATCTGAGGCACTAGAGAGAACAACGCGTGAAGGTAACTAGTTGAAATTAAAACCATATATAGGTACTCAGGTCTACAGTCCCATAATTGAAGCTCTAAAAAAATCAAACTTATAAGAAATGTGAGGAAATATTAAAATTAAAATACTGTTAGTTATTTTAATTTTAATATTAATCAAGTGGATAATATTTCCTAAGGGAAAAAAAGTTTTTTTTACTTCAAATTCAAAATAAATATAAAATTTAACATCCTTATCCCTGAATTAGACGAAATAGAGTATAATGACGATTTTTTTACAAAAAAAAAATTAATCTGCCGCTCTTTTCATTTTTAAACTTGCTATTTGAACAAGCTATTCGAGCACCTTGTTGAACCGCACATAAATATAGTACCATAGATTTTGTTTTGTTTTTAATGTCGTAAGTATGGTTACAGAGTCTAGTATAGTGGTGGTTGGCAGTATGTAATTTTTCCTTTGTCAGTTTAATGTTAGTAAGCAAATTTAAAAAGTTAGAGCAGCGGACAATAATGGTTTTTCTTGTTTATGGCTCCCTACATTAATTCTTGGTCTAAGGAGAAGCCATAAACAAGAAACTTCATGTCTTCATTTGGTGATATTACACATACATTTCCGAGCATGTTTGAGAAAACGTATATTTCGACACTCTCAAGGGAATCAAAATTTATTGGTTACTTCCCGTTGACCTAGAAACCTATGAAATACCTATATTTGGCCAGTAATAATCCTCTTGTCTTAAATCTGAAAACTACACATTTCTAATTAAATCATAAAAAAATATAAAGTTGGTAATCAATAGATCTAGTACGGAAACCTCGGTAGACTAGTCCGATTCGCACTTGTCCGGTTTTTTAAATACATATAATTACTTGGCCATGGCATAATGTTTTTGATGGGATCTCATGTCTTTTTGTAGGCAGCCCTTCTTTTTTTTACTTCATACTTATATCTATCTGTACACATATTTATATACTTACATCGTATAGGTGCACTGTGCCTACCTTGTTATTATTACGTAGTTTCGGTGTAGGTTCTGTAAAGCGTGAAAATAACTCAATGGAAATAGGTCTACAAATAATACAGTTGATTCATTTGTATCGCGCGCTCATACCAGAATTCGTACTCTAATAATTATATTATACCTGTAGCAACATCAAATATTTTACATGTGATACACCCGATAAGCTGGTACCTAAATATTAAATCAATGAAACTTCAAAAAAAAAGGGCCCTGCGTGATAGATGCCGAGCACCCTTGGCTTTCCACTTCAAATATGTACCTGAACTATTATCAATAATTATAGGTACATATTCTAAAGTGTACCTATTGGAACTGCAAATCTTAATGATACTTATAAGCAAACACATTGCAATAGCACCTACTTATAAGCGTTATAAGATCTTAATGCAGTATTATTCTACTAACATAAACCAATAAACCGCTCACTGCTTCTTTTAGTTTGTCTTGTCATTTAAATATTCTGCATGTTTTAATACGTAATTCTTACTGCTACTGAAACGCATGGAAACCAATTATGTTTCATACAGTTACTTGTGATTATAATTTCCTCTAGTCTGCCGTTCGGAAAGTATTTTTAGAGTATGTTATTTATTAATTAGCGGCGAAACACGCTACAGTGAACACAGTTTTGTTAATAGCTGTGTCAATTAAAATAATGTTTTAGACGGTTTCAGTTCGATACCGCACCTTTTTAAAATTTAAATACCTATCTAGTGTACTTTAGTTTGTTTGAGTCAAAAATCCCGTAATTAATATTAATTTAATGCATATAAACATTCAGCCATCTGGCCATAAGACAACATTAATTATAGACAAAGCACATTTTAACGCCCCATTTAACTTAATAAATATCTCTATTTTGTTTGCCGTGTTTTACGGGGTGAGTCAAGATTGCCTAGAACTACATAGTGAGGCAATTTGTGAGCTTCCACGTTCCAAAAATCCCACGAATGGCTCTTGACCTCGCACGCGCCCGCTTTTAGCAGCGCCTCCGGCTCGCACTGTGTCGCACAGGAACACGCAGCACCTCCGTGCGTCAGGGCAGGGACTACTGAATGCCCTATTCGTGTCAGCACACGAGTGTGATCTGCTTGCTTGGCGATGGACGGCTGTGTGTAAGGAGTGTCTGAAGTTTTGTAAGATGAAGGATGATAGGCTCTCTAGTGTGCCTACATAGATGTTTAGTATACGGATGTTGACACTAAATAATACAATCAATAAGTACGAATTTTCTCGAAAAGGGATCAAATTCTGAAACAAAAGGAAAAAAAGTAACTCAGAAGAATAAATCTAAATATATAAAAGAAGAAGTCCTGATCTACCATCAACGCACAGCCGAAGCTACTGGAACTAGAAACTTCAAATTTGGTCCAGAGCTTACTTTTATGCCTTAAGCAAGGGATAAGACGGGATTTTTGGAAATTACACTCCTAAGGGGGTAAAACAAGGGATGAAAGTTTGTATGGGAAACGTAATTTTTTTGGACTTACAAACTTGAAATTTCGTATATAGGCTCTCTGTTTAAATATAATAAAACTTATTTCAGCGTTTTTTGAAATTGCTCCTCTAAAGGGGTGAAAAGGGGGTTCTGTTAACGCATAAAATAAACATAAAATCTTTGCAATACATTTAATAAATTCTAGTTGAATGACAATCAAGAAAAATCAATAACATATGTCAATGTTCCTTTTGTAACGAAAAATAAAGTAGCCACTTCTATGGCCAAAGAGGCGCGAACATGCCGGCCCCCTTGAAGGTCTTAGCTTCAATAACTAGGTAGTGGACAAATCTTAGTAACAGGACGCCTGCATGATCCAGACCCGGTGAAAATGTCTACTACTCGGACGACACCATCTTGGCCAGGATGTACAGCAGTGACTCTTCCCATTTTCCACTTCAAGGGAGGGAGGAAGTCTTCCTTGATTATGACTAGAGTGCCAATATCTATAGAGGGAATTTTTCGATTCCATTTGGCTCTTTGTTGCAGTTGAGATAAGTATTCGACACTCCAGCGACGCCAAAAGCGCTGCCGTAACTGTTCGATCCGTTGGTATCTTTGTACAGCATTGCCAGCTGGGCAAGTAGGCTCCGGTAGTGCGGTCAGTGGACGACCAATAAGAAAGTGACCCGGAGTAAGGGGTGACAAATCTTTTGGCGATGATGATAATGGTGTCAGTGGACGCGAATTTAGAATAGCTTCTATTTGACATAATGTAGTGCCTAACTCTTCATACGTGAGATGAGCTAACCCAAGAGTGCGTTTTAGGTGATGTTTGGTAGACTTCACACCTGCCTCCCAAAGACCGCCGAAATTGGGAGCATAGGGAGGCGTAAAATGAAACTGGATGCCATCGTTCGAAAAGGTATCCGGTAATTTAGCCTTAATTTCATTCCAACCACCCACAAAATTAGACCCATTGTCGCAATAAATGTGCGAAGGCATTCCACGACGAGCAATAAATCGTTTGAGCGTTAGAATAAAGGTAGCACTCGTCATGTCCGTAGCTAATTCTAGGTAGATTGCTTTGGTAGCGAAACAAATAAAAACGCAAATGTAAGCCTTGATATATTTAGCGCCGCGCCCCTTCTTGCTACTAATCATGATTGGACCTGCGTAGTCAACTCCAGTCACGTTAAAGGCAGCCGATATTTCAACTCTAGCAGCCGGTAAATCTCCCATAATGGGATAATTCACACGAGCAGCTAGCCTCGAACATGTAACACATTTGTGAACTATGGATCTAGCTAAATCTCTACCCCCGATTGGCCAATACCTTTGACGTACATTAGCTAATAATAATTGAGGCCCTGCATGCATTGACTTGACATGCTGATCTTCAAACACCTTTGTAGTTAGGATGTCACGTTTTGGTAATATTATAGGATGCTTGACATCAAAGCTTGTGTTACATTGTGATAACCTACCTCGTATACGAATGAGTCCCATAGGACATAAGAAAGGTTGCAACTTGGCGAACGAACTATTTCGTGGAAATTCCTTGTTTGACTTGATTGTCTCAATTTCTCTTACAAAGTGTTTAGCTTGGACACTCTTGAGTATAATAGTTAAAGCCTTGTTTAATTCATCACATGACAATGGCCCCTTGACGCGTTGTCCTGGAGGGTAAACCTTAGTATAATCAATAAAGCGTAAGACATATGCCAATACTCGCTTCATTTTAGTCAACGTAGAGCATCGATTGAGTATAGTATTGATCACATCGTCTTGAGGCTGTGTGACAACGTTTGAGACAACTCTTTGTTCGGGTAGTTCAACAGGGTTAATGCACTGATGCGTAGGCCACATCCGTTCTTCTGACATTAGAAACGAGGGTCCATGCCACCACAATTGGTTTTTTTTAATGGCATCAGCTTTTATACCTCGAGAGAGGACGTCGGCCGGGTTTGCTTCACTTGCAACATACCTCCATGTAAAGGGAGCTGTAGCTTCTTGTATCTTTGATACCCGATTTCGCACAAATGTCTTCAAGTTATTTGGCTCGGCTCCTAGCCAACCAAGAACAATAGAAGAATCGCACCAAAATACAAATTTGTCAATGGTAAGCCTTAGCGATTGTTTGATCTTCTGACAAAGTCGAGCCGCCACCAACGCACCGCATAATTCGAGTCGCGGCAGCGTAGTGGACTTCAGTGGTGCTACCTTGGCCTTTGCACATAGTAAGTGAGAGTGGACTGTATCATTTGAATCTACAGACTTAGCGTATGCACATGCTCCATACGCCAACTCTGATGCATCGCAATAAATGTGAATTTCTACTCTTCTTGGCGTATTGAGTAGTACATGTCTGGGAATAGCTAGGGCATTGAGATGGTTTAGTGTCTCAACGATTTCATTCCAGTCACTTGAAATTTGTTTTGGAACTGCGGTATCCCAGTCCAATTTCTGAAGCCATAATCGTTGCAATAGAACCTTGGTTTGTATGACCGTAGGTGACACTAAACCCAATGGATCGAATATTTGTGATATCGTAGTTAAAATTGTTCGCTTCGTAACGGGTTCTTTAATTGCTGAAGTTACGATCTTGTAACTAAGAGTATCAGCTTCACTGTTCCACAATAGACCCAACGTCTTGGATACAGGAGATTCGTTGAAAGTGTATTGACAGTTAGCTGCCACATCGGACAGATTTGCAAGAACTACCTCATTGTTTGATCGCCACTTTCTGAGTTCGAAACATCCAGATAGTAATTGAGCGTTGACTTCAGCGCAGATTCTGGTTGCTTCGTCTATGGTATCTGCTCCAGAAAGCAAGTCATCGACGTAGAAGTCGTGCTCAATGACTGTACCAATCGAGCGGTCTTTGCATTCATCGGCGAGTTGCTTCAAACATCTGACAGCCAGGTACGGAGCTGAAGCTGTACCATATGTTACGGTGTTTAATTGAAATACTGTATAGGGTTCATGCTTGTTTTCACGCCAGATGATCTGCTGTAGCGGCCTTTGTTCATGACGAACAAGAACCTGTCTATACATCTTAGCTATGTCTGCAGAGATAACTATTGCATGTTGTCTAAATCTCAGCAATATTGCGAGTATGTCATCTTGAACAACAGGTCCAACTAGCTGAATGTCATTGAATGACAGTCCACTGGATGTGCGCGCCGAGGCGTCAAAAACCACCCTGAGCCTCGTCGTTAGGCTGTCCTCTCTTATTACAGCGTGATGTGGTAAGAAAAATTGCTTGACACTGTCATCAGGTGTCACCTTTGACATATGACCCATACTTTCGTATTCATTGATGAACTCTTTGTACGATTCTAAGAGCTTTGGATTGGCGTGAAGTCTTCTTTCAAGTGACAGGAACCTCTTTTCAGCCATTGAGAAAGAATCCCCAAGTGCATTTGCATCTTGTTTCAATGGCACTTGTACGAGAAATCTTCCGTCTGAAAGGCGCTCTGTAGTCTCCTTAAAAATCCTTTCGCAGATGTGCTCTTCCTCGGACCAGGGTTTCACTTCCGCTACTTCTTCGAGTTCCCAAAATCTTGCAAGTTGATCTTGCACTTCTATTGTTGAAGCAAAGTGACATCGTAACCTTGGAGTTGCAGGAACGCTTCCTGACACCACCCATCCCAACTTTGTCTCTTGCAGTGTTGGTTGATCCTTGCCAAGGTGGATCCGCTTTGTTTGGATTAAATCCCAGAAAATGTCAGCTCCTAGTAGAAGGTCGACTTCTCCTGGTGTAGCGAAATCAGGGTCAGCTAAACAGATGCTGTACGGAATCTGAATCTCCTGGATGTTCATTTTGTACGCGGGGAGAGGCTCTGTTATGTTAGGAATGACATAACATTCAATTGTCGCTTCGAATGCCCCATTCATAGCTTCTAGATGCAGACCACACTTGTTGACAATTGAAGATGGACGATTGTTCAATCCGATGACAGTTGTGTTGACAGCTAACATCTTTGGCTGTAGCACCTTCGCCAGTTTTTCGGTGATGAAGCATGACGTGCTGCCACAATCAAGTAGAGCACGAACGATATGTGCATTGTCTTGGCTGTCAAATATTTTGACACATGCTGTTGACAGGAGCACCTGGTGAGAGCTTCTTGCAGTAGCTGTAATAACCTTGGATTCAGCAATGGTCCCCTGCTTGTGCGGCGTTTCATCGTCCTTCGAATGCAGCAGCGAGTTGTGTCTCTTGCCACATACTCGACAGCTTGAATGCCTGCAGTTATAAACAGTATGGCCAACTCGAAGACAGTTGTGACAAGCCTTGACCTTGCTGACTATTTCTTTTCGCTTAGGAATCGCTTCTTTGAGAAAATCGACGCAATGGTATATTGTGTGGTCTCCGTTGCATACCACACACTTCCACTTCGACTGCGAGTTACTGACAGTTGCTAATCCCCGGTTGACATGAGGTCTTGATGAAGTAGACGGCTTTAGCTTATTGTGTCCTTCCAAACTCTCGAGAAGATCTGCTCGGTTCTTTAAGAATGTGTTGAGCGCAGCGTAGTCCACTTTATCGATAGAGCCTCGAAAGGTTTCCCATTCCTTTAAGGTGCATGGGTCCAGCTTAGTAGTTACTATATGAACGAGGAGTGTGTCCCAGCCTTCAGTCGCCTCTCCCAAGGCATTAAGAGAGCGAAGGTTCTTGTTGAACATGTCCAAAAACTCGCGTAAATCCTTTGATGTCTCACGTGGTTGCTTGGCGTCGAACAGCGATTTGACGTAATTATTAATTAAAAGCCTACTGTTGTCATAACGATCGATAAGCATATCCCATGCAATAGGATAACTGCTCGTTGTAAGCTCAAGTGAGCTTATTAAATTTAACGCACTACTTTCCAAACTGGCTCGTAAATAGTGAAATTTACTTATAGCATCTAACGAATCATTATTGTGCACCAAAGAGCAGAATGTATCTCTAAAGTGTAGCCAGTTTTGAAAGGTTCCGTCAAATTTTGGAAGAGATATCGTTGGAAGACGAATTTGATACGGCCTACCATTAGAAGAACCGCCATGATGAACGTCAGAGCCCCCATCGTCTCCCTGATTGCATTTCATCATGGACTGACTACCCTGGCTACCGTCGAGGGAGTTTGACCGTGCGCGCCTAGTATGCGCTAATAAATCTTTAGCTTGTACCATTGCGTTTAGATATGTCGTTTCAAAAAGTTCCCGTTCGATATATTGCTCGTCGGGATCCTCGCACAAACATTCGATTTCCAATTGAACTTCATCAAACTCTAACGACAATGATTCCATTTTCGCAACCCTAAGTTCCAATTCCTGGCGCTCCGGGTCCGGCAGTAAAGTTCCCGAAGGATATTTAGAAACATTCTTTTGAAAAATCGTAAGTCGCGCCTTAATAGAACCACGCTTCCGTATTAGTTTAGTAAATTCATCTTTATTTGACATTTTGTAATTCAATTGTACCAGTTTTCATAAAATCAATAATCAGTTTTGAAGTTTAAAACAAAAGTGACGTTTGGAAAAATATATTTCAAAATTTTATTCAAACTCGAAAATACGTAATTTTAAATGATAAATTTTGGAATGATAGCAAATATTAATTAATTAAATTCGCGAAATGCGGAGGAATGATATGGAATGGACTCACTTTCTTTCAGCCGTAGACCAACCCCACCACAGAATCTCCTCGACCAGCCGGCAGCTCATATACTAGCAAACGATCGATGGTCCAGGATATAATTCATATATTTGCATTGATTTGGGTGTATACTTGTACAGGCCGAAGATGGGTACTCTGTCGAATGATAAATTGACGATTAGAAATTGCGTTTTGCTGTTGCGTCTTGCTTCCTTTACGTAGCTCCTGCACCACGCGGCGAGTAGCCACTGCTTGCACGTCGTCTCCGTTGTTGCCGGCGCGGCAGTGATTGATGCCGTGATGCCCGTAGACTTTGTATGAAGATACGTGTAAGGAATTATTTACGTAGATATACGATTCGCGTTTGTATCGTGGTCGTATGGACCAAAAATATCATGTTAACGCATAAAATAAACATAAAATCTTTGCAATACATTTAATAAATTCTAGTTGAATGACAATCAAGAAAAATCAATAACATATGTCAATGTTCCTTTTGTAACGAAAAATAAAGTAGCCACTTCTATGGCCAAAGAGGCGCGAACAGGTTCCAACTTTGTACGGGGAGCAAATCTCTTTTGAAGTTAGAGATTTGAAACTTTATAAATAGACTCTATGTTTAAATACAACAAAACTTATTTCAGCCTTTTTTCAAAATTGCTCCCCTAAAGGGGTGAAAAGAGGGTTCCAAGTTCGTAAGGGGAGCAAATTTTATTTGAAGTGCGAGATTTGAAACTTCGTATACAGGCTCTCTGTTTAAATACAACAAAACATGTTTCAGCGTTTTTCTAAATTGTTCCCCTAATGGGGTAAAAAGGGGTTCCAAGATTGTGCGGGGAGCAAATCTTTACTTTTCGTAAAAATCGATATAGGTGTCATCTTCGAGGTTTCTCGGGGTGCCGATTACGAAAATGACATCCATTTTCAAATCCAAGATGGGGACATTTATTTTTCTTAAAAATCGATATGGGTGTCATCGTCGAGGTTCCTCGGGATGCGGATTACGAAAATGACATGCATTTTCAAATCCAAGATAGCGGACATTTATTTTTCTTAAAAATTGATATGGGTGTCAATGTCATCTTTGTTGTTCCTCGGGGTGCCGATTGATGACATCCATTTTAAAATCCAAGATGGCGGACATTATTTTTTTCTTTTGAGTAATTTTTCACAAAAAGTTAATAGCATCAGACTACTGACAGAAACAAATAAACCTCATTTATATCTCTGTTACCATCTAAAATCTAAGCGGACGAAGTCGCGGGCGGCCGCTAGTAATTACATAATTATAAGTCTTCAAAGTTTTAAGAGGGGGCATACTCTGTCCCTTTTCCGCAAAACGCATCTTTGTATTGGAACGATCGTCATTTACTATGGCGCTCGTGGTCAATGATGTCACTGATCTGTCGCGCTTTCTCTCTCTAACCAGTAACATTAAAACGGTTGTAGCTTCGTAATTTTTTAAGATATTGAAATTGGATTTTCACCATTTGTCATATTTTTTGCCTTCTTTCTTTTGGGGTAGTCTTTTGGAGTAGTCAAATTATGAGTCAACATCCCTATTATTGTTTTGTTCCTTTAAATTGATTTGTTCCACAGTGTATTAAAGTAAATAAATAAATAATAATGTCCCAAAAGGATCGGACATTGTGCCGAGATATCCCAAAGGAGAGATACATAAGGTTAAGGTTAGGATTTTATAATATTTTTGTGTTTTGTAAGTAATACAATGTAAGTCTTTATTGGACATAATATAACAATACAATATAAATTATCCTAAGTCAATAAACGCATATATTATTAAATAAACCAAAGATACATACTTACAACTACAACAAAGAAACAAATAAGTTTCGTAAGTGTATTATTATATTTTACTTTTATAAAAATATTGTAAAACCTAACCTAAGACCAGAAATAAATAAAGAGAATAATAATAATAAATGTAGTTTCATGGTGTGATGACATCCATCTATTGATTGTAAGGACGAGGCATTGCCTTGGACTGGCACCGTTCAAGAATTTACAAAGCACATATGCTAATATCGCATTTGCAATTAAGATGACAGCGACGCCCACAGAGGGACACCATTGTTTCGCACAAATCGTATCCCTGTCATTTAATATTAATGTATAACAATGTACTGTTAATATGGTGTGATTGATGCAAGTATAAGCCGCAGAGATAATATATTTTGTTTAATGTTACCTTTGTAGCACATTCTGCCGTTTGACTTTGTTGGAAGATAAATTCCGAAAAGTCCATTGTTAGTTAAGAGCGCTGTAGGTAAAGGTAAATGCTGCTAATTTCGAGCTCATGGCAACGCTTCCTTTACACCACACCGTAAGGCTCAAAATTAGGTGCTTAAAATTGTAAAATAGCCATACAAGAAAAGCGTGTGGCTTTATATATTTTTTAATTTTTTTCAGCGTGTTTACGCTGTCATATACAAGTCCGAGGCGTCCGAATGGCTCCCATAAACGGTTTATAAATCTTTGTTTAAATTTCACCACTGGTACTAATGAACGAATTTGTGAAGGGAAACTTTTGGCAAGAAGCAATCTCTCGCCATGGAAACTTGGCGAATTTAGGGGCGCGCCCGTGAGTACCACCAAAAGAATGTAATAAGACACAGGTGCCGTAAGTTCTTTATTGGATTTCGCACGTTCCGGCCCGAAGTGTTTGATGGCCGGAAGATTCTTGCTAAACTCTTTGCTAGGTATGATATACATTCCCTCTCAAAACGATCAATTGGGGCGGTCGTTCAATAATTTATCAACTTTTGGAATGGCAAGAAAAAGGAGCCTTATTCTTAGTGGGACATTGTTTGGTAATGATATTACAACTTTATACAAGTGCAATTGAATGTCCATGTTACTTAAGAAGTTTTATAACTTCATTGTTATCTATCTTAGTTTTGGTAAAATCGATTACGAGATATGTATTAAACATACAGGTTAGGTAAGCAATAACGTTAGGTAACCTAATATATTTAACCTACGAAATATTTTTTTACTTAAAAGTCCAACGCATACCGACTTCACAAGACGTAAACACGAATTGTAAATTGCATTCCACTAGACAGTTGAGTAGCCGTGACTCTTGAGTGTGTCATGAGGTCAACCCGAAAACTGTTCCACGGCGCGCCGACAGCAGAAAGGAAAAGTATATAGGCCGCCGCAGCCGCTTGCAGACCGTGTCATTGACACATGCAAATCCGAACAACGCCTCGGTGCCGGGTCATCGAACTCTCCATTCAATGACTGTCGAAAGTTGTCCGTGAATTCAAAATCGTAGCCTACGCGGAGCCCCCGCGGCTCCGACACGCGAATATGGTATTTAAAAGCACCCATAATAAAGTGAACTTACCTTGCAATCGTTCAACCGCCGGCCAAAGGAGAACAACTGATTTATGTGTCTAGTTCTACGTTCCGATATTGAAATCGCCGATTTCACGCTATATAGAGACTTAAAGCGGGGTGTTAAGGTTGATTGTTTGATTATTTACGTCGTGCATTCGTCAGATGCGATGCTAACACAAGGTGCGTCTGGCCATTGTATTATTAGCATTGCGAATTTCGACAAGCGCTCATCGCCATCCGCAAACCGGGACGTTTGGTATTATGCTAATCCTTCTTGTTTATTGGAAGGAATTTCGACGACCTGAAGACAAAACATGTACTCCAATATCAATATCAATATATTAAATATTATGTATGCCGTTATAGGAAACAAAGCAAAGATGGTCTTTACGTACGGACGTCTCGTGTCCACATAAATACACTCGGTATTGTCAACACTCGTGTTATTATGTTTGCGTGGCGAGCAGATGGGTATTATAATACTGTGCGACGGCGACGAGATAAGTGACGTCCTTGTCCCAAACAGGTACTTTCGGACGAGGGACGTCAAAGCTCTTAAACAGCGATGGACGCGTGCCCATGATAAGCAAATTATTTCGCGGAGAGATAGCGGGTGTCGAATTCATCTATCATGCCACGCTGTGAGTGACATCACCACAGTCTAATCTAATACGCCCCCAAGCCAGACAGGGTGAGCTATTTTATATCCACATAGGAACAATGTAGGTATCAAAGTCGACGTATATCCGTATCGTGATTTAATCTAGCACATTTATTTATTCACGTGTTTAAATACAAAAAAAGCAGACTAGAAAAAAAGAAAATAAAAGCACCCATTACAAGTTGGCTCGAGATTAAAGTAGGAATTAAAAGCGGCGGACATTTTTTGGGCAATATTAGCTCTTCTTTATTTATTTTTTCTGGCATACTACACGAATTTACTAGCAATTTTTTTCATATCCATTTTCTCACGCAACAACAAGTTTTGTGCTGTGATAGCACCTGCTGCATTGGTAGGATAGACCGTACGAGACTCGAGACAGACGGGTGCGGCGGGGGCGCGTTAGAAGCTGGCCGGTGGCCGCATTCCTTGCAGTTGAAAGTAACACGGCATCCGGCTGCGAAAAATTATCGCCTCGCCTGGCCAACCAGGGGATTATCAAACATACACACATATGTGAAGAACAATTTAGTGTTATCTTTTATAAGTCTTTGCATTTTGATTTGTTGTAATCGATATTTCGATGTAGGTATACATGCAAACATACATAGTAATAACCAGAACCAGAACTACTTTGATAACATAGGTCTGTCATATATCTGTGTATATTTACAACATATTAAGGATTTGTAGTTACTAGAAGCAAAGAAACATTAATAATTTAATTTTATTACATGGCAAACCATGAAATAATACGTCTTAATGACATAAATAGTGGTTATTTTTCCAACGCCAACCGAATTTCCGTCGCTAGAACGCTAAAATACGAAATAAATATACCTATAAATTTTATCTCGATAGATTATTTTATAGATGTGTATTGATCTTTCAATGACTTGGTGAACAAGTTCGTCGACCTCATGACGATTGGCTCGCGTGAAAGCAGACATTAGGGTCAATGAATGGAATTACTACAGAGGACGTTCAAAGCGATTAAAGAAATTTGCAAGGAAGAGTATATACGGGTATGAGATACAATACAAATACTCTTTATTGCACACCTCAATAAAAATACAAAGCAGGTCAGAGACATAACATAGCGAGATGTAAGCAGATGTAGACAACAGGCACATACTTATATAAGACGGAATTTAAAACCAATGTTTGCTTACCGTCTATCAGTAGGTACACTAGGTACAGTGCTAAACACAGTCATTTGTACAAATACCGTTGAACTTTCTTAAACTCGTTTTACGTTGTACTATATTTGTTAAGAAGGCTTAGATTTAAAACAAGTATGTTCTTTTCTCACTGCACCCGCCTTAACAATTTCTATTTATCTAGTTTTAATCAATATGTACTGGTCTAACAGAAGAAGGCAGCCAGACCAGTTTTTAGGTTTCCGTAGTCAAAATGATGAAAACCTTTTAGTTTCGCTGTGTGTCTGTCTGTATGTCACAGCCTATTTACTCGGAGAATAAAAGTATTACTATTATAAAAAATGGTATGAAAGTGTATTATGAACCTCTACTTAAACGTAATGTGAAATTACTAAAAAAAATAGGAGGGCACTCCATACTAATTAACCGGGGGATGAAAAAAAATTCAAAGCATATAGAAGTGTAGGGTATAGATACACTTTACAAAGACAGCTTATTATACATTACATGATTTTTTAATGATGAGAATGAAGAGTGGACGTAATTGTAATTTTAACAAATTAATTTTATAATTTATTAAAAATTAGTTATTGTTACTTTTAAAATTTAAAAATTATGTGGATTTTTAAATTTTAAAGATGTTTGAATATTATATTTTTTATCAATTACATGTTTAATATTACTTTGCGTAAGAAATATAAAAATAGAATGTAATGATTATTGTTATTTAAACTATAAGTTATTTCATTTCTGTGCCCTTACAGGGTTCATGTGGAACTGTAATCTCTAACTGAAAAACTGTTTACTAACATGATGAACATGCAATAAATGATTTGATTTTGATTTAATATGGTCCTAATTTGGGGATACTATGGTTTGACTGGTAATTATGTAAGGTGTATTTGATTTATGCAATATAGTTTAAAAAAATAAATTAATATCTATTTTAGTCAAATTAATTTCTAAAGCATCTCTAAGATTAGACACCCGACGCTGCGCCACACGTTGCCTTGTATAAAATAAGTAGCATTACAAGTAAATCCAAGTTACATGGTCTCGTTTCCTCCGCCGTCTGTGTGCAGATAAAAACATGGAGTTCCCGGTGCCATGCTGCTATCGAACAGCAGGTGTGCGCGCACAAATCTGTACGTTTTAATCTCTAGCTCATTTGCCGAGAAATGAATAACTCCTATCTGAGAGATTATTCCGCTCTTATTAGGCACATGTGGCATTCATGTACAACATTCTAGATATATTATGACCTGATCAATTATAAAAAAATGTTTGTTTGTTGTTTTTTTTTGTTTCTTTCTTATTAACTCTGCTATATCTGTTTTATCTGAGTTACCTATCTTAAATGTAGATAAAAGATAACTTGTTTATAGCTGTCTTTTACTTCTTATGTACATACAAAGAAAATTTATAGGGTAGTATGCGTGTGACAAAACTAAGTATCCAGAGTTTCAGTCCATTACAACTCTTATATGATTACGTGTACCTATCGTGTATTTATCGTGTATCTAGTTGAAATCACCAATAACTTTAGAAACATTAGACGGGACGGGACGGGACGCCCACGGTGTATAATGCACTGTACCCATGTACTGTAAACCATTAAATTAAATACATATAAATATATTTATCGCTGCACACCCCGACTTTTCCAATAGATATAATTAATCTCATTCGTTACTCGTTAATCGTTATCGGCTACTAAATTAGTATTAGGCGGAGTATTCTTTTTATAATTGTCAGTTTTTAGTTTGTTAATTTATATTTGTCAATAATTTAGGTTAAGTTTTATTTGTTCATTTTTATTTTCTTGTAATCCTATATATATATGTTTAATTTATTATATACTATATCCAACAAAAAAAAATAGGAAACTAAAATAACAACATTCGCTTCATTGTACTTCCTATATCAACTGAACTTTCAATTATTAGTGTTATTACCTAGTTAGCTGATTACAGCGTCACGTACCAGCCGACAATAGATAACAGAGTAATATGGTAATTTAATCCGGTGTTTGGCCAGTGAGATAGCAGGCGTAGTCTGTCTGACGCGTGCCTAATTGAGCGGGTTTCAGTGGGTTCACTTCATACTAACTAAAAAGTGCTTACTGATTATGATCAGCTATACGGTTCATAGCCTGCCTCACTCGCGCCTAGTATATAACTTGCTTTCGAAGGCCATAATACAACAATGTGTAACCGGAGGTCAGAGTTATCTATAGTGGTTCGCTTAAGGCGAGTTGTCGATAATTGTGGGGAACTGGGAAATGTCCGCCTTGACATCGAACGTGAAAATATGGTGAATTTGGCGTAGCACTCGAAAACTTTAATACTTTTGATTATACGCTGCATTCCGTATTTTATTCGTATTTATTTGAAGTTGTTGAAGATAATATCGGGCGGTTCCATCCCCTGGATCATAAACTATGTGTTTCTTGTGGAATAAAGAATTATTTATTATTATTTATTTAATATCTATGGTCCGACGAGGAAATAATCCTTAAAATTTAGATCGTTTGCCGCAACCTATACGAAGATAAAACGCATTAGAAATAAATCCTGTAATAATAATCATGTAATAGGAACCCTGCAATAATCTAAAAATCTATATAAAAGTAAAATACAAATCACAGATCCACTTTTAACAAATCCATGAGCGTTTGAAATATTAAATACAAACTCAGTCCGCGTATAAACTCCACTCCCTTCGAGGGATGATTTTTAGGATAAAAAGTATTCTACGGAATGAATAGATTATGGTGAAGTTCCATCAAAGATTGAGTAACTCTGGCATTTAGTAGGATTACTCTTACAGCGACGTCAATTCTTGGAATACTATAAAGATCGTTTTTAAGATTAATAGGTTTTCTTAATGAAGCAACAATCAATAGAGCCCTTTCCAATAGTCAATTAGAGAAATGTCGGACGTCTATCCAGTGCAATAACGAATTTGCCAGGGTAGGGTAAGTACGAGTAATTGAGACCGATTCAACGGTTTATAGCGTTCTATGCTCTAACGTTCTATATGGTAGAAGATACTTTTAGAAATGATAACTCGCTATTAAAAAATATGATATGTATATATATTAGCTTAAGCGAGCATCTGTACCTACAGTACAGCCGAATAGTTGTGATCGGCCTATATATAGTTATGGGGATTAAAGCGAGAAATCATGGCATATCAATTGCGTAAAAGCATTCATGCCAATCCATTCATTTTGTTTTATAGGTACTAATTTTTGCTTTTGGTTGTTTTATACGTTTTTATATTAATTTGTGTAAAGAATGACACTCTCTGTCTTCCTGATTACATACAGCTGAACATATTATATATAACAAATACATCAAAACTAATATTCAAGTTTATTTAGACAATAGTTAGGTGATTTGATCTGTAGTTACGGGTATAAAAACTTTCTTATACCTACTTTATTGGTTCCATGACAAACTAATTTTAGGAACAAACAGATCAGTAATGCGATGTTTATCACTGGTTATCTGAGGCCTCCTATTTTGCTCGAGTATATTGTATATCTAAAGCAGGTAAAGTTGTCTCACAACGGTTGTGAGCGTTATTATTAGTTACCTGTCAAAAATACTTTTAGGGGATTGATAGCCACAAGTTGGTTTGAAAACTCAGACAAGGCAGTTAAGCAAATTTTATACGAAAACATCTAGAGATTTCTAGAGATTATTATATTAATGAATTTGGAATTTTAATTATTTTAAATTACTCTCGGTTATATAATCCGACACTGACAATAATAACAAGTTGCGCTATTTTCTTATTATATTACGAATTAAATATCACCATATTTAGAGGATGTATGGCGACTATGGTCAGTGACCACACCAATAGTACATACACCCAACGAAAGAAAATTGGCGTTAGATGCTTCCAGAAGAATCACAAGCACATTGAGAATTTGTTGTGTTGACAGCTATAGAGAAATGCAATTTACATCCAAAGTAAATTAATATTATGCCTTGTGACCCGCCTAACTAAAATGATTTAAACATAGGTACTTGATTCCATCGTAAATCACATTGGTTGTGGTCGTAGTCGTATGGTCGTGACTAATTGTCACATAGCGCGGTACCGCCTTTTGCCGCTTCAGTATGCTCCCGCGACAATCTACTACCGGCTAACGGTCAGCGGAACCGTATGCCTCCGCGCAGTTTTACATGCCAATTAATATTACGCTAATTACTTGGCTACGGATCGTAATTATACTTCATGAATGCTAAACAAATATAAAAAGAAACGTTTTACGAGTAGGTACTCTGGCTAATTGGATTTGAGTAGGTATGTAACACTGTTTTGAGCGGTCGTATGGAATTCTTTAATGATGTCGTAAAGATGCAATTCTCCGCTATTCTGCATAATTATGTTACATGGGAACTATTCATCAACACTATCTAACATTTACTACCTTATTTATGATTTAGACTAGTAGAGTGTAGCGTGTTATTGGCAAAACCTTGAGGATGTCCTAGGCATATCGATCGACCGCTCCATGCACGTGTTAAAAATATTTAGGACTATATCATATTCATAACAGATTAGCTGCCAAAAGAAATTTGCACTATATTTGACAGGAATTTGCAACCCACAAAGTACTATTTTGACGGGACATACGTCGCTGTACGTAACGTAGACGTCCGGAGCAGTGATTGAAATTGAACGCGCGCGTGCCTTATACAAGCAGTTCCGGCGGGCCCGGACCCGTTCCAAGGGACTGATGACCGTAAGATAACGGGCCGTGGTACCACCGGCACGCCATCGCTAGGGATGTGAAACGTTCATTTGTACGCGCGAAGTTTGATTGATTGACAGCTAATAGCGTGGGCGAAGGTAGTAGCGTTAGTAGCGTTGAAAAGGGGATTCGTCACTGGCATATATATGTTTCATTAGCATTTCTATTCGATAGGCAGGCAAAGATAACTTCGGGTTGAATCTGCGGGGCGTGAGACTTCTCATGTCGCCTGATTTTCTGTGAGGTTTGATGAGTGATGAGATTATATGAATAGAAACTATTCTATTTCTGCGACATGCGAGTACAAGACAACACGGATATGTCAGTAAATAAATCAGATCACCATTGCATCGCTGAAGTCTTCAGAATGAACTGAAGGGAGAAGTTGGCATAACACAATCGTCACTTATTAATTATAGTAGAGATATGTGCAAATGCAAAGGTGTATATAATATTTTATTTACAGCGATCAAGCGACTAAAACGAGACCATTGTAGAATCTTTGGTTCCTATAATTAACCTTATTTTAGCCTTAGTGAATTTACTGTGAGCCTAGTTCGATTAAGATTGTCCCCCTATAGTATTTATCGTATTTATTTACTAGTTGCTGCTCGCGACTTCGTCCGTGTGAAATTCGTTTACCGTAAGTTACCCTCTTAAAAAGGGATGACTTCCGAGGATAAAAACCTATCCTATGTCCTTCCCCGGGACTATCTTCATACCGAATTTCATATAAATCGGTTCAGCGGTTTACGCGTGAAGAGGACAGATAGACAGACATACTTTCGCATTTATAATACTATAGTTTGATTAATGTTACCCCACTTAATAGGCGGTGAAGAAATTATAACATGTAATATTGTTGCTGCTCTGACTATAATTTTTTTTTAATGGAGTTTGCATACATACACTTTTCTTTTTAATTTCATTGGTAGCACATCCCTTCGCCCGACCACTCATTCTTGGGAATCACGTCATTCATTTTAGCAATCTCAAGCACGTTGCGTAAACTAAGGAAGGGCCGTTAACAAAATACGAGATTATGGCTCATTACAAACCTGTTTGTCGAAATAATGGCCGTGTTCGCGGTACTACTCCATGGGAGCCGGCAAGTAAATAATGTCAATATCCCATTGCTTTATAGCGGTAACTAACCAGTTCCACATACTAATCAATAAGTAGAATGATAGCATTTTTTAAAATTAAACAAGCACCTGTTTTACCAACTTTTCCTTTGAGGTAAAATACATATGTAAGCACATAAACGTATGGTATTTGGTTAAAATTATTGTTATTTTATATGAATTATTTGGTAGAGTCAACATCGAAAATATCTATACGCGATGCAGTGACAAAATATGCGAACATGATTAATGACTAGGACGTAAGAAGAGCGTAACAGGTAATTTGGTCGCTTTGGGAACAATCAATATGTACATCTAAGCCTTTGATTGTAGGTATCGTGACTTCATCAAAACTAAAATTTGATTTTATATATGGCTACAAAAACAAATTCCATAAACAAGGAAAATCACTATCCACCTTTAACTCTAAGGATTAGAAGACTTGAGACGAGATAAAATAACTGCCTTCCTCGACATTCTCCGAAGCAAAACGCGAAAAAATAAACAATGAATCCGAGGTAAGGTCGGAGGTAAAAAAAATAGTGGGTCGTGTAGAGTAGGTACAGACGACACCTGCGCGCCAGACGAGCAAAAAATTCGCGCAAAAGCTCTTTCCTACCACCGATCGGCTGCCCCGATATTCCTGACTACGGGAACGGAATTGCAGTCTCATTCCGGTTTCAATGAATCCCGAAGCATTGCAGCACTCATTCCGTTTTCGCTTTTCATTGCCGCGAGCTCGCATTTAAAACAGTGATGGAACAATTGTGATGTAGTCATTGAGCAGTTCACTAACAATTCATTCATCTACTATACCGGACTTGGAGACGCTAAACATCTTTCTGTACGTGTGTATTTTGTCGCAAAATGTATTAGTTTGGAGATAAAGATTACTAAAGTTTACGGAAAAATGTGTAATATTCCTAATAAAATTTACATGCAAGAGATTATGTGCTAGGTTTAAATACTTACAATGTATGCTAATAGAGACGTTTCACTCGTTTCAGCAGTGTTGGCGATAATAAAAAAAATTATTTAACATAAAAGAATAACTCATATTGTTTATATAGTAATGTATAGTAAAAATGTATTTGTCGTCGAACCAGTATCGGTCAATAGTAACTAATCGGAAAAAAATCGTTTTTTATTGTATCTCAATAAATTCTCTACGACACAAAAGGGCATCCCATTACAAAGGAACATGATCTTGAACAATAAAAATCAATGGGCAACGCACTCTGCTTTCATTGAATATTAATAACACATTTCGATAACGTAATTGACCGTTGTTGGCTTACAAAAAAGATACGGGACTGAGGACGGCAATCGACGGTTCAATCAAAGCAATTAATCCATTTTTTTTCCTACTGGCACCCGTATACATTTGCCTTCGATTTCGTTTCATTTCATTCAAGACTAATCGACGGCACTATTCACTCGCATTCAGTGTGTAAAGGACGACAACACTCTTAATTTGTACTAGCTTCTTATAGTCTATTCAAAATGGTTACCTATCACAACTACGAATTTTTTATAGGTACCGAATATTAAAATTTCGAAAACGAAACGCCTTTCTTCGTTTTACATTTTTTTCATTCGTCCGAAGTTTCATTATTGACATTTGTGTATGGTCACAATTTTATTACCCAGTTGATTTAAAATCCTAATGATTATAATTCCATTGCCAAATATATTTTTTGATATTTCTAAAGATAATTTAAGTTTTACGTATGAAAGCAAATCATTAATATTTGCTATGAATATAAACGAAACTATCTGGGGAAAACAACTGTGAATTTGAGCAATTCTCCTACGACAGCGAGTCTCACGGGGCTCCTGCTTTCCGCTCTTATGTTTTTTGGATCCATACTATATTTTTTATTGATAGTAGAATTATTATAGAATTCAAAACTGTTGCCGGTTTTTTTTATTAAGTATCGTTTTTAAGAAATATTTTTTGAATCTTATCCTTGACATACCATACGTTTTGAGGTATTAATAGGGTCGTGCCTCAGTCTACTATCAATAAAAATAAAAAAATATATGGATCACTCCAAAAAACCCGCCCCCAATTTCCAATTCTGACCCGCCAGCGAGTCGACAGAGCCCCGCTTACTTTCTGCTCTGAGGGAAAAAAGGTAAGGATTGAACTTATCTGGCGAAAACAACTGTGATGTTGACCAATTCTGACCCGCCAACCGTACCGGCACCGGTTGGGTCGCGCGCTATGGAAAACGTTACGTCGACTTGCCGTAACATTGAAATTATGAAAATTATGACTAACGTATTATATTTGTCTAATGTGAAAATTGGAAACTTAAGTGGTATTTTGATTTGCGGGCAAATGATATTGTCGTAAAATTAATCAGTAGTATTTCGAATAGTTTCAATATAAAATATTTGGACTGTAAACACTAGGTGAACAGTTTTCGGACTAGTAATATTCGGGAAAAAATATTTCTAAACATCAATTGGTTACCATTCATAATCGAGTTGTTGGAACGGCCATTGATTGGAGGGTGAGGCAGGTATTGTTGTAGTTCTTTCTTTCTTTCTGATGTGAAAAGTAACTGTAGTACGCGTGCCCACGTTACACACGCCGCTAGACATGAGAACAGACATGATGAAAATCAATTATCTTGTAATAAATATTCAATAAGTTAGTTTTTATTCATAGATAATTTTCTTGAAACGAGGTGGGTAATGAATGATAGGTTTAACAAGATGGGTCTAATAATCGACCGTTACGTTAAACGTCGGGAAGTTTGCAATATTCCTTTTTAGTATTGTTTAGTGTTCCATAAAACTGTCGGTTGTTACATTGTTAGATTAACAGAAATACGGATTGACAATTACATTGTGTTAATAATATTTTACTTAAAATAACTTTCCTCCCTTCCTCGAAAATATTCATAACTATCTTAAATAAACTAATATTATAATTAAATTAGGCAGAAATATGGAGTGAAAATTATATTGTGTCAATAATATTTTACTGAAAATAACTTCCCTTCCTTTTTCGAAAATATTCATAACTATCTTAAATAAACAGTGACTTAGAGACTATATACATCTCTAACAATATTAAATTAATTTTAATTTTGACGCTCAGAGACCATGTACATCTCTGGGATATTATATTAAATAAACTAATATTATAATTAAATTAGGTTTGTCCTACACAAACATTTCTGAACCATATCCCACACAATGTCATAAAGCCGAGTACCCAAGTCGTTCCATTTCCTTGAGTGGTAATATTGATTTACCTTGAGAGCTCTCCCGCAGACCTTTGCAAATAATGTGACGCGGATAATGCGAACCGGAATGCAAACGATTAATTGTTTACAGAATTAAGAGGTGTAGCAATTAAGGGAGGATGAAATTAAAGGAAATTGTGTTTATTCACAAACATCTGTCAACGGAATTTCAGTATTGACATCCTACATACTTAATTATTGTAAATCTCGCAAAAACAGCTGAAATGGATTTGGTGGAAGTTGTAGGTAACCTGTACAGAAAAACCTGGATCATAACATAAAATATCCCCATCGACGAAGTCGCGGGCTAATTCTATTATAACAAAAGAACTCTTTTTTTTAAAGGGTAGGCACGTTAAAAATACGTTATTGATTTCAATTATAATAGAAGTTTAAAAATTGAAAAATGCAGCATCACGATGACTCGTTGCAATAACATGCCGATCATTATAATTTTTGCTCTCGCGCTTTTTCTTTTCATCCCTATTTCCGCTATAACGTCTGGGGTTGCTCATAAATTGATTTCATTAATTTATTTCGTCGGTTTTTGACGATTTAATCTTGTACGACCGGTTTCGGAAAATGGCTACAAAGAGGTTTGTATCATGATACTACTACATATAAAGACTTCAATGCGATATTATTTTTGGTGGAATCCATAGACGAATATTGTTAACCAGTCGTCTACCAGTCCCTGAGATACCAGGGCTCATTAGAAATGAATATTATTGTTTATTTGTTTCGTCAGGAGACGACGGCTACTCGTATTTAGAGGTTAAGTTAAAAGAAATATTGAAAGACGAGCAGACATAAAACAACAACTTAATGAAATTAAATGATGTTCGACGCAGAAGTCACATTGTAATTAAAATAAAGGTCTAGCTAAGCAAAAAGTATTAAGATTTATTAGCAGGAATGTGCCGAGTAATTCGCGACGTGAAACTGCGGCGCAACGAGACGCCTCCGCCTCCGCTCTAATATCACAATAGTTGCAACGCCCTAATTGGTCTGCCATTAGGTGGTCCATCGTCTTCCCGGAATTAATATAAACCGGTGTAAATATAAATATGTACTGATATAAATCAGCCCTGCAGTCACATTAAAAGGTGAGCAGAATACAATTATTTCAATACTCTTGGAACATAAAGTTGGACAGATTTTAAACCTACGGTCAAGTGCGAATCTGACTTGTAAATTAAAAAAGGGACTTTGATTATTTGAAAAAAAAAAAAGATAGAGATACTCGTTCGGTTATATTTTTTCTCCAATATTTACTCCAATATCATATCAGGTTCCTTAGATACATAGTTAGACAGACGGACAGAGAGAGTCGCACCACAATGGTACCTTTATAACCATTTTGATCTGGAACCCTAAAAATACAAAGGTACAAAGCTTCGAAGCTTAGACTATTCAACTATACGGAATACATAGGTATTATTTTTGTATACTCTGATATTTGCATAGATTCTAATCGCAGTCTACTGTTGTTTCAATGCCAAAAACAACTGCGTAGATATCGTGTGGAAGAAGTATTGTTCCAACGTAACATCGTATAAAAGAAGTACCCACTGCTCAGCTGAATTTTTCAACTCATTGAAATTATCGGTAATTGGGAATAATTTTACTGCTCCTAAAATTTCCAGATTGAGTGAACTAGGAACTCGTGTAACACAATATCCACTCCCACCCCTAATTGTCGGTGTCATTTAATATGGCAGAAAATTATCTATCGACCATGACGATTCAAATATGAATCGCAAAGGTCGAGCTTACAGTTTTTACAGAAATTGAAAAAAATGTTAAAAATGCTGGAGTGGCTTAATTCTACGCTTCTCGCAGAAGCAAGTGTTTCATGCATGCTCATGGCTTGTTACTGAGGCCCTACTCGGAACTTCGTGTCGTGCCGTCTCTTTCACTCTCGTGCTATACACTATATGAGTGAAAGGGACGGCGCGATACGAAGTTCGGATTTCGATGTTCGGAGTAGACCCTCTGTACATAATTTGCTTCTCATTACATTACAAATTACATAACACATTCTTGTTGCAACCGAAAAACTGGCTCTTAGCGAAGTACAAGCAAAACCAGACAAACAAACACGGCTTCTGATTGAAAATCCAAAACCACTGAAAGGCATAGCACGCGTATCAATTGCTATTCCGTACTTCGTTACACGTGTGCACATAGTGGGTTTGCACGTCAGAGCGTAGGTTGAAATGCCTCCTCGCTTTGCATCGGCAATAGAGGGCGTAGTTAGTCGGAAGGTATGTCGCTAATTAGGCGCAGTAGTGCAGTAGTCCACGGCGTTTGGGGTGTGTCATGTGTCGCCTGCGCAGTTAATGAGCAAGCTTTCGACTACGCAATGCTTACTAGCTCTTTCACTGTACTCGCAAGGTAGTCGCGTGATGTAGTTAATGGAAATGACAGAATTAAATTAAATTTGTGAGCTTATCCGTTTTGCGCCGTTGCATTATCGCACGTACGTAACGCGCCTACATCACTATTTATTTTATCTATGACATCTATTCTTATTAGATGTATCACTAATCACTAATGGCTCTGTTAGCTGTAGATCTCGCGAGTGTTTTCTTTTTTAAGTTTTTGAAAATATTCAAGAACCAATTTGACAAAAAATCTATATATAATTATTGAACTGCCCACAAATTTTCGCAAGGATCGGTTGAGAAATGCGAACGATGCGATAGAGGAGAACAACCGGAAATCCGGCCATACGAAAGCATTTTTGTCGAAGCTGTAGCGGAGACCTTCGTTCGTTCGACACTCGGTCGAGCAAGCTAATAGTTGTCGCTTCATACAATGTTCATGATCCCGTACATATAAAAAATACCTACGTAAATCCAAACTATTAAACGTGTTCGTGATGTCGCGTTGAAAAAATGCAAATGACAGTCATTTGGTTGGATGTTATACGATTGCCTGTCGAAACGAATAGTAATAAATATTGGTCGTGCGTTAAGCCGCTGCATGCAATGGATCGCAGCTAGCTCATAGTGCAGCGCGGGCGCAGCTCGCAGCGCGCACGGGCGGGTGGCGCGTGCGCCGCAAGGTCAATGGCACGCGCCTCTCCCACTCGCACACCGGAATTCCATATTTAAATCTCGTCTGCAGAAAAATGGCGGTCGGCTCCATTCCGCGCCGCATCGTGTACCGAGAATTAATAAAACATGCCTTCTTGCTTTTTCTCATCGTTTTTTCCAAGTATCGTTAACAACTTAGTAACAGTGTGCAGTTACCTTGCACCTTCAGTAACGTTTACCTTTTATGAAAGAAAATGAATAGTAACTTTAAATGAGGGAGATCTTTCAAAATATTTTGCTGACCGCAGCTGTTATTAAATGCCGACTCGGCATTAATTAGTATGTAGGTAGGTGTATGAGAAGATATATTATGCTAAGATAAGGCAAAAAATGCATAAAACGAGAATCAACGCTGAAATAAACGAAACAGTTCAGATATTGTTTTAAGTTTGCGCTATTCAGGCAGCGCGGAATAAATTCGTTAGTGCGTAGCGCTGCGGTAGAGGTACTACGTATAGCTCGTAGCCACTACATTCCCCGCTACGTTCTTGTGTAAATACCTCTAGCTATATAGTGGAACGCTAGTACAATTACTTGGCGAAGTAAAAGCCAGTCATCGCATCAGTAATCGAACGAATGTGGTTCGGCTTTAGCACAAAAACCGACGGATGTGTTACGAATTGGAGCAAAGAGAACTGAATAAGAACACTCGCTAACAAAGACCGATCCACCTATGTTATTTTATTGCGTTTAACTTGGAAAAACAGGTAAAATACTCATTTCTTATTTAAATCAATTCCTGTTCATATTAGTTACTTTACCAATTCCTACTTTAAGAGCACCTACGTTACCTACGGCACTTTTTAGGGTTGTGTACACGAAGGGTCCAAACGGGACCCTATTATTGTCACTCACGCGTCCGTCCGTCCGTCGTTTGTCACACAGGATATACAGCCAAACGGTTCGAGCTACAGTCATCAAATTTTACAGTATAAGCATCTTGTTAACCCAAAGCCGTACAAATTGTAACTTATTTTTAAATGTTTTTAAGGGGGGCTCCCATACAGCTTTTTAGGGTTCCGTAGCCAAAATGGCAAAAACGGAACCCTTATAGTTTCGTCATGTCCGTCTGTCCGTCTGTCCGTCTGTCCGTCTGTCCGTCTGTCACAGCCGATTTACTCGGAAACTATAAGTACTACAGTGATGAAATTTGATGGGAATATGTGTTGTATGAACCGCTACAAAATTATGACACTAAATAGTAAAAAAAAGAATTGGGGGTGGGGCCCCCCATACATGTAACTGAGGGATGAAAATTTTTTTTTCGATGTACATACCCGTGTGGGGTATCAATGGAAAGGTCTTTTAAAATGATATAAAGTTTTCTAAAAAACATTTTTCTTAAAGTGAACGGTTTTTGAGATATCAGCTCTCAAAGTCGTAAAAAGTATGTCCCCCCCCCTCTATTTTTATAACTACGGGGTATAAAATTCTAAAAAAAATAGAGGTGATGCATGCTAATTAACTCTTTCAACGATTTTTGGTTTGATCAAAGTATCTCTTATAGTTTTTGAGATAGGTTGATTTAACTGTAATTTTGGTTAAGTTATTTTTGCTGTTTTATAGATACTAGTACGGAACCCTTCGTGCGCGAGTCCAACTCGCCCTTGGCCGGTTTTTTTTTGACCTACGTATCAGATAAATACATCGAGTAGATAAATACCTTTTTTAATGTCGGAAAACAAAGTAATGAGAAGCCACCAAAGTCAGCTTTTTACAAAATTTTGTTTCTAAGTGTCTTATAACTTCCCATTAACCTATAAACTTGAAATTTGGTGGTAATGTTAATTATTACGTATATTTTACCAACAAATACTAATATACTGATAAACCAGATTTTTAATTGTAATTTCCTTAATTTTCGTGTTAGATCCAACTTAATTTTGCCGTTGATTAGAAACCCCTAATGTGGCGCCCGACACGCACTCAGCCGGTTTTTTAAATTAGTGAGGAAGTTAACATTGTTGATATTTTTTCATTACAAAATCAAAGTCACATAATTTTTTCCATCCGAACTTTACAGCACAGCGACATACCGCGTTGATACGCATTACGTCGCTGTGCTGTTACCTAAAGTTTGATGAAGTGGCATTGTATCTAACCAAGCTCATTTAAAACTCTGCAATTGACATTGACAGTTGAATCGGGACGCGAAGAACAAAAACCAAAGTCACACTCTCTTTTAGCATAAGAACAAAGTGGCAAAATTAATTAAGGTCCCCCTTGCAAGCGAGTACGAACGAAGGAAATGTTTTAAAGCGGCGGTGCTTCAGGGAGGGCTACGAATGCAAGTCATCGACGCGCCGAGCGGATTTACAGCGCAATAAATTTTAACCGAGAAACAGAGCCTTATCTGCTAACAGCTCAAATGAACTGTCTCGCCGAGCAAGAAATAACACACCGTCGTATCGCTAAATGCAGTAAACATGATCGCCGCCGACGACGCCCCGAAAGCACAAGTTGCGCCAACTTATAATTCCTAACGAAACAAAAGGCAATACATCTAAAGATTTAGCAGCATGTGAATGGAACCGCGACCGAGTCGCAGTTAGTTATAGAGTAGTAAACCTCATTCGGCACGGATCGGGAATACGGTAGGTAGTTTAGGTAGCAGCATGTGCCTATCAATCACTAACATTGTCTTGGTCCTGAAGCGCTCACACGAGACGAGACTATACGGGTTATGACGCTGTTTATTCAATTAACTGTTAATGGCCCGTCGCAAGATAGCATCGAGTTTTATGCCGGGCAGCATATACTCGTACGCTATCTAGATACAGTTCAGTGGTGATGACGCAATATCCGATATTATGAAGAAGATTAAGAAATGGATGTTTGTTGGCCTAGTTACGTAAGTTGCATGTCTCGGCCTGGGTCTCGGGACTGGCCTCATGTTTACAGATGTCAAATGGCAGTGACATTTAGATGAGTGGGTTATCCTTTCCGTGGGCGCCGGCCTCGTCGGGCCGGAGGGTAATGAAGTGTGTCCGCTCAGGAATGGGTGCGCTAAGTGAAACGATACCGGAGATGAGACGAGCATGCCTGCGTTCACATTTCATCCGCGCGGAGCTCGCCCGGCCGCAAAGCGAACCAATACTCCCCTGACTGTGTTTTGCTTTTCCTACAATATACATTCCAGTTTCCATTGGATGTATTTTCTGCGTATTATTTAATTACAGTCTGATATTAGAGAATGTACATATTACATACACTGTACCTACTTACTTAATTTAAGAATTTTGGCGCTGCTGTAGGTCTAAGGCTATATAATTATTCCTGGTTTAAAGTTCCCACTTGATCTGTAACTCGTTCATGTCAAATCTTTTTCAATGCAAAGTTACAAACGGCATCTTTTATACGTCACTCTGATGACGTTACTGCTACGGAAATGATATCTGATGCTGAGTAGCGCTGACAATATGAAACGAACTTATGAAATATTTACATTTTGATGTGTTTACGTATTTTCGTAGGAAAATTGAATGTAAACCAATTTTCAATGTAAATATGCTGTAGGTACGAATTAAATTTCATCGTATTAAGCCTGAAACCTCTTAAACAAGATTAAGACCGCCGTCTGTAGTTTATATGCCATGTTCTGCTTTTCATTTCCATTCATAAACTCTTGCCTTTGTTGACGGAATAAAAATAACGAGTGTATACTCGCATTGTAGTGGCACACATTACATATTTACCCACATATACAAAGCCTTAAGGTGCCTAGGAAACGCGCTCAAATTAAACGCAAACATTGTAGATTCGCATAAAAATAGAGGCGAAAAATTTTAGAATGATTTACTTACTTACGGGCGGGTTTTGAAAAGAAAAAGAAAATGTGTTCGAAAATTAAAAGGAAGACGAGGTCCCTTGGGCGGAGGGGAGGTGAGGCACAATCAGAGCTCGCCGATGGATGGCAACCTTAAATACCAACCTTAATTGAACTGCTTCCGGGTAGCGGAGCGGTACATAAATAACCGGTGTGAAGTTAGCAGCCAAAGTTAGCGGCCGCCTATAACCCGACCAGATTAAGAAGTCATATTTTATTATGGTCCATATTCTTCTAAAAAAATAATCTAAGAACACTCCAAACCCATACAAAATATTAGAAATTTCAAAATACTTAAAATATTCAATATCACGTATAGGTATGTACATGAAATAAATTTGGCCGCTAACTTTTCGATATAGCGGCCGGTGTCGTTTTCATTACAGTATATCTTAATTTCCGTAAGAAAAAGATCGTAACGAGATAGCTAAAGCAAAATATATCCAGCCAGCTGTAGAAGGCAGAAAGTGGGTTAAGGCATATATGTGTCCTAAGAAACTTGCCTGTTTCTTAGGACACATGGCTTTCACACACTATGGAGACTTGAAAGGCGGCGAGCAAGGGTGTGTGGACATCAAACTCGTTTAAGTCACAGCCAAAGCTTTCAAAAAAATTAGTTTCAGATTCTCGATTACTTAGGAGGGTCAATGAGTCAAGAAAAAGTCCTTTCAACATTTTCAAAGATATTTTATGTAAATGATTGGCTGCTAGCACCTTAGACGGCAGGCGAGTAATTTCTGATAGATAATTCGTATAGACAATTCTCATAGCTACAAAATAAACCTATTTCCAGAGTGGCACTCGATCATTAAGAGGGGTAAATGCGTCAAAAACTGGTCCTATCAATAATTTCAAAGATATTTCAGAAAAGACTGGCTGTCATCAACTTAGACGGCAGGCGAGTACTTGCTGATAACTAATTCATAAAGAAAATTTATCTAGCTACGAAATAACACCATTTTCAGAGTGGCACCCGATCGTTTAGTGGGGTAAATGAGTCAGGAACTGTGAACATAAGAAAATTTATCAATGCTTTCAGTAAAGGTTGGCAGCCGGCACCTTAGACGGCAAGCGAGTAGATTCTGACCACTCAATCGGATAGATATTTCTACTGGCTACAAACAGAAACTATTTCCAGAGTGGCACCCGATCCTTAAATAGGGTAAATGAGTCAGGAACTGTGTAGTAAAGAAATTTTTTGACAGAAAGGATTGGCTGCCAGCACCTTAGACGGCAAGCGAGTACTTTCTGATACCTAATTCGTAAAGGACATTTATCTAGCTACAAAATGACATTATTTCCAGAGTGGCACCCGAACGTTTATTCAGGTAAATGTGCCCAGAAATATTCTATTCAACATTTTCAAAGATATTTTATGTAAATGATTGGCTGCTAGCACCTTAGACGGCAGGCGAGTAATTTCTGATAGATAATTCGTATAGACAATTCTCATAGCTACAAAATAAACCTATTTCCAGAGTGGCACTCGATCATTAAGAGGGGTAAATGCGTCAAAAACTGGTCCTATCAATAATTTCAGAGATATTTCAGAAAAGACTGGCTGTCATCAACTTAGACGGCAGGCGAGTAATTGCTGATAACTAATTCATAAAGAAAATTTATCTAGCTACAAGATAACACCATTTTCAGAGTGGCACCCGATCGTTTAGTGGGGTAAATGAGTCAGGAACTGTGCACATAAGAAAATTTATCAATGCTTTCAGTAAAGGTTGGCAGCCGGCACCTTAGACGGCAAGCGAGTAGATTCTGACCATTCAATCGGATAGATATTTCTCCTGGCTACAAACAGAAACTATTTCCAGAGTGGCACCCGATCCTTAAATAGGGTAAATGAGTCAGGAACTGTGTAGTAAAGAAAATTTTTGACAGAAAGGATTGGCTGCCAGCACCTTAGACGGCAAGCGAGTACTTTTTGATAACTAATTCGTAAAGGACATTTATCTAGCTACAAAATGACATCATTTCCAGAGTGGCACCCGAACGTTTATTCAGGTAAATGTGCCCAGAAATATTCTATTCAACATTTTCAAAGATATTTTATGTAAATGATTGGCTGCTAGCACCTTAGACGGCAGGCGAGTAATTTCTGATAGATAATTCGTATAGACAATTCTCATAGCTACAAAATAAACCTATTTCCAGAGTGGCACTCGATCATTAAGAGGGGTAAATGCGTCAAAAACTGGTCCTATCAATAATTTCAAAGATATTTCAGAAAAGACTGGCTGTCATCAACTTAGACGGCAGGCGAGTACTTGCTGATAACTAATTCATAAAGAAAATTTATCTAGCTACAAAACAACACCATTTTCAGAGTGGCACCCGATCGTTTAGTGGGGTAAATGAGTCAGGAACTGTGCAGATAAGAAAATTTATCAATGCTTTCAGTAAAGGTTGGCAGCCGGCAACTTAGACGGCAAGCGAGTAGATTCTGACCACTCAATCGGATAGATATTTCTCCGGGCTACAAACAGAAACTATTTCCAGAGTGGCACCCGATCCTTAAATAGGGTAAATGAGTCAGGAACTGTGTAGTAAAGAAAATTTTTGACAGAAAGGATTGGCTGCCAGCACCTTAGACGGCAAGCGAGTACTTTCTGATACCTAATTCGTAAAGGACATTTATCTAGCTACAAAATGACATCATTTCCAGAGTGGCACCCGAACGTTTATTCAGGTAAATGTGCCCAGAAATATTCTATTCAACATTTTCAAAGATATTTTATGTAAATGATTGGCTGCTAGCACCTTAGACGGCAGGCGAGTAATTTCTGATAGATAATTCGTATAGACAATTCTCATAGCTACAAATTAAACCTATTTCCAGAGTGGCACTCGATCATTAAGAGGGGTAAATGCGTCAAAAACTGGTCCTATCAATAATTTCAAAGATATTTCAGAAAAGACTGGCTGTCATCAACTTAGACGGCAGGCGAGTACTTGCTGATAACTAATTCATAAAGAAAATTTATCTAGCTACAAAATAACACCATTTTCAGAGTGGCACCCGATCGTTTAGTGGGGTAAATGAGTCAGGAACTGTGCACATAAGAAAATTTATCAATGCTTTCAGTAAAGGTTGGCAGCCGGCACCTTAGACGGCAAGCGAGGAGATTCTGACCATTCACTCGTATAGATATTTCCACTGGCTACAAACAGAAACTATTTCCAGAGTGGCACCCGATCCTTAAATAGGGTAAATGAGTCAGGAACTGTGTAGTAAAGAAAATTTTTGACAGAAAGGATTGGCTGCCAGCACCTTAGACGGCAAGCGAGTACTTTCTGATACCTAATTCGTAAAGGACATTTATCTAGGTACAAAATGACATCATTTCCAGAGTGGCACCCGAACGTTTATTCAGGTAAATGTGCCCAGAAATATTCTATTCAACATTTTCAAAGATATTTTATGTAAATGATTGGCTGCTAGCACCTTAGACGGCAGGCGAGTAATTTCTGATAGATAATTCGTATAAACAATTCCCATAGCTATAAAATAAACCTATTTCCAGAGTGGCACTCGATCATTAAGAGGGGTAAATGCGTCAAAAACTGGTCCTATCAATAATTTCAAAGATATTTCAGAAAAGACTGGCTGTCATCAACTTAGACGGCAGGCGAGTACTTGCTGATAACTAATTCATAAAGAAAATTTATCTAGCTACAAAATAACACCATTTACAGAGTGGCACCCGATCGTTTAGTGGGGTAAATGAGTCAGGAACTGTGAACATAAGAAAATTTATCAATGCTTTCAGTAAAGGTTGGCAGCCGGCACCTTAGACGGCAAGCGAGTAGATTCTGACTATTCAATCGTATAGACATTTCTCCTGGCTACAAACAGAAACTATTTCCAGAGTGGCACCCGATCCTTAAATAGGGTAAATGAGTCAGGAACTGTGTAGTAAAGAAAATTTTTGACAGAAAGGATTGGCTGCCAGCACCTTAGACGGCAAGCGAGTACTTTCTGATACCTAATTCGTAAAGGACATTTATCTAGCTACAAAATGACATCATTTTCAGAGTGGCACCCGAACGTTTATTCAGGTAAATGTGCCCAGAAATATTCTATTCAACATTTTCAAAGATATTTTATGTAAATGATTGGCTGCTAGCACCTTAGACGGCAGGCGAGTAATTTCTGATAGATAATTCGTATAGACAATTCTCATAGCTACAAAATAAACCTATTTCCAGAGTGGCACTCGATCATTAAGAGGGGTAAATGCGTCAAAAACTGGTCCTATCAATAATTTCAAAGATATTTCAGAAAAGACTGGCTGTCATCAACTTAGACGGCAGGCGAGTACTTGCTGATAACTAATTCATAAAGAAAATTTATCTAGCTACAAAATAACACCATTTTCAGAGTGGCACCCGATCGTTTAGTGGGGTAAATGAGTCAGGAACTGTGAACATAAGAAAATTTATCAATGCTTTCAGTAAAGGTTGGCAGCCGGCACCTTAGACGGCAAGCGAGTAGATTCTGACCACTCAATCGGATAGATATTTCTCCGGGCTATAAACAAACTATTTCCAGAGTGGCACCCGATCCTTAAATAGGGTAAATGAGTCAGGAACTGTGTAGTAAAGAAAATTTTTGACAGAAAGGATTGGCTGCCAGCACCTTAGACGGCAAGCGAGTACTTTCTGATACCTAATTCGTAAAGGACATTTATCTAGCTACAAAATGACATCATTTTCAGAGTGGCACCCGAACGTTTATTCAGGTAAATGTGCCCAGAAATATTCTATTCAACATTTTCAAAGATATTTTATGTAAATGATTGGCTGCTAGCACCTTAGACGGCAGGCGAGTAATTTCTGATAGATAATTCGTATAGACAATTCTCATAGCTACAAAATAAACCTATTTCCAGAGTGGCACTCGATCATTAAGAGGGGTAAATGCGTCAAAAACTGGTCCTATCAATAATTTCAAAGATATTTCAGAAAAGACTGGCTGTCATCAACTTAGACGGCAGGCGAGTACTTGCTGATAACTAATTCATAAAGAAAATTTATCTAGCTACAAAATAACACCATTTTCAGAGTGGCACCCGATCGTTTAGTGGGGTAAATGAGTCAGGAACTGTGAACATAAGAAAATTTATCAATGCTTTCAGTAAAGGTTGGCAGCCGGCACCTTAGACGGCAAGCGAGTAGATTCTGACCATTCACTCGTATAGATATTTCCACTGGCTACAAACAGAAACTATTTCCAGAGTGGCACCCGATCCTTAAATAGGGTAAATGAGTCAGGAACTGTGTAGTAAAGAAAATTTTTGACAGAAAGGATTGGCTGCCAGCACCTTAAACGGCAAGCGAGTACTTTCTGATACCTAATTCGTAAAGGACATTTATCTAGGTACAAAACGACATCATTTCCAGAGTGGCACCCGAACGTTTATTCAGGTAAATGTGCCCAGAAATATTCTATTCAACATTTTCAAAGATATTTTATGTAAATGATTGGCTGCTAGCACCTTAGACGGCAGGCGAGTAATTTCTGATAGATAATTCGTATAAACAATTCTCATAGCTACAAAATAAACCTATTTCCAGAGTGGCACTCGATCATTAAGAGGGGTAAATGCGTCAAAAACTGGTCCTATCAATAATTTCAAAGATATTTCAGAAAAGACTGGCTGTCATCAACTTAGACGGCAGGCGAGTACTTGCTGATAACTAATTCATAAAGAAAATTTATCTAGCTACAAAATAACACCATTTTCAGAGTGGCACCCGATCGTTTAGTGGGGTAAATGAGTCAGGAACTGTGAACATAAGAAAATTTATCAATGCTTTCAGTAAAGGTTGGCAGCCGGCACCTTAGACGGCAAGCGAGTAGATTCTGACCACTCAATCGGATAGATATTTCTCCGGGCTATAAACAGAAACTATTTCCAGAGTGGCACCCGATCCTTAAATAGGGTAAATGAGTCAGGAACTGTGTAGTAAAGAAAATTTTTGACAGAAAGGATTGGCTGCCAGCACCTTAGACGGCAAGCGAATACTTTCTGATACCTAATTCGTAAAGGACATTTATCTAGCTACAAAATGACATCATTTCCAGAGTGGCACCCGAACGTTTATTCAGGTAAATGTGCCCAGAAATATTCTATTCAACATTTTCAAAGATATTTTATGTAAATGATTGGCTGCTAGCACCTTAGACGGCAGGCGAGTAATTTCTGATAGATAGATCGGATAGACAATTCTCATAGCTACAAAATAAACCTATTTCCAGAGTGGCACTCGACCATTAAGAGGGGTAAATGCGTCAAAAACTGGTCCTATCAATAATTTCAAAGATATTTCAGAAAAGACTGGCTGTCATCAACTTAGACGGCAGGCGAGTACTTGCTGATAACTAATTCATAAAGAAAATTTATCTAGCTACAAAATAACACCATTTTCAGAGTGGCACCCGATCGTTTAGTGGGGTAAATGAGTCAGGAACTGTGAACATAAGAAAATTTATCAATGCTTTCAGTAAAGGTTGGCAGCCGGCACCTTAGACGGCAAGCGAGTAGATTCTGACCATTCACTCGTATAGATATTTCCACTGGCTACAAACAGAAACTATTTCCAGAGTGGCACCCGATCCTTAAATAGGGTAAATGAGTCAGGAACTGTGTAGTAAAGAAATTTTTTGACAGAAAGGATTGGCTGCCAGCACCTTAGACGGCAAGCGAGTACTTTCTGATACCTAATTCGTAAAGGACATTTATCTAGGTACAAAATGACATCATTTCCAGAGTGGCACCCGAACGTTTATTCAGGTAAATGTGCCCAGAAATATTCTGTTCAACATTTTCAAAGATATTTTATGTAAATGATTGGCTGCTAGCACCTTAGACGGCAGGCGAGTAATTTCTGATAGATAATTCGTATAAACAATTCTCATAGCTACAAAATAAACCTATTTCCAGAGTGGCACTCGATCATTAAGAGGGGTAAATGCGTCAAAAACTGGTCCTATCAATAATTTCAAAGATATTTCAGAAAAGACTGGCTGTCATCAACTTAGACGGCAGGCGAGTACTTGCTGATAACTAATTCATAAAGAAAATTTATCTAGCTACAAAATAACACCATTTTCAGAGTGGCACCCGATCGTTTAGTGGGGTAAATGAGTCAGGAACTGTGAACATAAGAAAATTTATCAATGCTTTCAGTAAAGGTTGGCAGCCGGCACCTTAGACGGCAAGCGAGTAGATTCTGACCATTTACTCGTATAGATATTTCCACTGGCTACAAACAGAAACTATTTCCAGAGTGGCACCCGATCCTTAAATAGGGTAAATGAGTCAGGAACTGTGTAGTAAAGAAAATTTTTGACAGAAAGGATTGGCTGCCAGCACCTTAGACGGCAAGCGAGTACTTTCTGATACCTAATTCGTAAAGGACATTTATCTAGCTACAAAATGACATCATTTTCAGAGTGGCACCCGAACGTTTATTCAGGTAAATGTGCCCAGAAATATTCTATTCAACATTTTCAAAGATATTTTATGTAAATGATTGGCTGCTAGCACCTTAGACGGCAGGCGAGTAATTTCTGATAGATAGATCGGATAGACAATTCTCATAGCTACAAAATAAACCTATTTCCAGAGTGGCACTCGATCATTAAGAGGGGTAAATGCGTCAAAAACTGGTCCTATCAATAATTTCAAAGATATTTCAGAAAAGACTGGCTGTCATCAACTTAGACGGCAGGCGAGTACTTGCTGATAACTAATTCATAAAGAAAATTTATCTAGCTACAAAATAACACCATTTTCAGAGTGGCACCCGATCGTTTAGTGGGGTAAATGAGTCAGGAACTGTGAACATAAGAAAATTTATCAATGCTTTCAGTAAAGGTTGGCAGCCGGCACCTTAGACGGCAAGCGAGTAGATTCTGACCACTCAATCGGATAGATATTTCTCCGGGCTATAAACAAACTATTTCCAGAGTGGCACCCGATCCTTAAATAGGGTAAATGAGTCAGGAACTGTGTAGTAAAGAAAATTTTTGACAGAAAGGATTGGCTGCCAGCACCTTAGACGGCAAGCGAGTACTTTCTGATACCTAATTCGTAAAGGACATTTATCTAGCTACAAAATGACATCATTTTCAGAGTGGCACCCGAACGTTTATTCAGGTAAATGTGCCCAGAAATATTCTATTCAACATTTTCAAAGATATTTTATGTAAATGATTGGCTGCTAGCACCTTAGACGGCAGGCGAGTAATTTCTGATAGATAATTCGTATAGACAATTCTCATAGCTACAAAATAAACCTATTTCCAGAGTGGCACTCGATCATTAAGAGGGGTAAATGCGTCAAAAACTGGTCCTATCAATAATTTCAAAGATATTTCAGAAAAGACTGGCTGTCATCAACTTAGACGGCAGGCGAGTACTTGCTGATAACTAATTCATAAAGAAAATTTATCTAGCTACAAAATAACACCATTTTCAGAGTGGCACCCGATCGTTTAGTGGGGTAAATGAGTCAGGAACTGTGAACATAAGAAAATTTATCAATGCTTTCAGTAAAGGTTGGCAGCCGGCACCTTAGACGGCAAGCGAGTAGATTCTGACCATTCACTCGTATAGATATTTCCACTGGCTACAAACAGAAACTATTTCCAGAGTGGCACCCGATCCTTAAATAGGGTAAATGAGTCAGGAACTGTGTAGTAAAGAAAATTTTTGACAGAAAGGATTGGCTGCCAGCACCTTAAACGGCAAGCGAGTACTTTCTGATACCTAATTCGTAAAGGACATTTATCTAGGTACAAAACGACATCATTTCCAGAGTGGCACCCGAACGTTTATTCAGGTAAATGTGCCCAGAAATATTCTATTCAACATTTTCAAAGATATTTTATGTAAATGATTGGCTGCTAGCACCTTAGACGGCAGGCGAGTAATTTCTGATAGATAATTCGTATAAACAATTCTCATAGCTACAAAATAAACCTATTTCCAGAGTGGCACTCGATCATTAAGAGGGGTAAATGCGTCAAAAACTGGTCCTATCAATAATTTCAAAGATATTTCAGAAAAGACTGGCTGTCATCAACTTAGACGGCAGGCGAGTACTTGCTGATAACTAATTCATAAAGAAAATTTATCTAGATACAAAATAACACCATTTTCAGAGTGGCACCCGATCGTTTAGTGGGGTAAATGAGTCAGGAACTGTGAACATAAGAAAATTTATCAATGCTTTCAGTAAAGGTTGGCAGCCGGCACCTTAGACGGCAAGCGAGTAGATTCTGACCACTCAATCGGATAGATATTTCTCCGGGCTATAAACAGAAACTATTTCCAGAGTGGCACCCGATCCTTAAATAGGGTAAATGAGTCAGGAACTGTGTAGTAAAGAAAATTTTTGACAGAAAGGATTGGCTGCCAGCACCTTAGACGGCAAGCGAATACTTTCTGATACCTAATTCGTAAAGGACATTTATCTAGCTACAAAATGACATCATTTCCAGAGTGGCACCCGAACGTTTATTCAGGTAAATGTGCCCAGAAATATTCTATTCAACATTTTCAAAGATATTTTATGTAAATGATTGGCTGCTAGCACCTTAGACGGCAGGCGAGTAATTTCTGATAGATAGATCGGATAGACAATTCTCATAGCTACAAAATAAACCTATTTCCAGAGTGGCACTCGATCATTAAGAGGGGTAAATGCGTCAAAAACTGGTCCTATCAATAATTTCAAAGATATTTCAGAAAAGACTGGCTGTCATCAACTTAGACGGCAGGCGAGTACTTGCTGATAACTAATTCATAAAGAAAATTTATCTAGCTACAAAATAACACCATTTTCAGAGTGGCACCCGATCGTTTAGTGGGGTAAATGAGTCAGGAACTGTGAACATAAGAAAATTTATCAATGCTTTCAGTAAAGGTTGGCAGCCGGCACCTTAGACGGCAAGCGAGTAGATTCTGACCATTCACTCGTATAGATATTTCCACTGGCTACAAACAGAAACTATTTCCAGAGTGGCACCCGATCCTTAAATAGGGTAAATGAGTCAGGAACTGTGTAGTAAAGAAATTTTTTGACAGAAAGGATTGGCTGCCAGCACCTTAGACGGCAAGCGAGTACTTTCTGATACCTAATTCGTAAAGGACATTTATCTAGGTACAAAATGACATCATTTCCAGAGTGGCACCCGAACGTTTATTCAGGTAAATGTGCCCAGAAATATTCTGTTCAACATTTTCAAAGATATTTTATGTAAATGATTGGCTGCTAGCACCTTAGACGGCAGGCGAGTAATTTCTGATAGATATTTCGGATAGACAATTCTCATAGCTACAAAATAAACCTATTTCCAGAGTGGCACTCGATCATTAAGAGGGGTAAATGCGTCAAAAACTGGTCCTATCAATAATTTCAAAGATATTTCAGAAAAGACTGGCTGTCATCAACTTAGACGGCAGGCGAGTACTTGCTGATAACTAATTCATAAAGAAAATTTATCTAGCTACAAAATAACACCATTTTCAGAGTGGCACCCGATCGTTTAGTGGGGTAAACGAGTCAGGAACTGTGCACATAAGAAAATTTATCAATGCTTTCAGTAAAGGTTGGCAGCCGGCACCTTAGACGGCAAGCGAGTAGATTCTGACCATTCAATCGGATAGATATTTCTCCTGGCTACAAACAGAATCTATTTTTAGAGTGGCACCCGATTCTTAAATAGGGTAAATGAGTCAGGAACTGTGTAGTAAAGAAAATTTTTGACAGAAAGGATTGGCTGTTAGCACCTTAGACGGCAAGCGAGTACTTTCTGATACCTAATTCGTAAAGAACATTTATCTAGCTACAAAACAACATCATTTCCAGAGTGGCACCCGAACGTTTATTGAGGTAAATGTGCCCAGAAATATTCTATTCAACATTTTCAAAAATATTTTATCTAAATGATTGGCTGCTAGCACCTTAGACGGCAGGCGAGTAATTTCTGATAGATATTTCGGATAGACAATTCTCATAGCTACAAAATAAACCTATTTCCAGAGTGGCACTCGATCATTAAGAGGGGTAAATGCGTCAAAAACTGGTCCTATCAATAATTTCAAAGATATTTCAGAAAAGACTGGCTGTCATCAACTTAGACGGCAGGCGAGTAATTCCTGATAACTAGTTCATAAAGAAAATTTATCTAGCTACAAAATAACACTATTTTCAGAGTGGCACCCGATCGTTTAGTGGGGTAAACGAGTCAGGAACTGTGCACATAAGAAAATTATTGTTCGACGGTGTAAAGGAATAACCCTTTAAGCGACACTTTGGTCAAAATCGTTGAAATCAGCGTTTTTTTCTGCGTCGTTTGAGCCGGGTTTCACATCGATCCGATGACTTATATGTCGCTTAAGGTGTTACAGAAATAAGGCCCAAATTTAAAAATCGTTACCTGATACGACACATAATTTGAGTAAAATCTTACCTGAGTCACTTAACCATATATACAGGCATAATCATAGTCGCATAAGTGATTTTTAAAAATAGGTCATTTTCCATGTGATGTCACTTACATGTTTATTCCAAGTACATTTTACATAGGTTACGGCGCTTAAGTGGTTCTTCAAAAGTGTTAAAATTAACTGTTGTCGCTTAAGTGAATGTTACAAAAATGTACCTAATATTTCATTACTTTAAGCGACATGCTTGGCCCTGGCCGAAATTGTCGCTTCAAGTATTTTTGAAAAACAGCAATACGTTGGTTAAATGAAAATTGCAAGAGGTGTGATGGCGTTTGAAGTATCACCCAAATTTATAGTATGGCGTTTAAGTGTATAATTTTTTGTTTGAATTACGCGCGAAAGGGACTTATAAACGCAGTGTAACGCCGTCGGTCGCTTCAGTCACCGACACACACTAGGAGGGGGTGGTTGTTTTGGCGTTCGCTGACGGAATTAACTAGGTACGCATGCTAGTTCATGTCCAAATAGTGAAATTTTTAATGTTTTAGACTTTAATACGTGTGAATAGTGATATTTAGTATATATATAGTGTTAATAATAGTGATAAACTATTTATTTCGGCACTTGTATGCCGTTTGTAAAAGTATTACTTAAACGGCTTACCTTCGCCCAATATTATTTAAGTTATCACTTAATAATACTAAAATTAAAGTATTTACCTAATCTAATACTACTTATTACATTTCTTTAGAATATTGGTTATTCTTTATGTAGGTAGGTATGAATGTATGTAACTGATTCATTTGTGTGTGGTGTTGGATAAAGAGTATTTGCATTGCATTGTAATAAATAATCTTGAATTAAACGATACCAAATAACCTGATTATTATACTACGTTATTTAATAAGTTGAACTCTATTGTGATAATGAGTGTGTAGTATATATATATTAGTTTATGGTTGTGCTCTATATTGTCTATGTTTAAGAAAGCAATAAACATTCTTAGACCAAGCAAGTAATGGTTGCTGTTTGATTTTATACAGATTCTTATATTACAGAGTGAACTTGTCTATCTTGATGTTATGGCTTAAGCCAACCAATAAAACAACAATTTGATTTTTCCTATTGTGTTTCCATTATAAGTGTACGTATTTTCTTCTATTATACTTAAATGAAAATTCCAATACTTTCGAATAAAATAAACAACAATAAATTCATCACATCCCTTGCTTATTTAAAACGACGGACAATTTATTTTTATTTATGCAAATACACTACTGTCGCTTAAATTAATTCCCGAGATCAAATTAGATATATTGGTGTAGTTTCATTGGATTTTTTAGGGCCCTGCTTATAACACGAAGGTGTCGCTTCAATGGTTCTTCCGGGATCGTTTTGGGGGCCTATTCACTTAAGCGACACTTATTTCAGAATCCTGTAAGATTTCAAGTTTGATAATATTTTTAAAATATAGCTATTAAAATTTGAGAAAACTTGTGTATAGAACTCAACTTTCTAAAATCAATAGTAAAAGAGATAAAATTGTTTTTGTCAAAAAATACACTTTAATACGCTCTCCTGTAAAATTCAAAAAATGTCGCTTCAAGGGTTATTCCTTTATACCGTCGATATGTTGAATAGAATATTTCTGGGCATATTTACCTCAATAAACGTTCGGGTGCCACTCTGGAAATGATGTTGTTTTGTAGCTAGATAAATGTCCTTTACGAATTAGGTTAGGTATCAGAAAGTACTCGCTTGCCGTCTAAGGTGCTGGCAGCCAATCCTTTCTGTCAAAAATTTTCTTTACTACACAGTTCCTGACTCATTTACCCTATTTAAGGATCGGGTGCCACTCTGGAAATAGTTTCTGTTTGTAGCCAGGAGAAATATCTATCCGATTGAATGGTCAGAATCTACTCGCTTGCCGTCTAAGGTGCCGGCTGCCAACCTTTACTGAAAGCATTGATAAATTTTCTTATGTTCACAGTTCCTGACTCATTTACCCCACTAAACGATCGGGTGCCACTCTGAAAATGGTGTTATTTTGTAGCTAGATAAATTTTCTTTATGAATTAGTTATCAGCAAGTACTCGCCTGCCGTCTAAGTTGATGACAGCCAGTCTTTTCTGAAATATCTTTGAAATTATTGATAGGACCAGTTTTTGACGCATTTACCCCTCTTAATGATCGAGTGCCACTCTGGAAATAGGTTTATTTTGTAGCTATGAGAATTGTCTATACGAATTATCTATCAGAAATTACTCGCCTGCCGTCTAAGGTGCTAGCAGCCAATCATTTACATAAAATATCTTTGAAAATGTTGAATAGAATATTTCTGGGCACATTTACCTGAATAAACGTTCGGGTGCCACTCTGGAAATGATGTCATTTTGTAGCTAGATAAATGTCCTTTACGAATTAGGTATCAGAAAGTACTCGCTTGCCGTCTAAGGTGCTGGCAGCCAATCCTTTCTGTCAAAAATTTTCTTTACTACACAGTTCCTGACTCATTTACCCTATTTAAGGATCGGGTGCCACTCTGGAAATAGTTTCTGTTTGTAGCCCGGAGAAATATCTATCCGATTGAGTGGTCAGAATCTACTCGCTTGCCGTCTAAGGTGCCGGCTGCCTGATAGAGGAAATTGTGATAAGGTTATACAATTAGAGAGTTAAAATACAATAAAATCTACCACATCATACGTAGTTTTATTTTCGCCTTTTGAAACAATAAAATTTATTAAAGGAATGTGTCACTTCTATATGTCCATAGACAAGATTAGTTATAATGAGGTCAACATCAACAAGCATCATCTTCCAACACCTTCTCCTGATGTGGACTCATGTTTCCGAGACACGGTATTATCCACACATCAGCCTGCTACAATGTCTTGCAAATTTCACCTTAGACAGTGGCTTTGTCATTATGTCAGCTAGCTGGATCTCTGTAGGACAGTAACTGATGTTGATCAGTCCTTTCACGAAGTTTTCGTGGATAAAGTGATATCGCACATCTATATGCTTCGATCGCTTGTTAAAGGAACCAGACTTTGCCAGTTGAATCGAACTTTGGTTATCGACATGTAAATTTACTTTTACTTCGCAGTCCGTTATTTCATTTAACAAATATTTTAAATATAGCGCTTCTTTGCAGCATTCTGCTGCTGCTATAAATTCAGCCTCTGTCGACGATAGGGCTACTATAGGCTGTCTCTTGGATGCCCATGATATTGGTCCATTTGCTATCATCAGCACGGAACCAGATGTGCTTCGTCTTGTAAGTGGATCTCCAGCATAGTCCGAGTCTGAGAATGCATCTATATTTTCTATCAGGCTGTGCCGTTTGAAAATTATTCCTTTATCTTTGGTTCCAACCAAATATTTAAATATCTTCTTCACTTTGGTGACATCTTCTCGAGTCGGATTTTCGACCTTCCTGCTAACTTGATTTACAGCTTGGGCGATGTCAGGTCTAGTTTTCGTGGAGAGATACAGTAAACTTCCCACTGCCTCCCTGTAGGGGTATTCCTTCTCCTGGGCAGTTTCCTGTTTCGACTTCTCATCGTTACTTCCAGGTGTGTCACAAGGTTTCGCGTTATTCATGTTATATTTTTCCAGCATTTCGGTAATATAACTAGTTTGTGTTAATTTTATTCCTTCATTGCAATTTTCGATCTCCATACCAAGATACGTTTTGGGATTTTCATTTTTTTTCATTTCAAATCTGGTTTCAAGTTTTTTCAATAAATTATTTATCTTTTTTCTGTCTCGTCCTATGACTAAACCGTCATCGACAAATAATCCAATTATAATTGACTTGTCTTCGTTTACGAAAACGCATCTCTCGGTTTTTATCGCTTTGAAACCAAAATCTGACATTGCTTGAGTAAAAGTTTTATTCCATGTGAACGGAGCTTGTTTTAGGCCATATAAAGACTTTCGCAATCGGCAAACTTTTTCCATTACATTACAGCCAGTGTCATATCCAACAGGTAGTTTCATGTAAACTTCTTCTGTCAGTTCGCCGTATAGGAAAGCGGTCTTGACGTCAAAAGTCATGAAGTGATAATTTTTAGATGCGGCAATAGCTAGTAGCGTCTTTAGTGCAGACTGACTTACGACGGGACTGTATATTTCTTCAAAATCCAGAATGCCTTTCTGCTCGCAGCCACGTACAACCAATCTTGCCTTGTACGTTCCGTCATCTTTAATTCGAAATACCCATTTGTTGGATAGAATTTTGTGTCCTTTAGCTTCCGACTTGTCAACGATTTCCCAAGTGTTGTTCTTTTCGAGTGATTCCTTTTCAGATCGTATTGCCTTCTCCCAATTTTCCTTGTCCGTGCCTGTCACCGCTTCTTTATATGTAATCAAAGAACAGTCATTATTATTTTCAGACACGCGCATAGTCACGCAACCACTTAGCTCATAATCTTTGGCCCATCCTGGTCGCCTCACTTCTCTTTGCGGTCGTCCACTTGAGGTAGAGGGTATTGGGGGGGTATTGGGTGGTTCAGTTGGCTCTTGATTAGCATCGGGCTGGAAAGATGGATCAGAAGAAGGTAAACTGTGTTCCTGAAAAGTTAAATCTTTATTAGCGTTATTTGACGTAAAATCTATATCTATTTGTTCAGTTTCAGAATCCGGTTTTTTCTTCAGCAGATTTTCTGTTGTAGTACATCTTATCTATTATTCGTACATCTCTGCTGATAATAATGTCATTCTTCTCCGGAATATATATTCTGAAGCCTTTTGCATTTCTTGCATATCCTATAAATACGCCTTCCACAGCTTTAGCTGCCAACTTCCCTTTTCGGTTTTTGTTTAACGCAAAAGCTTTATGGCCGAATACATGTAGGTGATTTCCTGATGGTATTCTTCCTACCCACTTCTCATAAGGTGAGCTTCCTTGTAGAGCTCTTGCTGGGCTTCTGTTTATCAGATAGTTGGCAGTATTCACAGCCTCTGCCCATAGATATGGTGGGATGTTGGAATCTATCATTAAGCATCTTGCTTTATCCATCAATGATCTGTTTTTCCTCTCACTGCAACCATTCTGCTGGGCAGTGTATGGTGCGGTCAGCCTTCGGTTTATTCCATAGTGTTTGAGTAAATTATCAAACTGTTTTGACCTGTATTCGCCTCCATTGTCAGATTGGAGGTTCTGTATTTTCTTCTTATGAAATAGTTCAACATTATTCTTATACTCCTTGAACTTTTCGATTACTTCACTCTTTTCTTTTATGAAGTATACACAGCAGTACCTAGTGTAATCATCTATGAATGTGACGTAATATCTTGATCCGGCCAATGATATATGTTCGAAAGGGCCGCAGACGTCGCTGTGAATTATTTGTAGAGGCTCGGTAGACATAATTTCTCCATGACTTTGAAATGGTAGAGTGGACATTTTTCCTTTAATGCAGGTTTCACATGTTTCAAGTGTTTTTTCTTTGAAATTCAGTCCTCTCATCATTTCATTCTTCAGCATTAGATTCAGGTCTCTTTCATTGACATGACCTAACCTTTTATGCCATTTCATGATATCACTCTCAGCTCTAGACGTAAAGTTTGCTGTCTGCGTCGGCTCTTCGAATTCAAAATAATACAATCCATTTATTCTTTTAGCTTCCATGACGACACTTTCGTTTTCATTTATTACACTTGCTTGGTTTCTTTCAAATAAAACTTTAAAACCATGATCAGTTATTTTGCTGACCGACATTAAATTATGCGCCAAGTCCGGTACGTACAGTGCATCAGCTAGATCATATTTGCAGTCGTTGGTGTAGAATGTAACTTTCCCTTTTCCTTGAACTTCAGCAGTATGCTTCTCCGAAGCCAGTCTTAGCGTGTCTGACGCCGAGTTCAATTTTGAGAATAATTCTTTCTCACCTGTCAAATGTGACGTGCATCCGCTATCAAGGCAAAACGATCTGCTTTTGTTTTCTCTTGACATTTCAGTTGTCAAGCAAATATTGTTCGATTTTTCTTGACTTTTCTTGTCAATTTTCTTCGATTTATTTTTTGACCAGCAATCCTGTGTTGAATGCCCTTTTTTGTTACAGTTCTTGCACCATAATCCTCCTTTCTTAGGTTTGACATAAAATGCCTCTGAAGTCTGGGGTTCATTTTGCCTCCTCGCTTCATATTCTTCTATTATTTTTACTTTTAGGGTTTTTGGATTAGGCAGGGTATCTCTCGACTCAATAGCCGTTCTAAAACTGTCAAAATTTGTAGGCAAACTGTACAACATCATTATGCTTAGCAACTCATGATGAACTTTGACATTCATGTCTTCAAGTTTACTCACCACGTCCATAAAGTTATTGAGATGATCTCTTACATCTTCTTGAGCTGTCATCTTCTTCAGAACCAGTTGCTTTAGTAGTGTAGCCTTTCTTGCTGGCCCTGAACTTTGATGGACTGACTTCAATGTATCCCATACCTCCTTAGCCGTTTTACAGCCTTTTATTTGTTTGAGTTCAGGTGGAGATATGAGTAACAAAAGCTCTGACCTTGCCTTTGAGTCTTCTTTCTGGAAAGTACTCTTTTCAACGGCAGTCGCAGTCTGCGCTAACGTTTTTTCACCACTCGCGTACTCCCATAAATCACTTTTAATGAGAATCGCTTGCGCCTGCAAACACCAAGTATCGTAGTTTGATTTTGTCAACGGTTCGACGCTTCGAAAAATTGAGCCCATTTTGGTTTCAAACTTTTTTTCACTTTTATGGTTTTATTTCTACTCTTCCATTTGCCCAACCACGCTCTGCTACCACTGATAGAGGAAATTGTGATAAGGTTATACAATTGGAGAGTTAAAATACAATAAAATCTACCACATCATACGTAGTTTTATTTTCGCCTTTTGAAACAATAAAATTTATTAAAGGAATGTGGCACTTCTATATGTCCATAGACAAGATTAGTTATAATGAGGTCAACATCAACAAGCATCATCTTCCAACACTGCCAACCTTTACTGAAAGCATTGATAAATTTTCTTATGTTCACAGTTCCTGACTCATTTACCCCACTAAACGATCGGGTGCCACTCTGAAAATGGTGTTATTTTGTAGCTAGATAAATTTTCTTTATGAATTAGTTATCAGCAAGTACTCGCCTGCCGTCTAAGTTGATGACAGCCAGTCTTTTCTGAAATATCTTTGAAATTATTGATAGGACCAGTTTTTGACGCATTTACCCCTTTTAATGATCGAGTGCCACTCTGGAAATAGGTTTATTTTGTAGCTATGAGAATTGTCTATACGAATTATCTATCAGAAATTACTCGCCTGCCGTCTAAGGTGCTAGCAGCCAATCATTTACATAAAATATCTTTGAAAATGTTGAATAGAATATTTCTGGGCACATTTACCTGAATAAACGTTCGGGTGCCACTCTGGAAATGATGTCATTTTGTAGCTAGATAAATGTCCTTTACGAATTAGGTATCAGAAAGTACTCGCTTGCCGTCTAAGGTGCTGGCAGCCAATCCTTTCTGTCAAAAATTTTCTTTACTACACAGTTCCTGACTCATTTACCCTATTTAAGGATCGGGTGCCACTCTGGAAATAGTTTCTGTTTGTAGCCAGGAGAAATGTCTATACGATTGAATGGTCAGAATCTACTCGCTTGCCGTCTAAGGTGCCGGCTGCCAACCTTTACTGAAAGCATTGATAAATTTTCTTATGTGCACAGTTCCTGACTCGTTTACCCCACTAAACGGTCGGGTGCCACTCTGAAAATGGTGTTATTTTGTAGCTAGATAAATTTTCTTTATGAATTAGTTATCAGCAAGTACTCGCCTGCCGTCTAAGTTGATGACAGCCAGTCTTTTCTGAAATATCTTTGAAATTATTGATAGGACCAGTTTTTGACGCATTTACCCCTCTTAATGATCGAGTGCCACTCTGGAAATAGGTTTATTTTGTAGCTATGAGAATTGTCTATACGAATTATCTATCAGAAATTACTCGCCTGCCGTCTAAGGTGCTAGCAGCCAATCATTTACATAAAATATCTTTGAAAATGTTGAATAGAATATTTCTGGGCACATTTACCTGAATAAACGTTCGGGTGCCACTCTGGAAATGATGTCATTTTGTAGCTAGATAAATGTCCTTTACGAATTAGGTATCAGAAAGTACTCGCTTGCCGTCTAAGGTGCTGGCAGCCAATCCTTTCTGTCAAAAATTTTCTTTACTACACAGTTCCTGACTCATTTACCCTATTTAAGGATCGGGTGCCACTCTGGAAATAGTTTCTGTTTGTAGCCCGGAGAAATATCTATCCGTTTGAATGGTCAGAATCTACTCGCTTGCCGTCTAAGGTGCCGGCTGCCAACCTTTACTGAAAGCATTGATAAATTTTCTTATCTGCACAGTTCCTGACTCATTTACCCCACTAAACGATCGGGTGCCACTCTGAAAATGGTGTTGTTTTGTAGCTAGATAAATTTTCTTTATGAATTAGTTATCAGCAAGTACTCGCCTGCCGTCTAAGTTGATGACAGCCAGTCTTTTCTGAAATATCTTTGAAATTATTGATAGAACCAGTTTTTGACGCATTTACCCCTCTTAGTGATCGAGTGCCACTCTGGAAATAGGTTTATTTTGTAGCTATGAGATTTGTCTATACGAATTATCTATCAGAAATTACTCGCCTGCCGTCTAAGGTGCTAGCAGCCAATCATTTACATAAAATATCTTTGAAAATGTTGAATAGAATATTTCTGGGCACATTTACCTCAATAAACGTTCGGGTGCCACTCTGGAAATGATGTTGTTTTGTAGCTAGATAAATGTCCTTTACGAATTAGTTATCAAAAAGTACTCGCTTGCCGTCTAAGGTGCTGGCAGCCAATCCTTTCTGTCAAAAATTTTCTTTACTACACAGTTCCTGACTCATTTACCCTATTTAAGGATCGGGTGCCACTCTGGAAATAGTTTCTGTTTGTAGCCAGGAGAAATATCTATCCAATTGAATGGTCAGAATCTACTCGCTTGCCGTCTAAGGTGCCGGCTGCCAACCTTTACTGAAAGCATTGATAAATTTTCTTATGTGCACAGTTCCTGACTCATTTACCCCACTAAACGATCGGGTGCCACTCTGCAAATGGTGTTATTTTGTAGCTAGATAAATTTTATTTATGAATTAGTTATCAGCAATTACTCGCCTGCCGTCTAAGTTGATGACAGCCAGTCTTTTCTGAAATATATCTGAAATTATTGATAGGACCAGTTTTTGACGCATTTACCCCTCTTAATGATCGAGTGCCACTCTGAAAATAGGTTTATTTTGTAGCTATGAGAATTGTCTATCCGAATTATCTATCAGAAATTACTCGCCTGCCGTCTAAGGTGCTAGCAGCCACTCATTTACATAAAATATTTTTGAAAATTTTGAATAGAATATTTCTGGGCACATTTACCTCAATAAACGTTCGGGTGCCACTCTGGAAATGATGTTGTTTTGTAGCTAGATAAATGTCCTTTACGAATTAGTTATCAAAAAGTACTCGCTTGCCGTCTAAGGTGCTGGCAGCCAATCCTTTCTGTCAAAAATTTTCTTTACTACACAGTTCCTGACTCATTTGCCCTATTTAAGGATCGGGTGCCACTCTGGAAATAGTTTCTGTTTGTAGCCAGGAGAAATATCTATCCGATTGAATGGTCAGAATCTACTCGCTTGCCGTCTAAGGTGCCGGCTGCCAACCTTTACTGAAAGCATTGATAAATTTTCTTATCTGCACAGTTCCTGACTCATTTACCCCACTAAACGATCGGGTGCCACTCTGAAAATGGTGTTGTTTTGTAGCTAGATAAATTTTCTTTATGAATTAGTTATCAGCAAGTACTCGCCTGCCGTCTAAGTTGATGACAGCCAGTCTTTTCTGAAATATCTTTGAAATTATTGATAGAACCAGTTTTTGACGCATTTACCCCTCTTAGTGATCGAGTGCCACTCTGGAAATAGGTTTATTTTGTAGCTATGAGATTTGTCTATACGAATTATCTATCAGAAATTACTCGCCTGCCGTCTAAGGTGCTAGCAGCCAATCATTTACATAAAATATCTTTGAAAATGTTGAATAGAATATTTCTGGGCACATTTACCTCAATAAACGTTCGGGTGCCACTCTGGAAATGATGTTGTTTTGTAGCTAGATAAATGTCCTTTACGAATTAGTTATCAAAAAGTACTCGCTTGCCGTCTAAGGTGCTGGCAGCCAATCCTTTCTGTCAAAAATTTTCTTTACTACACAGTTCCTGACTCATTTACCCTATTTAAGGATCGGGTGCCACTCTGGAAATAGTTTCTGTTTGTAGCCAGGAGAAATATCTATCCGATTGAATGGTCAGAATCTACTCGCTTGCCGTCTAAGGTGCCGGCTGCCAACCTTTACTGAAAGCATTGATAAATTTTCTTATGTGCACAGTTCCTGACTCATTTACCCCACTAAACGATCGGGTGCCACTCTGCAAATGGTGTTATTTTGTAGCTAGATAAATTTTATTTATGAATTAGTTATCAGCAATTACTCGCCTGCCGTCTAAGTTGATGACAGCCAGTCTTTTCTGAAATATCTCTGAAATTATTGATAGGACCAGTTTTTGACGCATTTACCCCTCTTAATGATCGAGTGCCACTCTGAAAATAGGTTTATTTTGTAGCTATGAGAATTGTCTATCCGAATTATCTATCAGAAATTACTCGCCTGCCGTCTAAGGTGCTAGCAGCCACTCATTTACATAAAATATTTTTGAAAATGTTGAATAGAATATTTCTGGGCACATTTACCTCAATAAACGTTCGGGTGCCACTCTGGAAATGATGTTGTTTTGTAGCTAGATAAATGTCCTTTACGAATTAGTTATCAAAAAGTACTCGCTTGCCGTCTAAGGTGCTGGCAGCCAATCCTTTCTGTCAAAAATTTTCTTTACTACACAGTTCCTGACTCATTTGCCCTATTTAAGGATCGGGTGCCACTCTGGAAATAGTTTCTGTTTGTAGCCAGGAGAAATATCTATCCGATTGAATGGTCAGAATCTACTCGCTTGCCGTCTAAGGTGCCGGCTGCCAACCTTTACTGAAAGCATTGATAAATTTTCTTATCTGCACAGTTCCTGACTCATTTACCCCACTAAACGATCGGGTGCCACTCTGAAAATGGTGTTGTTTTGTAGCTAGATAAATTTTCTTTATGAATTAGTTATCAGCAAGTACTCGCCTGCCGTCTAAGTTGATGACAGCCAGTCTTTTCTGAAATATCTTTGAAATTATTGATAGAACCAGTTTTTGACGCATTTACCCCTCTTAGTGATCGAGTGCCACTCTGGAAATAGGTTTATTTTGTAGCTATGAGAATTGTCTATACGAATTATCTATCAGAAATTACTCGCCTGCCGTCTAAGGTGCTAGCAGCCAATCATTTACATAAAATATCTTTGAAAATGTTGAATAGAATATTTCTGGGCACATTTACCTCAATAAACGTTCGGGTGCCACTCTGGAAATGATGTTGTTTTGTAGCTAGATAAATGTCCTTTACGAATTAGTTATCAAAAAGTACTCGCTTGCCGTCTAAGGTGCTGGCAGCCAATCCTTTCTGTCAAAAATTTTCTTTACTACACAGTTCCTGACTCATTTACCCTATTTAAGGATCGGGTGCCACTCTGGAAATAGTTTCTGTTTGTAGCCAGGAGAAATATCTATCCAATTGAATGGTCAGAATCTACTCGCTTGCCGTCTAAGGTGCCGGCTGCCAACCTTTACTGAAAGCATTGATAAATTTTCTTATGTGCACAGTTCCTGACTCATTTACCCCACTAAACGATCGGGTGCCACTCTGCAAATGGTGTTATTTTGTAGCTAGATAAATTTTATTTATGAATTAGTTATCAGCAATTACTCGCCTGCCGTCTAAGTTGATGACAGCCAGTCTTTTCTGAAATATCTCTGAAATTATTGATAGGACCAGTTTTTGACGCATTTACCCCTCTTAATGATCGAGTGCCACTCTGAAAATAGGTTTATTTTGTAGCTATGAGAATTGTCTATCCAAATTATCTATCAGAAATTACTCGCCTGCCGTCTAAGGTGCTAGCAGCCACTCATTTACATAAAATATTTTTGAAAATGTTGAATAGAATATTTCTGGGCACATTTACCTCAATAAACGTTCGGGTGCCACTCTGGAAATGATGTTGTTTTGTAGCTAGATAAATGTCCTTTACGAATTAGTTATCAAAAAGTACTCGCTTGCCGTCTAAGGTGCTGACAGCCAATCCTTTCTGTCAAAAATTTTCTTTACTACACAGTTCCTGACTCATTTGCCCTATTTAAGGATCGGGTGCCACTCTGGAAATAGTTTCTGTTTGTAGCCAGGAGAAATATCTATCCGATTGAATGGTCAGAATCTACTCGCTTGCCGTCTAAGGTGCCGGCTGCCAACCTTTACTGAAAGCATTGATAAATTTTCTTATGTGCACAGTTCCTGACTCATTTACCCCACTAAACGATCGGGTGCCACTCTGAAAATGGTGTTATCTTGTAGCTAGATAAATTTTCTTTATGAATTAGTTATCAGCAATTACTCGCCTGCCGTCTAAGTTGATGACAGCCAGTCTTTTCTGAAATATCTCTGAAATTATTGATAGAACCAGTTTTTGACGCATTTACCCCTCTTAGTGATCGAGTGCCACTCTGGAAATAGGTTTATTTTGTAGATATGAGAATTGTCTATCCGAACTATCTATCAGAAATTACTCGCCTGCCGTCTAAGGTGCTAGCAGCCAATCATTTACATAAAATATCTTTGAAAATGTTGAATAGAATATTTCTGGGCACATTTACCTGAATAAACGTTCGGGTGCCACTCTGGAAATGATGTTATTTTGTAGCTAGATAAATGTCCTTTACGAATTAGTTATCAAAAAGTACTCGCTTGCCGTCTAAGGTGCTGGCAGCCAATCCTTTCTGTCAAAAATTTTCTTTACTACACAGTTCCTGGCTCATTTACCCTATTTAAGGATCGGGTGCCACTCTGGAAATAGTTTCTGTTTGTAGCCAGGAGAAATATCTATCCGATTGAATGGTCAGAATCTACTCGCTTGCCGTCTAAGGTGCCGGCTGCCAACCTTTACTGAAAGCATTGATAAATTTTCTTATGTGCACAGTTCCTGACTCATTTACCCCACTAAACGATCGGGTGCCACTCTGCAAATGGTGTTATTTTGTAGCTAGATAAATTTTATTTATGAATTAGTTATCAGCAATTACTCGCCTGCCGTCTAAGTTGATGACAGCCAGTCTTTTCTGAAATATCTCTGAAATTATTGATAGGACCAGTTTTTGACGCATTTACCCCTCTTAATGATCGAGTGCCACTCTGAAAATAGGTTTATTTTGTAGCTATGAGAATTGTCTATACGAATTATCTATCAGCAATTACTCGCCTGCCGTCTAAGTTGATGACAGCCAGTCTTTTCTGAAATATTTTTGAAAATATTGAAAGGACTTTTTCTTGACTCATTTACCCTGCTAAGTAATCGAGAATCTGAAACTAATTTTTTTGAAAGCTTTGGCTGTGACTTAAACGAGTTTGATGTCCACACACCCTTGCTCGCCGCCTTTCAAGTCTCCATAGTGTGTGAAAGCCATGTGTCCTAAGAAACAGGCGAGTTTCTTAGGACACATATATGCCTTAACCCACTTTCTGCCTTCTACAGCTGGCTGGATATATTTTGCTTTAGCTATCTCGTTACGATCTTTTTCTTACGGAAATTAAGATATACTGTAATGAAAACGACACCGGCCGCTATATCGAAAAGTTAGCGGCCAAATTTATTTCATGTACATACCTATACGTGATATTGAATATTTTAAGTATTTTGAAATTTCTAATATTTTGTATGGGTTTGGAGTGTTCTTAGATTCTTTTTTTAGAAGAATATGGACCATAATAAAATATGACTTCTTAATCTGGTCGGGTTATAGGCGGCCGCTAACTTTGGCTGCTAACTTCACACCGGTACATAAATACACCGCGCGGCATTCCACCTCCGACTACCTACCTAAATGCAATTCCCTTGATGACTAGCAAAATAGTAATTTAAACGGCTATTTCTGAATTATCTGTGTGCCGGAGGCAGCGTTATATATAAAGGAGCATTAGTTATATGTATTTGTATCTTGCGTTGAAATAACTGATTTGATCGACTGAGGCTTCGGAACGTCGCGATGATGTGAAAATTTTACATATATAGCTCATAACATCGCATATTAAAATAAAATAAACTTAAATGTTCAATAACAATAATCATCCGTGAACGGAAATATACATGGAAGCATTCTGTCTGCCAAATTATGGCGCAACGGAATCAGTACCGTGGTGGGCGGTACTTAAAACAGGCACTAGACGTATCTACGTAAGTTTTATCTTACGTAAGTCATAACTTCAGTTCGATCGGAATGACAGTGAGTGACGGATATCTGAACGTATTTACCAAAACAAGAATTTTTATAATTTTTCACTTCTCATGCTCGAAAAGTGTGTCATATTAGACTTGTCAAGCGGGGCTAAAGTAGTACATTTAACCCCTAGGGAAAATATGAATACATATTTATGATTTAAAAACCATTTGAATTTGACCAATCAAAATACTTCACCTATTAAATCCACCAATCACAGAACACTAATTTAACTCTTAAAAAAATATTTGGTATTGGGTATTAACCAACCAGAATACAGCTTTATTAAAATCGACCAATCTGGAAACATAATTAATTTTTCTAAAGAGTCTAAAGATTAAGTTTGTAGTAGTCCCTATTTCACAATAATTAAAAAAGTGGTTAAATCGTTCGAGCAACACTTTGAAGCGCTTAATGGAAGGTCAGTTAGCATTTTTCGCGCGTGAATGTTGCGCGCGAACTGCAGTGTCTATGTTTTGTGTGTCAAAGGAGTATAGAAAAAAAATCATGCTGCAAAAGTATATATCTTCGCCGTGGAATTTATTGTTAATTTTGGGTGGATTAACCTTTGTTTATTTATTTTCTCGCAATCGAAGTGAAAAGTAGAGTGTATAACTCTGGTCTAAAAGCCATATTACCCCTCGAACTATCTCGTGGTAATATGGCTCATTTTAGACCCTTGTCATACAATCTACTATAAAATCACTTTATGTGTTGTGAAGTGGTGCATCTGCACATCTATCATACAGATAATTTCAAGGACAGCGGAATGATTTTCCACCTGTAAGTAAACCTATAACTTCAGTGAAACTTAAAATAATATATGATATCACTTTCCTATGGAGATGATATTATGTAAGTAGAATATACATAAACTTACACTATCGTGAGACATATCTATACCTAAATCGAGAACAACGATTGAAACTCACTCGGGAAAGTCACTATATAGAACATGTTTCGGACTACATACAGCATCCGCCGTGGCAGAACACACATGTGATGCAGGTGTGTCTCATTTTCTGAGCTTGGACAAGGCGAAACTATTAGCATGGGAAAAGCGTTTTGTAACACCCAAGATCCGCGCTGCTATTTAATTGGACGACGTCCTAATTTTAATAGAGACAAGGGCGTGGCCAGCGTGGAAGCCTGTTATCCCTGGACTAAAACTGTGTAACGATGAACGTGTGGACATAGTTAGTTCGGTGTGCCTGCCGTCGGTCGACTTGGAAAATTTGTTGCAGCAGTCAATGTTAACTCGTCGCACAGGACTGCGCCGCCCCGTCCCCGGCACCGCTCGCCTCCGCCCGCGAGCTTCGCGCGCGCCGGCGAGCAGTGATGCGCGGTCGGTTAATTGTATTCCGAAACATGTCGCAAATACATAGTGACTTTCTAAGTTTCTACTGTTGTTCTCTTATTAAGTAGATTATTTTATGGAGTGCACAAATTATTTAATCCGTGAAACGCTATATTAAAATTTGAACCTATAAATATTCACAATGTAGGTTCGAAATTCACAATTTTAGTAAGTAACACAAGTGTGATAGTAAGTCGCTAGATAAATCGGTTATATTAATTTTACGTTATAATTTTGTTTTCCTTTACATTCTGATTCCCACAAGATCCTACTCGTAGTGGTTAGGGAGGCGAATAGGGGAATTTTCGGTAATACTCGAGCGTGGCAGTTTAAGATATGAGAGATACCTTAGACCTAATAGAACAACCTTGTAAAGTATTTAGCTCTATATGTAGTGACGCGCGCCTAGGATAGACGATCAGATTAGTAAAAAAAATTCGATAGTCTGAAATACTCGAGCGCGTCAGATTAAGATATTGGGGGTAGATTTTAGTGTTTTAAGACTAAATTTAACTAATCTGACGATAAGTCCTTGACGCCGCCGAGTAATAGGGTCGCGAACTTGTAAAAAAAAAACGTTAATCCGGCATTCTCGAGCGCGATTTTTATTTTATTTATTTTGAAGAATATAATGTAAAACTTACTAAAAATACAAAATCTGCCGGTTTCCGCATGACCGGAAGTGTGGAGGAGCCATTTCGTCTTCCGAAAAACGCGTCGCGGCATATAAGTCGCGAACGATACATTTTACAAAAAAAAAGTTTAAATAAACAAAAAAGGTAATTTTATTTTACACAAAAAAGGTCTCTTTACATTTTTGTCCAAAGTTAAAACATTTTGACTTGAAGCATCATAAAAACTCAAACTCCCGGTTTTTGAGTATATCTCGAAGACTGAGGGTGTTAAAAAAATTTGATATGAAATAACGATGATTAAATTATGTGACTTTTATTATATCTCAAAATTTTATTTTTCTAAAGCTTCTCGACAATTTTCGTGGACTCGGAAAAAGTTACGCGTATCTGTATACAAAAGTATTATTAACATGTACAGTTTCATGTATGTATATTATTCAATAGCCTGTTGATCCTCAAATTGTTTTTTGGACGTACCGTAAGCAAAACGAAGTGAAGAATTGAAGTAAATGTAAAGGTCATACATAACAATACAATTATAATACAATTTTTATATCATTTCATTTTTTTATACAATAAACTAGCTTTTGCCCGCGGCGTCGCCCGCGTACTAAGAGTAATTTTTAACCATCTACAAAAAAGGAGGTTCTCAGTTTGACCTGCATGTAGATATGTATTGGATGTCATTTTCGTAATCGGCACCCCGAGGAACCACAAAGATGAAACCCATATCGATTTTTAAGAAAAATAAATGTCTGCCATTTTTGATTTGAAACTGGATGTCATTTTCGTAATCGGCACCCAGAGCAACCTCGAAGATGACACCCAAATTGATAATTAAGAAAAATAAATCTCCGCCATCTTTGATTAGAAAATGCATGCCATTTTCGTAATCGGCTCAAACTTGGAACCCTCTTTTCACCCCTTAAAGGGAGCAATTTCGAAAAACGCTGAAACATGTTTTGTTGTATTTAAACAAAGAGTCTATATACGAAGTTTTAAATCTCTCACTTCAAAAAAGATTTGCTCTCCGTACAAACTTTGAACCCCCTTTTCACCCCTTTAGTGGAGCAATTTAGAAAAACGCTGAAATACGCCATTAATATATTTAAACACATACTCTATATACAAAGTTTCATGTCTCTCGCTTTAATAAATACATGTTTTCATACAAACTTTGGACCCCCGTATCACCCCTTTAGGGGGTGAATTTTGTAAAATCCTTGTCAGTCAGTCAGTCAGTCAGTTTCTTCTTTTATATATTTAGATAATACAATTCGCACTACATTTCATCTACATTTCATCATCATCATCATCATCATTTCAGCCGAAAGACGTCCACTGCTGAACATAGGCCTCCCCCAAGGCTCGCCATTTAGACCGGTCCTGTGCCGTCCGTTTCCACCGGATTCCCGCGACCTTCACCAGGTCATCACTCCACCTTGTCGGAGGCCTACCGACAGCTCGTCTTCCGGTGCGTGGACGCCACTCAAGCAGTTTCTGGCCCCACATTTACGTTGGTTGTATCTATCGCTTTATTGTCATTCTTAAATTCCCCGTTTTATCAAGGAGAAAGAAAGGAAAAAAAAGAACCAAAAAACCTTTTTCGGTCAGATTAAGAGAACCCACCAACATTTTTGTCAGATTAAGTAAATATGCTTTCAGGATACCGAGATAAACCTCCCCTATGAAAATCTGACGCGCTCGAGTATTTCAAAAAAACTTTATTTTTTTGCATTTTCAAAAATTCATCGTAACTTATCGTCACGCCGAAATCGTCAGTTTTTTTAAAGGGAGCTTCCTTGGGGCCTAATTAACACCCCTTCTGAAAATCTGACGCGCTCGAGTAAATTTTTTTTTTTTGCATTTTTGACTACTTTATATTCCTACCCCCACCACGCAAACCGGCAGATTAGTATACCGTTGTTATCAGAGGCACTTGGGGCATACGTAGTATGAATATCTGACGCGCTCGAGAATGCCCAAGTAACTGTTTTTTTTAACGTTTTTGAAACACCGTACACGCCAAACCCACCGCTAAAATGGTTTTTACCATACGAGCTTTTCTTTTCGAAATTATATTATCTTTCGATTTTGATAGGTCTCGACGGCGCCGTTGAATTACGCCATTTAGCTACCTCGCCTCCCTAACTATAGGGAACATTGGAAACACACGGACAAGGACAACAAACGGACAAGAAAGCGGCGTATAAATAATACAAATGAATCTGCAAATATAGTCATATAGACTATATTTATTGGTAATAAAACTCCCGCCAAGCGCTATTTGTGTTTAGTTGTGGACTGTTCGGATAGGCATTGGTTTGGTTTGTGGGCATCATACATAATCTATTGTGATGATGGTTAATGGTTATTCGGACACGTCGCCACTACATAAAAAAGGGATTAAATTAAGTGTTTTTACATATAGTCTATTTTATTTTAGTACAATAATTCTTTAAACGTGCCGTAAATTAATACATACATGAATTATGTAATTGTCTCTTAAATTTATGGCATAAAACTATCCATGACAACTATGAAATATGATCTGCGAACGGTCTGCTGCTAGTGCTTGCAGCAAGAGGGCAGCAATGAATTCGCCGCTAGAGGCGCTAGTGTAGCGTAGGGTTTCCGAAATGTATGTCAAATCTCACTCTTTGTGGTTGCGCTACGCGGGTTAATATCTAATTGGAACAATATGGTGACTATTTTGCAATACCTGAGCTTGATTATGGCAAATATAAGTTAAGGGTCAATGACTGTCAGGGCTTTGGGACAGTTTTGTCTATCGGAAACGTATTTCCTCCTTTTTTCCGAACAAAACGGGACTGCGCTACAATGCGGTATGTTTGATAATTTTACGGTACGGTTTTAAGGTATTGAATATAGTTTAAATGTAAACTTCGTTCTCGTGTCTATAATAATCAATAACAATTTCTGACAGCTGGACCTTACTCGACAGTGGCGCCAACTGGTGAGCACAAAAACGATAGCCCCCATTGGTGGATTGCGTTACTCATTGGTACGATGTATTGCAAAATGATTTTCCTTCGGGAAAACTCGGATCTCAATCGGAATACGATGGCACCCGAACTGTCAATCAACGATTGTATTAAATGAGTGAGATTTTCATAAACATTATTATGGAACTTTACTGTTTAGTGTCAAATGTCAAAGTGAAAAATGTTATTGTATAATATAGAGATGTTACAACCACCTTCAATAACTTTGAAAATACTCAGTTTTATTGGCATTAGTAAACGAAACATTATCTTCACTTTAAAACATAAAGTACAACAAAATAAATCTTATTGGGAAATATTTACACGAATAAAAGTCAATACCTGCCTACTTAAAAACAGCATCTACTTCTACTTCTACTAGCCCCGTGGCTAGTATGGAAAATTTTATGTCATTGGCGTCCCTATCGCACCTAAGTAAATAACCCGCGTTTGAGAGGGATGCAAAGGACATGAAGGCTTTCATACTAGGCCCGTTAGTATACTTCTAGATACAATCACCGTCATAAATAAGTGGTGATTTCTGTACCTTGTCGCTTTTAATCGTTTGACATTTCAAACAGGACGTTAAAGTGACAAGGTTACTAAATGATAACTTATTTATGCCGGTGACTGTACTTAACATTAATATTTTACCTACACATTTGGGTCGATATTTTCAACATTTTCCATTTCACAATCTGAGTAACAGTCACACATATCTTCGTCAGATTCGTCAGTGCTTTCATTTACATTAATTACAGACTAATATTAATTATAAATCAGATGGAAGTTATAAACCATTCGTCGTATCACTGCGTAATCAAAATCATCAAGATCTAGATATAATTTCTTGCGTGGTCTACCCAGCTTAATATTGTTTTTGTTGATATTTTTATTTTTTCTATATTCTTCTTTCTGGTTCAAAAATTTTCTTATTGTAGGTTTAGATATGCCCGTTGCGTCCGAAATTCGCCGTTAAACTTTGCCAAAATACTTTGAGTTATGGCTATTTTTGAATTTGCATTTTCTGATATGAAGTACAAGTACATATTAAATATAATTCCTTGTACTGGATTTTTTAACCGTTTTTGAGGTTTCGGCATGGTAATACAACCTTTTTATAAGTAAACTGTAAATATAATCAAAACTATAGCGAATATTTGAATTGCGTGTTAGCCACTCTATACGTATATATATATTGGTCGGCTGATGCGGCTTACCCCTACGGCTGTAAGATGGGTACTGAAGCTAATTGAGAGAGCACAATAAATACGAACTTTTCCGATAAAATACGAAGGAAAATCATTTTGCACTACATCTGTAGTTATTTTCAATATGTCCATTTCACCCACGCGCAAATGTTTAAAATAGTGTGAAAGAGGTGACTATTATTTTGTTATTCGTTTTCGGTTAAAGACTGTATACGTAACGTCTTATTAAAATGTAAGTGTATTTGTGTTTGTGTGCTAAGTGTCCCGATAATTTGAACGGCAAAAGTTCTCAGAGGCGGCTTCCATGTATATTTCCGTTCACTGATAATCATATTAGCACGGTAAAATTAACAGTTGTTATAACAGCATAATCCCTAGTAATTTCAACGAGTCTACGCTATGAGCGCTTTATCTATACATGCTAAAATGTTTGTGATCATTCGCGAACGTTTATCTATTTTTTAATCGAGTTTTAAAAAAGGAGGAGGTTCTCAATGCGACTGTTATTTTTTTTTGTATCTTTGCTAGGTTAGGTTAGGTTCCATTTATGAGCAAAATTATTTCTTTTGAAAGCATATATTTCCAGATTGGTCCCGTTGTGTTCAAAGTTCACAAATGATGTTGGGAAGCATGAGGAATTGAGGGAACTCCTCAAAATTTCAGGGGAAACATATAAATATTTCAGTATTTTCGGTAACAAATCGAGAATTTGCATTCAGAACGTAGCATTTGGTGAACGGAAACTGATGAAGAAGATCACAGATGGTCATCCAAAATTTTCGGTCATAATACTGAAGGGACTATGACGAAGCCAGTTTAAATGGTCCTGCTATAATGTTACCATTAACCTGATCTGTAATCGAAGCCGCAAGGTAGGCAACGGCACGTAATGAAACGCTGTAGCTTAGCCATGTTTGAGCTTATTGGAATTGTCATGAGATGCACTTTGGTAATGATTCACTAAAAAGTGTGACTGAAATAACAAATAAAAACTCGACTCCAAAAAATGGGTTCTCGGTGTTTTCTGCTCTCCGAGTGGCTTAGCGAAGTATTCAATTAAAGTCTCCGGCATGACCACGCGTGTCGTTTGGAACACTGGAATACTCTAAGAGTTTGCGCTCCAGTGAGATTGGTTGAGCGGTTTTAACCGAATCTGAGATGTGAGTGGAATCGAGCTACTCAGAGTTTTGTCGCTGGTTCACTAAAGCTAGCCTAGCTGAGAAGAGTCCAGCAAGAAATTCAACTAGGCCCGACTTGGGTCGGAGTGACTCTACCCGGTGTGCGGCGGTACCGGGACGAATAGGGACTATATGTTGCATACACCATATTCTACAGGTGCATACACACATGACGGGTCCTCACGCTGAGAGGAAGTCAGTTCCGAGGTAATTCAGACATGAGTGTCAATCCTTAGAGTCAAACTTAACGAGGCTGTGACCTTTGGCCAATATGCAAAATCAGGAAGATATATTATAATGTGAGCATCATTTTAAGATGAAAAAAATTGACACATCTTTTTGAAGATGATTGTACATAACCAATTAGTTTACAGTACATAATCATTATCAGAAATGTTATCTACATTATACAATACAATATAATACAAATACTCTTTATTGCCCACCTCAATTAAAGGACAGAGTACAGTACAAAATCACAATGAGTATTAAAGGGCATGACTGAATCTGTTAAGTTAGAATCCTTCCGACGCATATGACCAAGAACGCAAAAGGACAATAAACGCGAAAGATCAAACACGCAAATTACCAAATACGTGATTTACCAAAATGTTTTTACGCGAGATATATATATATATACTAGCCTTAGGACGTGGGCTTGTGCAGGCTATACATACATATATATATATATATATATATATATATATATAAATTGCATATACCAGACTCGTTTAGTATAAAACTTGTCAAATTTTAAGTGTAGGGTAGATAATAGGAACTGAGTGGGAGTCAAGTGAGATTTAAATAAATGTTTGTCACAGCAGTTCTGGTTTAATTTAAGTATTACATATAAAACTACTACAATAGGTATGTCAATTCATAAATAGTTAAATAAATATAAACACAATGTTTTCAATTTTAGTTCCGCGTTCCCGGTCGATTTCTTCGTTTATTTTATATTGATTACTATTCTATTTAAGTGTCGAAAATAAATGGGTAGGCAAACGTATGAATTTACCCTTGTATCTCGCTGCTTTTTTTCATTTGACAAAGGGGAAGGTTTACTTGATAAAAACATTGACTGTCAGAAGATAGCGTTTCGCATGTTAAAACGAGGTCCGCATTTTAATGAGACGCAGGCAGAAAAGAATAAAAGATGTGTGGCTCCAAGTAAATCGTACTTTCGTGTTTTTGGCTTCAGGCGAGTCGTAGCACGCATACGGAAGCTAAAACGCTGCTATAACTCTTCAGTACAAAGTGAACTTATGCAACCTCTGGGTACTTGGGGGTTATTTCGTTTAAAACTTCCTTTAGGCGCGCATTTTGTTGATTTCTATACAATTATTGTTTTAAAATTTGTATGTGATATATTTAATGAAACACCTTCATGACGGCGTGATAACTGGTGGAAGAATCTTTTCTCATATTTTTATAAAACACAATCTTTTTTAAAACACTTTGTTCACAACATAGGTTTTTAATCACCCGTATTTTTTAATTTACCGTACCGTACCGTATTTAATACATATCAATCATATTATATACTTACTAGGCATTCTGACAGTGGATTAACTCTTTATCGACCACATACGTCGCAATAGAATTCATCAATCTAGGTCAAGGTTAAAATTAGATTGCATTTTTTACGTGGCACTGGAATTAACATATATTTTCGTCCAATATTCCTCAGTGTCTCAAGACGAAAGTCTTTGATCAGTGTGTGTTGCCAGTGATACGGAAACGTGGTCGCTCACCATGGGCCTCATAAGAAGGCTCAAAGTGACAGGGCAATGGAGAGGGCTATGCTGGGAGTTTCTCTGCGTGATCGCATCAGAAATGAGACCAACCGTAGCAGAACCAAAGTAACCGATATAGCCTTTCGAACCGCTAAACTTAAGTGGCAGTGGGCGGGGTACATTGCACTTAGACGGCCATCGGCGTTGGGGCCGGGTGGCGCAGGACCGGTCATTATGGCACTCTTTGGGGGAGGCCTATGTCCAGCAGTGTATGTATTTCGGCTGATATGATGATGATGATGACGACTGGAATTGAATTTCATATGCAGTGCCTACCCCTTTTAGGAATATAGGCGTGAGATTATGTATGTGCATTTTTTAAAAAGTGATTCGTCTGGGCATGAATCACCAAGACATAGCTATTTAAACATATATTTAGTTTTTTTTGTAAAGCTTTCTAGACTGGTGCGGCTTGGAAAAGGGTTAAAAGTTGTGCTTGAATTTTGAACCAGATACGAGTACTTAAGTAAAATAGAACAAGTCCGGAGAATATAAACAGCGACGTGCAATGGAAGTTACAATGTTGGAATAAATCTCCTATCGTAAAATTAATCCTCGAATGAGATTTTGAATGGGCAACAAACTGAAATGGTGTCGTGCGTTGAGAAATTTAACGGAAGCTTCAAATATTTTGGAGAGCTATCAGGCAGGCGGCGTCGGCCGCCGCGGGCCGCCCGAGCCGTCCAGGAAATGAGGCTTTCTGTCCTTCGGGAAATTGTTCCCCCAATCATAATGCTTAGTAAAATCTCTTTGCTTTCAAAGATTTCAAAAATGATGAAAATATTATCTTCACAGGGGTATCACGAGAGAATTGTATCAACGATCTTAATGGGTAAAAAGGAACAAAAAGTGTTAAATGATTCTGAAATGTTTCATACTCATAATAGTTAAGGTACTAATCAATATCATTAAAAGCGTGTTGTTTGCAAAGATTGTTCCAGGCGGTCGGGCGATTCAAAGCCACCTTTGATCAGGCGATTTCCCAAAAGGTTTGCGATGGAGCCGATAGCCGCCGCGTGAGAGCCCATCCGTACATACGTACTTACTAATCAGGAAAAAATATATTTAAAAATGAATCGTTCTGTAAATAAAATACTCCGATGATATATAAAAAAAAATGTGAACATTAGTATCTTTTCCGTACGCCATTTATCGTGAGAAATGTTAAACACAGGAAGTTCAGCTTTCACTGCGAGTTTCTTAATTAGCTAAACATTTAGATTACCTAACAGTCTAGACTTTGACTGAATGGAAGCATTTTAGTGTTCATTGATGTTAAAAAGAGATATGGAAATATTAAGTGTATTTTTACGTAAAGTGCTTTATCACATTTTGAATTTATTAAACAGTTAATTCTTTAGATGTCGTCCTATTCTAATACGACCTTAAATCGTCGTAGGAAGAAACATGTCCAATAAATCATTATATCCCCTCTAATAGATATGAATAGTGTATCAATCAGTTTAAACGTGTGCCTATTTATAGTTTCTTCAATGAACTGTAGGGAACCGTGAAGGCGACACACGGAGCACAAAGAATCAATTGACTGCCTGTCCAATGGCGTGCTGGACCACTTCACAATGTGTAACATGATTTTCATTTCCTATGTCATGTGTCTTGGCTGCACTATATCACATATGTTCGTGACTTTTATGCAATTTTGCGTGTAATGCAAGCCCAACAAAATATTTTAAGCACCATGCATATAATTTTAGACGGCAACCGACATAACTTTACAATCAGGTTTATGGCACACAAATTGCAAATTTCATCAATTCAGCATCTTGGTATTGCGATCAAATAGATTTCTAACTTTAGTAATAAAACTTAAACGAATATAAAAGTTTTCAACGGAATTGGGTTAACATTGGAGCCTTGGAAGAACTACGTGACAGGAAGAACCGCAATCGGAGGGAAATTATTGTGAAACTTCAAGTTTTAGGTCTTCGATCGAACCTTATAAAGCTTCTAAAATATACTTACAACTCTAATAACTGCTATGCTGTACTTAGGGGGTAAATTTATGTCAATGTGTACAAGATTAATTACAAAATTACATATAGAATATACATCAATCGCTACATATTTAAAGCGTAATGATTTGATTGCAAATAAGTCCACAGCGAAAGTTAGTCTTGCGAGAGCAGTGACGTTGACAGCTAGACTAGAGCCTTGTTCCACGAGCTAATTTATCGCAGCTAATGAAGATAAATCAAGTCATGCAACTTATCCAGTGTGACTCCGCCATTTATCCAACGAAATGATCAACATTTCGTATCTTTTTACTAAAGGGAAACTATGCCGCAACAACTAATAAGAAAGGTACCACTCACTAAATATACAAGCCAATATCGAAGTTAGGCTGGGGGCGGAAGTTCTATCTATTATTACATTAACGTCACACCAAATCTGGTTTGTCCGAACTATGTCCCATCAAATAATAGCGCCCGCAGCGTACAACGGATAGCGATTTCGTCGAGCAACCGGGATGCGCCCAATTCTCGTCAATAAACATCTCCAATATATCGACCTCAACGTGCGCGTCAGTCAGGCCATCAACACCTCTATTTGCTTTTTGATAAGAGACAGAATCGGCTATATTTATGCACATGCCCATGTACGCACTGATCTCCATAGAGTGATGGCGGTGCGATCACATGAATGTTCTATGTAGGCGTTTAAGATATTGGCTTGGAAAAATCTAACGTGAGCGCTCGGTGCTTTATTTATTCATGGGCAATATCGTTAAAGGTTTTTCTGGGTTTTTCGCGTATCGCTAGCGTATCGTGGAAACCTTTATCGATGCGAAGTAGTCATAGACGATGCAGTAATAATGACGGCATCGCGAAGCCGCGCGACCTCAAGACCCGCGGAGCGGCATGATTCACCGGCGCCTCGCATTCCTTCTGCAGCCGCATAGCTAATAGGAAATGCCACATTGCAATAAATTCGTGAGGTCTAGCCCACGTCTATGCTAATATCTCTAATGGACGTTCTTGGCATTCTTAGTGCTTGATGGCCTGATGGGCGTCGTTGTTCTTATCAAATTAAATTTACTTATAGAAACGGCTAGAACGCCTTTAACATACCATCAGAGCATGCGTGGCGAGTTTCGATCGAATTCCTGCGGCAGCGGCACAAATCAGCATGTGCCGGCGCAGCTTTCGAGCGCATTGCCACGAGTAGCAGGAATCGATCACGGACCGTTTGATCCGATTTCAACCGTTGATTCATACGATATGAATAAACATTTGCGAGAAGTGCGAGATGATGTAGTGTAATTTAAAAAATGCTATCAACAGTGTAGTGAAGCGATTTTACGATCCAGTTATGAAACTTTCAATTGATTCATGTAATCATTTTTTAGGTATCAGTGATTCAATTACATTTCATACTCATTTTATATTGCGTTTCATCTTTTTTTTTCGAGGAAGATTGTGTAAAAAGCGGTCTGAGTAATGCAAGGAGCAATAAAGATAGTAATCGCAAGGGACAAGTGCCATCGTATCGAGAGATCAGGGCGCGATATGAATTCGACCCGTTTCATTATAGGGCAACATAATTTTAGCATAACAGTTTCTCTCATATATTTTTTTATAAGTATACATATATTTTATAACAAAGCCTTGTTACGGTATAAAATTGTTTTAAACGTGTTTCGATGGCAGGTTCAGTACAACTAGGTTTATTTTTTGCAAAAATCATACCTACTTAACATTTTAAGGCCAGGTTAGACCAAACGTCAGGTCAGATTTTGGTAATTCTGTACATTTTTTGCATTAACTAACGGATCTTTATAAAATATAGTGGTGTATTCACTTACTATAGCATGAGTACTTGTACCATTTGGCATTAAGTCCGCTATTTGGGTTGATTAACCTACACAGTTAACATGGTATCTTACGCAAAGTCAGCCGATTTGTGATTGATCTATGTATCTTGAACGGGCTTGAAAGAAATAGATGAAAGTTTGTATGAAACGCACGGCTACCCCCTTATATAGGTAGGGGGGTGGACTACCGGACTGCGCTTTGCAGGCAGGTAGCAATATAAAATTATACGATAGACTAACGCTCCCGCATTTTAAGAGCAAGCAGGTACCTAGCTACTTTGTAATATTAAACTGCAGACCCTTAATAATTTTATACAAAAAGAGCGTACCTACTTACTTTAATATTACAGGCAATTTTCTTAAAAATACGAATGAAAAATAGTATTTGTAAGACTGTAACAACAACAGATAAGTAGCCATATTTTTTGCTGCAATTGGCATTACTTAAGATGAGAGTTACTTACACATTTCAACCATCTCTTTTTATAAGTCTCTTTTGCTCAAACTCTTTCATAAAAGTAAAGTTAAATTACCTACTTTACTACTGAATTCGTACTAATATTATTAAAAAATATTCTAATTAAATATGTAGTAGGTATATATTTTTTACCACCTTAATACAAATGACGTTAATTTATATTTGTATGTAAATTACGAATATGTTAACAAAGCTGTACACATGAATTATTTTCCAACATCTATGTTACCGAATACATAAATAGTTTTTTTGGTATTTTACTCCGAATGTCTGGTAACGAAGTGTTAACATTGAGTAATAGTGAATTCACTAAAAGTATTTCGATGATGTTAGCAATAAATTAGTAATATACTGAGTTTGTAAGTTACTACCCAACAAGTAATTAATACATTTTGGCTAATACTGGCTGAATTCCGAATTCTCAAATTAAAGAAACACATTGTATTCAGTGTTTCGGTTTCGGCAGGTTTTGGCATAAAAATCATGTTTCGGCCGAAGGTTCGGTTTCGGCTAAAAAACTGCCGAACCTTTCGGATTACGTTCGTCTAACATCGGGTGCCTTCGGCTAACTTCGCCCGACTCCGCTAGCAGAATACATCTTATTTTAGTTATATTATACCACCTACACGATACTGTACCTAGGTGTTACATTTGGGGATTGCAATTTGGTCTGGCGGATAGGGTAATCCAGCCGGATTCAGTATCTTCATAGGCACCGGACCCGGCAACATTTCGATATAAATAGATAGATCCCGAAATAGAGCCCTAAACTATGTTAAGAAAATTAGTTTTGCTTTAAAATAGTAAATATAGGTCCCGTATATTTTCAGAAATCACGTTCTGGCGAGCGATCATTACAACGCGACATTTTTGTTTTTAAATGAATAATAAATAACGTTTATTCCACAAAAAGGCAGCAGGCAGGCAGCAATGCATATTAGTAAGACCGCAAATCAGAATCTGCAATGTAGGCTTCGTCAGGTTGGCACTAATGCAAATCAACAACACGCTTCCAACAATCAATCAATCAAAATATTTATTGCTTGGCCATGAGTAGCTTTCGCTTCCTTAGTAGTAGCCGACTTCGTCAGCCTTAAACACTAATTATGCCCACCTAGTTAAATAGACCATCTCGGATCGCGGCTAGGTAGCTCTAATGTCCCCAATCCCCATGATACGGAGTCACCATAGCCACCATAGCCAGCGAAATTTGCTGCACTAGATACGATCCCCTCTATCTCTCAGTTGTCGCCCCAAATTGTCGATTCTGCAATCTACCACAACAGGGACAAAATTGTAGTTTGATTCCAAGGCAGTATCGTCGCCGTCAACATCGAGCTGCCGAGCGAGTGCGCAGTGCTAGCTAGACGCGCGGCCGTCGGGGCTGGTTCTCATGATTGGTTGGTCCGAAACATGTCGAGCCATATTCGACCTTAAAGACGTGATTGGCCCTTTTATTATATTTCAATATGCCTAAGTTACATACATATATCTAGCAAAAATGGCCCAGTAACATTTTATTCGACGATTTTAACACGTCTATAAAAGTTCCGGTTTCGGCCGAAATTAGAGATAAAACCGAACCTTCAGTTTCGGTTTCGGCAAAAAAAATTGTTTGAGTCGGACACTAATTGTAATATTAGTGCTGTTGACAAATTGTTAAAACAATGTATTTACTTAAAACTTCTAAGGGACCAGTTTTTTATCTTATTACAAGTTTTTTACATGCAATTTATTTCTCTAGCATTTGATTTTAAGTGTCATTCTAAGTTTTCCTGCAATGTTTCAATACGAAGAGGGGAACAATTTGTTACGGTCGTCTGACTGGGACGAGAAAGTATCTTGGAAAACCTATCACATGGCAGTCAATAACGTCGGCGATCGGTTGCCGTTCAAATATTTACGCCGCAAGATGGAGCGTGATGCGGTCAGCGCAAACAGGACACCGACGCCAACGCCAAGTTCCGTGGCGTCTGTGGACTCTATCTACATACAACATTTTTTTTTGAACCTGATTGTGGCTTTATAGGCCATGCCCAATAAAGCGATAGGAATGCGCGGTTGGAGAGTAGCCTGGGGAAAATCCAGTGGAAAACCTTCGACACGACCACGCGTGTGGTTTGGAACACTGGAATACTCTAAGAGTTTGCGCTCCATAGTGAAATTGGTTGAGCGGTTTCAACCGAACCTGAGTCGAATCGAGCTACTGGGAGTTTTGTCGCTGGTTCACTAAACCTAGCCTAGCTGAGAAGAGTCCAACAAGAAACTCAGCCAGGCCCGACCTGGGTCGGACTGACTCTACCGGCGGGGTAATCACGTAACTTTTGTACTACCGTTAGATAGATTTTAATGTCAAATTTTAATTGTCAGCTCATACATTTATACTTCAAAATTGTCAGTAAAATCTATCTACCGTTAGTACATAAAGTTACGTGATTCGCCTGCGGGTGTGCAGCGGTACAGGGGCGAATATACAATTAAACTTTTCTTAGGCTATGTGAAGTGTTTCTTAGCAAGTTCGCTTCAGTAAATAAGTACGTCAACACGCTTGTGAAATTTAACTAAGATTATCCCGTTCGATACCTTAATCCTAGATATTCTCTTTTATTGTTCTATTCTATTTGGATGAAGGTGTCTAATATGGGCAAGTGTCGAGCAATGGGACGCTTACCTTCCATTTGCGTGTAGCAATAATAAATAATAAAAGTCATGCGGATTTCAATACCGGAGGAGTGATTAACTACGCAATGTTTTCCAGTGACAGCAATGACATCATTTACCATATTAAGAAATAAAACCGACTCCAAAAAAAACGCTTCATTGAATGTAGAGGTACCTATTTTAATTTTTGTAGTCGGTGGCATTTTGTCAACGTTAGACATTTTCTTTAGATGGCACCGACTCCAAAAATTAAAATAGTTACGTCTAAGTGTCTAAGCGTAAAGTCTCATATTAGAAATAAGGCAATTATTTTTTACTTTTTAGTGTTTTTATTGGAGTCGGTTTTATTTTTTATTAAAAAAATTGTTTATTTAACACTTTTTAGGGAATCATCAGAGAGCATCTCATAATGATTTCAATAAGCTCAAACACGGCCAGCCTACACTGTTTTATTACGGAGTTCCGTTGCCTACCTTCCGGCTTCAATTACCAGATCAGGTTGATGGTGACATTATATCAAGACCATTTAAATTGACTTCGTCATAGTTGCTTCAGTATCTTGATCGAAATATATTAATCATGAAACACTAGGAGTTTTGGATGACCATCCGTGGTCTTCTTCATCAGTTCCCTTTCACCAAATACTACTTTCTCAAAAGCAAATGTTCGATTTATTACCGAAAATACTAAAATCGCTATGTTTCCCTTGAATTTTTGAGGAGTTTTCTCAATTCCTCATTTATCCTATCATCAGAACTAGATTCTGGTAACAATGGGACCAACCTTGAAGTATATGCTTTCAAACAAAGAAAAATAATTCCAATTCGGTTCCATAAACGATGAAGTTCTAAGGTAACACACAAAAAAGTACATATAACCGAATTGAGAACCTCCTCCTTTTTTTGAAGTTGGTTAAAAATTACGAAATTGACTAGCAAACCGCGTCTTCCAAAATTGAATTTTAATCTTCTTAGAAACATAAAACACAATGGATGGGTAAAAACTTTATTCGGGTCCACTTTTCACATTTTAATCGACTTTTGTGGGGTAGTCAAATTTTTTTTTTTTTTTTTATTAAGAGTCTTCAAGATTGGCCTCCAATGGGGCCAGTTTCTTTTTTCGGAGACACGCTCGACCCGGCCTTTGGGCCGAGACGAGGCCAAGAAGAAGAGGAAATATAACAGAAGGACAGCACCAAAAGTATAGAAAAAGAGAAAGTGAAAAGAGTAGGAAAGAGAAGAGAAGAGAAGGGGTAGTCAAATGTTGTGTACGGAGATGTAGCCGTTGACAACTTGCTGAGACGACAGTTCTGCGCGAACATGACCGGTGCAACCATGCCGAAACGTCGATAGCAATTGTAAATACGTAAATAAATATAAAGTTAGACCCGTTTAAACAAAACTTTAAAAATTATAATTAGTAGGATTCAATTAGACTTTACAGGTATAAATTCCAGGCTAAGTTCATTCGAGCAGTCAGTGACTTTTATTACTTACTTCCTTGTTCTGTACTGCCTGTCTTTGTTGAAATACTGATTTCTGCCATGACCTCATTTCTATGCCCCATTGATCACCTTATAGTCGTAAATTATTGCCGCAGTTAATGGTAATATGTACATCTATCTCATAGTTCCTCGCGTACGAGCTGCCTTTTAAGTTATGTCGTTTGAAATAAGTATAGACAATCTATTAGATTATTACCATTTATTGTTTTATAAAGAATTCTTTGCGATATTATACACATTTCCATCCGTTCGAACCAGTTTTTAAAACATTTATTACACTCCGAAATGGGGATAGTCAAAATGGCCGATTTGTATGCGTCAACGGCTCCTTCTGGTGTACTGAAACGTTGACCACGAAGACGTTACTTAATTATGGGGAACGTAAAAAAATCGTTAGGGCTTAAGTCAGGGCTGTAAGGCGGGTGATGTAAAATTTCGTCATTTTGACTTCTCAAAAACGTATTTGTTGGCGGTATCATACGACGTCTTGCGTTGTTATTTTGAATGATGACTTATGGCAATCAAACAGTGGTATACCAATCAGCGTTAACCGTCTTCGATCTTCTAGTACAATAGTGGCGACGTGACTACCCTTTGCCACAAACGAGGCAACCATTTTTTTTTAAGTGCTCCGTGAGCGTATGACTTTGGTCGGTTTTGGCTCATCTTGGAAGACCCAGACAGTTGACTGTTGCTTGGAATCTGGGTCGTAAACATCTATCCAAGACTCGTCACCACTAACCATATCATAAACCTGTTTTGACTCTCCTCGGTTGAATCGCTGCAGTTTTGCGACATCATCTAACACCGTCTGTTTTTTGGTCGTTGCTAAGCAAAGGTGGTATCCAACTAGAGGTTAACTTTTTCACGCCGAGTTTTTCATGCAGGATTTTTTGGATAGTAGTCCCTGAAATGCCCACGGATGCCTCTATTTCACGGTATGTCACATGACGATCTTCGACGAGTAACTGCCACACAGCTGATATTGATATTCTCTTGTGTCATGGCGGTTTTTGGCGACCTTCACGTGACTTGTCACTGAGGCTAGAGTGCCCACGTTGTAATTTTAAATACCAGCGTTATACAGTCCTAAGACATGGTGCTGCATCACTAAAGACAGAAGTGATCTCCTGACAGCACTGAAGTCTAGTTAATCCCCTTTGAAAGTTGTAGAAAATTATCGCATGCTTATTTTCCTTTGATATTTCCATTTTTACAACCGACTTGTCACCTTTGAACAGACGCTACAATACAACATTTCGACCAATCAAAAAACATTCTTTTTCAAAATCTGAATTCAAAAAGATGAAAACGCCATATGACTTTTTTTAATAATCGCGGGAGGTTTGCAAAAGACACAACTTAAAAGGCAGCTGTCGTATTCTATGTACTTAATTGTCATTAGCATTGAGATTGATTGGTAGATAGTATTAAAATGATTTGAAAGAAAATCAGCAGTGCTTCTATAGGAATTGAAACCAATTCATTCAAAAACTCTCAATAAATACCGCAATATAAGGTCTAATAAGTCTCACATTTCTATTAGCCGTATAAGGAAATCCATAATCCAATAGCATTACCTCACACATTGAGTAAGTCTCTCACACAGGGTTCTGAATAGTCAAAATGAATGGTTCGTGCGGCGGCTCCCTAAGCCCCGTGATTGGTTGGTCGGAGTGACAGCGATGCGGGCCCGGAGAGGTTATGAACCCTCTGATTTAATTGAAGATCCCAACAGGACATTGCATTGTCCACGGCAATGGGGGACAAAGAAGCTGACGTGTGATGATTACAATTTGAATAGATCATTAAAATTTCAAATGGTAATAAAAACATCAATATAATTAGAATCCATATTAACATAAAAAGATCCTAAAAGTAATCGGATGTATCAGCTTTCCTTATATGCTAACAGTATACTCTACCTTGTAGATAATTAACCCCATGTAAGAGTAGAAACTTACCTGAAACAGAGAAAAGAAATATAGCATACCTACATATTTTCATACAATAAATACACAAATTATTTCATATCTTCATATGTTGGGATGTATCGATAGGTACGAGTGTATATATATTTCGCATGTAGCAGGCGCTGACTCACAGCTCGGAAGACAGAGAAGAAGTATTTTCCAAGCCTTTTCCAATAAATGTCAACGAAAGGGAATTTTAAAATCTTCAAAGTGTTAACAGTTCGGCTGCGCTCGCTGGCATGGAAACTTGGGCGAGGATCCCAGGTGACTTAACACTTTGGATACCCACTCTCCGAGACTGGCAATCACGGTCCGACTTTAAGGACGCTCCTGACATAAATTTTATAAACTCTTATTTTAGAGGGTCGTCAGTCTCCATTATTAATGGCGATCATTACTGAAAAGGATATTCCGACGTGAAAGGCCATTTTGGGCACGCAATTTTTATACCAACACAAAATCCACAAAAAGAATTTCGGCTATAGTACAATATTTCGCTTGTGGAAATGTTTGGCCCAAAAAGCGTGCTACATTTCAGGTTTAATTTCGCTTTGACTTTGTTCGGTGGCATTGTTTAAGGCAGTATGTTATGTTTTCCACTTTACAGTTTGCCGGAAGGTGAAATAAGTAATATGTTAGGTACCTATAAGGCGACGATGAAGGCTTCTAAATAATTCGCCGGCAGCGGGCACCTGCAGTCGACGCCTAATGGGCCCAATTATCGACTTTGCCACACGCGGAGAGGCCCATTACCCCTCCCATGCCCTCTTTTCTGCCTTTACGATTCCTATAAGCGATCATGGAAGTTTGACAAAGCTGGTCGGTAATGGCTTTTGGTTTTTCGGTAGAGGATGATGAACTTGATGAAGAAGAAGTTGATAAAATATTATCATGCAACCGCTATTATGCTTAAAATCGTAATAAAAACCTTTCATTCAGAATCATGAATCAATCGTAAATTCATAGCTTAAACATAGCTATATAAGCGGTCAACATTTACTTATTTTCATGTTTAGGTACCTATATGCATATAACTTATGATTAAACTGAATAGCATCTTTTAAATCCATTATCGCAGGTTACATAAAATTGTTTTATTAAATATGTACAGGATTAAATGGAGGATCCCTTACTCAACTTCCCTAATCGGCACATTGCCAGCCGCAAAGCGATCATCGCGGGACGAATTGAATCTAACAAATTTGATATCTCTTCCATTCCACAGTAATGAAAGATAAGGAGAAACTCCCTTAAGCGACTTGGCAAAAGAATTACTGCCAATTCCGGGTCGACTGCGCCCCGAGTTCCGGGTAGCTACGACATAAATCTCATAACTTCCATAAAATGAAAAATTGTTCAGAAGTTTTACATTACTTCTCCGACACGTAGGTATTGATTTGTTTCATAGCGTTTTCATTCCAACAAGTGATAATTATTTTAACAGTTTATATTTTCTTAACGGCGGCTGGGTCAGCTGGTTGGGTGATACTAAAGCTGGCATGTTCATATTTACAAAAAACATTGCTTTGTTTTGGTACTCTTTCTGATCATTCTCACATGGCTGATGATTGTGGTCATCACTATTACATACTTGGAGTTATATGATTGTCCTCAATAGGCTTATTTTCACATCTTATTTAAAAGGTTGTCTGGAAGAGTAACTAGTTAATATGTCCTATCAGGCTCGCGCAACTAGGAACAAAATTTACAAAATGTCACTTTTGTATGGAAATTGGCCAAAAAATAATGGCGGATACTGCTATCTCGCTCCCTCAGTTAATCCACCTCAGTCACATGTCAATGTCACCTCTGGTCACTTCCGTTCAACTTGAGTGATCGCCATATTGTTTCTTTGTTGATCAGTTCGTAGTGTGGTTTGTAGTTTTTTATTTTGGTATTTATTTATATATTTTATTGGCAGGAACCTTAATTTAAAGTGAAAAAGCATGTAGTAAGAAGGCAGTGTGTTTTTCAACATGCCACGAACTATTTCACCCTATAGGGTATGTGTTATTTGCGGTTATCGTGTGGGTAGAAAAGATGAGCAGAAAAGGAAATTTATGGCAAGATTTCCTTTAGATCACGCAAGATCACGACCGGTAAGCAATTAATTGGAGATTATCTATTAATATGTACCACAGCAAGATACATGTAAGCAAAATAAGTACGTAACGTTATTTGCAATTTAGTTTTATTCGTATGCATACTAGTGTCGGCAGTAACATATCTATAACTAGCTTATCATATAATTCATATAGAACTCATGGTATTTTTCAGTTGCAGACAGTGGGTGAAATTGTTGGCAATGAAGACCTAGCCTACGTTCCGATTGAGAAGTTGAATCAATTGAAATTTCTTTGTGGTGACCACTTTCAACCCAAAGATTTAACCGAAAGAAAAGTCGTCTAAAGAGATGGTTAATATATTTGAAGCAACACAACTTTATACTTTTTTTATTTTATTTAACTCTAGCCCTACCCACTGCGAAATAAGCGCTTGGACGTCGTAGAGTCGTAGTGACCCCAATTGTTAATAAAGGAGCATCCATTATTAATGTGTGGTGTTTTAGGCCATAAACATCTCACGTAATTAATGGACGCCCTCTAACTGAGCTTTTTATAAACATGGAACCCATGACGTCATTAATCATAATTTATCGATATCGATATCGTTAACCGTACTACATCAAAGTTACATCCCTATCGCGCTGTTATGTTGGCATTACCTATTTCCTTTTTTTATTTTATTGTGGTACAGAATGTTTGCCAAACTCTACGTCAATGTCATGCAATGACAATGTCACTGTCATCCAAAACTTAGTTCGAAGTCCCGTCTCTTAGAACGTAGTGGTTATATTCTCTTTGTGTCCTATGTATTTTTAGCTAGTATGTGTACTTAACAGGACACCGTGATCAATTCCGTTCACCATATGTATAATTTACTATCAATTTTTTCAGGCTCTCATATCTTCGCTACCATTGTTTCGGCCATTAAACCCAAGGTTGGGGTGAACAAGTGAAACCCAAATTCGGCATATTCGTTCAAGTATTCGCGATTGTTATTCATGTTATCAGCTGTAAGGAATACAAACGCAAACGCGTCGCACATGACATTGTTGCGAGTTATCAGTGACATCCGCATGCCGCGTGACGAGGGCGGCGAAAGATAGCGAAAGCCAGCCCTACGTTTCATTACAAACACTTAAATTATACAATGTCAGTCAACTGAACCTTGGAACTTACAGGGTCTTCTTGACTCCTCTTATTACTATCTAGTTATAATATTGCCTTAGTCTTCACTGTGGTTGGCTGTTGTCAAGTATAGTGACGTGAGATGAACGTGAGTTACAGTCGTGAAACACAAGTGGTGAATGCGTTGGGGTAATTCAAATGAATATAAATAAAACGTACCTAAATATTTTTTGATTTTGGGTGTTGATTGCCTATGCCTAATCACGTAAATAAGCGAATGGATTTAGATGAAATTCGACTTGAAGATCCTGAATAGACGATATAAGAAACCCGATATGTTGTATCCTGGGATAGTTTGTACGGGAGTTCACGAGGTAAGCAGAACTAGGGGCCAAGGGCCAGCTGGTCTTGAGTATTATTATAAGAAGTCTCGTGACTAGATTAAATGTTATCAAAAGATACAGAATTCTTAGACATAATCAATTAATGTCTACATACTTACATGGTTTATTGAATTTAGCGAGCAACTAATAAATAGTAACTGCTGTAATTGGTAAAATCAACCGAACAAAGCCAATTACTACGCTCGTGGTGACCAAATAGTCAATAGCATATATGTATTATCAGAACAACGTCTGATTTCCATTTGAAATTGCTTAATTACCTAATTGTAACTACCGTATAAAAATAACTTGTTTAAGTTAGAAATGCTAGGTACCGGCCGGTCCTAGATTTGAATACCGGAGCAGGCAACTAGTGGGGCTTTCAATTCACATAACAATTTTGGATGAGCGCGAAGCAACATGTCCTCGCAAAACGACTACATTTTACACCAATTTCTTCTCTTCTGCTCTGTTATATATTCAATAAAGCGCACTGTATTTTTGTTATTTAGTAGGTAGTCGTAATATTACGGTGTTGGGTACTTATCCAATTTTATTTACTATTCTATTTTTTATTTGTTTATTTGTATTCAACTCTCGCATTGTCACTGTCTTTTCTATTGAACATGTGTATAATTTTTTTTTCACTTCTCATGCTCGAAAAGTGTGTCATATTAGATTTGTCAAGCGGGGCTAAAGTAGTACATTTAACCCCTAGGGAAAATATGAATACATATTTATGATTTACAAAACATTTGAATTTGACCAATCAAAATACTTCACCTATTAAATCCACCAATCACAGAACACTAATTTAACTCTTAAAAAAATATTTGGTATTGGTTATTAACCAACCAGAATACAGCTTTACTAAAATCGACCAATCTGGAAACATAATTAATTTTTCTAAAGATTAAGTTTGTAGTAGTCCCTATTTCACAATAATTAAAAAAGTGGTTAAATCGTTCGAGCAACACTTTGAAGCGCTCAATGGCAGGTCAGTTAGCTTTTTTTCGCGCGTGAATGTTGCGCGCGAACCGCAGTGTCTATGTTTTGTGTGTCAAAGGAGTATAGAAAAAAAATCATGCTGCAAAAGTATATATCTTCGCCGTGGAATTTATTGTTAATTTTGGGTGGGTTAACCTTTGTTTATTTATTTTCTCGCAATGGAAGTGAAAAGTAGAGTGTATAACTCTGGTCTAAAAGCCATATTACCCCTCGAACTATTTTCCCTCACTTCGTTCGGGAAAATAACTATCTCGTGGTAATATGGCTCATTTTAGACCCTTGTCATACAATCTACTATTTCACTTCTCATGCTCGAAAAGTGTGTCATATTAGACTCGTCAAGCGGGGCTAAAGTAGTACATTTAACCCCTAGGGAAAATATGAATACATATTTATGATTTACAAAACATTTGAATTTGACCAATCAAAATACTTCACCTATTAAATCCACCAATCACAGAACACTAATTTAACTCTTATAAAAAATATTTGGTGTTGAGTATTAACCAACCAGAATACAGCTTTACTAATATCGACCAATCTGGAAACATAATTAATTTTTCTAAAGAGCCTAAAGATTAAGTTTGTAGTAGTCCCTATTTCACAATAATTAAAAAAGTGGTTAAATCGTTCGAGCAACAGTTAGCTTTTTTCGCGCATGAATGTTGCGCGCGAACCGCAGTGTCTATGTTTTGTGTGTCAAAGGAGAATAGAAAAAAAATCAACTGCAAAAGTATATATCTTCGCCGTGGAATTTATTGTTAACTTTGGGTGGGTTAACCTTTGTTTATTTATTTTCTCGCAATCGAAGTGAAAAGTAGAGTGTGTAACTTTGGTCTAAAAGCCATATTACCCCTCGAACTATTTTCCCTCACTTCGTTCGGGAAAATAACTATCTCGTGGTAATATGGCTCATTTTAGACCCTTGTCATACAATCTACTATATAGTAGGCATTATAATCTGTTTGAGCGTTTGATGAATGTCACCCACAAGGATTAGGCTGAAAATCAGCGTTGCGGCCGCTAGGCTGTAGCATCACGACATCGACTTCGGTATATATTTTGGTTTTTGTTTGTTTTTAATTCCGAATTGTGTGCTTATGCAAATAAAAATTTTCTTTCTTTCGACGAGAAAGTTTTAGACTAAAACCCGCCTAAAAACGGCAACTACACATTCAGTTTTCAAAACTACGTTGCAGCGGTTAAACTTTAATTAAATCTCGTTGCAATGTAACACTGACACTGAACTGAATACGCTGTTTGAGGGACGCAGAAACAAAGCCTGGCCTGGCAACTGATATACAATTTCTTATCTTCACGCCTCGTGGAGCACCTCTTATTTTATCGTGAATTGCAATAAAATATCAGATAAGAAGCAATAAAAGGTTACGTGAATAATGTGTGACGTTAATAAAATTAATCAGAAATTATGGTAAATGTTGCTAAGTAGTTTGATAGATGTGGAACGTTAAAAATCGAATGATTAACATAATAGTACCTACAGTCATCATCAAATATATATGTACCTTCTATAGAGACTTTGAACATGCACTCTAAAGCCTAAACATAAACTGAGTTGTTTTCGAAAATTTGTTTCGAAAGCATGTCCTTGACTATCTTGAAAATTCACCGAAGACTGAGCAACTTTACTATAAATATTTTCTTCGGTTTATTTACGCAATCTACTCATTAAAGGCATATCCTTGGTAAACTATAGTTAAAAAGAGTAATTTTGTAACTATGTTATGCATTTTAATGTACTTATAAAATAGTTTCACAACTACTATTTTCTACAATTGTCATAGTTGTAACTATTAAAATGTTAATACCAGAAACTAATCTGCAGGACATAAAAAGTAACGTGGTTTTCGTCGAAATCCATAACTATTAAAAAAATAAGAGAAATTAAGTCACCAAGTTATCCTTATTAATCCACTTATAACTATTTTACTGCCGTATATTTGGAAAAATATGAAAATACGTAATCGTCATTTCAAAATAATGTACATCGGCTTGGTTTTCTTACTTTCGCACGGGCGACGAGAATAGCATAACACTAGCGAGTGAGCAGACAACATTTTGGCGACGGTCGAGCCTTAAATAAGCATCGTGCTACGGGTGGACTCGTGCCCTCGAGTGCTGTAAAGAACTCAAAACGTCGAAATGTGTAAATAATATAGCTAATGTATGGGTGTGTAATTTTTAAGGGAGATCGGGAAAATAATTTGCTCCCAAAGGCTTGTCATTGAATCTGGACTCATTGGTAGGTATCGTATTTAAATCACCGAAAAATACGTTGCTTGACTTGATAAAAAATACCTAGTCTAGGATTGTCAACCACATCGATGTAAACCAGTATGATATATTATTATTTACATTCGTGAACGTAGTATGTTGTTACTATACGACTGCACTCAAAAAGAAATAAATTACTTATGATATAAATATAATGTCCATGTCGATTTACCCATTGTCTTATTTTGTTTTCTGTTACTAAACAACGATACATGCTTGCTCTGCAAAATGTTTTGGCAACCCTAGTGCAGAAGTCTAGATACAGTGAACCCCGACAGAGCAGCGATCAATCTAGGCCGTAATAGAGGCGGCCGAGCCAGCCGGCGCCGCGGCGCGCCGCTGGCGGCCGTCGCACCCGCCCCGGACACCACTCAGCACTTTACTCCCACCCAACCACCAACACAACCTTTAACCAACCGAATATAATTACTACTAAAAATACACGAATTTCAGGGATAACGCTTTAGGGATAATGTTGGATTACCCGCTATTGAGGAAAGTAATAACTCCAGTCCATAAATGCTCACCGGAGCGTTGAAATTAATTTTATTTAACGGCCTCTGCAAAATTATTAATATCGAATTTATTACGGCCGCGGCTTTTATTTTTCTAATTTGCTGCTTATTATACTACGAACATTATCAACTCTTCAGCTCTGAAATATTACAGTCACGGCTGGTTTATAGCTATAAGCGTTGTGGAAATTTTAATATAAAATCATTTCAGATATTCAGTGAACGCGAGCTCCATCTGCGACTATATCTTCCGATTCACTGCATGCGCTATCTTTCGCCTCAGTGGTTCGCGCTGAAACTCGAAAAGTGCGTCGAGTTTACGGATATATTTGTGAGGCGGAACTGAAATTGCGGTTAGGTATGCACCGTACGTGCCGGCCGGTGCATCCTCGTGAAGTTGGGTGAGAGGCTGCGCGAGCGCATCGGAACTGCGACAGCATTGTTGCGGTAGGTCAGACGGCATCGGCAGGCGGCGTCCGGCATAGCACCTCGGCTCCCACTAAATATAGCCTGTGCGAAGTGAACGAACGCGGCGCGCCACTCGCATCGTCGCAGCTTGCACGCTATATCAATTTGCATTCAAGCTACACTCTAACGCCCACACTACATGATGTGCACAATACAATTTCTCTTCTCTATCGCCACATACTACTGAGGCTCTCCCAGCATCGACCAGATACTTAAGAGTCATCATATTAGTCAGATCTCACTGGAATTAGTGAGTGTCGACACAAATGTAATATAACATAGAGGAGGGTTTTAACTACCTATGTAATCAATGGCAAACATGCTCAACAGTAATTGGAGTTTAAGATATAGTGTGGGTGGACTTGCTAGTAACTTTACTCACATATGGATCAAACTAGACAAACTTCCAAATCATCAACTGCTGCACAAAGCCTTTGACACTCGAGATGCATGGGTACCTACTCATGTATGTACGTTTACTTCAGAAGATGTTTGCACTTGCTTAAGTTGACAACTCAAGTTTACTCGAGAAACGTGTGGAAGCAACGTCGAGCCAAGTCTCTAGTCGTTACTCGACGGTTAGTGCGAAACGGGCCGGGGCCACCGCTTTAATCGGCTCCAATCATATCTCGAGTACAGTAATTTGGGAGAAACGGGATTGCAATGGAAGGTTTGTATTCCAGCTGAATTTGCATGGCGAATTGATTTTCCGTCGCTTCGACGTCTTGATACGAATAAAAGCACTTTAAGAGTGCGTCGAGCATGTTGGACGATGCGTCTAGCAAGAGCACTAGTCGACCTGATGAGGCCAGCTCGGAGAATAGCCATTTATTTGCTTATCGGACATTATAATGCGCTAGCATGCGATAACGGCACAATAAATGTAAACCAACTGCAATATACCACACAAGTTTACACTCAGATACGGTTATCTCGCCATGTCAATACTCTTTTGTTACCTCAGATACGGGAGTCTATTTGCCCTTAATGCGTTGTAAATGTACGCATTCCTCAATGTTGAATAACCCGCTGACAATGGGCTGACCCATTAGCTAAGCATCGGTGAGCCATATTCAAACATTGTTATCTAAAAAGAGATAGATTTTGCCCGGGACGTTACTAAATGTTTTAAAATTCACGTCCGCTTTATCATACTTACATAACAATTAAGCGTTATCTCCGTTTTGTTTTTCAGATAACCGCTCGCCGTATTAGCAAACAATAAAGCTAAATACTTGATCTCTGCCCCTAATTGTAACTGATTATTTTGTGAAATGTTTATTTAACGGGATGAAATTCCAAGCCTATTGTAGTTTTAAATATGAATCACAGCGGATGTTCCAAACGTCCGCTTACAAGCAAAAACTAGGTATCCACAATCCGGCAGTGGGTTTTGGTAACCGCCCTATATCACCGACATCATCGTACACTAAAGTCCCGTCTCACTGGGAGTTCCTTACTCGCGTAATTGAACAATATATGGTGGTCGGGTTGCTGAAAGGATTATACCACAGGACGAGCAGCACTTGGCAGCTTCATTATGCCGCGTAGCTAAAGTTCCCTACTGTCCATTTAATTAAGGATTTAAGGATGCGAATATTGCTACTGAAAATTGTGTTCGTGTTAAATATTACGTCATGACAGTTCCAGTTTCCTCTGATGCTCTGTAAATGTTTATTTTTATCCTTATGATTATGAGTGTGGTTGATGACGGGACGTCACGAAATGCATTAATAGCACCTTATGAGGTGGCACGGTAGCACCCTCTTCCTCTTTTTTCAAAATAGAGAATAACACATTTTATCCCAAGAATATGCTAAATTGCCTGGAATAAAGTCTGGTTTCTGTTGCCTAGCGTTTTTATACGCACCTATTTAGATTAAAACGCTAGCCAAGGTAAACAAGTTTTTATAAAAGGCTTAAGTTTCTCATAACATAACGTCACATTTTTTTAAAGAAACTGTGTTTTGCTTCGGCCTTCATTTCATTTAGTTAAAATAAAAGTATTATATGTTTTATAGTCCCTATAGAGAAAGGCTTCCAATAGGCCGTGCCGCTATCTTTTATCAGAGCGACCTTCGTAAGAGCAAATTGATAAGAGATAACAGCTTCTGTTATGTGCTACCGTTTAGTTTTATGTTTAGTTCAGCGGCGTTTTCAGTTATTTGGCTTTTTATCATTATATTCGCATTAAAGCTTCACTAAGTGTTCACTTGCCCGCTGATTAGTTCCATAACGCACTTTATATTGATATTGGCTACAAGTTGTGACGAATCGCTTATAATAGCTTCGCAGCGTTCACAAATTTGAAGGGTGATGCCGGTCAGTGGATGACTAAGCGGCAAGCATTTCCTTGTAGACTTTTCGAATAAATTGAGAAATTCTAACAGTCACGCCCACGCTTGACATAGGCTGATCCCAATAAGGTCTAATTTCCTCTATGGGTTTGATGGTCCGATGGCATCCGCAAGAACTAGTTCATCAATTCCTGGGAATAGATGTCAGCTGTGCCTTCTACGGATACTAGCAGGAAAAACTAAGAGAACCAAACAGGTTACAAATTTGACAGACAACAGTGTTTATACTCGTAACACTGAAATGTTACTGTTGTGTTATAAATATTGGGTTAAATTGATTGTATATATTACATGGTATTGATGTACAAATGGGTACTATTCTATCGTTTAGATACTAGCTGAATTTTTGATGAAAAATATAAATCGAATTAAAACCCTTTTCAGGCACATTATAATCACTCAGAGACAAATTTCATTCAGATGCAACGATAGGTATTTCCGGTGCAGGTACTCGTATCTACTTCTAATTATATTAGTATTACCTAACTAGGTATATCCGCTTATTTATGCAAAGATTCCAATAAGTTTTCTGAATTTTCTGATATCCTTGTTATGCTGAAATTCTGGGCAACCCTCAATTATATGCCGTTTTAGGCTTACAATTATTTGGCTACCTAGGTAGTAAATGGATTACCTAATCGTTTGTAACTTGAAATATTTTGCATTATAGGGGTACTCAATGCACATAAATCTAAATGTGAAGCGAGGGTCCGGTCGGGCTCAACTAAACATGTATTTTGCGAATAAGGTGACCAGACCTGATTTCCTAATTTTCGGGACTGCAGCGATCAAATTTAGGTTTTTGGTACCGATTGCTAAAAATTCTGGACAACGTTCTGTTCTGTTCCGCATTGGATTCACCGAATTACGGTACATGACCAAACATTAGCCTTGAAAATCCGATCGTCCCGAAAAATGCGGGATATCTGGTAATCCTGTTTGCGAAAGAGAGTGCAACGCGACGGAGACATCATCCTGTTCTGGATTCGTTTTTATTATCAGTGACTCTTAGAAACCATATACATCTCTAACAATATTATATTAGTCTTAATTTTGACGCTCTGAGACCATGTACATCTCTAAGAACGTTACAATAGTAACTATTAATTGTATTTGTACATCTCTGGGATATTTATGAATTCATTATAGGTAACTCTTTGTTTAATCAGACAGACCTTATATATCTCTAACTTTACTGATGTTGTAATATTCGTAATAGATATTATTCTTTCTTGAACTGTAAATTAATATTCTGACATGAAAAATGTATTCTTATACTCAGACTTTCTTAAATTGTAAATTAATATTTTGACATGTAAAAGTCCCTTGTGACCTATTTGCAGAATAAATGTTTGTTTTTTTTTTATTTTGACAGATATCAGCTGGCGTCGGCCAACGATCGCCGGCGCGGGATCGAAGTGCGTCTGTCACTGAGCAGTTCTTTGAGAAACCGATTTCATTAGGTATATCGTTCAATCAACCCTGTTTCAAGTTTTGATTACAAAAATAATGTCCACAAATTCTCGAAGCCCGCTGAATCAAGTCATAACATGGAACAATAATCCACAAACAGACAAGCGAGTCGTTCCATAGCTCATCTTCACAGTAAGTCGACACTGTTTATCAACACGGCCGCTACGCCCGCTGCCTCGCACTCAACGCTTGAAAAATGGTCGCAATTTCTGATCGAAATGGATGACCCACGGCAGCCGGAGGTGGTCTGCGAACTTCGTACATGCGATCTATCGAGGGCTGAGTTTCGCGAGCAACTCGAAATAGACAGACACATAAGTGGTGTCGAGCGCGTGCATGTAGTGATTGATCGCACTCACCGTGCGCTCGCGATGTACCGCGGCGGTCAGCTGAGCCGTCGGCTCCGGTGCAAGAGACACTGCCACCACGATCGCTGACTCCTGGCGGACACTCGGTCCGACCGGTCGCACTAGCCGAAGGCTGCACTGCACGCGGCTCGGTCGAGCTCCGACTTCGGATCACGGAGGGCACTCACACACGGACCACGAACGACTGAATGAGTCAAGCGTAGTAGGCGACGTGCATCGCGTCTCTCGCGTGCTAACGGCGAGAGTGTCGGCGAGCGACTGGTCTGAGAGTCGTGCGGGGGGCGCCGGCGGCACCCGCGCCGCCCCTCGCCGCCCACTTCCTCCGATGAATGACAATAATGGAAGACGTTCAACTCGCCCGCAAACCGAATATGAATCATTGCATTAGGGTGCAGCCCCGCCCGAGTCCAGCCAGCCCGCGAAACTCCAGCTCGCGCCTCGCCACGATAAATATTCATGAAGTGCTTAGGCACGGTCCTCTAACGTCTCCAGTGAACACTGATGGACCTGAGCAACGTTCGCCACATCTTTACGAGACCGCCGTTGCAATTTTTGCCAAAGATTGATTAACGAGTGCACGGGCGGCAGATGTAGATGCTTATATGAAGTGGATAGTTAGTGCAGTGTAGATAGTGCCGGCAATTAGCAGATTCACATGGCGGAGGCTGCGGCCGTGCTCGAAGCACCGCGACACGATGCGACGCTACTAACTAATCTTATCAGCACTAATCTAATCCAACGCGACGCCCTCTAGTGTTTTCTTCCAATTGTGTCCACTAAAGGTGAATTAGAGGTTTTCTACTGGGAGTTAACAGCACAATGAACTCTGATGCATTGAAAAATCTCATTAAATTGCTTTAAGCTTCCACAATTTACAAACTGAACAAGGTTAGAGAAATCTAATAAAGCTATGATTACATTAAGGCTTGAGAGATGCATCTACCGCAGATTTGTGGGATTTGCCGAGTACAAGACCTCTTATGTATGCGACGGACTCTACAAGCTTTTATCACGGCCGCTTACTTCACGTCTCATTGGCGATATTAAGTTGCGACAAATATTCCGCAGTACGAGGGCTGGCCTCCGTCGCGGTGCGATCTTTTATTTTATTTAGCTGGGTCTTTAAAGTTCATCTCGTCTAGACCGGTTCGCCCACGCCCACGCCCCGCACAGATTTCTGCATCTTGCAACCGACCTGCCATACAAGTTACTTTATTCCTCTTTTTATCCTTTTGCAGTACGCCGAGATATTGGCCTCCACCGCGTTAATAGCGAAACGATTCAACCGCAAAAAAAGAAAAAAATATGTTCTAAAATAATTTCCTTTCCGACCGGTTTCGCTGGCCCTTAATTGATATTGATCTAGTGCCGGCTCCGTCCTGCTAGGCCCATTTGACAACACAGTCCAAACGGTTTCAGAAGCGACATGAGCGAATGTAGAGAAGCCATTTGGCGTCTAGTCATAATAATATTATCAGCTACAAAATGACGTCATTATACAGCAGGACCATTTCCTCAATTCAAATGTTGTATGTACCTCTTTTACGATAAGTATACGTAAGTAAGTAGGTATACTTGTAAATAGTTCTTTAATATAATTTTCAAGTATATTTAACGTTCTGTATATATACCTATTTACATAATGTATAAGTGAACGATTACGTTACTTCAAATGTTGTATGTACCTCTTTTAAGATAAGTATACGTAAGTAAGTAGGTATACTTGTAAATAGTTCTTTAATGTAATTTTCAAGTATATTTAACGTTCTGTATATATACCTATTTACATAATGTATAAGTGAACGATTACGTTACTTCAAATGTTGTATGTACCTCTTTTAAGATTAGTATACGTATGTAAGTAGGTATACTTGTAAATCGTTTTTTAATGTAATTTTCAAGTATATTTAACGTTCTGTATTATATACCTATTTACATAATCTATACGTGAACGATTACGTTACTAGAATCGTTCTGATGCGGTTTCATGACCAGACTCGGTCTCCGAGCCTTGATGTCTCTTTAAATAGAATAACAGGAAAATTGCTAACCTTTGCTTTTATAGTAAAAAGCCTTCTAAATATAGACATATCTACCATATGAAATTAAATCATGTTTGCTAAAATCATAAACAAAGCGTTCATAATAATGTTTTTCTAAATAATCATTACTTACCACTAGAAAATCTGGCAAAGTTAAAGCATACCAAAATTACGGTGAGTTAATAAAACTACAACGAATTAATCAGATTTATAACTAGATTTATAACATAGTGTTGCGAACTCAAACTATAAAGTAACAAAACATTAACATTCTGTGCATTGTTTTTTATATCACTGCAGAACTGGTCCTTGCTAGCATACGATTGGTAATGTATGTAACTATATAGGTACACCAGCCATACGAGGCATTGCTATAATAATCACAGTGAATAGACATCATAAACCTACAAAGCCTACTACAATATGCAGAGTTGATGGAAGTTACAGAGTAAATCGCTGAGTCAATTTGAAATCAGGGTTAAACTCAAAAATGCATCTGCAAAACTGCAAACCGACACACTTAATAAAATTTCCTAAAAATATAACCTCTATTTTCTACTATTTACAAATGCCTATATTGTATTGATTAATTAATTATAAATACTCATTGCTTTTCGGAATATTGGCACCTGTATAATAATGATACAGGCTCATGTATAATATAGCAACATATGTATACTGGAATATACCTACCTAGTGACAGTTTATTTTAATAATATTTTCCTAAGCGTAGGCACAACACACACATATACACAGACAAAAAATATAAGGAAATTGTTATTACTTAACAAAATATGAAACCAGGTTTCATGAATTAATATTTTTTTTAATTTATTCATAGGTAGTCTTTTTGTGGCCAGTTTCTTATCTTGTCAGAGTCGTTATATCAGATCTTATTTTCCATATTCATATTAGATCAGTTTCTTATTTTATGCAACTGTTCAGTTCAGGTTAAGGTGACTTATCCACTCAGCAGTTCTGCTGCAAGGACTCGGAAGAGCTGGCTACGACAGAGAGGAGGTACTTGTTTGCCTCTCCTGCCTCTCCTAGTGTAGCATAAGAGGCATAAAGTTAGTGGGGTATGTGAACCTTAACCGCGCAAGGTTATAGCCGCAAACACTAAAATGTTTACGGTAGATGACCTTGCGTGACCATTTGCTCCATGCTGCTTTCATCACCTTTAAGCAATTGAGAAATAATCTGATATACTTACTGTGCCCGTGTACAAAAATACAAGAATAGGCACATTATAAAAATCTATATATATAAAAGAAGAAGTCCTGACTGACTGACTCATCTACGCAAACTACTAACGCTAGAGAGTTTATTTTTACACAGTCGGTTACATTTATAACGTAGGCTAGGGATAAGAAAGGATTTTTCGAAATTCATCCCCTAAGGAGGTAAAACAAGGGATGAAAGTTTGTATGGGAAACGTAATTTTTTTGGACTTAGAAACTTGAAATTTTGTATATAGACTCTCTGTTTAAATACAACAAAACGCATTTCAGGGTTTTTTGAAACTGGGGAGCATTTAAAAAAAAACCCTGAAATGCGTTTTGTTAAAAAAAGGGTGAAAAGGGGGTTCCAAGTTTGTACGGGGAGCAAATCTGTTTTGAAGTGCGAGATTTAAAACTTCGTATACAAACTCACTGTTTAAATACAACAAAACATGTTTCAGCGTTTTTCTAAATTGTTCCCCTAATGGGGTAAAAAGGGGGTTCGAATTTTGAGAGGGGAGCAAATCTTTACTTTTTAGTAAAAATCGATATAGATGTCATCTTCGAGGTTCCTCTGGGTGCAGATTGCGAAAATGACATCCATTTTCAAATCTAAGATAAATGTTCACCACATTTATTTTTTCTTTTGAGTAATTTTTCATAAAAGATTAATAGCATCAGACAACTGACAGAAACAAATAAACCTCATTTGTATCTTTGTTACCATCTAAAATCTACGCGGACGAAGTCGCGGGCGGCCGCTAGTATTCTATATTGAGATCTGTAATCGTACCAGAACAAAGGATTTATAGAGCAGTAAGAACTGTGTCTGATTGTAAAATAGTGCAAGTTCTCGCACACTAACGCGGCACCATGCAGGTACGTAAAACGACAAAGTAACTCATTTTAATCCGCTAAAGAATGACGCTTGCTTTGTAAATCCGGAACGAAAGGGGGTTAAACGTTTTATGTATTTATGGCGTTTCATGGTTGCTGAGGAACGCTTTGTATGCAACGTGGATAAGGCTGTAAATTATTGATTATTATAATGTTTACTTAAAATGTCGTTATTGCAAGTGTAAGAAATGCACAATTAAGTAGTTAATTATTTATAATTTGATTCCTTATTAGTTACTTAGTATTTTAAACATGTCAGGTGACTTTTTAAATGTGACATTATAATTTTCGAAAAAGAAATTACTCGTGCGTCTCCCGTGTACCCAACCCCTTCTGGGAGTTGAAAGGTCGGGTGAGAAAAGACTTTGTTGGGATTAGATCGGTTTCCACGCGATGTTATCCTTCACAGAAATACGGGGAAGGTAAACAATTTCGTACATATATTACTTGTGATTATAAAGCAAAAGAAATCATCCTTATTAACATCGACAAAGAGTTCAGAGGATTTAGCTTGAAAATTATACATATAAATACAGAATTGAGTGCGTAGGTTAAGAAACAATTTCGACTCTATTTCGTGGCCTTCATATTTGTAACCTTAATTTACTTGTAAATTTTTCCACATTTCATAAACGAAATGCATTAAGAATTATGTAACAAAAATATATATATATACAATTACAGCAAAATGCTATTCACGTACAAACCAGTTATGTCAAATGACTTACGGGTATCGCTACATTCCTGTGCCTCATTTCGGGGCCCGGCCCAATCAGTTTTTCAGAACTTAACTACGAGAATTTGTCATTTACTTTACGGCGTAAAATATCGTAGCCTAAGCGCTCGAGGTAACTCTTCGTAAAAAATTTGAGAGTGGTGACAGGCGCTCGCCGTTCGCGGGGTCTGACATTGGAAATCAAATTATTTGTGAGTGCATTGTTTTAGAAAGGGGTTTTGTATTAGACACGTTTTATTAAACCGTAACGTGACAACTCATACATGTTACAAAATAAACATATTTCGTCTCCCCTTTCTATGCAATGCTTTTCGATAAATTACAGAAAATCGTTTACATATAATAAACACCTAGGTATCTATACATTTGAAATATAATAAACGGGTCACTCATCATTCATCATCATCATCATTTCAGCCGAAAGACGTCCACTGCTGAACATAGGCCTCCCCCAAGGCTCGCCATTTTGGGCATGCTTTTTATTTTTTCCTTGGGGAGGATTTGCCATAGTCGCCACGCTTGGCACGGGTCACTCACTTCTACACAAACAAAACACGTCGAGCGATACTCGACCTTAAAGACGTGAGTAACCGGTTTATTATATTTCATTATGTCTGAAACTCACGGAAGTTTTATATTTAATATCATCATTATATTGTCGATTTAATATTTCGTCATTTGTCCAATTTTTAAATGCTTTTTCGTTTGCAATTAGATTCTTCTTGCACATGATTTTTAATTTCCTTTAAACTTGCCAACATATTATGGCCCTTTTAGTAAATGGGGTATTTTTCACATATACTAAATTCGGTTGTGATTTCTGAATTACCTATATCACTGTATCTTTTCTATTCAAAACATATGCCCACGAATGACTGAAATTTAAATAGTAGTAAATACATTATATTATATTAGTATTATTGCTTTTTGTGTAGTTATAAGTACTAAGCTTGTTTGTCATGTAATTAACTAGTATTTGTTCAACGCTTTTATTTTAGAATTTAAATAATAAAGCTAGCTCTAGTAATCTTAATGTGTACTCATTACAGTAGGAAACCGTTTGTTTCTTTCCAAAATAAATAAATTCATAAACTCTGAAATAAAAAAGAATAGTACATTACTGCAGAAGCCGTGAAATAAAGGATTGCTGGACGACTTTGGGGTAGATATATAATGAGTTCTGCAATCCCTGTTCTGGCCGAGGATTCTATAGTGCTTTTCTCAAACAATGTGAGGACATATTAAAATTAAGATAAGTAACAGGTAATCAAATAAATAACAGTTTATTAGAAAAAACTTTTTGGACTTAAAATTTAAAATAAATATAAAATTTGAAATCCTGCGGGGTAATCACGTAACTTTTGTAGTACCGTTAGGTAGATTTTAATGTCAAATTTTAATTGTCAGCTCATACATGTATACTTCAAAATTGACAGTAAAATCTATCTACTTTTAGTACATAAAGTTACGTGATTCGCCTGCTGATCCCTGAATTAGTCGAAATCGAGTATAATGACGATTTTTCGTAAAAAAAATGTTTTTTAACTTAAAATTCAAAATAAATATAAAATTTTAAATCCTGATCCCTGAATTAGTCGACGTCTAGTATAATGACGACTTTTCAAAAAAAAACTAATTTAATTTGCCGCTCTTTTTATTTTTAAATTAGTGAGTTTAATGTTAGTAAGCAAAAAAAAAATTTTTGAGATTTTTCATACATAACTTCTTGGCCTAAGGCCTAAGGCCAAGAAGTAATATAGGGAGCCATAAACAAGAAATCTCATGTCATCATTTCGTGATATTAACACATACATCTCCGAGCATGTTTGACAAAAACATGTACAGTCAGTGTCATATAGTATGTAGCAGCCAAAGTTGCCAATTTTTTGTATTGTGTACTATGAACTATGTGGCCACTTTAGCTGTACTTATCTCGTCGCATATTTAAAGTATGATTTTAGATACCTACGACATATTCCAAACGAAAGCGTTAAGGGCTACAAAACTTAATTTTGGATTGGACTAGTAACCCGCATTAACAGTGCCAATGTTTTTATAAATTAATGTAATAAAAATATAGCTTACATATGCACATAAAGCCTTTTGTTTTTTCACCTGTGTGTGAACCTGAGGTAAATTCTTGTTATTTAAAACTGGACTAAAATAAAAAAGTTGTGGTTATAACGCAGATTAACGTAAGACTTGTGACTGACTAATTGATGAATGTTCATACACATCTAATAACGGTTCATTATCAGTCCTACCTACTTGTAGAGCAGTCTGATTAGTCGCAACAATACAAAATAGTAGAGCTATTAATGTATCTAAAACGATTTTCTTAAATCTTCGGTGCATACAATGTATGCTATAATAGGATTTAGTCGTCGATTTGTTTTGGTCAGCTCATTTGCTCAAAGATTATCTGGAAGAGAACCTTTAAAGGGATATTAAGCTGGCCTTTGTACTTCATCTATTGTATGTTTTTCACTTTTTTGTTTTATGTACAATAAAGCAATACGCACATACCTACATACATAAGTGCGTGTTGCCGCCGTAGCACTATACATATAGCCTGAGAGTGCACGTTAAAGTGCAAATTTTAATGCTCTTCTAGACTGTTAGACAAATGAGGTTCATTTCCTTCACATTTCCTTCGATATCGTTGTAGGTCGGACCCATACTCCATCCTTTAATATCGCTACAACATAATGGCTATCATATATTCTTTATAGGTATTGTAGGTTATTATTTTCGCCCCTGATCCGTTGCATTAGGTGGCCTCATTTATCTTGTGTAAGCCTGGACCATGCCGTTGACATGTCGTTTATTTCTCAACTTTAACTCGCAGTTTCATTTAACAGGATTACTTAACGAAAACTTTAATGTTCCGCTTATAGGTCTTATAAATTGTGGACTTATATTTAAAAAAAATCTTCTATATCAAGTTTTAGCAGACACCTGGCCTGCTAACTTGATGCTAATATGACGACGACGAATGGCGACGTGTTTTCATACTGCAAAAACGCGCTATACGAATAATCTCAAAAACCCCACACGGAACCCCTGCTAGGTAACTCTTCATACACAATAATATCATGACCATAACATAATTAAATACGTTCGTGGTAACATGCAATTATTTCCAACGAAGACATCCAAAAGTTCACGAATTGCACAAAAAACAAGAATAAGTTGGCCACAACATGTTGCGGACTTGCAAAATCTAATAAAACTGTGTCTATTGTGGGTCCCGATCTCTATAATTGAACTACCCGAAAAATTAAAAATGTTGATAGCGACGCGACACCTGTAGTAATTAAAAAAAATGGCTGACGGGGAATGTTTTTTATGACTTGTATGAATATAAAAACGTGCACTTCATTGCATATTGTTGAAATTGTATTATTGACATTACAATTCATAACATAAATATCCCACTTAATTGTAATATATTTAATCGACATAATTTAATTACTTATCTGATACCTACTAATAATAATCAACTGGCCTGTAAAACTTTTATGCTTTAACACAAGGGAATAAAGTGCTGCACTTTATTCCCTTATATTAAAGCATAAAAGTTTTACAAGAGTAACAATATGTTTACCTAGTTAAATAACGAGCATAATAAATAAAATAAATAAATATTTGTTGCCAATCTTACTCAAATCGGCCTACTCCCAAACTAAGCAAAGCTTGTACTATGGATACTAAACGACGATGTACATACTTGTATAGATAAATAGATACCGCAATTCGGGATTCAGGAATTCGTGCTCATCACACAAATATATGCCCTGACCAGGTCGAATCCTGGGCCTCCAGCTTCATAGGCAGGGCCACTGTCACTACCAACTAGGCTAAAGGGATTGTCCAAATAAGAATTACTTATGCACTTCATTATTTCCACAAACCACAAGATTACATATTCTACTTACCTTCTGTACACGTGCCTATACTTTCGTAGAAAATTACACTAAACATTTTGTTCAGAGCCATTTGTATAATTAATAAATAGTTTGAATGTTTAGGTGCCCAACTTCATTCATTCCTACTAAATTAATAAGATAAATTGAAGAGTAAGTTAACTGCGAAATCAGTTTAGCCATTAATACCACTTAAATGTCGGTTGCGTATTCAACTTGTGTTGACCTTATTAGATATTACCGCCTTTATGATCGAGTTAAATTGGTTAAACAAGTAGTTATCTTTTTTCAAATATTAAGAGTTAAAGTAAGATATAATTTGGATAACGTACAAACCAACAAAAGGTCCTTCCTGGATATAATACCAAAACGATAAGAATGATCCCTTAAATGCATGAAATTACGAGTTCAGGCTTTCCGTTTATAAATCAGTGTAACTCTTTTTACATTAATCGTTAACTTATACGTTAACGTTAAAATATATTGAATTCCCTTGTGAAATCAGTCTCAATATTATTATAAATGTTCCTACTTTTAAATAAATCTTGGATTCTTTGTGATGTAGGCTGCATCCTACAGTACCTATGCATTTAAGGGTTAAATAGGAAACAAATATAGTTTAATTTTAATAAGCGCGATTCATCGACCGGTCTATAATGATGAAATCAAAGATACTCCAACCGTACTCTAAAATTAACGAATTGATTCGTTTATCATAAACAACATCTTTGTGCTTCTGCTGTGCTACAAATTAATATTAGAGGAATTGGTCTGCTAAAGGCCCTTTATTTTAATTATGAACAGAATCACAAACAGTAGATTATGCCTCAAGGGAGCTAAATGATATATTTACGGCGAGGTACATTGAATCCTGAGCATAGCGAGGGAAACTAAAGTAGAATCTTGAGCATAGCGAAGGATTCAAGTGTTTACGCCCAAGATGGAAATAATTTTGCTACCGTGTGAAACATACTACTTTTTACACCGCCTACGAGGTCCGCTGCTAAAAACATGAAATGTCTTACAAATATTTTGCTACCGAGTGGCACATACTGCTTTTCACACCCTATATCAGGAAAAGTCATTGTTGTCTTCAAATGAGGGAAGAAAAGTACTAATTGGTTCCCTTATTCGAGGGCAACAATGACTCTTTTCTTAATAGCACTTGTGAAAAACTTATTTTCTGGACCGAATAAAAAAGTTCTAATCTAAAGCAGAGAAAACTTAACTTTAATTTAAAATCCGAACAATATTAAAAGTCAAGTGATTAGTTGAAATAATCTTTTAAATTCCCTGAATGCGATAACAAAACCACGAAATTGGATTTCATGATACCATCTGGAGTTGGTAGTGACACGCTCGGCCCGTCGTCTAGCCTCCGACCACGGGGTTTTTTCCTTGTTTTGCCTTCACCGTAATACGAGTACGATGCTTATTACTTAGACATTTTGCTTTGAAAAAATATATAAGATTTTTGCTGACTATAAAATAACTTTTTTTAAAACGAGTTAAGGTCAAATTCTCTCCAGCAAATCAAAGTATCCAATGGAATAAGATCATATGTCAGTATCATAATTAGGTAAACCTGTAGGTATAGCTTTTTATTTTAACTGGATTCAAAAATCACCTTTATTTGTAAGGGGGCGGATCCGTGTACCGCGGGGCAGCATGGAGGTTATGTCGGACTTGTACTGACTAGAAAACCTCCGATAATCTTCCTCAAACCATTTCGGACGGCTCTGGGATCTCCTACGGAACGCACCAGTGCCGACCTAGAGTCACAGCTCTGCGGGTCCGACCATCTGCTTCCATGGACAATCGCAGCACCTTGTAAGACAGGCAGGATATACTGTAACCGTGTTCTATGCCTAATTACTGAGGTTTAAAAAAGGCTGAGTGTTAGATATAATGATGCGCCATCATTACCTAACACTCAGCCTTTTTTGTATTTATCGTTATCAATAACATCATGTATTCTGTATATTCAAAAGTCTAATGCGAAGAGGTACTCGTAAAAGTAAATTACTTTAAGTTTACGACTGATATATGCTATTATTCCGTTGTATATTCTACTTTAATACTAATGTAATAGAGTTTATATTACATGCACACTGTCTACAAATCGTATGCCTATAATAAAAACTATTGATGTTAAGACAGGTGATATCAATTGGAGTAACATCTCCTGTCAGTGTCAGTTTTAGTAATCAACTATATGCGTCTGTAATATACAACTATCTTGTGACTATCGTAACCACTAGGCACTATTGCATAGGCTATAATAAAATTATGCGATTATGTTACAAGTCTAAGGAGCTTAATATGGTGCTACAAAAACTCGAGATATACGAGACGAAAATACTCCAGTACTCCGTGTAGCAGGTAGAAATAGGTTCCTGCTACATTTTAATAAAAAAAATTGAAGTTAAGTTTCTTTTATAACAGTCGAACACGAGTTTGTATTCACGTGACGTTCCAGTTGGTGACGTCACGACTAATTTATAATTGACACGAAATGGCTTCGGTCAACCATTTGAATGAAGTAGGTAAACGCTGAAGTTCAAATTGAAGTAGAAAATATTGGTGAAGTACTTAGTAGATTTCCCCCGTGTGACGGTCAACTCTTCGAGATTCTGGTCAGCGGAAATCTAACACGAGATTATTATTATGAACATTTTAAGCTTCGCCATGGTCGCCTTCCGTTTCCATCACAACTCCAGCTTGATGGTACACCAATGTAACATATTCACAAAAACGACAAAAGCATGATACTGCCTGATTTCGGTGTATCTCTTCCGTGTATTTACCATACATTTTTCAGATTTCTACTGTGTGACCGGGCGGTACAAATGTAGGAATGAGTCAAATGAATTAAAAATGGAGACTATTTTTGCTTTATTAAAATCCCTAGTCACGTCAGAGCAGGAAAAAAAGAAATTTCAATATTCTACAAAAAAAACTGAACATTTACATCCGATATAGATAAAAAGGTAATCATCATTGGCCACAGTATCTTGCCAGATGATTATTGTAGCACGAGTTTATTACTAGTGGGTCTGTAAGCTGTAAACCTAGCGAACATTTTTTTTAATTTTGTTCGAAAATAATTGGATTTGAAAATTTCAAAAAAAAAAATGTATATAAATACCGAACTTGCTCACAAAATTTCAAGAGAATCGTTTGAGAAATGCGACCTATATACAACATGCGAAATTATTCATAAAAACTTTGCTTTCGAAAATTTCCAAAAACTGATTCGGCAAATGTAATTATTGAAACTGCTCACAAAGTTTCATGAAAACCGGTTGAGAAATGGGAGCTTTAGAGGAGAATAGACGGAAATCCGCCGGACATACGAAAGCATTTTTGTCGAAGTTGAAGCATAGACCTTCGTTTCAAATGCTCTGCGTCAAAGATAAAAAGGTAGACCATAGATAAAAACCTCACAAAATGTTTACATTTTATGCACAACATTGCAAGGAGGTATTCCATTTTTTATATTTAATATCTGCACGCGGCTTCTCGGAATCTATCCACGGTATCCACGGCAGCGGCCATTTAGATGATAAGCGCAGATAACAAGTAATGACTTTAATTTATCATTATCATTGGGTTCGACGACTTTCGTATTTAACTTAGTGCTATCTTTTTTACCTCAAGTTAAGTGTCGATAGTATAAATGACCTTACAGTTTCTGTGTTAGTGTTTAACATGAACTTGACCTTTTCAAATTAATCTCTATTACCACCTGACTCTACTACTCTACTACACATTTTTCACTTCTTATGCTCGAAAAGTGTGTCATATTAGACTTGTCAAGCGGGGCTAAAGTAGTAAATTTAGGCCCTAGGGAAAATATGAAAACATATATATGATTTACAATTAGTAATGTGCCGTGGGAATATTCCCTCATTCCCAGGAATATTCCCAAAACAGGGGAATATTGCAATATAGATTGGGCAAATTATTTTTTTATTAAAGTTAGTTAATAATTAAGTACTCAGCAGAATTAAATGACTTTTGCTAAAAACCTCGTGTTATACCTACTAGATACACGTAATTCATATAATAAAATGTAAGCTTTTGTTTCGATCACAAAATCGTTTAACTCTTTTTGCGATAGATACCGTTTCTGAGTATTATGTTTCTGTCTCTTTCTTTCAATGGCTGTCTCCCTTCCTCTAAAAAGATAAAACGTGTTGCACTTGTTCAGTCTTCTAACGTATCTGGTGCTATCAACAAGTGCGTAGATATGCTTGAAATTAATGCATAAAAAAATTCAGATTCGTCCTAGTATTTATATCGTAATAAGTACTGCTCCATTATAAAAACCAAAGTACATGATTCACTGTGATTTTTAATGAAACTGTGATTTTGTATAGTTATTGCTAATAAAATAATATTTTCTAAAAAAAATATTCAATTTACCTAGAAACTATGGGAATATTCCTGGGAACATTGGGAATATACCCCGGGAATATTGGAAATATCCCGGGAACATTGGGAATATACATTCGCAAGTGAGTTATACTGTTTAATGTCTCGGTAAATAGTTCAATGAATAACGTTTTGATATAATCCTCAATCACACAATATGTAAACCTATACACTTTCGAAATTCCCCAATGTTCCCTTTGTGTGGAAATATTCCTGGGAACATTTCCGGGAATTTTCCCACTTAGGGATTATTCCCGGGAACGGCACATCACTATTTACAATCTATTTTAATTTGACCGATCAAAAGACTTCACCGATTAAATCCACTAATCACAGAACACTAATTTAAGTCTTTAAAAAAATGATCGTATTGGGTATTTACCAACCAGAATACAGCTTTACCAAAATGGACCAATCAGGAAATAATTTATTTCTTTAGAGATTGTAGTAGTCCGTATTGAACAATTATTTTAAAAAAGATTAAATCGTTTGAGCAACGCTTTGAAGCGCTTAATGGGGAAGGCCAGTAGCTTTTATTCGCGCGTTCAATTTGTTATGTTTCAAAGCAGTTAAAAAAACATGCCGCCTAAATTACGTATATGATCGCCGTAGCATTTATTGTTAATTTTGGGTGGTTACCTTTGCTTATTTATTTTCTCGCAATCAAAGTGAAGAGTAGAGTGTATAACTCTGGTCTAAAAGCCATATTACCGGTTGAACTATTTTCCCTCACTTCGTTTGGCACAAACATAACTATCTCGTGGTAATGCGAAGGCTCATTTTAGACCCTTGTCATACAATCTACTATTATTAATTAATAAACATTCAAGAACAGAGTATTGATTTAAGTGTTTAAATTAAAATTACTAATTTTACTGGAGAGAAAACTGTAAAATCAACTAATATCAATGGAATTTGTGTGCAACTGAATTTGTTTATTCGAATGGTGGATTGGATTTTACTAATTTAATAAATTTGAAAACTACAGTTGGTGCCCGTTTACACTTTTTGTTGCAATTTTACTTATGGACATATTTCTCAGAATTTGTATATTTTTTCTGTTCGCATGTGTAATACTGATATAAAAAATTTAACATTCTGAATTCTGATAAGGGGAAAAAAATGTTCACAAAGTTTTTTGCACTGTGAAATAATGATTTGGTGACATTTTTTCGTATATCAGAATCAACATACTCATGAATCTGAGCAGGATCAACAAAAAAAAAGAAATTCTGTGCAGAAATTTAATTACGAATATGTGTAATTGAAAATGTTTCATATAATTGAAGATCATCGACAACGACTGACATTAATAAACGTTTATGTGTATTTGAAAATCCTGAGATTGATACTGTCTATTCGATCATATTATTGTTACTATGCCAAGGTTCAGCAAAAGGTCTAACTGGGAGAAATTCTTCATTTAGATATCTAAACACAAAGCAAATTATAAAAGCTCGTAAATACCTACAGGCAATGCTTCTCGCTTGATGCCGCCTTTATCGAATCATTCACCACAAATACTTTAATTGCATTGCAAAAGTAACATTATCTGATACACTCTATCAGATGAGTTCTCATACAATGCCCACGATGAACCACGATCCTTGTCTTTTAAGTCTTAAATAAAGAAAGACGGCAATATCAATTTTAAATGTTACATTGGTTCTTTAGTGCCATTGTTGCTTTAAACATATGTGTTCACACCAGCGTGTGATTTGATGTGATACGCGATAATTTGTTATTTTAAACGGTACGTCAACTGGCTTTGTTATTAACGTGAAATTGAATGAATGTGCGAAGTTGCTGTTTTTAGTAAAAAAGTAAAATTAATTTTACTTTTCATTTTAAACCTTACGGATTCGTAAATAAGTTTATAGTTAAGATTGATCTTTCCTGCTGAGATTTAAAAAAAAAACACGCATAAGTTTATCGTGCATTATTTATAATTCGTTCAGTATTCATTTTTATGTTTTTTTTTAAATCAGGATTTATGTTTTTCAATTTAGGTATATGATAATTGTGTTCCTGCGGGGTAATCACGTAACTTTATGTACTACCGTTAGATAGATTTTAATGTCAATTTTGAAGTATAAATTGCTGAGCTAATGTCATGTTTTTTGTACCCGACGCTAGTACATAATTGAATGAACGATTGAATGGAAATCCCATACTAAAGTAAGAAATTGATCAAATGATTGGAAACACGTAACTTTTTGACGGTAAAATTGTACGGTATAAATATGTCAATTACTGCGTGACAAAGTCATCGTCAGTCATCGTGTCTGTCATGTCATAACAATGAATTAAACAAAGATTTTGGTCATGATTTGGGTTTATTAATTAGTGAAAATGCCCCAAATTTCCTTGAAATGTCTTTAAAACACACGATCGAGTTTAAAATTCCCTAAGCACTTTAAATAAAACGAAAAGTAAGTAACAACAAATGTCATGGTCATGTGGTATTTATTTGCTCACATTCGTATTTACTAATATATTTGGTATTATTATGTGTTTCTTTTCAGGATGTACATAAACCAGATTCCCCATCTCTTGGTGGTGACGCGATGCTGCAAGATGCAGAGTGTGAAAGATAAAACGAGGGAAACTATGAAGTAACACGAACCAAGCAAAATAGCATGCCATATTATTCATCGCTGAAATATAGAAGTGTTAATTTATAAGTATGTACTTTTTCATATACGTGCCCCGCGTGTCGATGTATGCTTGTCGATTTATGAAAAGTAATAGGACGACATAAATTACCTAGTCTCCGAATCCTTTAAACATGAGTTTATTAAGTCCACTTGGGATGCTATTTCTGTCTTCCTTTGTAACCAGCGTGTAATGTGAATCTTCGGTATGTACATAAGATGTATTATATCCCGCGCCTCTACCTGTTGTCCCGACCAAATAGATAATACTCCGGCGGATCCGCGCGGGTAGGCAGGTAAAGTAACACAAGAGTTATACAAAAATGTCAAATGTTTTAGATGATACAACGAGATTGCGAAGCCGTCGTTGGTGCTGGTGAGTTTTTAATTCCGCGCGGATTTACTGCCAAGAAAAAATCCTACTCGCATGAAGAGAGAAGAAAGTTGTATAAAAACATGATGTTATTTCTTAATATATTTTTGTATTTTTTCGTTGTTGTTTACATTATTTAAATACCTAAATAATACGTTTCGTCGTTCATTAGGTATAAGCAGGTACATACGAATACACTATATTGAAATTGTGTGTATGCTATTGCATCGACTTATGTTCATTAAATTCTTCTAAAATGATATTACTCTAACTTTGCAAATAGAATGAAGAAGGAGTTTCATTAATCTTTTCTATTCAAACGGTAGCGACGCGTGGGCAGGTCTATAAAGCTTGTGGGGTGTACATAGATTAGGTACTATCAAGGCACATATCGCACCCAAAGCAGCGTATAGGTCAGCTCAGAGCAATAAACTTGGCGAGAACAAGAAGACAAGGGACTATTACGATTACGTAGTTGAGCTTAAAATACATTAATCTCGAATAATATTGTAGATGCAATAATGTAATCCATGTGTGAAAAGAATAAATAAATAAAATAAATAATAATAATAAATATTAGAGGATAATCTTACATAAACCGAACTAGCCCCACAGTAAGCTCAATAAGGCTTGTGTTATGGGTACTAGACGACGATATATTTAATAGATATAAATACTTAAATACATAGAAAACATCCAAGACTCAGAAACAAATATTCATGCTCATCACACAAATATTTGCCCTGACCGGGATTCCAACCCAGGACCGTCAGCTTCACAGGCAGGTGCACTACCCACTAGGCTAAACTAGATTACAAAGACTGGGGTTTCCCTCAATCACCTCTCAATGAAGTAACTAGTAATGTATATGCAATAACTTATTCTACTTGACGCTAGATGTCTAGTTGAACCCATTTCGTTTTATACAAAAGCAACGGTAAAATCCGGTAGTCTTCTTCTAGCATTAAGAGGCTGGACAGGTACTTTTACTTTTAAAAATAATAAACTGACAGGGCGTGTCACATAACAATTTAGAAAAAATGAGTACAACGAAATAAATACATTTTACAATTATTATGTAATATTTAGTCCAGAGCAATATTAAACACTTATTTGGTGAATTTCGCGTATAAAAATCATTTTTTCATAATGGCTCGTATCGAATAGTTGGCTATGGTAGTTCACTTAAGTAACGACTTTATCTGCTACTACGCGCCAAGGGTAAGTAATTTTATTACATATCACTAATAAATAGTGTGCATGTTACAACATAACACCATGGCATAACTCATTATCATTAGCTGAATAGACGTCCACTCCTGGTCATAGGCCTTTCCCGGAAAATGCCTTGCTGATCGGTCGCGTGTCGTCCCAGGTCTTTTGACTCTAACGTCATCAGGCCACCTCGTGAAGGCTCCTTCACTCACTGCGTCATCCGATACGCATTCGTCACTCGAAAAGTCGCTGGCGTGGGTTAAGCAGACACTATGGTGTGGACGCTATCGACTCCTAAAGAATCACAAGCACGTTGCCGAGCCTTATTAAGTTTAGGATTCAGGGTCAGGGATATGTAAATGGGTATTTTGGTGTTATGAAATTGCGGAATTTTGAGACTATGGATGCGTGGGTGATACTGATAATAATACTGAGTCAAATGAGGAATGTCCTTATTATAAACTGTAGCATTTTTAGTTTCTACGGCTACTATAATATACATAATCTGTAGCCAGGGTCATGATAATTCAGATGCTATTTCAAGATGTTCCTTACTATGCTCTAACTTCTTCTTTCAGTGCAGCAATTGTGAATTGCGTATTTTTAGGCAACATGTTAAAGATGACTATTTCTTTGATCAACACATGGTTATGATGATAATTGGATAAAATGAAAACCTATAACCGCCACCCTGCTGCCTGGTCCACAAGATCTCCTTACCTCAAGGCAAGTAAGTTTTTTTATTGAGTAATCTCTAAAATACAGTATGAACACTTGGGACTCCAGAAGAATCACAAGGTCGTTGCCGAGCCTTTATTGACATAAGGATTTGTTGTGTTGATAGCTAGAGACAAGTGACGCACTCTGAAAATAGTGCATCCTCGGGAGTTCTTGTGACTTTATATACTGACTACCAGGAACACAACATCGTATACCTAAAGAGCAAGCAGTGATGTTATTATGGCTGCGGTCTCCTATAAGGTACAGTCAGGGTCAGAGAGAAAAAAAAATGATTTGAGTTATAAGGTTCCGTAGTAAACAAGGTACTCTTATACAAAGTGCAAAAAGATTCCGTTTTGTGGCGCATTTCTCATATAGTTTTATATGACACGTCACAAAACTGACACAAAGTATTAGATGGTAAATCGAGGACATTTTTAAAATGGAACCCTTATAGTTTCGTCATGTCTGTCCGTCTGTTCGTCCGTCCGTCCGTCCGTCCATCCGTCCGTCCGTCCGTCCGTCCATCCGTCCGCCCGTCCGTCCGTCCGTATGTCACAGCCGATTTACTCGGAAACTATTAGCACTATAATTATGAAATTTAGTAAGAAAGTGTATTTTATGAACCGCTATATAAAAGTAATGTGATATTAGAAATATATATTAAACGAGAGTCCCGTAGCGGCGTTCCGACGCCGCTAAAATACGGAAATTCTCATTCAGAAAAGGAACAACTGAAGGTACAAATACATTTCTTTAATTTTGTGCCTCTCTTAGGAACACCAAAAACATGTAAAAAAGGGTTCTTAAAAAACGACAGTTCCTTTTCATTGTCACATTATGCCGGACCAAAACCATGCCTAATAGTAGACTGCTAGCTAAGTTAGTTTTCCGGACAACGTGGATGCGGCACATCATCATCATCATCATCAGTCGTTCCGTCAATGCTGAGGACATGTCCAATTCTTGCTGACCAGACTCCTCCATAGGCTCCTGTCACCCACCTTATGGATGGCCTCGTGCAGATATAGTTACAGGATACTACCAGTGATTTGGGTATTCCATCTAGCGGGTAGTCTGCCTCGGGACCTCTGGCCCTCAACTTTTCCCGTCATAATATTTATCTACTGGCTATCCGAACGTCGTGAGAGGTGTTCCAAATATATATGAGGATGCGGTCCTGACATACTGTCGATAGTCGACAGCTTAACGTAGCTGGATGGACTGGTTTGTTCGCCTTGCAGTCCATGGTATTACAGATTTTCTCTCAAAATATTGAATATGCGAAGAGTTTGTATAATTATAATTTTTATTGAAATAAAAAGGTCATGAGGTTTGTATGCATGTATTGTAGATACCCCTTACATGGTTTTTGGGCGAGCGTAGTCTCCTGACACAAGTACATTTATTACTTAAAAGGAGATTCCAACCTTGCTTTTGTTAAACTTTTTTTTAACCAATAGGTATGAAAGTAAGTATGTATTGAAGCGCACAAACGTGTTGCCCAACCAATATCCTCGTAATGCGTCCTGCTTAACATCAGTTTAACTATTTTTCAGCTAAAATATGGCGGTCCGTCGCTCTCAATACAGCTCCACCTCTGAAGCTCTGGCATTCTTGGTTGCCAGGAACACAACGCCTCATGTGTTAGTAATTATGTGTTATTGCTATATTTATATACTATTATTATGGCTTCTCCAAGGAGTAGCATACTTTTCCAGTATTATAGGCTGCTCAAAATGTTAACCAAATCGGGGGTCATTATCCTCACAGCATCTTTCCGGTTGTGCCCTAAGGATCCTGGGGTCCACTTTGACACCTAATCCCCAGAGTTGGCGTAGGCACTAGTTTTTATACATAGTGTAATACATAACAACAATATATGAAATAATATTAAAACTATCTTCAATCTAAAACAGGCCCTTGAGGGAGGCGTACCGAGGATGCTTGCGGTATTTCCTCGCTATATGGCAATGCTGATACGTTGTACGAGGAAGTCGCCAGGTCTTCGGTCACCAGTTACGTGAACCAGATGCCTCGCAATTTCAGTAAATAACTAGTAACTCTATTCTATTGACTAGCTCTTCGTACCTTATACTTATGTCAGTTTACATATTACTATTATAATAATTTCGGATTGTAAAATGATGTATATGAATAGGTACAATTCAGTTTACAAAGCAACTTCTACAGATCAAGTTTTTTTTTTCAGGAATGCTTGAAAACTGCAAACAGAAGGTTTTTCTACTACAAATTATGACTTGCTACGGTCTTCCTCGCAACGTTCAAATCATCACGGCAGACCCAGAACGTAACGATACTTTATACATTCAAGAGCAATAGTAATGGGTATATACTTTCTCCATAGAAAAATCGATACAAAGTGTACCCGTTATTTTTGGTACTTGCTTATTTAGGTAGTAATAAATGCTATTTATGTGTTGTTTTATTATAATAGAAAGATCCCTAATAAAAAAGGTTTTAAATACTTTTAAAGGTATGAAGGTCCCGACGTATTTCTTACCGCAAATAGTCGTTCTTTACCCTTATTCCATATCTCTCTACCGACACATCCCGCCTGTTAGAGAAATGTGGACATTTTACTTTCTTCTCTACCGGTAGGGATATTATTTGGCTATTACCCGTGGTCCCACCAACCATTCCTTAACCGTGGTACCATCAGATTGTACCATCAATGGTACTACGGCAAATAATGTTTTGCCGTGGTTCCATTATGTCAATGGAACTACAGCTAATATTATTTTTTGTTACCCGTGGTACTGGATAGTAGACAATTTGGTAATTAATTAAGTCATGTAGATAATGTTTACATAAAATTTAAAGATCTTATTTTAATAACTGCATAGAAATATAGAAAACAACATTATTATTATTTAGCCAAGTCGAGCAATACGGCTATTACCATCCATTTCTCGGAGCCATTCAGGCCAATTTCAGCCTCTTGTAATTTTGTGCTGGCTAAAGCTTCCATAATTTATTTCATTTTCTATTATAAGATTCAATTGAACTTGTTGTTTTTGAACGATTGCAGGTCAAAGTTCATTAGTTTTCTCACTGACTGGCTGATCATTGACCATTATAATTGCAATGCAATGGTACTAGTAAACATTTATTGTACCGTATTACCATCAATTATACCAGATACCACGGCAATAAAATACTTCGGTTGTACCATTAATGCTACCATAGCAAAAAAAAAAACCATAGAACCATCAATGGTACTATCTGATGGTACCACGGTTAAGGAAGGCCTTCTGGTGGGTCCACGGGTAATTTGTTTTATCCGTTGTCCTACCGTCGTTCTTGACCCGTCGTCCTACAATTCGAAACAGTGTTCGCAGGTGGGTCTACATGTCCCCCTGGTGGGTAATTGTTTTTGACCCATTATAAACAGTATTCGCCAGTGGGTCTGCGGGCAATTTTTTTACCACGGTCCCACTGCATTAAGCGGTAAACATTAATTAAAAACTAGCTATTTTGTTTGGTAGAACTGCGAACAAGTAATATTTCTGACCTAACCAATTGTAACGAATGTTCGGTTCTGGCACTTCGCCGGCTCGGAGTGTTTAAGCAGAACTATGAGCCTACAGAGCCGGCGCTCGCTTCGCTGCATTAGAGTCGAGTACGTAGTGCAGTGGGACCATGGTAAAAATAAATTGCCCGTAGGCCCACTGAAGAACACTGTTTAGAGCGGTAGGACAACGGGTCAAAAAAAATACCCGTGGATCCACAAGGGGGACATGTTGGTGGGACCTCGGGTAATAGGCTTGTTTGCCAGTGTGCCAACGAGCGCAGCTAGAAAAAGTGTTGGTACAACTGCGACATTACAAGCAAAGCGACCGTGCCGCGGCAGCGGCCGGCGAAGCACCTGAACCGAACAGTCTTTTCTAACGACCATTTTATTTGCAACCTGTCGGGTCGCACAGTTTTACGAACACTCCTCCTAGCTTCGCTCGTCGTCGTGCCTACACCTCTTTTTAAGGATGGTCGTCGTCTTTTATAACGACCACCCTTAACAGATGTAGGTGGACGTCAGTAGTTTCATTTGTAGCGACCCTCGGGGGGAGATATTAGAAATCACAGGTAAGGATAGGATGGAACTTATTGCATACTGGTATCCCAGATATCTTGGCTCCCACTCTCAAGCCACGCCACAGCTCAATAGCATCCAGGAATATATTCATTCCCTTACTTTCATATAAAGATATCGGTAGTAGGAGTAGTCGAAGCTATTGTATATCTGGCATGCAGCCACCTCTGCCTACCCTGGTGGGCGGTATGGGAGCCAGAAGGAAAACAAATTCCTGGGACCCAAACAGCAGCAGTATGGGAGCCAAGAGGGAAAATCGGCGGTATGGGAACCAGGAGGAATAACGTTATCCCTGGATCCCGTTGGGCAGTGGCTTGGGAGAGACGAGGAAAAGTACCACCGCTGGATCCCACAGGACAGTTGCATGGAAGCATGACGGAAAAATATTTAGTTATCAATGGATGTTATGGCAGCCAAACGGCATCAAAATACATCTAATGATACCATGGGAGCATAGCGACAAAAACATTACGTTGCAATTCCATGGAATCATAGGCTTGGGCACCAAGTGGAAGGAGGGAAATCTAACGGTAAGCTACCAGGGTAAATGTAGTGGTAGAGATATATGGAATACGGGTAATGCTAGGCCTCTGCTCCAATATACTAAACTGTCTGTTTAACCAGTTGAACATATTGGACAACTTTCCTCTATTGTTTTGAAATGTATCGTAAGAATAGTTCATTTTATTTAACGTCATAATACTGTAATTGAACTTATTGCATTTTTAAGTAACAAGTTGCTCGACTACGTTTTAAAAATTGAAGGAAAGTTATACAATATGTTCAACTGGTTAAACAGACAGTCAAACATATTGGAGAAGAGGATGCTAGGTGTCTATGGTCAGATTGATAGAACCAAGGACAAAGAAAATTACCTGTGGTACAATCATTAGGACTAACGGTGTAGGGCCACGGGCAAAGAATGATTTTTAGTTTATCATTATGGACCATTACGAAGTAAAGTCATGAAGCAATAATTAGGCAAGCCTACAGTGTGACCTTCAATTTGTCAGAAGTTTGTCAAATCCTTAGGCCCGGCACCCATTATTGGCACGGCATTGGCACGCCAAGGGATTCCTCCTCGGGCACGCCAAGATGTGGTTAGGATTGCCGGGGTTGCCGAGGCGTCCTTAGGCATGACGAGGCATCCTTAGGCATGCGCAGCCATCCTTAAGCATGCCCAGGCCTCATTAGGCATGCCGAGCATTCCTCGGCATTCCCAAGCACACCTTTGGCATGCATTGTCTATCCCGCTAGTCTAATGTGTGAGGCTGAAGAGCCCTTTGCCGTGCCGTGCCGATAGTGGACGCCTTTGCCTTCATGTACCTACTTAGTGTACACTGATGTCGGATCCGATTGAATTATAGAGAACATTCTGTCTATTGTGGATATTCAAGGAACGTCCAGAGCTATTATGTATTAAATTTGGGAAATATAAATGCTCGTTTCATTTCTGTTTGGGGACGTAGGTAGATTAACCCTCTTGATATGACAAAAACGCCTATAGGTGTTACCTGCTTACCTGGTGGTGTGGTGTGGTGTGGTGTCACGTACGTTGTCAAAGTGACCTTCGTGCTTTACACTAAAGTTCATATACAATCTCTTATGGAAAATGAGTTTGTTTGTAGGGATCACTGCCGTACATGACGCATGGCGATTAAACGGTTAACTAAAATAGGCAGGTTATGCCTACAATTCTTAAAATTGGAACCTTTTTGGACTGATTTGAAAGACTATACCGATATAAGATTATTGCAATAATAATATTGTTATGATAATGCAATTTCACCACACTTTTCATTTTATAATTCGGTGCGGGTCTAGGCTTCGGTGTATAGCCAACATAATTTTACTGCCTGATAGTTCTCCTACTGCATACTAGATGTCAATATTATGGAATGCAAGTGAATTAACTGTCAACAAGTTCTCTTATTCGATACTAGATGGCATTTAGTTCTTTAAAATAAATATTATTAAATGATACAATATAAATTGATATATTTATTTGTACCGATATTATTTAAAGACTTATTAAAAGAAAATAATTTAAAATATTACAAAGGTTTTACATCGTCACATTTACATTTGTCTTTCTGTCATACTCTCTCTGAAATAATGCGTTTTGTGTTTATCGGTTGCATGTTTAGTATTTGTGATTTAAATATAATAACTCGTGTTCATTTATCATGATCACATTTTTCCTTAATTTTAGATAAAGTGCTTTGAATTGGGTTATTATGATAGTAAATTTGTGCAAAACATTGGAAGGAACAACCATTCGTTCATTGGATCACCTTTGCAATAACAGAACGTTGAATCTCATTCACCTTGTGAACGGTACGGTACGAAATGGTGTTTCTAACGTTAGTACATAAAGTTACCTGGTGCGAATTTTTGACAGGCGTTCGAACGGTCGAAAATTGACAGTAAAATCTATCTACCGTTAGTACATAAAGTTACGTGATTAGCCTGCTGGTCGGTGACCAAGAGCTCCCGAGGATGCGCTGTGTTGAGTTGAGAGTGAGAGACCTGCATATGTCTTTTTTTTTTCAAAACAAAGAATCCTCATGTCAACGAGGCCTTGGCAACGTGTAATTGGGAACCATAAGTTTTTTAGAGTGGCCCATATTATATTTTTTATTGATAGTAGACTTATTATAGAGTTGAAGACTGTTTCCGTTTTTCTTTATTAAGTATCTTTCAGCTGTCAAGTTGATGTTTATTTTTTATGTTTCGCAGCAGACCAAGGCACGATCCTATTAATGCATCTAAACGTATGGTATCTCAAAGATAAGATTTAAAAAAATAGTTCTTAAAAACGGTACTTAATAAAAAAAACTGGCAACGGTTTTGTACTCTGTAATAAGTCTACTATCAATAATAAATCTAATATGGACAACTCCAAAAAACTTAAGGTTCCCAATTTTTCTGGACTCGCAACCGTCTATAGGCCGTTGCCTATTGACGCCGTTGCGTTTGCTATCAGGCAGGGTGTTTTTATTGAGATTAATACTAAACAACACCAACTCCAAAGTATGCTTCATCATTTGAAAATTTTATAGAAGCCAGAAGAAGTAAAGTTTATAAACTTCACGATTGCCAACTTGCAAGAGATTAGAGATTAAATTCTACTGCGCCATGTAATATATACCAGCTGATCTTAAACTTATATAAAGCTATCGAATGAAAGCAACTACTTAGCTTATGAAGATTAAATTGATATATATATATTTTTAATATACATAGTTAAATTACTGACAATGAAATATCTAAAACATATTAGGTTTAGTCATGCTTAAAGGTCACCTTGGGTCAAGTAGCAATTTAATTCCCTTTCATTATATAGGGATTTTAGCCGAGCTTGCCTTGGGTGGCCGATATATAAGTTGATAAACCTCATGATTTAATATCACAGAAGATAATACTGGAAATTAATACTCAACTTGCGATAGAGAGGGTTTATCGCTAGGAAAGCGAGACGGAAATTTTCCGGTGTATTTTAAATATTGTAATGTACTTTTTTGAGCTATCGGAAGCAATGCTACGTTCTGTTTTAGTTGGGCACCGCTATTTCTTTGTTATATATAGAGGAAGCCGTACGAGTATATGAGTTTCATTAAATTATACACCCTTTTTCCACTGGCTAGTAATCACGCTTGCCCGTAACGAGTTTTCTAAGAAGAATGACCGCAGCGCGCGCCTGCCTCAGTAAGGAATTCTACTTGGCTACAACTTAGGTGTAGTTTAACACTATAAAGGTACTTAATTATTATGCCAAGTGCGCAAACAAAAAAAAAATCTGTTGACAGCTAACTTACCTATCCGTAAATATGCAACTGTGCTATCAATAGCAACGAGTAATACCTTAGAGTTGAAAGGAATGCCTGCAGAGTACACTGTAAGTACGTTGTGTGCATGCAGTGGCGGCGTACGGTATACGATTGGCACCCTGGGCGTTTCTGTATAGGACACCCCTCCCCGTCCCCCCTACTTAAAATAGAACACCAAATATTAACCATATCGCAGATCCTCCTAGTATCCGAGTATCTTACAAGGTGAGTGGCAAGACCACGTGAGGGCGAAGGCCGGGCTCCGCGTAGCGTAGGGCCGAAGGCCCGAAACGTCACATAAGAGCGCGCTCTAGTGAGCCGAACACGAGCTCGAGAGCCGAAGGCCCAAAGTGCGAGCCCGCGAAGACACTTATTATCCTTGAATGTCTAATAAGCGAACTCGAGGGCCTAAGGCCTAAAGATGAGTGGCAAAGGGGAATCCATCATTTTACCGAAAATCGTTACATCGATTATCGTTTCCTATAACACTATTCGCAGAATTTTATTATCACTTAGGAATCATTCATCGAACTTCGTTAGATCGCTCAATCATTTGATCGAATTACTTTTTACACAAGAATCAACTCATCGAATTTTAATTCAGTATTTTATTTGTTCATCGACGTAGTCATTCATCGAATGGCCTTTAGTATAATTTTGGTTTAACGAAGGTTTCAGTTCCCAAAATTCTTATTACCTAGAACATCATTTCACCACTGTTTACTTTTCTTGATACTCGTCTAAAATTAAAATTTTCCCAGATTCTTGGTGTACTCTGTAAAAGTACTCAAAAACAAAAATACTCAAAAACAAAAATACCCAAAACCTAAAATGCTCAAAAGACCTGTTAGAGCAAGACCGACTGTAATTATATAAAAGCTTTGCTTCCGTCTTAATGTTCGAGGTTATTTTTTTATATAAGCCCAGAAAGATTATGCGCCTTGAAAATTCATGCTTGCTTGGTTGTTCGATGAAACATTGTTCTTGGAAAGAATACTATATGGAACGTACTATCTGTGAATCATGTTTCGTTAAATTAATACTATGAATAATGAATATTTCTATGAAAGGTAAATTCGATGTACCGTTACGCTACGACTAGAGACGGATTCGAAACGATTAACTATGAAAAGTGGTTCGAATATACAGAATGCAATGAATTGATAATTATGTGATTAGGAAAAAAAAACCTAATGAAATTCGTCGAACAGTTTTCGGTGAAATGAAAATCGATGTAAGATGTTTCGATAAAATAATAGACACCCGTGGCAGAGCTATACGTTAGAGCGCGTTCGCAACACGAGCCCACGCGGACTCTCACAATTTTCGAGTGACATACAATCGAACCAGAGGGCCGAAGCATCACATCAGAGCGTGTCCACGTAAACCCTCACTATCCCCAAGCATCTCACAAGCAAACCTGAGGGCTGAAGACCTGAAGTGTCCCATCAGAGCACTTATTCACCCCCTTCCTCTTTCACAAGCAAGGAGTACGAGTGCAACGCCTGACTGTAAATCTTCCTCCCGCTCTCCGCTTCCCATAGCCGATTTTTACCATCGTTATCACCCCTTGCTGCTTGATAACCCTCCCCCCACCACTGCCTGCATATATTTTTTGTATAGGCTTGAGGTTTTCACCTGATTATAATGAATGGAATAGATTAACAAGTAGAGTTTTAAGTATGTCATATCCAGAACATATCTATACGTTCGTCGTCGTTTTACAGTTCGTTTTTACTGTCGCATGCTGAAACTCAGACTCGTTACTATATGATAGGTAGGTAAGCAATAAAACGAAATGTAAACGAAGCGCACTCTCCGAAACTTCATTAAGATTAACCGCCTGGCTTGGGTTACAGCAGGATTACCACTCTCATACCGAGTCCGTGAAGTGATAACCTTGGACGTATCACTGTACAGTAAAGGAAACGAAAACACGTAACTTTTAATGCCTTAACGTCATTGTAATAAGAGCAAAAAGGTGCGTGTTTCTATATTCTTGACTTGTAAAGGCAGCTTCTTATTATCCCGAGTTTCCACAAAACGGTCGGGAAAGCGTTGAGAACGTAATTGACTCCGTATTCAATGTCCTGTTTATTCGAACAATCTATTAAAACTTTAAATTTTGTCAAGCGGATGTGTCCGCTAACGAAATTACAATGTTCAAATAAACTGAAAAATTTAAAAATGTCTCCCACCTGTGGCTATATTTATTCCATCTATTTATTAAATAGTTTGTCTCTCTTAAGGATCCCTACTGAAACTTAGAAAATATCGTACGCGTATGTTACATTATTGTTGGTCAAATTTTATAGGTGTAGGTACACATATTGAGGTTTTTTTTAATTAATGAAACGTGATCAATTTAAATATGTGATTAGAGTAGGTACACGCTACAGTAGATAAGGTTTGTTTTTTTGTTTACCAATATATCTATAAATAACTGGTAACTCGTACATCGTTCTTGAAAATATTATCAAGGGTACGAAAAACGAAATTTGTACCCTGCCATCAGAGCGAATGGAAAGAAGATATCATGTTCATATAGGAGGTAGGTATATAGGCATAAGTTATCTACTATTTTTATAAATTGTATTATATGTAAATGTAAAAACTTCCCCGAATCCAAGCATATGTAGCAATAAATATTCAGTACTTTTATCTCACGAGCGAGGGTTAGCCGTAGTTGTAGTTGTGACACATATCACGAGTACAAACACATAGACAATGTGAACTCATAGCCCCCACGCTAGCACATTGACAATGTGTGCGCCACATAGTCAATGTGCTATACATGTCAACACACATGGTTCACTCGCGTTCTAGAGATAAAAGTACTGTACCTACTTAAATATATCGGAAATCTCTTTTTGTATGGTAATGATCTTTGCAGGTCGAACGACTGCCCTGCCCCCATGTATCACCAACGGTCCAAATGCCATTATGCAGCGAATGCAAATTTCTTGGATTTACAATTGACGCAAACCTTAACTGGAAGTGCCATGTTGACCAACTATGTAATAGGCTTAGTAGTGCTTGCTGTATTTGCCCTTAAAAAGCTGCAGCCATTGGTATCACGAAGTTCATTAAAATCTGTTTTTTTTTCACACTTTCACTCGCTAATGTCATATGGTATAGCAATTTGGGTTAATTCAACTGATTCCAAGCGGGTCTTGTTATTACAAAAACGTGCGATGCGATTGCTAGCGGGAGTAAAGCCGAGACATCCGTGTAAAGATCTATTTAAAACCCACAGCATTATGACACACTACTCCCTGTACTTGTTTGAGGTGCTCATGTTTGACTAAACCAATTTGCAAATTTTTGTTGAAGTTGTTTTTGGAAAAGTTGAAGTCACGGGGAAGCAGATCCGATCCACCGGGAGACTTAGGACAGTACCGCGTCGCATGGCACTCTCAGCTAAAATCCACGGGTAATTGGAGAAATTTATTCTTATTACGAGCGCCTACCCGCCAAATTAAGAACTGAACCTTCTGACGAAAACGTCAACTGAGAAACTTTTTATTAGAAAACCCGTTATATTCCATTAGCGAATACATGGAAAGAAAATATAGTTGACATTGTTTAATTTAATTTAATATTATTGATTCAATATAATTCTTGTTTTAATATTTACTTTGACGATCATTACGAGATATTGATATTTAATTCCTTCTTACCCGTGTTTAGAGTACCTATTAATATATTCATGACGATCCTCTCAGGTGAATTTTACCGTACTCATTGTATTATTTAACTGCTATTTTATTCATTGATTTTTAATTTATTTTGTTTTATTTAATGTTATTGACGATCACAATAGAGATTCTTGTAAATTGACATGTAATCTATATTGTAATTTTATATTGTGAATAAATGAATCTGAATCTGAATCTGTAGGTACCTAACAGTATTTCATTCCAAATCTACGAACCGTATTATGACTTTCTTGGAATCGATATTCCAAGAAATTTAAGGCACTCCCGGTAAATAATAATACCGGCAATTTGAGGTCCGGCTCTCGGTAGGGTACCGGATGTTACTCTGATGGGATCATCAGAGTGCCGAAATCCAAATATGTTTTAGGACGTGAACGTGTGTTGTCATCGTCACATAATTTAGACATTTCTAATAAAATGACTTTAAAGTATGTGGCTTTACTATACCTATTACTGCTTTACTAGAGGTACTGTGCGTGTAAATAGGCAACTAAAAAACAACTTGTTCGTGAGCCGCCCACAAGAATGTAATTATTATATTTGAAAGAGCCCCTAATACATGCGTGTCAATTAGCTAAACAATCACAAATTGTGTTATGGCTTTTTGCGCTGGGTTGATTACGCAATTTAGAGCCGTAATAAAGCAATTTATTGCCATTGTATGTTAACATATTTCCAAGCATGTGATCTTTCCATTAAAGGAATTTCATTACACGCGCGAGTCGCGACACGAGCTTCACAGGTGATTTTGTCGCGTCTATTAATTTCAGAATGAAGATGAAATTGTCACGCAAATATTCCTGGGCAAATATTTTCATTTATCCCTCTTCACAATAGGTTCAAATGTTTGGTACAGATTCCTACCCACGCAGACGATGGGTTAAAGATTAAAACAACTAATGCAGTAATTTAAGTAGGTGGTGATAAAAACTGAAAAAAAGACAGATGTCAACGACAATTTTTTCTCTTGAAGAAAATTTATTGTGTATAATTAAAAAAAACCGCATAGCCTGTAACTTGTTTAATGTTATCTACTCATATAAAAGCCAGTAATAAAAACAAACCATTTGAGTTAGCCTATTTTGCTGTACATGATGAGCATACTCAGGACCCATGATACCCGTCACATCTATTAGAATACCTGGTGAGGCTCAGTGAAGGCGATCAGGAAGTCAAAGCCTCCCAACAGTACCTATTTCACCTTACCAGTATTATACCTACTATTCTAATCTGGTATCAAGTTTTACTGCGCTGCGTAACTAAGGACGCCCAGGACGCCGTAGTTGCCGCGCCGACGCGGCGCCTCGGCAACCGTCGCCTGTGTCAACAGTGCCGTCAATGTATATTTACAATTTTAGAGTGATTGTTTTGTGTAAAATAGCTTGTGTTTTTTCTTTATCAATTCTTATGTGTAAATGTCGACCACTCCTGCTCTTTCCGACAGCCAACCAAGCCAGGAGTTTATACAATGCCCTTATTGTATTCATCCCAAATTTTTAAAAGGTCAGAGAGGTTTAAACATACATCTAGGTAAGTCACATAGACCAATAACTAACATACCCAGGAGATACACCTTTCGCTATCCCCTGCCTCCTCTCATCAATTGTCCTCTCCTCTTTCCACCACTCTAAACAACTCCATTTCACCAGGTCCAACCGAAATCACCCAAGTCACTACTCCTCTTTCTACCATACTAAGCGAGCATAAAAAGAATTTTCCGGTCATCAAGCGAATCCCTAGAGGTGCGAGGTTTTCTGTCGCGTCTAGTCTCTCTAAGGTGATTGACGACTGCGTCTCCGAAAATTCGCCTTCGAGCTGAAAACGTCTTCTTTTATTCACTTTCAATACCTTGCATGTTCCGAAAAAAGATCTCCGCCGTTCGGTGACCTCCAAAATTAAATACAATTGTTCTCGTTCTAGCAATATTGATGCATCACAATACATTCTTCAACGAGGATTTAAAGCGCGTGATGTTTTTAAAGTAGTTGAGGCAAAAGTCAACGACCGGGACCTTAGAGGTGCTGCACAAATTCTTTTTTCGAGCGACACCTCAGCTCCGGACACTCCTGAAACACTGACAACCTTGCAAGGTAAGCATAACACTTAACTTTCCTGATCCACCCAGCCCAGCCTTGCCTTCTCTACAAGCATCCGAAGATGCAGTCATGGCCGCCATTATGTCGTTCAAAAATGGTTCAGCTGGTGGCTTAGATGGCTTGACACCCCAGCACCTGAAGGACCTCACCTTAGGTGCTCCCGGTGGAAGGAACGATGACCTACTGTCGAGCATTACTCGTCTTGTAAATCTCATGCTTGCAGGCAAGGTCAATGACGAAGTAGTTCCAACCATTTATGGCGCTAATTTATGTGCGTTACGGAAGAAAGATGGTGGCTTCCCCCCCATTGCAATAGGCTCGACATTCAGGAGGCTCACTTCTAAAGTATGTTGCCGGAATATAGTTGAAAATCTAGAACCTATGTTCCAATCAACCCAGTTAGGGTTCGGCTCTAAAGGCGGTTGCGAAGCGGCCGTTCATGCCTGTCAAACGTTTTTACACAATTCTTCAGAACAAGTACTGGTCAAGGTAGACGTAAAAAATCATGCATTTAACTCTGTAAACCGCGACACTCTTCTGGCAGAAGTTCAAAAAAATATTCCACACATATATCCCTATCTCTGGCAGTGTTATAGATGTCCCTCCAATCTGATGTACAGAGACCACACCATACCCTCTGCAGTCGGCTGTCAACAAGGTGACCCTCTAGGGCCTGCAATTTTCAGTCTTGCAATACATCCCATTATTTCGGCACTAAATTCTAAATTTAACGTATGGTACCTAGACAACAGCAACCTGGGAGTAGGGTTTGCAATATTCGTCCAATTTTAGTATTCGAATAATACGAATACATAAATTTCCAGTATTCGAATATTTCCAATAAAACGAATATTTTTGAAAATAAAACAGTACAGTACAGTATGTAATGTAAAATGTAATGACCTTGCAATTAAAAACATTTACATTTACAGTATCTTCTTAAATTTAACAAGGAGGGACTCCATGATATTGGAGTGACATTGGGGCCCGCATTTTCTTATTGCTTCCCGATCCGGGAAGCGAAGATTCTTTCCAACTTATTCCCGGTGTCGTCAAGCAATATCATGGGCCATGGGTTTCCACCCGGAAGGGGAGTCCGCTGGGCGATTTGCTATACCGAGGATAGAAAAGTCTTCTAAAGGCTAAATCGCCAATAGGAATTGTACTCCTATCGGCGCGCAAGGTACTGTTAAGGTCAATAAAGATGCCAAGATATACTATACAGAGATGGACGTCCACGACAATGAATGTATGGCTTAAACCTAGAGGTTTTCTCTAAAAATTTTGAATATGCGAAGAGTTTGCATAATTATAATTTTTGTTGAAATAAAAAGGTCATGACAATTTAATACTGGCATACAAGAAAAAAATATTAAATGTTGACGTTGAATTTAATTTAATAACGATACAATACGTCTGTCATTCATGTAAATTGTAAACAGTCTGTGTGGTAAACATTGCAAAAAGATCGTTTATTTAGTATTTTGTTAATTTTCTTGGGGTTGTGGATATACGTCGCCGACTCAAAACGTATATTTTCTTATGCTGAAGAACTTACTACAGGTTTGACTTCAGTTATTGTTTATTTTTTACTGTGTTATGTCAATTCAAAACAGGAGCCACGTCGCATGGCGTCACGCGGCCAAAGTCACGTGGTCAGCGCACAGTAGTTTTTTAACATCAATTTTTTAGCACTTTTTCCTAGAAAATATGAAAAATAAAAGTTTTATGCAACTCTCCAGCATGAGACGAATCTTATGACACATCATTTATTAAAATCGGACCATAACTGTAGATCTGATGGGGTGTACAAAAATCGGTCTCGCGTAATATATATATATATATAGATTAAAAAGTTTGTTTTTGGCAAGGGAAAAGAGAAATAATATGCTATTTGTCTTTGATTAAAACTTCTTTTTAATATTTAAGATTATTTCTACGGAGTTGTTAATGTAGAGGATAATTGATCTTGGCATTTTATTATAGTTTTTCGCGAAGGTAAATAATTTCAGTCAAATTTCTGCATTATTCGAAATGTTCGTTTTATTCGAATAATGGATGTCATCGAATTCGAGTAATATATGTGACGAATAGTTCGAATATTCGAATTGCAAACCCTACCTGGGAGGCGAAGCGAGCTGTGTTCTCAATGATTTGCGCTCCCTTTTGACCAAGTTTAGGGAAATAGGTCTAGAACTCAACTTAAGTAAGTGCGAACTTTATATTAACCCCGAAAACCCGAATAAATCCCAAATCATCCACGAATTCGAACATATTTGTCCAGGCATAAAACCTATTTCTCAAAGCTCGATTGACCTCCTCGGGGCTCCAGTCTTCATAGAATCAATCCCGGATTTCATTGACAAACAAATTCACTATTTTTCCGAATACTCAGACCGCCTTAAAAAAATTAATTCTCACATTGCCTTTTTTTATTCTTCGTTTTTGTTTATTTGTCCCCAAATTTACGTACGAAATGCGTTACAGCCCCTTTTGGAAGTATCCACAGCTTTGTGAAGAAATAGATAATATTATCCATCTCCAAATTCAGAGCATTCTAAATGTCCAAATTAACGAAAGGCAATTTCTCCACGCCACTTTGCCGATCCGTTTCGGTGGTCTTGGAATTAGACTCATATCCAGCATAGCTGTCCCCGCGTTCCTATCATCGGTACACAGTACGTCATCCCTCATAGGAAAAATCCTCACCCCGTCACTACATGACTTTGAGGTGGCATACTTGGCTGAAACTGAAGGAGCTGGAGATTGGCCTGCCCAGATAAAGACCTACTATCTAAACAACATATACAAAAAATGTGGGATAAACCCGTCTGCCGCCAGGTCCAAGACTGGCTACTTAATTCCGCCACCACCAGCATAGAAAAAGCCCTTCTCCTGGCTTCTTACCAACATGAGTCAGGTTCTGGCTACATGCATACCCCTCTGTACAGTGCGGCACTCTTTTAGACAACAACTCCCTTAGGCTGGCTGTCCACCTCCGTTTAGGCGCCGACATACTTGTTCCCCATCGCTGCCCCTTCCTCCACAGGCACAGTTAACATCTAATAGTTTCGACGAAACTCTCGTTTATGTTTATCCTTCTTTTCACCATTTGTACATTCTTGCAAGGTGCAACAATTTCGACGGAAATTAACTAAAGTAATCGCATACCTAGGTTCCTATTTTTTAAATGGGATAAACTATAGTTAATACTTTTCTGTTGCACTAGTAGCTGCTGAAAGTAACAAAACCTATATATCTAATATCTATGATTAAACGATTGATTACGTTTTCGTCAAATCCAAGATACGACATTGATTTGTTTGGTCGCTACGAATCTTAAATCAACATGTTCTTATTGATTAGCAAGTATAATTTTCCTATGCTCCTAGCATATCCTAACCAAGATATAAGAAAAGGGAACTAATGATAATAGGTACATTTAAATACCTTTTTAGAATAGAATTGCTTTGCTCCGCGCCTTGCACCCATCTGCGACGAGACGATAATGTGCAATGAAGATGGGTCATATCAATAAAGATCGACTCACACCTGTGGCACACTTCCACGGCTGTTTACGGCACTACATGGTACGAGCGTGGTACGAGCTGACGTTTACGTGTATTGCTGAAGCTAGGGTAAACGTACCTGAACAAAATGCCCTTTTTCTCTTAAATTAAAGTTCTGTATATCTCTAGCACACTTCTATAGCACTATTTTTTTCTCGACGAGAAGTATTCATTATTTGTAACGTTTTGTAACATCTTCATTGACTAAGCCCCAATAGTTGTAAAACGTGAGAGGTTTATAGTTGACAGGTTACGGGTGTGGAAAGTATGGGATGGTAATAATAAGCAGTCAAGTATGCGACCTTTTGGTTGACCTGTATTTGTACTATTTTTATGAACTTGCGGCTTATAGATTTTAGTTTTTTGATACATCTGATCAAAGTCCCGCTATAAACATTCGACTCATTTTATTTTCGTTTAATTTCTAGTTTTCAAATCGACTTTCTAAAACTAGAACTCAAAGGGTCTTAATCCAGTGAATGAACTGGGGTGTTCATTCACTGGTAACCCCTGTATTACTGTTTTGGCGATATCTTATGTTCCAGCAGTGATCATAATAAAATTGAGATTAAATTTAGAATTTAGATTAGTAATTATTTGATGAATGGCTAAACTGAATATTGCAGGTCCAAGTGGGTCTCCCTGTTGGTAACCAGTGCTAGATAAAATAATTTTGTCCCCAAAAAGTAATTTTGTGGTTGCCCCATAGCATTGCCACAAGTAGTTGTATAATTCTGGGAGTTCCTTTTTAGCTTCTGCTAGGAGGGCACCACGCTCGACCGAATTAAACGCATTTTTGACATCAATTTTTACAAATACTTCATTGTCAGAACGACTCAAAACTGTATATATGTTAATAGGGAAATTCTAAAACAAGTGGTGCACGTACAATCGGTAGATAAAGTATTTACTCTGACATATTATGTAGGTATACTAGCAAAACATTAGAATCAAACGCATGAATTCGCAAGTGCGGACGCCCGCAGATCTTCACCGCTAACGCTATCATTGAATCCTTCGGCTTGTCGCATAAGTGACCACATCCATTCCTCATAATGGAGCCCCGTATGGCGAAATGAAGAGGACCGCCTTGGCTCGGTAATAAACGCGGAGACTGTTCGGTCGGGATTCCGTTTGGTAGAACGCTATGCGGTCACTCAACCGACTCTTGCCCGTTACGTCAGTGGCCGCATGCCACAATTAGATCACATGCGAGTAGGCTTTGCACGCTTCAATATTTTCCTGGATAATGTCGCGTGCGCCGGAAGAAATGCGAGCGAAAATGGACGAACGATGTTTCTTTTGTTACAAGTCATGTTCGTGCATCTGAAAGAATTAGTTGTTGCTTTCGTAGTGTTTTTTCTCTTTGAGTTTGAAATATATTCGGACTGCGGTAAAAGTAGGTTTTTGTAACATGTGCCAAAATGTGGAGAGGGGAAAGAAAGATGCGACACTACGAGAATATAACACTTCTTCGGCATCAGCATATAAAACGATTCCAGATATCCGTCTATTACAAGTTCCTAAATTGAGCAGTATCAAATAGATTTAAAGTAGACAGAATAATTTCTTGTTTTCCTACAAATTAGAAACCACGTTTTCATTTATTAATATGTAATGAGTGCAACAAACAGTCCACTGACTGCGATCGGAATTCAGTACGGTATACTTTGTTATACAGTTTTTTGAGAAAATCAATATTAAACCGAATAAGTAGATCCATTTTCTCCGGCCCTTAGTGAAATTAGTGTCTATGATAATTCACATAAAAACATACGTATTCGCATGTTAATATTTATAGAAATCAAAATTAAAATGGTCACTATATCCTGAAAGTTAGGTCTACCATATAGAAAATAGACTGCATAAAAAAGGCACGAAATTCAATGTATGAATCGAAAACACACAAATCTAGGGAATGAAAAAATAAAACACTTCAAATTCATAGTCTATAATAAACAAATATCTTTTAGGAAATTGTTTGTGTATAATTTGTAAGCACATTTAATTACAGTTGATAAAAAGGTGATATTAAAGCATTTCTTGAATTGAATACATTAGTATTTAATTTAAAGCATGGTGAACCTACACGCGAAACTTGCAGCTCCTACTCGTAGACTAGACGCCACGCCAGCATAGGCGCATGATTTAGCACCGTTAATAGTAACTTTTTCTATTAACAGATACGGCATTCTGGCTTCCATAGGCCTCGGTCGTCTAATGCGAATGTATACAACATGCATAATGTATCTCGAGTTCTCATTCGATACCTTATCTCAATCTTGTGTCAGTGTTCGCGCTACAGAATTTCAAGTTCATGGTTTAACGTCGGCATCTGTCATTTGTCTAAGCTTGTGGTCAGTTTATTGATAGAAATCGCTACGTATAACTAATACGATATTAAGCAACAGTACCTAATAGCCGAAGAGCTTGCTACGGCAATTGTTATTTTTTGTAATAACTGTTTGTGGCTTGAAATAATTTTAATAATTAAATATTAATACACTACTAATACTGTATGAGATGTAGACCTTGCAAGTATTTTTTTTTTAATTTTCCAAAGTGACTACAATTATCAAACCTGCTTACAAAGTTTCATGAGAATCGGTTGAGAAATGCGACCTGTAAAGGAGTACAAACCGGAATTCTCCCGCAAAAACTTACAAAATCACTGAAAAAAAATTGCCTTTTAAAATTACCGAAACCTGATTGACAAATAAATTCTATACCTTACCGAATGTGCTCAGAAAATTTCACGGGAATCAGTTGAGAAATGCGACCTGTAGAGGAGAACAACCAGAAATCTGACATAAGAAAGCATTTTTGTCATGGTCATAGAACGCTTGCTATGCTTGATAAGCCATTTTGAATGTCAAAATCAAAATCAAAATAAAAACAAAATTAAAAATTTTGAAAAACCCACGACGGATGTACGGTGAAAAATGTTTACTGCAGCGCCCCCTGGTGAGTTATCATCGTAACACCCAGCTAAAATTCGTCCCGACAAAACTACAAACCTATTGCCGAAAACCGCTTCTAAATCGGTCAAGCCGTTTTCAAGATATTGATTTGCACACACAAACAAACAAACAAACAAACAAACAACCTCTCACCCTAAACGCATATACGTTCTCCGTTCCGTCGTGGGTAAAAATCAAAACATTTATTCTGCAAATAGGCCTCAAGGGCACTTTTACAAGTCAAAATCTATTTAGGTACATCAAATAAAAATAATACAATAATCAAAGTATCATTAATTAAATGGAGTGTTACATGTCAAAAATAAGAATAAGAAACTAATAACAATTGAGATTTGTTAGAGATGTATAAGGTCTCTAAGCGTCAAGATAAAATGTAATAAAGTAAGTACACTAATCATAATAAAATATGTTGAGCTATATCTATAACACGTCAACATGAAAATAATAAAATCTATTAAATAAATATCCTCAGAGATGTATAAGGTCTCTGAGCGTCAGTCTAAAAATAAAATCAAATGAGAACAGAGCGAAGTCTCTCATCATGTCAATGTAATATTGTTATGTCTGAATTTAAATATTGGACCACTTTGTGAAGCAGTAATGTCACCTGGAAGGTGGTTATAGACCTTACGACCCATGACGTGGCTGAATTTCCGAGATTTTGCGAATTTATGGGGCACTAGGGGGAATTTACCGGCTCGCACGCTGCGCGTTTCGTGCCTGCATGGTAGTTCTGTAATGGTTCTAGGCATAGAATCTACTTGATCCTGTGGAAATTTGCTGGATTGGCAGTGAGGGTAACGTCTTAACGTTACCCTCACTGCCAATCCGGTATCTTAATACCTAGTGATATGGAGTGTGGCCTCGCAGAGTATGTGCGGAACCCGCGCCCGATGGCTCGTTTCTGGAGACGGAAAGCCCTCTCACAGTCAGCGGCTCCCGACCACAGCTCGACTCCATTCTGCGACTGTGCGTGTACAGAAGCGAAATAATAGGTTCGAAGTATTTCGGATCGAAGTATGTTAGCCAATATTTTTAGTAAAAATCACGCTGTTGATAGTTTATTGATTGGACGAACACAAGTTTTGTAAAGTATTAGCTTATTGCTAAGTGACATTTTACCTAAACTTGTTCATCTCGGCCCAAGCCTTCCTAGCAAGAACAACGCACGGTTGCGCACCCTGCTGATGGGGCTGATGGAAAGTCAGTTTCTGTCGAGGGTCACTCCAAGATAATTGACTTCGTTGACCCGTTCGTTGGGCCGGTCAAACATCTGGATCGGAGCCACCCGTCTTTCCGTGCTAACGCGGTCAGGCGGGTGGAAGACTATCGAAGTGTTTTTTTTCCCGGATTGACTTCTATACGCCAAAGACTAAACTAACGACCTAGGTCAGTGATTGCCTCTTGGAGGTATCGTCGCATAAAAGTGTACTTACAATGAGTCGTAAAGAGCGCGGTGTCGTCGACGAACAATGCTTATGCTATCTGTTGTACAACTTTAAACAAAGATCTTTGGCATTAATGATTATATTACCAATGCTTTGCGGTTAGGACGAGCAAAATAACATCGGGAATTAAAAGAGGAGATAAAATTCATATAACCGCGCTAAAGGGTAGTTTAAAATAAAGCAAACAAACATTATTACAATGTAATGCTAATAGATTCTAATTAGCAGAATATAAATATAGGTAATGCCACCAGAGTTTAGGTCAGGCACACTACAACATATCATATACCTGTACATAAAGGTAATAATAAAAAGGATGTCGAAAACTATAGGCCGATATCGATTTTGCCTACCCTGTCAAAACTTTTCGAAAGGTTGGTACATCACAAAATTTATCCACTATTACATAATACTATTATTGAACAGCAACATGGCTTTGTACAACAGCGTTCAACCGCAACCAATTTATTAATTTATGTAACTCATTTATTTGAAGCGCTAGACAAAAACATTCAAACAGACAGTATCTATACCGACTTTCGAAAAGCTTTTGACAGGGTAGACCACAAAAAGCTTCTTGAGAAATTAGCCTATAATGGTATTCGAGGAAATCTGTGGCGTTGGTTTAAATCTTATATAACCAATCGTACGCAAAAGGTTATGATCAATGGTTATGAATCCGACTTTGTTCTTATTAGTTCTGGAGTACCACAAGGGTCTATACTTGGGCCCTTGCTTTTTATCATCTTTATCAACGATATTCATCAATGTTTTAAATATTGTAATTTTCTATTATATGCAGATGATCAAAAAATATACCGCAGTGTTCGTGATTCATCGGATAACCAAAAACTTCAAGAGGACCTTGATAGATTCTCTGATTATTGTATGAAAAATAAACTCTCACTTAGTCTTAATAAATGCAAAGCTATATCATTTACAAAAAGAAAGAATATATATAAATACTCCTATAAGTTATGTGGTGAAGATCTTGATACTGTTGACTATATTAGAGACCTTGGTATTACACTTGGCAAACAATTACACCTTGATAGACACATTGATAATATAATCAGCAAAGCGTACAAGCTATATGGATTCACTATAAGAACTTGTAAAAACTTCGAACGACACACAACATTCCTTCATATTTTTAAATCATTAATACGTTCACAATTGGAATATGCCGTGTGTGTATGGAACCCTTACTACAATAAATATATCAGTGCACTTGAAAATGTACAAAAAAAATATTTGCGTTCCATGCATTATAAATGTTATTATAGTCGCTTGTCGTATAACCGACTTTTAGATAGATATAAACTCCTTACCCTTAAATCCAGAAGAACTCATCTTGAAATCATGATGCTGTATGACTTATGTCATAATAGATATGATTGTATTCCGCTGCATAATAAGTTATGTTATAAGATCCCATGCAGAACCCATTTCCGTAGACAACATCTCTTATTTGCTACCCCATTTTGCCGTACAAATGCTGGTAAACGCTCGCCTTTATACCGACTTGTTCATACTTACAATGATCATTTTGTATCTATTGATATTATAGCCACTAGTGCTGCCAAATTTAAAAAAGAAACACTTAAGTTATTGAAATAATGTAATACTTAACATATTAGCTTGCCTTAGTAGTTGTATGTTTGACGTTTATTGCTTATTGTAATCTTTAGTTATTACTTTCCATCTCATTGATGTACTTCAAAATATGTAATTTATATTAGTAATATGGAGTTAACGTTGTTGGTATCACAATTACCAAACCTTAAATGTAACTTTTAAAGCAATACATTATTGTGATCACTGTTTGTTAACTTATAATAAATGAAAAAAAAAAAAAATATCATGTAATGACAGCGGGATTTTGAACTTACTATTCTTTTTTAGTACCCATAGCTTTTGCGTACCGATAAGACATACCAAAAAGTTTCTTTAAACTAGTTTGTTAACCCTTAAATGCATGATTTTTTTTTTCAATTCAAGAAAAAAAATGTGGATACCTAATGGCATAAAAAACACGAGAAAAATACGAAAAAAAAATCTAAAGACATATTTTGGGTGAATTTTGTACTACTATCCAAAATGTGGATACATCCTACATTATGCACTCCCCGCAAAATGAAATAGCCCTATACACGGTCTATGACAGATCTGAAATCCGCAATGTTTGTAGGTACGAATTAAACATTTACGAAAATATATGCTTGTAATATACGTAATTAATATAATAACACGTCGTTTCCCTTAAATGATGCACTCCCATGCAACCAAAACCAGGTTTCGCGTTTTTTAAAAGCTTTTATTTAACTTGCACTGTAACTATGTATGTAAATATTTAAATATGTACCTATATTTGTTCGGGTGGAATCTTGCAATTCAATTTTGAGGCAGATATCTTTAACCAATTGAGCTGAAATTTTGCACACGTGTGTATATCACGTGACAATCCAATATTATGATGACACAGAGCTGATCTGATGATGGAGCAAGAAGGAGGGCATAGGAACTCTGTAATGAAACCCATCGTTTTAGGGTTTTTTAGAAACGCCACGGTGAGCAGTTGATGACTGTTGAAAGAAATAATTCCTTACTTTAGTTGTTTATCTAAGTAATAACAAATATGAAATAAAATAACCTAGTAAAAATATCAAAATAATGTACGAGTTAAATTTGTCAACCAGAATAACTTCGATAGTGCCGATAGTAATTTCAAAGTGCCGGGAGTGCATGATGTAGGCTAGATCCTACAAGATCAAATATGTAAATATTCTTTACTTTCTGGCTGAGACCTTAATTAAAGTTTGTAAAAGTAAAATCGTTATGAAATGAGTTACAGAATTGTAATAGAAAATAATTACTTACTTAGTTAAAAACTACTAAACACAGTCGAAGAAAACCTTCAATATTCAACTTTTTCTAAATTGCCGCCATTTGGGTTAAAAACATTTATAACTTTTTTTATATTCAGTTTTGCCAACAAATCGTTAATAAATGTGAAAATGCGTTAGTTTTTCTTGCAAAATCATACAAGAACATAATACATACATATCTAGATTTCAAACACTAACCATGTTTTGGTTATGTAGGATACATCCTACACCATGCATTTAAGGGTTAAGTGTTGTTTACAAATAAAGAAAAACAGACTTCAAAAATACTAAAAAGTAAAAATAATACTTAAAAGATTTGTAAATAAACGGGCCTGACGCGATATTATATATGACGTTTCGAAACGAGTTGCACCGGCCATCTTCGCGGCAGAACTGCCGTCTGAGCAAGTTGTCAACGGAGATATGGTACACAACATTTGACTACCCCACAAAAGTTTATAGAATGTGAAGGGTAAGCCCGAAAAAGTTTTCTATCCGTCCGTAAATATTTATCCCGTGATTTTAGGTTTTTTTATTACAGGTCCCCAAGTTTTTAACTTTTTTAAGCGCGAGTTTAAAAACTAAAAAAATAATGTAATTCACTAACCTCTAATAGGTCAATCTGAGACGATGTTTCTATTTTTTATTATTTTTTTAAACATTTCACTCTTTTTAGTGAATCATTTACCATTAAAATTCCAATAAGCTCAAACACGGCTAAGCTATTTTATTACGGAGTTCCGTTGCATACCATACGGCTTCAATTATCAGATCAGGTTTTCGGTAACATTACATCAGGACCATTTAAATTGGCTTCGTCATAGTCGCTTGAGTATCTTGATCGAAATATCTTGGCGCTAACCGCGAAACACTAGGAGTTTTGGATGACCATCCGTGGTTTTCTTCATCAGGTCCCGTTTTCCAAATGCTACTTTCTGAATGAAATCCTCGATTTGCTACCGAAAATAATAAAATCGCTATATGTTTCCATTGAATTGACGACCGCTTTAGCCTAGTTGGTAGTGATCCTGCCTTCGAAGCTGGAGGTCCCGGGTTCGAATCCCGGTCAAGGCATTTATTTGTGTGATGAACACGAATATTTGTTCCTGAGTCTTGGATGTTTTCTATGTATTTAAGTATATATTTATCTATATAAGTATGTACATCGTCGCCTAGTACCCATAGTACAAGCTTTGCTTAGTTTGGGACCAGGTTGATTTGTGTAAGATTGTCCATAAATATTTATTTTATTTTATTTATTTTAATTTTTGAGGAGTTTCCATCATCATAAGTGAACTTTGATAACAACGGGACCAAGCATACACTTTCAAACCAAGAAATCATTTTCTACATCTGTTCGTAAATGGAGGAGTAATCGCATAAGGGACGTACAAAAAACTACTAACACAGTCGAATTCAGAACCTCCATTTTGAAGTCGGTTATGAATACATCGAATTCAAACAAAAAAGAAAAGAAAATATTTTGATGGGTTATATGTATAAATAAAGGTCAGATATGTTTATTTTTACTCTTAAAAATATATATTTAACTGTTTACTCATTTATTTCATTCATCAAATTTTTTGCAATCACTTCATATAGCTGTGTGTGTAATCATTCACCTCAACTCTCGTGGCACTACCTATACTTGAAGTTAATAAATATTTATTATATATTTTCTCACAGTTCTGATGATTTTCGGTATAAACATCCTATAGTTAATCCTAGCTATAAACTCGTTGTATATCAAGTTTCATCATAATCCGTTCAGCCGTTTTTAATAGCGTGATTGAGTAACAAACATCTAAACTTTTGCGTTTATTATATATAAATTACTAGGGACCCGCCCCGGCTTCGCACGGGTAGTTCAGGTTTTCATAATGTTGTGATATATTTATCTATAATATATATTAAACGAAATTGCTAGTCGCTCACTTCTAAATTATCTACACGTTTTCTATACAAACATTAAACCCCTTTTTTACACCTTTAAGGAACAAATTTTCAAAAACGCTAAAACTATTTTCTTATATATTTTAACTTAGAGTCTACTCACCAAGTATAAAGTAACTGGCTTAAAAAAAATCAGGTTGCCCATACAAATTTTCAATCTCCTTTCTACCGCTTCAGACGGTAAATATTCTAAAATACTGAAATGTATTGTTTTTCTTATCCTTTATTTCTAGGTCATAAACGAAATGAGAAGAAGTAAGTAACCCAAATTGCCCAAGATCGAAGGAAATGGGTCGAGTTCATTCGAACCCTACACCCCAGCAGAGAGTAACGGGATAAAGAAAAAGTAATTTAAAAATATCTCCTACCCGTACAAATTTCAACCCCCTTTTCACCCCTTCAGAGGGCGAATTTTGAAAAACTTAGTCTATTAGGGAAGTTTTAAGTTCTCTTCTTAAATTTTTAAATATATTTTAATTCTCCATACAATATGACCACCCTCTTTTAACCCCCTAAGGGAATGAACTACTACCTAACTAAATTATCTAATGTCTAAGCTACTACACTGAAAAGATTCATAGAAATAAGTTCAGTAGTTTTTAAGATTAAGAGGAACGTACATCCATACATCCATGAGCAAAACTCTTTCACGTTTTTATATAAAATTATTGTAAAAAATACAGCTTGGTTTTACGTTGTAGATATTTTAACTATAAAGTTTGCGTTTGAACTAGATTAGACGAGCTGTAAATATTTTAAAACGTATTTGAATACGAGTGTAATGTTAACGAGGTAAATTTAAAATGCAATTTAAAGTTTGTCGACAAGTTTACATTCACTTTGGAGTGAGCAGAACATCTTAGATCTGCGCTGATCTAGACTAGCTGCTAGCCTCTTTGTTGATGGCTTTACTTCACTTACTTAAAAACTCAAAACTAATTGGACTGTGTTTAGATTCTTAATTAGACTTTAACATGCGTTAAATTTTATTCTTTGTTTATGTATATGTTTGTAGGCTGAGGCACTTTTCGGTAGGTACAATATTATCCATTCCGTCAGAGGTGGCATCCTAATCAAAAATCTCCCATAGCTACATAATAACGAAACACTTTATGGAATATCTATTTTAAACAACTATATGCCAAAGTAAATGTGTGCTTAATACACTTCTACGCAAATACGCATATAGGGTAGGGTTTAATTAATTACGATTATGAATAGGAAATAGATGGAAAAAATCAGTTATCTGTTGTAAAATATTCTTTCTTGTCTTAAAAATTACGCAATATTTAAGACAAGAAAAATTACGCAATTATATATAAATAATAAATTTTAAAAAAGGCCCGTTTTGCCACAATTATATCTAGGTACCTTTTAACTTATTAAGCTTAACCTACTTTGTTATATTGCGTTTTTTATCCTGATGGCTTTTCAGTGTTATAATACCTAGTAAAGAATATTAAAACCTTATAACATGAACCTACTAATATAATAAATGCGAAAGTTTAGATTCGAGTATTTGGCATCTAAACATCCATTTGTTACTCAACAACGCAAAAACTGACTGAACGGATTATGCTGAAACTTGGTATGGAACGTGTTTATAGCCTGAATTAACACAGATACTTTTTGTTCCGAAAATCAACCCCCGAACACCCCCGAAGGGATGAAATAGGTAGTGGAAGTTTACGCGGACGAAGTCGCAAGCAGAAGCTAGTCATGAATAAATTACAATTGGCTGTCAAGAAATAAACCACTTAGGTACCTATAGTATAATGTTTATTCCAGCAGTGGACCTACCTTTTAAAGGATAAAATGTCGCGCAACCCAGTAGCCAAACAATGTCTTAAACAATATAATTTGACTCATATCGGGAGATATGCATATGAATATATTTTTCATTGGAACGCGGTGGACCCATTCTTCGCATAGCGTTCAAAGGCTAGGTATTCGAAAGAGGTTGGTTAGTACAAAGCGGTATTGAAGCTCTCGGATGCAGGGCGCTTGTCTCAAGGGCCAATACTCGATCGGCCCTCCCTTCCAGACCTATTTTATGCCTCATATCAAACCCGTCTCTGTATTCATTATGCCTATGTGTTACATCGTCAATCTATTTACAGAATGAATAGCAATATAATCATAGTAACTGAGTTATACGCTACATTGGAAAATTAAAATTTGAAAATAATACTTTAAATATTTTCATAAATTATTATTTCTATTTCAAATATTTTTTATCTTACTCATATAATTGCCACACTCGTATATAGAATTTCCTATCTAAACGGGAAAATGTTCTAAACATACTACTACACTGTACTGCATCTTCAAGCAGTATATCTGACAAAAAAAAAACATTTTTGGTAGGTACAATATTTTATTGCCGACTGTAGGTTTTATTTCAGCAATTACTATTGTTAGCGTGAGACGGTTCCAATACCCCAAACACGTCGAGTTTATTTGTCTAGTTTAGGAGTTGCTATGGCATTCTGTCTCCATCATGAGATCAGCTCGATAGTACCATAATTATTGCATTGTCACCGAACTTACACAAGTACCTATGCCAAATTTCAGCTCAATCGGTTGACGATAACTGCTTAACAATTCACTTTCAAGATTTGAAGGGACCACACAAGATATAAACATTTGCAAGTTTAAATAAAAGCTGGTAAAAATATGAATCTCCTAGGTATAGTTCTTGTCAAAAAGTTCAATGACCTTTTTGGGAGATACCGTTAATGTTACATATGGCATGAGAGGTACCTAACTGTGAGTTGTCCCTCGACATATTAGGGTACATATGACAATGCAGGACATTCTGAAGACCACACAATCACTTATCAATATACATTTGCATTGAATAGCATTGCAGTGCCAAATATTTCAAGTAAACGTCACTACACAGTGCGTCAATCCCTATGAACTCCAAAACCTTTTAAAGAATTGACTTAAATTTTGCATATCCATGTAAGCGAAATTGCTTTTGGTGTTTATTAGGTTTATTTCACAGTGTTTGGGGAAAACGTTAATAGATGTCTTCTATTAAGTACCTAATGTTATATGCATATCATAGACAATAACAACGAAACGGCCACTACTTATATCGTGCTCTGACGTCACACAAACAAATACACACGTCCTCACGGCGTGTTAGTACCTACAGGCACTGTGAGTATAGGCGTCAATAGAGATCTTATTTCACAATAATGCCACTCGACTTACATAAACCTAACACACGATATAATAGCAACATTTAATAATAGTACCCACCATATGTGACAGCAATAAAAAAAAATATAAACAAAACATTATAAACAAAAGTATCCGAAAATAATGAAATAAATGAACTTAATTTTGCAAGTAGGCTGCAATGGCACTTTTACAAGTCAAAAACTATTAGCGTGTCTCAAAAGACCACTGTCGAAAAGAAACGCCGAAAGAAGCTCGACAGTCAGTCATTTCTCCCAAAATATGCTTATTACATTTATAATACTTAACCTACTTAAGTACATCTGAGTGGTAAACAACAAAAAAGAAAGAATAAAAAACATTAGGTTTTTACAATGTGTAGTTCCACAAGAAAATATATCGAAACTGTATACGTATTACCAAATACGGGATAAGGAAAATACTTTCCCTAGAAATTCAAATTAAGGCAAGGCTCATTCACAGATCTGACGAAAATACTGAAGTTTGAGCTTCCAGTGTGAAGAAATAATGTAGAATTACGCTACACAAAAATTACAGTACACTGAAAAAGAAACAAAGAAAAGAAATAACTGAACAAAATATTGAAAAATGCCTTGGTAACTCTGTCAAAAAATCCTAAATATCATAGTAAAAATAAACTTTAATGCTGCAGATCTCGTAATTATCAACGACAATGATACGTTTTTTTTACTAAAACGATAGCTTTTTTATTGTTCTAAGGAAATAACCGGATAGATTTTTCATAAGTTATTCAGTGTTCCAACAATCAATAAATAATGTACCAAATATTTACGAAATTACGCGTAGAGCTTCCGTAGAGCACGGGATGTTTAATTGCAAACTCACGCGTGTTAGAGGGGGTCATTTGCACTGGAATGGAGTTGCCTTAAATCATTTGATATGATATGATTTCTTGCAAGAACTGTGTCAACTAGATACAATGAAAATATACATGAATCGTTAGGCCATGTATTGCTGTCTGTTAGATAGTCCTCAACCTTATAATAAGCCTTTGAAATCAATGTATTTTTAAGTAATTTTTAAGAGCTGGAAAGGGCAAATTCAACATTTCATTAGGTAACTTACTAGTACTTGGAAAACATTTACCTTTAACTTCTTGTTGCTATTTAAATATTTAAAAAAAGCAAGCAAAGAAAGCAAGAACGAAAGAAAAAAAGCAAGGACGTTGTTTGACCATAGAAAACTGACGTTACACGTCTGACTCACAGACCATTGTTGACGTTTCATAAAAGGTTGCCGATTGGACTAAAAGTCAAATACCGTTTTATAGTACGCCCAACGAATACCATTAACTGCCAATTGGCGAAAATAATTCGTGTATAAGCGAAGTCATAGTTGTAGCTAAAGATCTCCATAACAACATATTAAAAGTACTGGTTAGGGTGTTTCACATTTGTACGGGAAAAAGAAAATGTAATATTTTTTCTGACTTCGCTCGGCTTCCGGTTCCAGCTTATCTTAAACGCATATATACCAAATTTTAAGTGAATTGGACATTGTTTAGAGATTGCGCTGGATGAACAGATACAAAAAAAACGTCACAAAAATATAATGTTACTCAATATTATTACCAAATAGAACAATACAGTAATTACACATTAATAACTTATTTTAAAGTAAAAGTAACGTTATAAAACTTAAAATGCAACAGTGTTTACATGCATCCATATAAAAATAACTAATCATTTAGCTACATAAGCTGCAACCCCTTCTTTTGTTCTCTTAGTAACGCATTTTCTGTGATGCACGACGAGTCTCAGCAAGAACTGTTTTTGCCCTTCTTCTTTGACTGAGTCATTAAACTTTTTTATTAAAGCTATACCCCTCTCTGCAGTATTGTTAACTACTATCAGAATAAGTCCCTGGCGTTAGGGCTACAATAATCGCTTACATCCTGAACGCCAAATAGTTCGAAGAACGCGCGATCTTATCTTGGTAGTAACAAAATCATCAAGAGATTTTTCTTTCAATTTCAGACACTTACCATCCAACCTTTTCATTTTTTCTTGGTTGGTTTGTTTAAATTCTTGAACATCTTCTGCTTTTCATCTTCTGTGATACATTCATCCAAAAAAACTAGTCCCATGTTTATTTCTGACAAATACCAAAGATGTCTCTTGGCCGAGGCAAGGGCACTTTTTTACATTTTTATCAGGATAACCGTTTAAAAGCTGTAGCATATCCAAATCATTTTTGGGAGCCCATCGACTTACCACTGCTTCATGCCAAAATCGGACATATATGAGACAGACAAAAAATCCTACTTGTTTAATACCATTTAGCTCTTTTTTAAATACCTGGGACATTCATAAGCTGTCGGGTAAACAAGGCAACTTTTACACTTCTTGCAGTTTAATACTTTGTACATTTAGCAGCTTCTGAAAGTGTATCTTTATTTTCTATGTGATGGTACAAAAAAAACCAACAAAAATTATCACAAGGAACCTTGTCAAATAACCAAATTCCACGTCTACTACTCATTTTTAAATTAATAACTTGCTTCAATATAAAAACTACTCATTTAAATGACTTTAACACCACCTACAACAAAAATTTACATAAGTTTTGTTTCTACCTTCTACTGCACCTATATTAACTTCTTCTGACAAAATTTGCCACAGAGCGCAACCTCTAAATATTGTCCGATTTCCCTGATTTTTGGTATATGGGCTCTGTATAGGTTAGAACCAAGAAGAAAAGCGAAGTCAGAAATAAATCAAAAATTTGGAAAAATGAAACACCTGGTGGATGGGGGTGGAGCTAACGGGTTGCGGGGGGGTGTAAAGGTCTCTTTTTTTAGTTTCTTGTAAAAAGCTCGTAAAGGGTGCCCGTATCAAAAAAAAATCTGAGACATAAGTAATCTACATAAAATTCTCTACAAAAAGATTCAGAATGACACTTTTTCGCTAGGATCAATATTTTACAAGCTTTTTACAATAAACTAAAAAAGGGACCTTTACACCCTTAGCCCCCCCATCCGTCAGTACTTTTAGTATGTTGTTTAGGACATCTTTACCTACAACTGTGCCAAAATTCGCTTATACACGAATTATTTCCGCCAATTTTCCTTTGTTGAGTGTACTACTACATAATTCATCTATTTACTTTTTCGTGGTGGGTGTAGAATTCGTGTCAGCAAAATACATTTAAAAATATAATTATTTTGAAAATCGAACACCGAATTCAAAATTCCTTCAGAATTGTCACGAATACTGCACTGCACCCGAATATTAACTTTGAATTTTATTTTAATAAACTTAATTTTAAATAGATTAATTATAATTTATGAAAATTTAACTTCACACCACGTTTTCACAAATCGCATCATTGTACATAATTAAGTCTATACCTACAACGTTCCTGTTAAATAATAGACGGAATCCTGTTATCAGCCGCTCTCATACGGAGGTTCTCGAAAAGAAGTCGAAGGAGGGGTATCTTATCGGCGCAGGACGGTCTGTCGGTCCAGCTAATACTAGCCTACATATTTTGCTAACCATTTTGAATTCGAAAATTTATATTCGGTATTCCATTTTGTTCGGAAATACATCTAAAGTTACAGTTAGTAAATCGAACAGTGTTTAAGTCAGCTCTGTGATTTAATTTTGCTATTTTAATAGAATATAATCGTTCAAAGTATTACCTACCTAGGGTACTGGTTACGTAGTACATAAGGTATACATTAGCATATATAATGTGTCTCATCTCACAGTCAGTGAAATTCCATAGTACCTACCTACGTAAATTACATTTGCACAAAGAAGATTCTCACAAAAATCTAAACACGAACACACATATTGAATATACTAGGAATAGATTAGAGGCCTGAGCTCCAGAAAAGTTCTAGATTTTCGTTTTTAGGGTTGCGTACCCAAAGGGTAAAGCGGGACTCCTATTACTAAGACTTCACTGTCCGTCCGTCCGTCTGTCACCAGGCTGTATCTCATGAACCGTGATAGTTACACAGTTGAAATTTTCACAGATGATGTATTTTTCTGTTGCCGCTATAACAACAAATACTAAAAAACAGAATAAAACAAATATAGGAGCCCATACAACAAACGTGATTTTTTTACCGTTTTGATAGGTACGGAACCCTTCGTGTGCGCGTCCGACTCGCACTTGGCCGATTTTTACATTTTATAAACTACAAAGCTGTCTAGTAAGTACAGTTTATTGACAAAGAGCGCGTAGAACTGATACACGCTCTTTCTATGCAGTGCAGTAGATGTATCGCTCACATATTTAGCAACTGGCATTCCATTCAAAGCTTATCGCACGCTACTTACTATTCTGAGGTCTGCGACGATCATTCTATCTGGAATATTTATCTAAAAGCAGGTATGCATAGACTGATTTCGTACGTGATACTTCAGTGGAAAATATTCAGTGGAGTAATTCTGGGCCTTCTCGTTATCGCGTTGAAAATATAATTTGACAAAACTTTATCTTTTGTATATATATTGGGGAAATTTATTATACATGTTAAGTTGTATAATAAAATACACCAAAATATTAAGAACTAATTTATATAGAACTCATTTGTAAATATATAAACTGATAAATTATCTTATTACAGAATGTCCATATTCTTTACAAGTTCATAGACCATTAGAAGTCAGCTTGTTAGTCATTACTTATGTTGACATTATAATTATATATTTAGCATATAAAATAAAATAGGATTTTAAAACAGCATATAAAAACCTAGATGTGTATTATATGTTTTGATTTTGTTCTTTGTTTTAAGTTAGTTCCTACACCCTAGTAGAGTCCATGTTCATACTAGCTACCACCCCCTACACCCCATCTTAAATAATAGTCATAGAATATGGTCGTGCATAACTGAGTTTATTAAATGTATTAAACTGCTGTCTTTTTGAAGTGATTCTTGATTTATTCTTTATTCTCAATAAATGAGTGGGCATTAAAAAGAAGTCATGGACGAGTTGCTCATCTAAAAGCCAGCCAATCTGAGTAGGTAAAGGATCCGCAAGTAATTTGAATTGCAAATAGAAGCCCATTCAAAAGAACGAAGGCGAACTCAGGATGCATTGCGGATCGTCAATACTACATTACGAGGTACTGACAAATATCCTTAATACAATGAGCTGGCCATTCTGCACAATCCTACACATGCGGCTATTGTGCGCGGACAAAGCACTGCACCACACGGAGGACTCTAAACCCGAGAACTTAGACGAGAACTTGAAAAACTTGAACGGAGCTATTCCTTTTCATCGCAGGCGCGTTTAAAATAATTCCAAGAGACTATTGCGCAAATTTAATATTCTTTATGCGATATTGCAGTACAACAGTGTCAAACTTTTATTTTTACGCAATTTATCACAGCGCGACGTGACAGTTCGATTCTTCGACTCTTCGTGATGAAAAAGAACACACTTGATAAAAGTCTTCCAAACCAGATTGGAGATGTTTCGAATTAGGTATATTGTTTTTTAGATTAAATGCGTACAAAATTTTATGTGAACAGAATTATCAGCCACAGCATTACTGTAATTATGTGCTGTTAGGGGATGACTCAGCCGACGAGTGACCTTATCATTCCCGCGGTGATGGATAATGAAGTGCGTCATGCAGGCAGAATGAGTTTAGCGAGATGCAACATTTCTGTACACTTTATTAGTTCAACAAATCACACAAATTTACATTCATACTCAGGCCTATATGGTAATATCGACGTTTAGAAATATTTTTCCCGAAATCACTTGTCCGAGTTTTTACAATGCAAATTTTTGTTATGCAAATGTTTAATATTAATCATATTGATTTTACCAGAATGACGTGTATCCGCAGTAGAGTATTTTCCAGTGATCGAGATAAAATATAAATTATGGACTAAATTAAATTTTATTATTAATTAATTGTCGAAACCTGTGGTGGATACTTTTTGTTGTGGTTGGACGAAACATCCACCAATTAAATGCTTTCACGGAGTTAAAATGATGTCCGCTAGGAAAAAAATATGTGGGATTTCCGATACACTGACTTAACGATTAAACTTTGAGGTCTAATAAATTATCTATTATTAATTAATTATTTTTGAATTCTTAATTTTTCGTGAATATACATGAAAGTGCCAGATATTCTACAAGAATTTAATGTTTACAAGACCTCACACGTTTGGAACAGCCAGGTTCAGCTACATATGAAAGAACCAGCAAAATCTGATCTGAAGACTGAGGGCAATGTGTGTGGACTGAAGAGGTCGCTGTATGGGCTCAAACAGGCTGGTCGCCAGTGGAACATCAGGCTGGATGAGGAGCTGAAGTGAATGGGATTGAAAGCCTCATTAAATGAGCCGTGTTATTTTAAGGCTTTAGATTCGGAAATGAATACGTAGCCCTAAAATAGGCTAGTCTTTCAATGATTTTTAGTAATTTAGCCGCAATATTTTTATAGGATAGATAATTACATTGTGAACCATTTCATTGACCGAGTCCTGACATCTGGTGGCAGTGAAACTACAAGCCAACATTATCCAGTTGCGTGCACAATTCAGGCGCGAGGCGTGAGTCACTTAATAATAACAATGCACTCAATTTTCGGGGACGCGCAGTTCATACGGGTCCTGTGTATAAAGTGGCTGTTATTTCGATCGTATTAACCGCGGTGTTTGATTGAAATAGACTCGCTCAAGCCAGGATCGATTGTCTAATGAGTCAGACTCGACATGGTACTGCACTTGGCGTTCCCGGCTCACACTGACGGAGGGATGACAAATCGCTTTTAGATCCCTAAGTTCCTTTTGCCTCCAGTACAATAATAATTAGCCTTTTTATAGGTATCTGCCACTGCAAAACCCAGCGACGCTTTTACTCCTTTGTTTGTCAACGGTTTGTCATTTGTCGCTGTGGGAAAAGGATCTATCTCATTAGATCCATTCAGTAGATCCACTGTGTATCTAATGAGATTTTTTTTTACCGCTAGATACATTGCAATTCATAATGGATCTATTGGGATGTTTTCTTTCATTAGATACATTTTAGCCGGGGGCTGTGAGGAATGGATCTAGTGAGAGTTTATTTCTCATTAGATTATATAAAATAGATCAGATGAGAAATTTATCCTCTCTAGATACATTTACTGACCAAGCGTGGATCTTATGAGAATTTATTATAATTAGATCAAAGACAATGGATCTTACGAGATTTTTATTTCCAATAGATCTATTTTCCCAGATCCATTAAATATTTAATGACAATTTTACTGCTAAATATCAGATGATATTTCGTACATAAGTTTATTTTAAAACCGAGAGGGTCGTACATAAGTTTTTTTTGGGATTAATCCCAGCCGAGGTTTGAACCCATGGGTGTGTAAAAAATGTGGGGTATAAAAATAAATTATATATTTGAATTCAGTATAATAACACTTTATATTATTGCAAACTATTTAGTCACTTATTTTATATAATAAACGTTTTGTATATGTAATTTTCAAATATTTTTTAATAACCATAATATGGTATAATTTTCATGTAATATACAAGTTATATAACATAAAAATGATCGGTTCTTAGTATACGGCTCGGTTGACACCCGTTGAATAAATAAGTTAATATTGATTAAGGAGCGCATACAGAAGTTAACATTTTTTTAAGAAGCGAAAAGAGGAAAATAGCTTAATAATATGTATACCCCTTGACTGGATTATTATTTTAGTAGAAAATATCCCACGGTTATTTGAATGGGACTTTTAGTAGACATAATGTTACTTGCAGTTAAGAAAAAAATACATATCCTATTTACAGTAGGTCTACTCTAATCGACTTTTATATTCAATATTTGAAATCCAAGGATTTCTAATATTGAATATAAAAGTCGTTGATTAATTAGGTACTCTAAATCCGGCCATTATACTAGCTAGGATTAAAAAGAAGTGTATTATTCTTTATTGTATATTATTTAAACAGAAGTAATCAAAAGGCAAGGACATGATTTGTGTCCGTCGCTCGGGCTCGTTTCCTTGTGAGCCGATCAAATAAATACCGAAAAAACTTATTATAATTAATTGAAATTATGAAGCATTCGACCAAATTCATATAAAGCTTGTAATTCCTATGCTGTCCCTATGTGCTAGAGATTTTCTATAAATCTTATTATAGAATTGTAGATCTAGGATCTAGTTTCTCATTATAGGATCTAGTAAGAGTTTATTCTTACTAGATCTTTTTTGTGACATACATGATGGATCTAGTGACAGTGTTTTTCTCATTGGATCTATTGGATTACAATTTATCAGGGATCTAGTGAGAGTTATTTGTCATTAGATCTATTATTTCTAAAGACTGTGGATCTAGTAAGCATTTATTCCCACTAGATCTATTTCCCGAGATACATTATAGATCTAGTGAGAGTTATTTCTCATTAGATCTATTACTTCTGAAGACTGTGGATCTAGTAAGCATTTATTCCCACTAGATCTGTTTCCCGAGATACATTATAGATCTAGTGACAATTTATTTCTCATTAGATCCATTCCCATTATTAATAAAGGATCTGTGAAGAAGTATTTCTCATAAGATCTATTCTACTCGATTGTTCAATTTATTCTTCCTAAATTCCAAATAAATGGAAACGCCTTAATTTCAGTAGGTAAAATCTGTGATTTTATAATTTTCTCGATCGAGTACCTACGGGAGGTCCTTTTTTTACAGTGTACATTTATACTGTAGGTAAGAATCATAAATGAAACAGCAAAGTAGAGAGTACGAAGTGATCAAACTTCATTACATTTTATCTTTTATGCAATATAAAATTGAGTTTAAATAATTTTAGAGAAAAAATATTAATAAAAAAAGTGTAGGTATTTGGGTAGGTTTGCATATATTTTAATATAAACTGTAGGTACTGATGGTGATTGAGGAATTAATGTCTATACATGCAATCTTTCTCATTAATTTGTTATTTTATTTATTAATTTAGTAGAATTAAATTAGGAATAAAATAAAAAATTAAAACAAAAAAAAATTAATACAATGAAAAATAATAACAATTTTTTGTTAACTTCTCACTAGATCCATTCTAGATTTCAATCTAATGAGAAATAAACTCTCACTAGATCCATTCCTCACAGACCCCGGCTAAAATGTATCTAATGAAAGAAAACATCCCAATAGATCCATTATGAATTGCAATGTATCTAGCGGTAAAAAAAAATCTCATTAGATACACAGTGGATCTACTGAATGGATCTAATGAGATAGATCCTGGGAAAATAACCATTTTTCTGTTCAGCGTTTACGGTCACAAAACATGCTATTACTACTATTGCTAGCATTCTAATTAAAGTAAATGCAGTTTGAGAAAACCTCAGTTTATTCAATAGAATTAAAAAAGATCCTTAATCATGTCTTATTCAATTTATGTCTATAATGTGTTATTTCCCTTAAAGTTTAATATATTGAACATGTAAAACATTTAATTTCAACATTATTTTATTAGGATTATAATATTGTACAATCGAGATTGAATAAAGTCTAAAAGTGAGAAACATTCAAATATCTCGCCTGTACATGCATACGCGAGACTTGAATGTACTTCCTCGTGGCACTGTTGTTATTTCTACGGAACAAAGATAAAACTTGAAGCGATACCAAGAAAAAGGCACTCTTTTTCTTTTCGTGCTTTAAATTATCCCATTGTAGTATAAGGAGAGGCTAGTGCAAGGATAAATAAAAAACCGGCCAAGTGCGTGTCGGGCCACGTACAGTGTAGGGTTCCGTAGTTGCCCGTCCATCACGTCACCGGTCATATGCGGAATTACGGACCCGTAGAAGGTTTTTTACTGATATTAGTACTGATGATGTACTTTTTTGAGATGTTGTGTTGTATACATATTTTTGCCCTTTACGGTAATGTCTACTTAGCTGTGATAGTTTTCCTTTTAAATTTATCGTACATATATACTACTACTACCACGATTTTTTCACATGCCTAGTAGCCACCGTTTAGCTGGCGCGGGGGGGGGACACTTGACCATAGCATAAATTATCACTTCAAAGCTTAATATCACGCATTCTACTACTAACGGTTACTGAGAAAAGCGGGGGACGGACGGACGGACATGGCGAAACTATAAGGGTTCCTCGTTTACTACCGAACCCTAAAAACCGGTCAAGTGCGAGTCCGACTCGCGCACCGAGGGTTCCGTACACAGATGTGTACCCGTCCCGACCCAATTAATTAAAGAAAATCTTAACAACATGCTGCAGAAAATTAACGCCATGGGTACAGCGCCACCTATCGGCGAATTTGTATAGTGGTTTTTCAAAGATAATTCTTTATCACGGGAACAGATTTCAATATTTTTTTTTATTTGAAAGAATGTACTTTCAGCATAAGGACGTAGGAATTTATAAAACAAAAACATGCAAAGGTGATTAAAATACAAACTAAGTATAGAAATCTTTTTGGTTATAAAAAAAAGAAAAACTAGACGGAGCCATGGTTACGTTTTTCCAGTAAAATATACTTTGATATTAATGTTATGTATAAATTCCATATCTTTTCCTTGGTTCGGAGATAAGGGGGAACGGTATTATTTTACATTCTCCCTCATAAATCGAAAATGACGTGATGTAAAAAGTTTCAGAATGTATAACTCCAGCCCTTTCATATGACACTACACTTGACATATTCACTAGACTTTGAAATTTTAAACCACCCTTTATTTGTCATTTTTCACAGAAAATAAAAATAAATAATAAATAATTCTATGTTCTATGCATCTAGGTTAACCTTCTTTATAACTGCTCCAAATTTCAAATCGATAACATAGACAGACAGACGAAGTGAACCATAAAAGGAGACGATATAAGTACAGGGTAACATTGAAACATGATATATACAAAATAATAGTTACTTAACACTCCTATAAAAGTACTATCCCATAAAAAACATTCCATGTAAAAATAGACCAATAATAGAATAGAGTCTAGAAACTCTTTCACCGTAAAAAGTTGTGAGCCAAGTCAGGCATTGTTATTAATCTTAATTTGCTTACTAAATAAAAGTTTGAGACTTGAGAATCACACAACTTTACCTCATTCATTATTTTTTGCATTCCTAAAACTATGTACTATGTATGTGTATGTATGTATGTGTGATTGCCGAGTCACAAAATTTTATTTAGTAAGCAAATAAAGATTAATAACATAATAACAATGACTGACTTGGCTCTACGTAATATCTTTCACCTTAAAGAGTTTCGAGACTTGGCCTATTTTTACATGGAATGTTTTTATGTAACTTCTTTTTGTAGGTAAATGTGTAAATATAAACTTATAAATGCATCTAGAACTAAAAACTTTTCATAGAATTAAGAACTATAAAAGTATAATTTTGTTTCACATGTATTTGTACCAACTTACTTATGCAGATTTTATATCTCTGAAACGTGACTGAAATTGCAATATTTTTAGGTTTTTTTATAACTTGATAGGCTAAAAACGAATTATTTTTAAAATTTGAAGCTTGTGGGTCTGCTAGAAGTACCTTAGAATTATGATGATCGGTCAGTCAGTCAGTATGTCAGTGACACAACTAAGGAACTTTGACGGGCAAATAGTTCTTAAACTACAAGTTTAAATTGAATGTTATTGAGAATTATTATTATTAATAATAATTGTTATTGAGTTAATTTGTCTGCTTTGCCCTAAGGTTGACTGGTAGAGAATGCTTAAGGCATTAAGTCCTCCTTTTGTACGATAAGTTTTACTTTTGTGCAATAAAGGTTAAATAAATAAAAAATATATATATACTTACTATCTAAAATTCTGGGTTCTAGCTTTAGCCAGTACAAAATCACAGGATATTGAAAATGGACGGAATCGCTTCGAGAAAATGATGGTACAGCCGTGCCTCTTTGTTTTGCTCGACTTGTTGGGGGCACTGGCACAACTCAACCGTTAAATTCACCCTACTTAGTTTTTCTTATCATTTCATGTATAACTAGGTTACCACGTAAACCTTGGTAAAATTCCTGTGAATAAGGAGACCTAGCAGAAGGTTTTAACACTGGGTTTTTTTCTGCAAACTATAGGTTTTAAATTAATACATGTGAAATATATTCCTTATATCAATTGAGTCATAAATCCATGATTGACGACCGGTTTAGTCTAGTGTTTAGTGTTTGCCTACAAAGCTGACAGGCCTGGGTTCGAATCCCGGTCAGGGCTAATATTTGTATCATGAGCATGAATTTGTTTCTGAGTCTTGGATGTTTTTGGCGGCTCGGCTTGAGCAAAAATGCTTTCGTATATCTCGCTGTTCTCCTCTACAAGTCGCATTCACGGGCTTTTCACTCAGTACATTTGCCTCGATCCTATACTAAGTTACTCTGTGCCTCGTTCTGATTGGCTTAAATACGGAAAAGTTATAGAACCGCCCTGGGAGGAGCGCTAGGCCTAATTATTATATTAAGGAAAAGTTTTTCGTCCTGGTTTGCTACTCAGTCTTATTGTAGGTTTCAAGGTAAACCCAGAAATCAAAACGTATGTGCATGGGTGGGTACATCCATGTACCTATGGATACGTGTGTGCGTATATACGCATACGTGTGTGTATGTCAGTGGAATAGTCCGCTCGCTTGCTGATTTTTTTTAGGAATCGCCGTATAGATGGCAAGGCAATCATAAAGCTTGACTGATAACTCTATCTCAGTATTTAATAATTTCCTCTATAGTCGCATTTCTCAACTCGTTCTCGTTCATTCTCGTGAAGTTTTGTGAGCAGGTTCGGTACCGTAAACTGGGGTGACTTTAGGAAAAAACGGGGCTATTTTGATACATATAAAACACATGTATTCATCACTAAGTATTTCTAGTTTAATTCAGTCCAGTAAATAGTTAGGAAATTGACGAAGGTGTGTATAACATTGACCCCAGGTTAACTAAATAAAAAAGTAAAACATGGCCTGAAAACTGAATTTTTAAAGTCGCCCCTCAATTTGAAAGTAACCCCGGTTTACGATAATTAGGTATACTGATTATTATTGCTGATTCAGGTTATAGAAATTTTTCAAAAACATTACACATATACTCGTGGATTCCACAGCTCGCAAAGTAAACTAGTTTAATTTAAACTAAATTGCACAGTAACAAGTTAAGGCACAAAAGGCAAACTTAATGCCATAATTATAAGGCATAAGACTTATTGTGCTTATTCTTGGGCTATGTAGTTCGATTTATGTAAGATTGTCTTACTAATATTTATTTATACATAGATATGTATATAAATAAATCCGGAATTCAATTCGCGTGTAACTTGCACCGAATTCACTAAGTCAGTCGTGCAGTACGAGTATAGAAACAATGCACCCACGTCGCAATGCCACTCGCAAGGACTTTCTTTCCAACGTTTGACACGGATATACACAAAGAAAACGTCATTTGCAAGAAGGTTTTATACAACCAGCATAATATAGTTCTCCATGAAGCTTGAGACATAAACGTACTTTGTCTTTCCAATCCCTATGAGTAAGTTTTTGATGTACCTAAATACCGCAGATTGCATGCTCGATAAATAATACTGCAATACGCCATTATTACCGAAAACCAACATGCCTTTGCTTTGCCTATTATTGCAGGTGTTATGTACTTTATACCTGCAAAGTCGTTTTCTTTAACTTTGCCATACAATGTGGAACCAAAATGTCTTTAATTTAGGAGATATAAGCGAAAATCTGTAAAATCCCAGAAGAATCTCAAGCGCGTTACTTATTATTTACTGACTGGAGGACTCGTTGTTTTGACAGCTAGAGACATATTATGCAGGTCGCGAGCTCACCACCAGGAACACAACGCAACACCACATTAAGTGCCTAAAAGGCAAGTAGTCTTTTGTAAGTTGGAGGTACTTCCCCAGTTAGGCTGTTCCAATCGTGAGCGAGATGCTCTACCTCTCTTGTATGTCTCGTTTTGTTTTTGGGTCCAACGCTGAACACTGTAAAGTTAATCTTCAGTATTACTTTTTTACATTTTAACCACCTCTCAAAACGTTCCTTGCTTGTTTATAAGTAGATAAAACCGTAGTGCGGAATGGGCAGCGCAATCTTCCTTTATTTAACAAGACCGACAGTTCGGAATTCAATAAAATGGCCGAGAAAGGAAAGCGTGTTTTCTATTTGATAAAGTGAGAATTATACTTGCCCAAAAAGAACAGAAAACTAGCGGCATTCCGTAAAGTAGGGATCCACTGACGTAACTTTCCTTCGAAGGGAAAGGAATTACTTACGACCGACAAGGGGAAAACAAACTACAAAAACAGTTTAGCATAACGTGTTGTTTCGTGGAACCCTTTCCGGAGTCCCGATACATTGGTGTGAATTGTAATAAATAAATAAGGAATACTGATGCTCTGTATTCCCCGTTTCTCTGTCGAGTTAGTTTAAAAAGATGTCAAACTATACGAAGTAAAGGTCCTTTGTTAGCCTACGGTTAACATTTCACAAAAGCGCAATTACCAGTAAAAGGACGAACGTGAAGAAAATCCGTTTCATTCTACACAAGAAACGTTACGTAATCCGCAAACTGCTCCTAAAGCACTGCAAACTCTAAACCGGAGAAAGAAAAACCTCGGAAAAACTGGTGCAAACTCGAATTAAATAGTCGTATCAGGGTGGCGACAGTGGGAATCCATCAAGGTCCGCGATCGGCGCGATAAACGCCCCGCCGCCCGCGCCCACGGGATAAATCGCAATTTGATGGCGCCATCTAGCGAACTGAACCCGCAATCAGCCTGAAGGACACGCCGTGCTTACATATTTGTTAACTGCCGATGATGGCACGTTCTACTTGACATTTTTATTAGCAGGGGCGGGCTAGGGTTGGTTCAGCCCTAGTTTATACAAACAGGGTTAAAAATGGACATGTGCCAAAATTGTGTTAGGATTAAAGTAATTACTGTTAATGTCACGTACAACAGAATAAAAACACGGTAAATAATGATAGGTATGTGCTTGAATAATAAAAGTAATACGTATGTCTGTGCCTACAAAGATCACTCTTCTCTTTAGGTAAAAACGAGTTCACAAACGAAATATAGAAAAGTCGGAGCTTCGCAAAGAACAAAGAATTATTGTCCTAATTTAGGTACAAAGACTGCTAACAAAAGGCTTTGTTGCTATATATTTTTATTAACACTTAATCAGCTCTCTATTATATATTAAAATTATAAGGAAATAACAGCTCTTTGCAAGTCTTTGGACACAATCCCGAAAATACCAACCTTACCTTACCTTCTTAGTAATCTCGGAAACTCGGAAATTCTTCATAGCTGGTTCGGTTACTTCCCAATGGATAGCCGGTCGCCCACTAATGGTCACTTGGTTAGTGCTTTATGATGCTATGTAAAGTTATCTGCACTGTACCTGTAAATGTATGTATATGTACATGCCATTTGAATCTTGGCGCTAGTTGACAACTAAACCTAAGACGTGTATATTTTTACTACACATTTACCGGCTTTGTCCGTGGGTGCACCAGTGTCAAATATCCTTTCTCATCTAGGGACTTGCTTTAAAAACATGCCTTGCTTATTTCTAGAGCTTGTGCTCTTCGTCATCCTCCACGACGCGCCCCTCCACAGTGTGACACAAATCAAACTTTTTTTTGAACCTGACTGTGGCTATATAGGCCGGGGCCAATAAAGCGATAGAAGTACGTAATTGGAGAGTGGCCTGGGTAAAATCCAGGGTAAACCTCCGACACGACCACGCGGGCGGTTTAAACGCTGAGTTTACACATACTCTGAGTTTGCGCTCTAGCGAGGTTGGTTGAGCGGCTTCAACCAAATCTGAGGTATGAGTGGAATCGAGCTACTGGGAGTATCTCAAACTAATTTATGCGCAATTGTAATTAGTATTATTTTTTTCAGGCGCAGAATTAGTTATCGCTTTTCTTCCACCGTACCGTAAAATTCCGCTAAATTTACGAAAAAAATCTTATATCATGACGGGTTCTAAATCCAGGGTGAAATTTATCTATATCCATTCAAGGGTTTAAGTGAAAAGATAATTAGATAGACAGACAGAGTTACTTTTCCTTTGCATGTGATTTCATTGTGATAACAATAAATTCCGCCTCTAGTTAATAAATAATTAACCCCAAGACACTGAGCCATCTGGTAAAGGGTCTAAATCACCATTGATGTAGATAATAATCCGTAATAGCAGGGTTAACGGCATTCAGGTTAAGGTTCAATCAGTTCGAATCCTCAACTTATATATTAATATGAAGGTATAATAAATACCCACAAAGCGTGGGCCTTTACTGCGTGGGCGTAGCTTCGCAAACGTTCCCTATCTCACGTGCTATATTTAACCATCAAGCTGTAAGCACAGATTGCACCTACATGAAACTATACTGATAACATTTATTGGATAGAAATTGTTTAATCTTTTTGACTGGAATAAGTTAGAGTCGGTCGTGTTATTCAGATATGAGCCAACGCTCGGTTCTAGTTCAAATGTCATCATACTCCCAGATTAGGGTAGTTGTGGGCTTGTGGGAGTAGGTAGGGTAGGTCAATCCTTGCGTAATGGAGAATTAAATCTAGCTATTGAACTATTAAGAAAACTCTGCAACAAGAAAACATAAAGTTAAAGGAGATTTCAACAATAGAATTTCTCATGCAGCCGGAGTGATGGGAGGATCCCTCGGCATGCCAGCATCAACGACGTCATTCGAAGGGCCCTTGTCAGCGCAAAGGTACCGGCAGTCCTTGAACCCAACGGTCTGACTAGAGATGACGGCAAGAGACCCGACGGAATGACGTTGGTGCCTTGGAGTATGGGTCGGCCCCTTGTCTGGGATGCTACTTGTGTAGATACCCTGGCGCCGTCCCATATTCCAGGCACCAAAGTTGATGCTGGTGCAGCTTCATCCTCAGCTGAAAACCTCAAGTGCCTTATAGAGGCTTCCGGTAACCAGAGGGCTGGCCACTATTTCGCCCAGCGGATTAGCATAGCTATCCAGCGTGGAAATGCGGCCAGCCTTCTGGGAACCCTACCGAGCACCGAAGACTTAGGGCAAATTTTTTATTTATAATGCTTTATATTATTGTGTTGTTTGTTTTTTGCTCGTTTTTTGTTGTGTATTAATAAAAACACAATAGAACCACATTAAACTTATTATTTTTACCCTATTTTTATTTTAGTTTAGATTGAAGATACCTAATGACAACGTCTTTAACATCGTTGTCATACTTTTTTTTTTTTTTATAAATAAATAAATATTAGAGGTTAGAGGACAATCTTACACAAATCGAACTAGCCCCACAGTAAGCTCAAGAAGGCTTGTGTTATGGGTACTAGACGACGATATATTTAATAGATATAAATACTTAAATACATAGAAAACATCCAAGACTCAGAAACAAATATTCATGCTCATCACACAAATATTTGCCCTGACCGGGATTTGAACCCAGGACCGTCAGCTTCACAGGCAGGTGCACTACCCACTAGGCTAAACCGTCGTCTTTTGAATGTATGATCCCTGTAAGAGGGATATATACATACATAGCTTATATTTCTAATATTATGAGACGTCAGTCTGGAAATAGGTTTTAGGTTAGATTAGGTGCAATAATGTGATTAGCAATATTAACTTTTTCTGCAATTGTTACTTTTAATTGCTATACATGCAACATTTCAAGTCAATTCAAACCTGAAAGAGAGTTGAAATCACAGCACTTATATTGTTACTTTTTATATTGTTGTAAGGTTTCTTCATAAATTGTCATTTATGTACAAGTGGATTCAAATGGAATATAGCTAATTATACAAAAATACTAAAGAGAATACCAGTTAACTATCATTTATATCTTCCAACTGGGCAACTGGGTAGCCCCTGGAACAGTTTCCGACACTCATAAATTAATATAAAATGTTGCTTCATTTCAGGAATCTTCATTATTTTTCGTCAAAATACATTGTTGAATATATGCGAGCTAGCGTTACGCATATAATAACCGCTCCGTATAATATTTATTCAGACGGCATGCAAACGCGTGGGTGTGAAGCTATCAAGTATATCGCCACATAAGTACAGCCGGCAACTCGACCACGTTACATTCAACCCTCCATCTAATAGTAATAAGAGTCAGAATATGACGCATTCTATAATGCACCATATATATGTCATCATGTCCCCAACGATATGTGCTCATATACGCAGCCTGATTATGATGATCTGTGTTTCTTAACAGATCGTCCTTGCCCGTAAAACTGGGGAAATAGGTGGGACGTTTAAATGTACTAAGTCAGTAGAACCAGCTAGAGACATCTTAAAAATGTATAATTAATACAGGGAATTATTTATATTATTTTGAGCAGTTTTTAACTGCTATGCCATTTAAGGACCCTCTCTCAATCAGTGTGCTGTGACAAAAGTATGTGGTTACCTACGTTAATTCTTTACACAGTGAGCCGGATGTTAAAGACAGTAATATCATGTATAAATTCTTACGAGTCAAGTCACTATGTCATAATAGGTAGAAGCATTTGGTGATGGAGCGACATAATATCAAAGGCCATAGTCGGCTTTCCTAAATCGGCTCTTAGGTATATAGAATTAATTGCCACTGTGTTTTTTGTAAGCATCTCTTATACTGAGGATTATTTATGCTGCGTATCAATATATACAGACATATCGTGACAGATTACAACTTTTGATTTCAAAAATTCATATGTTCAAATCTGTCACAATTTATTAACTTCTCCATTTTACTATGTATTGTGGTGTGTTAACGTAGCATAACGAAACTACGCGCTCTCGAATATTTACTCACCACATAATTCCGAGTCGGAGATTAGAACTAAATAATCAATAAGTAAAACACTGCATATTAGAACCCCCGCATATAACCGCGTCGAGACGCGGTACCGCCGATATCGTTGACTCCGCCAGACAGTTTACAAACATAAACAAGGTACTAGCGTCCAGTCACACGGAGCTAATTTCCTAGGCAAATAAATTACTAGGCAGAGGATGTATCATAGAAACAAAGTCTGCCGTTTACATTTTCTAAACTATATACTGATGCATCAGTATCTGAACGCCAAACTCGAACCCGCAATCAAATACGGATCAGTCTATGATTCACAGTTTCTGTGAATCTGAATAGAAAGAAAGACCTGGCCCTTTCCAATAGGGAACTTGCATTAATACATTAATTTTGTATATCTTAATGATTTAAGGATTACGTAAAGATATAACATTTTAAACTCGCGCGATTTGTATATATGTACAAAAAACTTAAAAGATTTGTCGTGTACTTAAAAGATTTGTTTAAACGGGTCTAGCGCAATATTTATGTATTTACTTATTTTACCGACGTTTCGACACGGGTTGTACCTGTCAGGTTAGCAGAACTGTCGTCTCAGAAAGTACGTAAAGATACCAAAAGCAAAAGAGATAGTAATTTATTTAATACGAATCAAAAACCGACGTTTCAAAGTTCGGTCGTAAACGCTCGGTCGCTGTTTTGACGTGACGTCACTGTATAAGACGTCAAGGCGTCAAATTTTTCATGGCATGTGAATATTATTTGTATAACACAAATATATTTTATTGTCAGTTTCATTTAATTTACTTAATAAATCAGTAAATGACAGTATTTTACTACCACGGCTAACTTCTCAGCAAGTAAAAATTATGCTCATAAAAAGTGTGCTGTGATTTATTTTATAGCTTTGTGTATATTATTTTCTCCATCCAATTATCATGTTTCCCAACAAATTATTTTTAATCGTGCCTCAAGAAGAGCCTAAACGACATTTGCATATTAGAACTACCTACTTCTTCTTTACATCTACTTGGACCTCTCTTAGTACCGTAAGGAGGGGCTTTTTGGAAACCATGGGGCTATTTAAAATTTTTAGAATAAAAGTTTTGGTAGTTTATAACTTTTGTTTTACTGGTAATACAATTTTATTTTTATCGTCTGGCAATACTTCAACTAAAACTATAGTGGGGGACGAAATTTTGAGGTTATGAATCCATCGTGAGTGCCGGTAAACTAATTTAGGAAAAAATCGTCAAAATTGGACTTATTTATGTGTGGCCTACTTTTGGTGTGTAACGGGAAGTTTTTGGAGGTAAGTTGATTACGAGATTTGTCTCATATCGTACGTTTTCTTGTGATTCTAATGATTTCTACCGGTGTTTTATAACCTGTTTAGATCGCCATGTTTGTTTAGTTTTATGAAATGGGGCTTTTTGAAACCGTTTTGGGGTTATTTGGAACAGAATTCCAAATAGCCCCCTTCAAGGCTGGTGATAGTTTTGCTAAGATTATAGGTGGTGTACCAAATAACCCCAAATGCAATTTTCGAGTATTTAAGGGTAAGTTATATTTTCTTGTTTCAGTTTTATGACCATGGTGCGGACATATGTTAGAAAATATACAAACACAAGAAACGGAAATGCATATCTGCCATATCAAAACTACGACTTTGAAAAGCTTCAAGAAGCAGTAAATTGTGTCAAGGATGGGAGAATGAGCTTAACTCAGGCAGCGAATACATACGGCGTTCCAAAAAGTTAACTATTCAAACTGTTTTCGTAAACAGTCTCACCCGATTACGTATAGGTATTGTAGTTATAACGTTTATTTTTTGGAGATTTTTTGTTAGGGTAAGTAACTTTAAAGTGTTAATTGTTGTTTGTCTGATAATATTCACTATGACGTAGTTCTATTATTCTATGATTCCGGCCATATTTGTATGAAACATTGATTAATAAAAAATGCGTCAGTCATTTTATATTTTATTTACTTCCCCTTAAATTGTTCCAAATATATCCCATATACTTCCCTAAAGGTTTAAAGGAATCACTAAACTAATTCCAAATAACCCCAAAGTTAGCACTACCATATTTTTACAAAAGAGTTTAGTAGGTATGAAAAGTATCTATTGGCACTGCTAATAAACAGCCATTTGAAATTTTTTGTTCCGATTATCGCCTGATGAGACAAATTGAAACAAAGCCAGAAACTTTGAAAATTTTCATTATTTTGTGTCTAATTCCTAATAGCCCCACTGTTGCGATATTTGGAACGGAACTTTTGAATAAGCGTAGCTTTGGGATTTCAATGAATATACGGTTAATATGTACCAGTATGGGAGGTCACCGGTAAGATGTGTTACGAGGAATCATTAAAGTACAATTACCTATACTTACTTCGTTTTTATAATAGTTTTTCAAAAAATTTTGTACCATATAGCCCCACTTTACGGTAGCCTTTTTCACGAACTTTTGATGTTCTGGAGTTGCAAGTACTTTAAGAATGGAATAGAATAATTAATAAATCATATAGCTAATGTTTACATTGTGCTTACTACATACATATTAGATGACATATAGGTAGTTGGTTTTCTCTTTTTATTTGAACAAAACCAACTGCGTTATCTTCATAGGACTCTCTTGACCAACTGAAAATACAACAGAATAGATAAATTAAAGTTCCCTTGCTTAAAAAATGCACTCTAAATAACATAAACTCTAAACAAGTGTAATTGGTGTACCGTTTTTGTTTAAATAAATAAATACCTCATTTCAGCTCTAGTTACTCACTCGATAATGAGTATTTTCCATAAAAAAAAACCACAGTAGGTTTCGCGAGTCGGCTTTAACATAGACTTTTTCCATTTTATAGCTATTTTTCCATGTTTTCAACTGAAGTGACTTATGGTGTGATGTCCCTGCGCGCTTATTGGTGTTTTAAATTACGTTCCAGTTACTAAACTTAAGTAAAATATTTCGCATAAAAATAATAATCTTAGAATAAATCGTCGTCATCGTCGTCGTCTTGGATCAGAAGTGGTAGGAGAATGCACAAGAAAGGGACGCGTGGAAAGAAAAGAGGGAGGCCTTTGCCCAGCAGTGGGACACTTGAGGCTCTTAATAATAATAATAATAAATCGTCCAGCACTATTAATTTCTATAAGTATGTATCCATAGGACAAGCTATGCTCAGTTTGGGACTAGGTTGATTTGAGTAAGATTTTCCAAAAATGTTTAATTATCCTAATCCTAAACCTAATAATATTATAAACGTGAAAGTTTGTGCGGATGGATGTACGTTCCGCTTAATCTCAAAAACTACTGAACGGACCCTATGAAACTTTCCAGTATTGTAGCTAAGACATCACAATAGGACATAGGCAATAATTTATTTCAAAATTCATCCCCTGAGGGGGTAAAAAGGGGTGGCCTTTTTGTATGGAAAAAAAATGTTTCTTTAAGATAGAGACTTCAAACCCCCTTAATAGACTAACCATTAAAACTAAAGAAAATAGTTTTCAGCGTTTTTCGAAATTCGCCCTCTAAAGGGGTGAAACGGGGGTTGAAAGTTTGTATAGGGAGCATTTTTTTTTTAATTTAGAAACTTGAAATTTCGTATTTAGACTCTCTGTTTAAATATAACAAAATAAAATTCAGAGATTTTCTAAATTCGTCCCCTAAAGGGGTGAAAAGGGGCTTCAAAGTTTGTACGGGGAACAAATATTGTTTTAAGTTAGAGATTTGAAACTTCGTAGGTAAATAGACTCTATGTTTAAATACAACAGAACATATTTCAGCGGGTTTCAAAATTGCTCCTCTAAAGGGGTGAAAAGGGGGTTCCAAGTTTGTGCGGAGAGCAAATCTTTTTTGAAGTTAGAGATTTGAAACTTCGTAAATAGACACTATGTTTAAATACAACAAAACGTGTTTCAGCGTTTTTCAAAATTGCTCCCCTAAAGGGGTGAAAAGAGGGTTCCAAGTTTGTAAAGGAGCATATCTTTTTGAAGTGAGAGATTTAAAACTTCGTATACAGACTCTCTGTTTAAATACAACAAAACTTGTTTCAGCGTTTTTCTAAATTGTTGCCCTAATGGGGTAAAAAGGGGTTCCAAGTTTGTGCGGGGATCAAATCTTTACTTTTCGTAAAAATCGATATAGGTGTCATCTTCGAGGTTCCTCGGGGTGCCGATTACGAAAATAACATTCATTTGCAAATCCAAGATGGCGGACAATTATTTTTCTTAAAAATCGATATGGGTGTCATCTTCGAGGTTCCTCGGGGTGATGATTACGAAAATGACATCCATTTTCAAATCCAAGAGGGGCACATTTATTTTTCTTAAAAATCGATATGAGTGTCATCGTCGAGGTTCCTCGGGGTGCGGATTATGAAAATGACATGCATTTTCAAATTCAAGATGGCGGACATTAATTTTTACTTTTGAGTAATTTTTCACAAAAGATTAATAGCATCAGACAACTGACAAAAACAAATAAACCTCATTTACATCTTTGTTACCATTTAAAATCTACGCGGACGAAGTCGCGGGCGGCTGCTAGTTAAAAATATTTATTAATGGCTGTCATTACTGGATTACTAATATAATTTCTCGATGTAATATTAACGCTAGTTCCCCATTATTTTGCAGAAACATTTTTCAAAGAGAGTAATGGCTAATGGTTGTGTTCCCCTTTTTTAATGAAGTAAAGATGTCTAGATAGATCAGCCTGTCAATCTCTCGCTGACGATGACGACAAACTGCAGATATAGTATACCTACTACTTAAGTCTCGCTTACAGTCCCTAGAAGCTAAAGTACCTAGTAGTGGTTTCAAGAATAAGTACATTATAAATCTAAGAATAGGTAGGTAGGTAGGTAAAAGCAACTTTTCAAAAGAAGCTGTTTTCCGAAATCGGGAATCTTTACAAATTCATTACCTAAAGTAATGTTTTTCGTATAAATAAAGAAGCCTATGGTTCGTAAAAGTTACTTTTTGTAAGTAGGTACTTAGAATAGAATACCGTTTATCCATATCGTTTACAAAAATATAAATAACAAGTGCTTAGGTATACGAAATCGTCATTGAAATAAATTAAATTTTCCGAGCAAAGCTAACGAGCTATATAAATGTGATTATATTATTAGAAATTAAAATCTGCTCAATAATTCAGCGCTTATGAGAATAATCCGAACGACAGACCCGAAGATCTCATTGTTTACCAGGGAAGTTATAAAAACGTAGTCTTGAATGTGCAAATGTCGACAACCCCACCGGTACAAAACAAGTGAACTCTTCAGGGGCGAGAGGAAATAAATACCTTTGTTGTCTGTTTATCTCTCGTGCGAAGGGTGAAACGGTTCTGCCTCTGTTTGGATTCTGGACATGCTTATTACTGATTTACGGAAGCCTAGACTAAGGGTGGGTTGCACCAAACCGTCTGTAATCGTAAGCGGTTTTCATTAAAATCTGATTGTATGGAAAGTTTGACAAGTTTCTATGGGATGACAGCTGCCGGCGCCATATTATTTGAAATGAAATGAAATGAAAATAATTTATTCGTGGCTAATTACACTAAAAGATAATACATTTATAACTAATAACTAATAAAATTGCCACGAAATGGTCCCGCCTCAGCATAATGCTGACTCACAAGCCAGCGCTGGTCTTCCGGCGAGACCATTGTTTGTGGATCACGTTGCTCCGCTGTCCGACGCGGCCTTAACCTATTCTGAACGCACCCTTTACGCTTGCGTCAGACAGCGCCATCTGGCAGGCTGCTAATTGTCAATAGGCAAGGCCGCACGGACATTCGTCAACATGGCTGCAAGTTAAAGTAATAGTTCCTTTTCCAAAACACTTAGAAAGTTACATGAATGGGCATGAGTATGGTTGTGAAACAGTGTATACAAAGTGAAGTTTATAGTAATATCAAATAAATACAATTACACGAAAAATTACACTACCTACACATAACGTAAGAGAAAAACAAAGAACAACCTCGTGTGCATCGTCAAACCAAGGAAAATTATTTAGGTGTTAACATTTCACCACACATGGGACATGAAATACAGGTAAGATTAATACAGTAAATAAATAAACGATATGCAGTTGAGATAGCTTACAATAAAGAATCTCATCATCAATATATAAAATAATACAATTTTGATTTCATCTCCAGGTTCCATATGGTTGCCATAAGAATTGCACATGACAATAACTCTTCGAGCACAACATATTTTTGACGATGATCGGCCTGTGACCGTATGTTGGTGCAACCGACCCTAAGCAGTAGGCTCCAATCTGATGAAATAGGTAAGAATATAAGTTTTAAGTCTGCTATCGCATGCGAGTACACTTTATAAGTGTTTCATAATACCTCGGGTATTCTCCTTTACATTTTGATATTTATAAAAGTTATGATAATTCTCAAAATAACTAGTTCTAGTAAAATTTCGTGTAGTCTAATCATCTAATGTACAATGCAATACAAATATTATATATTGCTCACCAATAAATAGCACACATAAGAAAACAGTATTAAGCTTAAACATGTATACTTATGCTAGACAACAAGCTGTCTTATAAAGTGATTTCTTCAAGACAATGTAAAGAGTTAAGTAATACAATTTATACTACACGTATTTTTATTTGGCCGTTGCAGACTGTACAGTATTTACAATATCTACATATTGTGTTAGCTTATAGTGCATATATCAATATATTAGCTGTAGGTATATCGGTACACGTATCAATATATTAGCATTTATCAGTAATTCAACATATTAGCTGTAGGTATATTGATACATGCGCGCCTTATTATAGCAGAAATTAAGGGGCTCCTAGCTCCCAAGGACCTTCGATCTGTAACTCTCCGTTTTCTCGTGTTTTCTATGATTTATCGTATTAAGAACAACGAGTTTTATGGAAATAGTATGCCACATTTACTTCAAAACTCACTGTCTTCCAGATATACGGCATCAAACTTTGGCAATTTTAGACCAAAAAACCAGTTTTTTGGACGTAACTTTCGTGACGATGAGTTAAAAATAAATATATCTCTTGCGTTGTTAGAGACGTCAATAAGAAACAGTTACATTTACATTTCAGATATATAAGTGCATAAATCCAACATACCTACTACTATCGAAAATAGTGCTTTTAGGGCCATGTTTCAATAAATCATAAAAAAAATAAGTAAGTAGTCAGTTGTTTCAAAATTTGGCTCTTGCAAATTTAGATAAAAGATTGAATTTGCATTGATTGTTTGTGCCATAAATATATCTACAGTTGTGACGGAGCAGTATCAACTCAAAACTCAACTCGTGGAGCCCCTTAATGCCGGTGACGGTACCTTACTTTATGTAGGTACTAAAAAAGTTAAACATTGTGCAATGGGGAACTGTGTTTTGATTTCTACTTACTGCTACAAAATTTGTTATTGCTTATTAAACACGCAGTTACGGTTATTCCTAGAGATTGTAAGTAGCCAGGCAAGAAAAAGAACTTAATAATGGTGTTGCGCACTTCATTTTACAAACAAATAAACTGGCAATCAATCTAAACCGTTGTTCTCGTTTGCTTGTACCAATTGAAGAAAGTAACACCGAAAAAACCCAGAAATAATTCACAGACTTAATTAATGGTCGCGTTCAGGTGCTCGACTTACCTTTAGGTTACATAAATCATTCACGAAGAATAATTCTAAGACACTGATGACAAATATGAGCTATCAGTTAAACGAGTTTAGGGTGTTTACACCCAGATCCTTGACCCTGGCGTACTAGGTCGCGCTGTGGCCAGACAGGCGGCGGCGCCCCCCGAACGAAATAAATATGAGTGAGTTGAGTATGTATGTCGCTACTGTCTACACTGCGCACAGCTGTGGCGTACGTCAAAATTCTTGCTGAAGATTCATAAGAATTTTATTTTCGTCTATAAAAATTTAATTCTAATTAGAATAACAATCATAATACATATGGTCAAGAATCAAATATATGAAAATCATTTCTTATTATTTTCTCGTTTGATCAGAGCGGCGTTTCAAAGAACACGACATTTTTAATCTGCTAGTTTCAAGAGTCATATTTTCAATGATTGTGCATTTCGTACAAACGTTCATTATTAAATATTGACAGGAAAATAAATACCTAGCTATGCTCAAACGACAAAAACTCGTGTATCACTCACCACTCACCCATACATATTTAGTTTCTTCTGAAAAGTAACGCTTACCTATAAAAAATATATACATATTATTTTAAGTCTTATTTTAATCATGCTAAAACTACACTAAACAATATTTTATATGAAACGGATTATTCCGAACCCAATATTCTTAAAACATGTAGGCTGTGTACACCAACTTTACAGCTCTTATAATATTTTAGTATAGCGCACCCGCTATTCTTTTCATCGCCCTGGCATTCTCCCAAGCGACTTTTTATTCAACAATAGTAAGAGTGGGGGGCGCAATCAATGTTCTACAGAAATATCAGAGCCTAAGCGATTTTATCTAACTCCGCGAACCAATGTTTTACGTCCTATCAATTCCCTTTCTGTTTTTGGTACACCTATAAAACGTGAACGAAATGAGGAATCATCTCGTTACTTTTTTTATGATTTTTACAGGCATTGTCGTAATAAAACTTACAACAACAAGGTTACGCGAACAAGGTTAAATTGTCGTAATTTTTTATTGGTCTAATCTATGGATACCAGCAAAAAAGTTTGTGAACCCAATAATGTCGTCCAAAACTTGTGTAATTAATGTTTTCCCAAGAGTTTTCCACCCACGTAAGAACGACTTCCGTAATATGGGTTATCTCTGAACAACTGTGACGGCGAAACTTCCCAACAAGTTGCAGAGTACCACCGGAAAATGTCATTGACAAATTGTTGAATAAAGAAATTCAAATTTATTCTGCCTTCGACCTTAGCAGAATCCTTAAAAAATAAAAATACTTCTCTGTGCTGTGTAATAATATTCGTTAAGGTTAGCTTTATGCTCTCAGGTCTACAGTTAATGAGGCAACATGTAAGTACGTATAGGCATTAGGCGCCTACTTATGTTTTATTTTCAGAGCTAGGCACTCTAATTAGTTTAAGATCACTTTCTTAAGACATTTTATTGTACGACTAACATTAAAATATCATAATACGACTACGCTTAAGATTAGAGAAAACAGGATATATTATATCGCCTGATTCCCCAGTAGGGCCATGGGTTGGGGACCCGCGTAATTAGGCCTTCACGTAGACGCAGCAGAGGTTCTTATGAGTAAATTAAACCACGCAAATGTATTTCCTCTGCTTCAAAAAAATGAAATATAGATTAGGTCTCTAGTACAAATGTTCAAGTAATATAAAAAGAGTTTTAACGTCAATACATTCATACTTTAGGTAGATTTAGGAAAACAAACACTACAGCAACCGTTAATTGAAAACCCCAAAATGTGAATTAAAAGGTCCGGAATCGTATTTACCCGACTTTTGATCTTATCTAAACTGTTTTCTTGATTTATACATCAGACCCTGTGTACGCGTAAACAAAAATAATCTACGTGAGCAATTTAATTTGGCGCCATTTATTCTACACATTTATTTTAGGAATACCAAGAATGTTCAGCAATTTTTTTTTAAATTAAGAGGAAAATAAAATAGAATACAGGACAAATCTAAAACTAAATATAGGTATGTTTGAAAATCAACATAATTTAAAGTCCCCAAGATGACTGAAAGAAAAGTTTGATGCACTATTTTAGTTTTTTTTTGTCAAGTCTCGGAACGTATTTTCGGAGTTTTATTTAACACTCGTGGACTCGTGGACAGGTGATGGCAGAGTTATTTAAACCGATTTGCTGGTTAAGATGTGAAGGCATCGAGGATCTAAAATTTCATGTGTAGGTATTAGGAGCACAAACAAACGAGACACATTCGCGTTGTAATTTTATATAGATAGGTATAATGCACTTCGCGCGGTCATTCTGACATGCTACCTCTGCGCGTATCGAGCTGGCAAAAACTGAATTAGTATACGTATAATTTCAGATTGAGTCCCTGGAAATGGCTTTCAATTGCTGTTAGCAATAAAACAGATCGTACGGCGACAAATTTAGAAGAGCCGACGCCGACCTTAGGTCTCGCTTATTAAATGTGAATCTATTAGGTTGCGAATATTATGTCAGAATGGTATATATTATTTATTTATGTGCGTCAGGATGGCTGGTGCACGTCGGCAATTTTAATGAAATGTTTACAGATATTTAGTACCTATTGTGTACTTCTGTGTACCTTCAACCAAATATCTGTAAGCATTTCATTAAATTTCCCGAGGTCTACCCGCCATACTGACGCACATTACTATTTTTTTTTTGAAACTGACTGTGGCTTTATAGGCCGGGCCCAATAAAGCGATAGGAGTGCGCGGTTGGAGAGTAGCCTGGGGAAATTCCAGGGGGAAACCCCCGACACGACCACGCGTGGTTTGGAACACTGGAATACTCTAAGAGTCTGCACTCTAGTGAGATTGGTTGAGCGGTTTCAACCTAATCTGAGGTATGAGTGGAATCCAGCTACTGGGAGTTTTGTCGCTGCTTCACTAAATCTAGCCTAGATGAGAAGAGTCCAGCAAGAAACTCAGCTAGGCCCAGCCTGAGTCGGACTGACTCTACCCGGTGTGCGGCGGTACCGGGACGAATAGGGACTATATGTCTCCCCGTCGGCGGGAATGCCTAAGTGTACGCGTCGTGTCTGAGTTGAACGTCGTAAGCGCAGCGATCCATCTTTCGACGGACGCTGTGATTACGTCGTCCGGGTCCGTAAGTGTGTGCCTAGAACGCCGGACCGTGCGGCCCCTAATCAGTGATCGCCGAGTTACGCCAGAGAGAGGAGGGATGGGAACGTAATCTGGAAGCGTTGTCAAAATAACGTCTAGCAGTCTGCTTAAAGAAACCATACATGGTGCTAATTCCCATGTCGAGGTGCAGACTGAGGTTCGACAGGGCACCGTCGCCCTACGGAGAAAACGATTCTGAATGACCTGAAGCGGCTTGAGCGATGTCTTAGGCACGTGAGCAAAAGCTACACTTGCAAAAGACATGATTAGGCGAACACAAGTTTTGTAGAGTATTAGCATTTTTTTTATAGAACGCCGGTGGCAAACAACCTTACGGTCCACCTGATGGTAAGCGGCTACCGCAGCCTATAGACGCCCGCAACTCCAAAGGAGTCAGATACGCGTTGCCGACCCTTTATAAAATTTGAGGATGCACTGTGTTAACAACAGAAGGGACAAATTTAGGTCCCTCGCTCTCAACACAGTGCATCCTCGGGAGCTCTGGCAACCTTGCTCACCTCCAAGAACACAACACTACATACTTGTATAGTAGATAATGTTATTATGGCTGTGGTCTTCTGCGAGGCGGAGGTACTTCCCCAGTCGGGCTGCTCCAAATTCGAGCAAGATGACATTTAAAGTAAGTTTAGTAAAATGACGCTTATTTCTAAGTGACATTTAACTAAACTCGTTAATCATCGGCCCAAGATTTCCTAGCACGAACAACGCACGGTTACGTACCCTACTGATGTGGCTACGGAAAGTCAGTCTTCTGTCGCGAGTCACTCCAAGATATTTGACTTCGTTGGCCCAGGGGATGGGCCCGTCAAACATCTGGATACATTACTAGTGTTCGTCGTTTCCACATGACTGAGGATCGTGATCAATCACGATGTCCTTCCATCGGTCTAGGGCCATTGTCAGCTGATTTATGCATGGAATCACAAGCCTCCTTGGTGGTGTCAGATCACCTTCTTGGAATCCGACTTCGAGTGCCAATCTTGTGTTGTCATGAAAATATAGGTAAAGTAGGTACAGTACAGAGTGCTCCATGTTTGAATCTTCGTGACATTTCATTACAGCGCAAGTGTATTTTGTAGGTCAAAGCTATGTAATCCAATTGCAATACAGCTAAGCAATCAACACAAAACGCCGCATTTACACGTTCCCCGGATTACAGGATCCAAAAATATACAATTGGCAGTTGAAATTCGCGTTACACAAAATTAATATTGCGGTTGCAATACAACCAACACGTCATTCGCAGAGCTGGCGGTAATGCCACTAAAATCTCACTTGACCATTTGATCACTGAAACGTTAAGTTTATCTGCGTTTGGCCTTTCAATTAAATGGAAACAATGTAGTCTCAGTTATTTATCATGTTAAACGGAAAACACATTTCAGCCTATTCACTTAAGCAGAATAAACTGCTGTTATTTACATCATAGGCGATGACTCATAGCCTACTGCTTGCCGAAATAAGCAGATATTTTAAGTTCTAACTTCAAGACCTTGACGTAACCTTGTGTTGTGTGAGGTGTGCAATAAACAGTATTTGTGTTATATTGTATTGTAACCTTCATTCATATTTAACCTATTGAAAATTTGGCACGTAGGTTTCTTATAAGGCCTAAAGGGGTGAAACGGGCGTCCAAAGTTTGTATGAAAACCGTATTTATTGAAGTGAGAGATATGAAACTTTGTATATAGACTCTCTGTTTAAATACAACAAAACATGTTTCAGCGTTTTTCGAAATTGTTCCCTTTAAGGGGTGAAAAGAGGGTTCCAAGTTTGTGCGGGGAGCAAATTTTAGCTGCCTGTTTGTGGAGTCCGGTCGGTATGTTCATGCTTGCTAGGATATAGTGACTACTTTAATACTAGTATTTTTTTATAGGGGATTGACGAGAGACATCATCCTATTGTAGATTCGTTTTATTATCAGTGGCTTAGAGACCATATACATCTCTAACAATATTAAATTAATCTTAATGTTGACGCTCAGAGACCATGTACATCTCTGGAGATATTATATTAATTTCATTATACTCCTCCTTGTTTAATCTTGAGAACTTATACATCTCTAACTTTACTGATGTTGTAATATTTGTAATAGATAACATTGCAAGTTTATCTTCACTGTATGACATTAATTTTGTTATAATTGTAAACTCGAAATTTTTATCCTTTCTTGAACTGTAAATTAATATTTTGACGTGAAAAATGTATTACTTACTATAGTCAGACTTTCTTAAATTGTAAATTAATATTTTGACATGTAAAAGTGCCCTTGTTGCCTATTTGCAGAATAAATGTTTGAATTTTGAATTTTTTGAAATTTCTTTTCTTAAAAATCGATATGGGTGTCATTTTCGAGATTCCTCGAGGTACCGATTACGAAAATTTTCAAATCAAAGATAGCGGAGATTTATTTTTCTTAAAAATCGATATGGGTGTCACCTTGGTGATTCCTCGGGGTGCAGATTACGAAAATGACATGCATTGTCAAATCGAAGATAGCGGACATTTATTTTTCTTAATTATCGATATGGGTGTCATTCTCGAGGTTCCTCGAGGTGCCGATTACTAAAATGACATGCATTTTCAAATCGAAGATGGCGGACATTTATTTTTCTTAATTATCGATATGGGTGTCATTCTCGAGGTTCCTCGAGGTGCCGATTACTAAAATGACATGGATTTTCAAATCCAAGATGGCGGATATTTATTTTTATAAAAATCGATATGGGTGTCGTCTTCGAGGTTCCTCGTGGTGCCGATTACGAAAATGGCATGCATTTTCAAATCAAAGATGGCGGAGATTTATTTTTGTTAATTATCAATGTGGGTGTCATCTCCGAGGTTGCTCTGGGTGCCGAGTACGAAAATGACATCCATTTTCAAATCAAAGATGGCAGACATTTATTTTTCTTAAAAATCGATATGGGTTTCATCTTTATGGTTCCTCGGGGTGCCGATTACGAAAATGACATCCAATACATCTACATACAGGTCAAACTGAGAACCTCCTTTTTATAGGCGGTTTAAAATTACTCTTAGTACGCGGGCGAAGCCGCGGGAAAAAGCTAGTGTTACTATAGATGAAAATTCAAGTCTCTCTTACTTAATACTAATTTTCCATAAAAACGTTCTACCCTTCTTTTACACTCTTAAGAAACGAATTTTCGAAAACGCTGAAATTACGAAGCTTGAAGTCTCTGATTAAAAAAATACTTGCTACTGATACAAATCTTGAACTCCCTTTTAACCCCTTCAGGGGAAGAATTTAGGAAACCACTGAAATCAGTTGTATTGTATTTATATATAGATATATATATATACGAAGTTGTATGTCTCTCATTAAAAAAAAGACTTGCTCCCCATACAAATTTTGATCCCCTTATAACACCTTCAAGAGAGGAATTACAAAATGCTGATATTAGTTCTGTTGTATTTAAACAGTGAATACGTAATCTCAAGTCCCTCGCTTAGAAAAATTATTGCTCCGCCATAACTAAAACTATAAGGCAAAGGCACGAAACCGCACAAGTCCTTGAACCTGAAATTTGTCTGAAAGATTGTTACAGACTATTTAATATGCCTTTTTCATGTTGAATACCGATTTAAAATTTGTCTAATTAAAATTAACTGAGTCCATACCCATCGACAGATGGGTAACTCGATCACATGAGGCGAGGCGAAGGCGACTCGATTGCCGAGCTCTCGTTAGCTACGTAAGCGGGCAGCAATGAATCGTGCGGCGTTCACGTCACACACTGTGGTGCACTTGATGTCAAAGAGATGTTTACACTTTTGCACTTTATTCCATTACTATGGAGAGAAAAATGTATACACATCTTTGACGTTGACTGTACTCGTATGGGCCGATTCAACTCACAAAGGAATAAGACAATAAGTAAAATTACACATTTCATTTTGGTGTCAAAATAGAAAATTAGAATACTACCAAGCTTACATTTACATTATATACGGCGGAAAAATGCTTAAAAATAATACTACTCGCTACGCTACATATAGGATACATAGCACGTAAAGGATAGTTCATCAGTGACGGAATTAAATTATTTATATCATCATATTCAGTTTGGGAAGCGATTCGATCTTGTTTGATAGAAGGGAGTATATCTCTAGAGGTGTAAAGTATAGTTTTTGTTTTATATTTCTGTCACTTTGAAAGACACATGCCCAGTTACACACAGATATGACATGAACAAATCTGCTGTATTTTTTGCTCAGTAAAGCATAATTCTGCTTCGCTATTAGTCTCATGTCACTCCATGATATCAACGCGGCTCCAACTCCTACGCACGCAAAGGTTAAGGGCGATCCATTGTCCGTACCCCCCGTGGCACTGTGACATTTATGACTGTATCCAGACTATCCAGGCTCGTAATATATTGAAAAACTCTGCATAGTCGGCTGGCGCTAATGAATGAGTTTTACTTATAAGTATTCATAGTTGTTCATTCAGGAGTTGCTTGTAAAAAATATAATTTTAAGCTTTTATAAAGCAACATTGAACTGTTATCTAATGAATTTCGCTGTTCATATACTGAACAGATTTACTAAGAGTGAATAAATCAACGAATTTATAACTAACCATTGCCCACAACTCCGCGTAGTTCTGTAGGTATATCAACTTATATGAATAATAACATCACAATATCTGGTTATTTATGATACAAGTTCGGAAAGTAAGCAATTCCCAACTCGTGTCGATCATAAACACGCGCTAAATGCTTGTGTTTTTGACCGACACGAGTTGGGAATTACGTTTCCGAACACGCATCGTTCAACGTTTTATAATGCATTGTGCTTGATAATAAAAAAATAGAATCAAAAAGGTAATATAAAATATAACTAATTCACTTTGATCGATACGTTACTGATAATCTGGAGCTTCATTTAACAACTTCGTGACATACTGTTATTATTTTCTAAAATTCTCAGTAATTACGTTTAATGAAGTACCTATTTATATTTATGTACTTTTTATAAGAATGTAAGTCTATAATTAACTAATTCGTAAATCTTCTCTCAAATAACAAATTTTCTTTGCGTCAGACTGATGACAGAATTAAAATTTTAAAAATATTGAAAAATAAAAGCACTAGTGCAGACAATTGGTACTTCCCGCACAGTCCCGCTTCGAGTACATGAATTATGAACATTTTTGCGGTTTAAGAGTGAAAACTAAAGAAAGGACAGGCAAGCAAACGGACACACTGTCGCATGTATAATTTTATTATGGATCAATACTTTATTATTGTACTACTGGTAGTCGACAGGCAAGGCACGCGACTTTCAATTTGGAGGTCGTGTTCTAGTTTTCCATAAATAAGGTCTAGTTTTGGCACTTCCCCCTTTCTTCCCGTAGGTGTCGTAAGAGTATGGAAACCGGCTAATAGTGTGTTGTGGGCGATGGGCTAGCAACCTATCAATAATATTACATTTTCTCCATTTTTAAACCCACAATTGCTAAATGTGGCATTGGATTAAATTTCATGTGCTCTGCCTAATTTTGGGAATTTTGGGAATACAGGTGTGAGTTTATGTAGGTCTAGTTTTCCCTCTGGGTTCTGATGGTCAGATAGCAGTGGTTTTCGAAAAAATAGTTAGTTCGTACGCCAAATCTTGGGTTTAAGTGCCCAAGCGGACTCGCGCTTCTTTAGAACACAACCGATAACACGCTAGGAAGATGATAATGAAATTAAGCCCGACCGGAGACATATATGCGCCATCTTACAGAACCATTGGGACTAATTTCTTACACTGACAATACTTTTAATGATAGCTTATCAGGCTTGTCAGTGTCACAGCTGCTGCTTATTTCAATATACATAGTAGTGTTGAAAATTAGATAATAAATGAAAAAATGCCCGAAACGATTCATAGTTAAAGAGCGGAACATTAATTAATAATGTATTTAATAAAGTGCTAAAAAATCGCTCGGGAAATTAAAGTATTTCGCTGCAAAACATTTCAAACAAGTAAATAAGTCAAAATGTCATTTAGTCTGTTGCCATATAAATCAGAATAATAGCGCTCCCTTGACAATGGTCATATATTTGTGGTCGGCTTTACATATATATAATCTATCAGTTCTATTGAGTAAATCATGTGTGTCAGCCAACCCCATCGAACAAAACTATACCGAGTGCATTGCAACAATAGTGAGCTAACGGAAGGCCCCGGGCTTGAGGCTTAATGACGACTCGTCACTGTTTGGAGGCAATGCTTAGAACAAAGTACTCGTAGGTATGGGTATGTCATTGCAAAAATGACGACATCGATAGTTGTAGTAAGTATTAAGTGTAGATTAATAAAATAAAGGAACACACTGAAAACATCTCTTTCATGTTACTAGCAAAGTTTGGATGTTGGTTACTCACACAACAATCGGTGTTAGGAAATGCATTACATTCTACTAGGATTAAAGCAGAATATTTATTTACATAAACTTTAGTCACAGTAACAACTTACAAAACGCGAACGTCATTCTCTACCACTCAGTCTTTAGGACAAACAGAGAATACTCATAAACTCATTTTTATTGAATAATCAACAGTAGGAGTATGTACTTTTAAAGGTTTTGTAACGTGCATGTGACAGAAGCAAACCCTGGAGCTGTAAGCGTCCATAGACTGCGATAGCCGCTTGCCATCAGTGTCGCCTTTTCTGCTTTACGAATTTCAATAATTTCGATGAACACGGAATTATGCTTCATACTCGCCGTCACCTGCCTACTCATCAAGCGGAAACTTTTTATGTATAGACGGAATACTAAAAACAATGGCGGCCTTCGAAGTTTTGCTGTACCTACGCCATTATACAGAAAAACTTCCAGCCGTAAATAGCAACATGCGGTAAACGGAGGATAGTTTATAGGTCAGACATCAAATTTATTTACGTATTAGGCATGGATACGATTACTGACGTGCCATTGGCAATATTCCCGTTCCCAACAATATCGACACTGGAAATATTGCCGAAACATTGCCCGTTTTTCCAACAATGTTGCCGGCATAACAATGAGAAACGTCATATTAACTCTAATAATTGTTAAACCTGTACCCGGTGCCCAAGATACAGGCTGCCTAGTTTGGGACCAACTGATAATGTCAGTGCTGTTCCTTCCCTTTATTTTAATCGCAAAATACTGTAAGGAAACGTTTGGAAATTCTGATAAATTAGATAAGTAGTCATTTCCTATGAATTACATAAGTACATTTCCTACATTCCAATACACACCTCATCCCATGTAATTTACCCCATTGCATACATTTCCTATGTTTATACTAAGTGTCAAAAAATCATTAGAAAAAAAGGATATCAATATAAAATAGTAGTGTTATAAAATAAAATCATGTTTTTTTTCTTTTCTTCTCAGTCTTGCGTGTGCCAGAAGGAGGATCAGCTACAGAAAAAGCTTACAAAAAATATGGAAATATTTTTTATGGTACATTCACCCTAATGTCGTATTAGTCTCAAAACTAGAACGTTGTGTGACTCTGTGCAATTACCAAACGCTACGCACGTCACGTCAGCAACTGACTGACATCAATTCATCACGCGGACAAGATCGCGGCAATTAGTCCACATGAATGCGAATACTGGGAATAAATTAATCATTAATTAATTTGATCTCGATGAATCGCACGAGGACCAAGCTTTAGCTAAAAATGTTTTATATGATGCAGACTATTGGAGAAGATCCTACTGTTTGCGTGTTCGTTCTCGTGAAATTCAAAATATACCTACAGCCTCGACTGCAGCAATTATCTTTAACTATTTACTATTACTATTTATGATTTACTGATTTACTACACATAATGTCATTTACAGTGTGTAACAAACATAAGATAGGAATACATTAAAACTATTAACCTAATATTGAATCTAATGGGTACCTATATAAATAGGTACCCATTAGATTCAATCATTCTTATTAGGTACAGTTCTAATCTTCCTAATTCTAAACTCAATTCTCGCGGTATATGACTAGCTATTCGCATTGAGAGATGTGGGTACCTGAAAACTTTTCATCTACACTACACTACTTTTTGTCAAAACTGACCAAACCATCGGAACGTGATCATGTCATATCTTTTGATCACTTTTCAGAGACTGGGTGCTTCTCGGTCATTAATTTAATAATACTTAGGCCAAACCAGTATTTTTATGTTCAAATTACACAGTGATAAACTAAGAAAACTACACACTTTTATAATAGCACGTATTGCGAAATCAAGCTAACGCAACGCCTTTTGATGTTTTGAAAAAATACATAATTAGAAATAAAGAAAGAAAGAAAGAAAGAAATATTTATTTGGTACAGGTTGCTTACAAATTCTAGGATATTGTAAATAGGTACCTATTTAGTACCAAAATGGGTGCCGCTCAGCATAGTGTCATGAAAATCATGACGCTGATTTTCAGGGCAATCAGGAATCAACATGAAATTACAAAACAATAAACATGAGAGAGAGCTGTCCTTAACATATAACATAACATTGACAATGTGGGAAATGTGTAGCCATACAGAATAATATTTTATACCTGCACATACAAGCTAAATCGTTGATTATAATACTGAACTTACATGAAGCTAACTAAACACTATAAAACATAACACTAAACATCTGATTAGGCAATTTGCTTTTCTGATAAATATTTTTTGAGATTGTGTTTGAAGGAGGCAATATACTTACAATTTCGAATTGACGGTGGCAAGTTATTCCAACATTTTGTTGCAACCTAGCGAAAGCTGCCACGGAAAGCAGATGTTCTATGTTGCGTACCTACAAGTCTTATAGCACCACGCACTTCGCACTTGGAGAACATTAGTTTATCGAACAGATAAGATGGTTGTTTGTTATGTATGACCCCAATTACGCTCCCATTTGTACTGAACCGCCAAGGGCGTGTAGGTAAACGCGACGCACTGATAATCAAATGGATCAGAAAGATTAGTTATAAAATTTGCTTGCTCATTTTACTGAGACCAGCTGCAGTCTTTTTAGGGCATGATAGCAAGTGAACCCCCGACGTATCCTCATCACTCAGCACAATAACTGTTACAGCGGTACAAAGTTTTGATAACGTACATCTGGCTCACGTCCGTCCACATTATCGGCGCGAGCCTAAACACAAATAGCCATTAGCCGAACTATTATTACTGTGATTTGTATTCATTATGCTTTATCATGTCACGATTTATTTTCGTGACTTTCAACTCGATACTGTTGTACGTTCGTTTCATCCTAGTAAGTACCAGATTGATTTTGAATTTCAAGTTTAGTTAACTTTGCTAGAGTACGAAGCCTATAATGTTCAGCCTCCTCGTTTTCCCGGTTGTGATGTAGTAGCCCGGGGACCGAATGACACCTTATCCCAAGATTTGACATAGGAACTTGTTTTACGAAATCGAACCCATCTGACCTTAAGACCCAATACTAAACCTAGTTGGAATTAGACCGCTTTCCCCACTATTAAATATCAAATACCATTTCGTACATAATCTTTTCGAAAAACCCAACAGTACGAGACGGGTTTCAAAGTACTGTATTCTATAATGTTATGTTAAATAATTCCATTATGATTGGAGATTTTTTTTTAAATCATACAGTCTTAACTAATACGTACGTTGTATAATATTTACGAACATTTACGTATTGCCATTCACGAAGCATGCTATTATTAGCTTACCATTGCCCATTTTTTTTTTAAACGAAGACAACACATGAAGTACACTGAAGAAAACAGACACCAATCGCTATAGATATTATCTTAGTCAAATGGAATTATTAAGCACCTATGTTGAATTAGTGATTAATGTACTCGCAGACACGAGGTAAATAAATGGCATTATTATCGATACGCGTCGTTCAATGTTTACAGAATTGAACTTCGGTCAATGACCATACCCGCAATATAGGTAGATGTGTGTATACACATACCTACATAATTACGGAAAAACGAATGTTTAAATGTACGCCCATCGCCTATACTCTGGTTTTTAAAAAATGAAGTAATGTGCTATACTCAAGTTCTAAGCAAGAAACAACTTGCCACACATTTTACTATGAGCAGTACTTTATAGTTTAAAAACCCGCCAAATGCGAGTCGGAGTCGCGCACGAAGGGTTCCGTATGGGAGTCCCCTTAAATATTTATTTGATTCTGTTTTTTAGTATTTTTTGTTATAGTAGCAACAGAAATACATCATCTGTGAAAATTTCAACTAACTATCACGGTTCATGAGATACAGCTTGGTGACAGACCGACAGACAGATGGACAGCAAAGTCTTAGTAATAGGGTCCCGTTTTACTTTTTGAGTAGGTACGGAACCCTCTAAAACGGGCTACAGCTACAGTACACATTGGTTCAATTTGTGAGTTTCTGCGTATATATTGGTTCTATATGCTTAATTGCTTACGTCAGATAAGTCATATGAGCTAGACACACAGACATTGGAAGCGCGTTCAGTTTGGTCTTACTTTACTATTTAATAATAAATTATACTGACTCCTGTGATGTAAAACAAAAACAGATAAATTCTTTCACATGCCCCATATAAATATAGTTAAATAAAGGATTGTAAGGCCAAGTACCTACCCACGCTACGCTATATTCAGACCACATCTAAACTTGTAGGGAAGCCAAGTTAAAACTAAACAGATAATTTATAATTTATTTAATTTAATGTAAATTTCTAAGCTCTTGTGCGTAGTCCACAAAGGATAATATGCATACATAAGTAGGTACTTGCGTGTTACGTAAACATTGACTGTGACCACGATACAGACGTGACGAAGGTATCACGGTGTATGAAGCTAGAGACCTCATCACCATGTCATATCGGCTTAGATGTGTACAAAGTACCTACTGCTAATTTGTTCAGCATAACAAGTCAAATGTTTGAAATCAATTTACTCTCATTATCAAGGTAAATATGAAACAAACGAAGCAAATAAAGTGTGTCCATTGAATTGTTCTAATGCTCGCTGCACGACATTTATCTTAAAGACCTTAAACGAAAACTTGACATATTAAACTCTGCCAGTCTCAAAATAACAAATTGATGCTCCAGCCGTCAGTCGACGCCCTAATCTTAACGAAAACAGGCGCGTCAGTCCTGTCGCCTCTTGGGCATAAATTAAAAGAATTGAATGCTATCAGCTTAGCTAGCTTGATTGCCTATATATTTCGGAGGTAAAACATTCGTCCTTGCTGCAAAACAAACTAATAAGTTAAGTTTTCAATGAGCTAGATGAATGCCTAGTAACCATAAGCGACCTACTGACCTACGTATGTCATACGACCCTTTGCGCTAATATCCATTGTCTGTTTTGTCATATATTGATTTGGGGGGATTCGTATAAAAGACCATACACACACAAATAACAAAGGTAGCATTTTAACAAATGAATAGTAAAGTTATGTAGAATTTAAGGTCCGTATAAATTCGCTTTATTTTGGCATTTCAAAATCATTATGATGCTTTACACTGTATAACGGTTGGATAATGGCATGTCAACAGTGGCGGATTTACCACTAGGCTGAGTAGGCTGGAGCCTAGGGCGGCAGATTTTAGGGGGCGGCAAAATACCCGATTTTTTTTGTCGTACAAAAAAAATCGAAATGTTACTATGTCCGCTCACACGATTCAATCTACGTGTAATATCTTTCACCACTTAAATATGTTTTGTACCGTAAATTGAGGTTCCTTTGCTCCCCATTGGATAACTATGCCCCAACTGTTTATTTGGTTTTATAGCGTTATAACCAAAAGTAATATATACCCATTTGATAGAAAATATGTTTATCATGTACTTTGTCTGGTCTTAACTCTGTAAAACATCAATTGTAGTTCCTCCGCAAAATTTGTATGGAGCAGAATATTTGACAACGGGGTAAAATTGCTAGTTTTGAAACAGTTAACCAAACAGGCTTACATTTGTAGGTTGTAGGTAGGCTTCAAAGTATTTAAATTGACTTTAAAACATTATTTTGATGCCTAGTAAGTGTTATAACAGGATCCATATGGTCATTCTACTACCAAGTTAGTTACCTATGTCTATAAAAATCTACATACCTCATTATCATAAATTTTAAAATAATTCAGTAATTTCAATTTTTGAAGGCGTGTTTAGAGCAAAGAAGCATCGTTTTACGATCTTCATAGTGTGTCTGTAATTTTAGGCATACATTACCACACCTTATAAGAGTAGGTAGTAGGTGAGCTAAAAAGCAAAAAAACCGGCCCCGTACGTGTCGGATCACGCATAATGAAGGGTTCCGTACCAACACCTACTAGTCCACATTTAAAACCATTATCCAATACATTGAATCTAAAAAAAGTCGTATCTTCATAGGGAACTCACGGCACTTACGACCTTTTGTTTGGGCAAGACAGTTTTTAAGTGAAAACTTAAAAACCTTAAAACCTATCTTGTTTAAACCCAAAAGCGTTGAAAGTATTTTTCACAATTTTAAACTTCATAGTTTGGAAATTAGAGGGGGGGGGGGACACTTATTATCAGTTTGACAGCTAATATCTCATCAACGGTTGACTTAAATGGAAGTTTTTAGAAACCTCCATATATTATTTTTAAAGGCCTATCCATCGATACCCCACACGACTGTTTGCGTCACAGACTTATAATAAATACAGACGTGACGCGGTAATAATAATACCAGTTCCAAGCGAGAAGGTCATATACAAATCTCGCTAAGTGCGCCAGAGAGATATGTATCATTTGCTGTCTTTGTCATAGTTCCACTTTTTGTTATTGGGCACAATGTCAAATTAGCATCAGTTGGGCTCAACAAAAGGTAATTGAAGCGTCATCTCAGAATATAATCTTAAATTAATTAATGTTTTTGTCCATAATATAGTGGTTCGGGTTACAACTAATAAAGATCAGGGTTTTTGTGTTACAGTTTCTATAAAACAATGGTAATCTGCAGCGTGATCGGCTGTAAAAGCCGCAGTGAACGATGTGAAGAAAATGTAACCTTTCACACGTAAGTACACTATTTTATACCTTTCTCTAAGCGTAATATGTGTGTTATTTATTGGTGCAATTATGTTTCATTCAAAATCTTGCAAAATAAGGCGATTAATGTTGAAATAACAATATTGTTTACATTCGTTATTTTAGGTTAGAAAAATTTTGTAGACATTATTATCCGCCTAAATTATGTAGGTTGTTTTGTGGTAAGCTGTCAGAAATGTTGAAATCTGTCCTTAATTTAGCTTCCTTGCAAGCAAGTTAGGGATACCAGCTAATATGATTTAAAGATAGCCGAATTATCGGGTAATTTAGAGTTCTATAAAAATTACATACTTGTGATTATATAAAATACTACTAGCCTTGGGTGAATTTAATTATATTTAATGATATATAGTAGCAAATAGTGTTGTTGTTTTTTCTGTATGGGCACACAAGTATATAATTTTCTAATTCTATTCTGTTACAAAAATATGCGTATGCAATAATGCGTACTTTTTCTAGGTTTCCACTAAATGATCCGGCCCTAAATAACTGGATAGTAGCCACAGGTCGGCAAAATTGGAAGCCGTCTAGAAACAGCCGCCTGTGTTCGAAGCACTTCGAATCGCATTGCTTCCGCAAAACTCTTTCAAGGATTTTTGTGATTAAGACCACCACGCCAACCTTGTTTGTACACGTAAGCACCGACAAAAGACATAATTCGTTTTTTTACAAGCTTTTATTTGACTTGCACTGTTCGTATGTAAGTTGTCATCAAAATTTGCATTCCTTTTTTCAGCCACTTGCCGGTGTCCGATTTAGCTGAAATTTGGCACACTTGTGTAAATTTGGTGATAATACAATATTATGGTAACACCGAGCTAATCCGATAATAGAATAGAAGATAGTCATAGCAACTCCTAAACTACATAACTTTACGCTGAAAAGTGCTAAGATAGTCGAATTTGGGCTCGTTTGTTCTGTTGTCTTCAGTAGTACATTTAGCATCATATTTTTTGTCTTTAGTAGTAGTAGTAGCTTGTCTGTTATTAGCACACGATGGCGACGATTTCATGATGGAGCCAGAAGATGGCCACTGAAACTCAATGCTGGAAAGCGCTAAGATAGTCGAGTTTGAGCGTGTTTGTTTTGTTATCTTCAGTAATTAATAAATTCTCAACATTTAAAACTGTAATATAATATATATATTTTTTTTTTAATTTATTTCTTACAAAAAAGATTACATTCGTTTACACTATAACTTCGCCAAACTGCATCACAGTTTGTTGGCGAAATAAACACTCTTTATTTTTCACTCAGCCATCTAAATATGTTAGTAACAAATTATAAAATTAAGATAGATTTTTTTGAAAACAAGCTTTTATTTTAAAATTGAACTATGAAGTTAAAAAGTCTAGGCTGTTATAAGAAAGATAAGTTCAAGCAAGATATGTATTTTGTATATAATTCCAATATAAAGATTATAAAAGCTTGAGGCACCATGTGATATACAGGTTTACTACTTGTGCGCCTCAAGCTTTTAAGATCGTCATATTACAATTTTAAATTATATACAACATACCTACTTTACTAGAGCTTATCTTTCTACGAACAGCCCGTACATTAGTTTTTACTTTTTAGTTCCCTTTTTTTAATAAGCATGTTTTTATAAACATTTTTATGTCTGTGTTTTAACGTATACATTACTGTACTCGTAAATGGCTCAAGTGAGGATTTAGATCATTAATATCGTTCTTTCTTGGTACTTCAGGATCAAAACAGTACAAATATATTTGATGCAAAAAACACTACTGTATGGACTGGACCAGTTTTGCCTAAAAAACGCAAACTAGACGAAGCAAATGCGAGCTATGTAAGAAAAAAAATTTGTACTACTAGTAAATTATGATGGTCTTAATTGACTTATATAACGATTGTGATAATTAATATTAATTAATCCTCTTACGTGTCACAGAATGAAAACATTCCGACGAAAAGACGATGTATACAGAACACAGAACAAGTCAGACAATTTAATGCAAGTTGTGTGAGTACTAGTCGGTTTAGTATCTTACAGCTTATTTGTTTGTATAGATTTTGTATTTTAGAATAATGGACACAATAATGACAATGAAATTGGTGATTAATGTAATTATTTTAGATTTTGATATATAGTTTTATCGTATTTGATGTTACAATAGCATTAGATTAGAACTTGATATCAATTAGCTCTAGTCAAAAGTAGTACAAATGTGTAACGTAGTGTAGTGATGTATTCGTAGAGTATGAATAGCTTGGTGCGTTTTAGTCAATAAATGAATTAGAAGTACATACACGTACATGGGTTTTGTATTTTATTGCCCCTAACTGAAATAAGTAACTCGTAAGGTAAGTTGCACGCTTTTTTTGTAAACTTCTTCTGGAACGAAGTAGCTCAGAAATGGTGATTGTCTATTAACTTATTTATTTATTCTTTACTCCACTATAAAATAAGTAGTTACTAAGCGTTGAATCTGATGCCGGAAGGCTGGCCTATTTTTATGCTAGACTAGATTGATGAGTAATGATTTTGTATGGAAGGTGCACCAAATCGATATTTATGTTTTTTAATGATTTCTTCAGGTACAAGGACAGGTAGTGCAGGACAGTATACCAAATACAAGCTGTACAGTAAAAAATACGCCGTTGGCTGGCAAAATTCCACCTACAGAAGTTATCAAAAAATTGAATACTTATTCTGTGAGTGTAATCTTACGTAGACAACTGTATCTATCTTTTCACCTTATTGCAATAAGTTTATAATAAAAAGTAGAAATACATTTTTCCATCATTCTCTAACAAGGTACTGGTCGATTGAGACTGCTGAAGTAGAAATTTGGACTAATAAAATATTTATATTACTTTTTAGATACTTCAAGATAAAAGTAGTACATTAAATGAACAGGACACGCAAAATCAATCTCCGATTACGCCAAGAAAACAAAAATTGATCAAAAAATTAAGTCGAAAAACTCTTTTAGCTGAATCTCGTCGCAAAAAGTTAGCTGCTATACGAAGCAAATGTCGGCGCCTTGAGAAAAAAAATGCAGACCTGTCTGCAATTATAGAAAAACTTCAAACAAAACGGTACATAAATCAAGAAGCAGCAGATCTCCTTACCGAGATTAACCCGCAGAACACACAGTATCTGAAAAATAATAGAAGCAAATTTTCTCCTGAAGTGAGAAAATTTGCTTTGAATTTACATTTCATCAGTCCGAAAGCCTATAATTTTGTAAGAAAAACGTTTAATACTTGCCTTCCGCACACAAGAACGCTAACACGATGGTATCAAACAGTTAAAGGTGAGCCAGGATTTTCTACCGAGTCGCTAGCCACTCTGAAACTATTAGCACAAAAAACATCACACAAATTGATTTGCGGGCTTTGTTTCGACGAGATGGCCATTCGCAACGCAGTCGAATGGAATGGCCAAAACTATGTCGGATTCGTAAACTGTGCCGATCAAAATAAAAAAAGCGATGTACCGCCCGTTGCTAAAGAAGTTTTAGTCTTTATGCTTACCTGCTTAAATGGTAGCTGGAAACTCCCAGTGGGTTATTTTCTAACAAACGGTGTAACCGCCGAACAAAAAGCTTCCTTATTAAAAATGTGTATAGATTTAATTAACGAATGCGGTCTGGAAGTGGCATCGGTTACCTTTGACGGCTACCCATCAAACTTCTCAATGGCCAAGTTATTGGGATGTCAGTTATCAGGTGATATAATCAATCCTGTATTTACGCACAATGGGCAAAGAGTTGTTATATTCCCTGATCCATGTCACATGTTAAAGCTGGTAAGAAATACTTTGGGAGATAAATTTTATTTGAAAAATGCAGAAGGTAAAACGATTTCATGGGAATATATAAAGCTTTTGGTAGAGTTGCAAGAGAAGGAAGGTTTTCACTTAGCGAACAAATTGAGAAATACACATGTAAATTATAAAAAACAAATAATGAAAGTTAAATTAGCATCACAGCTATTCAGCGAATCAGTGGCAAATGCACTCGAATTTTGCAATGTCAATCTCGAGCTTGAGCAGTTCAAACATTGTGACGCAACAGTGGAATTCATTAGAAACTTTAACACACTATTTGACATTTTAAACTCCCGCAACTTAAAGGCAATTGGCTATAAAAAACCGCTAACTTGTTCTAACTTCGAAGACGTGAAACAATTCTTAAATAACATGTATCTTTATATAAGATCTTTAAAAATGGGCACAGTCAGCATTTTGGACTCCAACAGAAAAACCGGTTTCATAGGATTCATGACTTCCATGAAAAGTTTATTGCATTTATACGAAGATTACGTGAAATCCAAAAAATTGAATTTTCTGTGTAGTTACAAACTTAGCCAAGATCATTTAGAGATTTTTTTTAGTGCTGTGAGAGCAAAAGGTGGTTTTAACAACAATCCTACTGCGACTCAATTCCAGTCTGCTTATAAGCGACTGCTGGTTCATGGCGAGCTAAAACATCTTACCACAGGTAATTGCGTTCCACTAACTGACATTAATATTTTGACATGTACCAAGCCTGAAATAGAAATAAACAACACGACAAACAACAGTCGATTGATTGACGATGACAGCAACCTTCAGCAGTCTCTTGATTCAGAAGTCGTGGTATCCCAAGACCATGACTATATTGCAGATCCAACAAGGCTCACAGAGTTCGCTCGACATGTCGTAACTTACATAGCTGGCTTTGTGATAAAAGCACTTGAAACACAAATTAAATGCAAAGAATGCCTAACTTTATTGGCCTCTCCTGAAAAATTGGAGGATACTCTCCAATACAAAAAGGATAAAGGTGGACTTCATTATCCGTCAAAGGGGGTCATAAAACTTTGTCAAATAGCAGAAGAAGTGTATAAAAAGAACAGGTGCTTCGACAAGCGAGATCCCATGCACTATCTTCTCACGGAATGTTTAAAAAAATGTATTTGCCTTAAATTATTTGCCGAAAACCATGACCTTTCAAGTGGATCATTTAATAATCATTATTCCCTGCTAATTAAAGCTATTTGCAAAAAATATTTAAACGTAAGAATACATTACGCAACAAAAATGATGAACAGAAAAGAAAGCATTCGAAAAGTGTACACCAAATTAATATTGTTTAAAGGTCAGTGAGTGCCCCGATCAGAGGGGCTACCGCGAACCGAAAACGAACGAAGTTCGAATATTTCCCTCTCTGGCGCACTTGCTAATTCGTGCGACAGAGAGGGAGATATTCGATTCGTTTTCGGGTCGCGGTAGCCCCTCGGCATCCTGTACCTATCGGCCACTCTACAAACAATTCTTATAAGTATCTATAATAAATGTATTAATGTATATTAATGTATATTTGTTTGTCATTTCGTTCCTTAGACATCCCTAGTCAATTACATATACGTAAGGCGAAACCTTACGTATATGTAATTGATTAGTTAAGAAAGTGTTTCATAAATTTGTATTTCTGTGTTTTTGTATAATAAATAAATAATTATTCTCTTTATTTACTTAATAAGACTTAGGTTAGATTTTATAATAATTATATAAAAAGTAAAATATAAAACAATATTTACAAAACATAAAATCATTATAAAAACCTAACCTAGTGTGCCGCCGGCAGCGAAGCGGGGCCTAAGCTACCGGTGGTTAGGGCGACAGAGAGAGAAACCTCCTGACTATCCGCGCCGTGTCCAGGAGTACTGCCTTCTGTATCTAACCCTTGACCCAGCCATCTAGCGAGAGTCTCTTGAGGTGTTGGTCGAGACTCTTCGCTATTAGACCGCTCGCAGAGACGACTATCGGGACAATGATCGTTGAATCAACATCCCACATGGCGGTCACCTCGTGTGCCAAGTCTAGGTATGTACTTGCTGACTTTGTCCTTCTCGGCCTTCACGAGGTTCTCGTCATGGGGGATGGTGATGTCAACGAGCACTGCCTGGCGCTTCGATCGATCTGTCAGCACGATATCAGGTTTATTGGCTACAATAGTCCTGTCCGTGATGACAGATCGATGCCAATAGAGCGTGGCACGACCATTTTCGAGAACTGGCGCAGGTGTATACTTAGTACGGCACTTCGAAGTCCACAAGGCCGTATAGAAGAGCAAGTTGCTGGTGAATGATTCTGGCTACTAAGTTATGTCTGTGCAAGTACTCGCCGTTAGCAAGATGACCACAACCGGAAATGATATGTCTCTCCGGGACAACGGCATGCCCGACAAATGTCGACCATACCGTCCTTCAGGATATATTTCCGGTAGTTGTTCGTCATGTTAACTTGGTCCGCAATTGCACAGACAAAACCTTCGGTTTCACCGAAACGTAGCCAGTTCACCGGCGCGAGCAGGTCTACGTCGGGCCCTGTTGGATTATTATTATACTTTTTCCAATTATTTCAAACAAACTACTTACTCTTATTACTCATATCAGATCCATTACAATTTATCGACGAGCATGATACATATAATGAGTCGAACTAAACAAAATAAACAGAAGCGATGGGGTAATTTTAGTGACATGGTCACCCCACGGGAGGTATGTACTCTGTTGTCGTCCCTCATTGGGGCACGCGTATAGCAGCTCTTTAGAAATATTTATACTCTAAGGTTTGCGTTGAAATTTTTTTTTTCATCCACCGGTTACATATATGGAGTGCCCCACAATTTTTTTTTTTAATTTCTCGTTACTTATGTAGCGGTTCATAGAATACACCTTCCTACCAAATTTCAAAATTGTAGTGCTTATAGTCTCCGAGTAAATCGGCTGTTATATACGGGCGGACGGACGGACAAACATTTATTTATTTATTTATTTAGAACATACATTTATAAGCTAACAGTGAGGTACCAAAGCGCCTATAATGTTATGAGATTTGCAACTTCAGTGCTAACAGTAACAAATTAAAGAAAATATAGACCTAATATTAACTAACAATATAAATCGCACAATTCACTTATTTTAGAGAGCAGGGTACTCCAGCTATCTGCGAACAAGTCGGCATCCTGCCTCAGCACCAGTTGATTGAGTAGCGCCGGCGCACGGGCGCCGGGCGCGTTACAGGCGCGGCGCGTGCGCGGGCCCGCCGCCGCCGCCGGCACCGCAAACAGCGGACGGCGGCGGCGACCAGCGCGCGCGTATTGCTCAGGGACGAAAAATCGGATGCCTTCCAACGCCACTGGATTGTCAATTTGACCTCTCAGCAGCAGACTGTAATGGACGGCGAGATGTAATTTCCGCCTAAAATTAAGGGTCTCGAGTCCGACCATACCTGCTACAAAAAGTGATGGATACAGGAAAGGATAGTAGCCATACTGCCTCTTGTACATGTATCGAGCAAATTTCCTTTGTACTCTTTCAAGTAAGAGCTTATAATTCTCTTCGGCGGGATCCCAAATGATCGAGTTATATTCCAATTTGCTCCGTACATACGAATTATACAATACGATCGGTACTGCCATACTAGAAAACTGGGGCGCGGTACGCATTACAAATCCCAATGTTTTATGGGCATTCTTTACTATACCCTGAATATGGGTATGAAAATCTAATTTAGTGTCAAGCACTAGACCTAGGTCGCGGATAGTTTCAACGCGACTGATTATTTCACCACCAAGCTTATACGTATAGCTTACCATATTTTGGCTCCTACTAAAGGATATTATTTTACACTTATTTCCATTGAAGGACAAGCGATTCCTTTGGCTCCAATCCATGACTGCATCTATATCACGCTGCATCATGTCACAATCGATAGATGAGTTAACGGCATAGAACAACTTCAAATCATCAGCAAACAATAAGCATTTGACGAAAGACGACGAAGACGAGAAGAAGACGGTTCCGTTTTTGCCAAAATATTTTTTTTTCTTTTTAGTTCACTTTTATCCACTGCAGTCGTGTTTTTAATTTTTAATTATTATTTTATTTCGCAATTTTTGATTTTCATTTTAAAGTATCTTTGCCGTAAAATCATGTCTTAAATTTTTGTTCAGAACACACAAAATGGAATACATAGTCCGCCATATTGATTTTATTGCGACGTCACATCCTATGTTACAAAGAATCTCACATACATACATACATGAACCCTGCAAACATTAGACACCTTTTTTTGGGCAGTCGTGTAAAAATGATGTGAAGTTACCAAAAAATATTTAATTTTGGAAGATACGACTTTTTTAGATTCAATGTATTGGATAGTGGTTGGTTATAAATGTAGACTAGTAGGTGTTGGTAAGGAACCCTTCATTGTGAAAGAAATAAAGAAAAATGGTTTATTCTATAAAAGACACAAAACAAGACTTTATACAGATATATGTCCTACAACTATACACAACTGCGAGTGTGATCCGACACGCACTTGGCCGGTTTTTTTTAATTCAATGTATTAGCAAGTGGTTTTAAATGTGGACTAGTAGGTGTCGGTAAGGAACCCTTCATTGTTCGTGATCCGAAACGCATTTGGCCGGTTTATTTTTTATTTTTTCAGTATCTCAATTTCATTTTTGAATTTAATTTTTCTTCTGCCCGCAACCGGGCGAAAAATGACCGCATTTTTCACATTTTATCGATTTTCAAAAGAGTTTTTGTCAAGCAGAAAAGTACAACTTCGGAATAACCCATCAGTCATCGGCATGGCACCTAAAATATTTTTTTAAATATATCGCAGTCATTTCTAGGCTTTTTTTGGTATCGGCAATAAGTCATTTTTGAAATATGTTTTATTTTCTGACTGAAGAGGTCAATAGGGGCGGCAAAATTTGAATAGCCTAGTGGCGGCAAAAGTGTAAATCCGCCACTGCATGTCAAAATGCTTTTGGAAAGCCTTTAGTTGTAGTGCAGCGAACCACAAGGCAGCTGTACAGCTTTCAGCTGTTATTAGTAAATAAATATACGCTATACAGCTTTGAGCTGGTTTAGTGCCTTAGGGTCTACAATAGCATTTTTAAGTAGTAAGTTAATGCCTAATGCTGTTTAATACCAAAATAGTCTACCATTATCATGCAGTTTTGAGCTGTTTTAGTGCCCTTAGCTGTGTAGTAGCACTTTTAAGTGGTAAGTAAAAGCCCAGTAATGCTGAACAGCATACATGTGAATCATTGTAATGCTTGCATTTTAAAATATCAAATGAGTTCCTTTGTACAGCTACCAGCTCTTTATGCACATACACGTGAGTTATTGTAATTCGTAATGCTATATATACATTCATTTTACTGTTTTTGTTAGCCTCTGGCTTAATAATTGGTCACGTGTGAGTTTTTATACTGCTGGCGGCATCATACTGACACCATTTTGTAAATATTTTATAACTAAAAAATATAATAATTCGAGCCTATCTGTAAAAGCAATCTTCTATACATATAAAAGAAGAAGTCCTGCCTGACTGACTGACTGACTGACTCATCAACGCACAGCCGAGACTGCTAATGCTAGAGAGTTGTTGAATGAAAACACGTATTTATTGAAGTGAGAGATTTAAAACTTTGTATATAGACTCTCTTTTTAAATATATTAATGGCGTATTTCAGCATTTTTCTAAATTTCTCCCCTAAAGGGGTGAAAAGGGGTTCAAAGTTTGTACGGGGAGCACATCTTTTTTGAAGTGAGGGATTTAAAACTTCGTATATAGACTCTCTGTTTAAATACAACATTTTTCGAATTTGCTCCCCTGAAGTGGTGAAAAGGGGGTTCCAAGTGATTGCAGGGAACAAATCTCTACTTTTCTTAAAATCTACAAGGTTCCTCGGGGTACCGATTACAAAAATGACATGCATTTGCAAATCCAAGATGGCGAAAAATTTTTTTTCTTAAAAACCGATATGGGTGTCGTCTTTGTACTTCCTCGGGGTGCCGAATTACGAAAATGACATCAATTTTGAAATACAAAAATTTTCAATGAATCTTATATAGACATTTACAGTAAACTACATTGCACAGTAATATTTGAAGGTATGAAGTAACAAAATAGTCAAACACTTTAACCAGTATTATACATTTTGTATTGATGCAAACATGTATGGTATTCATTCACTCAGTTCTGTCCTTTTCGCCCATATTTATATTGCGAGACAATGAATTAAAATTATAACTTTAATTGTATTATAACATTTGTATGTATTAGAGATGATTCTGCAATGATGTAGGGTTTCTTTAAGTTCTGTGAACACTTAAATAGCTCTAATCGTTCTTTTACTATATCTAATGCCAGTCTAACGCTTTTGTAATGCAATTAACAACTTCATTATCAATAATATATATAATGCTTCTGTAATGCGATTGGCAAAGTCATTGACCATACTAATGCTTCATTAATGCGATTGGCAACTTCATTAACCACAACAACGCTAATATAGTAAATAAAAATCTTTTATTTCAGACACATTGATCCATATCTTGTTAGTAGCTAGAAACAACTTAAAAACTAATGTTCTTATTATAGGAAACAAAACAAAGAGAAACTTGTGGTCCTAGCCTACTTGACATATATCAGTGTAGTCCTGATCCTCTCAATCCAATGCCACAATATGTGACACTGGAATCTACCAGCAATGACTTTCAGAATGCTGTTTTGACTTTCCCTGACGCGACCCAACAACAACGTTATTTTTTTTCGCATTATCGCATGAAAGTCATCTGTGTGGGCCTTTGCAAACATTTCCAACGCGCTGCACCATTTCGGGAGTCTCAACAACATTCTGAAAGCATTGTTGTATTGAACGCGCAGGGCGCTGTAAGCTCGTTTCATATACCGAACCCACAGACCACTAGAGTAGAAGGATTGGCTATATGCTTTGAATAGCGTTATTTTCACTTCAACTGAACATCTAGCGAATCTGCGGGCCAGCATATTACTCCTCACTGACAACGCCCTACGCTCTCTCTCGATGTCACTGTCATCGCACAAATCATCAGTTATAATGTGGCCCAGGTACTTCAAGCGATCCACTACCTTCAGTACCACTCCACCAAGAGTCACGGGAGGTATATAATACGGTTTAACTCTACCTGCCTTAAATACCATTATTTCACTCTTGGTGGAATTGTACAAAAGCCCATGTTCAATTAAACTAATTAGGATCTTTAGCCGTATTTGAGCCCAAATGAGCATTATAGTAGCCGTATAAACGTTTGTAATGCTACTATAAACCTAACTCAAAATGCGAAAACGATACAAATATGCTAGAAGTCGGCCGTTATACTGTCTTGATATGTTACTTGGGCAGGTAATTAAGTACATTCCGTTTTCAGCAGCATATCAGATGTGAAAATGGACACACATTTTTCATACCAATATTTTCAACTATTGTAACAATCAATTTACGAACTCACCTCCCATGGCGCCTCAGTTCAATAGCCGGGCGTGATCGGCGTTTATTTCGCTATTTATAGACGAATTAAATATGTATATTGTATACCCACTGTATTTGGCACGTTACATTCAGATGTTAATAGTGTCTCACATAAGTAAATATCATTTATCATAAAAATATGATTCGACTAAGGCATAGTTCGGAAGCTTACACGTTTATGTTCTAGATTTGAATGTCCTAGGTAAATGCTGGATTATACACATTACACAAGTTTTTATGAAAGTAGCTGTGCGTGCCGGGGACAGCAGAGAAGTGCTTGCACCTTTCGCGTCCAAACAGAACCTTACCCTCACTCTTTACGAGTGTTTAAGGGCCTAAAATAAAATTAATACTCATATTTCACGCCTGAGTACTTGCAATTAGCTGTGTTCATTAATTATTTCCCTTTTTTAATTAAACAAGTCAAAAACGTGAAAGAGAAAGAAAAGCAGCCATTTCTTTCAAGAATGCCTTGATTTCCATTCATGGTATAAAATATGACAGCGCATTCCTATATAAAATTCTATTCTTGTTAAAATAGCTATTTTCGGTACACTTCTAATTTGGCATAACACCTTTTGAATCGATAGATATACATAGGTAGTTCTTCCATAATAAATAAGCTGATATTCAATTTACAAGAAGTGGTGGGTGGGAAGTGGTGGTGATGGCGATGGTAGTGGAAAAAAAAACTTTTAAAACAACAAAATTTATTTTCCAACGATATACTTAGCCTAACTTGAATTTAAATTTGTTATTCTTCGGTTTCTACAAAATACGATTTAATTGAAACTTCTTCATCAAACTCAGCGGTCGTGAAGTGAAGTGACAGTCTGCAACACATTTGAGAAGCGATTACTTCCACCTCGATTGCTGATATAAATAAATGATTGATAGTAATTCCTGCATCTCAGAGAATATTAACCTAAGGTTTCATTTCTGATATTCATAAAGCAACATTGTTTTAGTATATAAGCTCAATTACCAAGGTGCTTGCCCGGTACTAAGCATGCCTGTTGATACTACTACTGTACCTAAATACACTCGAGGTCAAAAATTTCGGGTCACTCTAAATTAAATAACCGCTATTATAGGTTTTTCTAAATATTTTAGACTAGTTTTATTTACATGATATAGGAATTATTCTTCATAATACCCAACAGTATTAGCAATTCCCAGGATCCTATCATAAAAACATCAATTTCCAAAACTGACGATTTTTGCGATATCTCGCTTAGTTAACATTGTTTTATTCATGGGTTTTTAGGAGTCCGATTTAAACCTGGAAACATTAATTTTTTTAACTGTTATCTTTGCAGGGTAGATGTATTTTTATTTAAGATCATAGGTAAAAAACTGTACAAGTTTGCACTATTTTAGGAATTAACCGGTATTTTACCGACCCGTATTCTTTGTCCGCGAGTGTATGATCTGTACAGTTTGCAATAAAGTCCTTACCTATGTACAAAAAAAAACACAATACAATAGAACAAATTCACCCTTATAAATGGAGAAACTGTAAATGGAGTACGTACAGGAGGTAGGTACAAACTTAAGGTCAAAAAGTTGTTAGGAGATTGTGAACAAAACCAGTTTTAATTGTTATAACCTAAACATTGATAGTAATTTATTTTTTTACTTTATCTACCTACAAACCGAATACGTAATTTTTTTTTACCTGACTGTGGCTTTATAGGCCGGATCCAATAAAGCGATAGGAGTGCGCGGTTATTGCATATTTTTTTGACAACCCAAAAAATTCGTGTTCAGTATTTTTTGATTATCTGACGAGCTAAATATATATTTTTAATAACATTCTCCATTACTTTTAGCACACCACAACAGGTATGTAAAAAGTATGAATTGACAAAATCGTCTAATGGCTACTTACGGACAGCGTGTCATAAACCAAACATACGTAGCAAGTTTCGGATACGACAGGACGGTCCTAATGCAATGATCGTTAACTAAAACTGAATACAAAGTTTAGTGTAATTCGATTCACTGCGCGGAGATTCGCCAGTCTTCCGCTCCGTAAAGATATTTTCGAGTCCACTCTCCATTACGGTTTGACCTGAGGGTTTGATGATGGTACAAAATTGATTACTTGTTCCTTTGTATAGTCAGAAACCATAATTTATCAATAATTCATCACCTTATTACATATAAGATACAAGAAATCTGGTATTTATAGGCTTTACCGTTAACGATAGGCAGTTTATTCGTATGTGGATAGAGGGCATAGACCCCGCTCAGAACGTAACACAACAAGTGAACGCCCCTTGCGTGAATCAACAAGCCATAAGACAACGGGCCTCTTAATTTAAGTATCTAATGTAACGTATGTGTTCGCAGAGGTCAGAGGTATGTGCGAGCTCTTAGTGACAAAAGGGTCATCGAGGAAGCGAACACGACACGGTAAGTTGCCTAACGCTAACCGACGCCTGAGCAACCCGAGGGAGAGATCCCGTGCAGTGATTTATTATGATTGTAATAATAACATTTATTTTGACTAGGAACATATACAAGTGTCTAATAATGAACGTACTTACTATCAAAGTGACGTAATATTTGCCAGTAAACTAAAGATCGAAACTCCTAACTATAAGTAGTCGACATCCCCAAAATAAGGTCTAAATTAACTTGAATATTACACGATTGCACATTTAGGTGTGACTAAAATTAGGGATATAATTAGGAAGATAGGAACTTAAAAAAAAACTAACTAAAACTAAAAAAAAATTAAATAAAACCGTACCTATAAAATAACGAAAAAAGACAATTAGTACTAAGATATTACATAGAATAGCGTTTTTCTACTAGATTTCATTGAACTTTGACGGCGCTGTAAGAAATGAATAGCAAATGCCCAGACTCGGTGAAATGTAATAAGTGACAGTAAGGAGCTAAGTACTCTATCAAGTCAAACGCGCACAAATACTTCCCTAACAAATTGCACTCGTCAAATCCTTCAACAGAACTAACTTTCTTAACTGAACTGAAACACTCCGACGTTTCAGAAGCGAGCTGTAAGCAAACGTCAAGTATAGCAAACCAGAGTATATAATGACACTCCGGTCATGTTTTCCGTCTTAATTGAGGCGAAAACAGGCCGAAGTTGGCTCGCAGTGCTCATTAAGAACAACAAACAAGTGGCTAAGTACTGTGATGTCGCCGAGAGGCAGTCCCGAGCGAACTAATCGGCTTTGGCGCTGGGTGCCACTGAAACTCGCTCAGAAAAACCTCACATTTACATGTTGTTTGCGTCGTTTATGAAAAACGCGTGTTTTATATGTACTAACATGCACAAATTGTGGAAAATGCTGCTTCCGCAATCGAACTCGCTTTTCCAACGTATTAGCTCCTACTGCATAAGCAATATCGTATTAAGATCCTCGAATATTGTACATTATCCAGTTACTTCATCGCCTTTTTCTTAATTAAAATTAATATTAAACTTCCTGTATTTAATGTTTATTCAGCGAAATCTCGTTAAGACCAAATTATTTCATTAAAATATATTTTCAGCTTGGTAAATACTGAAAGCAAAATGGTATTGAAATTCACTTATAAACAACGAAGTTAATTTTAATAGATATGGTTTTGCAGTAATAAGATGCCTTTTATTGTTCATCATTAGGTACTGTCGAAGTTGTTACGGTATGAGTTTGGCCATGTGGATCTCGTATCATAACGTATACAAACATGTAATTCAAAAGGTGTTCGAGAATACCTGTCAAAGCGGCAGTTGGTTTTCCAAGAGACTTCACCTTAACTCGATCGGAGTCACATCATGTATTTTAATTAAGCAACGAATGTGATTGTATTTTGGTGATTGTATGAAATACAAAATACAATTATTATATAATATAATATTTGTGTGACATGTATTTTTTTTCAACTACCTTCACTCTCAGGTCCCCTAAAACCGTATATCGACAGCAGTACCCCTACAGTACCTACTGTGTTGCTTTGTATAAATTAAATTCTTATTATACCCCTAATTGCCTATAATTAATTTATATGTAACGTAGTCGGTAGCCTACGTAAGTTATTTGAAGCAATAATAATATATGAGTTCTCGGAAAAATGCACATCATAGCAGGTAGGTCTACCAATGTCCTGCAGTCAGAATGAGTACCTATTATAATTCCCTGAAGAGATATCGACAAACTTAATTAGCATGAAAACATACTTAAGTATTAATCTAACAAATGGAGTACAAATTAATATTCAAATAATAATAATTACTTCAATTTTATGATTTTTTGCGTGTTTAAGTCACGCAACGAAATGATAATTTTATATTAAGAAACCGTGTAAATGCTTTTGTTGTTAGTATTCGAGAGTTGTGGAAAGTGCGTGGGTTAGCGAACAACTGTTATGAAAGGAAATCTTTTCAATCCCAAGCCATTTCATAAGGAAAGGTAAGGAGTGATTTATGTGTGTAGCTCCCTTTGTTGAGAACACCTATTGAATGCTAAAAATACTTTACAGTTGCGCTTATGTGTAAGTAAAGAAAGCTATAAATTATTATACGAGGTAATGTTTTTCTTCAACGTGTTTCAACACGGAAACGGCGTACCGATCTTCTTGCATTATATGTTAACTAAATATTTTGCCGGTAACGGTGGCAAGTCTACCTTCCTGTGCCAATTCGCCTGTGGCTGACATCCATAATTAAAAAAACCGATGAACTTCGGGCCCCAAAGCACCAGCTGAGGATGCAACTGCGATTAACACTCAGATGATAGACAATAAAAAATATCTTCCGAATATGTTAACTTCCGAAGAATGTTATACTCGTATTTTTATATAAATACTGATTTAAAATGTATGTCTTGGTGGGAACTGTTTAGGACTTAGATGCATGTTTTAGTAATAATAAGTTTTTATTTTTTACATCTATGTCTGTTTGTCTCCCAAATAAAAAAAATAAAGTAAAAGATTTTAGAAACAGTTTTTGAACAATACTGCATTTTAAAAAAACAACAATACTTACTCCGGGAAAAATGACGATCTAAACTTACTCGTTAAATATATGTATAAACGGTAAAGTATATCTCGTAGGTCGACATTGCGGAGAATGCTGCTACACGCTATGGCGTTAGCACGCATACTACGAGTAGTTATACTTGAAATAAAATACAGAGGCAAAAAAACTAAATGCTATAACTACTCTTACTTATTTTGTGCCCCACCTAAGGTTATATGTGCCCCATTCATTTATCATTTAACATAAAGTAGGTACCATACCATACCTAACAAAGCTTTGAAAGCGTTAAAAGCAACACTAAGTTAAGTTAAAATCCTGTTTACCCTATTAATAAACAGACGAATTAAATTAGTGTTATAATAATAATTAGGATTGATCGAGATATCTTCCAGGGTGACAATCCGAGTCCCTTATGGGTCTGCCTAGCGCTGAATCCACTCAGCACTCTACTGAAGGATTCAGTACTAGGATGCCAGCTACGGAGAGGGGGAGAGGTCATTTCTCATCTGCTTTACATAGATGACCTTAAGCCGTTTGCACTAAATAGACAGGACCTGTTGGAGCTTCCGAAAACGACAGAAGCTTACAGTAGCGCCATCAAAATGAAATTTGGTGTAGATAAGTGTGCGGTCATGCATATACAGCGGGGGAAAGTTGTAAATTCGTAAAATTTACAGCTTTGTGAGACAATGTCACAGTCTTTGGGTATTGTTATAGTAGTATAATACCCAAAGTAAACAGCGAGTGGGGGATGCATAGTAGACGCACCTTTCACCCCGCTTTCCATGGCAAACGGGAACTGGCGCAGACTTAAAGTATGGAGCACCGAGGTCCGCAAGGCGGAATGGAAGAGTAAGGAGCTACACGGGCGGTTCTACAGGGCCCTCACAGGGGCCGACGTAAACCTGCCCGCTGAGGTGCACTGGTTACGTTTCGGGGATCTCTTCGGGGAAACCGAAGGTTTTGTCTGTGCAATTGCGGACGAAATTATCATGACGAACAACTATCTGATATATATCCTGAAGGATATAAGTCGACCGTACCGGGTCGACATTTGTCGGGTATGCTGCCGTCCCGGAGAGTCACTCAGGCATATCATTTCCGGTTGTGGTCATCTTGCTAACGGCGAGTACTTGCACAGACATAAGTTAGTAGCCAGGATCATTCACCAGCAACTTGCTGTGTTTGTTTTACACGGTTTTGTGGACTTCGAAGTGCCGTACTATAAGTACACAGTACACGTACTACAAGTCAGCAAGTACCTAGACTTGGCACACGAGGTAACCGCCATGTTGGATGTTGATTCAACGATCATTGTCCCGATAGTCATCTCTGTGAACGGTCTAATAGCGAAGAGTCTCGACCAACACCTCAAGAGACTCTCAGTAGATGGCTGGGTCAAGGGTCAGATACAGAACGCGGTACTCCTGGACAGGGCGCGGATAGTCAGGAGGTTCCTCTCTCTGTCGCCCAAACCACTGGTAGCTTATACCCCGCCTCGCTGCCGGCGGCACACTAGGTTAGGTTTTTATAATGATTTCATATTTTGTAAATATTGTTTTATATTTTACTTTTTGTATAATTATTATAAAATCTAACATAAGTTCTTAAAGAAATAAAGAGAAAAAAGTGTGTGTCAGCTCCGACGCATGACTGTTAGTTTACTCTTTACTTTACTCTTTACTCGAATTTCGGAGTAGCCCCTCAAATTTGGTTGAAGCCGCTGAACCAATCTCACTGTAGCGCAAACTCTTAGAGTATTTCAGTGTTTAAACCGCTCTCGTGGTCGTGTCGGAGGTTTCCCCTGAATTTTCCTCAGCCCAATCTCCAACCGCGCACTCCTATTGCTTTATTGTACCCGGTCTATAAAGCCACAGTCAGATTTAAAAATAAAACAAAAAAAATACAAGGGTTATCGTGTATCTACACGGAGCAAGAAAAAATATAAAAAATAACATAATAGGCGGCGTGCCTTGTCTCTATTTTTATAAATTCAATCACAAATAATCTCTCTTCTCACTATGACCTCTATGCCGATGATCTTCCATCTGTTATCAGCACTGTATATAATGACCATGAATTAAGGTTAACCCCTTTAAAACCGAGGCTATCATAATTGGGAGCTCAAAATTTGTCCCAAGAATCGATTTTAAAAGTATTTCACTGATTTACTTCGATAACGTCTTAATCCCTTTTTCTTCACAAGTAAAAAATTTAGGCTCATTAAGTATTATGGATAGGACTTTATCTTGGGTACCTCAAGTGAACGAGGTCAGCAGGAAGATGTTTTCGGCAGTAGCTTCTCTGAGAAGGTTACGTAATTTCCTGCCCATTGCCACTAAAATTGCACTTACTCAAACACTACTCCTCCCCATTTTGAATTATGCTGATGTTTCCTATATTGACCTCAATGAGGAGCAATTTCAGGGACGAGCTTTCTACTATTTATGAAATGAAAGTGCTTAGAAATTAATTATACCTTTTTATAAAGAGCATATTCTATTATTTACTTTATTCATACATATTTTGGCGGTAATGTGTCAAGTTTTTGAGAAAACTATACGTAAACTTACAGCAAAAAATATCGATAATTTTTTGAAAACGTTCGTATATGTAGTAGAGGTTTATAGCTAATTTATCAAGGATTATTTCGTTCCTGTACACTTTTTATGTATCGTGTACGGTTTTCTTTTAAAATGGAAAATACCGCGCTCCGGGACACTTTCACGGGCGCTGGGGAGTGACGCTCGCCCCGGAGGGGGGGGAGAGTAGATACAATTGAACTTTGTCCTATAACCTACATATCCTGATAGATAAAAGTTCTCCATTAATTTTGCCAATTTTTCAGCTAATTTCATTGAATTACACATTACATCAGTATAGTTAAAACTAAATTACTATGCAATATTTCAAATCAAATGAGAATATCCGTCAGCGAAAATGTATACCTCCTTTTTTGTAGAGAATTTTATGAGTTAGTTGATTTTAGTTTACGAGTTATTTACAAAAATCCGAAAAATGAGACCTTCAAATATGTAATAACAGTTCATGTAAAAAGTAAAATAAATCTACCGAGTACTAACAAAACGTAATTTCATTACACCTAATACCATTGACAACTTAACAAATAGTAATTGTAAGCGACAAACACTAGCTTGTAGCAGCCGTCATTTAATACAAGGAGTGTGGACCCTTCCGGGCCGGTTCACTCGAGCGGGCTTGCGTGCGAGCATGGAATAGGCAAAGGATTTACACAATCATCCAATACAAAAGAGTCCTAACTAAGAATACACCGTGATTTCCTAATTTCCCATGGTTTCACGCTATGCATTGTACATTGAGAAGAATCAAATTATGCATAAAAATGATTTAAAAAGTTTATTGTTCATTTTTCCTTCGAAACTGTAGGTAAATAACTCAATCTAACAAATAATAATAATCAAAAATAAAGACTATACCGACAACGGGAATTTATATAAATATTGACAAAGTGTAAGTGCAAAGGCTGAAATAATGTATTTATTAAATATTTGTGAATAAAAAATGGTAGTTTTTTGATTATTTGCAACACTATATATTAGCTATTTCATTCAAATTATACAGACTTCTCTAATTCAGTCCAATGAATATTTACCTGAATTTATCTGACACGAAAGAAAACTGTTTTATTATAACAGATCAGTCTCATACACACGTACTGCCGTTGTTCTAGATATTCTACAATAGGTACAAATAAGTAAAAAAAATGCGTTTAAACCGTACGGAGCATAAGCTACCAAGATCCTATTAAAGGAGATTAGTGTTTTATTTTGCTGGCTGTTATGTGGAGTGGAATTAACCTGCCTCTACTCGACTTAAATGGGTTTTTGTCTGCTGCGTCGAAAATTGCGTTTGGTATAATTTGTAATTTTAAAGTAGGTAAACATTTTACCTTTGCGTTTTTTTTTTATTTCCCATTAGCTAATTATACGCGTTTCACGAGAAATGTATCTACATATATTGCTGTTCTCACACCCGTCTTGACGCCTAACTTTATTACATATATGACAACGTGTGACGTCTCAGCTTTTCCTAGCAAAATTTGCGCCTTTTGGTCTCCCAAAATCTGAAAGATATGGACATGAAGGAAAAATTATATCGCCGGGACGGTGTACATCCTTTTCTGTCATTAAGAGTGAAATCGCTGCCCATCAGAAACATATAACAAAACTGGCATCCTATGAATGCCACATGAAGACCCATGGAATCGTATAGCCCTATTGAATTTGAGTCTGCTCATAATTGTAATCAATAAAATATGTTTAACATACCTACTTGAGAAAGTATTACGGTCATGATTAGAGGCAAATAAATGTTACACTGCGAGATGTATTTCCAAGTTAAAAGGTAAACCTTCAGAAAAATAACAATACAATTTAGCAGACAATTGACATACGTTACGGCTGAGAAATGAGCGGTAGCTAAGTGCCGACTGTCTACGGGCAAGTTAACCGACCTGTATTACTCCATACGGAAAGGTTTATGAAACTACAACACTTATATACCTGTAGCAAACCCCAGCAACAAGTACAGGCCAATAATACACTTCAGTGATAAATTACGTATCACTTGAAACTCGGGAACCTTTCAATTGTGTGGAGGCGTAAAGTTTAATTATCTCGTGGAATCGTTTACGTTTCAACGTCTACATGGCCACTTTAGACACGCAATTAATTACGTTGTATATAAGTTTTTTTTATTACTTCCATGGAAATAAAAATACTTGCACTATACTACCTTACTAGAGAATCGTGGCAAATTTTGTTTATTTACCTGTTAACAAGCACGAAAGGTACAAGATAAACAAATCGTTTGTATACTTAAACAGTAAAGTGGCGGTATTCCGCCGTAGCGCGTAGACTGCACGCTACGCTGCCGTAGGTGCCACCATATGTTCCGACCATGCGGCCACCGATCGATACGATATGCACTTACCGTGGTCATCTTGAAGTTCAACTTTCGCTGCAACGCAGTCTCGAGGTGGAGAGCCATCGAAATTTCTTTCACGAACAGTTCACCCGATACCGTAGAAGCACTTATAACATAGTTCGATAAGCGTGCGATAAGTAATAACTTAGCGTAAGCCGTAAGTACGTTACTTGGAAGCGTGGTAGAACGCGTGTTCACGCAGCCATTTTAGCGGCCTGTCAAAACATGCCGGTTTCCACCGCGCGTGGCGCCACCGGCGCAATCGTTACGTCTGCGCGAAAATAGCGCGCCGGCGGGGGAGGTGGGGCGCGCGCCACCAAAATACCGCCACCGGCTTCACACACTTTTCCGCCACCAATTGATTTATCACTAAACTTGCAATGAGATTAAACTTATGCTCCTGAAGTAGATTTTATAGGTACATATGTTAACGGGAAACTTTTTTAATTGCTTTTCTATTCTCTTTCATAGGTAGGGGCCTAGAAAAACATAATTATAAACTTCTTATTAGATAATATAGTAGTAAAAGTTTGGACGCAATTTTCTCGGTACGAAAGCAAACCATTAGAGGCATCTCGTCAGTAGTCGGCCGCGGTATGCGACAAGCAGCAACACAATGGCAGCACTCCTACCGGACGCAGCAATATATTTTGATTAGCGCAAAATATATTACCCGACCGTTATCAAAACCGAATTACTCCCACTGTCACGTTATTCGAGTGATGAGCAGAGTCACTGACTCTCTACAATTTACATAAAACCACCGCAGAAAATGCCTGAATGAACAGCTACATATTTTAGAGCTCAGCAGGCGAGATTCTACAATCGAATTATGTATTTACAAGAACAGAAACAGATTTCTGTGGGTGAACCGGAGCACTCTTACCTAAGATACCCAGACTTTACATCATGACATTAGTTATTTACTTATATTTACGTAGATATAACTTGATTTTTATTTAAAAAAAATCATTTTGTGAGAGAGAAAAATCAGAAGGCAGACGAAGTAAAGCTTACTTCTAGTCTCGGAAGCTTACTTCTAGTTGACGGAATTCTCAGACATGAATCTGTGTAAACAACCCGTATCTTGTATTTGTATTATTTTGTTTATGAAGTTTAGGTAGAATTTTGTTTATTTGCGTTTTAGTTGCGCAGGAAAACAGTAGAGAAACATGAAGCTGCGGATGCTTTTCCTTTGCCACGCACATCTAAGTAACAACAACAATACTGAAAAATCTTACATTGTCTTGCATATAAATTTCAATGGGATACAGCTAGTTATATTTATTTGCGTGAAGCATTGCGTCTAATAGCAATTGGAACGAATAAATCTCGCCGTTGGACGTGCATGCAATGTAACAAGCGGGTAATTTAACAACACATTATTATTCCCCCTCCACTAACTTAGGACTGACTATGTAGGTGTGCGCTGCGAAGTTTATTGCCTAAATATGCTGATGGTCAAACCTGGTAAAACAAAAAACATCTTATTTCGATTAGAAATATTATAAATTATGATCGTCTCGCATCAATTATAATTTGTATTATTTAATTAACACGTCGTCTACCGGTCCCTGAGATCCCAGGGATCATAACAAAAGAATGCTACTGTTAATATTTTTCGCCGGGAGACGACGGCTTTTATCACTTTTTAAGGTATATGTGCAGTATACCGACATTGAGGCACAGAATTGTAAGGACCTATACATATAACTAATTGTGTACATTATATTACAATGTCATAAGTAACTCGTAATGTGGATTAGATCATAGTTCAAAAATCAAATATTGTTGTTTTAGAAATAAAATAGTTATTAAAGCAAAAAACTGAACTAAAGTACCTAGGTAACCATCGTCGTAAAAAAAATACATTTTTAAATTAACTGTACATTTTACTCCTTAACGCAGTACCTACCTACTGGCAACATTCAGGATTTTACATCACAGAAGTTTTATGGAAAACAGATGTACGGGGGATATTTTAAAAGTTACTACAATTTGTAAAGGTACTTTTTCTGAAATAGTCTTTTCTAGTTAATAGGTAAGTAATTAGTAAAAGTGTTAGTCTATTTTTATAATTTTTATAGGTGTACACCATTTTCTAAATGATTTATGTATATATATTCAGTAATACATATGAGTACGTTAAATTAAAAATATATATACAGTAATTAAATGAATGTATATATTAATTAAATTTTCGAGCAGGAGATTGTTAGGTAGTTAAAGACTAGGTTATTTTATTACGAAATATAACTTATTATAAAATTAAATAAGAGCATGGGATTGTTTTAAACATCCTGTTTTTACTAAAAAATATTCGCGCAACTTGATGCTTTTGTATTAATAATGACCAATTGGCTTATTTAATAAGGGGGGTCCAAAAACTAGGTCATAACGAGGGGATTTCCCCTATAGTGTTCTTACCTCTGTCCGTAAATATGTATAAATATGAACATTGACTCATTTTAGCTATCTGTTTTTCAATTTAGGTGTTAGGTCATATTTTTGTATTGTTTCAATGGTCCTATTTCAGTTGGTCCATTCGTTACATTACCTGCATAACGCAATACCTTTACTTGTATAAAGACATTTACGGTATTGAAATGCATGATAAAAAACCGGCCAAGTGCGTGTCGGACCACGTACAATGAAGGGTTCCGTACCAACACCTACTTAGTCCACATTTAAAATCACTGTCCAATACATCGAATCTAAAAAGTTGTATCTTTATAGGGAACTCACGGCACTTACGACCTTTTGTTTGGGCAAGACAGTTTTTAAGCGAAAACTCAAAAACCGTAAAACCTATATTGTTCAAACCAAAAATCGTTGAAATTATTTACTAATGCACACCACCTCAATTTTTTTCAGAATTATAAACTTTATAGTTTGGAAATTAGAGGGGGGGGGGGGGGACACTTTCTATGACTTTGACAGCGAATATCTCACCAACGGTTAACTTAAATGAACAAGTTTTTTTGTAACCTCCATATCATTTTTAAAGGCCTATCCATCGATACCCCACACAACTACGTGCCTTGAAATTTTTTTTTTCATCCACCGGTTACAGTTACATGTGTGGATTGCCCCCCCTAATTTAATATTTTTTTGTAATTTCACATGACTTTTATGTAGCGGTTCATAGAATACACCTTCCTACCAAATTTCATAATTGTAGTGTCTCCGAGTAAATTGGCTGTGACATACGGACGGACGGACGGACAGACAGGGTTCCGTTTTTGCCATTTTGGCTACGGAACCCTAAAAAGGATGTGCTTTCTGCACAAAAATTGCTTGTATTTACGGAGTTATAATTCTGACACTGCGCTTTGTTCGCGTTCCTCACAAATTCCCATTAATAGTTATTCAGAGAGAAATATGTGCAAGATAAACACAAAGCTATATAATTAAGCAGTTTTCCTCTCGGGAACGGTGCTCCAGGGTTTTCCATTTCAACACCTACAAGAACACTACTAAAAGCTTCTGAAATTTCATAACTTATTAATTTGATATTATTTATTTTCTTACTGCTAAGTTTGTGTATGAAATATTGGCTGATGTTGCTCTAGCTCTTATAGAAAGTGACTTTGTTGAAAGTGAATATATATTCCGTGTGTTAATATAACAAACGAATTTAAAACGAACATGTTTTTTTAGAGTTCCATACCAAAATGGTAAAAAGGAACCCTTTGTCTGTTCTGTCTGTCTATTTGTCTGTCCCATCGCTAAATATCTGAAGAACTATTTATGCTATCAATTTGTGTCATTTGATAAATTCAAGCGGCTGGTTCGATCTCATTTATTAAACGTGCAATGCGAGTTTGACTCTTCCTCTTAAGGACAAATACAGCACAAGCAAACACAAACACATTCACGTACACACTCTATCCACCTGTTTTCATACTCATACTCACACGCGCACACATACATTACAAACACACAATTCCATACATATGTGTTTAAATTATCCCCAATGGCACATTACCGATTTGATTTTTTATTTATTTAATTTTCAATATTACTCTTTATATTTTTGTATAGTATTTTATTCTTTTTTTATTGTTAGTTTTTAAAAAAGTCAACAACTAAAACGATGAGACCTTGGTAGCACAACATCTGACTCCTTTGCTCTCCATTATACTTGTAACCGACCGAGCCACAAGGCCCAGGCTGAAAACCAGCGCTGGACTGTTTGTTCAGCACATGCTGAGACTGGAACCCAATTGCCCAAGAATATCCTAGTGTTAATTGTTAGTTTAATTTAATTTTAATTTCAATTTGTAAACTTGTGTTGTTTAACTCGTTTTAGTGGCAATAGAGCATATTCTATTTGGTTATAACGAAGGGTAACCCGAATGCATAGAACATGACTTTTTAAATTATTTCTTTTTATTTTCTCTGAAAACCAACAGATAAAATTTCAAAGTCTAGTGAATATGTCAAGAAAGGTGTCATATGAAAGGGCTTGAGTTGCATATTCTGAAACAATTTTTTATCTTTTTTTACGTTGAGTTAATAATAATAATAATAATAATAAATGTATCGTATCTCAAAGGGGCCTCTTCGTGTTGGATCTGTATCCCCATGAACGCCTTCCAAAAGGACCGGACATTGTGCCGTGATATCCCAAAGGAGAGATACAAATAATAATAATAAAATGCTTTATTGTGCACTACATGGACAATTATTACAATGACAAAACATGAACAGGACTTAAGTAAGTAGGTAACAACAGGCGGTCTTCAGGAGTTATTTTTGTTTTATGGGAGAAAATGTAAACCCTCCTCCCCCTTCCTCCTTATCTCCGAAATTTACCAAGGAAAAATATGAAATTATTATATAACATTTAAATCAATGTATATTTTACAGAAAAAATAGAACTATACTCTGTCTATTTTTTCTTTTTATTTATCATCAAAAAACATTTCTATACTAAGTTTGTAATTTAATATCCTTTGCATGTATTTATGTTTTATAAATTCCTACGAGATTATGTTGAAAGTACCTTTTTTCAAATAAAGAAAAAAAATGAAATCAGTTAACGTGATAAAGAATTATCCTTGACCAACCACCATACATACTAAGTTATTCAGTCGCTCAAATTTGTAACAAAAGTCGCCAATTCATGGCGCTGTACCCATAGCGTTCAATTTCTACACCATGTTGTTGAGATTTTGGAACCGGTACACATCTGTGAATAGAACCCTCGGTGCGCGAGTCCGACTCTTTTTTCCGTCATAAATCATTTCTATACTTCATTTGTAATTTAATCACTTTTTTAAATTCCTACGTTAATATGCTGAAAGTACCTTCTTTCAAAAAATTAAATCGGTTCACGCACTTGACCGGTTTTTGATTTTATGGATTCATCAAGAATAGTTGAGTCAACACTTATTGCAACAAAGGGGTTCAAATAAAACAACTTGATAAATCTCGTATAAGGTAAACTTAAGGTGTTCGACGCCTTAGTGACCAATAGATGACACCTATTAATAACATCTGTCATCATGGCTTATGATTGAAAGTGCCATATTTAGGGACCTAACTACATTGGTACGAGTTTTATCTAGTTGCCTGATTTTTGTTTTAATATTTAAATTAAATTAAATGATGAGTCTTCCTTTTTGGAAATCTTATTAACACTCTTTTGTTTTCGCATGAAGCTTTAACAACTGCTGGATCTTATGGTCAAAATGTAAATCCTGCAAAGTTTTCTACAGTCAATAATACTTTGCACCTGATTATAAGCCATGTACATTGTACAGCATCGGCTGTACAAAGCTATGTAAATGGCTCCACATCAACAATGGGCTTTAATCCTGAACAAACACGGGATAATGCTTCAACACCATGTGCTATATGTGCGCACTAAACTATCGTAGCATTGTTATAATTTATTGACATTATTCTAAAGCTTACATATATTCATTATTAAGTTTTATGTAGGTACCTACCTAAATATTCCCGCCGGCGGCGACGTCCACCGCGCGATCGCGACATTACTGACACATATACTCTCTTGACTTCTCAGCTAGACTAGGTTTAGTGAAGCAGCGACAAAACTCCCAGTAGCTCGATTCCACTCACACCTCAGATTCAGTTGAAACCGCTCAATCAATTTCACTGGAGCGTAAACTCTTAGAGTATTCCAGTGTTCAAAACCACCCCCGTGGTCATGTCGAAGGTTTCCCCTGGATTATCCCCAGGCTACTCTCCAACCGCGAGACTAAGATACCCCACTAACACATAAACATTCAAAAAAGTATATGAAATATTGCAAGTAAGAAATAGACACTTATCAAAATGTTTGAGGAAAAAATTATGACGACGCGCTCGCTCGTGGGTGAATCGTTCATAAAGAAAACAAAATATCCTCCCTTGCGTTATCTCGATTAGAACAACTGAACATAAGTGGTTTCCAAACGGCCGCGGGAGGAACAATACACACACTCGGCAGCCCTTCATTCGCCGACAACAAATCTTCCCTAGCGACTGTAGTTTGCTCATTTGGAAGAAATGAAAAGAGCCCTCTTCGCTGCTGAAGCCTATTCTTTTGTTGGGAACGCGTTTGTTCTCAGTGGCCATCCCACTAATTGCGGCCACCTCTATTGTCTCCTCGCAAATTAGACGTGATATTCGGCTTGATCTCGACATTTTAATTGGTTCTGGAGTAATATTATAGTTGCACTCTATGAGACAATGACCAATAATTACGTTAACACCTTTTAAATTAATAATTGTCATGGCTGACGCAACGAAAGTTTCAAATATGTTGTGTTGAAATGTTCTTTTATGGAATAGTTCACTCTATCGAATAACGACTTTTTAAGCCGCTGCAAATTTTCATTCACAACATTCTATTGAATCCGGGGATTTAAAAATATGGATGGAGCGGCATTGTGAGCCTGGAGAGATCCCAAACTTCATATTCCCACTTGAATACTTATAATATACCGTCTCGAATGTTTACTAACTCCTCCAGTCCTCATCTAGCCTGCGCAAACGAGTTATGTGTATAAATCTACCGATTTTTCATGCAGTTATATTCCGGTGCGGAAGGGGTGTCTGCCAAGTGCTGAAATGTTTTAATGCTGCTATTAAATACTGCATTAAGCCTGCAAGTTTTTTGATACGTACCAACGTAAAGTGACATCAAAAATTAAAGTCTGCTTAAATTGACAACTTTTAAAAATATTTTTGTAATTTATAATTATAACGTTTAACATTCAAATATATATTTTAATAGGAGGAGGACGCTATTATTTTTGTTACAGTAACGGATGGTTCAGTATACGCTTATTTATAATAAACTAGGTACCCTTTATTCTACAAATTTAGAAATAAAGGAAACATTTAAACATTGGCACCGTGCAGGACGCGAGTGCCGGGAGGTCGCAGATTCAAATCCTGCTCGGTGCCTAAACCTTTAAATTTTTCCTTTATATCTAAATTTGTAGTTTCCAGCGGTACTGCTTAATACAAAATTACCCTTTATTCCCATGAAATATTGAAACTTAACTCAAAAATTAAAGTAATGGTGAAACAATGTCAAAATTCGTTTAAAAACACTCAATGCCTACGTGGTGGCTATCATGAAAAGCACGTCTATGTGAAACTTATATGTCAAACATTGTGACCGAAAAACATTGCCACAGTATTTATTACCTTCATTGTATTTTTAAGCAGAGAGTTAAGGGAATCTTTGCAAAGGACTTTTACCCGCGGGGCTTCGGAATAAGCTGATTTAAAATTAGGGAACTTATTAGAAACAACTCAATACGGTGTCTGGAGTTACAATAATACAATTTTCTACAACTGGGAACAGCAGAGAAATATGAGCAGCTTTTAGTCTTGTTACAATTTATAGACATTCTGTAGTTTCTGTGCTAAAAGCTTGAAAACAATTATTGGTACGCGATTCGAAGTGATTAAAGTGAGCAAAGGCAATTGTATACTGTAGGTGAAATTAAATAAGGCCTTCTTTTCGTATTTATTGATAAACTTGTGCAGAGAACAAGCGAGGAATTATTTACACTGTAACATTATTACAGTTTACTGTAAAATCTATAAAAAGGTTACCTTTTTAATTACTCTAAATTGTTCTACATAAAATGTTTCTTTTACGACACAGACTGGACAACATTTGGAGCTTAAACTGCCCGTTTTAAAACGAATAGTAATTATAAATATGTTTAGTCTAACTACTAGATTGTATATTAAAGTATTAAAAATTCATGTGGTTAAATTTAGCAGGTTTATTAAAATTGATCTAAGATAGAGATACTTAAAAGACACTTAACTCATTATTAATCTTGAACTTATCTCACCTAACTAAATTTGATAACGATAATTATACCTTTGTATTCGGTTCTGATAGGTACCCGAGAGCAATTCGCCGATTAAGCTCCGGTTGAACGACTCTTTTGTTAAATGGAATTGAACTATTACCCGATATCGATTAGGGTATTCTTATATGAAAGATAGCTTTTATAGGCTTCGCGAATTCATTATAGTTTTTGCCGCGAAGTCTATGTCTTTGTAATACAAAACCTTTCCACGAATAACTTTCCACGATATATAAATACTGATCGCAATTCTCTTGATTGAATCAACCATTACTTAATTTTATTCCTGTCGTCACACTTGTACCTTATTTACCACAGGTCAACAGTTTACAGACCTTGCCATACCTACAATGGACAGGAATTTCATTAAATCAATTTGGAATGAGAGGTTAGAACCAATTAATTCAAACTTAGAAATAAATCGTAGAAAATGGTCTAAAAGTGAAAAATTTGGCCGCATAGATTTAAATTAGATTTAGATTTATTTATTTCATAATATAACAATACAATATAATTTATCCCAAGTCAATTTATACGACTTTATATTATGATCGTCAAAAAATTATGAAATGTCAAAAATGATAATAATAATAATAAAATTAAATTATACAACAATTAACAAAATTATTTAAATAATAATCATACTACTAAAATCACATGATTTATAACAATAAAAATCCGCGTCAATAATATAATGTCGAAAACTTAAATAATCATCAGTTACACAATACATTAAAATTAAATCAAACAAAACTATAATTTAAAAAGTCATACGACTTATAAATGAAACGCAAACAATGTTTGGTGCCTATCTATTTCTTTTATCAAATAAATTTGTTAATAAAATACCGACTCCAAAAAACAATAAAAAATAAAAAATATATATTGTTACTAACATGTGATTTTACGCTTCTTATTGAACAATGTAGACGATGTAATGTGATTTAATTTTTGAAGCCGATCCCGTTTAAAGAAATTGTTTAAAGTTGACGAAATGGCACCGACTACAAAAATTACAATAGGTATGTCTACATTGTTCAATAAGAAGCGTAAAGTCCCTTGCTAGAAGGCAATTATTTTTATTTTTAACTTTTTAGTGTTTTTTAGTGTTGGTTTTTTTTTCTCACACTTTTTAGTGAATCATTACCAGAGTGCATCGCATAACGATTCCGATAAGCTCAAACACGGCTCAGCTACACAATTTTATTACGGTTCCGTTGCTTACATTCCGGCTTCAATCACTAGATCAGATTGATTGTGATATTACATCAGGACGGTTACCTATCTGAAACACTAATAAAGTTTGTCCGTTTTTCTTTTCGGCGAACACTATCCGACCGTTTGTCCGAATGCTCACTTCAAATGTCAACAGTTGGTCATTTATGGTATTATTATTTTTATTTGTTGATAAACTCACCATTCCCAATTATTGATTTATCCGTGAAATCATTATTCCGATGTAACGATTCGGTTGGTAAACTATTCGTATTTTTTAAATAGACTTAGCTGTATTTGGCAGTGCAACTGCAGAATAGGAGCTCCCGTAATCTTCTAACCTATCCGCTTTAGAGTCGGTTTTGCCCTAACAGGTCTTTCTGGGCTTTTTTTGCCAAATAAAAATTTGTTGAATCATTATTAGGTAACATATGTTCAGGTTTAATGAAAATTGACAAAGCGTGTAGAATGTGGAATGTCATGCTGGATAAGTGAAAAATGGGTTGTGAAACAAAAGACGAAAGCAGTGAAAAGTCAAATTATTGTAGTGGTAAAAGTTATTCGGACAAATAATTTGTTCGGATAACATCAAATGGAAAATGAAAAAAATTTAATTAATAAAAAGACAAAACCTATAAGTTTTCGGACAAATAAAATTCGGTAAAAAAAGTTTAGTGGTTGCGATAGGTTACCCATCAGGACCATTTAACTTGGCTTCGTCATAGTCGCTTCAATATCTTGAGCGAAATATCTTAGCGCCACCCATGGAACACTAAGGGTTTTGCATGACCATCCGTCATCTTCTTCATCAGTTCCCGTTCACCAAATGCTACTTACTGGATGCAAATGATCGAATACTAGAATCGTTATATGTTTCCTATGAGGTTTTTGAGGAGGTCCCTCGATTCCCCATGGATCCAATCCTCAAAACCAATCATCAAAGTTGAAACATACTTTCACACAAAGAAAGAATTTGCCAAATCGATTCATAAACGACGAAGTTCTGAGGTAACAGACATTTAAAACAAAGAACATACAACTTAATTTAGAACCTCCTCCATTTTTTAAGTCGGTTTAAAATCTAGACTTATCCTCTCGTTTAAAGATCGAAAGATCCGCATTAAAGACCTTCAAGATAACCGAAGGTCTATCCGACGGCTCTATCAGGACCTCGCATCACCGGCCTTATCTGATAGCGTGCAACGCAAACTTTACATATTCTTGGGCCTTATTAGGAAAAATATCAAAGGAATAGTAATTTGTTATACTGGTGCAAAGTTGTATTTTAACCACGCGTGTGGAATTGAAACACGAGCAAAGAATTAATTCTAGGGTAGCGAGACTGTTCTATAATAGAATCCTGAGGGAAGCGAGTGGTTCAAAAATAGAATCCTGAGCGTAGGTAGTGTTGCAACATGAGATAAATAATAACTTCGCAGCCGTGTGTAACACAAATCTTTTCACCTAAGTAAAGCGAGCAAAATAGACAAAAGAAAAAAAACGAAAATATGTAAAATCATCGCCTTTTTTTATTCACTATATGTTTTGAATTGAATACAATTCAATATAACATTATTTTTGCGTCTATACCACCTGATTTGATGTGACAATTTAATCAGATGGGGGAAAATTGTCCTGACCTTTACATGTTATTATGTAATAAAAAAGTAACTGATAACACCTTCGGATTTCAAATTATTCTTTGCACTCTTGTGGATAAAATGCAGTTTTGCTATTTGTTTTTAAAGAATAAATAAGGGCTTTCCAGGCTAATGAGGTGAAAATCTTGTTAGTAATGTTCAAATAACGTTAACGAAAGTTTTCTGTGAACTTTGTAATATACAAATATAACTGAGGGTCGATTGTTTCCAATTTAAGGATGGTTAAATACTGTTAATGTAACCCGCCCTAAATGTTGCATACGACATGATCATAATTTTCTTTTAAAGTAATAAACGTAGAAACAAAATGCTACGCCTCATTTGCAATAAATGCCCTTTCATATCGAGTATCATCACTTTCATAATTGAACTGAGTACGGAGTTGTAAGCTTATTTACCGGAAAAGGCCGCGTCGACAGCGGCCGTCGCTCGGCATGCTTTCATTCATCCCGCACATACAGCCTTCTTACCCCTAGCAATATCACTTTACGCTGAAACTCTACACTCGAACAGTCTGCCACTCTTCCCTCCCTGTCGCTCACACAAAACGAATGGCTGATAGAGAGAAACGAGTAAACAAAATCAATACTGTCTGGAACACGCCCACCGGCTCAACACAACTGCGCTTCCTCACTGTAAATTCAATAAAATAAAAATGGGTGAAAATCATTAAAATCGTGTTAAGAAAATCTCTCGATCCGCTCAATATGATCTTCTCTCCAATGTTTGCGAGATAAGTTGGGGTTGTGTGTGAGAGTGAGAGAGCACATGTTTCGCACGTGGCGGATCACGTTACAATGTTTACCTGACGGTCAGGTGAGAGCCGCTAGCGCCACGCAGCTGATATGTATCTACCTACATAACAGTCCGTGAGCTCTTAAAATGACATTCGGGTTGTAGAAAGATACTTTGCGTATCGGCGATGACATGCGAATGTGATACCTACTGCTGTTCTGCTTTCTTAATAACTAACAAAACTTTATAAACGTACCGTAAAAAAAATGTTCTTCCATCAATACATTTTCATTTTTAGGGTTCCGTACCAAAATGGTAAATTTTACCTTTCATATGACTTCCCCACTTGACATATTCACTAGACTTTGAAATTTTGAACCACCTTTTATCTGTCATTTTTCATAGACAATAAAAATAAATAATATAGAAAGAACATGTTCTGTGCATCTGGATACCCTTCTTTATAACTACTCCAAATTTCAAATCGATAGCATAAGTAGTTCTTGAGATATTTAGCGATGTGACAGACAGACAGACAGACAAAGTGAAACCATAAGGGTTCCTTTTTTACCTTTTTAGTACAGAACCCTAAAAATGTTATTAATTAAGAGTAACTACTTGTATAATTTTAGTAACACAGAACCTGAATCGTGAAACTTAGAAAACGTACTATTTAAGAGAAAACTATTAATGGAGAGAATTAGGATTAGGATTACCTCTCAATTTTTGCATTAGAAACTAAATTTATACGAAAATATGAAGGTAGTAAAGAAGGTCTACCTAACAAATCTTAGAAACAGCCATATCACTTAAACTTTAGTTTACTTTAGCAATAGTTTATATATGTGCGAGTGCAAAGATGGGGAATGCTTTTCTTAACTTCAATTACAAGTAATGCGCAGTGAGCCGGTGCTAGTGATGCGATACGTAGGTGGAAGGAGGCGCGGTACGCGGCAGCCCGCAGCCGCACCCGCGGCCATGGTTTGCATTTTTATCAACCGACGACAGCCAACATTTTATTTTGCGTGCCATAAATATGGAACTAGTGAAGCCGAACACACGCTCGAATATACATTTTCATGCAAACTTATCTGAAACTATGCATAAATAAGCAGCAACAAAAGGCTTCTCTTCAACCTCTCTGTAAAATAAAACTCGGCAAATTGTTATTTCTTGCAGCTTCCCGTTCGCAAAGCCAACAAGTATTTCGCTTAAGGTTTTTGTTGGAAATGGTTGTTATTTCGGTTTACGGGGAAGATTATCTCTTTCCGCCAGGTAAATAGGACTTTAGAGGTAATTTCATGCTACTACGAGAAACAGTAATGGTAACGCAGGAGACGATATTATTGTTTGGTGACAACACATACAATGCTTTTTTTCACCTGCTATTCAGAAATTCATTGTTGCCCTCAAATTAAGTGTTGTATAATAATCACTCTTTTCTGAATAGCAGATATTAAAAGCAGTATTAGGTATGTGCCACTCGGTAACAAAATTATTTCCATTGCTTAAACACTTTAAACCCTCGTTACGCTCAAAATTCAATATAGCGTCCTCGCCCTCGCCTTAAATACATAATTTTGCTTCCTTGAGATACAATCTACTATTACAGTGACAACTTAATAATGGCTTTTTATCCCGTTTATTTAATACCCATGCGAAAATATTTTCTTGCCTACCTACTAGTTTCTAAATAGTAATAATAATAATAATACGCCTACTTGGTACTTTAGCCTTGTTGGTAATGGCCCTGCCTACGAAGCTGGAGGACCCGGGTTCGAATCCTGGTCAAGGCATTTGTGATGAACACAAATATTTGTTCCTGAGTCTTGGATGTTTTCTATGTACAAGTATATATTTATCTATATAGGTATGTATATCGTCGCTCAGTACCCATAGTACAAGCTTTGCTTAGTTTGGGACTAGGTCAATTTGTGTATGATTGTCCACAAATATTTATTTATAAGTAACTGGATATCTCAGTGACGTTATAATTAATCCGAACCCATCCCGGAAGTAAGAGGAGGCGAATACCTAAACACTAACGTGATATGACACAACCCTTTTTTTTGGACGGGGGGAAAATCCTTTATGGATACTCCGGCGCGGTGGTTATGTCGGACTTGCACCGACTAAAAACTCCCGATTGTCCTCCTCTGTCCGGCTCTGGGATCTCCTACGGAACACGCCAGTGCCGCCCTAGAATTCACTTTGTGGGTCCCGTTATGTTTCTATGGACGATCGTAGCCCCCAGCTACGACCGTCTACGACCCCGAGGACCCCCTTTTAGTCGCCTTCTACGACAGGCAGAGGATACCGAGCCGTATTCTATGCCCGGGCTACAGGAAACAGGACGCATTACGACACAACCCTGCAACAAAAACATACCTACTTACTACATATTACATGAAAGCCTAATACGCTTACGGATATTTATCTATTATTATATTCATCTGATTTTAAGTATGTATGTGTATAGAATATATTGAAACACGTAGGTACCTCTTTCGCTCTTGTTACAATGACAATACGTGTTTGAGGCATTAAAAAAGTATTTCAGTTTATTGTACATACATTCGACTACAATGAGATATGAGATGTAGGTAGGTACATCTCATTGTATTTAGTAATATGTGGCTACTTATGGATGGATACCAATGGCAAAAGGTAATAAAGTGGATACATCACTTTGTAGTTGACGGTACCTATATAATGTATATCTACTTCACACCACTACATATCAGTCTTAAAAAGTATTTTAAGCCAATCTTAGGAATATATATCTTATTTTATCAGAGTATCGCCTACAAGTGTACGGCGGCGCGTCTCATTATTGCTGAGAACGGGGTATGTGGATCGAATATGAAATGACACGCCTGTTCCTTACGATACCCTAAACGTGCAAAGACTGTGATGATTTATTACCTACGAATTGAGTCGTAATTATAAGTATGTATTTTTTTTTACAGAAAGTTTGCTGCTGAAAAGAATATAATTTGATAAAAAGGTGGGTTCTAGTTTGAGCACAGAATAATATACCTAGTTAATAAGTAATATTACACAGTTTGAGAGAGAAACGAAGTCACGGGTGTTTTTTTTTTGTAGATAAGTAATAGAAGCAACTCCATTAAAAGAAAAGTTTAGGATAACTATACGAGTAAATAGCCACCATCGGTTCGACGCCTACGACGCATATATACGTCACGGCATCCAATGCGATATCAACCTACATGCATTTCTATAGGGTTCAACTTCGCATTTGACATTCCTGTCATGACGTGTGTGTTGGACAGCGTTTGTGTTTGACAGAGCGCTGAAAAGGTTAAGAGGCCGATAAAAAAATACGATTACCTATAAAACCTTAAATATGTCAATAAGTTATAAAATAAGGGAAGAAATTATAAATTCGAGCAAATAATATTATGCGCAATGCAGCAAACGCAGCGCATTTCAAGTGATTTGTTTGGTTTGCGAACGGCGTAATACGTCGGCGCAAGTCATGACATGCATGTGGCTCATATTATGTGCGTCAGGATGTCGGCTGGACTTATTATTGATTTTGAAGATAGTTTTATTAACTCTTTCAAAGGCAGCACCAATGTAGAGTTTAAAAAAAAAGGTAGTTTCGCGATGGTGATATATTTCTCTCTTCTTTTTTTACAGAAATGCGATCTAATTTGAACCTCACAAACGGCTATTTAATTTTTATTCATAGTTTAATTTAAAGTTGTCGTGTCCCGGCGAAAAAAATAAACAATAGCATTCTTTTGTTATAATCCCGGGGATCCCAGGGATCGGTAGACGTAGGGTTAACACACAACACACATCACATTTTGTAGATATAGTTCAATGAGTAATAAATAATGGCGATAATAATATCTCTGACTGTGCTTCGTGCCAGGCCTGTTTCTCTTGCCACTTCGGCTAAATTCGGCTCGCGCTCACCTCCAGGGTAAGTGAACGAGAGCACATGTTAAGTACGCAGTGGAGCGAGATTGCATGCTTTGGTTTCCTCTCTGCCCGAACTAAATGTCAGATTAAATTTTGGTAACTCAGTAGAACCGACCCTTAGGCCGAGTTTCATAAAGATGCGTTAGACCAAGAGTCAGATCAAATTTTGGTTACCAGTACTTACATTTATAAAACCGAGCCTTACACAGATGTAATTATGTATTACTTGTATATTTTATTTATATTTGTCATGCGCGGTTACTATCATCTGCGTCAAGCCTAATGTGTCAAGACGAGTGCGCGCAACACAAGTAAATTAGCTTTCAATCCCATACGTTTATTGAGATAGACCTTAGACTCTTAGACGCACGACAAATCATACTATCTGACAAAACGCTACATTTCGCCTCTTGAAGCGCCTCGTAATTGCTACGATCTAGACGAAACTAGTCGGGAAGCAATAAATGGCCGTGGCGCTTGTTACACTCACTTCGGAACTGCTAACTGTGGCCAAGTGGTGCGCTCCACGAAACCCTTCCCCGCGTCACGTGAACTCATCTTACTTTGGTTGTATTAGATTTTTCTTAAATTTCTGAACGTATGATTTTATTAGCTCATAGATATGTAGGATTGGTACTTTTTGATGGTTGTGTATGCTGCTGACTGCTAGACGATGAATAGGGAACGATAGAACATGGTTTGAGTTATTTTCTACTGACGAGTAGGTACGTAATTATCGTTATATTGACGTGGAAACATCGATAATTATGCATTTTCTCTATGTCGCATAACATGTGCTCTTTTAAGCACGCTACATTTATTTGTTTGTAATTCACGTAAACGTGATAAAAATGTCGAAACATTTAGGCGCTACCTCTGAAAATAGATAAAACTAAAGAGGATGCCGAATTTATGTCATTTCGCGCCTAAATGGGGAGTGGGAGAGCACTGCTTAAATATTATTTTTGGCGTAGTATAATGATCATATTTACAGCCATGAAGGAAACAATGGCACATCAAAATTCTGAATTAAATGAGCAATGGGCATGTAATGCTTAATGAAAAAAAGTGATAATATTTACCCGATACATGTGCCAGTAGATTTTTAGTGTTTTGCCAATGCGAAAGAAATAACGAAATCCTCCGTGGACGTACTGTATAATATCAATATCACACTATTTATATGACGTATTTGTATGTAACATGCGAAAGTAACTCTATATCTATTACCTCTTCACTCTTAAACCACTTAAGGAATTTAAATTAAATTTGATATGAAGATAGTTTGTACCCCGAGGAACGACACGGTATAGTTTTTATCGCGGGCAAAATCTAGTATTTATTTATAACATACAGCTGATATGCTCGCAGTGGGCAATTTCGGGCTGAAAATGATGATGACATACTTCCACTGAATGTTAATTCGTGGGTAAGTATGTACCTACTACGTATTTATTGTTAAATTAGCATTCGAATTACATTGATATCTATTATAATATCGCTTTCCGACCAAATTAAATGGGAACCGGATTTCAACGTTTGATTTATCTCATTTCCAATCCGATGATAATTTCATATAATTGAACGATCAGTTTGGGATACTCAAATTAAATTAAGGTATTTAATTTATCTACAGCGCAGGTGAATTACGTCCCATTTATCAGCTTTTACAATGTTATTACTGCAGCGTGGAAATTATCATTTCTAGGTTTAATTTTCCTTAAGAATACTAATCAACGAGCTCCACAACTTTAAGATAACGAACAATACGGATTATAATACTGGTCCCTTTAATTAAAAGTCCGCCGTAAAAGTATTAGCACGTTCCGATATAATTATAAAGAAAAGCGTTAATTACGACTCTTCGAAGAGTACGTACGTATTTTATAGCAGATTACTCCAACCAAACTACCTAGAAAATTGATTGGAAGGAGCTAGAATTGTCATAGTTTCCTTAATATCTAATTAAGTAAAATTTACTCAATAATCTTAAAATAAATGGCAGTGGTTACACAGGTCTATGGCCACAATAAGCCTAAAAACCAACATACATGTTTTAAATCCCACCACAACGACAACTTTAAACGTTTGTAGATCTTGAGGAGTTGCCGATCCTTTATTTATTCGAGGTATAAATCAACCATAAACATGTTCCATGTTCAGGTTTGACGACAATATCGGTGAGCAGACAAAAGGAGCGCTCAGGCCCAGCGGCGCCCGCGTACCGCGCGAGGTTAAGCAACGTGGGCAGAGGTTAGTTCTTGGATTGTGATGACTTTGAGTGGTTATTAACTGAGCGCTTCCGTGTTTTGGAAGGCACGTTATGGCGTTGATCCCGGCTGCTGTCTGTGATAGTTAAGCCTAGTTAGAGGTCTTCGGGCGGCTTGAGAACTTCTAACAGTCAAGTTGCCCCCACTCGCTTAACAAGCCTAATTCCAATATGACCTGGTTTCCCCTCGGGTTGGAAGGCCAGATGGTAGTCGGTTTCGTAAAAACTAGTGCCTACGCCAAATATTGGGATTAGATAGCGGACCCCGGGCATCCTTGGATTGGATGCAACTGTACTGGAATAACGCTAAGAGGATGATGATGATCGGTGAGCAAACAAAAATACCGTCTTAGACGTTGAACCTCACCCTTCTAAACCAACTACTTTTGTAACTATACGAGTATAATTAAATACATATGTCGCTGTATATCATAACGGCTTTATATAATATATTACGTATTTTGCTCATGACCACGATGCCTAATGATACGAAAGTTGTTTGCGAACGTAGCAAACAAAATATTATATGACTACTTCGCACTTACAAAACAAACAGTAAAACAATACGTTGAAAAAAATCTCCATATTTAAAAGTAGGTAAGTGAGTGGGCGAGTTACATAGAAGATAGTTGGAAGACCTCCAAATATATTTCTATTATATACCGATTTTTCAGTTGTTCAGTTTTTTGTTTTGTTTTTGGCATTCAAATTATGGTCAAAATTATTGACTTAATTTAATGTCATGGTATGATCATATTGTAAAGGGAAGATTTGGTTATTTGTCCCGTTTCATTTTCTTCATTAGCACATCCGTGCGAAGCGTAAAATAGGTACATATTAAATTGGTCTCAACAATTTCATTATTGTTGTCATGCAATTCTGTGTCATAATTATAACTCATGCAATGAATTATTTAGCTTCAAAAACCTAAGCCACAGTCTACAATATATCACCTAGATATTCTAATAATATGTAACCGAAAGGAATCTTGTGGGCCTGTATACGATGCTGCAGGACGGCAAGGTAGTTCCTTATATTCAGAGAACAGAGCGGGCGCGTGCCTTGAATACACGACGACGGAACCCTGGATCCCTTCTATATAAAGATTTATTCCCATCTGTAACTGAGAAGGCGACGCGACAGTTTTTCCCAATTATAAGGTGTAAGCACCCCATTTATTAACATCTCGTCAAAGAAATCACGGACCGTTTTCCCGTGGGGCGCTGTTGGTACTTTAAATTAATGTGCTTTAAGAAGTAAGTTTGCGTTGGATTCAGTTTTGATTTTATTTAGTATGCGCTATATAATTCATAAAAAATAGAAAATATTTTTTTAGTAATTGATTACTTTCTGCTTTAAATAAATATTTGATTTGGAATGCAAATGTCCGTCTGGGACCCACTCCGAGATTGACCTGAGGGCTGTATCGAAAGGTCAGCGCTGGCCATTGCGCCGTCACCATATTGATAGGAGCATAAAGCCGTCGTTTCACTGTACATACTTTATACTTTTTGCTTCTTGAATCATGCTATTATTGTCACGTATAAGTTCTATTTCAATAAGTATCTTTGACAATGCAACTAAAAAGATATTCAGCAGGCATGGACTTATTAAAAAATATATTAAACATCAAACCCTCCGGGGTTATTAGATATCACTACATGTCGTACGCCACCATAAAATAATTACACTCTATACGTTAATCAGCATCAAAAGTAGCTACCTACGCTTAAAATTCAAATGTCAAAACCCTTATTCTCTTCTAATGGTGACTCTACTGAATGTACATTCATGATTGATGCATTCGAAATCGTACAATCCACTGCTTTACGCAACGAAGTTTAGTTACTTGCCAAGCATCCTTCTTTACGTATAAGTAGTTAGTATCTAAAGGCCTCTTTTGCAAAACATCTTCGACACAAACCCACGAAATTAGACTGTACCTATTGTATAAGTAGTTGCAAGCTTTCTTTGTCCGTGTTTGGGAACTTAGAACACTAAAACGTTTTCAAGTGTGGCTTCAAGTGTGGCAGTACAGCGTACGGTGGCATAATTGCACCCATTCGCATCCGCTCGCTAAATCAATAAAAAATATATAAATTTTCAGGGAAGATTATAGCTACAGAGAGTATCTTACAGGGTGACTTCTAAATGGTTATACAAAGTAACAAAATCGGATTCTATCCATGGTTCTCAATGTTTTCGTAACACCTGTATACAAATACAAGATCCATGATTCTGATTCACCTTTACCATCGGACCAACCTTTTATAAAAAAAACTGATACTTAAGTCATAGGAAAAGGTCATCAATTGAGTAATCGAAATGTATGAAAAAGCAGATTTTTGGCCTGTTAAACCAATTGTCAGATCAAGTTCGGTAACTCGGTACATTTTTTGTCATAACTTACTGACATATTATTATGAGTTGTGCTCCGAAAAACTGTTCGACATGTTGCCCACGGCCGCATTCTACCATCGCATCGCTTGCCGTCGGCAGCGCATTCATTCTCACACCTTAGAACCGAAATGTTCGCGTACGGTACGGTTTCAGAGTCCTCATTTGGATGCTCCACTTGTGGAATGAGCTCCCTCCCGAGGGACTACAGTATGGGGTTCTTCAAGAGAGGAGTGTTAAAATTTTAAAGGTAGGCAACGCATGTGCATTGCCTACCTGAGCGATCAGCGAGCACTAACAAGCAAGCCACACCCAAAATTGTACCCCTACTTTCAAATGTTAACAGTTTTAACAAAACTCTTACTAAGACTTGTTTTCTCCCGCCAATCGGGCGTAATTTGGTTTAGAAGAAATAAAAAGCGAATGTCCCAGCTGGGTACGATACGCGAATAGCTTCGAGGCGCGGCCGTAAGTTGAGAACTTGAACCAACTTTACCGTACAGCCACTGGACGGACGTTGTACTTATATGTGATAGCTGAATTTGTTTTTTGAAACGCTAGCAATATAAATAAATAAAAGGACATGGCTGATACACTGACGGATAAGCGTTCAGACGTTCTTCAAAATGATAGAAACTAGAAATAGGGAAATATCTGTGGACAATCTTACACAAATCGACTTAGTCCCAAACTAAGCAAAGCTTGTACTATGGGTACTAAGCGACGATATACAAACTTATAGAGATAAATATATATATACTTAAACACATAGAAAACATCCATAACTCAGGAACAAATATTTGTGTCCATCACGCTTTAAATGCTTTGACCAGGATTCCAACCCGGGACCTCCAGCTTCGTAGGCCTGGTCACTACCAACTAGTCTAAAGAGGTCGTCCTAAAGCTAAATAAATAAGACAACTACTTATTGTAGTTACTTTTACCCGTACAGTGTAGCAAGGTAGGTATGTATCATGTTTATTCCGTCATAGAAGAAATCCGAAGTATCATTCGAATTTACTCACTTTTACGAAATCTTTCTACATCTTAATATGCTACATGAAAATGATATCATATAATTACATAGGTGTAGAGGTTTACAACAACTTAGGTATAATTTTAAATAAACGTAATATCACATATTTTCCTTGAAACCTACAATTGCTAGAAGAGGCACCGAAAATTACCGCTTCTGGGAAAACATGCGTGAGTTTAATGTTTATTTTTGAATATAGGATGTGATATAATTATGATGTAGATGGCAACTGCGTATAGGTAATCACGTTTGTAAAATATGAATGCAGCCGCTTTGACAATTGCATACATACTCGGAATCCACCGGCATTACTGAAATACCTGCTAAGAAAGATAATAAGTAAACTAAATATAAAATATTTCTGATGGGCCAAATTAGAAGGGACCTTATGGCGACAAGCGCTAACGTTGCACCGATTCACTATTGCAATAAAGGCGAAGTGCCGGCAGCCATAAGGTCCCTTTTGATTTGGATTATCACATTTATTGTATATCACTAAAGATGCAAAACAGCTTTTTCGTTGAAGATTTTCATCTCAAAATAGAAGCAATCGGATCAGTGACAAGACCCTTACCATACAGGAAACTCTGGAATAGAGTCAATTTAGAAAACTAATTTTTATTACGCTGTCTCGGACGAGAAGAGAAAGGGAAAGAAAGACATCTAAGTAATAGATTGAATTGCCTTGCATAAACGTTCCTTTGGTACTTTATTTCAGCCAGGGTTCATCCTTATGTTGTAGAGTAATTTATGTAACCTTAAAGAATGGCACGTCTAATTCTAACTAAGAGAGGTACAGCAGAACACTATCTCGCTCATATTTGGAACAGCCCAACTTCGGAAGGAGGTACCTCCACCTTACAGAAGACCGCAGCCACAATAACACCATTACCTGCTCTTTAGGTATGTGGTGTTGAGTTCCTGGTGGTGAATAAGGCCGCCAGAGCTCGCAAGGATACGCTGTATTGAGTTGAGAGTAATGTACCTGCATAAATGTCAACACAAAAAAACCGGTCAAGTGACCGAGGGTTCCGTACACAGATGTGTACCGGTTCCAACCCTATTCATTCAAGAAAATCTCAAGAACATGGTGTAGAAATTTAACGCTGTGAGTACAGCGCCATCTATCGATGAAATTTGTTACAAATTTAATTTGAGCGACTGAATAACTTAGTATGTATGGTGGTTTTTCAAAGGTTCTTTATCACGTGAATCGATTTAAATTTTTTTTTCTTTATTTGAAAGAAGGTACTTTCAGCATAATCGCGTAGGAACTTATCAAACAAAATTACATGCAAAGGTGATTAAATTACAAACTTATAACTTAGTATAGAAATGTTTATCATTGATAAACAAAAAGAAAGACTAGTTAGAGCTATAGTAATATTTTTTCACCTCACTAGCTCGGAAAGCCCTTTTTTATTCTTTAAAAACAGATAGCAAAACTGCATTTTATCCACAAGAGTGCAAAGAATATTTGAAATTCGAACGCGCTATTTGTAACTTTTTTAAACATGTAAGGGCCAGTCCAGACAGTCCAGCAACAATCATTTTATATATTGTGCTGTTGTGTTAAAAAACTAGTACCTACGCCAAATCTCGGGATTAGGTAGTGGACAACTATATTTAGGACGCAACTGTCAACGTTAGGACGAGGGGGAAAAAAAAATCCTCGCTCTAGTGAGGTGAAAAGATTTGTGTTATACACGGTTGCAAAGTTATTTTACGTCTCGTGTGTTGCAACACTCGCTACGCTCAGGATTCTATTTTTGAACCACTCGCTTCGCTCAGGATTCTATTGTCGAACCACTCGCTTCGCTCGCGGTTCAACCATAGAATCCGTTCGCTGGCTCGTGGTTCAATCCTAGAATCCATTCGCTAGCTCGTGTTTCAATTCCACACTCGCGGTTAAAATACAACTTTGCACCCTTGTATAACAAATAACTATTCCTGTAAAATATACAATGGTTCATCATTTCATGTTTTTTCCTTGGTAAACTTCGGAGAGATAAGGGGGGTGGATGGGTACTTATTTTTTACATTTTCCCTCATAAATTGAAAATGATTCAACCTATCAAAAATTGTTTCAGAATGTGTAACTCAAGCCCTTTCACATGACACCCCACTTGATATATGTATTCACTAGACTCAAATTTTGAACCACCTATTTATCTGTAAATTTTCACGGAGAATTAAAAAAATATTTAAAAAAACATGTTCTATGCTTTGAGGTTACCCATTTTTATAACTTTTCCAAATGAAATCGATAGCATAAGTAGTTCTTGAGATATTTAGCGATGTGACAGACAGACAGACAGACAGAGTGAAACCGTAAGGGTTCCTTTTTGGCCATTTTGGTACGGAACCCTAAAAGTGCCAATGCGCTTGTGAATCTTCTGGAGTCGCAAACATCCATAGGCGACGGTATCTACTTACCATCAGGCAGGCCGTAAACTTGTTTGCCACATTCGTTGTATAAAAGAAAATCTAGCAGGCCCTTTAGGTTATGATTACAGTTTGTGTTCGTAAATATTATGAATTCTTAATAAGAAAATAAAAGCCACAGATTACAAAACATTAAATATTGACTTATACATCATTTCCTTTGTGAATAATCAAAGTTACAGGGAGAAACTTTCATATGTTACTGAGTGAAAGACTTCGGAGGTTCAGGATTTATTTATTCATTGAAATTTTAATAAGGGGCGAACGCGCACCTTTGTGAATCGACCCTGCTCCACGCGTGTGTTTTGGGAGAGGTAGGGCACAGCTAAATGTCATCTTGCTCGAATTTGGAGCAGCTCAACTGGGGAAGTACCTCCGTCTTGCAGAAGACCACAGCCATAATAACATTATCTACTATACAAGTATGTAGTGTTGTGTTCCTCCAGGTGAGCAAGGTTGCCAGAGCTCCCGAGGATGCACTGTGTTGAGAGCGAGGGACCAAAATTTGTCCCTTCTGTTGTCAACACAGTGCATCCTCAAATTTTATAAAGGGTCGGCAACGCGTACGTGACTCCTTTGGAGTTGCGGGCGTCTATAGGCTGCGGTGGCCGCTTACCATCAGGTAGACCGTAAGCTTGTTTGCCACCGGCGTTGTATAAACGCGTAATACGCCACACCAGAGATTAATAACAATAGACGGCGCCGATAGTAATTATTACAATGCAGCTTAACTTCATATTCATTTGAAACTCAGGCTCAATGTAAAAACGGCGCGGCAGTTTCTGTAGCCTTAATATCCGCTGTTTCAGACTCGTAACCGGCTAACAATATTGCATTGCGTACGCCACGCGCTAGTTCCGTACTTATCGCGAAAGTTTCAGCCGCGCCGGTCGGGGGCCGGGGCTGCCACCGCGTGGGGCGGGGTGGCGCTGCAGTATCGATCGCGTCTGCTGCACGCTGCACCGCTGTCTTCCACAGATCAGCCCTATCGTGCGCCGGTTAGAGCCTCGCTACAGTCGCTACACTCTAGCACTAAAAAGGCTTTGCTCACGCACGCCGCCGCTGCCGGCCCGCACGCCGATCTGTTCCGAAGCGTGCGAAGTCGCCAGGTTTCATAGGATTAAGCTAAAACATTTTATTCGCATCGCCTCCCAGCCTCCGAGTCTTTGCACTCGAGCATTGAACAAATCCCGGTTCACAAAACTATTTATCTCACCACTCGTTAGTTGTTAGTATTACTCATGGTTAGCATTTCAACGTGTATAATACTTAATCGAAATGTATGTGTTGTATATTTCTAGTAATTACTTAGAACATCACTAAACACCTGCGGGTAGTACCAACTTTACTCTGGAGTACTCCAAACCAATAGTTACGGGTAAGCGAAACTTTAACCGCAGTTTCTAATTGGATTAATTTCAGCTAACAAACAAAAAGATGACTAATAAATATAAACTGAACACTATCTCGTTACAGTGTAGCTGGAGTCGCACTACAGCCTGGCTATGAAATTTATAACGATGGACCAAGTTGAGAGTTGCCAGCGTTGAAAATATTGCAAGCCGCACTCGTTTGGGGCAAATTAAATGAAAAACGAAGTTTCACCGCGTGGCGGACAAAGTTGGCCACTCAAGTTTTCTGGAGAGCTGGTGTAGACGCCGGCCGGCTCCGTCGTCGACTATTTACATTACTTCATAACACTCACTAATCTACATTAGAAATCGAAATCCTTTACTGCTGCCATATCAGTAGGTAATGATATAACTTATAATCTTAAAAATAAACGAGTCGGGCATAACTTGTAGTCCATGATTAGGCATATTGAGATAGGGACGTACGAATCCAAGAACGAACATCAAAATTGGTTGGACTAATCTTGGAAAGAATTCGTTCTTAGTCGAATTGGCAATGTCTCACAGTTTGACGTAGACAGCTCTACGACGCCTTGGTTTCGTCATGAATATTAAATATTTTTGACATTATTTACTTACTTATATATTATATCTAGTTCAAGCGAATATTTTAACCAAAATTATAGTCTTAGTGAGTCAAATCGATACCACGCGACAAACACAAGAATTGAATAGCATCTTGGAAAAGCGCCAAAGGCCCTCGACCTCCTGAACGCACTGCCCTCTCCACTAGTGTTTCACTGAGAATCCCTTTGCACGTTATTTAGACACTGGCGTACCCTGAGGAAATGCGCTTTCATATTGACGGTAAGGGCGCGCTTTATTCGAGGCCGGACAGAATTTTTAAGATGCAGTCGTCATATGTATCAGTATTACAACTTCTCAGTCTAATAAATTGGTAAGACAATTCAGTACACTACAACTACGTCCTTGATTTTTTAAGCGTTTAATTTTATCCTTTTTAAATTCAATTATTTATATTTCTACAGTCAAGACCAATCAAATCGGGTTGGGGTGTACATTTTCTTTCAAATGTCCATATTCTTTTAGCTCATTTATTTGATTGAGCGCCAGAGTGACAGTAAATTATCTACGTCTAGCTACAAAATGTACCATAAAAAGATCTATAGACGTGTACCTTACGTCCCAGTGGCACATAAAAGCCTACTACAATTTCGCCCGAATACAATTACATCCACACATCCATAGCGCCACAGGTTATGTTATTTGCATGTTTGAAGAACGCCCCATTGATTCGAGTTACAAATCAAAGGGCGCGAGAACAAACACGGCAACGGCAAAAGCCAGACTGCAGACAGTTTGTTTATTTAAAGGAAAGCTTTGAACCTCGTGACATGAAGTTTATACAAAAACTCATTCCGACGCGGCGACAGATGATGTCGTGTAATTAATTTGACTGCGGATCGGACCGCTTCGGTATTACGGAATGTTTAGAAATGGTGTTTTACGGAGCATAAAATAGGTCTCTTGGCAACGAAAACGAGAGCTGTGCAGCTATTACATTGGCTGTGGTTTAAGCCGGTGCAAAGTAGAGTTCATTCCGCATATTTATTTGTAAATAGGTATCGTTAAATAATGAGACACCTGAGTGTTTAACTTATATTACCATATTTTTGAATTGAAATTGTCACTAAAACAAATTTCATATAAATCAGTTCAATGGTTATTTGCGTGGAAAGGTAATTGAGACATAATTGGCAGACAGAGTTTATTTCCGCATTTGTAAATTAGTAGGTATGCGTAGTTCGAAATAGATATCTTTACATTAGTTACTTCTTTTGTTTATTTAAATTTTACTCAGTCTCGCGATATACTTACTTACTGATATATTATATTTAATCAGATAAGCCGTTAATGCTGTACTCGATGTATATTTGAATTACGACCTATTAATGTATAAAAAATATATCCGCATGTAATGACGACGAACTGTTCAATACAATATTCATTTATCATTTATTTAATGCACCAGTAATTTTGTATGAAACACCAGAATGGTTGCTTTAAGAAGAGCCTGCTAGAGCATTGGAGCCTCGCCAGATGGCTCTCATGAAGAGCACCCTCCGCCAACTGCCGCTAATTGCTACCAACTCTTTCGAATTATCATAATTATACCCATACGATTATTAACGGCTCTATTAATCATGCCCTAAATAGACTTTGATCGACAACTATTCATTTAGTAACACTGAATAAACTTTTCTTACCTATGTATTTCCTTTTCGACACTGTTTTATTTAGAATATTTTGTTAATATTAAAAAATAAACAAATACGATAGCGGCCCTATTACCGGGGGTATCAAAATCGGCGCCCATCATCATCATCATATTTTACACGAATAAAGCTTGCTTAGTTGACTAACGGACCTCAAATGATTATTTATTATTTTCTGCATAACTTCTGAGTATTCGTATTATATATTTTTTGGCCTGAAAATAAGTTTAAAATGAAAAATAAAATACAGCGATGACAGTCGCCATTTTTTCTGTGGATCCTTTTACCGTGGTATACGAGGTTTCAGTTTGGTTCTTTGGGTCATTGTCAGTTGCAAAGACAAAAATCGTCCCTTCGGTGGTCAATAGCCGTAACCGTTAACGGTTTCTGTGTATTTAAGCTATGTTTTTAGAACATGGATTTATAGCAACGGAGACACTGTTTATGCGGGTTACTAGGCCAATCCAAAATTAAGCTTTGTAGCCCTTAACTTTTCATATGTCCACCGAAAAGACGCGAACCTAAATCTGACAACGACCCCTTTATGCTTTGTTTTTGGTATAGGTGATCGGTTATATATACTTTCTGACGGTTATTCCAATCTTGGTTTATTCACGCCATTAAATAACTATTTCCGTGGTATGGAAAGTATTCAATAAATCCTTAATTTTTAAGAAAAACTTCAGTCATCATCATCCTAGCCTTATCCCTAGTTACAGTACAGTTGCATCCAGAAGGATGCCCGGGGTCCACTACCTAATCCCAAGATTTGGTGTAGGCACTAGTTTTTACGGAAGCGACTGCCGACTGACCTTCCAACCAGAGGAGAAACCAGACCTTATTGAAATTGGGCTGTCAACTGAGTGGGCAACTTGACTGTTAGAAGTTCTCAAGCCGCCCGAAGGCCTCGAACTTGGCTTAACGACTGCAATCATAGCAGCCGGGATCAACGGCTTAACGTGCCTTCCAAAGCACGGGAGCGCTCAGTTAATAACCACTCAAAGCGGTCACCCATCCAATAAATAAATAAAGGCGAAAAAGTTGTTCTTGGGAAATTGTATAACATTCTACAATAAAATTCCAAGACACATTACTGAACTTACGAATTCTAAATTTAAATCTATCGTGAAACAGACACTTATTTCAAAAGCGTATTTGTATTGTATTGTACAAGTAATCTAACACAGAAATATTTTGTCCTTAATATTAAAAAAATATGTATGTATGTTTATATTGTAGCATTTGAATTCTGTAGTATTATGATACTGTTATTTTATATACATTGTATATTGTTTTGAAAAAATGACACCTCGCCGAGTTTCTTACACCGGTTCTTCTCGAGGTAGAGGTTTATTTTATGAACCGGTGGTAGTTTTTTGACTTTCATAAGTGCATGTAATATGCCTAAATTGAATAATGATTTAATTTAATTTCATTTCAATAACCGACCTAGGCCGACGTTGCTTAACCTCGCATACCGCACGCGGTACGCGGGCGCCGCTGGTGAAAAAGACATGGCGTTTGAAAAAACTTTACTTTTGCTAAAATACCAACTTTTCGTTCGTATCCTCTTAAGTATCAAGGTATGACTCTGTTGAATGAATGTTTTATTCACAAGAATATATAGTATACAACAGGTGTTACATAATAATATATTAACATTATTGCAGTTCCAGTCCAGTAGATTCAGCCATTTCCGGCATGTGAAATTTAAGGTTCTTAACTAAGAATTTTTTTTTTATACCACGTCGGTGGCAAACAAGCGTACGGCCCGCCTGATGGTAAGCGGTCGACCCTTTAAAAATGTATACACTACTTTCTTGAAGAACCCCGTACTGTAGTCCCTCGGGAAAACCTTGGCAGGGAGCTCATTCCACAACCGGAGCGTACGTGGGAGGAAATTCCTCTGAAACCGTACCGTACGCGACCATTTCGGTTCTAAGTAGACTACCTTCGGTGCGATGGTAGAAAGTGGCCGTGGGCATCATGTAGAACAGTTCTTCGGAGCACAACCCATTATACAAGCGATAGAACACGCACAAGGAGGCAAAGTTTCTCCTTAAACTTAACGGTTCAATATCGCTTGATATATCAGATAAGTAATAACGCAAATCCATCCATGTCATAACAAATTCATGCCTAAAAAGTCGTATTAAAATAATTGATATTAACAAAATATAATTTAAGATAAAACCCCGAGGATGCACTATGTTGAGAGCGAGGGACCTAAATTTGTCCCTTCTGTTGTCAACAAAGTGCATCCTCAAATTTTATAAAGGGTATATAATACTACATTAATTAGTTATTTATAACAAATGTCAAAATATGTGTCCCAATAATTCATTTCATTGTAAAAACAGTTATCGCATAAAATCTTTTTTTTTTTATTCTTGACCTGATAATGTCGTCTAATTGATGCCAGTAGTTTATTATAGATTTTTCCGCACATTTTGTATTCCTAAGTACGAGTCTGCTGTTTTCCGGTAGTGCTAGATGATATTTTCTTTGTGGCCTAGTTGTTTCTTTATCAATGATGGTGAAAAGTTTTGAGTTAGCTTGGACAAAATTAGCTACTTCGAAAATATAAAGGCAAGGTAGAGATAGAAAATTAAGCTTTTTAAATAGTGGTTTGCAGCTTTCTCGTCAATTAACGCCGCATAAAGTTCTTATGCATTTTTTTGAGCAATGAATGCGCGATGGGCGCCAACGGAATTCCCCCATATAATAATTCCGTATCTTAAGACTGACACTATATAGCCATGGTAAGTAAATAAGACACTATGTAAGGAAACGGTTTAAGTTACGCACTATGTAAGGCGCCACAGCGCAAAAATAAATTTATTTGCTTTCTCATAGACTATTTCTACGTGTTTCTTCCAGTTGCAGTGTGTATCTAATGTTACGCCTAGGAAGACTGTACTTTTTACTTCTTCGATTTCGTCAGAGTTATTTTTAATTTTAAGTTATTTGGGCTTAGTCTTATGAGAATGGAATTGCATAAATTTAATCTTACCGAGATTGATTTCAAGGTAAGGTGGTTAGGCCAGTAGATAACATCTTTTAGTGTCCCCTTAATATCATTTTCATAGGCGTCTATGTTTCTACCTTCGATTATTATTGTGGTATCGTCAGCGGCCAGAATGCAGTCATATTTGATCAAATCTGGTAAGTCATTTATGTGTAATAAAAACAAGAGGGGTCCTAATATTACTACCTTGGGGGACGCCGTATGTGTTGGTTTTATAGCTAGAGCTGAATGTGGTGATTGTGCTGTCGATAGTTCTATTAATTTGCGTGCATTGCTCTCTATTTGATAAGTAACTTTCGATCCAGGAGAAGGCTGGTCCTCTTATTCCATATTTGCATTTTTTCCCAAAGGAGCTTATGACAAACCGTGTCAAATGCTTTTGACCTGTCAAGAAATAGTACACCTACTGGAATGCTTTTATCAATGCAATTGGTAATTCGATCGTTTAATTGAAAACAAGCTAACGCGGTAGACTTTTTTCCTAAACCCATTATGTTCGGTTTTAGTACCTATGTTATTTTGTTCTACGAAATGTTCTAATCGCAAATGCATGGCTTTTTCATATACTTTTGACAAAATGGGAATCAAAGCTATTGGTCTATAATTAAATAATTTAGACTAATCTCCTTCCTTGAAAATCAGCTTTAATATAGATTTTTTCAATCTGTTAGAAAATATGCCTGTTTCAAATATGCGAGATATGGAATTCATTCAAGTGGAAATGAGACTTCTTTTAGTAAGCTAGTAGGTATTTTGTCATAACCCTTGGACTGTGTATTTTTGAGTGAGTGTATTATTTTACCTTATATAACAGAAATGAGGTAAATTTTACACAGATTCCCAAAATAAACCAGCAAACATATACTAAATAACGAGAAACATACTGGAATACATAGAAAAAAAACATCCAAGAAGAAGTACCGAGATTCGTACTCGGGGTCCCCAGCCTCTTAGCTCAACTAGACGAAAACCGTTGAAAACTTTAAAAGATGTGACGCTCTATGAGATCTGAACAAATGGAGCGCTCAGGTTTGAGCAATACAGAGAGTAAATTATACAAAACGACACCCGATAGGCCAGTTGCATTTAAAACAACTCGCGATTAAGTTCAAGACAGTTCAAAATCTTTGTAATATATCTACCTACATTAAATAATTCAAGTCTGTTAAGTTAATAAACGACTTACGAGTACTAAGTTATCGTAGCTACAGGGGTTCTATTCCAGTTAACGTTATGTATCCAACTTTGTCGTTGCCTCCAAGATTTGAGCTGCATGAAACAGTTTTCACCTTAAATACTTGTCCTTGCGAGGCGTTTCCGTATGGGGAGCGCTGTGCTCGTGCTTGCTTAGTGAAAACGACTTCAAGGGCTAGAGATAACCGTAGGGAATTCTTGCGCTTAACTTTTTGTTTACGGTAAATAAACAGGGATTTTCTAAAGAAAAATATACCTTACACGCGATCTTTTAAAAACTACCAAGCAGCCATTTTCGTTCTATTGATCACAATTTTAACTTGATGTACTTACGAGTATTTTGCTTTTGAAAGTATCTTGTAGGCTATAAGCTAGCAACATATCACTACAATAACCTAACCTACCCTATCAAACTACACATGTATTCTTCAGTGTCACCCCTAGGCATTGCAGGTTTAACCTTTTCGCCGCCATTGGTTTGATATAAAGTCAGTACATTTAGGTCCCCACACGCCATCAAGTCGATGTAAAGCAACCTACGTACTATCAAGAGGATTTTACTACAAAGACTTTGACGGAATTTACTGGGTCTACTGACATCAGTCTTTAAACCACTATTTTCTAGGAGTCACACTGAAAATACAGGTGTAGATTGCTAGGCATAGTCAACCAAGAAAGTGGTCTACCACTGTTGAACCTTAACAAATAAATAATAGAGACGAAAAGTGATAGACTTTCTTGGCTGACTGTAGACATTAATTTTGAACTTAATGATGTTGCTCAGAATGTTTTTTTTGCACAAACTATCGGCGGTCATTGGTTAAAGGATTGGTTGGATACCCACATCAGCGTCATGGGTAACAGTTTGACGTCATGGTTTCACTTCGAACAATTCCACTAGTGGCTTATGGCGTACGACATGACACACGACGGTATGTGGCTGAAGTGTAGAGCCGCTCGATGCTTCCTGACGCCACCACTATTTTTAAACTTCATGACAATGATGAAGCGCACAAAGTGCATTGTTCACGCGTTTACTCAGAATTTAAAACACAAAGGCCATGTCCATTTCACGAAGATTTCGTTAATTTTGTCGTGCCCATTCATTTCAGTTTCATTTAATATTTTTATTTTACAGACATGTCAAATTGTAGACGATTCCTTATTTAGGTGAATAGTGGAGAATATCGGGACACTTTGCAAGACGTTGATCCCCGCTGCGCCATTTAACGAAGTTTCAAATAATATTATGTCTATTGGGCATGGAATATCAAGCCATATCCAAGCTGTAAGCCTGTAATATTGGATTTTAGCCAAAACGCAGTGCTGGTCCCCGTTACATTTCCAAGAGGGATGTGCCCGTCGTTGGTTATCAAAGCACTCGCACATTCTCTACGTACCTATACCTCACGTCACACTGGCTATTGAACAGTATCATTCTAAGCTACATAGTAGTGTGGTAGTTCTATTACCATTTGTTATACCTATGGTCTATATTCGATGATATTGTACATATGTATACATCATCATCATCCTCCTAGCGTTTCTCCGCTTTTGCCTTAGAGGGGCCCGGGGCCTGCTTAAATGGCATTTAATAATCACAAGATTAGGCGTAGGCACTAGTTTCGCAAAAGCGTCTACCATCTGATTTTGAAAATCCAAAAGGAAAACTAAACCTAGTTGGGATTAGATCAGTTTCCTCACGACTCACAACAAATCACAAAACAACGAAAACACACACACATCAACAAACACCTTACCAACAACAAAAATAATCACATAAATTAAAAACATTTTTTGTAAAGGAGGTGTCCTGAATCATGCTTTAATTCTTAAAAACCGTTGTGGCCGATAACGTACACATATAACCCTGTAGCCCTATTGAATGTGAATTTTATGATTTCGATATCGAGATCGTATACCTATTTTTATTCAACCTATGTAATAAAAATCCTATTAAGTCTACACGGAATGTGCAACCCCACGGGTGTTGCCGGTCGCGTTCGGTACATTTACGTAAAATAATGTGTTCTGGGGTTTTTCCTTGTCCCTTCTCTAAGTCCTCGAAAGAAGTTTGCCGATCGATCTATGAAAAGTTCCAATATAACAAGGGCCGAGATAAATAAACGACAGTTTCGCTAAGATCTTGGTGAAAATAATACATCATATTATCAAGATAGAAAATAATACATCATACTTTTGTCATATTCAAGAGAGATTTCGAAGTCGAAACTCCTATACGCTAACTTAGATCGACCTAATGCAATAATTTCATAATTTTATCTAACTGGTGCTTAAATAACAAATCTTTCAGGAAGTATTTAGAAAAGTTAGTCAAAATCTAACATGATATATTATCAACAGGTACTGTACCATAAATTAGCTTAGCTATTCTATAGGTACATTTCAATCTTGAATCGGTAGTTTTCAAATTATACAATGTACTAGTAGGTAATGTGCGCAGAGTATGGTACCGAATGTAAGGCTACAAATGAGCACTGTTGCCGACTGCCGTCGTGGACTCACAATAATCATAATAAACAGCCAACAAATCCGAGATCAGGGGCTCAGAACTATACGCCGAGAATACAATAGCGTCGCTAACACAACGTGTGCGTTGGTTTAAATAAAACCTAGGAAAGATACTATAACCCTTACGTAGTATAGGTACCCTTGTTTTACAAGGTCTGGTTTTCTTGCAACATCTGGAACTTCACTGTAATGTCATCTTATCTTAGATGTTTTCAGTGATTCCAATGAAATGCCTCCCTCCCTTAGTGGTATAGTTCTATAAAAGGAGAGGAAAAGAAATCGTGTTCAGACCAACGAACAACTCACCCGCGTGACTGTACTCGTGCTTCAGCAAGGTCAGTGCATTCAAGTCTGTACAGTTTCGCCATATATGGATCATGAATATACATCAGCGCTTACTGTGGGTATCTGTCGTTTTGGCAGCGGTCCGGGGTTATTGCGACATTTTATGGGCCAAACTTTATAATGAAAATCAGGAAACGGGTTCTTGTTTAATCTTAAATGGGAACGATAATTTTAACCAACTGGCTACAAATTTTAAATACACTTCTAAGACCCTCCAATGGCCCCAACCTTAGTAGGTAGCTGATAACATGAGACGTGACGATACACACGTTAACATGAGACGATTTTTGTTTTTCATCTTAATTAACGTTTGGGTTTTAATTTTCTTATTTAGTGCGTGGTATAGATAATGCTGCTAAAAAGAAACATACCTATTACAATTGATTGAACATGATAGATTATTTTACATGATTTCCACTACACAAACGTTGCTTGGAATTAGTTAGCGATTAGGCGGCCTGATGTTGTCTGCCTACCATTATTTATTTTTAATTTTGTTTTGTGAAGCATGTTTGGGGAGCAATAATAGTCCATACTGCAAAAACCGGGAAGGCAAGGATTGCCTGATGCCGAGGTATGTACAATTGTACATATATACTGCTGTCCTCAAAATTTTAAAAAAACATCCAAATGATATATATATAAATAATGACACACACTGCAGCAGCCGGCTTGGACGCCCCACGCGCCGCGCGGGCAATGTCAGGGAAATAGAGAATATTAGTTAGGTATCTAGTTTTTGTTTTTCTGTATATTTATAAATATTGTTTTTAAAATAAATTGTATTATCACTTGACAATGATGACGAGTTCAAAAAACTATGCCGTTTTTTCGCCTTTGGCCTATAATTTATAAGTATACTTATGAAGAATATGATTTAAAATCTATTTATTTATTGACCGAGTGAAACGAAGGTCTCTGCTTCAGCTTCGACAAAAATACTTTCGTATGTCCAGATTCCGGATTTCCGGATTTACAGATCGCAATTCTCAACCGATTCTCGTGAAATGTCGTGAGCAGATTCGATAGTTATATTTCGGGTTGTTCTCCTCTACAGGTCGCATTTCTCCACCGATTCTCGTGAAATTTTGTGAGCAGGTTGGAGAATTTTTTTTTCGAATAAGTTTAAGGAAATTAAAAAATATATATTCGTTCAACAGTTTGTTCTCCTCTACAGGTCGCATTTCTCAACCGCTTCTCGTGCAATTTTCTTAGTAGGTTCGATATTCGTAATTGATCTTTTTTATAATAGCTGATTTTGACAATGATAAAAAAAACTCACTCACGAGGTCTACAGCTCACAGAGCCACTAGTTTCTTTATTCAACATTTATGTCAAGTGCATTACAGGAGATGTTACAAGTAGTTGGTAGGTACATGGCGCCCAGATAGGGCACTTAATATTCACTAGTGTTAAGAGAACAACAATGCATACGAAAAATATTAATCATATCGAACTAAAAGAAAACACTGCTTTCAGCCCGCGTAAGTGGTAAAAGATACACTCAGGCAATACAAAAACGTTTAGACGTTTTAAAAGTACATCTTTTTTATTTCGTTCCGTGTAGGATGGAGCCTCATCCCACTTCAGAGGCACACTTGACCGCAACAGATGGCTACGCTAGCCGGCTATCCACCTACGTATACTGTATTATTGTGTGAGTGGACATTGATATAAAGAATATCTACCTATTATAAGGATAGTTATTTCAGCGATAGCTATGATACGATTGATACCTACGTCACGGAAACTACATTTATTTTAACTAACAACACGGTTTTGAAACCATTTCATTTCATAACAACTTGTAACTTTTATTAAAAGTGGAAGTCTCTTTCTTATAAGGAGTTTAAAAGATACTTCCACTTGTAATATAAGTTACAATGTTGTTACGAAGTGGGCCTCTGTCCAACAGCATATTTTACCGAAATAACAGGAATCCATCAATATTACACTTTTTTTTTATATAACGCCGGTGGCAAACAAGCGGACAGTCCACCTGATGGTAAGCGGCCACCGCAGCCTATAGACGCCCGCAACTCCAAATGAGTCACGTGCTCGTTGCCGACCCTTTATAAGATTTGAGAATGCACTGTGTTGACAGCAGAAGGAACACATTTAGGTCCCTCGCTCTCAACACAGTGCACCCTCGGGAGCTCACTACTTACTATAGTTTTATAATAAATAGCAAGTGATCTATTTATATAGTTCATCCCCATTAGTTGGATAATCAAAAGATGTAAGTATCTATTATACGAGTCTCCACTCGTAGCTATATTTCCCTCATTGTTACAGAAATCCAATTACAGTAATGACTGAAGATAAAACTTCGCTCTTATTTATTAAAAGTCTTTCATTTCAGCCTGCAATATCTTGAATAGTCGATAAACGTGCCTCCCATTGTGCTGTTGAAGTATGTGGCTGGTATTGATATTGAGCAATTCGAGGCGAGAAGGGCAAAGTTCGCGCAACAGTCGTATATTAAAACACCTGATGTGACCTTATTACGCCTAGTTACGCCGTACAATAAAATCACGCCAGTATTTGTCATCGTCACTTTTAGCAATTAACTCACTCTAACAAACAAGCACAAGTGCAAAAATATGTGTGCAATAAAACTTACCTACTCAAAATATGTCCCATGGCTCGGCGAATTAAGGTTTCAGGACATATTCATGTGTACTTAATTCATTTTTTCACTTGAGTGTATTTAGGGTTCCCATACGTCAGGATTTTTCCTGACATGTCAGGAATTTTGACCCTTTGTCAGGAGTGCGGCCGGACTTTGCAAATCATTAAAAAAACACGTTTTATAAGTATGAACATATACAATAGGGTAAATAGCCACAGAGCTCAGGCTGCTTAGGTCGGATCTGGTTTTTATGTTCACCTTATCACTATATCAGATAATGAAAATGTATAATTTGACATAGGTGTAGTAAAATTATTGACCGAATCCTTTAGATCTCGGAGACGGTCTGATAGGTCTTGCCTTTCTTCAAGGACTTGACGAGTGCAATGGTTAATTAATGCTTTTTGTTGAATGATTGGTAATGAACTGTCATGTTTGCGGTACCGTGAGACACCTTAACCCCAAAGGTTATGGACGTTTAGCTTTTGTTTAGATTGTCCTGTAATATTTATTTAGTTTATTTTATTTATTTATTTATTTGTTCCAAATTCAATTTACCTTCCGTAGAGATAGTGCAAAATTCATTAAGGCACTGCTCTATGACGCTCATCCAGTAGTGACAGGTGTTGATGGATGGCACTTATCGCCCATTTTATATTAACTTGATAAAATACTATTAGTCCTAATTTACTCACACTGCACAAACAAAATCATGGCTTGACACAGTTCGTCAAAATCGAGGTCAATGTTTTTGCACACGATTTTTATTTGCAGAATAATTAAAACACTTCTTTTCGCATCGACGTCTAATGCCTATACAAATTAAGCTAAATAGAGGCTTCTAGAAAAGATCCGAAAACGATAGCTCAAATCGTTAATAAGTGAGGTAATACGAGAGGTAGGGCAGAGCAAAATGTCATGCCTCCACCTGCGCCTTACAGAAGACCACTTTATTAAGGGTCGGCAATACGCACGTGACTCCTTTCGAGTTGTGGATATCTATAGGCTGCGGTATCCGCTTACCATCAGGTGGACCATACGCTTGTTTGCCACCGGCGTTGTATAAAAAAGTGCACATCGTACAATTATATGCAGACCAACACGTCAATAGAGGTACCATCGCCAACACAGTTAACTCACCATTCGTGCACTTAATACGCATTTTTATAAGGGTCAAGTATGGTCACTTCACTGTGTTGGCGTTTGTACCACGTACAAAATTCAATAAATACGATAATCACAACGACAACGATGATCAAAGAGGTTAAAATTATCTCAGTCTATGAACTAAGACTGTTAACGTATTTTTGCTGGTATTGAATGAATATCTCAGTGCACCAAAGTGACCGCAGCCCAAATAGGTACCTTATAAAAGCTTCCAGTGCGTTCAGCATGATATCCTGGAGTCTCCCGCACGAAAGCGTCGATGACGGTCACATCCGATGTGTACGTTTCTTCACGTAATAAAGGTAGATCTACTTTATAACTTATAAGCTAAGACACGTGAATACATAATTAATTGATTAGTAAACTACAGGAAGAGATGGCGGGAGATCGTGCGGAGAGCTGTATCCGCCCCTACCACCAACGTAAATGCTTCGATGTGACCACGACCGCTCTGTCAAGAGCGTAACGACGGAGAAGAAGAAAACTACACTAAAATTGCCAATACATATACCAATACACGTTCCTCATAACATAAATATGAACCAGTGACATTTGAATATGACTGACAGGTATATATATCTAAGAAAAATAACAAGCACGTTGAACATGCATAAATGACGTACGATAAAGAGGCAAACCTATAACGCGATTTCATCTCCAATAACGCGTCCTTTCATAAATCGTTCCAGTTTTAATATAACAGGAACAGGCAGCTCCATAATCTTCACACTTTGGTTCGCATGCAATGGGACGGAACGCTCCATGCCACGCAGCCGGCGGCGCTGCATTTCCTAACGCATCTTCGTTCAATATCCGCGAGGATTGTTTGTTCCCCACCACCCTCCCTCTAATGGAGGGGGTGTCTTGTCTAGTTTAGAAATAGACTTTGTTGATGCCTACCGTGCGTACACATCGGATGTATTTATTGTTAAAGTTAGTTTTTGATAATAATATGTACATATAAAAGAAGAAGTCTTGACTGACTGACTCATCAACGCACAGCCGAAACTACTAACGCTAGAAAGTTGATTTTTACACAGTCGGTTACATTTATAACGTAGTCTAGGGATAAAAAAATATATAACAAAACTAAATTCAGCGATTTTCTAAATTCATCCCCTAAAGGGGTGTAAATGGTTTTCAAAATTTGTACGGGGAGCAAATCTTTTTTGAAGTTAGAGATTTGAAACTTCGTTAATAGACTCTATGTTTAAATACAACAAAACATATTTCAGCGTTTTTCTAAATTTCTCCCCTAAAGGGGTGAAATGGGGGTTCGACGTTTGTATGGAGAGCAAATATTTTTTGAAGTGAGAGATTTAAAACTTCGTATATAGACTCGAAATTCGTTTTGTTGTATTTAAACAGAGAGTCTATATACGAAGTTTTAACGAGTACGAGGTTTTTTGAAATTGCTCCTCTAAAGGGGTGAAAAGGGGATTCCAAGTTTGTACGGGGAGCAAATCTTTTTTGTTCTTTCTTGAATTCTTTTTTGAAGTGAGAGATTTGAAACTTCTTATACAGACTCTCTGTTTAAATACAACAAAACATGTTTCAGCGTTTTTCTAATTTGTTCCCCTAATGGGGTAAAAAGGGAGTTCCAAATTTGTGCGGGGAGCAAATCTTTACTTTTTAGTAAAGATCGATATAGGTGTCATCTTCGAGGTTCCTCGGGGTGCCGATTACGAAAATGACATGCATTTGCAAATCCAAGATGGCGGACAATTATTTTTCTTAAAAATCGATATGGGTGTTATCTTCGAGGTTCCTCGGGGTGCCGATTATGAAAATGACATCCATTTTCAAATCCAAGATGGCGAACATTTATTTACTCAATTGAGTAATTTTTCACAAAAGATTAGTTGCATATCAGACAACTGACAGAAAAAATAGACCTCCTTTATATCTTTGTTACCATCTAAAATCTACGCAGACGAAGTCGCGGGCTGCCGCTAGTTACGTTATATATTTGGGACGTGTAGAATTTATATATTTCTTCGAACCGGATATTAAACATCCGATTTTGATTGGCATATTATTCGTAAACTTAGGTAGGTACCTATTCGTAAAATAATTATCACGGATAATCACAGTAATGTAACTCCATGTATTTCTCTAGGGTTTCAACTTCGCTTTTGACATTCCCGATGCATGTGAGTAAACAGCGTTTGTATTTTACAGAGTGCAGATAATGTTAATACAAGGGAGCATTATTAAATTACAGTGTGTTACTTGCATGCGGACTTTTCTTTGTGTAAGGTATTTAAACGTAGTTTAGGTGTAGAAGTGATTGAGGTGTGGTTTGTTTTACAAGGAACGGAGACAAATAAGATTGACTCCGGAAAGCAGCTGTTCTGATAAGAACAGCTGATTGCTCTGAGAAGAGCAGTTTCGTTGGCCCTGAAAAGGACAGTTGTAAAGTGAAGACGCCGCAAAAAAGCAGCATCCTCAAGATAGGACGTCACGTGTCTTCGTGCAGCAGGTTATTCTTCATCTTCAATCTTAGAGCGCAGAGCGACGGCGATGTCATTTGGGGAACGGCGGATGTTACTGATGGTGTTGCCGTGCGAGCTACGGCGTCTGCTGCTGGTGTGTCTCGTGCGGCTGGTGTCCATCTGTAAAGTCAGAAATAGTTATATTAATAAATTTAGTCGTCGACGGTGAGCAGCTCTCTGGACAGTACCTGAGAACTGCGCTCATGGACCGATTTCGCGCCACTCGAATATAAAGGTCGCATCTGTCCCGCTTTAACTATTCGGCGCGATATCGTGACTAGTTGTAAGCTTTTTTTTGTTGTATATAGTTAGGCATTTTTTGTAAATAAAATCATTCCAATTTTTTACGGTTAACAATGGAGTTTCTCTTCAACTACAAGCAGAGCTGGGCATAACTCGTTAATCCGTTAATCGTTAATTAACGAAGTTAACCATTCGTGTATCGGATTAACTATTAAGTTAACTTCAAAAATGTTTACGGACTCATTAACTTCCGCTAACTGTCCAAAGTTCCCTTAATCCGTTAACTATTTTATCAAAGGAACACCGGGCCGCAAATCAAAGGATCACCGCGGCGCCGCGCCTCCGCACCTTGAAAAACATGTTCTGCTTCTGACAAATCCATTCGATCAGGACGGCGTAGGCGCGAGCTATAGGCGCTGAGTGAGACAGACGATGCAAGTGAGGAGTTAACGATTAACGTTAAGTTCCGTTAAACGGCACGAAAAATAACGCATTAACATTTAACGAAGTTAACTTTGTTTTAACTGATTATCGATTAACGAAATTAACTATTAGGTTGACGGTGCCCTGCCATGACTACAAGTCTCGAGCCTACTCTCCCTGCAAGGAACCTCTGCTAAAGTCTAGCTAAAGTAATTCCTTAACCTAATCTTAATTTTATTACAAAACTAAAACTTCGAATTCACTTAATTTCTAACTTTGAATTGCCAGGAATGTACAGCAAAGTAAATTGACAACGCAGTACAAACATCTAAAAATAAAATATTTAATGGGTCAACATTTAATGAAGCTCAATGTACCTATATTACTTCATTGGTTTTCTTAATTAAGTGCGCAATTTAATCAAGAAACTTTACAAACGTAATAAGAGCCGCACTTTTTGTTTAAGCACTAAATAAGTCTGTCAGAGGCAACAGACGAGCGGTAATTGACTCTACTTACTGCTCGCATGTCTCTGCCCCTTGGTAAGCCCTTTTTTCTAATAGTTATTATGATCAAGTTATTGCACTTAAGTAGCATTACTGAGCTTCTTCTCTGTGACAAATAATTTAATTAACATTCAATTTATTTATAAAAGCGCCCCATAATTTGCGAATGCTTCCATAGAACTAATACCTTCTTTTCTTCGAATATGAACGGTGCGGACTACTTATAACTTCAGGATTTCATAGTTGTGTGAACAATAAGTACACCTTCTAAACGAGTAGTGCTACTCATTAGTGGAGCCGAGAGTGAATTTTAGTTTTAGTTTAGTTTAGTTTTAATTTTTAGTCATATCTTCTCATGTTATTTTTAGTTATAATTAGTTAGATATAATATTAACATTTCATATCATAATACTTATTAATTTAACTGTTTTTATCAAATAAGCTAAAGTTGGCAGTAGGTACTCTATTTCGTTACTAATTTAGGTACCTACTATTATCGAAAAATGTAGTGAAACGGACTCATTACTTACTGTCGCTTGTAAACTAATAGCCTGTTTAAAACTCGTTTGACATAGAATTGGTAACCGGGAATTTAAAATAAACTTGTAAACCTAGCAGACGTCGCTAGCAAAATATGAAGGAAAAGTTTGTCGCATTTCTCAGGACAAAGGAATAAAATACCACGTAAACTTTCCTAACTTTAGACGCCCTAAGCGGTTTTTCTATACAAGGCTTGTGCATTAACAGTCTCGCCGTTTCTGTTTGTCCATCACTTGTGGCCACGTGTACCATATAATGACATTTTACCTGGGAAAATGTTAGTCAAACTCTAAAGTTGATAGGGTAAGTACATAATTCGAAAATGTTACACTAACGTGCGTATACAAGTATGTCTATATGTAATACACATAAATCCTTGGCCCCACCCACCATAAAAACGGTGTTCCGCTTTTACCCCTTTAGCATCTACGGAAATCTGAAAACGTACCCACCCAAATCTTTCGGAAAACTGCAATGCCACAGAAAGACCCACAGCAGATACCTATATTAAACATGTAACACCCCCTTGATGGCGTCGGGGATTATAACTAATCGACGTTAATAGTGCCACAGGTATTGAATTCCCATCTAAATCATTAGACCTGCATTCAACAAATTAATACTAGGAACTCCAAACTCGATGACAATACGCCTCCGTCACTTGAGCGAAGTAGTAACGTAGTAACATATCTCGTTGTTTTGTCTTGCAATGGTCTTGCACAAGTTAACTCCGTGGCTTTTTTTTGGATAGTAGGAAATATGTATGTACCTACACCTATGTACCCACATTTAGCGAAGTTTGAGACGAACTACCTTGAGTGGGGTCTGATTTTAGGACTACTACCTATCTTCGGAATTCATAGGTGACGGTTGCATTTGCAGCAAATAACATCCTGAACTTTTGAGATCTGTCTATGATTCACGTCTTTTCTGGTTGTTCTATAATTGGATTTTTCATCGAATTAACTACCTACCAAATTGGTTATCCTACGTTGCATAGTAAAAAACCCCGCGTCTCAATGTAAAGTTATGTAGTTTATTAATGAAAAATGTAGATGTGAATTGTGACAGTTTCATATAAAACTTAAAGATCTTAATTAAGGATTGTTTAGAAATCATACCCTCTAATCATTCATCAAACTGTTTAGTTATATAAAATACGTTAATCCTTATTTGTCACTTTGACATTCCTGTTTGTAAGAAAGAGACAAAGCACATCATTTTAAGTAGTTAGCAAAGGTTTGTTATAAGTTTTATGCATTGGCTTGATATCTTAAAATGCGATTGGATGTGAAAGAAAGGATTAAAGCTCTGATCATTTATTTTCGGTTAATTCTTCTCATTATGTTGTCCCTGACAGCCACGCATATTACCCTATTAATATTGCTTCTACTATTTAAGCAACTACAAATTCGACGAACTTCAGCAAGTTACTCGCGGGAGTTGAGCAGTTGCACTCAATTTCAGAACTTCACATGTCACTTAATACCTGAAGTTACAAACTGTAACTGAATATAGCTACGGGCCTGGTTCGAGTCTATCAGATCAAAGTGGCGCGGTGCAGGAAATTATTCAGTTCGGTATGGGAACCAGGGGCTTTATTGCGAAACGTGTGTGTCCCAACACCTGATGTGTGTTAGTAGTCGTAGTGGGATACGAGATATACACGACACACGCAGAAATGGAGCAGCAAAATAGTAATGTTTTACTAATAGTTTTTTTTTAGTAACGACTGTGGAAAAACACGATCGTGGCAAATTGCAAATGGGGACAAAAACGAGCCGGGGCAAAATGCGTTCGTGGCACCCATCTAACAAATCGGCAAACAGGCTTATTATTACGGACGGTGACGACTGGGCGATATAGCGTATTCGCTGTGTCGACAACTACTATCTAAGAATATTTTAATCTAAGACGGGATCTTTAAATATTTGCAGCGCATGAGAGTTTTCTATACAAAACGCGCGGTGAATCCCAAAATGATGAACGAAGGTACACAGCGTTTTCTCAGTTTTACATACATTACCGTCGTAGTGCTGCAGAATTGCCGGATTTGGCGTATTTTGAACGTACAATGTTTTATTTATGGAATATACTTAGATCGATACGGTACGTACAGTATGATTTATGCACAGCGGATAAGGTTTGCATTAGAGTTTGTGTCTATTTACCATTTTCGATGAAGTTAAATAACTAGCTGTTATATACATCCATATTAATTAAGAAGTTTCCTGGGTCTTTAAATAAATCCATATCTTTACTCATGCACACGGCATGGATGTATAGTATCACGATTATACTTACTATGCTACTAGGTATTAATTATCGATGATATGTAAAAGTGCCCCTGTGCCCTAGTCTCGTTATTCTAATTTGTTTTAGGCGCTCCAATAAACCGCTGGTCTTGAAAACTTACCTAAAATATGAAATCTCTTGTCAGATGAATCAAGAAACTCGCAGGTGGTAGGTACTCAAAAAAAGATTACCACTACGCTCTAGTAGGTAGGTAGGGTCGCTAGGCCAGTTACGCGGCCTGCGTCAGCTTGCGGCCTTCTGAAGAACGAAGTTATCCCCTAAAGACATAGTGAGTCGTATGCGTTTTAATTAGTAGCTACTGAATGGGAATCATTCAAAATTCATCAACTCATCTAAGTGGCCGCAAACTGACGGATCAAATTAACAGGCCGTAAACCCACCTACCGGCCCTACAACACCATTGATTATATACCTACTAGTTCGAAGTGACTGTTTAATAGAAAGTTAAAGTATAATATTATACGCTATGTAAACGGCTCCTAATAATCAGGTTGCACGTTGTTTCTAAAGTTCTAAACAGCTAGCATAATATTTAAAATAATTTCATTTACCTTACCTAATCAAGACGGCGACTTCGGACCAAATAAAAAAAAAATATTTGGTCTGGGTCTGCTCCATTTAGTTCATCTTGAAATCCTCGCGTTATCCGCATAACGGCTCAGAAGGTGGTCGTCGTGTATATTTAGTAGACATAATACTGTTTCCCCCATAATGGGCTGGGTACCCGGTTCGCACGTTTTCTCCACGAAAACAAAAACCTTCTAGTCCAAGTCCAAATAGGTATTAACGCAAGCGGAAGAGTATTCCTGGGGGGGCTACTCCTATCTCCCTCTCTGTCGCACTTGCTGATTCGTGCGACAGAGAGGGAAATATTTTCGGTTCGCGGTAGCCCCTCTGCATGGGTTGAAATATAGTATCAGACCTCCAGTCTTGATGGACAGGTACTACCTAATTTTATTGTTAAATTGCCACCTAGAAACAATTTTATTCTCTGCCTACCTTTTACGTAATCAATACTATACATGTTAGGAATATTTTTTTATTATTAAACAAACGTATAATCAGTAGTTATCAATAACTAAAAATCAGTATTCAGTATAATATCAAAGAATATAAATAATATAATAATCATTTATATATATTAGATACTCTTTGATATACGACATCCGGTTTATTGGCTAATTCCCGAACGAGTTAACAGTTGTCAATGTGGCTGTCAATGTCAACGTCACCTAATTTTAGTTTAGGTTATATTAATGAGCTACGCTGCCTACGCTACTCAGCTGAGAGAATCGATGAAATTAAGCTTTAGTTTCGTCTTTAATATTATTATTGAGAGATCAAATCATTATCTTAATGGAAGACACTACGACTGATAAAAGACCTCAATTTGGGAACAGGGTCCTTGAAAATGCTGAAGATGTGTTTAAACACAACGCGTGGTACCGTATTTTACAACATTCTCAATCAGTGTAAAAGATTAAGGTCTTCTGGTAACAACATTGAGGATTTAGAAAGAACCAGACACAGGAAAAAGCCTCCTGGTGGTGCTAGATGTTTGAACAATAATAAGAAAGAACTTGTGTATCTTTTCAACGCATGGTATATTGATGTACTGATAGTTACGTAGAGTAAAACCAGTTTTAAACTGAACGCCCCTCTCCTTATATAACTTGTTTCGACGTATGTGCTGTGTATTTCTATGTATGTGTATATTGAGCTTCAGTTCTACAATGGTTTTACCACTAATTATATTGAATTATGATGTAATTTTTTATTTGAATTGTATATTTGATTTCAGGGATAATGTTGAGTGGGATGAGGAGCAAGAAAAATCTGCAAAAGAAAAAGTTGAACAGAACTCCCAAGTTATCTTTGCAGATAGTGTTTTGAAGGATTTAGACGAAAATGCAGATAAGCATTGGGATGCATTCTACAGCATACATCAAAACAGGTAAGAGAATGAACACGCAATTAGCCTTGTAAGGCCTATGGTCTTAATGACAGGGATTATTAATTTAAAGGAAATTCGATCATTTTCAAATTGCATAGGTTTGTAGGTATTTGGTTTATTTAATTCATATTCTAAAACAAAGAAATTTAACTTTATCTCCTACAGTTGATTGATTGAAATCTCACTAAAGTCTAATCTAATCATCCTTAGGATTACACACAATAATCATCACCTAAAATGTTGTATACTTAAAGAAGCTCACAAAGTATTGTAACCCTAGAGAAAAGTGTGATAGGCCGGGCTCAATAAAGAAATAGGGGTGCGTGGTTGGAGAGTAATCTGGGAAAAATCCAGGGGAAAACCTCCGACACGACCACGCATGTGGTTTGGAACACTGGAATACTCTTAAGAGTTTGCGCTCCAGTGAGATTGGTTGAGCGGTTTTAACCGAATCTGAGGTGTGAGTGGGATCAAGCTATTGGGAGTTTTATCGCTGGTTCACTAAACCTAGCCTAGCTGAGAAGAGTCCAGCAAAAAACTCAGCTTCGCCCGACCTGGATCAGACTGACTCTACCCGGTGTGAGGCGGTACCAGAACAAATAGCGACTATATGTGCCAGTGTGGTCAGGATCGCGTGGTGGACGCCCCCGCCAACAAATGTTTGTTTGCATGCAAATAACACAGGTCATATAAGGATGAATAGACTTTATGATGGGCCTTAGGAAGGTAGAATAAAATACTTTTTTTTATTACACACCTAACTATATGGAACACAATATTTATTTTAAAATTTTTGATATAGTAGGATTTAAATCTGTTTTTATTGTCCATCTTGAGTGAAATCGCAACCAATAATTGGCAGGTTAGTTTTAGCTAAATCATAGTTATTCAAAACAGATTTCAGTATATTAAGTATTTTTAGTGATTCAATAGTTATTTTAATGAAGAATGTAACTAACTCAAATATAAAAAAAAAATCATAATTGTGACATTTAATTTGAACTTCTCAGGTTTTTCAAAGACAGGCACTGGCTATTCACAGAGTTCCCAGAACTAGCCCCAGATAACACATCAGCACCAGAGAGAGTTTTCCCCAACACTGAAAATCAATTTATACCTGTCACACCAAAGGAAGATGGATCTAAACTAGAATCACACTCTAAACGGTATATCTTTGAAATAGGCTGCGGAGTTGGAAACACAATATTTCCTATTTTACAATACAGCCATGATCCAAATCTGTTCATTTATGGCTGTGATTTTTCTTCAACAGCTATAGATATAATGAAGGAAAATGAGCTGTATGACACAAAGAGATGTGAGGTATTTGTGTTGGATGCAACAGCTGCTGAATGGAATGTCCCATTCAAGGAAAATTCTATTGATATATTTGTGCTCATATTTGTTTTGTCTGCAATTGAGCCTGCCAAGTGAGTTTATCATAATTTTACAATTTTCTGATAGAAAAAAATCAAGTTATCATTCAAGTTCTATTTCCACTATTGAATTAAAGGGTGTCCATTAAATACGTTTGGTTTTTCAAATATGTTTAAATGTAGGTAAGTACTCAAAATTGTTGATTTTAAATAAAATTGTTAAGCAAATCATGTTTCATGAAATAAAATGAAACATGATTCTTTCATGATATGTAACATGATTTGCTTTACTATTTTATTTATTTAAGTACCTATAAATAAGTAAGAACCACCACAACTTTTACTTAATTAATTCCTCACTCACATTTTCCTTGAAAAAGGAAGCGATTTTTGCTGATACATTGATTACATTTTTAAAGAAATTTGAACTGTGGTTTTGTTGTCTTTAGGCAAATTATGTTTAAATTACAGGATCGGTTCTGTTGTTCAGCAAATACACAAGTACTTGAAGCCAGGCGGACTAGTCGTTTTCCGCGACTATGGTCGTTACGACCTTGCCCAACTACGCTTTAAGAAAGGCCGCTGCATATCTGACAATTTCTACGCACGAGGTGATAAAACTAAGGTTTATTTCTTTACACAAGAGGAAATAACAAATTTGTTCACATCAACTGGTTTAAAAGAAGAACAGAATTTGATTGATAGGAGATTGCAAGTGAATAGAGGGAAGATGCTGACGATGTATAGAGTGTGGATACAGGCGAAATACAGAAAACCTTTATAGCTTGGAATATAGATAGTTTTATTTTAATATCACTTTCTTAAATTATAAAACGATTATTTATGGCAACTGGAACACATACAAATTGCGGTTAGATTGCGATTTTCCTACTTGGGTGTCATTAGAAACTTATTGGTTTAGATGTAAGAAATTGCAATGTTATTAAAAAAGTCAATAGCCCGTTTCAGGAATGGTACAAAAGTTGTTAAATATTAGTTCATGCTGATATTTTTTGGAAGTGTTGTTGGTCAAAGGTCATAGCAAGTAGCAACACATACAACGAAAAAATACGAGCCATATCATCGCCTACTGTTATCAAATAGTAATTCACAAAAATAAAACAATGATTAATATACTCATACTTATATTACCTATGTACAATTTTACAACAAGATAGACAGGTACATATACAGTAAAAATGCAAGCTGTGTATGTAAGTCACACTCCATCACCACTATTAAATCAATTAGGTACTCTGGTTTAATATAATATACTTCTTCACTCAATGCTTTCGAACTTGAAATAATATGGTTTAGAAAAAGAATTCATAACTTTTGTGATGACCTTGATCGGTGGCCCGGTCCAAGAAACTTTTTGCTTGTCCAATAACTTATTAAGAAACACTTCAATCTCTAATTCAGCGATCCTCCTGCCGATACAAGATCTCACTCCGAACCCGAATGGCATGTTGATCATAGGGTGAGCATTCCCATGGTATAATGGATCTGTCTTCTCTACTAGCCATCTCTCTGGTAAGAACTCCTTTCCTCGTGGGTAGTGCTTGTCCAATTTAGATAGGTACTCGTTAGGAGCGATCACGTCGATCTGAAAGATGAGATTAAGTATGTTTTTATTTGCATGCAGTCCGACGGTTGATTGCTATTTGTGGATAACATAGGCACGAGATCGGTAATAATAATAAGTATGTCAAAGAATTGGCACCTCCGAAAGCAGTTACATTATCGACTTTATGCACAAAGTCTTTGCACTATACAATATATGTGGCACAGTGACTTGATATTATATATTAAGTTTCTTGCCTAAACAGTTTGCTAAAAAGTCCAGAGCTGTGATGAGCTGCGTACCCCGACGCATATCGTATAATAGCCACGACATGCTTCCTGTTAGTCCGTCACAAGTTAATCGGTATCACGGCCTAGATCCGAAGGCAAGCTCGTAGAGATATTGTTTCAACTCCCCGCATGAACCACGTACCCCAGCCGGTATCTTGTACCCAGCCACGATATGATCCTTGCTCGTACGTCGCAAGTTGGATGGTACCACAGCCCAGATCCGCAGAGATTCCTTCATGCATGCCCGCAGGTACCGCCTCGACTCCCCCGCTTGGATCTCCTCCCGTAACTTGTCCTGTGCCGCCTGATGTTTTGCCAAGTGGTAAAGGATGCTTGTTATTGTGAACGATACCTGTAAAACACAAATATTAAGCGAATAATAACAAAATAAAACCGACTCCAAAAATAAACACAAAAAATGGCCTAATTTCTAATAGCTCAATATAAGCCTTTACGTTTCTTATTGAACAATGTAGAGTGTAGACGTACCTATTGAAATATTTGAAGTCGGTGACATCCAAAGAAATTGCCTAAAGTTGACGAAATGGCACCGACTACAAAAGTGCATCTCATAACGATTCCAATAAGTTCATACACGCCTAAGCTACGCTGTTTTATTACGGTGTTCCGTTGCCTAACTTCCGGCTTCAATTACCAGATCAGGTTGATGGTAATTTTGAAGCCGGACATTACATCAGGACCATTTAAATTGACTTCGTCAGTCGCTTCAGTATCTTGATCGAAATATCTTAGTGCGACCCATGCAACACCTCGACTTGCCGCTTGGTTCAGCAGGATATGGACGCTGTGGTCCGATGGTCTCATGACAATGGTATCACGCTGAATGCTGACGAAACTAGGCTCCTAATTATTCGCTCACCTCACAAGCAGCTCACCAGTACCTATACCTTCCATAATAGCTCACGACTTTCATTATTTCCATAATAATTAAGCCCTCTGACGCTGCAAACCTATTTTACAGGTTAACTTTGTAACCTACCTTGGTGTCAAAGTAGATGAAAACTTTTCTTGGTCCCATCATATACATTGCTTTTGTGATAAACTAAGAATATTGCTTGGCAAGTTTTATCACTTAAATCTTAAAGTTCCTTTGAATACGTTAAAATATTTGTACAAATCACTAGTAGAATCTATTATAGACACGCCCTTACCTATTGCGGATCTTTTAAGATAAATTTAACTGAAATAGTAAAATTGCAGTTAAGATTCATAAAACTTCTAGTCAACAAAAAGACTAAAAACAAATGTAAAACAGATTATAACAAACTTTTTAAGATATGTAAGATTCTCCCAGTAAGCCTTAAGCATAAATTCATCCTAGCACTTAATCACCATGGCAGTCAAGAACATGGCCTAGCTATCTCATTTATGTCATACTTACGGCACCAGGTCGGTAGCTGCGAGCAAGTAAGATATACCAAGGGTAACCAACTAGGTACTATGGCGATAGGCGCCTGCGGAAACACATACCCTACATTTTAAAATGAGTGCCGACAAATATGAGACTGGAGGCCAATAGAGCAACATTAAAAAGAAAATTGTTTAATATTTCTTAATAATATAATAATAGCCTTTTAAACTGAATTGAAGACTGAAATAATGTTGTTTCTCCTTTTCACAAAATGTCGCGCAATTCAGTGTGCCGTAAGGCATAGGCCTCCTCCAACTGTCTCCACTGGGTTCTGTCAGATGCGACTCTTGTCCAACGTGGTCCCAAGGTTAGCCTGATGTCGTCTTCCCATATTCTTATTGGACGTCCCTGTCTTCTGGTGCCATCCCTAGGGTACCACAGAGTAACTTGTTGGCTCCATTTATTTTCTGGGCAACGTAGCATAATTATGTCCAGTCCATCCCCATTTGAGATGATTTATGCGAGTGAGTATATCGATGACCTTGGTTTTCTTTCTTATTTCCTCTTTCTTGATCTTATCCATGAGTTTGACTCCTAACATACTACCTTCCATTGCTCGTTGACACCTTGCAAGTTTCTCTCTATGGAATTCAGTGAGGGACCAGGTCTCGCAACCATATGTTAGGCAGGGTAAAACACAGCTGTTGAATGTCTTTCTTTTGATGTTGATGCCTAGTTCTTTGTTTTTCATAATTTCTTTGAGCAACCAGTATTTTTTCCATCCGCTGGCTATTCTTTTGTTTACCTCCTTCAACATCATGTCTTCCATAGAAATGATTTGTCCTAGATAGACGTATTCCTGGACGTATTCGAGCCTAAAGCTGTCAACTTCTATGTCAACTTTTTGGGAGTTGGTCATCATTTTCGTTTTGCTGGCATTCATTTTAAGTCCCACTTCTTTGCTTTTATCTGCTAGAGCTTTTACCATTGCTTGTAGCTTCTCCGGGTTTTCTTCCAACAAGATAATATCGTCAGCAAATCGCAAATGGTTTAGGCGGGTGCATTGATATTGAGGCCATAATCATACATAGTAGACACTAGTAAATTTTATAGTGATAGTAAGTAATTTAGTTACCGAAGAGACTCAGATCCCACAGTCAAACTCTGTAAACCGTTTTGTGGGACAGACACTAATTGTCAAATTGTACCTTTTTTATAATAATAAATAAATAAATAAAGCATAGAAAGAATTTTCCACGTCTGTTCATAAACGACGGAGTTCTGAGAAGAACGGTAAAAAAAGAGAAAATTTAGAAATAAGAGACTGACTACAGACCGCAATTAGTCGTATAATAAAAGACGGTCTTACGGTATCAATGCCAGCCAACAACATTTCGTTAGCCATAAGAATAGCTACTCTCTCGTCAATTGAAATCAGTTTCTCGAGTATCGATTTGTCTTCTTCCAGCACGTCGGTACCTCTTTCTTTTATACGTTTCTTAGCTTGATCTATGTACATCGCACTAATACTGAAATATAAATAATATTATTTATATATAAGTATAATTAAACCAACAGTGTTATCTACATGTCATGCGGGAAGTAAAAAGGATAACCCGTCCTCGACCGACGAAAAAAATAAACAATAGCATTCTTTTGTTATCTGCCCGGAGATCTCCGCGATAGGTAGACAACGGCTATAGATATGAATGTAATCTGAAAAATTGTAATAAAAAAGTAGGCTACAGAAACGAAAATGATGGGCTGCGGGAAGGACGATAATGAATAGAAAGGATTTCAAGTTACCTATAGAGGTGACGGCTGACGGGGCGATGGAGAGGAAATAGGAACCTATGGATAAAATGGGACAAGGAAAAGCAAATAAATGATGATTACTAACCGAAAACCAAAATATACCAGTGTTACAGGTAACTGAATGATGATACCTAAATAAACCTTGAATAGGTACTCACTCCCACTGCAAATCATAAGTCTTCATAAGCGTCTTAAAGTTTGGGGTCGCGTAGTACTTCCATAAACTAGGCATAAATTCCAACTTAAACGACAACTCTAAAATGTTCTTGGCACTCTGTATCAACTGCATGGCAGGATGATCTTCCTTCAAGCCCTCCTGGAGACAGCCAAGCCTAGTCCCTAGGCTGACGAGGCTTAATGATTCCAAGGCCCACTTTGTTATTTCAATGTCAAGGTTTTTTTGCAGATAGTCGCCTTCTTCGCTTAGTCTTGCTATCCTGAAAATGAAATGAAAGTGGTGAGTTCATATTTACATTACTATTAGAGTGGTTAATCCCTACGCTTTCCTTACGTAATAAATATTTATAGATTAGATTGTCTTGGCCTTAATTTCTGTGCTGTAAGTAGCTTGTACCTGTAAAATAAGTGTTACTTGCCTTTCTACCATCTCTTCCGCAATGTCGCCCAAGCCTGGAGCGTAAAGTTTCACCAATTTAGGTTTTAGTAAAGCTGGGTTCACCTTGGTTCGGAAATCCCGCCATTGGGGTCCTTGCCTAGAAACATTATAAGTAATTATGTATCGTACCCTCAACCTGGTCTAGTGATGACGAAACTACTCGATTACAGCATGATACTGATGTTAGAGCTCTTTAGAATCGTCTCGATAAATAATTTATGACTAGGTACGTGCAAAGAGTGTATGTAGCTGGCAATAAAACCCTGTCTCAATTTTTGGCGGAAACTTATTGAGCAGCCCAGCTGGTATACATAATTTTAGTACATACTTACACTTAATAGCTCCATATTTGGTAAGTAAGTAGCGTTTTGATTCTGGTGGTCTCTGAAAAACAAACATAATGTTTAGGTACTTACGCTGATGTTAAGCCGTAATATCCATCAAATCGTGACTTCCTCAACTCCTGTCTGTAATATTCAACCGTCTCAAATCCTGGTCTAAGTGGATTGTTTTCTTCTGCCCTGTAAACCTTTTACCAATCCAAATAAATAATTGTACAATTTTAATATGTTCTAACTGGGCCAACACTACCTACGAGCTAACTTCCCAACATACTTACTATATACTTTTGGAGCTGACTAAACATTCTGTTTATGATTACAGACCATAGATATTTTAAATTCTAAGAAATCTTTTAGGTCTAAATTTCTTTCGTTTTAAACCCCGATGCAAAAATGGGGTGATTTTATAAGATATACATGTGTGTCTGTCTGTGGCATCGTAGCTCACAAACCGATTTGAGGGTGGTTTTTTAATCGAAAGTTGTGTTTGTTGAGTTGGTTAATATTATTAGTAATGATTGGTTGTCGGGGGTTTATACATTTTTATTTAGGTTAATTTGTAAGATGCAATGTAACGCCTACATTTTTTTGCCTTGTCGTTGACTGGTAGAGAACGCCATGTAACTTGAACTTCGCCTATACACGATATTTTTCTTTTGTGCAAGATTCAATTTCAATAAAATCATAGGACCTAAAATTCATAAGAAATGTTTTACGTAATTAATGGACCGATACGTAATGAATACCATGTACCGTAAGTACCTACAACCGTTGAAAAAACGGTGCACGCTGGTGTTAATCATGTGAATGAGAGCTTCATCATCTTCATATACGTGCCACTGGCTTCGGGAGAAATAGAATGGGGGTTTCCGCGATGGCCCCGGGCGGGCGGATTGGAATTAACCAACCAATACCTACTTAAAAGATTTGTTTAAAGGAGTCTACCGCGATATACATATATATATATATAACCTGACGTGGCTTTTTAGGAGTGTACGGTTGGAGAGTAGCCTGGGGAAAACCTTCGACACGACCACGCGTGTGGTTTGGAACACTGGAATACTCTAAGAGTTTGCACTCCAGTGAGATTGGTTGAGCGGTTTTAACCGAATCTGAGGTGTGAGTGAAATCGAGCTACTGGGACTTTTTGTCGCTAGTTCACTAAACCTAGCCTAGCTGAGAAGAGTCCAGCAAGAAACTCAGCTAATCCCGACCTGGGTCGGACTGACTCTACCCGGTGTGCGGCGGTAACGGGACGAATAGGGACTATATGTGTCAGTGTTGTCGCGATCGCGCGGTGGACGTCCCCACCGGCGGAATGCCTAAGTGGACGCGATATTTATGTAATCTTTTAAGTATGTGAAAACGCGAGAGTTAAGTAGAATGTTCAACCTTACCTGTTCAAAATGTTCTGGCTCGTACAAAAATAAAAAGGAGGCCCTTGCGATAATGCCATCTAGTTTAACGATTGGTCCAAACTTTTTATGCAACACTTCTGACAAGTCATGAACGTTTTCCATCTTACCCATAGTACCTGTAAATGATAAACGAACCATAAGAGGGCATCATTCAGGGAAGTCAATCAAATCATATTGGTTAGCGCTATGTTTATCTTGAAAACGCTACCTGTGGCATTATCCAATTCAAAATTCAATCAATGAATGTATGATTTTAATGCTAAAATTAGCTTCAGAATATCCTAAATAAAACAATATCCAGATACTCCAGAATAAATATGTTCTTGATATTTTGACCGCACAGATCACAAAAAAGTAATTCTACCCTGGCGACACTGAGTCAGGATTTACCCATTTTAGTATACCCACTATACTCAGGCCGAGTTTTATAAACTTTCGGTAACTGAGTACATTTTTTGACATAACAAACCGACATTAGGTCTAACGGATTTTTATAAAATCGAGCCTTAGAGTAACTAGAACAGATATTAAATAATATTACCACTACCGAGTGAGATGGTTGTATACGAATTTGAGTAGACCGACAAAAGATAGATAACTATAGGTATCATTTTTTGTTCTAGTCAGTAGTTTTATTTTTTAGGGTTCCGTAGCCAAAATGGCAAAAACATGACTCTATAGTTTCGTCTGTCTGTCGGTACCTATGTCACTGCTAAACGGAAAAACTACGGTTTTTCATAATAAAATATAAAACGTAGGCTGCCGCGTGATATTATGTAATAAAATTGCAAAAACAACATTTTTAAGGACGACCCTCCATACCATACATACATCAACCTGTGGCACATCAATCTATTTATAGGTTTTTAGAATGAATATAAATATAAGGTTTCTCAAATAATTTGATTAAATGAATATTGCAGATAATTGGTACTAAATCACGAACGATATTTATGTCTTCCCCCTCTGACTGACTTAGTCTGGCAAATGACAGATGAGAATGAGAAATCGCGGCAAATTCAAAGATTCAGTGTGGTATCCCTGACGTGTTACGCGAAAAACAGTCTTGACACTTGTAATATGTTTAAAATTTAAAACGATTTTATTAATTTACCTATACATAGTACAATACGTACAAACTAATATTATAAACTATCTGTGCCCTACTGCGACTTCTTCCGCATGACACATGTCAAGTGCGAGTCGGACTCGCGCACCGACGGTTCCGTATACAGACGTGTACCGGTTCTAACCTTATTAAATCAGGAAAATTTCAACAACATGGTGTAGAAATTGAACGCCATGGGTACAGCGCCATCTATTGACGACTTTTATTACAAATTTGAACGACTGAATAACTTAGTATGAATGGTGGTTTTTCAAATATAATTTTTTATCACGTGAACCGATTTCAATTTTTTTCTCTTTATTTGAAAGAAGGTACTTTCAGCATAATCTCGTAGAAATTTATTAAACCAAAAATTCATGCAAAGGTGATTAAATCACAAACTTAGTATATATTGAGTCAAACCAACGATTAGCCGCGCCCAAGGTATAAAGGAGGTCATTCATGGTATGCTGTCAGCCGTTTCAAACAAGTTCCTTTAATTGTATAAGTACTTAAGAGCGCTTTAATAAAATGTAGTGGGTCCACTAGCGCCACTCGTAAATAATTGTAATTATTTAAATTTAACGATATATAACTTAAAAAGGGGGCCGCTATGTACTGTAGTTTGTATTTAAGTAGTTTTTGAATCCATCAAACTAGTTTTTACGTTGCTGGATTCGTCAATCTATGAGCTCAAAATTAAAACGGCCGTTTTAACTTTGGACGCATAGATTGACGAATCAAGCAACGTAAAAACTAGTTTGATGGATTCAAAAAGTACTTAAATACAAACTATAGTACGTAGCGGCCCCCTTTTTTAGTTATATATCGTTAAATTTAAATAATTACAATTATTTACGAGTGGCGCTAGTGGACCCACTACATTTTATTAAAGCGCTCTTAAGAGAAGAGTTCCCTCCCTCACGTCATGCTCACGTTATACGTTTGCGCCCAATAGCGACGGGTCTCTATGTAATTCTTACTTTAACCCTAATCTGAAATTGTTTTAGCACTAGTATGCACTTACCGACATACGGGATGAAATGGTGTAAGGCGCCTATTATTGGTGCCTTAGAAAGTCCCGGTATATCTTTGTAAGATTTTATTTGTTCTGAAGCAACCGAAACAGTCCGAATACATTGCCGCCTGAAACAACATTGTTATTCACAAATCACAATAAATGCAAAAGTCTGTTTACCTTTTCACACACTGCAGAAACTATTTGAATTATATAGGGGTGGAAATAAGTACATAAGTAGTTCAAGTCCCGGAGATTCGGATAAATTGAAGGAGATAAATTGTATGACAGTGCCTTTAACGAGTGCTACACGGGTGCCCGTCTTTGTCTACTAACCCGAAAAATCAATGAAACAAACACAATTTTATATTGTTCGTAAATCGGCCAATCATTTACCTGCATAGTAGATTGTGTAGTGGTAGCAAAGTTTTGAGCTTCATATACATCTTGTTATCACTGTAATCACTGCTATAACGAATAAAATTCCGCCCAACGGACGTGTGATTACTACGTGAGTTGCACTAAAATAAATGTTGAAGCATCAACTAACTTGACCTTGGCGAGATTATGCTTGGCACGACACGACGCGACATGGACGCGACGCCGACGCGAGTAGAGATAAATAATTAAATATGTCCAGCGAGCCAGAGGGCCTACCGCGTACCGAAAACGAACGAAGTTCGAATATCTCCCTCTCTGTCGCACGAATAAGCAAGTGCGACAGAAAAGGAGATATTCGAACTTCGTTCGTTTTCCGTCCGCGGTAGGCCCTCAGGAATCGCTGAGCCGCGCGAGATTGAGTTGGCAGCAGGTTTTGCTATATAGCCCACTTGCGTCCGGCTCCGGTCATCCAGTAAGTCGGTAAAAACATTACTCCTGTTTTTGGGCAATCGTGTAATAAAAATAAATAAGAAGGTGGTACCTATAGCTAAATAAATTCTGACAAATGCGATGCCAGTTAGGGTTAATAGCGCACCGAAGATTTTGTAAGTAAAGACCATACATAAGGATGAATACACGTTAAGATTTCTCGCACCCCTCCCCCACCCTTTTTACGTAAGATTGAATTAATTTTAAAAGTGTTCTAAGAATGTGTTTGGATTTCTTTGCAAGCGTCCACAGGTTACGATTTTTGCTCACCATTAGGAAGAGTCTCGGAAGAGTACTCTATGTTTGGCGTTGCCAACAGTAGCATCAAAATATAATTCAGCGCCTACTACGACAGCCTTAGCAATAATTTTCTCGGTTTGAAAATTGCTGACTGTACTTGAATCAGCGGTGAATTTAGCGATATTTACTATTTAGAAACAATTTGTATCTTTGCTAATATATAATATAAGAACTACCTCTACGTAATAATCTCAAGACCACAATCCGGACTCTTGTTCTAAGAGTACTGTTTATGTCATTTTTATATCAAAGTAGATTTCATAAAGGTACACTAAAATGTGCCTTATGGTACTGTAATAGACTACCAATATATTGTAAAGGAATTAAGTAACCGAACAACGCAATTGCAGTCTAGGCGAACGCAGTCTGACAGTTCGTGTGAGGTTAATGGTCGACTCGCTCGAAATAGTTTTGATTTTGATAAATATTAGTATCCGAAATTCTTTACAAATCATGTAGATTCGTGAAGTGAGACAGTCTTACCCTTTCAATTTCAATAAAATGTTGATTCCTATACCTATATAACCGGAAGTTAGCAAGAAACATTGTAAATAAATGATGTTTCTTTGTCATAAGAATAGTTTTTCTAATACTTATCGATCGATTACGAAAGAGCATAGCTTGTTTTGTTAATAAGAGTAACTGATTTTGGTTAAAATAGGTAGAGTATATTTGCATGAGTCTGTCTCGGCGGTAATAAAGACGCGTTAACCAGAGCAACGCTAACGTGTTACTTATGTGTGAAGTGTTTACTCAACCCGATCTATTCACAGCCAATTACATTTGCTTAAAAAAACCTTAAAGTTGTTTCTGAGAGTTTGTGTCGCCACTTAGAATGAGTTAAGGAGAGGTGTGTCTATGTGTAGCTGCTGAGGTCACTTCCATGTATTGTTGTTCTTTCCTGTAAGTACCTGCTCACTTTATTTATTTACTTTTCTCATTTGTTTATTTGTCGATAATTACTTGCACTATTTCTCTCGTTAGTTGGTCTATTTGTAGTATAACTTATTTATGTTCCATTGGTTATGAAACTTTATAGAAAAAGAAATATTATGAAGTCACATAAATTTGTTATTTTTATCCCCTTAGCTTTAGGAAAGGTAATAACACAATTTAAATTATAAGTCATACATCCACAGTTATTCTCAAGTATTGGCTAAGGTGTTGACATTGTTTAGAAATGTTCGAGTCTTAAGTCGTTGTCTACCTATCCTGGAGATCTCTGGGCACAACAAAAGAATGTTATTGTTTATTTTTTCATCAGTTGAGGAAAGGTTCTCAATGAGTAGATTTTCCTGAGAATATTAAGATATGCTTTAATTAATAGGTGTCAACAGTTTTTACTAATCATTGTGTTTACTGTGCCGCCTGGTATTTAAAAAAAAACATTTACAATTTAATCAGTGTTTACTCCTGCTGTCAATACCACTTACAGCTCTCATACAAATGAAAGTCAAATGTGATACTATGTTTCTGTTAAATTTATTATAGATGGAAATATTAGTCAGTGCAGTAATGAATTGGACTGAATAATGTAATTCTCTGCATGGCATTTATAATGCGGTGCCGGAGATCTCCGGTCACATAAAAAAAGGAGAGGATGGGTTAATTAAATTGATTTTTTAAATTACTCACTGTTTTTGGGAAATAATTATAATAACAACCAAAGTCATTTTTTATGGTGCAAAGAGGAACAAGAGCTAACTCAATAAATTATGCAATGAATCATATTAAAAAAGTATGGATTACATTGGACATGTTTTGTGACAAATTGTTAATTGAAAATTCAAATAGACTAAACATTCCCTAACATGAAACTCATAGTCCATTTCATCAACAGTTGGTTGCATGTCAACACTTTTTTTGCTTTCTTGTCGACAATATCAATATCCAATCTCAATTGAAATAAATATTTAATTGCACTAAAAACTCAATGCAATTATACATCATATACCACATCATTCAGATTTAATTGCCTACATTCAATTAAAGGCAATGAAATGAGCAGAGTCTGGTGGCAATCTGCCGGTGAATCACACAGGATATTACACACTATCACACTAGCCAGTTGAAAACAGGTTAGATTCCATGTAGTGTAAATGATGGAAGTAATCATGCATTGAACATGTTTGTTTCTAATGGTCACTTGTATTAACAGTTTGTTTTATAAATTTAACATCTCAATTCCGACATATGCTAGTAAGTCATTGTTATATGTTGATTTTTATACTAAGGTTTTTTTGTGTTTTAGTTTTGTCCTAATGACTCTTCACCATTATATTATTTTTTCCAACATTTCCGTAATTATATTATATGTTATCTAACACAACTAACTTCTGTTTCTACTTATCTACACTAACTTTGGCAGCATGGTTCAAACAGAATTATGGATAATCCATTTAATACCTATAAGTAATAAATTTATTCTTGATCATCTTAAGTATTGAGTCTTTAGTAACTTGAAATAAATTATTATTATTATATTGCATTGCTTTGTATTTACTTGATTTTAAATCAAATGGAAAATAGATATAAGTATGAATGAAACTATAGGATATTATAGTTCTGCCAGATCTCTTGTTGTTACCAAGTTCCGATTGAACCATACATTTAAGTTATAGGTGCTAACCCTTTAAATGTCAACAGCAGTAGTAGTCCTGCATCCTAATAATATGGCTTTCAAAGGGTTTAACACTCTGACACGTCTATACCTAATCGTAACACGAGTGAGAGCACCGAATGTGTTGCTATCATACTCCCACCCACTTTTATCATAGAACCAATATCAATGTGCGGATGGGATAAGAAATACGAAGTCGGAACTCTCGCTCGCACTCTATACAGAGCGACACTCAGCTCAGGCCGGGTTTTATAAAGATCCGTTAGACCAAATTTCAGTAACTCAGTACACTTTTTGACACAACAAACCGACATAAGGTCTAAGGATCTTTATAAAACCGAGCGAGAGGTAATTTACGAGTATGATCCTATCGCCCGTTAATTTGGGCCGTATAATACGTACAAAGACGGCCTTTAGCGGCCTGAAGGCACGCCTGCAAGTGCACCGCCTAGCACTACATGCCCTCTGAATCACTTGAGCTTGTTCCATCTGTCACAGCTCACGTTTGGGCGTCGGGATGGCGAGCATGAGTTCGACGCTCGTCGAGACCGTCTCCATAAACTACGAGGACTTTAACGAGAGCTTCCTCACCTGCGGCACCTGTTTATGTCAGTATCTATTGTCTTTACTCATCTGTGGACACACGCCACAATAGTGATGGCAGCACGATGCGTAACGTAATAGTTTACTTTTTTATTCAACTAAAGTAACAAACAAGCTTACGGCTATATGGTAAGCAGACACCGTAAACTATGGACGCTTGCGTCTCCAGAAGAATCATAATAGTGTTGACGACCCTTTATTGACTTGTGATGTGTTGACAGCTAGACGTCTGCAGGTCCCTCACTCTCAACACAGCGCATCCTCGGGAGCTCTGGCGACTCGTCCCAGGAACACGACACCATACGCTTAAAGCGCGAAAGTAGTGCTGTACAGTACTTTCATCTCACGAGCGCGTCGGGTTAGCCATAGTTGTAGTTGTGATACATACGAACACATAGATAATGTAAATTCATAGCAAGATATACATGCACATAGCACAGACAATGTGCATGTATATCTCAACACACAACCATGGTTGACCCGCGTTCGTGAGATAAAAGTACTGTAGTATTATGTAAGGTGCATGCATCCTCAGTTGGGCTGTTCCACATATGAGCGAGATAACGTTCCGCTCTCCTCTCTCTTAATAATCTTATCTATCTCTTGCTTATTGATTGATTGTTGATGATCAAACAACCCGCCGAACTGAAAGGGGCAGCTATTTTGAATGTATGAGATAGATATATAGATTTTCCATTGTAACTGATACGCACGTCCCTCTTGGCCGCTAGATCCTTCGATCATCTGTAAGCACTATAAGTCGATCAGAATAGGTTCAATAACATGACAGCGAATTGCTGCGCAGCATAGGTCGCGTGAAAAAAAACTGTCATTAATGCTCTGCCCTATATCAGGCAATGTGCTGCAATGACTGTGGATGCGTGTGGGGCCACTATTAAGAAATAAAAGGTTGACCTCATTATACCTTCTGTTACCGAAATAACTGTGATGTCAAGAATACAATAAAATCCTAATAACAGTTATGCTGATTGAATATTAATTGTCATCAACTGATCATGTACCTACATTCTTAAGTGTCATCTTGTCTTATCATTAAATCGAATTGCTCAACCACAGGTCTGTAAAATTATATTTTATGTTCCAACGTTTTTTGTTACTGTATGTATATTCAAGTCAGCGCACCGCCCCATCCGCTCATCTTGATTACGATCTGTTTTTGCTTGAACCTATTCAATTTGTATTTAAATATCTCCCACACAAAAACACGGCATCCTGCTAAGCAAATCAATCTAACATCAATTACTGGATAGGTACACGGAAAAGACATGTCTAGTCGAATTAAATTTCAAAACAAACAGCAACCTGACTTATAATGACGTAAAGTGCAAAATGGCATTGTAATTTTGAAGGACTAGACATATTCTTTCCCTGTACCTACCCTTCATTTGTTTTTGTGCTATGGCTAAAACATAAAACTTGTTGCAACCTATATAAAGTAGGAGTGACCAAGGAATTATTTCGTTTCAGGCACTTACGACGGAGGGGAACACACTCCTAAGCTTCTACAATGCTCGCACACAGTCTGCTTACATTGCCTTACTCGAATCGCCGCCTCACAAACCAGAGACGCTGGTAGCTTCAGGTGCCCCATATGTCGAGAACTTATAACTATACCTAGAGGCGGGGTCCAAGCGTTACCGCCTTCGTTCCTCGTTAACCAGCTCCTAGATTTAATGGCGAGACAAAGAAGAGAAGTCATTCCACAGTGCAGTTCTCACCCAGGCCGCGAGCTTCTTTTCTGTGAGACATGTGATTGCGTTTTCTGTCGACATTGCGCCGACGGACCGCACAGCGATACACCTTGTGATCATACCGTAGTGCCGTTTTCTATAGCGTTAAAAAGAATGTCGGAAATTCTGCTATACAGAGCTAATGAGTGCTTAAGTAAGCTTGGCTCAGCGAGAGACGCGGTTGCCAGCGAACTGAGAAGATTAGAAGCCGCGGCCACCGCGGCTGACGATGCTATAGACAGACATTTTAATGAACTGAAAGCCGCCTTAGAGAAGCGACACAGCGAACTGAAGTCGGCCGCATTGGCCGCTGCTACACATAAAAGGAAATTGCTCGAGGAACAGTTGAAGTTGATAGACGCTGAGAAAACTAAGGTGAGGCTGATGATAATTTTGTTTTTTCTTGTAGCTATAAAATAACACTGCATTTGCTGATATTTACTACAAACTTAAATTTGTAAAATGACAGCTACTACTTAAGCTATTTACCATTTTTTTTGGTAACTGTTATTCTTCGACAAAGGTGACTCCTGACGCCAATTTCACAAAAGTTGCCTCTGGTTTCAGCAACCATATGTCGCTTAACCTTCAGCCGTCGTTCGCAGGTGGAGGCGGAATGTTCCGGTCTCCAACAGCAAGTAGAAGTCCGGGAAGTAAGCAGTCGCGCGGCCGCGTTAGGCGCGCGGTTAGGCGACGCGGCGGCGTTAGCGGAACCACGAGAGAACGCCTTCCTCGCCGTAGACTTTGGCCATAATGACGCGCAGCAGAGGTTCGCGGAAGCGTTAGCGGAACTCGGGAGGGTTAGGACCAGTACGACGTTCCCTGGGCTGTGTACTTTGCAATTAGGCAAGTCTCATGATTCACATAATGTACTTGTCACTAATAGCAAGTAGAGTTTTGGGAAGTAAGTAGCCGGCGAAGTTAAAAAAAATTTTTTTGAAAATTTCCAAAACCCGACTTTACAAAAAAATTCTATACATATAATTATCTAACCTGCTCACGAAATTTCACGAGAATCGGTTGAGAAATGCGACCTGCAGAGGACATACGAAAGCATTTTTGTCGAAGCTGAAGCGGAAACCTTCGTTTCACTCGGTCAATATGAAAAATAAGCAACTACTCATGCATGACTATCAAAAGGATGAGGAATCTTTACTATTTGTACTTAATTAACCCACCATTGTGTGGAGGAATCGCTGCAGAATTGAACATATACTTATTTTTTAAATTTAAATAATTGACTGACCTTAATATCACCAGATTGTGTGACGTTAGGTCCTAATGTTGGTTCAGCACCTAATTGTCGTCTCCGCTCCATTATATTAAAGAAATTAAAAAAAACACCATCACTTCCAGAATCGGGTTGCGTGTGCGGTTTGGAAGTGAGCGTGATCCTACGCACTGTGGACTACCACGGCGAGGCGCGCAGCACGGGCGGCGACCCCGTGAGCGCGGCCGCCACCGTCGACGACGCGGCGCTGCCCTGCACCGTCACCGACCTCGACTCGGGCCACTACAGGTGAGACAACATGCACAAGTACCTATTGGTCGACCGCTTAACTGAGCCCGCGCGGATGGGGAGCGGGAGGCAGGGCCCCGCCGCCCGTTACCCGTACCCCTAGTACTGATGTCATAGGTACGTAGCGTGAAAGCGTAGCCCACGAGGGTCGAAACCGTTCCGCCGCTGCTGAGGTGCACCTGTCGTACCGTTCAACGTATCATCTCTAAATAGCGTTTGGGGCTCGTGTTAAAAAACACTACTACATCAACAGTCAGATTCTTGTCAATTTATTAGATCTTAGGCGGAATATCAGCTCTTCGTTCGGCATGCCATTTTTGTGAATCGTTTATTACACGGTTTGTTCAACTATTAAAACCCGTTCAGACTTGCGCGGTTCCTTATTTATACGAAATATCCGCGCGGTTATGTCTGAACGATTCGGAACCTTTTTATGTAAATAAGGAACCGCATCCGCGCGTTTCCCGCAAGTATGAATGGGCTCATACCTAAGATGCTGTATATTCCAGGATCACGCTCCGGCCATGGAGCGCGGGCGCGCTATGCGTGCGCGTGCTGGTGTTCTCGCGAGCGGTGCGAGACTCGCCCCTCCGCGCGGACGTGGCGGCCACGGCCGCGCCTCTGCTGCTGTGGGGCGCCCGGGGCGCCGGCAAGGAGCAGCTCAGCCAGCCCGTGGCTGTGGCCAGGTCGGTGTTCCGCAGACTCGGGGACATTTTACAAAACTACAACACTGCTTAAAACTCTATTCAATTTTCCCCTCTATTTGTTAAGATAGAGTATTCAATTTCTTTTTGAGGCACAGTCTTTTGTCTACTGTGTCGTGTCAGAAGTATGGTTATTCCGAATTAATTACCATATGTTTATCTTAAATAAATTTTGCAATAATATGTTAATTATAAATTGCAGATGTCCAAAGAGACGCGAGATCTACGTGCTGGACGCGGGGAACTCGCGAGTAATGGTGCTTGACGAAGACACGTTCGCCTTCAAGTCGCACATCGTCAACGAGGGTCAGTCCGCAGTCATATATCATGTTACTTACCAATATGTCCTATAGCGACTGGAGCGTTTCGAAACATTGGTACTCGCCAAACATTAACCCCCTTATTCATAAAAACTTCTGCTAACTGCAATGTCTCTTCTCACTGTTTCTCAAGCACATATGTCAAAGTGATCGACAAAGATAAACGGATTTTATTATTACATTTATTTAACTATTATAGGTTTGACGGTCGTTTAGCAATAATGGGGTAAAAGTGCAAAGATAATTAATTTTATATAATAGTACATTACTACTGAGGCCGGGAAGTAAAGGGTTGATAGTTACGAGGTTGGCAACCCCTTTTCACGCCGAGGTATCTAGTGCTTTTCTCAAATATGCAATGAAATAAAATAAAAAAACTTCAAGAAATCAAACTTTAATTTCTAAAGAAACTAAAAGTACATAAGAGAAAAAATATAACTAACACATATATTACTATTTATTTCGATCAATTTCCAACTCGAATTGAATATAAAACACTACTACTACAAAAATATATTAAGATGTACGAAAGCACGTTTCTGAACGAAACGTTAGGATCGACCTATCCTATCGAACGACACTGACAGCTTGTCATTCTTGTTAATTGTTAAAAATTATAACCTTTTTAATTTTTAAACAGGTAACAAAATCAACTTTGCCTCCAAAATTATTTAAAAAATACCTTCACGGTTTGAGTAGACATTTTTACCGCTAATATTTAGATGAAATATTTTAAATGTGTATTTTTGTAGTTAAATTTGCAATTAAAATTATTGGAGTGTGTTAATAATGTGTTATTTATTATGTTCATGTCGATTTTATATTAATAAAACAGCAAAATGTAGCAAACACCTTTTTTTTTTAATAATCGAAGTGGCAGAATGTCATGACGAACCGAAAAACAAATAATTGCTTATGGCTAAACGCCGTGATGCTGTGTCACAAATAAATGTGAAATGGAAATTAAAAAAGTGCATCTTGCAGGCCTAGGCCTCCAACTTTGTATGAAATTCCTTTAAAGGCCTCTCGTCTAGCCGCACCCGAAACGTGACACTTCGCAACCCATTATAAGGAACATAATGGGCTGCGAAGTGTCACGTTTCGGGTGCGGATGAAATATTGAGGTTTCATTGCATGTTTGAGAAAAAAGGTATTTCGTCTAATCAAGTACAAGGGTTTTGTACTTCTGGGACCTGCTTGTATGAAGAGTACCGGGACTTTTCATACAAGCCGGTCTCGGGACTACAAACAGTGGGTTACTATCAGTATCACAGTCAACTGACTACTCATGAACCTTACTGGAACTTTTACAACCTTGTACTACGTACAGGCAGCAACAATTAGTGCGAAATAATAATCAACAATATCTGCTTGTGTGTGCGTGTACGATAATAACATTAATAACTCAATTATACACATATTATTTTTGACTTTTCTTTTGTACAGTGTTTGGATTTGACTGTAACACACAATAATTAATAGTACATAAGTACAGAAGGATTTCTGTCTAAAAAAACCGATGTTTGGGTTGCTCATGGCATCCCGCTAGCGCGCGCTCGCCGTATAGCACGTGCTCTTTCGTTCCTAGCGGGATAGGGTATTTGGATACCATGGAGGTCTGGCGAGCTTAGCCGAAGCAGCAAGAGGAACAGGCCTGACTGTACTACTTCGACATTGCAGGTCTGGCTGGCCGCAGTTGCACTGGGATCGCGGTGACGGCGGACGGCATAGTCGCCGTCAACTGGCGGACAAGAACTCTCACCGAGGTAACGATATTTTCCCCGGTTGATCAAACATTCCCTTGCTCTAACTATATAACTATTAATTATCTTATTTCATGCGACGGCCGTTACACGTAAAATTATTTTAAATTTTGGTTAGTTATCGAAGTATCCAACCAGCCATAAAAGTGGTTTTACCATGAGAAGAAAACGTAAACATAGTGAGAGGGTTAATAATGAAGAAATTTTAAGGAAATTACGTCGATTGGAGAAAGAAATTTATAGTCGTCGGCGCTATTATAGCTCGGTTCATTCGGTACTGAATCAGGATCAGGTCATTTTACAGACGAACACTTATCTCGACTTGCAATTGTTGTGTATAGTTACCGTTGAATTACGTGAATTATCCGGCTCGAAGAATCGCTTTTCAAAAATACAAAAATTACGAATACTTTTCTTTAGACTATACCTATACGAACCTTTACCCTACACTGGTTAATTGACATTCCAATACCATCTCATATGGCTTTAGAAGTTGTGAAGCAGCCTGCTTCATATGATTTACATAATATCGGTAATCTACAATATTTTTTACCGTATCATAATCTAATAGCTGCTTCACTTCGATTGTAGGCGCAGCTGCTAGATTACTGATATGTGCTCAATTTAACAAGAGTAAAATTTTTTTTTACTTTACCGGAAAATTTCAAGTTTTTACTTATTTCTGCTGTATTATGACGCTCCCGCAGGGTTTCTTGTGTGAGGTTGCGACAAGATATCACCTGCACCGGTCGAGGACAAGTACATCGAACTCACCGTGTTAATTAGTTGACCATCGAACGAAAAAGTCAAACGAAGGTCTCCGCTTCAGCTTCCACAAAAATGTCTTCGTATGTCCGGATTTCCGGTTGTTCTCCTCTACAGTACCTCTAGTATAAGTTTCTTTCGAGATATGAACATAAACGAATGCTTTTGCGTTTAATCTCAACAAATAGTTACCACCAGAGGCGCTGCTCGTGTTGCCATACAAATAGGTCGAGAGCCATTAGTTTGTAATATGTCACTGTTTTTAGGTTAGCGTTGAAGGTTCCACGCTGCGCACGATCAAGTCTGACCGCCTCGTGGAACCTGTATGTGTCGCATGCGACCCGCTCGGGCGCCGCCTCGCAGTCGGCGACAACGGCGCGAGGAGCGTGTTCGTGTTCAACTCGAGCGGGGCCATCGAGCGGGAGGTGAGCACTGTCTGCGCGTGTGTGAGAGAGAGACAACAGTGCGAGGAGCGTGTTCGTGTTCAACTCAAGACAAGAGAGAGGCTCCCCTTAGCGCACGATAAGGATTAAGCTAGTAGTTTGTGAAATTTGGATGCATTCAGTTCTCAACAATTATTTAAAAAAAAACCGGCTAAGTGCAAGTCGGACTCACGCACGAAGGGTTCCGTACCATTATCTATAAAAACGGTAAAGAATCAGGTTTGTTGTATGGGAGCCCCCTTAAATATTTGGGTAAATCAACTTTTTCTTGTTGTTATTCTGTCCCGTCAGCGAGGAGACAACAATAACTATGTTTCTTAGAAAAATGTCCATAATATGGACTCCAAGCATGCTCAGGAGATAACCCATGACCAAATGGATTTATACTTATCGCTAAAACTCATGTTTGGTAGCTTTAAACCCTATAAAGTCACGGTAACGAGCAACAAAGAATAGTTGATCCCCCCATTTATTTTATTTTGTTTTTTAGTATTTGTTGTTATAGCGGCAACAGAAATACATCATCTGTGAAAATTTCAACTGTCTAACTATCACGGTTCATGAGATACAGCCTGGTGACAGACGGACAGCCAGACAGACAAACAGACAGCGGAGCCTTAGTAATAGGGTCCCGTTTTACCCTTTAGATACGGAACCCTAAAACGACCCATAAGTAAAGACTGCGCTGGTGGAAACTAAGGCGGAGCAGTCACATAGAAAAGTAAGGCAACGTATTGTATGAATCATTCTTTACAGTCCAACCTCCTTATTCATACCTACTACCATAATTTAACTAACCTCTGCTAACTAAAATGTGCTTCGTTCGACCCATTCTCACAAACAAAAATGTCAGGGTATTTGACTAAAATAGGTTTGCAGGACGTTTATGAATAATAAGGGGCAAGACTGTTTTGTACATTCCCATCAACAGAGCATACAATCCGAGTGTTTCCTGTGAATCGGTTTTACACTCTATTTCCACTAGTATTAACCCTTAAATGCATGATTTTTTTTCAATTCAAAAAAAAAATGTGGATACCTAGTGGCGTAAAAAACACGAGAATAATACGAAAAACAATCTAAAGACATATTTTGGGTGAATTTTGTACTACTATCCAAAATGTGGATACATCCTACATTATGCACTCCCCGCAAAATCAAATAGCCCTATACACGGTCTATGACAGATCTGAAATCCGCAATGTTTGTAGGTACGAATTAAACATTTACGAAAATATGTGCTTGTAATATACGTAATTAATATAATAACACGTCATTTCCCTTAAATGATGCACTCCCATGCAACCAAAACCAGGTTTCGCGTTTTTTAAAAGCTTTTATTTAACTTGCACTGTAACTATGTATGTAAATATTTAAATATGTACCTATATTTGTTCGGGTGGAATCTTGCAACTCAATTTTGAGGCAGATATCTTTAACCAATTGAGCTGAAATTTTGCACACGTGTGTATATCACGTGACAATCCAATATTATGATGACACAGAGCTGATCTGATGATGGAGCAAGAAGGAGGGCATAGGAACTCTGTAACGAAACCCATCGTTTTAGGGTTTTTTAGAAACGCCACGGTGAGCAGTTGATAACTGTTGAAAGAAAAGTACAGTCGGCGATAAAAGCTTTGCCAAAAATGAAATAAAAAAAAAAAATATTCATGGGTATAGTAAAAATATCAAAATAATGTACGAGTTAAATTTGTCAACCAGAATAACTTCGATAGTGCCGATAGTAATTGCAAAGTGCCGGGAGTGCATAATGTAGGCTAGATCCTACAAGATCAAATTTGTAAATATTCTTTACTTTCTGGCTGAGACCTTAATTAGAGTTTGTAAAAGTAAAATCGTTATGAAATGAGTTACAGAATTGTAATGGAAAATAATTACTTACTTAGTTAAAAACCACTAAACACAGTCGAAGAAAACCTTCTAAATTGCCGCCATTTGGGTTAAAAACATTTATAACTTTTTTAAATTCAGTTTTGCCAACAAATCGTTAATAAATGTGAAAATGCGTTAGTTTTTCTTGCAAAATCATACAAGAACATAATACATACATATCTAGATTTCAAACACTAACCATGTTTTGGTTATGTAGGATGCATCCTACACCATGCATTTAAAGGTTAAGGTCAAGTGCTGGCACAGAACAGGATATAATGGCAGAAGCTAGGGGGCGCCTTTACTCGCGAAGAGATCCAGCATAGTTGATAGGTTAAGTCGATTTTTCTATCGCCAGATAACATTTAAAATTATCGCTGTCACCTAATGTCATATGAAACAAAAAGAAAGAGCTTCATTTATCTGACAGATATCAGATATGTAGGGATTGAAAAACCGCCCCTAAATAGAATAAATAGTAGTAGAATTAACTTTTAGATATAAAAACCCTTAGAATGTAAATTATGTCTCAAGGGAGCAAAATGATATATTTACGGCGAGGGCGGTATATTGAATCCTGAGTAAAGCGAAAGATTCTACAATAGAATCCTAAACGTAGCGAGGGATAATTGATAGACGTTCCAAGTTTGTACGGAGAGCAAATCTGTTTTTGAAGTGAGAAATTTAAAACTTCGTGTATACTCTACTCTCTGTTAAAATACAACAAACAATATTTCAGCGTTTTTCGAGATTACTCCCCCAAAGGGGTGAAAAGGGGGTTCCAAGTTTGTACGGCGAGTAAATCTTTTTTGAAGTGAGAGATTTAAAACTTCGTATATACACTCTCTGTTTAAATACAACAAAACACATTTAAGCGTTTTTCGAAATTGCTCCCCTAAAGGGTGAAAAGGGGGTTTCAAGTTTGTACGGGGAGCAAATCTTTTTTGAAGTGAGATATTTAAAACTTCGTATATAGACTCTGTTTAAATACATCAAAACATGTTTCAGCGATTTTCTAAATTGCTCCCTTTAAGGGGTGCAAAGAGGGTTCCAAGTTTGTGCGGGGAGCAAATTTTCTATTTTCTTAAAAATCGATATGGGTGTCATTTTCGAAATTCCTCGGGGTGCTGATTACGAAAATGAAATGGATTTTCAAATCCAAGATGGCGGACATTTATTTTTCTTAATTATCGATATGGGTGTCACTCTCGAGGCTCCTCGAAGCGCCGATTACTAAAATGATATGGATTTTCAAATCCAAGATGGCGGACATTTATTTTTCTTAAAAATCAATATGGGTGTCATCGTCGAGGTTCCTCGGGGTGCCGATTACAAAAATGACATTCATTTTCAAATCCAAGATGGCGGACATTTATTTTTCTTAAAAATCCATATAGGTGTGATCGTCGAGGTTCATCGAGGTGCCAATTACGAAAATGATATGCATTTTCAAATCGAAGATGGCGGACATTTATTTTTCTTAAAAATTGATATGGGTTTCGTCTTTGTAGTTTCTCGGGGTGCCGATTACGGAAATGACATCCATTTTCGAATCCAAGATGGCGGACATTTATTTTTCTTAAAAATCGATATGGGTGGCATCTTTGTGGTTCCTCGGGGTGCCGATTATGAATATAGACTTTCCTTGTACGGCCGTACGATTTCGTACTTTGATACGAATAAATTTGTAAAAAAATTCAACCTGACCCGAAAGCGTACCCACCTTCCTAGGAGGGACTTGCGAGATGTTGCTAATTTGTTAGCATATAATATTGTAGACCCTGTGATGTCAAACACGGTTTGTGATAGTTTTAAGGCGGGTCCTGTGTTACGTTTTAGTAGCGGAGGGTCCGGGACGGAGCCTGCGGTTGATTTAAACTAACCTCTTCGACAAAGTGTGCTACATCCGCCGGCTCCGAGCCTCTCGATCGCTGTAACACTAGTATTCGTGCGAGTAATGATGTAGTGAACATAGTTCACCAAAATATCCAGGGATTTGCCAGTAAAGAATTAGAAATAGATTTGTTCATACAATGTTCAAATATTCATATTTTGTGTATAACTGAGCACTGGCTTAAAGGTCATGAAATGTTCAATTTCACAAATCATAGTGTACTGAGTTCATTTTATAGAAAGTCCTACAGCCGTGGAGGATCTTTGATTTTAGTAAAGCATAACCTCAAAAGCAAAGAGCGTAAAGATATAGTCGACATGTCTATTGAACGGCAAATTGAACTGTCTTGTATTGAGCTGGAACAATTTATAATTGTATGCGTGTACAGACCCCCGTCAGCGGACTACACTTTATTCGAATCCGTTATGGATGAAGTGCTCGCTAGTGTCTTTAAGAGCAAAAAGTGTATCATTGTGTGTGGTGATTTTAATGTTAATTTATTAGAAAAATCGCCAATGAGTGTGAGTTTAATAAATACGTTCAAGTCTTTTGACCTAGTGAACTTGTTTTGTGAGCCTACTCGAATTACAGCAACTAGTGCTACGTGTATTGATAATATTTACAGTAACAAGGAGGCGATAGTTAAATCTATCATAAACTCTTTAAGTTCTGACCACTGCGGGCAACTTGCTACCTTTAGCGGGAAAATCGAGGAAGCGCCTTGTGGCTTCATGTGCAGACCTATTTCAGAAAAACGCCTCGACCTATTTTGTCAGAATACTGCAAAAAGATTATTTCATCTTTCATTTCCCCAGGAAAACCCCGACTGTATGTGTTCTGTTTTACATGATTGTATAAAAAAAGAATTTGACAAATGCTTTAGTCCTAAGAAAATTCAAGGCAAGTCCAAGGTTAAGTTTAGCGACTGGGCTACACCAGATATTCACGAGAAGAGACGCCGACTCTATGACTTATATGATTCGAGAACTACGGATAAAAGACCGGAATTTCTAGAGTATGTTAAAAACTATTCCAAATCTTTTAAGAAAGTATGTGTCGCCGCTAAAGCTGATTACTTGTCCAAAAAAATACAAAACTCTAGTGATAAGGTCAAGACTGTATGGCAAGTAATAAGCAATGAAACTGGAAAAAGAAAGATTAAAGATCCGCACTACAGCTTACGTATCAATGATACTCTAGTAAGTTCCGATCTCGATGTAGCGGATCAATTTGAGCGGTTCTTTTCCAATATACCCATAGACACATCAAAGTCTTTAAATTCATCGCCAGACGCTGCTGAAGTATTATTGAAAGGAAATGTAGTGGAATGTACGGAAATCTTTGGTTTCAATTATGTGACTCCTATCATCGTTACCAAAGCGTTTAGATCATTGAATGTCAAGAAAACTGAAGATCTTTGGGGGCTGTCTGTCAAAGTATTACATTCCATAATAGAATTAACTGCTCCTTATATAGCTGATATCTTTAATAGAAGTATTGATACTGGAGTTTTTCCTGACTTGATGAAACATAGTAAAATTATCCCGTTGTTCAAATCAGGAACGAAATCAGACCCCACAAACTTCAGACCTATCTCAATACTACCGGCATTAAGCAAAGTTTTCGAGAAACTTATCCTTAATCAGCTTCTATCCCATTTCAATCGTAATAAACTGCTGAACAGTAAGCAATTCGGATTTACTAGAGGCCGTTCCACCACAGATGCCGGTGTGGTACTCATTAAACATATTTTTGATGCCTGGGAAAAGGCTCAAGATGCTGTTGGAGTTTTCTGTGATTTATCAAAAGCATTTGATTGCGTTGATCACGAAAATCTGATCAGAAAGCTTAGGCACTATGGGATAAAGAATGGAGCTCTTGATCTCGTTTCATCATATCTATCGAACAGAACACAGCGAGTAGTCATCAATGGGACCTCGTCAGCAGGGTCAAACGTTGCTCTTGGAGTACCGCAAGGATCCATCCTAGGACCGTTCTTATTTTTAGTGTACATAAATGACTTACCAGAGCTTGTGCAGGGTAGACATGATATAGTTTTATTTGCAGATGACACTTCTCTAATTTTCAAAGTAGATAGAAAAGAGAAAAGCTTTGACTGTATTAATGATGTATTATCCACTATTGTAAATTGGTTTACAGCCAATAACCTGCTTTTAAATGCAAAGAAGACGAAGTGCATAAAATTTATTTTACCCAATGTTAAGCACATAAACAACTCAAGAATTAAATTAAAGGGCGAAATTCTAGAATTCGAAGATAAGGCTGTGTTTTTGGGAATAACCTTAGATTCAAAACTTCAGTGGCATGCACATATAGCCACATTAGCAGGAAAACTAAGCTCCGCAGCCTATGCAGTGAGGCGAATCAGGCAGCTGACAAACGTCGAGACAGCAAAATTGGTGTACTACAGTTACTTCCACAGTGTTATGTCCTATGGAATCCTGCTGTGGGGGAAAGCGGCGGATATCCAGACTATCTTCGTACTGCAAAAACGAGCAGTGCGTTCTATTTATGAACTAGGAGCTCGTGCCTCCTTAAGAGAAAAATTCAAAGAGGCAAATATTCTCACTGTAGCTTCTCAATACATTTTTGAGAACATTATGTATGTACGGAAAAATCTCCATGAATTCAAACTTAACAGCGAAATCCACGACTACAACACAAGAAGTAAAAACAAGCTCGCAGTGGCAGCCTGTCGTCTCCGTAAAGTTAGCACGTCCTTCGTGGGGAACTGTATACGCTTTTATAATAAAATACCCATGGATGTAGTGAATTTGCCCGTCAACAGATTTAAGTGTCACGTTAAAAGTCACTTGGTAAGCAAGGCGTATTATTCCGTCAATGATTTTTTAAACGATCAGGAAGCTTTTAAGCCAGTTGTATAATTTACTAGAATTAGTAATGGTTTATAATGTAGACATGTATAACTACAATTTTAGTCTGGACTTTTACTGTTCTAAAATCATTTCATGTACATTTGAGCACATCATGAGGTATCTCATTGTATTCGATATTTTATTATTAAGTACTACTTTGATTATAAATGTCCTGCAGCTTGAATATGTCATGCTCGCCTAAAGGTCTTTGCTTACGGTGGCGTCGTTGATCGGGTCGCAACCTTCCCTAACATATGGTCGAGGGAGGCGATGGCTGAGATACGCGTCATACTCGTGAACGGGTGCTGTTTGTGGGGTCCGGTCTGTTCATGTTTGCAAGGACTAGTAACTTCGTACTAGTGTTCAGTGGAATTGACATGATGAGAGACTTCATTGTTCTCATTTGATTTTATTTTTTAGACTGACGCTCAGAGACCTTATACATCTCTGAGGATATTTATTTACTAGATTTTATTATTTTCATGTTGACGTGTTATAGATATAGCTCAAAATATTTTATTATGATTAGTGTACTTACTTTATTACCTTTTATCTTGACGCTTAGAGACCTTATACATCTCTAACAAATCTCGATTGTTATTAGTTTCTTATTCTTATTTTTGACATGTAACACTACATTTAATTAATGATACTTTGATTATTGTATTATTTTTATTTGATGTACCTAGATAGATTTTGACTTGTAAAAGTGCCCTTGAGGCCTATTTGCAGAATAAATGTTTTGATTTTTGATTTTGATTTTGACATCCATTTTCAAATCCAAGATGGCGGAAATTTATTTTTCTTAAAAATCAATATGGGTGTCATCTTCGAGGTTCCTCGTGGTGCCGATTACGAAAATGGCATGCATTTTCAAATCAAATATGGCGGAGATTTATTTTTCTTAATTATCATTGAGGGTGTCATCTTCGAGGTTGCTCTGGGTGCCGATTACGAAAATGACATCCATTTTCAAATCAAAGATGGCAGACATTTATTTTTCTTAAAAATCGATATGGGTGTCATTCTCGAGGTTCCTCGAGGTGCGGATTACGAAAATGGCATGCATTTTCAAATCAAAGATCGAGACATTTATTTTTCTTAAAGATCGATATGGGTTTCACCTTTGTAATTTCTCGGGGTGCCGATTACGAAAATGACATCCAATACACATCTACATACAGGTCAAATTGAGAACCTCCTTTTTTGTAGACGGTTAAAAATTACTCTTAGTACACGGGCGAAGCCGCGGGAAAAAGCTAGTAGCTATATAAAGTACTACTTTTTGGGCAACTGTTTAAATAGTAGATTGTTACCTAATGGTTGAAAGCGACCCATCTCACCCGAGATATTTTACTTGCGGCCGGCGCGCGCCGGCGGCCTAAAAGACTTTAAAAAAAAATACTTTGCACGGAAAAGCGACTTTCAACTCGGCTATCTACTTATGAAAATTGAACTTCCCGAACAGGAGAGATGAAAAAGGCTTTTTTAGAGTTCCATACCAAAATGGTAAAAAAGGAACCCTTATGGTTTCACTTTCTCTGTCTGTCTGTCTGTCACATCGCTAAATATCTCAAGAACTACTTATGCTATCGATTTGAAATTTGGAATAGTTATAAAGAAAGCTTACCTACATACATAGAACATGACTTATTTCTTTTTTTTTTCTGTGAAAAATGACAGATATGTCGAGTGGGGTGTCGTATGAAAAGGCTTGGGTTGCACATTCTGAAACAATTTTTTTTTTACTTTGAGTCATTTTTGTTTTATGTGGGAAAATGTAAAAAAAAAATACCGTTCCTCCCCCCTTATCTCCGAAGTTTACCAAGGAAAAAATATAAAATTATTACATAACATTGATATCAATGTATATTTTACAGGAAAAATATAACTGTAGCTCTATCTAGTTATTCTTTTTTTATCTTAAAAAATATTTCTATACTAAGTTTGTAATTTAATCACCTTTGCATGTATTTTTGTTTTATAAATTCCTACGAGATTATGCTGAAAGTACCTTCTTTCAAATAAAGAAAAAAAAATTGAAATCAGTTTACGTGATAAAGAATTATCCTTGAAAAATTACCATACATACAAAGTTATTCAGTCGCTCAAATTTGTAACAAAAGTTGCTGATAGATGGCGCTGTACCCAATCCAATTTCCACACCATGTTGTTGAGATTTTCCTGATTTAATAGGGTTGGAACCGGTACACCTCTGTATACGGAACCCTCGGTGCGCCAGTTCGACTCGCACTTGACCGTTTTTTTTATTATGTGTCAGGTGGGCGGTGGCGCGCTGGGGCTGGTGGGCGGTCTGGCGCTGGCGGGCGACGTGCTGGTGGTGGCGGACGCGGCCGTGCGCGTGTACGACTCTACCGGGGCGCTGCAGGCCACGCTCGCGCCCGTGCCCAAAGGTAGGACATAACCTCTGGATAAGTCAGTGCGAAATAAAACACGAACGAACGCGTTTGCGTTTAGTCTCAATTTATATGACAACACGAGCGGCGCCTCTGGTGACATTTTGGTGGTGAAAAAACTTACACGGGTTGCACCGGTCATGTCCGCGGCAGTGTCGTCTCAGCCAGTTGTCAACGGAGATATGGGTACACAAAATTTGACTACCCCACAAAAGTATATAAAAATGTGAAGGGTAGATCCGAAAAAAGTTTAAATAAAAATTATATGTAAATTGTAAGCACATGTATGGGGATGTTGACACCAAATAAGAAAATCGGCAAATTGTTTTTTTTCGAAAGGATCAAATTCTTAATCAAATGACGAAAAAAGTAACACAAAAGAATAAATAATTACATAATCATAAGTCTTGAAAGTTTTAAGAGGGGCATATTCTGCCCATTTTCCGCAAAACGCACCGTTGTATTGGAACTATCGTCATTTACTCCAAGTCGGTGACGTCACTGATCTGACCCGCTTTCTCTCTGACGTTGTAGCTTCGTTATTTTTTGAGATATTTGAATAGCATTTTCACCATTTGGCATTGTTTCTTTTGGAATAATCAAATTTTGAGTCAACAACCCTATTATGCATATTTGTCCCAGGTCGCGGTGGCTATGGCGGTGTAGCGCTCGAAGAATCCGAATCAGGCCGCCACATCATCTGCATACGATCGGCACGAGGCCGGCCCGCGTTGCTAGTACTTGAAGCGAATAACGGTCGTATATTGGCGGCTTGCGAGCTGGCTGATAAGAAACCTAGGAGAGTTGCCGGGTTGACGCTGTTGCCGAACAAGAGAGTATTGTTGGCAGACTTGGCGGGGAACTGTTTGAGGCTGCACACTTATTGGTGAATGGTGAGCATTGTCTTATTTATAGCAAATGGAGTAAAAGCATGCGACGGTGTGTGCTGCTATTCTAGTGGCCTGTGAACTGGCTGAGAACAAACCTAGGAGAGTTTGCGGGTTGGCGATGTTGCCTTATAAGAGAGTGATCTCGGCGAACTCGGCCGGAAACTGTCTGATACGCACTTACTGGTGAATGGTATATAGTAGTCTATACCAACCGGAAACCAGTGTCTTTATTTATGCCTGCAAGATGGCTGTGAAGAAACTGATAATTAAAGCAACCAAAAGTGTGAGTAAGAGGTCAAATATGTGTTTTTATTTGAGCAGGTGGAACGAAGATATTTTTATGTGATGATAATTTAATTCATTGTCTGGAAATTGTACGTATATTCTTTATTTTAATTGCGACACAGGTGTTTTATGATTCTAATTTCGTTACTTGTTTTTTTTTAGAACGCAAAAGAGAATGGAGGGAGTGCTTCAAGCTGCCATATGGCTTATCGTAAACGAATTTCATGCTAGTCCAATGTTGCAACGGGGAATCGAACTGACGACGGCCATATGCGGGAGCGGTACACGTACCAAAGTCAATAGTCGCCGGTCAGGCTTCTATCTTATCATTTACGATGTTCTTTAGTACTTACAGTATTTATTTACGTAATAAGTTGATTAGGTTAAAACAATCATGTCAAATTTCTGGTTGGATTTTTTTTTTGTTGATCCTAACGTTTTGGTTTTTAATATATTTGGTGTATTAGTCATAAGTATTTATATAATCGTTTGAAAGATATATTGGCGTTAATCTCACTTTTGACTAGTCATTCGACGGTGGCATTTATAGTGGTCTAAAATTTTGACTCTTTCTTCATGTCATGATGTAAATTTAAATAATTGTCTGCTCAGCACAAATTCATGACAAGGTGGTGACAAATTGTGAGACTGAAAACTCTGCAGACATGAAGCGATGAAGCTTTAGTTTCCTAATTAGGTATCATGTAAGAGCAAATTTGATATTTAAAAAAACCTGTAACGAGAGGTCTCGCCAAACGGCAGTTTGGTCTCTGTAACTTAAAATCTGCCATCAATCCCTTACGATATTACAAAAAAATATTATTTTGCGCACGATATTGTTCTATCAAACTTTTTAAAATTAAACTGAATTTCGATATAAGTTTTAACTTAAAAAATATCTCATCATTTAGATTTTTAAAATCGTTCTCTCGGGTTACTAATTTGCATTACAATAATACTTTATTATAAATTTGCTCAATGAATACGAAAACACCATATCACGTAGATGATGCTTCCATTTTGCTAGCTCTAGCTTAGATATTAAAGCACTCATATGTAACTAACATGTGTAAAATTTACTAACAAAAGAAATACAAGATCTGTAGCATTGGTAGTGAAGTTTCTATGTAGAGAAACTAAAACTACGTTAAGTATAACTTTTCATCGCCATTATCAGGATAGAAGGACAATATTAAAGTGGCCTATATGTCGGAGTCACGATTACATGCCAATGTTGATTCATCCCATACAATAAGATTATTCGCCCAGTCATTTGCTTTAACCTTTCGTATGTTATGAAACTGACAGTGCTGCAGGAATGTTAATGATTCGTTTCTGTCACAGAGTTAATGTTTGATGGTACTGATCCTGGAGCAAGTGTACTTGACTGTACACGGCATTATGCAGTCGAGCACTTTTGTCTCTTATTCTTCGACAGTTTTGACGGTGGCGCTGAAAAGATGTACAAATGGGATTTCATAAAAGTTGAACTTGAAAAGTACGTCTTCTTATTATCAGTATTTTTATTATTATTACCTAGTTAAAAAGTTCGACCTAATAATGTAATATACAAAGGTGCAAGAAAATCGTCTGCCTACTACTTCACTGGACACTATTAGAGATCGATAAGAGGTCAGCCTTTTGCAATACTGACCGACATAACCTCCTATAGCCCATTGTCCTCCTCATAGGATTTAGCCGTTTAAAGGAATTTAAATAATTTTGATTTGGGATAGAGTAGCATTTGTTTGTTTCGCTCACTTTCTGATATGAAGGAAATTCAACTCGATTTAGTAAACTGGCTGAAATTTCATTAAGTACCACACGGACCTTGGGAGGATAACTGCATAATAGTAGCGATATTGACAGTGATTAGATTACATTCGATCGTCAGGAACATTCGTAAACAAAAAAAATCGACTTTAGAATGCGACTTGAAATCCTGCTGGAATCTTGATCAGCAAGGCTAGTGAATATTGTAAAACTCCCAGTAGCTCTCCACGTACACTCCAGATTTGTTTGAATCCGATTCAACCAATCTCTCTGAAGCGCAAACTCTGGCACCGTTGTTCATATTATGAAACCGCGATTAGTTTGGGAATGGAATAGTGGTAATGTTATATACACTTTGACGTTAGTATATGGAAAAAACTTACCTCTAATCCCATTCTAATAGGCTAGGTAATACTCGTACAACTTCAATCTCTGTTCATTAAAATTAATTTTGTTCCTTTCCCTCAAATACAAACGGGTGGTTTGATGGACGTAGGTTTTAAGTATTCCAGTATAACACCGTTTCTACACTGTCATTTCGGTGAATTATTTCCAGAATACTCTCCTAACACTCCTGACGACCTAATGTAAACAAGCCACAGAAGGATTCTTTCTTATTTTTACGTGTAACTTCCTTTATCATCCGAATTATTATGATTAGTTCATCTTACTGAAAATATGTCTATTTCCTCAGCAGATTTTAACCATACAAAATCAAGTAGAGGAAGCCGTGGAAATGACAATATTAAGTCGTGATTGACTTTTAATACGTGATATTAATGTTATGCATTTAATACACACCGAATCGACAACGTAAGAACTGTGTATCTACTTTGTGATGATTTGCATATACCTAATAAGTGTATAATTTGTATAATTTTAAATGTTAACACATTCATTGGTGTCATTTTCGTAGTGTTATATTATATAAGCGTACTTACACGTTTCCGATTTGTACCTAAATAGTATTTCCTTCAGACAAGCAACCCACCTATGAGTTGCTAGCAGGGAAAGTGTTAAACGATTTTGTGATGGGAAATACACCTACGTTTTTGTCTTGTCACATCCACTACATTGCTTTATATTATACGTCAATTCAAGTAAACATGCAATTGTTACTCGGTGTGTAATCCGCATGCATTATTTAATTTTTGCATATAATGTTTGCAGAGCTGCCACTCTTTGATTCATACTTTTTGTATTCGCTAACCAATACCTACTGGTGTTTAAATTGCTTATTCTACAATTATTCATTAATATTTGCCATAGTTTTGTTTAAATTAATTTCAATGATGTTTTGAAGGTATGCTATGTGGTTAAATGTCAAATGATATTATGTACCTAAGTAAAGTGTGCATATCATATTACCTGTCAGGGTAAATATAATATGGCAAGAGTTGTTTCAGCGTTAAAGTTATAAAGGGTCATTCAAATTGCATTATGACAGTAAATAACTTTCGTATTACAAAAATGAGGCTTCTTTCCGATAAGTAGGTTAAGTCCAAATATATAAGGACATACAGCTGTCCGTATTAGCATTTCAATTATACAAAAGAACTACACTAGTATTTGTAGTTATGTATACTATTGTATAAAATAGCTAATATTTGTTCCCCATGTACAAAAGTTACTGTATGCCATCGTCTGATATATAAGACAAAATTACAGTGTAAATGACACCTTCTTGACTTATGCCAGAGTTGAATATTGCGAGTTTCTTCTTTCGCCTGGCGGTTAAAGGGTAATTTATGACAGAGTTGAAAATTGTGGGATATTCCTTTGATACAGAAAACTCCTCCTTTAAGTACTTATTAACCAATATTTAATATTCAGTGTCCTAAAGTTTACGAACATTCCTATAGGTCAGGCAACAATTATGTCACAGTGATAGACATCCTATCTCTTTCTTACGCTACACTGCTACCTCCAAGAAAGGGATTAGTGTATGTTTTTGCATCTCAGCTACTGACACGATTTATCGTTAGTTGACATAATTATACTGTCATAGTATTCACATATACTTTGACAAGTATAGTGTTAAACACTTAATCAGCACTACGTGTGGCTTGCTTTGTCACAACCTGTGTTGACTTATAAAATAATTCGTCAAGTCTAGCGTCTATTCGACTAAAAGCGATAGCGCTAGCGAGCCTCGCGATTTTAATTAGGTCTCGGTAGTGAACATTTTATTTGACTTTATTATCATTATTTACTCATCGCATAGTGTGTGCCTCTAGTAAGAAAATGAAATACAAGGCTCACATAAAATTCATCGTCCTATTTTCTGTTGTATTACCAATTCGTACTCCAAATGATCACTCTTCATAAAATTCGTACTCGTACTTTTTTGTTCATACATTTTTATTACTGACAACCGAAGTCACAACGGTTCTAACCTATCCGCGTTAGAGTCGATTTGGCCCAACAGGTCTTTCTGGGCTTTTATATGGAAGGGGCAACTCACAAAAATAATGTAAATCATTAGAAGCAAAAAAAAGTTGTATGATTATTAACATTAATTTAAATGACAAGGATTAAAAACACTTTGAATAAAAGAAATTGTAGTATGAAAGAAATTATGACAATTAACATTATGAATTTAGACAACACGAATTAATAATATTTATGATTTAAAAAGTTATGAAGATACTTTTTGGATGTTAAAACTGTATGACTATTGGCGTTATGAGTTCGAATGGTTGGGAGTTATGATAGTTAGCAATACAACCATTTATGAAATATGATTATTATGGAGTAAAATTTTACGAGGAACATTTTCGGACTTCGAATGATAAGGACGCCAAAAATTATGTGAGCAGAAGCGCGCCCTACGAGCACATCAGTGATCTCCAAAAATTGATACAGAGAAAATTTCTGTAGTTCTTAACGTAATAACGTATAGGTACCTTCTTAATTCTAATCATAATAAAATATCTCACTATGCCGCCTATAGAAAAAAAGCATTTGTGTACACTTAACATTATCATCTATAATCCTACATTGCCACAAACTTCAATTACTGTAATAAAAAAAATAAATGATTGTCAATCCGTTATTTGCCTCGCTTAACTTTAACTTAATCAAAATAGTATTCTTTATAAATAATGGATGGTTTTAATGCTGAATTTGCCGAACAGGACCGCTTTCTTTAATGCTTTAGCCATAATAAAAAATTACTGCCTTTCAAATCACGGAATTAAATCTCATTTTTTCAATAATAGTGGTTAGAGTGGATATATCTGAGTTTGAAGTTAAGCGACACATTTCATATAATCAATAACAGACGTGGATTAATCTAGATTTGAAAAAATACGATTAAAATTATTACGACAACTAACAGTCATATTGAAGAAACTTCTTTCGAATTATTGGCTTGGATGAACTTACCTATATTTGAAAATACTGTCATATGGATTTGTCTGATTTTCATAAAATATTATGATTTCAACTGTAATTTTTTCAAAAACCACACGGAATGATACTTAACCGATAAAACTGTAACAAATCTAGTTTTTTACCCTTAATGACAGAGAACCCGAGTTTGTAGTTAATCGACTCATTTGTGAATTAGGTTTTTTTAAGTTGTTTGCTATAGCTACCGTTGCCAATATTTGCCTATGTTTTGTTTATACACTGTTGGTTTAGTCTTTCACCTATTTAATGTTATCCGCTCCGTTATGAAACCAGTCGGTGGTATTAGACTATATATATTTGTACAGTACACAACAAACTGCTAAATACATATTTTTCCAATACATGTAGCGTTTCTTAATAAGACAATTTTTTGTGTTACCTATGTCATTTCCGAAGCGTATATAACGTAGTAAGATGTCTTTTAATGAAGTTTTTCAATTCAGTCGCAAAATATTCAGGGATTGTATTACCTATAGTACTATATGCATCTAGATGCGCTCTGTATAAAAAAGGGTTGAGAAAACTGTAATAAAATAATTATTTTTATACTAAATGATTTAAAGTTTCTTTGTTTCTATTTGTCTATTGTTACCTATTGCTAGTGCTGGGAGTACAACGAACAGCAACGAAAACGGGAATAAGTAGAATATTTGCATTTTCGTTGCTCTCGGCTAAATAGACAAATTGTTCATTGTGATGGTAGGCTTTACTTTCAGGAAGTATTATTCGTATTGTCGTTATTATACAATTTATAATAATAACATTCAGCTTATATATTTATGTATGTTTGTCGTAACACTTGTAACCTACTAGTGTCTGTACACTTGTTAGCTTCTTGGGATGAAATGTTTACCAAAAAAATAGTTGTAAATAATCAAACTCCCAATGTCCCAAAGTCTCAACTGTTTCATTATAAGTGGCGTTGTATATAAGTCGATCAAGTGAAGTAGACAATAGGGATGTTGTTGACTCAAAATTTGACTACTCCATAACACTACTCCAAAAGAAACAAGGCAAAAAAATAAACCAAAAGGTGAAAATCCTACTCAAATATATCAAACAATAACGAAGCTACAACCGCTTTAAAGTTGCTGGTTAGAAAGAGAAAGCGCGACATCAGTGTCGTCATTGACCACGAGCGCAATAGTAAATGACGATCGTTCCAATACAAAGGTGCGTTTTGCGGAAAAGGGACAGAGTATACCCCCTTTTAAAACCTTAAAGACTTATAATTATCTAATTATGTATTCTATTGAGTAACTTTTTTCGCCATTTGATTAAGAATTTGATCTTTTTTGGAAAAAATTAGAACTTGTTAATTTTCTAATTTGGTGTCAACATCCCTATTCGCACGTAAGAAAGCCCTATGTATTGTTTGTCTAGTTTGGTAGGTCGGTGTGCAAACGAGGTCATAATTCCATGTATTTTGTTATACCATCTATTGAAACTGCCATTGGCAACATTTATAATTGACTAGTATTTTATACAAGATACATAAGCTGTAGCCTATTTATTACGAACAGTAAGGTCACTATGTCTGCAAAATTACATTTATACTTATTATATTTCTTATTCGTTACCTTGTTATCTAAGGTTATATAATCATATTTTCACGAAGACACACATATACGCCCTACTCCTGACATTTCAGACTAAAGCGTTCTATGAACTTACCAGTTTGTCACTAACAATCTAGAGATACAGCTCGCAGCTATAAGATGGAAAGAGACAGCATTGAATTCAATTACTTTCAAAGCGGTTGTCGCTTTAAATTCTATTGGTAGGCTTGAAGAGTGCTTTATTTGACTTTATTCCGGAATGGAAGCGACTTTTTGAATGAATGCCTATTACCTATCCACAACAGGTATCGCCAAACTTTTAGCAGGCAGGGGCCACATAGTAGCTAACAAAATTGTCGCGGGCCGCACGTGTTAAGTTTGCGACTCTATGACAAAAGGTTGTCGGTTGCCAACCAGGAGGCTCGCTGGCCGCTTCTTGCCCACCGCTGATCTGCAACAACTATAAATGAATCTCTTATTAAGTAGATTAACTTTGAGTTCTGTACCAATACAAATGTTCTTTTTAAAGCTCCATCAATTAAAGCATCATTGCCAGTGAAACTGGGGTGTGGCGTTGAAAAAGGCTATATTATTGTTGTGTATACTTTTGTAAAATATTTTTCAATACATATACGAGTGGTGGAAAAGGAGGAGCCCGGTTACTTAGTAGTGGGTTCATCTGGTAATGTATTGGATTTTAAGGCTCTGTTGAACCGTTCAACGCCACCATCACATTCAACACACGTTCAACATCACCAGAACAGAAATACGTTGGCTTTCTTAATTGAAACAACAGCATAAGATTTTTTGTTTATAGAGTCAATTGACATAATATATCTTTTTTAATTACTGTACTGTATTTAGTATGTATGACGTGAATCTCATACTTGCAACTTTTTTCGCTAGAAGTTGCGGGAGAAATATTGTTTGTGGTAAAAATATATATGATAAAATTGATAAACTGGGCACCCCTTCTGTATAGAATTTAATCCTTAGAGCTCCTTCACATGATTTTCGATTTTTGGTTATCCGAGTAGGTATAAAGTTTGAGGGTAAAATAGTGATTAGTGAACGAAGTTGTTGGTAGTCACTTATCCCCTACATAAGTGACTACCAACAACTTCGTTCACTCCAGTAGTGTGAGGGGGCTATACCTGCATAGTGCATCCGTCACAAATGCATACGCCACTGCCTTTATATCACGTGCATTTTATTAGAAATATCTTCAAGTTTGGTCCTGTTATACATAAACACTACACTTATCTTAAGGCGGAATAGATCAAATTTGTAATTACATATTATATCTTATTATAATACAGTTGCAACAGCAGATTGGTACAAAATTAAATTAAAAAACAAAGAATATGAAGATAATTATTTTTATGCCTTAGCTGAACAATTGTAAGTATTTAGATTGGTAGTAAAGAATACTGGTTAATTTGAATAAAGACACTATTTTGGCATCAAAACTCTATTTTCTAATTATGACATTTAAAGGAATTGACTAAAGGCACTGTTTAATGTTATGTCAAAGCTCTTTATGTTCTACAAAAGCTGTGAAACTGTACTTAAAATGTAAATCACGGAGTATCTCAGTGTACTTGTTGATAATGTCACTTTTGTGCGAAACAATGACGTTAATAAATAAATCCTGCAAAGGTACATAATGATTGTTTTGTTTCATTCTACACCTGAGTTAAACGCCGGTCTACAATCCATACTATAAATCCGAAAGTATGTTTGCCTGTTACCTCTTCACGCTTAAACCGCAGAACCGATTTAGATGAAACGTTAGTTTGAGAAGGACGTAGGACACTTTTTATCCCGGAAATCATCCCTTAATGGGGTTGACATTTATATGGAGGAGCGATAACTAGGTAAGCGCCTGAAATAAATGAATAGCAATTAAATTGTAACGCAATAAACGAGTTCTGCGCGAATGAAGTCACGGGCAAAAGCTATAAAGGCGTACTGTGTCAACTGACGTGGTTCCTGCTGCGTGGACCCTCAAGGCACAAAGTAAATAGCGGCGGCGCGCGCCGGAGCAGAGTTCGCTCCGTACAAAGCGCCATTTTCGCCGCACGCACACAGACGTTACATTTACAGGCATTCACGGACAGTCTCGGACAGAGCTTAGTCGCGACTGTCGCGAGTGCTAGTTGTGCGCGCGTTGATTACTTGACGTCCCCGCCGCTACGTAGGTACTTGTCACGTACGTCCAAATGAATAACCGATACAGTTGCAGTGTATTTGGTTGTTTAAATAGAACATAAAACTTTTTTACTATTATAAATACACTTTCTTGTTTTGAAAATAATTGCCGCTATTGCTTGATATAGTACTTGCATTTCCTCGTAACGCCCAGTACCTATACATTACAATGTACATTCACTGTCAAAGAAATGGAAATCTTTTACAAGAGCAAATGAAGTAGCATTTCTTTTGTTTCATTTTTTATTTGTACAAAAGAAATTCAACCGTATTCACTGTATAATTAGATTGATTTTACTTATAAAGACGTTACGAGGATAATGGTTTTTCATTTTTTGAAGATGACAAGATAAAAAATCATCATTTAAGAAAATATTAATTACGTATTTGAAGTCCATAGACGAAATTGTTATTTTAAAAATTTATGGAACGTGTAACCCTTCTAGATTACAACTATTTTTCGCTGAATTTGGCACCCTTTTCACATTTATGTTTTTGTGGAACTTTTTTCATGTTTGTGTTTTAGTGGGATCACTATCATAGTTATACCTACTGTTAGCTAGTTAGTATTTAGTTGTAATGTAATAAGTTGTTACGCTCCAGTCTTCGTCATGTGTGGTGTCCAGGGCCGTAGCCAGAGTTGAATTTAAGATAGGGCAGCGGTAATTACAGACAGGGCACAACTGGTGCAAGAAAAAAATAAATCAAAAATAACTTGGTCTGATCCGGTGAATCGATATTCGTTAAAGGTACTTGTTTGAGGCAGTTCTTAATTGTTGGGCCCCGGGGCAAGGAATGAACCAAATCATTTATGTTGATGCCTAGCCTTCTCCAGTCCAGATTCTTGAAAACATCCTCCAGTGCAGCGGCGAACAGTTTAGGAGAAATAACATCTCCCTGCCTAACTCCCCGCTGCAGCGGAATAGGCTTCGAGTTCCGGTCCTGGAGTCGGACTGACATAGTGGCGTTCTCGTACAAACACTTCAGCACGTCGATATAGCGGTAGTCTACTTGGCACCTCTGTAGAGATTGTAATACCGCCCAGGTTTCGATCGAATCGAAGGCTTTCTCATAGTCCACAAACGCTAAACAGAGGGGCAAGTTATACTCTTCAGTCTTCTGTATAACCTGACGATGCGTATGTATATGGTCTATGGTACTAAAGCCTCTTCGGAAACCGGCTTATTCGGGAGGCTGGAAGTCATCTAGTCTGCGTGCGAAACGAGTCGTAATGACTCTTGAAAACAGCTTGTAGACATGGCTCAGAAGCGTGATGGGTCGATAGTTCTTCAGAAGAGTGGTGTCACCCTTACAGAACAGCACCACCACGCCTGTGTTCCATGCCTTTGGCGTTCTCCCTTCCAGTAAGATGGAATCGAACAACTTATGAAGGGCCAAAAGTACTGATTTTCCACCCGCCTTCAGGAGTTCGGCTGTAATTCCATCTTCACCGGGTGCCCTGTTGTTTTTGAGCTGTTTAAGAGCCATTCTAATCTCGTACAGGCTAATGTTCGGGATGTCATCGGTATAGTGCCGAGTTAGTCTAGCTCTTGGATCTTTTACTAGACCAACTTCGGGTTTGCTATTTGACGTGTACCTATAGCTGTCCATAGAAATGCTCTATCTCGCTCAGAAGCTCAGGTAGGCTAGTACAACTTGCTGCCAAGTCGTATCTCGCGCTACTCGGTGATTCCTGTCTCGCTCAAACTGTGCGGAATAGAAAGAGGAGCGTAGATTTTTCTCTACTCGCGTCGCGTCGCAGCGGCAATTGTGCTAGCCTCGCAGGTCTGGATGAGACAATTCTACCATCCTCAGATTTTAACTCGGCGAGCTGGCTCTGTCCAATAGACAAATCTCTTGCGAAAACTTTTGAGCCCTTGTTTTGCTCGATGGCCTCTTCAATACGTTTCGAATTGAATTGGCGCAGATCACCGGTCAGAGATTTGGAGATCCGTCTATTGAGCTGCCGATATAATGTCGCATCGACTGAAGACTGTAGAACCATCCTATTCCTTTCCTCAAAGAGCCTCTGAGTGGAGTCAGAGAGCCTATTGGTTCTGTTGCTCCGTTGGGCCTTAAGGAACTTAGACCCTGTGGTATGGACAGCTTCCACAAACACGTCGTTGAATTCGTCCACATCGCCAACTAGGCAATCGAAACGATTCTGGAGTTCCGACTGAAAGCTCTCGGGGTTTTGGAGTTGGGCAGCTACTGGTCGGAGCATAGACTTCATCAGACGCCCACCCAGTACCCACCAACCCAACACACATTCAAATTTATCTCGAAATTTACGTCAGTTTTCATGACGACTATATATTGACTATGCGTCTAATATATATCAGTTAAAACTTTTCGTAAACGATACTTTGCTATAACCTGGTCGAGGTTAGTTTGTACCGCGTTTCATGCGACGTCGTCGATACAAGGTGCTCACTTTTGCTAAACCGTTCAATAGCATCCAGTAAAGAAACTCTTGTCTTTTTTCGTTGCTTACCCATGCTACTTAAATCTGATAATTTAGATGTCGATACACTGCCTACCTTAATATGTTTTCAATTTGGTACGCCAATTATAAACAATCAGTTTTCTAGATATCATATGCGATGGGTTAAGGTAGGGCAATAGTATTTTAAGGTAGGGCATTGCCACATAATGCCCCCCTAGCTACGGCCCTGGTGGTGTCGGGACCTTTAATGGATATTTGATACTCTTTAACATCTAAGCAGTCTCTAAGGAATAATAGGGGAGGACTTTTAAAGCCGGACCATAAATATATATGACCGTGGGCCATGTTGCGAAATTTCATTGAAACTAATTTCTTACACTGGCAATCGTAGGTTGTCATTGTCAGTGTCACGGTGCTGGTTTAGGTTGTTTAAAATTAAATAATAAATGACAAAAAATGCCCAAAACGATTCATTGTCAAGAGCGGAACATAATAAAATTCTGGAAAAAAACGATAGATATATATTTCTAGTCGGGGTTTACCTAATTGCTTATTTTTAATAGCAAATAATTTTGTTTCTAGGATTTAGAATACATTATAGAAGCTGTCCTATATCCCATCGTATTTCGCCGCCGGCGTCAATTGTGCTAGCTCCGCAGAGCGAAAAATTGCTACAAATAAAACTCAATACGTAATAGTATGACTTTATTGAGAAAATAAAAAGATAAAGACTCAAATCTCCATAGTGGTCAAATGCAGGGTGCAAGATTGCATGCATCTCGTTAAGTGTAATGAATATGAAAGTAAATGCAACCTCGATAAACATCTCGTCGGACCCTATATTTGGCCCTCGGGCTACGCCTCGCCCGCCAAACGTTGTGACACTGACACTTTATTTGACGATTTTCACACGTCTATAAAAGTTTCGGTTTCGGCCGAAACTAGAGCCAAAGCCGAACATTCGGTTTCGGCAAAAAAACGTGTTTCGGTCGGACTCTAATAATTTATGTATTAATAAGTCAATTCGCCTCAATTTACAAAAATATAAACAGGATATTTTTTATTTGCACGGTAATTGAGAAATTGGGGTATTTTGGTTTCTTATTTTATTTTGTGTATAGGAACAACAAGTTTATCTAAAAATAGTCTTTAATCTGCCAAACTAATTTAAAATTTACAATAAAAACTAATAAATGTTATATTTGGAACTCGTTTCACAAAAATAATGACAGAGATGAATCAGAACATACAAAAAATACAAATTTAAACTTCATATCGCAGTATAAACATAACATACATATCTATTTTACATTGTGGGGTCGACCACTGTGTTTTTCATAGTAACCTAAAATGCATGTGATACCGTTAACATAGTTACTATACGTACTTCATCACTACACGTCGTACCACATTGTCAAATGCATACAGCATAAAATATAAAATAATACAGTTAATTACACCATGATGTTTAAAGAAAAATCAAAGCCTTTCCAGCCTATTTCTATCATAAAAATCCAATTGAGATCATGAAATCCATTTATATTTTTAAAATTTACGTCTGGCATAAGATTCCACTTTTTTTATCAATAACTTCAAGTAAATTTATATAAAAAATACTTTGGAACATAAATGCAATAAAACTGTGGTGGTGGTCAGCGAGGCCGACCCGAACTCTACTTTCCAAACTTGGCCAGGGTTTGTTTGCAATCCTGTATAGTCTTGTTTAGCCGTTCCGTGGTCGCGGAGGTTTGCCTCGTGGAGAGCAGCCGCGCACAGCTGTCTATGGTAGTCTGATACCCGCACACGTTGTGGAGTATCCTCACCACTTTATCACCGCAGACGAACAAGTATTTCCCGCTAGCGTCGAATTTCATGTGATTAACTAGACCTGCAACAGAGGAAAAATACTTAACTAGTATCAAAGCGTTTCTAGCGAGATTAATTAATGGTTTTTTAATGTCATTAAATCAGCAACGCATGAGAGAATGGCGATTATGAAAGGGCAATGAATTTAATTGAAAGTTACGATTATGGGAGCGATTGACAGAATACAACAAGTCTTAAAGTTTAGTTAATGTAGTAAAATTTGTTTGATCGGCGAAGGACTTTTCATAAACAAAACGAGGCGAAAATCGTCCGTTAGTTATATTCAAATGAGCAACTTTCGCTTGGCAGTCAGAAGGAGCCATCAGACCAACTGTGTCGTCAAACGGTTTCAATGTTCCGTCCAAAATCTTAACGAAGACTGTTCCGAACGAATTTGGGCTACATTTAAATTTAAATAGTATATTTATTCTCAAACAAGAATACAGTATACCGGAATTAGTGTACACCTAACACTGTCTGCGTATTCTGCCTGCGGATAATGTACCGTATCCCGCCCATAGTTCACTCCACCCGGTATTTCACTTATGAAAATATGAAATAAAAGTTAATTAGGTGTAGGTGTATGTACAAAAGAATCGTAAGTTGCTACGAGAAATTACACCCTGAATTTTTTTTTTGTAATTTTTTCCACAGAAACTCCGTCTTATTTATTTATTATACCCACGCCAGGTAATCCGTAAAACATTTTACAGAGGGATGCCGTGTAGGACCGAGATTAACTATTGTGATTTGTGACTGAAGAAGAGATTGGGTGAATGCTACTTATACCTATACCTGCCGCAATCCTAACTGGCACTCAGGGCAATAAAAGCCCGGCGGGCTACACAATGACCGCCACAATGGAGCGGCCGGCAAACGTATTGCCCCGACTGCTGGCTAGTCTTGTAGCTGGTATAAGCGTGGCTTACCTATGAGTTCATGTTACTAATCACTTATGCCACAGAATACACATACATCCTATATTACTAACATACCTAATGTACAAACACTAGAACGGAAAACATACATAAAAACGACAATGTGGGCACATATGTATACTAATTGCAGACACTAAGGACACCTTGCGCCCTTCCGTCCGGCAAGGCAAGGACGGAACTATTTTTGTACCTAACAATAATAGGATGAGATATCGACGTAAGTACATAGATAACGGAGCCTTGACTGGCCGTTCAATAAATGCACTCTTCCTATAGCCTCGAGGCGAGTTACAAATACATACAAACGTTATTGATTTTGGCCGGAGCTTTCCACTGGAATTAAGATAATTGATGATAGAATTAGTTGGCAATTAAATCAAGTGAATTGAATTGAATGATAATCGTATTAAAACGCGGCAGTACAATGCAAATGATAAAATAGATGCAACTACAAGGTTAATATAAATAGTCGATGTTTACAATAAAGGATGCTTTGTCCAATGTTTTTACAGTAATTATCGTATTACCTATTTATTGCTTCCTATACTTTCAATGTTGTCATTGTCATAATTATATATCAATGTTATAAATTAACATTAATAATGCTGCACAAGTGCACACTAATTAGCACTGTATCAGTGATGTAAGAAATGGCATACGAAAGAAATATCAGTTTAGTCACTTGTTCTGTTCCTTTTTTGAGACGCGCGGCGCGCAGGCAGTATCTGAGCCTGACTTAATGCGATACCTATAGTTAACTTCGTTAATCGATAATCCGTTTAAAAAAAGTTAACTTCGTTAAACGTTAAAGCGTTACATTTCGGGCCATTTAACGGAAGTTAACGTTAATCGTTAACTCCTGGTAAAAACAGCACCAGAGGGCCTACTCCGAACTTCGAAATCTGAACTTCGTATTGTGCCGTCCCTTTCGCTTTCGTGTTATAACACTATATGAGTGAAAGGGACGGCACGATACGAAGTTCGGAGTAGGCCTTCTGGGTATGCGGGTATGCGCTATGGAAAGTACTTAGGCAGGGAATGAAAAAAACCGGTCAAGTGCAAGTCCGAATCGCGCACCGAGGTTTCCGTACACAGATATGTACCAGTTCCAACTCTATTAATTCAGGAAAATCTCAACACCACGGTGTAGAAATTGAACGCCATGGGTACAGAGCCATATATCGGTGAATTTTGTTACAAATTAGAGTGACTGAATAACTTAGTATGTATGATGGTTTTTCAAGGATGATAAGAAGGTACTTTCAGCATAATCGCGTAGGAATTTATAATACAAAAATACATGCAAAAGTGGCTAAATTACAAACTTAGAATAGAAATGTTTTTGATTATAAAAAAAAGAAAAACTAGATAGAGCTATAGTTTTATTGTTCCTGTAAAATATACATTGATATCAATGTTATGTAATAATTTCATATTTTTTCCTGGGTAAACTTAAAAAATAGGGGAGGAACGCTTTTTTTTACATTTTCATTCCCTCACAAATCAAAAATGACTACGTCAAAAAAAATGTTTCAGAATGTGCAACTCAGGCCCTTTCATACGAGTATGTCACTCCACTTGGCATATTCACCCACTAGGCAAAAAAAAAACATGTTCTAGCATCTAGGTTGCCCTTCTTCATAACTGTTCCAAATTTCAAATCGATAGCATAAGTAGTTCTTGAGAGATTTAGCGAAGTGACAGACAGACAAAGTGAAATCATAAGGGTTCCTTTTTTACTATTTTGGTACGGAACCCTAATAAGAAAAGCAAGATAGCTTTAAGAATTTCTTATAATGAACGATTAATTGAATTATCAAAATAAACAGCAATTCACCATACGCCTTATATTCTCATTCACTGACGCACCGAGCCGACAACACATTCAATATAGTTCATTTCACTCGCGCACGCCGCTGACGCGCCCCACTTGCATCGGCTGTCTCGTCTCACTCAGCGCCTGGGTGATTCTCCGGGCTTTTGAAACGGTCGTATGTAAAGTAATTGTCGACTCACGATTATCTACACAAAGTTAGGATAAACCGTCAAAATAAATATATATAATATAAATAAATAAATAAATATAAATATTTTTGGACAATCTTACACAAATCAACCTAGTCCCAAACAAAGCGAAGCTTGTACTATGGGTACCGAGTAACGATATACATACTTATATAGATAAATAGATACTTAAATATATAGAAAACATCCAAGACTCAGGAACAAATATTCGTGTTCATCACATAAATACATGCCCTGACCGGGATTCGAACCCGGGACCACCAGCTTCGAAGGCAGGGTCACTACCAACTAGGCTAAAGCGGTCGTCAAAAACATTGATCAAATAAGAATCAGACCCGATAATGCTCCAAGGTTAATGGTTAAGTTTACTCTGATCGTCGTCTCCTTTAACAATATTTAATGAAACAACAATGACGAAAAAAAACCGCGGTAAAAACGCTGAATATTCGCGCGCCTACGGTGCTCCGATGGAACGGACTTGTCAGAACCTGTTTTTCGCGGCGTTCCTTTGATAAAATAACGGATTAACGGAGCTTTGGACGGTTAGCGGAAGTTAATGAGTCCGTTAACAATTTTGGAAGTTAACTTAAAAGTTAATCCGATACACAGATGGTTAACTTCGTTAATTAACGATTAACGGATTAACGAGTTAATGCCCAGCTCTGCCTATATGTATCGTTTAGTCATCCATCTTCCTGTCAATGCCAGGCGAGGGATGACATTGATATTCTCAAATTTTATTTCTGCGGTAATTTTTTACGAAATTAATAGTACAATCCAGTAACTTTAATACATCAGAGCTTACGTCAAATCGGGTAGTTCTGATTTTTTGCACACTTGTTTATGATGTTGGATATTTTTGACAAAGTTGCGTTCGGTGCTCGAGGTCACAATTTTCGATTATTTATTGGGCCAACATCATAAACAAGCCTTCAAAAAATCAGAACTACCGGATATGACGCAAAGTACCCAGTAGTTTCAGGCGACAATGTTACTGTACTAGCAGTTTGACCGGAGTTTAGAACTATTTTTACCGTTCTAGCTCGGTATCGAACTTTGGTGTTTCCTCCATTTAAGAAATACCAACAGCATACTGACGCCATCTCAGCCATAGATTCGCGAGATTTATTCACGAGATGAACATCTAATCATGGCCCGCTTCAGAGCTAAGCGGACGGACCTAGTCTAGGCGCCAGCCAGGTGCCGAATGTGAACATTTAAGTCTGTACACTTCACAGTGTTGACACCAACGGGCGCCGAAAGATAATTTCACTCCACCCTGATCTGGCGCTGGCGCTGCATCTTACTCGTAATGCACTTACACGTTTTCTAACCTACAGAATATACATATATGTGCAGAGTGAGAAAGCAGTACAATATTTTAAAATAGGTTGCCCAGTTGTGCAAATCCATAATTTTGCAGTGCATCTCTCACACTTCTCACACGAAGTCTATCGGATAACTAGTATCATTTATCTTGTTTATGCAACACTTAAGTATTGTATGTCGCCACTTAGTACGTAACTATAGAGATTACACGTGTATCCTGATATTATAGTGGAGGATATACTTGCTTATAGTTGAGATTTTTGTGCTGGCCGATATTTTATAAAACTGAATCTTCTGATATGCAACATTAAGTCGCTTTTTGTACGGCTTAGTTCTACAAAACTCGGCCAACTTAAGTAATTAAATTGCTAACAAATGACTTTGTTGTCCATATATAGGAGGTTTACTAATATCAGAGACTAGTAAATTATATAGACAGTCAGTGTGTAAATACATTTGGCGTACCTTTAAAATAACGAGCCTGTAGCTATGTGTAGCAAGTATCACTATGTAGTATATAATATAACAACTTTATTTATTTCAGGTCATAGACCCATATGATGTGTTTTAGTAACAATTATATCTTATACTAAAGCAGGTTACTAGATACAAAAACATATAGAAATAAACTAAACTATGTTTATTTGACATATTTGACTACCGTTCTGATTTTCTGAACCTAGTGCACCAAAATCGGGCAATCAAATCTGCCGGCTACCATTTTCGTGATAATGTCACAGAATAAGTAATAGTACAAGTACAGAAGCTTCACTTCCTAACAAAAACGGCGTTTGGGCATAAAAAACATGCCCACTCTGTGCATCTCTGTCTATCGTATAACTTGTATTCATGCAAGTGTAGCGCTAGGGCTGTCAAGCCAAAATACATCGATGAAAAATGTTCTAACTCTCCAGAGGTCACTCGAGTACAGTGAACCCATATTAATTAAGTACCTAGGTAGGTACTGGAAGTAAATATAGGTATATGTTACTTCATTGTACATATGTATGACAGTATCAGTATGAATAACGTCACAAATAAAACAGCACCGCCACAACTCTTGACATTTTAATTCGTAAGTAAGAATAGTTCATAAAGCATGCCTTTTTAGGGTTTCGTAGCTACTTCTATAGAAAATTGTTTTGAACAGCGTATATAACTTTAAGTCTTTGGCATTAATTCCATGCATGTGCTCGCTCGCGTGGCGACGGCCCTCGACTGACGAGCGACCCCGGGGCGCGCGAGCGTTAGGTATCTAAAGCTTCGCGCGCCGCCCATTGCAAGCCCCCTGATACTGTTGGGACTGCTTCGGACACGGTTCAGCAGTGACGCAATTTTCTTCCTTATTAGTGCCTGAAAGCCGTTTTTTTTTAACCTGTCTGTGGCTTTATAGGCCGGGCCCAATAAAGCGATAGGAGTGCGCGGTTGGAGAGTAGCCTGGGGAAAATCCAGGGGAAAACCTTCGGCACGATCACGCGTGTGGTTTGGAACACTGGAAAACTCTAAGAGTTTGCACTCCAGTGAGATTGGTTGAGCGGTTTCAACCGAATCTGTGTGAGTGGAATCGAGCTACTGGGAGTTTTGTCGCTGGTTCACTAAACCTAGCCTAGCTGAGAAGAGTCCAGCAAGAAACTCAGCTAGGCCCGACCTGGGTCGGACTGACTCTACCCGGTGTGCGGCGGTACCGGGACGAATAGGGACTATATGTGTCAGTGTTGTCGCGATCGCGCGGTGGACGTCCCCGCCGGCGGGAATGCCTAAGTGTACGCGTCGTGTCAGAGTTGGACGCCGTAAGCGCAGCGTTCCATCTTTCGATGGACTTTGTGATTACGTCGTCCGGGTCCGTAAGTGTGTGCCTAGGACGCCGGACCGTGCGGCCCCTAATCAGTGATCGCCGAGTTACGACAGAGGGGGGAGGGATGGGAACTAATCTTGAATTTGCGTCATGAGGTTATGACCAATTCTTAATAAACCCGTCTGTGATTCAATCTATAAATCGAAGTAATATTAAATGTAACAGTGTATTTTTCTTGCATAGGCGTTAAAATTTTGAAATGTGTCCTCGGTTGACCATATGATCTTTAACGCAATTTGCATTGAATGCGTATATATACGAGTATTACACCATCTTTATATTTATTACGGTAACGCCCATGTGTTTATTCTGGATTCGCAGGCGTACACTGAAAAAAATTAATAGCTGAACTATTTTAACTACTTGAGGAATAGCCAAAATGAGCTTAATAGTAACCAAAATTATGCTAAATTTGCAAAACTAATTTTGCGGCACATCGTAAACTAGTTAAGCTATTCGTATTTTTGTAACTATTAGATAACATTTTAACTAACCCTTATTAAAATGAGTTAGATAAACTCGTTTAGCTACAAGGACAACATGTTTGATTACTGGTTGTCGAATTCATTAACTACGAATAAATTATTCGTTTAGTAATAAATTAACAAATAAGTGCCTAGAAATAATTCAATGAAGTTTATTAAATGTTTAATGAGTTTATGTTCTTCTGCAGCTAATTTTGTTTTGCTATTATTAAACAACTTTATATGTTACAAAGTACACTAATACACATTAGCTGCATGGACAAAATGTTTGGTTATTGGTGAGCAAACTTCGAGCTGTTTATTAGGCTGTACGTTTAGTAATAGTTTCGCAAATAAGTGTCCAATAATAATTTACTCTAGTTTATTTAATATTTACTAACTTTGATTTTTGTAGCAAATTTTGTTTAGCAATTCATAAACAACTTCTAAAGTTATAAGTAACGATATACATGAAATAACTACCCCTAATTAAAATTTGGTATTTCGTTACAAAACTGTTTATAAAAAGATTAATAAATATTGGTAAGAATTAGCAAAACAAATTTGTTTGCCGATTTCTAAACGCACGTCCTCCCCTCCCGCGTCCCGCGCTCGTCTCCGCATTGCATAGAAAGAAACGCGTTCGGTCTTATTCATTTCAACGCCATCGAAGTCGGAACGGAAGCCGGATATAAAATTAAAACGTAGTGAAGTACTTAATTGATTTGATTGTTCTCCGATAGTAAAGTTGTTTAATGGTATATGTTAAAACGCTTTCCGATTTAAAAGAAATAAGAAGAATGGAAAAGCCAGTGGATCCCATGGCCGACTATTTGCGGTCATGGGGTCTGGAGACCTACATTGCGACATTTGCAGGTATGTACCTTTTTATCTGATAATATTTATTGCACCATAGGCGCTCGTACGCAAGATGTACAGGTTTCAGTTCGGCTAAACTTAACCAGCGCCCCGAGTGCGCGGAGGGCGCGCACCCGCCTGCGCTCCGGTTCGGAGTACCTACTAAAACGGTTCAGAAGGGTTTCATTTCACACATCGCACAACAGGAAACGCTGAGCGGGCACGCTAGTGGTTAGGTACTAAGGTTAGAAATGAAAGTCGACAATTGTACATTTTTCATACAACATGATCATCGTGTTACTAGTGCGTATTGCGGGCTTAGATACAGCTCTTTCTACCTATTAAGGCTCCTCTACACGATGGGCCAGAGTGTGGAGAGCGCAGTGGTGTCGATGGCTTATGGCGCGGTGGGATGGCCACGGCGTCGGTTTTCGTACGCACATCAAAGAAACCAACTGAATGTCGCCTTCGTGTAGTTGCGTTTCAACCATCGTATGACCATCTCGCTGGTGCAGTGCTGGGCCATCATGTAGAGGAGCAATTAGGTATTAAGCCGCAAGCGCACAGACAGCCGAGCGATGCGGAGGTGGTATCGCTTGTGATATTCAAATTTGTATTAAAGAAGCACAGCCGCTGTGGCGTCCGCCCGGTTTTCTATACCTACCTTCTTATTGTACAAACGTCACCGCCTTCGCACCGCGCCGCCGCCGCTAGGTATCTCTGCGCTTGCGGTTTTAATTGTCTATTGTATTTTTTTTACCAGAACAACAAATTGATGCCGAAATTTTACCAATGTTATCAGAACAGGATATCAAAGATCTCATTCCTGTGATAGGTCATCGAGCCAAATTTATGGCTCAAGTAAACTTGTTGAAAAATATAGCGGTAAGTGCTTTTATATTAGTTACTTTTGTCTATAGAAAATAACTAAATAGGTTTCATACCTATAACTTGATGAGCACAAATTTTTGTTCCTGGGTCTTGGATGTTTTCTATTTATTTAAGTATTATATTTATCCATATAAGTATGTGTATCGTCACCTGGTGCCCATAGTAGAAGCTTTGCTTAGTTTGGGACTAGGTTGATATGTGTAAGATTGTCCCTGATATTTGTCATTATTATTTATTATTATGATTTAAACTTTAAAGATCTGAATATGCTCTTAAACATCTGACAATAGAGTTGTGTTCAGAAATTGTTTTTCAGATTTTATAGATATTAGTAGACTTGACAATACTTTGGTTGCCAATTGGCAACCAAAGTATAGTCAAGTCCAATAATTCATTGGCAGCCAATGAATTACTGGTGGTTTACCCTACCTTGATCCTGGGACAATATTATTTATTGAACATAATTTTTTACAGGATACCAATATGCGTAGCAGCCTGGCATCGACATCTCAGTCATATCTTATTGACGACCTACCAGTACTGACTGATTCAACCTTAGTTGTAATACCTGATTCCGGCTTAGAAAACGAAGATGAAACCACTGACGAATGTGTAAGTACATTTGTGTTTTGTATTTTGAAGAGGAATTGAGGTTCGAGTTACTTTGCATAAAAAAAATTTTAGCTCAATGGGAAACCGGGAAGTGGGTCAAATTTAACTTGTAAGATTTGACCCGTACATACAACAACAACATTGCAAGTTAAATAAAAGCTTGTAAAAAAATTACCTGCAACTTCATTATATTGTTCGGGTCAAAATCTTGCAAGTTAAATTTGACCCCCTTCCCAGTTTTCGATTGAGCTAAAATTTGGCATACTTATGTAAGATAGGTAACTAACTATACAATAATATGACACCAATCAGCTGATCTGATGATGGTGCCGGAAGGTGGTCATAGGAACTCTGTAATAAAATAACGCAATCCTACCGAGTTTGGGCTCTTTAGAATCGTTTCGATGAGTAGTTAACGGATGTTCAACGAAAAGTACAGTCGGCAATAACAGCTTGTCACAAAAATGTTATTTATGACAGAAACTTATTTATTACTAACTTATTAATTTATTATGTACTTATATATGTTAACATTTTATTGTAGGTACATAATAATATGTGATACAGTAATAAAAAAAGTATCATACGTAGGGGAGGTGGGGAACGTGGAATCCTGGGGGAACAGTGGATCTTTGTCAATATTGTGGAGAAATAATAGATTATACATATTTACCTTGTTTGCACTTTGATAACTTAATAGACATTCTTTCAATTTGTTCGATAACAAAGATATAAACCTATTATTTCTCTAAAATATAGGCAATAATCCACTGTTCCTCGCTCTTCCCTACAGTCGAACACAGAACCTCCTTTTGTGAAGTCGGTTAAAAAATAATAAAAACGCGTACTTACGAAATTATCCCTATTATACATATACTTACTTAGATATATACATATATTATGTTTTCAGGCAGTATACAAGACTTTAAGCTCTTGCAATGAAGGGAAAGGCCTTCTTTTAAGATTCCAAGAAAGTGGTCTATTGAATAGTGCTGCTAGAAGACAACTTTGTAGCATTATAATATCAAACGAATTAAAAGAGAATGCTGAAAAAAGAATAACAAGCTCAAGATTTTACCAATTAGCATACGAAATCAACCAAGTATTCAAAAAAGAAAGTCCAGCGATATACTTTACGCCGTTTACGTCCTTTAATCCGCTTCAGAAGATTACTGCGAAAGGCAAACTACTTGATTGCTACCGCCATACAAGACGCAATTATTTGAAATCAGGTGTCATATCTAGACGCTGCTCATCAGCATCATCGTCACGGTCCAGCGAACCCGGATCACCGCGTCCCAGTAGTAGTAGACAAGAAGCGATCAACGTTTTGGAAAATAATAATGATGCTGATATTGCAGAAAAAATGTTATGGCTAAAGAACTGCTTAGATCCTTGGGCGACTGTTGAGTTATATTGGAAAATAACAGCTAAAGAAAGATTACCAAAAAGCAATGTACCAAAAAGTTAGTTACTTAATGATGTTAGAATTGTTTTTCGTTTGTTTTTAATGTTAGAACATCACATAATTTTATTAGAATATTATGTTACAATTGTGTTTAAATTGTATTCAAATAAAACATATAAAATTCATGGACATAGAGTCGAGTATCTATTGAACTATCAAGGTGGCTGTAACGACTTTTTACAAAATGGTCATTTTGGTGTTTGCGGTTACAAACACAATTGCATTGTTGCCTTAATGAGAAAAGATGCGCCGAAAAGCAATGTACCAAAAATTTAGTTACTTAATGACATTATGTTAATGATGTTAGAATTGTTTTTTGTTTGTTTTTAATGTGAGAACATCACATAATTTTTATAAGAATGTTATGTTAGAATTGGGAATGGATGAAATTTTTAAAAGTGTTTGAATCTGGTTTGAATTTTTTTTATGAGTAGGAATAAGACTTCTTATTCACAGAAAAAAGTTACAGATTTTACGGCCCAGTGCAATAATTTAATATTAATAAACAGTTTCTATACCCACCATTACAGGGCATCGTCGGCCGAACCAGGCTTTTTCTTAGTCCGTCGAAAATTAAAAAAAAAACAATATCCGACCTGTGGTAAATTTGATGGACCAATGACAGCCAATCATAATTTGCTTTTTATTGATTGGCCATCATAAATATTTATAATTGGCTGTCAAATCAAAGTTACCACAGGTCAGCTATTGTTTTTTTTTTAATTTTCGACGGACTAAGATAAAGCCTGGTTCGGCCGACAGTGCCCCTAATGGTGGGTATAGAAACTGTTTATTAATTTAAAATTATTGCACTGGACCGTAAAATCTGTAACTTTTTTCTGCGAATAAGAAGTCTTATTCCTACCCGTAAAAAAATCAAGCACTTTTAAAAATTTCATCCATTCCCTATTGTGTTTACATTTATCGTACTGTTTGTTCTGGCTGGCTTACCTGGGTTACGAATAGTGGCATAAGGCATTACCTACATTACTTTCTCTACACACTTGTTGTAAATCCTGCATTATCCCTATCCTATAATAATAATAACGAAACTCGCCTGCGGCTCGTTTTATACAGCATACACGTCTTTTGATGCCTATCATTATGTAACAATTACATAACCTACTATTATAAATTATAAATCAATGATGTTCATTAGAATAAAGAGAAAATTGTAAGTACCAGGTATAGTCCTTCGGTTTTACTTGTGGCAAATCTACTTAAAGAAAATAATGCCTTTGTTTGTCACCACACAATTGCATTGATTTCATCACGTTTTAAAAACTTAAAACTCGATAATCTATCTCGTTCGAGTCGTTATTCTATTGAATTTTCGAGATGGTCGTTAGCTCTTTACAATGCACCAACGTAAGTTTAAGTAGATTTGGCACAAGTAAAACCGAAAGCCGTATATTGGTTTTGTGATGCTGTGGCTCCTTTCACGCACTCGTGAAGGCGGGTGCGGCGCAAGGCCTTCAATTAATTATTGTGATTGACGTAAATTAAATAAAACTCGATCGGTTCTAACTAGATTCTTTTATTTTTTCATGAAGTCAATATTTAATTTCTTTCAATATAATATTGTACGATCCTTTGGGTCGATTGAAAAAAAAACTGTAATAAGGTCTTATTTAAAACAAATGTCCAATCGATTCATACATTGTAAAGAGGTAAATAAAGAATGTTATTTAAATATTGATTAGAGGTTAAAATATTGACTAGAATGTTTACCTTAGGGATCCTGCGATTATTTTAGTTCATCATCATCATCATCATCATGTCAGCCTATATACGTCCCACTGCTGGGCACAGGCCTCCTCTCATGGATGAGAGGATGCCTGTGCCCAGCATGGATTATTTTAGTTGCTCATAAATAATTGATTTAGTTATTAATTGAAGAACTGTATCAAATCATTGCTGTTATTGTTTACCTACTGTGGGTGGTTGGTTTAGGGATTCCGCAATTTTTTTATTTCTTTCGATTTGAATGAAAGTTGCTACTACTAGGTAGTTTCAGAGTCGCATCATTCTGGATATGAAAAACATAATTTCCCGATATTTTCTACAAAATTTATATGAAAACTAAATCCCGTGTTTTTTTATAATTCACTGGAAGTTTTCATACACATTTTGTAGGACATATCAGGAAATTACGTTTTTCATATACAGAATAATGGACTCTGTACGTGCCAATTTTCATTCAAGTCGAGAAAATTAAAAAATCCCTAAACCAACCACCCACAGTAGCTAAACAATAACAGCAATGATTTGATAAACAGTTTTTCAATTAATAACAAAATCAATTATTTATGAGCAACTAAAGTAATCTGTTATTGGTAGCATTACCAATGGGATAGGGTAGCAAAACAGTAACTGCAAAAATAGATAAACAGTTTTGTAACATTTAACTAAATCAGTTGTTAACTGGCAATTGAATAAAACTGTTATCAGTAGCATTACCAATAGATAGGGTAGCAAAACAGTAACAGCAAAAATAGACAAACAGTTTTGTAACATTTAACTAAATCAGTTGTTAACTGGCAATTGAATAAAACTGTTATCAGTAGCATTACCAATAGATAAGGTAGCAAAACAGTAACAGCAAAAATAGATAAACAGTTTTGTAACATTTAACTAAATTAGTTATTAACTGGCAATTGAATAAAACTGTTATCAGTTGCATTACCATTTAACAACATGGTAATAAATCATTTAAACAAAACTAGTTAAGTGTTTTGTTACTATTAAATAAAATAAATGTGTTTATTAACGTGATAGTTTAGCTGTTTTTAATTAAACCATTTAAATGGGAATAAATAAAGCAGTTTAGTTACTAATTGAATGCTTTGAAAGTAACGATAAATAAACAGTTTTGGTTATACAACCAAACTTATTTAACTGCCGTTAAATATAATAGTTCAGTAATAAATAACTTAACTTATTTTACAAAACTCATTTTGGCTACTAGTAGCACTCAGTTTGGCAGTCCCCCGTTTTTTGTTACTAGCAGCTAAAATTTTGGCTACTACTAACAAATCTTTTTTTTCAGTGTAAGCCAGCATAAAGCAAGCCGTGGATACCTAAACTAGTTTGCCAGTGTCGTTACTACTTTCGCAGAACTAGTTCATCGCACTAGAGGAATTTTATTGCTATTTCTTTATTTTAAATTCATCAAAATGCAATAGCATGACTTTTTCCCCCACTCGCTCCCCTCTACACAATATATATTTATTAGACAATAGTTCCGTCGCTCGCGCGAACTCTATTAAAGACCTTGGAGTAGTATTTGATGATAAACTTACTTTTAACGAGCATATCCAATCGCTTGCGAAGGAATCCTATAAAAGACTAGTTTTTATCATCCGTCACTCAAAGGACATTCGTGATCAAAGTGGTACAGTTAAGGTATACAGCGTTAGTAAGGAGTAAAATTGAATCAGCCTCAATAATTTGGAATCCACATAAAAAATCGTATTTCCTTCTTTTAGGAAAAATACAAAAAGCTTTTCTCCGCTTTCCCTACAAGAAAATATACTTTTTCTATCTTTTTTCTCTATCCTACAAAATATTTACTTAAAATGTTAGATTTCAATCCCCTGGAGGTCCGGCGCAATAACGAACTTTTAACCACTATTTATCGGCTTTTCAGAGGAGAGTCAGACTGCTCCCACTTGGTCTCAAGAACGTGTGCTGTATGTTTGTTCCTGACAAGTACCTTCACGGTCGCAGCCACCGTCTCTTTCCGGAGGAGGCGGCTCGCACAGTGGCGCACGAGCAGCAAGCGCTTCTTATTAAACTAATTGCTTAATTCAATTCAATTCATTTATTGCAATAATCATGTTCATCACCATGTTCACCATGTTCTTATGCACCAGATTGCGATTTGTTTGCTTAAAAGTGGCGCAAACTTCTTCCTATCGTTAAGAAATTTTGTGAAAGACATTTTTAGTTGATATTTAGTTGTTATTTTGCTTAAAGTTCTATGTTTACTTTGTATAGTTTCTATATTTAGATAAATAGTTTAAGTTCTCCAGAGCCTTGGCATAATATGTGAATAAATAAATTTATCTAAACAAAATAAAATATCAGGCGCTTACTTAGTTATCGGTCTTCCATACAAACTTCCCCCTTTTGTGATAAAAAGCATCAAATTGTCTTCCCCGGGACTCAAACTACCTCCGTAACAAATTTCATCTCAATTGGTTTAAACGTGAAGAGGTGACAGATAGACAGACACACTTTCGCATTTATAATAATAGCATAGATTAATACAGGTGAACAATAGGTGTCAACTATGGTGTATTAAGGTAGGCAGCCATTAAGTTTTTTTCGTAGAAATGTAGGAACTTAAACGAACACACATACACAGTGTAAACATTCGATAATATAAACAACATAACGAATGATGATGCTTCTTTTGGATTTCAAGAGCTACTTTTGACCAAAGTCGTTTTCGCTTAGGAATTTCATCATGTGAAACTATGGCAGGTTTTGGCAACATAATTCGCCTTTCAGTGTATTTTTATTACCAAAAAGGTAAACAGTCGGGTAAAAATAAAAGTGGTGCGAATGCGAATTCGGCTGGCCGTCTGTCACAACTGTGTACCTATATATTGTCAGGAGTCAGGAACTACTTATACTATCGATTAGGGAAAGTTACTAACCAGGCCATTAACAAAACCATATGGCCGAATGGCCGATATGAGGAGGGATCGGGGCTAAAAATTCAAGGTATTGTTAGCAGGTAAAATGTGGTCGAAACCGTGTCCAACTCGCACTCGACCGGTATACGAATCCGTCCACCGAATTGTAAACGAACAAACAGACAGCAAATATAAGTGTAAAGATGCAAATACATCAAATTAGCCTTACGCAAACGACTCTACTAGAAAATAACACGCACACGTAATTTACGAGTTTGGCAAGATTTTTTATTGTGCGTTACGTCACAACCATAACACGAAACAACCTTAGACAAGCCTACCCGAGATTGACCGCGACAAGCTTTGCTACATTACGTTTGAAACAAGTATTATAAATGTTAAAAAGTAAGTATTGTCATATACATTTGGTAAGGAAATTGTCTGGGAAGGACATTGCACTCTGGTTTTCAGTAAGCGGCCAAACCCATTTTGGACTAAATCATAGACTTAACTCAAGTACTACAGGGTGACCCTAAAACCAGGGCCACAATAAAACGATAGAGATCATAAGCTGTTAAATTAAGAAAATTTAATTTCTGTTGTTGAAACATGTTCATATGGAAAGCGATACGAAAAATCATTAAAAACATTTTATCCTTTAAAACATATTTTTTGTTGGATTTCAATGCACAATATCGCAATCATATCAGAGGTTCACGAAGAGGGCAGTATATGTGGATAACATATGAGGAAGTAAGCGAAACCACACTTAACTATTTCATGTCGTTTGAGTATTATTATTACGCTATAAAGCCCAATTAAATTAAATTGACTTCAACCTCAGCTCAAAAGGCGATAGAGCGATGATATTTTGTCTCAATGTTCGTTTACCGTGTGGTTAAGTGCTTACGAGTGCGGCATTGTTGCAAAATTAAATTAAATGTAGTTTGTATAATATTGATAGGCCCTTACAAAAGAAGTCCTCCTGCCGCTGTAACGTTAATTTATATGTAGGTCTTTAACCTTAGGTTAATTTATATATAGGTCGTGGGCCTAGGACACTTGAAGAGACTCTAACAAGTGGTCATACCTTGTCATGACAAACTAATCGATGTGACAACTATGTCATATTCACAACGCTTTCGCTATTTTGGTATGGTAACTGGAGACATCAAACCCCTTCTATACTTAATTTTATAAAGAGGTTGTATTGTGGGTAAACTCAGGAGCTACTCAGAATTTAATTTCAAAAATATTTCACCAATATAAAGAATGGACCTTCCAGAAGGACATAGGCTATACTTTGTCCCGTGGCTATGCCTGCGTTGTTTGCAATACGCAACGTGCCGCGCGGCCAACTACGTATAGTACATTAGGTATAGTATTACTAGTCGGTACCTAAACCAAATGAGTCATGCAGAACTAGGTCAACCAGTTGCTCTTTATTCCATTCTATTAATAAAAAATCAACTTTAAGATCTGAAGTATTTAAATGACTTTTATATTTATTCAAGACCATATTACGACTGATATTTGATTATCATCATCATCATCAAAGAAAACTGATAATTGTTTCATATTTACTGATTATTACTAATGTATAAAATCGGTAGACTGAAATAGCAAGACCTATTGCAGTTTATCGATTTTTGAACAAGGCCTTAGAGAGAGTGGTTTTTAATGAGGTTACGATGCTCACAGATAGAAATGACCAGGAAAGGATAAATTGTAATTAATAAATAATTAATTGTGGTATCGAACATTTTTCCTGGAAAAATATAGTAATCGTGCTACTTCCTCACCACAAAAATAAATAAATAGGAAATAAATCCTTGGCGACTAAATATATCTGTAATGTAATGCCCTGTTTCCATTCAGATGTCCACGTGCGAGCGTTGCACGCCAAAGCAGTTTCCTTTATCTGGAGTTATGGGTGCGTCACACATAATAGTCACGTATAGTCGAAAGGGATTATACGATTGAAAGTTTTAAGTTTTCCTTTTGTGCTTTTTTAGGTTTTATATCAAAAGCTCTAGCCGGTCACAATATCAGTGCTCCTCCCAGAAAGTGCACAGATACTGTATAGCAATTGAGTAACAAATTTGGAGATTCAAAATGTAACACGTCTCCGGCATTTTATAATTTATAATATTTACAGTTTGTTTTAAAATCGCAATAACGAGACATGTAACAAAGGCGTTTAAGAGAGATTTTCCCGACTGCTATTTTTTGACAGTAGTATCGCGATCCTGTTCAAGTTTCATACTGCAAAATTTAAATGTGATTTTGTTTTTTTTACTGAAATCGCGAAGCGTTTGGTTGACGTAACTGGTGACCGAAGAGCTGGCGACTTCCTCGCACAACGTATCAGCATTGCGATACAGCAAGGAAATTCCGCCAGCATCCTCGGTACAATGCCCCAAGGGCCTGTTTTAGATTTAAGTTAGTTGTAATATTATTTAAGTTATTGCTATTTAACTATTATTACCGCTTGTAAATTTTGATAAATCAGATTTTTGCATGTAAAAAAGAATATATTATGACTGACATCTTAAAATTACAATACATATTACACACAAAAGTTTTTGGCGTGCTGCAATTCAGCGATTAAACATTTTTTTCTTAATGAGGCCGGTTGTCGATAAGTCTTAATAAGGTAAAGGTAATACGTCGGTTTGCGTTGCTTGTAAATATTGGTACAAACTGAGGGCCACATGATGGTCATGGCCGTTTACGCCATCAAACGTATGCCCATTTATGTTTGTCCAAACAGACGTGCAAGTCTTAGTCCATGAGCGCCGTAAGAGCGGAAAGATCACGTGCTAAATAATAGTTGCATATGCCAATATTATTCGATGTCTGAGGGACTTTGTATTCGTCTGACACTCTGTAGTACCTACTAGATGCCTACATAATATAAATTTAATTAAACCCCCCTAACCGACGACCATAGAAGGTCTTCCCGTTTTTATAATATTCGCTTTAGTAATTCCAACCTTAAAACGCTTATAATAGCGTGTTAGCTACCTACGCTTTGCTCACAGCCGTTGTAGATTATTTTTAAAATATACCCGACATTTTAGCGTAATCTAGCTGAGTTAAATACTTGAATTTATTTTTTATCGGAGTAGTAATGTAATTTGTTGTGTGACACGACATTCCTGTCACGATATATCGATATATCGGCGATATAAGCCGCCGTGTTTCTTAAGAAACCCTACCCAAGTAACACAGCATGCTGAATAAGGTTTCAGTAATAGCAATTCGCAAATTTTTACACCTCTTATCAGCAATAATCTCCATAATGTGTGAGTAAAGGTTATTAATATAGCAAAAAATTATATTCTGTTTAGATCTTTAATACCTCTTTAAGCTTAGTAAAAGTTGAATTAAGGTGGGTATCATACCACAGTATTACTAAGCTATTACCCCGACTTTACATCGCTGATATACAGGCTAATGCATTTAAAAATGTGCCCAAATTCCTTGAATAACAGCTGGATAGACATTTACTCAAATTTTAATACGCCTAAATTGAAGAATAAATAACTTTGACTTTTGAAACACGTCGTGTAATGTTACAAGATCGGAATTAGTTTACACTCGGAATAGCTGTCATTTCATATACACTGACGTAAGTATATGAAAAAACTGTCACCTCTGATTCTATTCTAATCGCGGCTAGATAATATCCGGGGTACAGTTTCCCCGTGTACGTATCGCAGAACTCCACGAAGCTGTCGACGGCGACCGCTAGCACGTCTGCGTTGGGCGACAGCGCGATGCCACTACAATATTGACCTTGTTACGTGCCTGTCGTGAACACGTTCTCCACGGTCTCGTACATTTTCACCTCCGCGCTGGGCGACAGCGCGATGACATTACAATGTTTTCCTTGCTACGTACCTCGTGAATACGTTCTCCACGGTGTCGTACAGTTTCCCCGTGTACGTGTCGTAGAACTCCACGGAGCTATCAACGGAGACCGCTAGCACCTCCGCGTTGGGCGACAGCGCGATGCCACTATACAATATTTACCTTCTTACGTACCTGTCGTGAACACGTTCTCCACGGTGTCGTACAGTTTCCCCGTGTACGTGTCGTAGAACTCCACGGAGCTATCAACGGAGACCGCTAGCACCTCCGCGTTGGGCGACAGCGCGATGCCACTATACAATATTTACCTTCTTACGTACCTGTCGTGAACACGTTCTCCACGGTGTCGTACAGTTTCCCCGTGTACGTGTCGTAGAACTCCACGGAGTTATCAACGGAGACCGCGAGCACCTCCGCATTGGGCGACAGCGCGATGCCACTATACAATATTTACCTTCTTACGTACCTGTCGTGAAAACGTTCTCCACGGTGTCGTACAGTTTCCCCGTGTACGTGTCGTAGAACTCCACGGAGCTATCAACGGAGACCGCTAGCACCTCCGCGTTGGGCGACAGCGCGATGCCACTATACAATATTTACCTTCTTACGTACCTGTCGTGAAAACGTTCTCCACGGTGTCGTACAGTTTCCCCGTGTACGTGTCGTAGAACTCCACGGAGCTATCAACGGAGACCGCTAGCACCTCCGCGTTGGGCGACAGCGCGATGCCACTATACAATATTTACCTTCTTACGTACCTGTCGTGAACACGTTCTCCACGGTGTCGTACAGTTTCCCCGTGTACGTGTCGTAGAACTCCACGGAGCTATCAACGGAGACCGCTAGCACCTCCGCGTCGGGCGACAGCGCGATGCCACTATACAATATTTACCTTCTTACGTACCTGTCGTGAACACGTTCTCCACGGTGTCGTACAGTTTCCCCGTGTACGTGTCGTAGAACTCCACGGAGTTATCAACGGAGACCGCGAGCACCTCCGCATTGGGCGACAGCGCGATGCACGGCGGGTTAGCGGTCTGCGTGTATTTGCCGGTCTCGAGCACGTGCGGGCCCTCGCCGATGGAGTAATTTACTGGAATACGAATATTATCAAATCATTATTCATAATTTCGCCTCTTTGGGTTGACGGGCATCAAAATTGCCAGAGGCTGTTGTAAAAAATATAAAAACTACGACATTATATGTTATGTCTGACACAGTACTATATAAATAAAAGATGAGGTTCTTTTCTACAATACTTAATCTTCCTATTTTTGACATTCACAGCTAACTGCGATAAATATACATTTTTTTAAATGTTTTCAATGTAGATATTCAGTACACACTGACTGAGTCAAGGCGAGTTAAGATTATCTCCATACTTGAACCACTTATCACTTAAGCAAGCATTGTATCCGACTTTGTTAGTCTGGTTAATTCTATTGTACTCGAAACGAAAAATTTAAAGGAGAAAATCTTTGCAACAACATAGCCATGAATTAAACGTAAATAAGTCTATTTATAGCTTAAACAGGTCAAAGGTTAGTTAACAGCGATCCATGGCAAGATAACATCGATAACTCGATGTACTGTTAGTTAAATAGTACAGTAACTTGTTTGTATAACGTTCTGTAACAGTCGTGACGTCGATATACGAGTACATAAATAGGTATGTTTATATCATATTAACACGAACAAAAGTTCAGGTCTCTTCCAAACTAAACTGAAGTACATGTCAATTATACTAATATATTATATACAGCCAGGTTCACAAATATATATACGTATTTGTAGACCTTATTATTACAAAGGAACCCCCCTACCCTACCCTGTACTGTGTCCTTTAATTGAGGTGTACAATAAAGAGAATAGAGTGCAAAAGTGTATATATATTAATGATCTCGACTGTACAGGGTACTGCCGTAATATAGGTATATTCAGCAGTATTTTGAGATCCTGTCGGCCGCGTACACTTAATATCCCCAACTTTCCACATTTAAATGCCCAATTTCGTCATAGGAAGTCGCATGAAGGAAATCATTAGTTTTAAGAACATTATCCTGTTCACATTTCCATATGTAGATATCTCAAATATCATAATAAAGAGCCATTTTTATTCCACTTCCTATATCGGAAGATTATTTTACAATAATATACAAGTGGTGTTATTCAAATGAATGTTATCTACGCATCTGATTGTTGTTGGCCATTTATTTGTGATTTACGAATAAGCGATACTATTGATGTTCCACTTAATACACACAGACTATTACGTACATACAGACTTCATATTTGGTCAGATAATGTAGGGTGATAGGCGAATGTGAGGCAAAGTCTAAAATGGTGAAACGGAAATCGCACACGCGACAGTCAAGTGATTGCTGACAATCGAAGATAACCAAATGATCCGGGACCCCAATAAAAATGATGATAATGAAATTTATAAGTGCTATATCCCAGGGTATGCCCACTACAAAATTGTTGGAGCAGGTTTACCATTTTTTTTTGTAAGTAGCTACTACGACGGATATGCATCTTGGACTGAATGGAAACAATTCCGAACATGTTCATGACGCGAGTAACGCTACGTGAATTAAGTATAGACAGATAATTATTGTCGCCAACAAAATAATCAATAAAATTACTAAACGCAATGTGTAAAAAAAACTAACATACGAATTTACCTAATCGCTGAACGCAGTAATAAAAGATAAAACCCATGTTTTAAAAAGCTGTTGGTGTCGTCTCGTGACTACGCCCACTAATACTTGACAGTTTTAGCATATTGCCCAATGCCCATATACGTCACAAGCACGTAACAAAATGATTATTACGAGTATACAGATAATACTATATTTCCTTAAGCATTGGTTTTCACGCGGCAAAATGTACGCCGCGGCCGGTTACACATCCGCGTGGGGCTGACCCGCGCCTTGCGTACGTTAATCGACCAATAACAATAACATTAACATTTTCCGACTAAACATTCATATTCATCTCGGAAACAAAGTCAAGACGTCGACGATCTTCGTGCTGACACATGTTCTCATCACCGGTTATCCTCACGTACCTATATTATGCATACGGTTATGAATATATAAGACGTACGTAAACTGCATTTGATAAGGGACATCTACGCAGTTGAAGTTCGATATATAGGGTACTCACTCTTTGTATGATATAGCTTCCACGTGCCATCCTTCGATATCGTCGCGATGTGCGAAGTGTCTACGTCGAAGGCTACATCGTATATGCCCGACGAATGTCCAGTGAGATCGTAAGCCTTTGTCACTTGCTTGTACTCCCCGTTCTTTGTGAAGCACACTTCCATCACCTTTACATCGGTCACTTGGCCGGTGGCAACCACGAACCGTCCGCACGGGGATATTTTCGCCGCGTACGTGCTCATCAAATAAGTGTCGAGACTGTCGAGCTTCTGGCCTTTCAAATCCCAAATTACCATGTCAGTATTTGCCGAACATGACATCATGAATTTCCCGTTGCTCGATATGCCAAATCCGACGACATTCGAGTTATGTACCTGTGGGAAAAAAAAATTAACTAGAAAAATAGACAAATAGCTTTTGATGGCGTTGTATTGTGTGAATGATCACTACACGATGCGACGCCTGAAGAGAATTTTTATATGCGCTGAGGTGCATTCAACGACTAACACTAACTCATTAGAACAACTAAGAGTCTTGTGTACCGGATGATAGCAGCCACAATTACTAAAACACGACAAACATCCATCGTCTTACTATGTATGTAGACTAGATACAAACAGTAGTAAATAGGTACATCTGACATTAGACGTGTGTACTAACAATATCCGGAGATATCTTATCATTAGCAGATTAACGCCTAGTGCCAGACGTTTTACATTATTATGCACGTCCTCATTAGAGGAAACATCAATACCAAAGTCTGCACATGACGGAACAACACATAATTGTTTAGTTAATTTTGTTCAAATGCGACTGACGTACTCGATTCTTTAACAATGACTTGCTTGAACGCAATCTTCTTTAGCAGGTCACAGACAACAGTTAAAGCTAACAGTTAAATTGACAGTGAAAACAGAACGTGTATATGACCATATGCGTTATACTATACACAATAGATACAGTGACCGTTTTCACCGTCATTGACAATCAGCGGAACTGATGACTAGTTTTTTTTGCTTTGAAGCTGTGTTTCATGCTGGACTCTTCTCACCTTGGTTGAAGCCGCTCTCTCACTGGAGCACAAACTCTTAGAGTAAAATTAAACCCCTCGCGTGATCGTGTCGAAGGTTTCCCCTGGATTTTTCCCGGGCCACACTCCAACCGAGCACTCCTATCGCTTTCTTGGGCCCGGCCTACAAAGCCACAGTCAGATTAAAAAAACATCGTAGCAAACAAGGTGCTCAAACATAACTGCGCACGCCTAGGCGTTACAGCATGTGCATATATATCTAAGCGTCGTAACGTTTAATTAAAGGTGCACGTTACTATGCATGTGTGGTGACTACTCGTGGCCCGTATGAGTACAAAGTTTCATCGATGACTGACAGCAATGTGTGCTTGAACAATGCCATGAATTACAATACTAAATGCGATAACGACGACCTGTCCGCGCCTTATAGATAGATGTATCCACACGGAAACTAAGGCGTAGTATTGACTTGCGTCATCCGGGTCACGACTGCAAGCCCAAGTACATTTAATATGATAAAGTGGCAAAATCATAAAACACAACCTACATGCGGCCGCGCCGTCGTTACCTCTAGCCTCCAGTGAACAATGGCGTGGCTGATGTACGCGTATGTGCCGAGTTCAGAGGATCGTCGTACGCGCAGCCTCGAAAATATATTAAGATACAGGAAGGTTCGCCGCTGGTTTTCCTCGCGTTGAATGCTTGCATTAAAACTACTGGATTCATACTTAACATGTGTCTTTAATGTAACTGTTTTGTCGCAGACGACTTATGGTGATTAATGTTAACCTTATGACTTTCAAGTTCAGTACAATCGAGGTCGCACAAGGGTGAATCCGGCCTTGAATCAGGGGGCGCTGCTCAGAAATATTTTTTATTTATTATATTTTCTTTCAAGTCATGTGCGAGAATAACATTAAAACTGAATATGTTTAAGATTAAGTCCTTAACTGTCTTGACATAAATGCAATGAGGTCATAGCGACGCCAAGTGGCAAACAAAACGAGGTAATATGATAACTATCAATGATGCAAATTATTTACATGCAAGAAATATATGAAAATATCTAGACAAGTAACAACCTTGTTTATATTTTTCATAACGCATTCAAAAAATGAGCACACCGAGCAGTTTTTTTAGTAATAATGATGGGAACCAGCATTGAGGCTCGAAAGAGGCTCGCATTACAGCCGCAAAGCAGAGAAATCTTGTGATCGCAGTAACAATGACATAAAACTGCATTGATACACTGACACAATGCTAGAAAAGTGACATATTCAAGTAGCAAATTATAACGTTACGTGCACTAGATAGAGTAAACTTTACTGTTACTTATAATTTTTCGATTTGCATATTGCAGTTCTAAATCTGTATTTGAACAGACTAATGGGCTAATCTTGGAATAAAGTATATGGAAGTAGCGGTGTGCTTTATGTTAAAATATGTATCCCCGATAACGTCAGATCTTGTTGCCTACAAAGAACTATTTCGGTTTTTATAATTCATGGAAGTATGCACATACATAATAGTATTAGTCCCTGTAAAATACAGAAGAACTGACATCGGAGCACAAACAAGCGCATCACCAATGATACAAAAACAAAGAACATGCTAATCTCTGTTTCTTATACAATACGCAATTTATCAGATACAGTGTGAGCTACCGAAACGTGATCTTTATTGAAAAACAGCAACGCCTAAGCAATTGTTTATATGTTCTCGGAATTTGTGAAACAAAAATTAGACATTCGTGCCTTTCGCAATGTTCACGAACAATTTGTGCCCGTGAGAAGTTTCAAGTAACATGCAATACTATCAGAAGTAGAAAAAAGTAACAAGTACTTAAATCACAGTAATCCATCTGAGAAAAGTTGAGCGAAGCGTTGGTTTAAAGGATGATTGTTGAAGTGCGTGGCTTGATTTGTCTATTCATATGAAGGCAGATCAAGGCCCAGCGATTACTGGTTGACTTCACGATCTTGCAAATAGACTAGTTAAACCTATCGTTGCTATTCAAAAGATTAGGCTATATAACACAATGAGCCTTATCATCGCCCGGCATGACTCACCGTGCTCGCCTTCAGAGCGACCAAGGAACAGCGGCAGCGCTACTGTTCAATGTCTACTAATCAATTAAAAAAACTGCAGTAAAGCGCGTCTATATAAATAGAACTAAGAGATTGTCTGTAATTATATATTTTGTGAACAAAAACTGTATTTATGTAGGTCAATATTAACAGGTTTATTTAACTTAACCTGTGTGGATGTGGTAGCGTGACAATGTTTGTAAACAAGCTATGTTTACACATTGCTGACTATAATGATCGTCCGACTCTATCAGTCACAGTTCGTGCATGGTTACATATTAATAAAATCATATAGGTAATAGCCGTAAAACCAACATAACATGCAGTGTTACGCTCATGTTGTAATGTAACGCGTAATCATTTTATTACCTACTCTGTCGACGGAGGGCTGTACCTAATTAATAACTAGTACAGATTAAATTATCGCCGTTACATAACGACAATACATTCGCATAAAAAAGGTGCGTGTATCGCATACAGTGTGTGCATACCGTGACTTTCAATGAACACATGGATGGAACCAGATTTTGTGGGTCATTCTTATTGAAATACTTAGAATAAGTAATGAATTATAATGTTAGTCATACATAATTTTATAACAAAAGACTATGACAAAGAAATGAATAATAATGGGATCACGTTTCACGGCATCGCTTTCGTACCATACCACGTATGCTAGTCGCCCGCACTTTTCCTACATCTCTGTGCTAAAGTGAGTCATTAAAATAAACAGTTTTATGTAACCTAAGTTATGTGTATCCTAAGCATTAGCTGTGATTAATACAGGATATAATAGAACAACATCCGACAACGGACATTGGCATTTCGCCATATAATACAGTTTCGTGGTTAAAGTACCTAATGTATCTATGTATGTATAATATTTATTACTTTTGTTCAGAACTACTAAGAATATCTGTGACATTCGTTGACTTCGTTGATTCAATTTAACGGGCGTAAAATTTATAGGTAAATATTTTGCACAAAATAAATAATGCATAAAGTAAACAACTAAACAGTGCCTAACATTGTAGGTATGGTTTTCATATCAAGTAGGGGTTATTACTTTCTTATTTTCAATTATCATCAGCATAAATACTCATTAATAAGTAAACAATTCCAATTTAGCGTAGCAGTCCATTACTGTGTCATTTAAGAGGTGCTCTATTCATGAATCTAGTATGCATACAGGACTGACTTATCTTAATTATTATAGCCATTATACTAAATAGAGCATTTACCAGAACATTTACAAGTACAGAAGTGCGTAGTATATTTGATCGGAACTCTCATTATGCAGTAATTCATTAAGATGAGTAACTTCGTGATTGCCCTAAAAGGTTGGTTTTTACCTAAATACATCGATAAGTATAGGATATATTATGTCAATTGAATTGACTAGGTATGTACTTACATAGAGTCGTCTCATTCCGTAATTAAAGTATCATTTAGACCAAACGAGAAGATTTGAATATTACATTTACCCATAAAATTTTGTTTAAACTCAGACCAAGTCCTTATTCCACATGAGGTAAATAATATGTGACAGTCCATATCATAGGGGACCTTATAGCCGGTATGGAATTACGCACGGATCTATAATCTAAAATGCATTGGCTACCAAAAACAAAAAATACCATGTCCCTAAGTGCCCTACGTTTTAAAAAAATCATTAAAGATAGGTAACCTAAAAATGCACTTTCGAGAAATAACTAAAAGAAGTTTTAAACTCAATTAAAGTATGTTCCCGAAGGAAGTTACATAGAAGATGGTTGATTATGAATCCTGAGGTTTTCTTCTGTTTAAAACAATCAGACTTTACAATTTCACGGGCGCGAGCGCTTTGAACAGAGCAAGGCGCTGATATTAAAATATCATATTAATATTAATTACACCTTAGATTGAAAATAAAAGAAAAAAATTAACATAATAAATATTTTATATTTAATAACGAATTTGAGATATTTTCCCTCGTCACGAATAAATTTTACAATTTCCGTCTAATGTACTATACTGACCTGTAAAATAAGTCTAGACAATCATTACAAAGGTTTTATTTTTTTCTATGACAATTAGTTTCTGTTTTATGATCGATTAAAGTTACATGAAAATCAAGGTTTACTTCCATACATTTGAAAAAAGGGCCCTTATGGACTAAAACAACCAAAAACTCCAGAAAATGATAATATTTACATTATCTATATAGCAGAAACTTAATATTGAATTAAACTTGTCATTACAAGTTTTTTGAATAATGCTTACATTTTATGTTATACGAAAAATAAATTTCACATAGTGGAATAAAGCATATAATTATTTTTCAACTAAAACCGGCCAAGTGCGTGTCGGTTCACGCACGGTGAAGAGTTCCGTACCGACATCTACTAGTCCACGTTTAAAACAACTATGAAATACATGGAGTTAAAAAAGGGCGTATCTTCATAAGGAACTCAAGGTACTTACGTCCTTTTGTTTGGGCAGGCCAGTTTTTCAGAGACAACTCAAAAACGGTTAGACCAATTTTGTTCAAACCAAAAATCGTTGAAAGTATTTATTAATATTAATGGTCACCACCTCAATTTTTTTCAGAATTTTAAACTTATTCGTTTTGAAACTATATCGGTTGTGAGATATTAGCTGTCAAAGTCGTAAATAGTGTGTCACAACTTGGTGAAACATTTTTTACGACTTTGACAGCTAATATCTCAACAACGGTTGACTGAAATCGAAAAGTGTTTTAAAAACCTTAAAATCATTTTTAAAAGCCTATCCAACGATACCCCACGCGCCTATGTGTATTGAATTTTTTGTTAATCTGCCGGTACTTGTATGGAGTGCCCCCCCTAATTTAATAGTTTTTCGTAATTTCACATCACTATTATGTAGCGGTTTATAAAATACACCTTCCTACCAAATTGTATAATTATAGTTTTTTTTTTTATTATTATTAAAAATGGGATCGCTCTTGGCCAGCATCTAGCCAGGGGGCAAAGATGAGGCCGACGATGAAGCGAGCTCACCCAGAAGGTGCCTAATCACTCGTGCCTTAAAAAGGTCTAGGTTATATGATGGTTAGTACTTATAGTCTCTGAGTAAATCGGCTGTGACATACAGACGGACGGACAAAGCAAGGCACGGCACCGCTTTATCGCACCGCCACGCAAAAATTTACGAAAGTACCTAACTTTTACTACTAATAATAAATAGTATTAGCCTCTCTTTGTACCTAACTCGTAAAAGTAAAACTCGACACTAGAATTGAGTAAGTGTAGTTAACATTATTGCCTACTTATATTCATAAGGTGTACCACCTGCCCCAGTAAACAGAAATTGCAAATAAATAATACTAATAAATTGTTAAAAGTAATTAGAATAAGTTATTAAACTATTTTATATCATTATTATCTGCGCTCTGCCATAAGGGCCCAGTTTTTACTAAACTTTACGACCAATTTTAATACATAAATACTTAACATATACGAGTGAAACCAAGCTACAAATACACGTCTAGTCCTATACTTTATCAATATACAAAAAAACAAAAAAAAATGTATTTTTGAAGTATTTTACTAAAACGCTGATATCTACGAAACTAGAATATGTCATAAGGTCCCTTTTGATATGAACCTTCACATATGGAGTCTTAAAGTCGCCCGAATCTTAAATAATGCATAGCATATCGATCCTGAATAAAAGAATAAAATTAAGTGAATACAAAAGGCAATAAACAATTTTAGTGACATCCTATCCGAAATTTTGTGACACGATTATGTGGAACTAAAACAATAAATAGACGTACGTTAAATACACCGGTCAAGTGCCTGAACGCATTTAACTGGTACTAATTGATCTATTAAGGCCGGGTTTTATAAAGATCCGTTAGACCAAATGTCAGATCAAATTTCAGTAACTCAGTACATTTTTTGACATAACAAACCGACATAAGGTCTAAGTGATCTTTATAAAACCGAGCCTAACAAATGAAATCTGACTTTTCAGCTGAGGCCAACGCTCTGGCAGAACATGCGTTTACAATATGACGCCCACCTATTTTTGGCTTCGCTATATTTAATGCGCATTTCACTATATTGCGTCAAACCGAAAACCGGAATTGAGAATGAACGATCTTTAATTCGAGTCTATTATATATTGTATTTATGTTTATTTCCCTGTGACGCTATTTACCTATATAATATAAATATGTATATAGAATTATGTAATTAAAGGAAAAATTAATGTTAAAATGGTATTTTTCACATTACTTTTAATCGACATAGGCAATCTAATTCCTAATTTAATAACTACTTATCATAATCAACTGACATGTAATTTTTTTTAATATTTTTATGAACTAATTAATATGAATAATACGAATAGAAAAACGTCTTGAGTGTTTGGGGTCCAAAAATTTAACTTTGTTTTAACTTGTACTATGTATATAAATAATTGTACTATGTGTACAATTTGTACTATGTATAAACCTTTTTGTATTTGTATTTGTAAATCTTGCATTCTGTTTAGTAGATGGGGTACCAGTCGAATCGTAGTAGAGCACTAGAGCAGATATTATTATTCGTACATTATATTAACAATTATCAAACGGCAAGATATGTTGGTAGAGATATTCTAATTCTAATACAGCCTATTTGCATATATATTTAAGAGCCTGATACAATTCACCATCTCTTTGGTTAAAACAATCTCGAGGGGGCAGGTCGTCCAATACACCCCCAAAATCACGACTATCAAAATATGTGAATATATACAAAAATAAGAGTGCTCCTTAGAGGTCAATTTGTTGTGATAAACCAAGTTAAGCGTAAATAACATGACGTGACTTAGTTGCTTGTTAGCAGCGACTAAATTATATCGATTATCTATACGTCAGGTCATCTACATCATTCAATAAAGTTTACCAACATACGACTTCAGTTACGTTTCTAAGCTCCTTATCTTAGCATTATGGCAGTTGCACCCTGAAGGAGTCCGATGTCAACTGATTTACTGGCAGCTGGGAGTTGCTTACTTACTTGTACCTATCTCTCGATACTCGTAATACAGACTAGCCGAATACAGTACTAGAATTTTCTCAGAGTAAAACGTTACTGTTACCGGCCAACGAGCCGGGGTGGTCGCATGGCCTTTTTTACAAATGGTCCTGACAAGCAGACGTGACCAAAATCAGGCAGCTTTTAGTTTAACAATGCCTGGGATCGGACATCTTTTCAAGACATTTTTTCCAGGTACTCATTAAGGATATTCGCTACAAAAGCGACAATTATCTGGGGTTACAGGTAAATACAGCCGAATGGATGCTTATTTCGCATAAGTTGAAACACCTACTAAAACATTTGCACCATCCTTGTACGTATACAGTATTATACAATAAAGTTTTTCTATTCCATTGTAAGTATTTCAATGATTTATGCGACCTACTTTTGAGATGGTACAAAGTAAGCATCACAGTACTACCTCAATACTATTTGACCCTACTTATGAGAGCAAATATATCCCTTAAAGCGACAAGGTACAAAGGTGTTAAGCCCCTTGTGACTTCGACTGTACAACTCGGATGAGCGGACCGGATTCCTGTAATTGTGTCATGCAGTTCGCTCCTGTTACTTGCTCCACATTGTCTTCCTTGACAGTGACTATTTCGATGATAACGCGACTATTGGTATAGGGCTGTTAGAGCGTGTTATGTATATCATGTATGTGTATTTTTGAACGCTTTATAGTATCAGATAACTATTGATGCTTCCACTTTAAATCAACCCCACTCTGGACCCAGATAAAAGCAACCTAACATTTAAAGGCTGATATTATTGTTTCTCACCTTATCAAATACGATAACTTTTGTTGCAGCTCCAATTGCACCATCTTTCTTCTTTTCTATCTTGTAGACAACGATGTTGTTCTCTTTCGCAGTGTGTACGATGAAGGCCTTGGAGTCGGGACTCCACGCCACGAATTGGGCGTAGTCGAATTCGATGTTCACGCGCAGAGTCTTGTGTTGACTGTGGCTGAGGTCCCGGATATCCCAGAGAATTACAGACCCATCTGCGTTAAATTATTTTTAACTTACTAATCAGGAATATGAACACTTTTTTATCAAGAGCTTTGTCAGTTAAGTATGTTTTTGAGTTTGAGGGTCAAGACACTCAAGACTATAGGACCATCTCATCTTTATCATTTTATAAACAGGATTCTTTTTTATATATTTTAGTTCGTTACTACGAGTATATAATCAGCTCTTGGATTTGGTAATAAATACTTGTCTTCAATACCTATTTCTTTTTTACAAGAACTTGTTTTAACTAACAATAAGAAGTTCGTTTTTATTTGAGGAATTTGGACCATTTATGACACTCAAACAAATCAAACAAACCATAACATTGTTTGACTACAAAGACCGCAAATTGCCAGTCAGTCAGATTATATCAAACAAAATGTATTCGGCTGTGACCCTAGTATACTAATTATGTTCGTCACATTGTCATAACAACTCTGTCTAGCGCAATATTTACCAAGCCGTGATCGAGGTAACGTCACGTACGATCGACGTCAAAGAAATGTTGATGATTTTGCACCTTAATCCTTTGATATAAGGCAAAATAAGTATACATCAATTTGACGTCGTCTGCACAATGAAATCCATTCGTATGGACTTAGCGAACGCAACGACGTAACTTAACGTGCTTTTTCTACCTCTCCCGTCCTTTCATGTTTCCACTAACAGACTACTTCTTAGTAAAATAAACACCACGTGGAGCAACATGTGACGCGGTGCCGAGACTTCAGACACCGTTGTATTGTAAAGTAATTTAGGTGTTTTACTAAGTATTTTTCTGATGGGACAAGCTGTCATAAACTTAAAAGAACCATGAGTTTACAACTAGGTAACTTTACCGAGTTAAGACAAGGATTAGTCTAGATTGTAAAATATTATTACAATAAGGGGCCTTTCTCTTTGTCTGTATCCAGGTTTAAAATTCCATCCAAATTTAACTGTGAGAGTGCAACAAAGCAACCATTTCACTCTCAATACTTTGAATGCAACTATTTAAATCTTTTAATAACCGGTACGAAACACAATTCCGAGCCCAATGTCCCAATATCTGATAATGCCAGGTTATAAAAGGATCAACTGGTTATTTTTCGGAGATACGAATAAAGACCGCATACTCAATTGTCAATTCACATCTAAGTTAATTACTAGATAGGTGGATACCCGAGAAACAGTTATGTAAATATTTCTCTATTTAAATTTTACGAGTATGTACTCGTATAGTATACATTGTCTAGTAGTAGTAGAAATATGAATACAAGGACTGAACTGAAGACATAGATAATCCTTTTGAGTCGTTGTGTGACGTTCCTTATTATTTAAATAATTAACGTGCAACACGCGCCCACCGGGTAAAGGTCAACGGACCACTTAGATATCGAAACTAAGGCACTGTTTCAAGGTCTTTGGGTTTCAGGCAATTGCATAGCACAATCACTGACTGCCGTAACAATGAAAACGTAGAACGAAATTTTGTCACGCAGTGCGGAAGAAAACTGCCTGGCAATAGAAGGCCTAGAAAATTCGTGACTTTTTATTATTAGGAATATGAAATATCTCACTAAAGGCCAAATCACTTGGTTGTCGTATTGAAACAAAAGAAATACCTAATTTCAACCATGTAGGTAGTATCTCCCCAAAACAAAAGAATAAATGTAGCTGACAAAATTGACACGAATAAGGTAAGTGAAAAATCCTTAGAACCGCTAAGTTTAAGTTATCGTTATACATGTCTTACCTTTACTCTATTAGAGATGATAAAACTCATGAAATTTCGCTCTGTCACAATCAGTAATGTAATGTCCGAAGACAGTGTTGGGTACTCAAGAATAAAATCATTATTTGAATAATAATTCGTAAGAATAAAAAGTAATTGATTTTATTCCCATTAAAATTCAAATAAATTTGGGCGCGAATAATTTGTACGTGAGAAAATTGAATGAAGATGAATTTAATCATGATTTTTTATTTGAAATAATATTGCACGAATAATAATGCAGTCAAAGTACCCGGGACAAATACGACTTAGGGCCGTTTTTTTCTATCCCCAGATAATTTATTTATTTATTTATTTATTGTTATACGTATAAAATCCACAGCACAACTTACAGCATTTTTAGAAAAGGTTACATCTTACTTTTTCATTGGCCAATTACGGATTTACATAATAATTGTTAGCTTTGTCCTTTTCCTTCATATGACATTAGAAAGTGACAGCGATCATTTTAACTGACGGATAATTTTATCTCACGATTAAAATAAATCGACCCTTATTAGGTAGGTATAGGTAGAGGTACTCATCTAAGAGTCTAATTATAATACTAGTACCTCCTTTACATTATTTCAAGACAACATTACGTCCATACAAAACCACGATCACTTAGTTTTGTTAGTCACGTTGTTTTGAATTTGATAATGATACAAATGCAAGATAATAATTTGGTACAATTGAGCTGATCGGATGATGGAACCAGATGGTGAATAGCGGAACAGCGGTTCAGCGGTTACTTGTATAACCTTTTCGATGTTATTACACTTGGTGATGATGGCCTGATGGTGGAGTCAGGTGTATATTGGAACTCTTCATTGGCTACTGCAAGAAATCAAAATATGTGCATGTTTTGTTAAAGTTATGATTGACCCTATATTTAAGTTAGAATGTGGTATTTTAAAATAGGCTAATATAACAGATATAGCATACTAAAGAGTAAGAGTAGGTTGGTAGGAATAATAAAAAATCTAGCGAAAACTAGTTGCCTATTGGTAATACAATTGCTAGTATCTCGGCGGTACTTATAACGGATTATAATAGAGGTTATTTATATAAAATCATGGATGAACTAAGTGGTGAATCTATAATGTAAGTGGGCAGTTGTGATGAACAACATACTATGCCACCAGAAATTACAGTTCCCATTAACACGAACTCTGAAAGCAGTGCTGTTTTATACATACTACTTGATGGAAAGTTCTTTGAACTACGTTCAAACAGTTCAAACGGATAAAAATATAATTGCCATAGGTATGTAAAAAATGTACACCAAATAACACCCAAGTAAAAGGATCCAGCCGTTCAACATCTAACTTCTTTAGTCATCTGAAAAACAAACTACGTTAACACGCAAAACATATGCATTTAGCAATCAAAGAAATCCGCTGTTCAATTTCTAGAGTATCTTTCTTATCGGATCATCATCACCATTTCATAGGATCATCATCAAAACATTTTACCTATTGTCATAAAATCTACATACGCTTACCAAATATCAAATCAATAGACTTACTACAAAATGTACTTTATTCCAAATATTTTTTAAATTAAATATTTATTAAATATATAAGTTATTTAGAATAATCACATTTGTAAAATAATTATAGTTTTTTATTCTTTATTTAAAACTAGCATTTTTACGCGGCTTCGCCCGCGTACCTACTAAGCGTAATTTTTAACCGTCTACAAAAAAGGAGGTTCTCAGTTTGACCCGTATATTTGTATGTACTCTACGTATGTAGGTATTTATGGATAGATGTCATTTTCGTAATCGGTTCCTCGTGGAACCTCAAAGATTAGAGACATATTGATTTTTTTAGGGGAGCTATATCGAAAAACGCTGAAACGTGTTTTGTTGTATTTAAACAAAGAGTCTATTTACGAAGATCCAAATCTCTCACTTCAAAAAAGATTTGCTATATATATATACTTGTACTTAATTGTATATAGTCAATATATATATATACTTGTACAAACTTTTCACCCCCTTTCCACCCCTTTAAGGGAGCAATTTAGAAAAACGCTGAAATACGCCATCAATATATTTAAATAGAGAGTCTATATACAAAGTTTTAAATATATCTCTCTCTCTTCAATAAACTCGTGTTTTCATACAAACTTTCATCCCTTGTTTTACCCCCTTAAAGGGACGAATTTCGAAAAATCCTTTCTTATCCCCTAGACTACGTTATATGTAATGTAATCGACTGTGCAAAAATCAACTCTCTAACATTAGTCAGTCAGGACTTCTTCTTTTATATGTAGTTGAATGATTTATTCACCTTCGTTTTATTTTAAATAGCGAGTGCAAGTATTATTCTTATTCAAATCAATTTGAGAAAGAATAATATTTCTTTTTTTATTCTTGTTATTATTTAAGTTAATTTTTGCCCAACTCTGTCCGAAGCAAACCTACGTACGGTGTAAAGTTACCGTAAGTGCTTCCTTCTTGGGTAACGATTTTATCAATATTTTGGCACGCTATCTAAATCATTTATTAACTTCAGATTTCAGAACCTCTCGATACATGGTAGGTACTCCAGAAATTGACGTAGGCATTAACACACATACGTATATACTACCTATGTAATGAAAATACGTCAAAAGAAAAAGACAAGATGTCTGTTCAAAACCCATACGTTCATACTACGTTTCTTTTTTGGATGCGGATGAGATATATCGCTAAGGTGGGGGCCTGCATGTAGGCGTGTCAAGTTACCTCCATCGATGACGAAATGACACCTAAAATTTGTGCAAGTCGGATTGTGAAAGACTTATTGAGGCGGAGGCGTGCTCGGCACCATACGCCATAGAGGCGATTCACTTTAAATACATTTGCTTTGAGTATACATTAAGCTGTGCGGAACCGTCCTATCCATCTTCGAAACAAAGGACTGCGACTGACGTTCCATATGTAAACTCGGTTGTTTATACATGTCCTCGGATTGAAATTTAAAGCAGTTGTGTTTAAGTCGATTATGTATGAAATTCAGAGGCCTTCTTCTTGACCTATGTCAACTGTTCATTGCCCTTTTCATCCCGTGCAGGCTGCATCGGGGCCAGGCGGATGGGTGTGCCGACGTGAATAACTTGATCAATAACGTTGGTTGACTGGATAACGCTGATTTATAGCAGCTATCTCGCTTCCCAGCCGGCCGGTGCATATTGATTGTCGGAACAAATATACTTTACGTTCATAAGTTCTATTTTTGGCTTTCATTCGATTTACTGGAGTGCCGGTTGCGTTCTCCGATTCAGAAAATGAAACCGTTCCTTGCTACCAGTACAATATAAATTCATTGAATGTTACTAATATAATAAATATATAAATTACGAGTCTACCTACATTATCTTTGAACGGCTTTAGAAACAGCTATAGTTTGATGGAATGATTCCCCTAGCGCGTCTTATAGGTAACGGACAGTAAAGATAGCAACGATGCTATAATAATTATATAGGTATCTATAAAATTAAATGAGCCTTTCATGCATTAGTACTTCGTTATCAACGATATCTAACAAAAAAAAATTAAAATTAGGCCTCGATAATTTAGATACCTACTTACTATTATTTAATGTGTTATGTCTGTAAACAATACTCTAAAAACGGAACCCTACAAGAAATGACGTTCGTCGTGAACTTTCTTAACATCATATCACATTGTAGTTTTTTAGATAACATAGTCTATGTGTTAGTGCAATTTCAAACATGTTAATTAAATGGAAACCTTATTTTGGAGACACGAATGGTAAACAAAACGCGTGTAGAGATGACCGGGCGCGAGGGCGTTGCTCCTTGCTGATACTCGAGGCGGCGTGTCGTGGTCTATTTACAATCATAATTTATCATGCTATGCAAAATTTCCTATTGTTCTAAAATATGGACACTAAACTAACAGAATACGGAACACTACTAAGCGGTCCGGCATTTTCCGGCAGCGGTATAATACCTACTAGCACAATAGCTTTGTACGCATTCAATGTTTTACTGTAAGAAAACTGCAAATCTACATTTCAACCTATTGGAAAACAGATTTACCTAGCCAAGGTGGAAGTCATTAAGTTTGCTCATCTACTAGGCGTTTCGTCATCACTTTATGTAAGCAGCTTACGTAAATCAGCTCAATGTGCACGGTCGGGGCGCACCGCAGACACTATTTAGTGCAGCTTCAATACAGCTTTGTCTTGTACAAAAGGAAATAAAAGTATTCGAAACTGGTATTTTAGCGTCCCAGGAGAGCAGGTAGCGTGAGCCAGACCCTTTTGACTGAGCGTGCGTTCTTTCATTCCTGCCAGGTAAATCATAGCGAAGGGATATATCAGTTCAAAGTCCCCAGTAATCCTATCTTTCCGTTATCATGTAACTAAAAATGACCTCACAAATTTATGATAACATTTTAACAACAATTTATACATCACCGTTTGTTTAACTCATAAATCGTGAGCATTTCTTAGAAGCTTAAATGACTCAATAGCGTAAAAACAAAGTCAAGAACAGCTTACTCATCGCATATATTTAAGTTCACCGATAGCCGTGCTGAGAAATAATTAATGATGCAATTATGATATGACATCAGGAGATAGTAATATTAGGCATCACTGTTTACTGTTTATATCTGATGCAGTTTCATATCAATTTCCTGTTCGCAGTCCCGAAGATAACATGAGTCACTTATAAAACCGGAATTGACATCGTTTCATAATGCGGGAATTCCTCGAGTCAGTAAACTATGTGCTGGCGACAAGCATGTATGAATGAATACCAAACGTTGCAAATAATTTAGCGAACTTGCGTCACTCCGTATCGCCAATGTCTCAGTCAATTCCGGTGAATCTCAGGGGAATACAGAAATTACGATGACATCTATAACTGTTTTTCCTTACACTACAAATTTGGGTTCTGGGAAAGTAAACAAGGAAGATAAAAAATATTACGTTTATTGCTGAATTGCAATTCGAAGGCACATACGCTTCAAGCGCACGCGCACTCCGTCAACGTAACGTATCTATGTCACTTTACGAAACCGTTCCTTCATATTGAGCCTAACCAGAATTAATGTCCATAGCGTAGTCGTCTATCACTTTACTTATCACTCGAAATTTAGGCGGCACTGATTAACGGATCATAGGGTTGCAACATAGAAAACTGAGTGGTAATGCGCGTTCGTTTTGCTCGTTCCTCGTGTACTTTGAGTAGTACCAAGTCCATAGCCGCACGCGCATCCTCGAGAGGGGAATGGCCAGCGCTACCTCGCTGAACGCTGCGGCCAAGCAGCTCCTCGCAGAGGACGCGCAGCGACCGCCTTAACGGGAAGCCTCGTGCATGCGGATACAGCGCACACGTATCCACCACGGCTCCGTGAAGCAACTTAAGGGCACGCAGGTCGTTGTCCAGCGCATGCCCAATCAAAATAGTATCAGTTCCGACAAATCCAAGAATATCGTTCTGCACATCCCGTAGCGTCTTAGTCGCGCGCGCCAAGTCGCGCGGCCTGATGCCCGAGAAACGTGTGTTGTGGTCGACAACAGGCGAACTAGGTTTCACCAATGACCTGTACACCAAGCGACCATCGGCGGCGATGACCGCGATACTGGCCAGTTCTAGTCCCGCTGTCGTGTAGCACATCTCAGCATCGATGGCGTATACACCGCCGCGAGGCGAGCGTGCACGCACATATCCTTCGAGGGGGCCATTCATGCCGGGGCGGGTGCCGCTCCACACGTGGAAGCGGGCGGAGCTACAACCTCTAGCCCCCAGTGGAGCGTTGCAGCATGTGTGTCGGTAATCGCCACTGACGCGACCCCAATGATACATACAAGACTCCTCAGACAAATATTCACCTTCACGAGTCATCCGAAACATTTTGTCACAACGCACACACAAGTGTTCCACTGCATCTGCTTCCTCATCACTGTCAGACCGCGGGCTGGAACCCAGCGACCCTCGTCCACTATCACCTTGAGAGCCTCCAGGAACGAACTCCGGCGCATTCACATCCCACGCCGTATAGCGTAAAGTAGTCGTTCTTGACCGCGGCGGGGGGTTGATGTATACAACAGCCTTGGAGGAGTTGGGCTCGATCTCCAGGGGGTAGCCGAGAGCCCACATACGCTCCGGCGAGAGCACATGCGGGCGGAGGGCCTCCACTAGTTCTTCGGTAGAGATTCTCTGCGGCGCCGACGGCGACGACGGCGCGGTCGGGGGGCGCCGTCGATCGCGGGGCTTGCGCCGCCGTGCTGCGGCGCTGGCAGCATCCACCGTCGAGATGGTCTCTTGGTAAAACCAATTTTGCAAATTAATACAAAAGTGCATGTTTCTTCGTACGCTTGTATACACATAGAGTCGAGTGTTTATTATTTATTGAGAGCGAGCGCGGAGTCGACGCGATACGTGCGATTGCGCGCGCGGGCGCTGTACTAATGGCGCGATGGAGGGGCAGCCCGCGCTATATACGACACGCAGGTAGCGCGTTGTTAACGGGACATGCCAATCGACCGGCCTATTCTCATTTTTCTAAACAATAATAAAATAATATTTCTCCGTGTAAATAAAAGTGTAAATGGGGGCAATTGTGCTACTATACAACAAGGAAAAAGGTAGCTATCGGCATTGGTCGTGGAAGCAGAGACGATTGGGTCGCAGCTGTTGTTTGTTTACGTCGCTTTACCTACGCGCTTATCAGCTGTTGTTAGACGCCGTTGTTTATGCTTTCTAAAAGCATGCATTAAGATGAACACGTTGTATTTTATACTTTGATACTCGAAATCATTGATGAGTATGGGCTGACGATAATAAAAATATTTGACGACAGGCATAATTAGTAATGATAATTGGCTCATTATGATTTCATATTAGCATAATTGGTAGGTTATCCGTGAATCGATTAGTTAACGACGATATTTTGCTATTGCATTCAGACTTAGTGTAATACTAAGAATTATTGCGAATTGAAATAAAAAGAGAAGATATTATTAACAAGCTCTCTGGTGGAAGGGCGGGCGGCATCGGCAGCAGAAGGAAGGACGGCCGGCCGTTGCCCTGGGCCGGCCGCATCTCGTATTAATACACGTCAAGGTAAAATCATACTGAATACCTAAGGACATTGTCTTCATATCAAGTCATTAACTTTCAGACGGTACAAAGACCTCATACAGGTACGATTAAAAAACAATCATTCAGTCTTGAATTAGCCAAGGTAGAGGTAAATCCATGCCAATATTGCCAATAATATATGTATTTGCAATCTGTTTAGTAGTTTATCTTATCACTAATACGACTTTTATAGATCCATCCTTTTAATGACGAATTTCACGTATCCAAATTCAAATTATCGCAGTGAGTTTGATAGGCCTAATAAAACTCTGTCTATTACCTATGTAGAGTTTACAGTGATGTTATGATAAAATCAACGGTATAAAAATGTACGAAATAATGAACATGTTTCGACTGGAACACAGTAACGGCGAGCCGACCCTAAGAAAAGTTGGCCAAGTATTGTCGAATGAGCAGTCATGTGCGGTGGGCATGTGTGAGAGCCGATTGTTTGTATACAGAGGCGCGTGTGGGCGCGGCGCCTGGTCGCTGACACCGGCGATAACCTTCGAATCTATGTCAGACAGAACGGGGATATCGACGAACGGGATCGTACTGCCACTACTGCCAGCCAGCCCGATCTAGCCCGCTACCGGGAATCAAACGCGCTAGACGGGTTAGCACCGTACATTCTGTGAACAACTTGCTAATGACTAACGGTCTGTGCCCAGATAATAACGCACCGTGTAAAGTAGTACGTGTAACTTAAAATTGTTAGTCTGCGTTAGGGTAGAGCGATCAAGAATATTATATAGTCCACGCGTACCGTTAGAATATCTTATTTACGGAGAGCTCTGTCAGTATCAGTATACTTACCGTTTAACCCAATATCCGAGGTCTGGGAACATTAATCGCTCAACTGCGGCCTAAAATGGATAATCTAAAGTCGGTCAACTCTAATTCGCTCGCGGCCGGTTAATGCAAAGCACTCTATAACTCGAAATTCTACATTTTTGCCTCCAACCGATCACAGACAAATAACCAGCAGTTAAAAAGAAGACACTTTAACCGGTTTCCCTGTCACTGTAATATTTCGAGCGAGAAATCGTACAATGAAACCTAGGAATTCAGCCGTCGATCGGTTTACGATATTGTAGGTTAGTAGTATTCAAGAAACAATGTACTATACGTAGTAAGCATTAATAATGATTACGCATTAAAATTGGTTCATTGGTCATGTTTACTCATAGTAGTATGAATCAACCATTTACCAATTACCATGCCCAATGTTTTCATGACATGAATAATGCGTTTAACTAGTTCAAAGTACTCCATTTAATGTCTAATTCAGCGAACGTTTTTGTTGTTAGGCCCCTACTATAACTCGTTTTAATCTTGAATTAAAACAGCGTTCTGGCCGATCAGTCCTAATGCTAAGCCATTTCTTGTATTTGGTGAGAGCAAAACTATACTTAATATACTCATATGAGACATAACCGCCCACTTCTGGTGTTCCACAAAGAATCGAGGTTACTGTGCCAGGGAAGGCGAAGAGCACCGGAACTTCAATTTCAACCAGGTGCCAGTTTCAAGTTCAGAAGACCTTGGAAGCCAATCATTCAACCAAGAAAACATATCGATTGTCCATTTGTTTAAAAAAAGAACTAAGAACAAAACTATTTGGATAGAATTATATGACATAGTGTATGCAATTCAACTACGAAATGTTCACAGGATACCAGTTATCAGATTTAAATGTGTTGAAGGATTTGTGAAAACAAAAGGGAAAACGCGCATACGTAATATCACGTGACGTAGTGTTTTGGTGAAAGTTGTACATCATCGCCTCACGGCGGCGGTGACCACCGTCACGACGCGCTCAATGTGGGTCAAGGAGCCCGCATTGCCAAGCTAAACCTTTTTGCATGAATCACTGATAGATTAAGGGCAGTAGAGGGGGATTATTCAGACGGGAAAATTGAGTAAATCCGCGACTTTTGGAAAATACTTTTGCATCAGCGATATGAGATTGTGAAACATTCGAATAAGATCAGATTTTATGCTGTCGAAAAAGTGAGACTATAAAATAAACATAGCCCGAAATTCATCACATAGCTAAATGATACGATACTAAAACGTCTGTCTACAAATGACACTCATTACGAAACTATCCCATAAAACTGACCAAAAATAGTCACAAACAGGCTGACAACTGCTGCAGTAACGGTCCACTAAACCAAACAGAACGAGTCCATACTTAAACCGGAAAATTAACGTTTTCGGAGCACGTCCTCTGTCGCACACTCGTCGGCGACACAAGTGATACAACGTCGTGATCTACACGCACGAGTACTACCTGATACGAGACATGAATATAATGCTTTGTACTTAACTTTTATAAGCCACTTCAGGAATAATATTAGGCAAATTGTATGTAGGAAACGCAATAATACTTGGTATATCGATTTTTGTCGTAGCAGAAATATTGTAAACGTTAAATTATCAGACGTCCGCATCCGCCAATTCAAGATACAAACGGTTATATTTGGGATAAAATTAACTTAGCAAGGATACCAGCTTCGCTATATTTGAGAGTACGGGTACTTTCCTTTGTTTAATTTTATTCATCATTATAATACAACCAAAACAAGTTCGATTATTCACAACATGATCCAATTACACCAGAAAAGGAAACATAAACATAAATAATATTTTTGGGACGTAAGGTCACAGCAGTCTGAATTACATATGTGCTCTTTGTTCTGGGTGGAAATAGCTCGTGTTTAACACGATCTCATAATATGACACGCCGTCCTAGTTGATTGAGATCGAGGCAACTAGCTGTGCCATTGTTACAATTAACAGTTACTATAATAAAATCCTAATAAATTTTTAGAGCGGTTAATGAATGTAACGCTTATAATTTTCTGGAAAATGTTCAATGAAAACGCTTCTTTTAACATATTTAGCGGAGCTTTGGCCAACTGCGCACCACAAAATCTTTGCAAATCTGCATAATACTGTAGATGTAGGGAGACTGCATACAATATAACACGTACCATGCATCAGGGCTGTTAAACTGTTGATGATACTCAGAGACGTATATTAAGCCAATGCACTCAGTAAAAAAAGAAACAATCAATTATTTTCGTCGCAGTAGAGTTACAACAGACGTCTACCTATTTGTAATTCACTGATTGTACACTATTTATTATATATTGTTTCCTATATTGACAGCTTATCATCACGATATTGCGCAGCAGTGCTCTGCTTGCAATGATCAATTGTTTCAATGAGCTTCCAACTTTTAACTGAATCACACTTTTATAATTTAGTTCTGGTGTACATAGGCAGTTTTGAAAAGACATGGGTTAATTAATTATATTTTCAAATCAAAATCATAGATTGATTTAATTTTTATTTTCTATCATGTATTAAGTTAGGTACATTATGTACAGTAGTTGCGAATATACAACATACTTACTTAGTATTTCAGATAAGCGAATAACAATCAAACAGATGCTTTCCAACGTTTTCGGAATAATAAGACAAAATATACAGTGAACAAAACTATGTGTCTCCAAAAATATAATGAACTAGTTATTTAAAATGTAGTTGAGAACTTGTTTATTCTCGTTCTCAGTATTAACACGTAGGACATAAAATGATAAGCCTTTTCATTAAGTTTTATCAGGAGTGAAAACAGTTAAAACTAGTTTCATTTGCGCACCTAACCTCTGACATACTACAAGATTGCACTTACACTTATATTACAGAAAGTGCAAAATAGCAAGCAGTCTTCGGAGGTCAATAAACTCTATTGATGACTCCATACATCTCAATACATGAAGCAATTACACATATATGTGTGAACGCTAGCTGCTCGATTAATTTGCCTTTGAGATCTATTAGCTAATTACTCGCGTTTGCATAAATGACGAGTCCGCGTCGATAATTTACATAGAATACACACCTATCGTCGGCGTTCGTTAATATATGTACAAGGACGTTGACCGACCCGTCAATCTGTTAACTTGGTGCCCACTATAGCAGAAAATAGCTAATCATAAACGTATTATCAACGAACAGTCACGTCATGAGGAAAGACCCAACCTAACTATTAGAAACTTTTTTAAATGGGAAGAGTAAACCCCATGCATGTCCGGTTGTCAAATCAGTTTAAAATCTGGTCAAGCCTCGGTCGCGACCCACTGGTGGGTCCTCAAACATAGGAAGATACGGAAAAGCCCCGACTGACGGACGAAACTTTTTGTTCTTTTTTTTTGTAAAAACATCCATCCCTAATATGCAAGACGTGAGTCCCGAATTTGGAAGTTTTTGTTAGGCGGGTCGCGATCCTGTCAACTTCCCAACGTTCATCAACACCACTATGTTAGATACTAGACAGTGACTAAGAGTGAATGGAACTAGCAAAACGTAAATCGCCTGCAAAGCTATTAAGCACTGCTGGTGCAGAACCTGCCTATTTAATAAACGTTTTGTACTCGTTTGTGAGACGACGAAAACGTTTAGGATTAGCCCAGGACACTATCAGAAACTTTTGAAAAGAAAAATCCTTTATCTCCTGTACTCTGAACTGAGAGGTCACGGGACTGAGTACAGACGTGAGTACGTAATGGTCTGTCCGAATTAGAAGATGATGATGTTGATAGTATGGGAATAAATACGAGTGACGTAGGTTGGCAGCACGCCGACCGGGGATTCCGAGTACGCTAGCTCGACCTATGCGCGTGCCCACTCAAATGGCGCTCTTGTCCTCCACCTTAACACTATTTATGCTAAAAATAGACATTTATCATTGACTTCCTTCCACCTTAAACGCTGTTTGAAGAAAATATTTCTCACATAAGCAAACTGAGTCATCTGTTTGGATTAGTGTACGGGCGAAATCAAAGTCACTTATTTCTATATTTAAAATGTATATTGTGGCGCGAATATTAGCGTAATGATAAAGAAAAAGCGTTTGAATTAATATTTAATTATCGTTATCACTCTTGTTTGGGTTAAAAGGAGAATCTTAAAAACCTTAGGTACCTAACCCAATATAGGTAACAATAGTGCCCTGTTTTGTTTACCAACTAACTTGGGTAAGTGCCTATGGTTTTCAACACAAGTAAACTCCTTTTACCCAAACAAAAGTGATAATGATAATAAAAGTGATAAACGAGACAGATGAGACAGGAATTGAAACTACACTAATTATAATTAAATACGATACATGAACCTACCGTTTGTTACGTTTAGATTACGTACGTATGACTTGGATGAGCTAAGAGCCACAACAAATTGTGTAAGTTAAGTGCTACAGTGATCGTGAAAATTATTATTTTGTGCCCTCCCCGGTTGCCTAACAACTTTAAATGGCTAGTTTCTAAACGGAAACACTTGAATGTAGTGTGTCTGTATACGAATGTTGGCCAATCCGCCATTCATGTAAAAGGCTGAAGGTCTTACGATTAAAACCTTGAAAAAATCCGCAAGATCGCTAACTGCGTGTCACATCGCGAGGGACTAACAGACGTTTGCGAAACCGTTTACCAATTCACCAACTTTGATTGAAATATATTATGAATCTAACCCGACAGGACACTGGAGAAATAATTCTAAAAATCCAAATGTAGACCCCCATATTTGATTAAATAAACAACCAATACATATTAATTTTAAAGCGACAGAACATTCTAGAAATATAATTTTAAAAACCCGAACATACTCGTATTTAACAATGTATTTTAGTATCAGTACCTCTGTGCAACATGTAGCGACAAAAGCAAGGTCTGACATTACCTGATTTGACGGTAAACAAACGAATGTTTCACAACTAACCAATTGGTGTCAATATTATCAGTCAATTATTATAATTATAAGCTCCTTCATATTGATTTGATGTCCGATGTCCGTTTCAAATTGCCATGTACATTTTTTCAATTGTATGAATCAGAAACCTTCAACTTTGCTCAGCCGTCGCGATTTAATTCTCCACGAGTGATGTATGATATGAATGATTCGACTGTGATGTTGTTAAATCGGTAAGTTTACAAGATTTTATATCAAAAGTAAACTAAAGATATAAATATTAATGAGTAGCATAATTAAAAAACCGACCAAATACATGTCGGACTTGACACATTTAGGGTTCCGAACCAAACGCAAAATTAAGTTGGTTGCAATGGGAAAATGCGGGAATTCTAAAGAAAAAAATTGATTAATCAATATTTTGGTGTTTGTTGGTAAAATATACGTATCTAATAATAAACATTGTCATCAAATTTCAAGGTCAATCGGAAGTAAAATAATACTACGGGACAAAATTTTCTAAAAAAAAGCTGACTTGGTGGCTTCTAATTCCTTTATTTTCCAATATTTTAAAAACATAAACAGATATTTGTCTACTCAACGAGCTCTAAACAACGATACCCCACTCGATGGGTTAGGTAAAATATTTTTTGCGCCCCCCCTTTAGCTGTGTGGGAGGGAGCCCCTCTTACAAGGTTTTAAAAATAGTTTTTGTCAATTTGTATGGCTTTGGGTCAACAAGATGCTTATTGTAGCTCTAACCGTTTGGCTGTAAAACAAACGTGTGATAAACGACGGACAGACGGACGCGTGAGTGACAGCAATAGGGCTCCGTTTGCACCCTTCGGGTACGGAATCCTAAAAAGTATGGGATCTTTAAAATAGGTACAGGATTTGATCTAAATAGTAACATTAGATAATTAATATGTACTCGTATACTGTAGAGTATTAGTATGTAATCGTTAACTGTCTTTTGCCAGGCCGCCGATTCGGAAGTGACAACCGAATAAAAAACCATTTAACAACAGTTAGGCGGATATAACGGAATTAGCGTACCTTTTGTTTCCAAAAACTCATAAACACGTTACAACCGCGTCCTTATAGTGTCAATATAACTGTAATTGCGATACATTTGTAAAAAAATATACGGATATGGCTTTTGTATCTATGTTTTAATCACACATTTATATTTATAGAAGAGGAGACGCCATTTATGCATTTATGAAGGCTTTATATTCCTTAACTTTAACCAAAATACGCGAATCTATCGGACTAGTCGATTCTAGGACTGCACTTATGTTCCCTTGTTTGCTATACACGTTTCTCGCCGTATGCTAGATTCTGGCGCAAACTGTCGCCATCTCTCTAGCAGGCTATTGTTCTCGGGTCTAGTGTTTCGAAACATCCAACGAGCCCGTCCTATTGTTCAGTACGAGCGCTCAATTTGGGTAAAGATAAAGTCATTTGAACGTTTCCGTGTTAGAAAGCTTTGGGCTGTAACGGCGTGAACTTGAACGCTCAAGGATTTCGCAACCGTGTCGGATTTAAACCTTCGATTGTACTAAACTACCGTGCTGCTAAGTGATTATTTACTTTTAAATACTGCTTGTTAATCAAATAAACAAGACAATCTATAAAGATTAAGGTTTAAATCATTACATTCACCTCAAGTTAGGTTAGGTTATAGAGCGGTAACAATTCAGTAGATTATATCCCTGTAAGTACTCGGAACAAAAGATTGTTCCGTGTCTTCTATTGAGTCACATCGCACTAAATTCTCAAGAGTTCCCTACTTACCTAAAATGGCGAAGATCTGACACTTCGACTGTCGGGAGGGGTGATAAATGTAATCACGCTTTAAAACCCTGTTACCTACCTAACACAGTGATATAACATTCGTTTTGAGTGTCATTTATTTATATGTACCACCGGTTTGTCACGCATTACAGCTATTGAAAAATAAAATAAATTTGTGTGCTTACAAAAATGTAACGCTATATATTTAACCATATAAGCCCGTATCTACTTCACAAACGTTGTTCACACATTGCCCTCTGAGCTCTCTCCGCAACATCACACGAATAATCTGGTTATTTCAAATGCATTTTGTTGTGTTCAGTGTCCTGTTTAGGAAATGTTATGAACATATTACCGAGGCGAACTGTTACGGAGCTAATATTCTATCTCAAAAAATACATACAGCTAAAATAATTGAAACTACATTATCAGAATTGAAAATGAAGAGTTTCGAAAAATGATAAAATTGATAAAGTACAGCGCCATTTAAAAAAAACAAAATTAATGGATGAACAAATAAACGATTGAATATGATTATTTCATAATACTCGGCTCTATGAATAAACAAGCTCTATTTCATGACAATCACAAATATCAATAAAATACTTAATTATATCTTAGTAATACCGCCACCATTGTTATTAAGCGAACCATGGCATGTGTTAATTATACATTGAACGATTAAGGCATTAATAATATATTTATAATACCTGTCATGTGCATTTTCGATGGTCCATCATAGTAAAAATATTGGTCACAAAATATAAGTTTAATAAAATTGTTATAACACACCTCAACCTAAATGATGCGCATACTGATATGAAGTCAATAAATTACCTATTCAAAAAATAAACATAGGTGGCAATTCTATATACATATCCGTATATATTGATTAAAATAAATAACGGCAAAGGAAGACGAAAATTAAATACAAACAAACTAAGCGAATGAAACGACACACTGACTACCAAAATGGCGAAAACTGTAGTGTACCTAATGTATGTTTCAGTATGTTTATATTTTTTGCCTTAACACCAAGAACGAAAATTGTAAACATAATATCTTTGACGTCCACTGTCAAAACATAAGTATGATGTTCGCATAATGTCGTGCGACGAAGAAACAACTACAGCGCAAACAAATACATAAAATATTAATATGTATTAGTAAAACATACAAGTTACAACTCATACATTTTTCGTAAGGTTATGAAACTTGTGAATCCTTTTTCTTGTAATATATAAAAATTATAAAATGAATACTACAAAAGACAATATGAGTAGGTGTGCAAATCCGATAGTCACAGATCCTTTAAATATTATGGATTAATTTTTAGGGTTCCGTAGCCAAAATGGCGAAAACGGAACCCTTATAGTTTCGTCATGTTTGTCCGTCCGTCCGTCCGTATGTCACAGCCGATTTACTCGGAGACTATAAGCATTACAATACCGCTACATATAAGTGATGTGAAATCACAAAAAGATATTAAATTAGGGGGGGCACTCCATACATGTAACCGGTGGATGAAAAAAAATTCAAGTCAACCGTTTGTGACATATTACCTGTCAAAGTCATAAAGTGTGCCCCCCCCCCTCCAATTTCCAAAATATGAAGTTTAAAATTCTGAAAAAAATTATGGTGGTATGCATTAATACTTTCAACGATTTTTGGTTCGAATAAGATAGATTTTACGGTTTTTGAGTTTTCGATTAAAAACTGTCTTGCCCAAAAGGTCGTCAGGGCCGTGAGTTCCCAATGAAGATACGACCGAGATGTTGGTACGGAACCCTTCATTGTATCCGCATATCGTAATTTTGTTAGACAGTCAGACTATAGTTCAATTTTACAAAATGTTCTTGCCGGAAGTTAAATGAAAAGTGTAAATAGTACCAAAATATTAAGCCAGAATTTTCTTTCTTATGCAATGCGCACTTGGACTTTAAAAGCATATTCGAGTTGCGCAATAAAATCGATATTTATATAAAACTGGCACCAGCACAATGCGAGCCGTCAATTGAAGGAACCCTAAAAGTACAATAGCTGTATAATGTTGTGTAAAATGTAAAACCGAGCCAACGACGAAGGTCGCTCAGAAGGTGCCTTCCGCGGTCTCACCAGACCTTCGAGGGTGACGGCTGGGAGACAAAGACCATTACGTTTATCTCTTCCTGGTTCTTACGAATTCTAATGCCCTTGGTACGATAAATTAGCACTTAATTCTGAAAGTAGGCGCCGCACGTTAAACTCAATATATATGCGACTGGATAAAAGTGATCTAAAAGTGATTGATACAATTGGTCGTAATATATAATTTGATAAAATATAAATATTAAAAAAGAAAGCATGTATATAAACTTTAATACAAAATAAACTGTTTAAGGTTTAAACAAAGTTTGGTCATGCAACGCCATCTTTGAGAGGCTGGTATAAACTACGTACACTTCAGTCTGCTCTAGCGTCTAGTGCCGAGTTCAGATGACGGAGACAGATTCTAGATGGCGCTACAGAATCAACTTACGAGCCATCTAATAATAAAAGTGTATACCTAATATATAATATATTGTGACATTAAAGGTGTGGTCGAGATGTGGTGCTGGAGAAGGATGGAGGGAATAAGCTGAACAGAAAAAGTCACCAATGAGGAAGTATTGGAATAGATAAAGGAGAGGAGACATATACTACATACAATAGAAACTTGAAGAGGGAAAATGATAGGTCATTTGATACGACACGACGATCTAATTCAAAAGATAATGGAGGGGAAAATTGAGGGTTGGAGAGGAAGGCCGAGGATTAGTTATTTGGACCAGATAAGGAAAAAGGTAGACGTCGTGTCGTATCGAAAAGTCAAAGAACTGGCGTTAAGTAAAACGGACTGGCAACTGCACCGACAAGAGTGGAACTCTTAAATAATAATAATAATAATAACATTAGAGGTAACAAGTCGATATGTATAATATTTATATTTTGTTTTTTAATTACTTTAAAACATAACGAAGGAAAACTCCAAAAAAGGCCCGCTAATCGCGATATGGCTATGCAGTAGGGTTATTTATTTATTTCAACTTATAAATTAAAATAATCTTGTAAGACGCGTAATAGCAATAATTGCTATTACCTACTATTAATTATTAACATATAAAAACAAAAATTATAGACGTTGCGTTTGACGCACTGACGCCAAAGTTCGCTCGACTATAAACTATCGTAAATCCTAATATCCTAATTCTAATAATATTATTATAAACGTGAAAGTTCACATCACTTTTATGTAGCGGTTCATAGAATACACCTTCCTACCAAATTTCATAATTGTAGTGCTTATAGTCTCCGAGTAAATAAGCTGTAACATACGGACGGATGAACGGACGGACGGACGGACCGACATGACGAATCTATAAGGGTTGTGCTACCCGTGCAAAGTCGTGGCGGGTTACAAATGTTAAAGTATGTCTGTCTGTCTGTTACCACTTACTTTTGAACCTCTGAACCGCTTTAGATGAAATTTGGTATGGATATAGTTTGAGTCCCAGGGATGGTCATAGGATACTTTTTATCCCAGAAATCATCCCTTAAGGAGGTGGAACTTTGTATGGAAGAAAGGTAACTAGGTATAAGCGCCTGACATAAAATAATAGCAATAACATTCTACCGCAATGACCGAGTTCTACGCAGACGAACTCGCGGGCAAAAGCTTATAATCTATATATATATATACGTAAAAGAAGAAGTCCTGACTGACTGATTCATCAACGCACAGCCGAAACTACTAACGCTAGAGTTTATTTTTACACAGTGGGTTACATTTATAACGTAGGCTAGGGATAAGAAAGGATTTTTCAAAATTCATCCCTAAGGGGGTAAAACGAGGAATGAAAATTTGTATGGGAAACGTATTTATTTTGTACTTAGAAACTTGAAATTTTGTATATATAAGTACTCTGTTTAAATATAACAAAACTAAATTCAGCGAATTTTTAAATTCATCCCCTAAAGGTGTGAATAGGGGGTTCAAAATTTGTACGGGGAGCAAATCTTTTTTGAAGTTAAAGATTTGAAACTTCGTAAATAGTGTTAAAGTACAACAAAACATATTTCAGCGTTTTTCTGAATTGTTCCCCTAAAGGGGTGAAAAGGGGGTTCCAAGTTAGTACGGGGATCAAATCTTTTTTGAATTGAGCGATTTAAAACTTCGTATATAGACTCTCTATTTAAATACAACAAAACATGTTTCAGCGTTTTTCTAAATTGTTCCCCTAATGCGGTAAAAAGGGGGTTCCAAGTTTGTGCGGGGAGCAAATCTTTACTTTTTAGTAAAAATCGATATAGTTGTCATCTTCGAGGTTCCTCGGGGTGCCCATTACGAAAATGACATGCATTTGCAAATCCAAGATGGCGGACAAATATTTTTCTTAAAAATCGATATGGGTGTCATCTTCGAGATTCATCGGGGTGCCGATTACGAAAATTACATCCATTTTCAAATCCAAGATGGCGGACATTAATTTTTCTTTTGAGTAATTTTTCACAAAAGATTAATAGCATCAGACAACTGAGAGAAACAAATAAACCTCATTTGTATTTTTACCATCTAAAATCTACGCGGACGAAGTCGCGGGCGGCCGCTAGTATAAACATACACAAATGTATGGACGCATTAACACCACGTGGAGAGACAATGCGCAATAGACAACAACGACGTAAGGAGTGGATATGACGTTTAAAAAACATTACTCTTCTTGACAGTCTGGTAGAAACATACCCAGCATTCAAATAGTATTAAAATAATAGAACATACAATTTACATTATTTTAGTAATCGCGTAGTTAAAAAAATACAGGTAGTATTACAACGATGAATATATTTACCTATGTAATAGGTAGTATTAATAGGTGGCAAAAAAATGGGGCGCCATACTCTCAATCTGCCGGGCCTCGCCTTACAAATACCGATGATTCTTGGTGCACATCATGTCCAACACAGGTACTAACATATCAAATGAATCGAATTGATACGCGATAGCAAGATTCTGAATGCGCAGATGTTGACTGAACGCACTACAAATTTAGAAACGCACAACGCACTACGTTTAATTAATACGGATAAACACGTAACAACGTCTAACCTAACTTACAACGTGGTTGCGCGTAAACATTAAATGACGATCTGATAAGTGATGTTACACTGGTTTGATGACTATGGAAACTGCCCAAACAAGAAGAAACAAAGTAAACAATATTAAACTATATGATGTAATAGTGGTAAGAAATTACAAACATTGGTTGGTTTAAAAATAAGAGGTTAATTGTTTTTTTGTAGGGCGACGTGTTGCTTCATCAGTACTTATAGCAAAACTGGCTCGCATTTTTCAGACTACCAGAATATAGGTACAGATCATATTAATACAATCATTGCGAAAGTAACTATAGATGGTTACACTCTGTTTATCTGGTTGTTACCTTTTAACGCGTAAACCCCTGAATCGACTTGGAAGACTGTCGAGATCGGGATAAATATTTTTGTTAATGTACACTTTTGCTAAAAGAGGCGAAATGGTAGTGGAACAATGTATTAGAATGCAACAGAAATCTACGCCGACGAATTCGCAGACAAAAGCTAGTGTGATAATAAATGATGTACCTAGTTGTTTACAATAAACTAGACCGAAATTGCTAATTCATTCGAATCTAGCAGATGATCTGCAAAACTAGTAGCGTTTAAAACGGAACAGTTACTCAATTACCATAAAAAGGCTATAATTCGGATCAAAATCTGTGCTGTGTCAAGAAACTAATAAGTTAGATTATGGCTTTTGGCGACACCCATTAGAACAGTTGAATTCGAAGGTCGCTGTCTTTAAATGCTATTGAACTCCGTGTCTCAAAGTCAAACATCGAGGTGGGGTAAATATTATTTATTATTGATTGCGTATTTAACGTCCACTTTGGTTAATTATGAGGGAAATAATACCAGCATTAACTGTGTGTATAATTAAACATCTGTTAGTTTTAATAATTAGTGGATAATCATTTTCTTGTTTAGAAATTACTTTATTCTCTAAAACATCTGCAAAGTGATCCGTAATGATATGAGAAAATGATGTGCATGCAGTTGAGGATAACGTTAAAAATTATAACCAAAAAATCATAATTGATGCAAAATAATATCTAAAGTACAAGGAGCAGATGCCAGGTCATACAATTTATCTACCCAGTATTACATTAATAAACAACATGGTAAATACTAATGATTTCTAAGCTCAGAAGCCCGCTGTTGCAGGCGGCAAATATATGTTGTTAAGATTTAACAGACACAAGAGTGTACCACAGGCTTCGGATGCACTAACGGTGAAAGTAGACTGGCCCGTTCAGTTGCCAGCGTAGCGCACATTTCACCGAGCTTTCCAACTAGCCCACGGTTACAGCCACTCGCTAAATATCATATCCTACACAAACAAACACATGCCCCTTTAACAAGGAAATTCATACTTAACATTATAAATGCGAAAGTGTGTCTGTCTGTCACTTCTTCACGCTTAAACTGCTGAACCGATTTAGATGAAATTTGATATGGAGATAGTTTAGGTCCCGGGAAAGGACATATATGCTGCTTTTTACCCCGGAAATCATCCCTTAACCTCTTGACCGCCAGTCATGTATAGATGACATCACGTACAATGTATAGGCAACCTACGTGCAGTCAAGTAAGGTTAAGGTTAAGGCTACAAAGACTGGCGTGCGAGACGCGACTTATGGATTTTATGTGGCGGTCAAGAGGTTAAGGGGGTGGAGGTTTGTATGAAAGCGATGACTAGGTAAGCGCATGATATAAAAAATGCAATACAATTCTATCACGATAAACGGATTCTACGCAGACGAAGTCGCGGGCAAAAGCTAGTATATTGTAATTAACGAATACGACACGTACGGCATTATGTCGTCGATATAACTCGATAATGATAACCGATAAGCTTTATTATGTCACAATAATATGATAGCTGAATCACTTTACTGATTAATTATACTGCAAGGTTAAGTAACGTTTATTGAAAAAGGAAATCAAACAGATATCAGTTAAAAAAAGTGATTTGACAATATTAAGCAACATTGCCTTTGGAATGACTTTTAAAGACGATTCGTATAACTCAGAAGAAGTATTGTTAAATGGAAGGTTATTTCTTTCTTATGATAAAAAGTCTTATGTAAGTCCCATACACACTATGCACTTACACAACAATTGCCTTGACGAGGCAGAAGCCTCCTTCAATGGTATAGCCTTGTCTGAGGATTCGATCAAACTTCTTGGCTTGAACAAAACCAAGCTCACCACAGAATTATTTTTCTTCTTTTTACCAAATCCGACTCAAAAAGTCCGTATGTGAATATTCAATTCAGCTTTTAGTGCTCCACCGCTATTGCGATTTTTATTTGCACTACAAATTGTGAATGCAGTGAACTAAGAAAGTGCGCGTGAGACAACTTTCGCGACCGAATTCGAGAGAAAGTAGTCCGGGCCGCGCGCGGCGCATACATTATATCACTTTATCCAATGTCTTGGGATTATATCACAGCTCTGTGAAAAAGATTCCGCGTTTTACTGTTATGAAACCGCCAGGCCAACTATTAACAGTTTTATTCCCGTTTTATCGCGAACGAAACGACTTCCATCTGGTGCATGACATCTTACGAAATATCAGTATTTACTAATTATATGTACTAATTCAGCAAAATCATTAAATTCTTACAATAAGACACAACAAACATAGGTAAGAACCATCTGAACAGACAACACTTTCGAGATTTAAAAAAAATTCACTCAAATAGGTTCATCTGTTTGGATACTACGATGCCACAGACACATGCAGATCTTAAACGTAAAAAACCCCTGGTTTGCGAGGTTCGAAGTAAAATATAAAAATAAGGAAACGGTTTCCCTTATCATTAAAGCCAGCTGTGAAGTAAATTTAGGTGTTATAGTCCATGACACTGTTCCGACATAATGTTCTTTGACTAAAAATAAAAAGTTGCAATTACAACGCTTTCGTGACGTAAAACTGTTGCCAAGCGGAACTGTTTTAAGTCCGTCTACGCCAAGAAAATCTTTTATTTAAGAAACTCCTTTCGCTTTCAGTTGTAGCTGGCTGGCAGCGTCCACGGAAATGGGCCAGCGTGCGGAAAAAATTAGCGTCCGTGTGCTAAACACCGACTATTTGCAGAAACAAACAATGGAAGGCCGCACTCTGGCCGCGCATACAAATGAAGAAAACTAATCGGGATGGGCACTGTCGGAACTGTTTTCAATATAGACATAAATGGGTCATCCTACTTTTTCATAACCACTTCTCTAAAACAAAACGGTCAACTGCGAGTCCAACCGCACCGAGGGTTCCGTACACAGATGTGTACCGATTCCAAACCTATTAATCCAAGAAAATCTCAACAACATGGTGTTGAAATTGAACGCCATGGGTCTGTACACCGTCTATTTTGTTACAAATTTGAGCGACTGAATAAATTCATATGTATGGTAGTTTTTCAATGATAATTCTTCATCACGTGTACCGATACAGATTTCAATTCATTTGAAAGAAGGTAATTTCAAAACAACAATACATGAAAGGTGATTAAATTACGAACTTAGTACAGAAATGTTTTTTGATGACAAATAAAAAACAAAAACTAGATAGAGCTATGTTATATTTTTTCTGTTAAATTTTCTTTAATATAAATAGTTACCAGTAGATATTTACCAAAACTATTAAAAGTGATACTCTTATTTATTAAGCCTCTTTCGCAATCCCAATTCCAAATATCCCAATACAGAAATAAGAAATGAGGGCAAAGCAATCCAAAATGTACATTCTAAAAAGTGTTTCGACATTAATCTACGTAAAAAGCTATATACTTTAATTTCGCGATCTACATTGGGCTGAAAAATGTGTTCGCAAAGACTCATGTTAATAGGCTTGGTTCCGCAAACGTATGTTACATATTTTTCTGAGTTCTGCGACAATCTAACTTAGGCTCTCTCAGATTGCCCGCCAACTATTCATCTATGTAGAACTAGAGTAAACCAATGGCTTTACAGTACATAAACAATAATTACGCATAACGAGTTACATAATTAGATATATATATTCTCTCCCGCGAGCACCTCGTAGTCTAAGCCCATCAAAATAAGACTGATGTCGTCATAACGACGTGCTATATCGTTTGTCTGACTGTCGCAATAATGTCGCGCACTGGTACGATGCATGAAGTACGTTAAAGACGTATAATTTGCGCCTAAGACTAAATTATTTTCACTGCAATATTTTTGGGAGACAAAGAAAGATCACTTTTAATTGCATATAAGAGTATAATACACAGATTATTATGACTTAGGGATATGATATATAAAATAATAACCTTATTCCCTGAAGTTTAACGTACATTTTGGGAAAACGAAAATACACTTAAGGGGAAAGTGTACATTTTGCGGAAAGTGCACTTTAAGAGAAAGCGCACATTTCGGGAAAGTGGGGTTCGGTTTTATGGGTATCGTATCATTTCTATAGCACAATTTATTTGTCAAACTTGCGTACGAGAGAAGTCGTATTATTTTGTGACTGCGGTCTGAATTAGTCTAAAATTATACAACAGAACTAAACTTAAATTACATACGCACCTAATATCTTATTCTATAGTTTTCTGTACAAAATATGGTATTCTACTGGTAGACAAATCAGCAACTATTTATAACACGTCAAAAAAATCCTTTTGTCGGAAAATATGAATAATGACGTCACAATTCTCTACTGTCAAACTGCGTCCGTTTTCATCTTTACCTAACCTATGTATCTAAAAACCGGACAAGTGCGACTCGGTATCGCCCACCAAGGGTTCAGTACAAACTTGTATTAGGTATTGATTACGTACTTTCAATATAAACTATATTTTTTATGATTTAATTACAAATGTATAATTTTCAGATCTTTCCCTGTACTTGTAGTATATACTGGCTGGGTTTTATAAAGATCCGTTAGACCAAATGTCAGATCAAATTTCAGTAACTCAGTACAATTTTTGACATAACAACCGACATAAGGTCTAACGGATCTTTATAAAACCGAGCCTAAGACGATCTTATTTGCCAAAATTTAATAAGTAGTTGTAGCACAACACCGAAAGTACCCTATAAATTTTAGTACCCTTGAGAGTGTCGAAATATACGGAATAAACGGCCGTATCGTTTTTTTGATTTCTTCAAAGCTTCAGGGGACCTGAGTATATAATATATGGTTTTAATTTCAACTCGATACCTCCACGCGTTTCCAAGACAAAGGGTCTTGACAGACAGACAGACAGGCAGACGGACAACAAAGTGATCCTATAAGGGTTCCGGTTTTTCCTTTTGATGTACGGAGCCCTAAAAATCCTTTAAAATTGCATAAATAGGTTAAAGTGTGATGTTTTCCAACTATTTTCGTAACTAACGCAAAAATACATTTTTTTACTGTTGTTTAATACAGTATTTCCTTATCAATCTTATCATTATCAAAACATTAACTAGGTGTATTACGTTTCATGAGCACGCGAACTGGGCCGCGTGCTCATCTCCTTGAGTCGCAAAGTTATCGAGCCCGGAAACGGACAGCAGATGACACTTGTGTCATTCCACACATACGTATGTGACGCAGATATAACTTTATCATAAGTACCTAGTCGCTAAATATCAATGGCACTTCTAAAAATAAACTACTGTTCGCAGATTGAGAGCCGTGTTAATCTACAAATGCTGTAGATTTTTACCAGACTGTGGCAGAAGGAGGGTTATGTTTTAAGAGTAGTACCTAGAGTACGTAACACAACAAGTTTACTTCCTCTTAGTCGCGCGAGTGATATAGGAGCCCAGTTTAATAAATAAACTTTTAATTTCATTTGTGGTAGCGACATGTCATATGTTATCTTTTGGCTTAGGTCTGTTTTATACAGCATAAAAATGTCGATAGTGCACCGACGATATGAGTCGCAATCTTAAATTCTAGGTAAGATGAAAAATACAACGCAACAGGATGTGCAGTGTAGCTAAATTAAAAAAAAAAATAGGTACTTCAGAAAACTTATCGTCGATAAGAAGTCAATCGGGTTCATGAATTTTATTGCGTAGGCGCAAGCGCAAGTACAGAGCCATACTAAGGTGCGATTCACGTTCTGTATCTATTCAACTCACAACTAAATACTAACGTGACCCCGAGATGCATAACAACTAATGCGTAATAGGAGGTCAACGTTGGCCACACTGAAAAATCGAAAACTAAGCAAACTAGCAAGATTGATATTTACTGTATTTTTGTATGACAGTATACTGTCCGTTTATATCAATACATCGCTGCATTCGATGGAGCCTCTCAGAAAGATACTTTTTCCACTCGTTCTTAGGGCTCGCTTCTACGGCCTTTTTATTTTACTACTTCTTCTTCGGTGGACCGTAATATGCTACCCCTCGAAATTTTTCTTTAATTTAAGTAAATAAATAAAAAGCTGTAAAGCGGATGACCCAGTATTTCTATTCTCGACAACACCAAGTAGGCAGTGGTTCATCTAGAGGTCTGGGGTGAGGAGGAGTATTGTAGGTACTGTGAGGCCGTTTCTCCCGACCTTTTTCAAGACAAGTGCCAAGCAATTGTTAGTGTACCACCCTGCAGTTAACTGTTTTTATCTTCTAAAATAACCGTTGCCCGATGACCTGTCTTTCCGAAAAAAAAGGAAGCCATTTTTTTGTCCCTCTTCTCCCTCTCTTTACTTTAGTGGGCAACTCTTCGAAAGAAGCCAGCCACTGAGCTGTTTGTCTTATAATTTCGAGATCGTAACAGTATATCTAGCTTTTGCCACCCATAATTACGTGGACAATATTCGAGTTATTATTGCCTTCGTCAATTCTTTGCTTCATTTATAGGCACCAATCACGATGGCGTTTTTAAGCTTCGGTCAATTTATGAGGTATTGACCTACTACAAAGCTTCCTAACCGCTATACGCTCATGAAGGATTTTCTGCACTTGACTCATACTGATGCCTAGTTGCCTGAATCTGCTGGTAGGCCACTCTCTTGTCAGGCTCTGTCATGAGCCGCACAGCACTGATGTTTTCTTCAGTAATCGCCGTAAATGGACGTCCCTCACAAAAATCATGATAACGTTTGAACTTGTTAAACTAGTTGTAAACAGTCGTGCGGGATGGAGGTTCATCATAAAAGGCCAATCGAACTATGTATTTCAATAACTATCTTGTCAACTTCAATGAAATCGAAAGTCGTAAAAAAATGCACCAAAATTTTCCCCTGCTGTTTCATCTTGACGAGAAACACATAATTTAGAATTTTCCAAAAAAGATTATAGACGAATGAAATATATTCAATAATGTTGCCAATGAGTTCCATTTAGAAATTATATTTTTGTTTTTTTATTGTATGGTTTCTAAGTGGCCAGTTCTAAAAACTTTCAGTGTGACCTATCGTATACTGGTTCGTTCTGCCGGGGCGAGGTGTCATTGTGAATACCAACCTTGCAATGCTGACCTTACCGAACACCGTCATCGCTGATCTCATATTATAGACATTGCATGGGTATAATTTAAAGGTTGCGTTTTCGAGTAGGTAACTTCTCGCCAATCGTTCAATCTTAACAGATTGGTCATGGTGTTATGATAACGTACCTAGTGCAGCAGCTAGGGCATCCAAACCGGGATCCCGAAATGCCGGGATCTCGGACAAACTTTTACGATATTTCAATACGGGAATTGAAATTGAAACAGACCACTACCGAAATATCGGAATACCGGTATTGAAAATTTTGCATTAAGTAAATATTAATAAAAAAATATGATTGTTATGTACCTATTCGTATTTTTTTAAGAAGGCAGCAATAAGAGAATTGAGTATTTATAATTATTTCGTTATTATTTGTATTATTCTCTGTCCTACATTATTTTTCTACTTATATATAACACAGATAGTTACAATGTGACGGTAAATTGTCATTTACTCGTATTCTCAGGTGTAAAATCCCGGGATCCCGAAATCCCGTGATTGGGGTCCAATACCGGATTTCAATCCCGAAATCGAAAATCGTCCTGTATTGCAGCCCTAGAAGCAGCCCACGCAATGCTCTATTTGTTACGGTATTCAGCCTTCCGGGAACGTATAACTCGAATACCATTCCCAAAACGGTTTCTCCTTTCAAATAAAACATATATCCTGATAGCCAGAAAGTACATATCATAGTAGTTGGGTAGTAATTTCTGCGATTGATCATGGTCGTTGAATTTTCCTCCAGACAATTGTGCGAAGTCGCGATTACGGATCTTATCAAGCTTTCCACATAACCGATAAAAATGTTTATCTTCATCCTCCTTTTGTAATGAATAAGCGCGTATACAAGTGTTACGGGTAATTTAATTTATAAAACTGAGTATGTGTAGCTGATTCATTTGTGTGAGGTGTGCAGTAAAGAGTATTTGTATTGTATTGTATGTGATATTTGTTTCCTCAAGTACAAGATACATATTATTTAGTTTATATTGTATGAACTACTACATTTTTACATTCTATGTGTGCCGCAATAATTATGTTATCTGTAAGATAAATTTAGTTCAGAGAGAGATAAACCTTCTCTTTCCTTCTCTTCTTCCCATTCTATGTTGTATGAAATGATTCAAATGACGAAAAAACCTATTCTTTTTATTTTTCTTCATGTTACTATCCCCGTAAAGTCACTACACACAATGTGAAATTAATCAAATTTTTGAATTACCAGGTTTTGAAAAACAATATTTCGTTGCCTTGGCATTCGGTTTCATTTGCCTGCTATACTATTTCATAAAATTGTACATATTGACGGACAACTGACGGACAAATGCAATTATTTCAAACTATCCATACACGTTATTATTTTCAGGCTGATTAATTCTACATCCCACAATCCACATGTAAAGTATTGTTTGAACTCATGTTTAGAATTAAATTCTACTGTACGAATTGATCAATGAGCAATGTAATTAGCACATAAACAGGAAATACAGTCATCACACCCAAACCTAGAAACCTTACATCATACAGTGATACCATCGTCAATACATTGATAACCATAATTTACTGAAGAAAAGCAAACTACACTATTTACCGGTATTATTTTGTGTTTCAAAACTGTTTCAGTGCACTTTGAAATTATTTCTCTTACTGTATGAGCTTTCGCCTTTCGAGTTCCTAAACTCATTTTTTTATAATTATCAGTGTAAGTACCGAAAGTCTCCATGGAAATATAACATTCTATTGAATCTATTATATAATTGCTGGCCGTTGTATGTATTTCACATGTATTTATTACGTCGCGTTTGTGAAAAACATTGTGGTTAGTGTCCGACCGAAGTTTCGGTTTCGGTTTCGGCTGGTTTCGGCCGAAGGTTCGGTTTCGACCAAAAAACTGGCGAGCCGAAACTTTTACAACATTGTACTTTCGGATCGCGTTCGTTTAATTTCTGGTGCCTTTGGATAACTTGGCCCGATTCCGCCAGCAGAATACATTTTATTTTAGTTATTTTATATCTTGTTAAGCACTAAAATTGTTTTATTTTATACCACACCACACGTTCTATCCTTTGTTACATTTATAGGGATTGCAATCTGGTCCGTCAGATAGGTACGGTAATCCGGCTGGATCCAGTATCTCGATAGGCACCGGATCCGGAAATATTCCAATATAGATAGATAACTCCGGTAGGCCTGAAAAAGAGCGCTAAAACACATTACGAAAATTGATTTGATAAAAAAAATGTAAATAAACGTTCGCGTATTTTCTGAATTCGTGCGCTGACGAGCGATCGTCATAAATAACGTTTAATTCACAAAAAGGCAGCAATAGTAAACCGCCAATCACAACCTGCAATTCTACGTCAGGTGGGCACTAATGCAAGTCAATAAGACGCTTCAATCAATCAATTCAAAAAAATTATGGCTTGGCCATGAGTGGTTTTCGCTTCCATAGTAGTCGACTTCGTCAACCTTAAACACTAATTATGCCTACCTAGTTAAACGGACCATATCATCTTGGTTCGCGCCTAGCTCAAATGTCTCCATGACACCTTTTGTTCCACCTTTGGGTCCAAGACAGGGAACTTGTCATACTTGTACTTCAGCTTATCAGCATACTCCAGTGAGTCATATCACCAGATCTGTTGGGCCAAGGTCAGTACCCTGGCCTAACAGATCTGGTGATATGACTCGAATGGGACCGGAAAAACCCTTTTATGCCACCAAAGTTGACATTGTTTAATAGAGGCAATCGTTCAACTCCAATTTGGTTGAACCGGCTCGGTCCACCATAGTGAAATCGAGACGGATTGAGAATCGTACCGGATTGCAATCCCTAGTTACATTGTTTATATGACTAGAAAAAATGGCCCACTGACACTTTATTTGACGATTTTCACACGTCTATAAAAGTTTCGGTTTCGGCCGAAACTAGAGCCAAAGCCGAACCTTCGGTTTCGGCAAAAAAACGTGTTTCGGTCGGACACTAATTATGGTTCATTACAAACTCAGGTCAAGCCTCCGCCTTCGGCGTCGGGCTTGTCTAATTTCGTTAGTAATCCCCTTCTTACTACCCTTAATGCTTAGTATAGAATAAGTACGTATGGTCACTAATGCGTGAACAGGAATAGTGGACACAGGATTTTCCCCCATGAAATCCGTTTTAACGGAAGCATGTTCTAAAACAGATTATTAAAGTAATTCATCCAGTAAATACGTAATACGACGTATCTTATCTGTTAGGAAGCATAATTAATATATATTTTATCTTCACTATAACCATAAACTTTGGCGCTTCTTAGAAGATTCGACGTCTGTAGGTATAATTAACCAGGCACCCAACTTGAATCAATAAAAAGAATACAACGTAATTCCATCTATTAATAAAATAGCGTATCGCCTAGGTAAACAGCGATATCGTCTGTTTCAGTCATGAATCATGAATTTTCTTAACATATGATATGTTTCGCATATGTTGTTATTGCAAAAGCACTAAATAAATAGGGAACGTCTTTGAAGTCAGCCACAGCCTTGTTTCATCTCAGGCAATCACATCGAGGTACTTCGGCACTTAGAGATGATACTCTGCAAGGATGTCAAGGCAATCGCCCAGTTCTGGTGTGCCGCTAAAGATGGGTTGATAAATTACAATTTATTAAGATTCGTTACATAGCAAAACTATGGAAAAATAAAGAGAGAATTACATTTATTCCGATCTAAATCTGTGTTTGGTTTACGCACTTCCTTGAATTGAATCACTCAAAATACCCATGAGTTAGGCTGGAAACCTTCATAGGACCGTAACGGTCGAAGGAAACGATCGAAGGTATAGTATGCTATACTGTGTGTGTTGACTAATACTAAACCCACATAACGGATTTTGCTACCAGCGTTTGCTCGCGACTTCATCAAGTGGAGTGGAGAGTATATTTAAATCAGTTTAGTATATAGTGTAACCGTGAAAATGTAAAAACGAATAACATAATGTACGCTTGTATAATATTGGTGTGGAGATGGATTTACATTACTCTTCGACTAATTCTAGACAGCCCTCATGGAAAGATAGGAATTTACCGTCGATTTATTGCCTACCAAGCCGAGATTTTAATTTGCCTTATAAAGCTTAAAGATGCTGCGCTTCAACCTCGATTACCTCGATTTATGCATTCGTGTTTTCCCTTCAATTAGAAATGAGTGGAACCATCGCTGGTATTTAAGCGTCAACGAATTCCATGCAAGCAGAGGTCGCATATGGCTTAACCAACGATGTAACCATAACTTTTTTTGACTACTACTTCCCCCAACTTCGACAGATACTAAGTCACATATATTGAAAGCGAAATGGTTACACGCAAACTGCAAATGGAAATAGAGGTAACATTTATGACATTTGGTGTGTTACCCCTCGTTGCGTGCACAGCTGTAACTCTAAGTGTATGTGCATTGTGAAACTCGAGTATAACAGCATAACATAACACGGTCGTGTCGGAGAAGGAAGAAGTTTATGAAATCAAAAGTTGAATCACTATTATGCAATTGAAATACATAAATTCATAATTCAGATTATAAATAGTACACACATGACGGTGCACGAAATTGTAGCGTTGTCATATTTATGTAAGGACGTGTAGGTACTTGATTGGTAACGCATTGAAAACATTAAAATTCCTAGTCCATCATGAAAAACTGTCGATGAAACTTAGTCTGAAGAATTTCTGAAATACTCAGTCAAATACGATGATTATGTCACGACTAACTTTTTATCAATTGGAAGCATAAACCAATTTTATCTGCCAAGACATTTATAGACCTATACAAATAACACATAAATGGACGTGAAAAACATTATGAACTTGGGTAGGTTTTAAACCGACTTCAAAAAAGGAGAAGGTTCTAAATTTGGTTGATTTTATTAGCAACTTTTTAACATTTTAATAATAAATGATGTAAGTATATACGTACTGTGTGTATCATTACATATTACTTACTTCGGAGGCCCTCCTTGTTTTAAAGAAAACGATAGTAAATAACATCATAGTCATATACGTAAAACTATTAACCGGTCGGAGTTGTTTTGCGACATCTTTTCGTTTGTGCGTGTGTGTGTATATCTATGCATGCAAATTGTTCAATAGTTCACAAACTCTCAAAAATGTTGGTTGTAATTCACTAGGTACATTTTTATGGTACTTTAATTACCATATGATGATTATAAGAATATTATCTTATGTATTTTGATGATAGACACCGCAAATAAGTTAATATCTTGTTTTGCTGTATTCTGCGACTCTACTGGGCCCTGTAACGCAGGGAATCCTAGCTCAAAACCCAGACTTGTAATTTTAACGTGTTATTTTTTTGACAATATTTATATTTCTATATGCACTGCATAACTGCATATTATGCAGTAAGAGCAATTCATAAAAGGAGTTGTCATTCTGACAACCGGACCTTTTATTTGACTCTTTAGTTGGCATAAGATTCTTACAAATGTCATGCCTAATTTTATTATTGATATTCTTATTGTGATTTTGTATTCTTCTGTGTTTAATAAATGAGGTGTTTGTATTGTAATATATTCAAGAAAACTGATCAATACTTTGCTTATAACTTGCATTTTTTTACCAACGAAAAGGTAGTAAATATTAAGAGTATTTTCTAAGAAATAACCCATACTCACAGTAACAATTAAGTATAGTGACAACTAAATGTGTAACTGTGAGGTCGGGTTCACTTTGACATTGTTATACGCAAACCAAACAAACAAAATCCAAACATTGAATCTTACTACGTAACTAATCGTAACAGCTAAGCATAGTAACACGGCGAGTAGGCAAACACAATAGTATCGTTTACAGCAGTTAAGTAGATACGTTGACAGCTGATGACGCGTAAACTGTAACCTTGAAGCAACCCGCGTCCTCGCCTCTGCCAGACCATAACCATCTCGTCATTTATATGCCATTAAATGCGAAATAAATTCATGTTTCGTGCAAAGTCGGTAACGATTAACAGGAAGTCGAATGTCTGACAGTGGTGGACCCTTTCATTCCAGGACTATGCATAAAAGACTGGTGCTTAAATGCTTTAATGTACCATACAGGTCGGTTGTTAATATAGCACTAAGCAGTTAGAGTATAGTCTCACCTACCGACAAAGCGGTACCTTTTGCCCGAGATCGACACAAAGGAAGGTTAAATTTATACGATTCTAGGCGAGCTAAGTATGCCGTGGATAACAACTTAACAAGTTATAAATAATTTATTTCGTCAGTTCGCTAATATACACGTCACATCTCAATGAGCCTATGATTCTTTTCCGCCTCCGCCGGTTAGGTACCAATGAATTTAAATGTCTAGTCGTAATCTCTTCGCCGGTCTAATAGGGAACGTGCATTATTTCATTCATCTAATATATCTTAGAAACAGTAAATACATTTAGATGCAAGTGCGGAAGGTATGTCATTTCGCACGAGTCCCAAGTTGTGGGACGAGTGAAAATGACATTTCCGCGCGTATATCAAACGCCGTTTTTTAATACAGTTGCGAAAAAATATCAAAGATACAAAAATATGTAAAACAATAACTAAAAGCCACAAAACATAATGCGTTTACATCGTGGGCTTTGTACATACCTGGTCTATGCCTAGCGTAGTTTACTACATTTTGTGTAACAATCGTATAAATCGCACATATCACAACAATACAAGTAATTACTAAATCTTGAATTTATGAATGAAATAGGCGGGAATTAAAGTCGGTTTAACTTTTAATGATAGATTTTTTTCACTATGCCATGATTGTCAGCATTCAGTCAAATCAAAAACTATTTTAAAAGAGGTTTTATGTCACATGGTATGTATTTTTTGACAAAACAAAACAAGCGTTTATTCATCCAGCGCAGCGGTCTTGCATAATACTCTATTAATCGGAGGTCTCGCATAATACTCGTTTCCGATCATTGGTTTACTCAATCAGTCAACTTTTTAAAATTATTTTAGTTTTTTAAATATTTGTTAACCCTTTAATTTGTCTAATATGCAATTTTAATGTTTTAAATATAATAGAAGTATAGTTTTAATGACAAATTCCTTATTAAATAAATAAGTAAACTGATTGAACTTAAAACTCTTCGGTTGTATAGAAAGAGGATTAGATAGAAGGAGGATTAGCGAATGAGGAGGAGGATTGATGTATAGCTTGGACCAACAGTAAACTAAAAAAAAATGGAAAAGTAAAACTTTGCGCACTGTAGTGTAAGATGCTTATTCATACTATCTAGCCTATATAACCAATGCTTATTATTAATAAATGGCAGTCGTATTCAGAACTCGGTTGTTTCAATACATCTCCAAACACCCGTCCTCATATGGCGACCCTGCCAGCGCAGCGATTTGCGCGCTGCCGCTAACATCGCGCACGAAAGTGTTCACAATAATATTTCAAAGAAATGTACGCGACGGAAAATAAAAATATATTTTTGAAAATGGACAAACTTTACGATTCAACGGTGTGCGTTTTTTACATAGCGGGACTTATTTTGCTAGTCGTGATAATAGGCTACAGAATCATCAAGTGCTTCGCGTAATTACACTATGGGGTCTTCGCAGACTAAAGAAGAAGTCGTCGTGGCTCAAAATGCTGCCGGGGGTTCTAGCAACAGTGCTGATGTTGTGAAGAGTATAGATACCACAAACAATCTGCTCGTGGCAGTGGTATGCATTTTTGCATTAATATGTGACGCTGCTGCATGCTACATGTACAAGAAATGCCACAAAAAATGGATTCGAGAGGAGATACGCGGACACGCATTGAGGAGCTCAGTTTTTCGTCGGGCCCCTAAATCGGAAAGCGGGGTTTAAGTGATCGACAATTACGTCTAAAGTGCAGTGCAAAGTGTTATTGTGCGAGAATTGCGAGATGTACCCGACAGTATACGCCGGACTCCAGTAAGATTAGAACTTAATTGAGTTATAATTAGCATATCATGTAACCAATGTTTATTGTTTAAGGCGAATGTATCTACGTTATAAGTGATGGTTTAGTATGGCGGAAGAGTTGTTAGACTTAACTAATCAGCTAAATTCAGTACGCCAATATTTAATCAAAATCGGTCCTAGTAGAAGGAAAGGAAAAATTTTAGAAAGTAAATTAGTTGAAGCGCAAGAGTTGAATAGTGAATACTCTAGATATTTAAGTACTTTAAACGAAGTAAAAGAAGATATTAAAGACGAGGACCTCGTAGCTATACAAAAATACTGTCGTCAATTTGAGAAGTTATATGAAGACATTGTGAAATTATGTACTGAATCTGCTGAAGAACAGACAGAAGAAATGGAGAAGTTTAACTTGAAAACGGCTTTGAGTTTATTACCAGTTATGAACGATAATGCTAGCGATATTCAAAGTTTGATCGACAACATTGAATATTATCAGTCTATGTTAGACAACGATTCAAAAACCAAGTTAGTTAGCTTCATCTTAAAAAGTAGGCTATCTCAGTCAGCAAAATTAAAGCTGCTGCCTGAATATACTAACATTACCGATTTGATTAACGATATGAAAAATGAGCTATTGCCCAAAAAATCAGTACCGGCGTTGCAGAAACAACTTTTAAGCTTAAGGCAAAACGAGCTGTCTGTAGATGATTTCGGCAAGCAATTAACGGAGATGTTCGTCGACCTCACATTATCACAGGCGGATAATAATACCAGTAATTATAAAATACTAAGGCCCTTAAATGAACGACAAGCGATTCACACCTTTGCTGACGGGCTGCGAAATCGCAGACTCGGCACCATAATTGCCGCTAGAAATTTCACTAGCCTAAAAGATGCAGTTCAAGCCGCTTTAGACTACGACCGTAGTGCACCAGGTACTTCGGAAGGGATTTTGTCAATGGAACGTCATCATAATTATAATTCGAGGTATTTCAGAAACCAATTCACATACTCCAGGGGATATCGAGGCATGTCGGACTCAGCACGCGGCCGACATCCAGGCACGTACGGATCCCACAACCGACAGCGAGGTGCGGGACGAGGCTACCGAGGTGCTGCTGGTCGAGGAACAGCTAGGCCGTACCAGTATAATAGAGGTAGGTCTCAATTTTATTCTAACCGACCTAGAAACGAAGGGATACGCAACCAACAACAAATGCATATTATGACGGAAAATACCGTCGAGCCAAACGTGTCAAACCATGAACAGGAAAACCAGTTTTTTCGTGACTGAACAATACATTTTAGTTAGTAACAATAACCATAGTTATGTAGAATTATCATTAGATAACAATTTAGCCACAAAATGGTTAGCGGACACCGGAGCTACCATAAGCGCTATAAAGTATAAACATATTCGTAATCAGAATATTCCAATCCATAATGAGAATATCGTAGTCAACGGAATCGGCGGCAAAGTTCAAGCAATTGGATATGTTTACTTACGACTTAATTATGGTGAGCAATACCTTAATCATAGGTTCTATGTTTTTAATTCGTTGCCTTGTGCGGCAAGCGGCATCTTAGGACAAGACTTTTTAAGAAAATACAAATCGGTTCTAGATTGGAACAACAACACTTTGACTTTAAGGGATAGTCATGACTGTGAGCTTATATTACCGCTGCTTACGGAGAATAGCAACCTTTTGTCCATACCGGCTAGATCTGAAGTTGTGCGTTATGTTACGACGAATATGGAAGAAGAATGTGTAGTGTGTGCGGATGAGATTCAATCTGGCTTGTTTATGGCTAGTGCTCTAGTTCAACCTACTAATGGAAAGATACCCATTCGTTTCCTTAATACAACCGACAATGACTTGACTGTTAACAAAATAAATCCGACTATTCATAAAGCAAGCGATTACTACGTATGTATGTTTAACGAGATTGAGAAAAATGCGGAAAGGGTAAAAAAAGTATTTTCTTATTTAAAACTTAGTCATTTGAATAAAGAGGAACAATCATCCATTGAAAAACTGTGTGCAAAGTATTGCGATATTTTTTATTTGCCCGGAGACAAACTGACTACAACCAACATATATAGCCACCAAATTACTTTGAAACCGAATGTACAACCCGCTTATGTCAAACCTTATAGACTTCCACACTCCCAAAAAGGGGAAATCCAGCGTCAATTAGATAAAATGTTAGAGCAGGGTATAATAGAACCTTGTAAAAGTGAGTGGTCCAGCCCAATCTTATTGGTACCTAAGAAATCTGACAGTGGAAATAAAAAATGGCGTTTAGTTGTGGATTACCGAAAACTTAATAATTGCATCACTGATGATAAATTCCCACTTCCTAACGTTACAGAGATATTAGATTCTTTAACAGGTAGTATTTATTTTACGCATTTAGACTTCAACCAGGGATACTATAATGTAGAATTAGAACCAGACAGTAGGAAATATACAGCTTTTTGTTCAGGACAATTCCAGATGACAAGGATGCCAATGGGTTGCAAAACTAGCCCGAACGCTTTCTCTCGAATGATGAATATGGCTATGGCTGGATTAACATATCAACAATGCTTTGTTTACTTAGACGATCTTATTATTTTCGGACGGAACTTAAACGACCACAACAAAAACTTACAGGATGTTTTTGAAAGACTTAGAAGCGTTAATTTAAAGTTAAATCCAGAAAAATGTGATTTTCTGCGAAAAGATTTACTCTATTTGGGACATGTAGTCTCAGGTAACGGCGTGTTACCAGACCCATCAAAAATTGAGGTTATGAAGAATTATCCAGTCCCCAAAAATACAGACGAGGTTAAACGGTTTGTAGCTTTCGCTAATTACTACCGTAAATTCATACCAAATTTTTCCGAAAACTCCTATTACTTAAACTTACTTTGTCGTAAAAATGTTCAATTTAAATGGGACAGTAAATGCCAAAATTCATTTGACTATCTTAGAAATAGCATGATATCACCACCAATATTGCAATACCCCGATTTTTCAGAAGAAAATCAATTTATAATTCAAACAGATGCTTCGAAAAATTCAATTGGAGCAATTTTGGCAAATTCAAACGAGTTACCCATAGCATACGCTAGTAGAGGGTTAAACAAAGCTGAAATAAATTACCCCACAATAGAAAAAGAGTTATTAGCTGTAGTGTGGGCTGTCAAGTATTTCAGACCATACCTGTACGGACGTAATTTTAAAATTTGCACAGATCATAGACCTCTCGTGTACTTGTTTAATATGAAGGATCCTTCTAGTAGATTACTGAAGTTTAGACTGGCATTAGAGGAATACGATTATGTGGTTGAGTATGTCAAGGGAAAGGACAATGCAGCTGCAGATGCTTTGTCCAGGATACGTATTACGTCAGAGGAGTTGAAAAAGATGCATGAGAGGGTAATAAATGTAATGACAAGGGCACAAAGAAGACGAAGGAACACTGAATCTCCGGTTGATATGGTGTCTACTGACGACAGGTCTGATCAGCCAAGAGTTGTAGCCACGCATAGCAAACCGAAGGATTCCGTGGAGTTACGATTTTTAGACTTAAAAAGTGTCGATAAATTAAAAACAAAAAATTGCATTAATCACGAGAGTAAAACGTTGTGCTATAGCCACGAAAGAAAAACAATTTATATAAAACAAGTATCTCAATCACAACTGACGCGAGCCGCTTTTGTGAGAGAACTTTGTAAATTTTGTAAAGAAATAAAAGTACAAGAGATATTTCTTATAAAAACTAAGACTAATAATATTTTTGTTGACAAGTTAGTAAGTGAGATAAAAAATACTACTGATTGGTCCGGACCACGACTAATTATTTTAAAAGAAGTAAAAAGGATATATGACAAAGACGACAAAAAAGTATTACTTAATGATTTTCATCTTCTACCCACAAGTGGCCACGCGGGTATAAGGAGAATGTATAACAATATGAAAAAATATTACTACTGGCCTGGCTTAGAAAATGATATTAAACAATTTATAAGTAAATGTGAAAAGTGTCAGCGCCAAAAATATACGGTTCAGATAAAGGAACCCATGGTAGTGACGTCAACTGCGCATTCCGCATTCGAAAAAATATTCTTAGATATAGTAGGGCCCTTAGATAAGGATAGCTATAATAACTCATATATTCTCACCTTGCAGTGTGAACTTTCAAAATATGTTGGTGTGTATCCCCTTGTTTCTAAATCGTCCGCAGAAGTAGCAAAAAGTTTTGTAAACAACTTCATCCTTCAACATGGCATACCAAACACCATAGCGACAGATAGAGGCACAGAGTTCATCTCAGCAACGATGAAAGAGGTTTGTAAAATTTTAAATATTAATCAATTAAGTTCTACCGCGTATCATCACCAATCAATTGGATCCCTCGAAAATTCACACAAACATCTTGGAGCATTTTTACGCATACAAACTGACAGCCACCCGGTCGCATGGAGTCAGTGGCTACCATTTTGGAGTTTTGCATACAATACGTCAGTTCACTCGGAAACTAAGTCGACACCCTTTGAACTGGTGTACGGTAAGCAGTGTAATTTACCAAGTAGCTTAGTAACAACAGTAGATCCCCTTTACAATTATGATGATTATCCAAAGGAACTCAAGTATCGCTTACAGGTTTCACAGAAAGAGGCACGAGATAATTTAATAACTAGTAAATTGCAACGTAAATTCAGGTATGACTCATATGTAAATCCGATTACTTATAAACCAAACGATCAATTATTAATTAAAAATGAGATAATAAACTCCAAAGCCTGTATTCAGGACCATATACAGTTGTAAAGGACATGTCACCTAATGTAAAAATAATAAAAAATGGCAAATATGATGTAATCCATAAAAATAGAACAAAACCATTTACACCGTAATTATATTGAACAATAACTTCTCACCTACTGTATTATTATGTTAGGTACCATTGTACTGTGTAATGTGTACGTACATAAAAGGTATTGTTTATTTATAGATGATATGAGCATAGCTAATTGATGTGTAATGTACCAAATAGTTATAATAGACGTAAGAGTTACATAATGTAATTGACAAAAAAAAAAAAAAAACATTTGTTATTCTTTTTTTTTCTTTTCCTCCGGGGGAGGTGTAGTGTAAGATGCTTATTCATACTATCTAGCCTATATAACCAATGCTTATTATTAATAAATGGCAGTCGTATTCAGAACTCGGTTGTTTCAATACATCTCCAAACACCCGTCCTCATATACAGCTACATAAAATACCACTTTTTGAGAAAAACATCTTTAAAGTAATCTTACTTAAAGATACCAAACACGAAGAATTTACTTTCCAGTAATACACTTGTAATGGCCATTATTATTGGATTACTTAATAATTTTTCGATGTAATATTAACGCTAGTTCCCAATTGACAGAACCGCAGCATAATGCAATTATAAACCCCAATAAATACGACAAAAATGTATTATTTATTTGCAGTAGGAACGGGTAAACAAGTTGTAACTTACTGCCGACCGTCATGATGAGTTGCCATGGCAGTTGACAGTAATTTGTATTAGGTAATGTGATTTCATAATAATACCTGGTCATTTAATTTATAAAAACTGAAATTAATTTGATGAAAACATGTTCAGATTTAAGGTAAAAAATATCTACGTAGTTTTTATTTTTAACTGATACAATATGTACTTTTGTTATCGACGAAATAATCATTTTACCTATAAAATAAATTTTAATAAATAATAAGTAAGATACAAAAGTACCTCTATTCGTATAGGCCGGGCCCAATAAAGCGATAGGAGTGCGCGGTTGGAGAGTAGCGTGTCGTTTGGAACACTGGAATACTCTAAGAGTTTGCGCTCCAAGGAGTTGGTTGAGCGGTTACAACCGAATCTGAGGGTGTGAGTGGAATCGAGCGTCTGGGAGTTTCGTCGCTGGTTCACTAACCCTAGCCAAGCTACGACAGAGGTGGGAGGGATGGAAACGTAATCAGGGTGTCCACTCTAAATCCCGAAAAAAAATCCCTGACTTTTCCCTGACTTTCCCTGACCATTACTTCAAAATTCCCTGACTAAAATATATATCTTTATCGGAACTTAAGGCTGGGTTGCACCTAGTAACTTTGACGTTAACCAAAAGCCGAAACTGAAAAACTGTATGGAAATTTCCATGATGAACGCTGTGGCTTTTCCTTTGTTTAGCAAAATAATACATAACATGATAAATTAATATTTTGTGCTAAATGAAGTGTTACATAACATTAAAAAAAAAATTTTTTAGTTTGCACTGTTAGATTTCTTTAAGCTCTTTGTGGTTATGAAATAAGTAATAACTGTAATGCGTTGTATTTTGTGCATTTTAAATGCACGAGACCTGTGAAATTTTAACTGTAACCGGTACGTCAAGTTCGGAAAAAAACCAACTGTTGCAGCCCAGCCTAAGTTAAATGAGAAACTTGAACTTTGAATAAAATCACTATTATATTTTGATCATACAGTCTACACTCTCTATAAAATCAATACGCATAAACAACATCCTAAACATAGTAAATTATATATCTTTTGATAATATTTTCTAATTAAATGAAATGATATTGCACGCTTACCTTAAGGGCAAATTAAATAAATAAATGGTACATTCCAAAACAAGTATTACGTTACAGGTCATTGTTAAGGAGTCTCCGTGCGCTGTTCTCTATAACAAAGTGTGCAAACGTATTCTGCTTCTAGTCTATTTTACACATTCCGGAAGCGAATATCCATGGCTGTGGTTTGCTAGATTTTTGTAAAAAAATTACAGATTCAACGTTATTCGAATTTAGATATTCACAATACGGTTTTTCTATTCACTCTGAAGTTAATTGATTTAAATGAAATTAATTAATTTAATTTTAGCAAACCATTGGCATTACTGATGATTTTTTTCTACATATTTTCAGTGATTTTGTGTAATTTTCAAATGAAAACCACTGTTTAAATATGAGGATCTGGTTTTTGTGGACAGTTCTCAATAAGCGCACATTAAACTTGTTTTTAAAGTCATAGTATTATAAGACATTTGAATGTCATTTGTTTTCACTAAGAGATCAATGTAAATAAAAATAAACTTAACTTTTTAAGTTAGGTATACCTATACCTAACTTAAAAAGTTAAGTAATAGAGAGATCAATGCAACCAAAAATCGTCAACTACCGTAAAAAAACTAAACGACAACTCAAACCGAAAAATTAATATAAAGTATAGTTTTTAAAATCAGCATTGCTTAATTAAAATGCAGAAATCTAAAATCAGCAAGTTATCATATTATTCACTAATTCAGTATTCCTTAGATAACACTACTTATTTATTGATTAAATTTGTCTTTTCTTAACCTGCAATGCCCTTTCTAATGTTTCCAATTCAACATTTTCTTTTTCCCTTTGGAGCTGAAGTTTCTTTTTCTTTTCCTCAATTTCTTTTAGCTGTTGACCTATTTTTCTTTTTTCCGCCTTCCTTTTTTCTTCTTCTGATATCATGTCTTTTTTTTCTTTAAGCTTGTCTTGGTATCTGCGCCGTGAGTTTCTGACAGATTTAATTAGGTCCTGCGTTATTTGAAAATTTTCTGGGCCGCCGACATTTTTTATTTTATCATAAATAATCCTTTGGGACACAAGCGACTCTTCTAGTAGATTTTCCACTAGCAGGGATTTATTGATGGAAAAGCCACCTTCGACGCTTGCGTTTCCGTGAGATATTATAAAACATATTTTCATCACGGACCATATGTCTTGAAACTCTTTTTTTTCCCCAATTAAACAATTATAAAACTCGTCCAGACCGGTGGTGTCTGTCGTCCTTGTAATTATCAAAGTTTTTGCTGAGAGAACTTTGCGCTGCAGATGCTAAGAGAATGAATTGTTTTTGAGCGTTGTCTGCTGTTATGCCGCTAATTTTTCTGGCTTCGTGCAAAGTCTCTAAGACAATCTCCACATTTTTTATTGCCACAGTTTGGTGATTCTTCAACTTGTTTGGATCGACACAGGACAAGCCACGAACAAACCGAGATTTGATAGGACTTTTTTCCAGTAATTTGTCTATCACAGCAATGATAAATTTTCTGAAGTCACTTTTGAACAGAAGTCGATGTTTGTCAGTACATTTTGCTTCCTTTAAGAGGCGTTTAGCTTCAAAACCAATGGAGATGAGAGACCGTAGCTAGTAAATTTTTCGAGTCTTTCATGTCCAGATCCTTGATCTTTTCATCAGAAATCGCTTGAAGCTCTTTGGTCTTTACAATTTTTGCCATGAGGCTTCTTACCAACCCTGATAGAGCGGCGTGTAAAAATGGTGCTAAAGGTTTATTTCCCTGAAAGCGTCTTAGGAACGGTTCACACTCATTTATAACTGACCTTGTACTTGCCAACTGCGCCTTAAGTAAAGGGTTCTTCATGAGAGTTTGTAGTCTTTTCATTTTCACTCACCGGCACAGATTCGTTTTCGACGAATTCTATTATTTTATCGAATATTTTGAGAGCCCTGTCTAAACAGGGTCCTTTTTCGAGCCATCTGATAGATGTGAATTTCAGGGGGAATTCTGTACCTCCAGTTATAGCAGTGTAAAGTGCTCTTCGTGCAGGGCTGTCTTTCAAATAATTGTACATAGTTCGCAGTACTGCATATACTTTCCATCCTGCCTTATTATGGCCGGTTTTTACAGCACCACTCACAGTATGTAGACCACAGACTCCAATATCTATTAAGGAGTTATTCTCGTTTAAGAGTTTCGTTTTAAGTTTCTTGAGGAAACTGTGATTTGCATTAGGCCCATCTATTGAAACTTGCAACAATTTATTTAGGTCCAGTTGCGACATACTTTCTAAAAAACTGCTTAAGAGATGTTCAGCAGTAGACCGCCCCATAAATACGCTAGTCCAGTATCTCGATTCAACTTCGTCTAAGTCTGTGTTCCAGAATCGAATCATCAAATCCATTTGGCATTTCTGTGATACCTTGTTTAGGCTCTCATCAAAGGCAACTACATAAAACTTGCATTCTTTAATAAGATCAAGCAAGCTGTTCTCAAATATGGTGCTATGCCGTGATTGATGACATATGCTACCTTTGTTTTGCCAAGGGTATATCCCAACGCAATCTTGCTGTCTGTGAACATTCTCTTGAAAGCTGCCGAAGTTCTGTCACATGAATTTAAGCTCAATTTATCATAAATTACTTCTATGGCCCAGATTATTTCAGCAGACGTAACTGCATTATCGTTGAATGAGAAGTCGTATGCAGTTTTGGGTACGAGCGGCTCTGCAACAGTTGTTGACGTTGTTGTGGCTGCGCTGGAAGTACTGGATGTACTAGGTTTGCTATCGGTGCGTTCTTTATTTTGGAATAATGTTATTAACGGTTGCTTCTTTTTTATTTCAAGTATTTTTATATGTTTTGGCCCTTTAGCATGGGATACAAGGGCTTGCTTGCCCATATTACTCAAATTAATTTGTTTGCAGCAAATTTTGCAGTATGCCACTGTTGTGTCTTTTGGGTCTTCATCAAGCCAATCCACAAATTCTGGGCTGACTTTGGGGTCCAGTCACACTTTATTAAAATGACACTTTTTTGACATTTTTTTAATCACTTTGTCATACTAACAGTTTACTGTAATAAACGGAAAACATATTGATCGAAAACTTCTTCTACTAGTTTACTAAAACGGAGAAATTTAGTTATGTCACAAAGGAACATAATTATATCCCTCCAATAGCCTGAAAGTAAAATGCTACTATAGACTGGATTAAGGTCAGCTAGAGCATGAAACTATCCCTCATTACCAATCACTGGGATAGTAATGTATGGTTCACTTACAATTTTTTTCATATTTTTTTTCCCTGACCTTATCATGACTTTCCCTGACATTCCCTGAATTTCCCTGACCACTTTAAGCTTCCCTGACTTTTCCCTGACTTTCCCTGACTTTCCAGAAAGTGGACACCCTGGTAATCGACAGCCTTCCTAACTAACGGATTCCTATGATGGGGAGCGTTGTCAAAGTAATGTCTGGCAGTCTGCTTAAAGAAACCATACGAGTACATGGTGCTAATCCCCATATCGTAGTGCAGACTGAGGTTCGACTGGTACCACGGGGTACCAGTCGCCCTACGGAGAAAAATGATTCTGAATGACCTCAGGTAGCTTGAGCGATGTCATAAGCACGTGAGCAAAAGCTACACTTGCATAGGACATGATTGGACGAACACAAGTTTTGTAGAGTGTCAGCTTATATCTAAGTGACATTTTACTAAACTTGTTAATCATCGGCCCAAGCCTTCCTAGCACGAACAACGCACGGTTACTACGGCCTACTGATGTGGCTGCGGAAAGTCAGTCTTCGTTGGCCCAGGGGATGGGCCGGTCAAACATCTGGATCGGAGCCACCCGCCTTTCCGTGCTAACGCGGTCCGACGGGTGGAAGCCTATCGCAGTGTTTTTTTCTGGATTGACTTGGATACGCATTTATTACGCTTACGCTTGTCAATCGACTAGGCGGTGTTTATCAGCTTATCACCAACGCATAATTTCAATTTGATTCCGATAAGAAGTGTGAATTTGTAAAGTAGGTCATACTTGACGGTATATAAATTAAGCATTACATATGGACTGGACTAGCCAAGGCAATTGGTTATAATGTTACATACAGTTTAGTTGAAGGCTCGAACATCACTTAAAATTTTGTCATCTATTTTTATTACAATTGTGAAGGCATGTCTTTCAATAACTGTTAAGAAACAGTTATCAAAACTTATTTCATTTAACGTATAACGGCCTTCTCCACATATTTCAGTCGTTACCCGTTATCAAATTAAAACTCATGTCATGATACTGAAGTACTAGAAAGTTCAACTTATCAAATTAAAAATGCAATTATTCAAATTGAACTTGTGAACTTAATGTTCCTAATTATAATTCTTCCAAAAATGTGGGTGAACTATTTCTAAATTGCTTCCCTCACACCGTACGAGACACGCATGTGGGTTTAACTATATTGCGCGGGTTTTTAAAGCGATTGAACTCGTTATACCTCCGTGACCCGCAATGTACTGAAACTCGCATGTGAGTCTCGTACGTGTGTAAATAAGGCTTTAAGTACGGTGGTGGGATACCACAGTGGTGAGTGATAACTCACACTCTTTATAGTTTGTGATACTCACGGTGAAGAATGGCCGATTCGTTGGTCCGGTTAGCTTAGAATGTACCGTAACGATTATAGTTAACGGTCTGCTCTGTTTGTAAATGTAAACGCGTTCCAACTTGAATTATGCCAATTAAATCTTTAAATATTTTTTGGTTAATTTCTTTCAAATCCGCTACGTAATAAATTAAGAATCCAGTCGGAATAACAAAATTTTCACGAAGAATCTGAATTGATTCTTCAATAAATACCAAACCCGAGTAACTCTAACGTAGATATGGATCTTTACATTAGTGGTTTAATGTTTATAACTAGTTCATTTGCTTAGTTTCCGCCTATTACAATTTAGATTGGACAGGTGTTTAGTTTAGCTTCGTTAAGTATGTGAAGCGAACCGCGAAATATGAACTAGGGCAGCATGTTTGACAAGAGGCGTGCCGGGTCAAAAGCGCGTATTAATTCTACGATACCTATTCCATATTTTGGCCTAGTTTTGTATAAACAATGAACGAAACAGGGCCGCAGACGTTTGGCGAGGTGAGCGACCGCGGTATCATGTCGATCATTCCGGTTAGGAGTTATCAGCGACCGCGCGCACAGGGTTGACAGTTTATTACATATAAATAAATATTTGGACTAACCCCGGGATTCTGAAATAAAAAATATTTTGCGGTTTTAACCGCTCTAAGCTACTATCTCAACCAGACTTTATTTTTCGCTATACCTTGTGAGAATGAATGTAAAAATTATTTCGTTTAGTCATTTAATAATATTATTTCCTCCTAATAAGAGACACTTGGTGTAAATTTTCTTATTGATCAATGATTTAAATGTTATAATAACATATCGGTGTTTCATGCAACATAAGTGGTGCACTTCTTAAAGGCTGCTAAAATCATCGTAAGGGCCGTGTTGATAATGAATGATGATGTATAATTACATCTAACGGCGACAACCCTATAAGCACCACGTGACCGCGCCGCGACCGCTGAAGCGACAACTAGAGCGTCACACAGATTTTTCACACAGATTTACTCATGTAACGACAATGGTAACTAAACGTTAGATCACACTCAACGATTAACAGATTGCTGTAATTTATTAAATTTCCGCAACTGTATCGCCCATTGTTGAAATATCAACTTATAGGTCAACTTAGTTTCGGTTTGTAAAGTAGGTCAGGAATTCAAGTCATCAGAGAATCACGTCTTGTTAAGTGTCAAATCACGTCCTACTAAACCTGGATGGAATTTTAATACCCTTCTTATAAATAAAAACGAACGCCTTAATGATAATAAACCTGTAACTATATAGTCCTGCCTAGCAACAACTCACTTCCTACTTCAGGGTGTTCATTCAGTAGTTTTTTCTTAATCGTTAGGCGTTTTACAGATGTAGCCTTGACGCAACATCGACCTGAGGACCTCCAAATTACACATAACAGTGGCGTGGCTGACTGGGACAAAAACGCACAAGGTCTCGGGCGCGGACCTCTTCCTTGTGTAACCGAATCAGTGATTCATTTTTAACTGTGGCAGATTTGCGAAAACCTCGCCGGTAATGAGACCCAAACATGGTCACACAAGGCAGAGCTCTGCGCTGATGCAAAAGTGGTGGAAAATAACGAATGATTCGCGTTCCGAAAGAAATGTAGGTTGACCGGACCTAAAGGTAAAAGTAATCTCAATTCAGACTGTCAAAATAATAACAGTTGTAACTACATGTGTACTTACTCGTTGAATTAATATGACACGAAGACGTATTTAAGTATAATCGTTCAAATGACTTTCCACCGCTTTCAATAACTTTAAACCACACTGATCTTTCTACTTCATATTGATAAAACAATTTCGATATTGAATGATATTGATCGTCTATTGACGTAGTTGAGTACAAAATATCAATGTTTTCAATCTGGTAATATAGTTAGTTAACTTCAATGAATATATTTTACATAATTACTTAAAGATCAGAGTGGCAAGATAAATTAATTACTATGTTAGTTCAGATAATATGCTTGCATGTAAGGACAGCGTAAAATCATTATTTATACTAAGTAGATAGTTACATCTTAATATTAAATCGTGTTTGGTTGTTCCTTACATACTGTTATGTATTTTTATTATAATAACCACAGTATGAGGATATCGGTGTAATCAGTACACGTCATCGTTATGTGAATTAACTATTTATTACCTTGCTATGAACGCATCGCTTATTACTGTTACATGAAATGAATATTAAGAAAAGATAGTACAAGGCTGCCTAATTTGGAAATTTCAATCCCAATCACTAAAGTCAAAGCATAGGCTCGACACTTCATTATCGTATTTAAAAACTATGCCCTGATTATGCCGTCATTAACAAAAATGGGGCATGACGAGGCGGTAGGTTATGTGAATTATGTCACATATGATATACTACAAGTATAATGATATCTAAAGCGCACCGTAAGAAATACTAATAGCCTCGTCATGTTTCGTTATCATTTTCATTACATTAGATAAAAAGGGAAACTCTAGTAAACTGTGGTGATTATAACATCGGGTTATTTACAAGTTTATTACTAAAGCACATTATTTTTAAAGCACAAGTTACGTCAAATCAATCAAACGAAATTTCTAAAGACTTACCATCACAGGTAGCGGCCATGAATTTGCCGTTGGCAGAGAAGTCAACGTGGAGAACGGTGCCAGGGTGGCCCTTGAGGTTCTTCAGGAGCCACGGGTGGCTGAACTCGTGTTTGCTATTCCATGACGCTAGCTTCTTGCTTTTCCTGTTAGAGGGGCGTTCCGCTGCTGTCGCCTTGGTTTCTTTCTCGGGAGCTCCTGAAATAATTAATTTGAATTTTAACATTTGGTTTGATTAGAATCGGTCGAAAACAAACCATACGAGAAAATTCCTCGCTTCTAACATTATGTACTAGTTTGTATTTTGTCCATGGTAGATAGAAAAAGGCAAATTTTCTTGGATTTAACGTAGAACTATAAGTGTCATAAAGCGTTTCATTATAAGTTTGGCTTCGAAAATTCTTAGAGGCGTCATTTGGATTTTCTTATTCCTGTTGTCGATAGTTAATAACGTGGCAACTTTACGATGCAAATTCTACAAAACCAATACTACAATATGCATTATTGTGTACAGTATTAGGAATGCGTTTCATTATGTAAAAAATATAACAGTAATCTTATTACGTAACGGTAGCGAAAATGAGTAACGATTGAATTTATTTTCGGTAATGTATAATAAACATTTACAATAGTTGTTAAATAAATCTGATAACCATTCAAGTGCCACATAATGATGATGATGATCTTGAAAATTATACGTTAGATAATATAAACGAGATGCTTGTTACCTTTCCAACGTAATCTTTCGATATCAAATATATTATTATGTGGTAATTTCTATATTGATAATGATTTTAATGTTGCGTTATTCAATTCTTGAAGAATGAGCAAGTTTATCACTAAGATTGTTTCAAGAGTTAAGGCTTATACTAAGCAAGCAATAGCATGAACACTGTCACGGATTGGATTCGATAAACAATCCCGTGCGTGAGTAATAAGTGACTATGCATGAGTTGGTAAAACTGATACTAACTGAGAGCTTGAGAATCCAGGACAGGAAGTCACGCACGTTGTAGCAAGAACACAGTGTCAGAAGGAGCTCCTAACTCCCAACGACCTTCGATCTGTACCTCTCCATTTTCTCGTGTTTTTATGGTTTATCGTATCAAGAACAATGAGCTTTACCGAAATAGTATACCATATTTACTTCGAAACTCACTGTCTTCTAGATATATGGCATCAAAATTTGGCAATTTTAGACCATAAAACCAGTTTTTCGGACGTAACTTTTGTGAGTTAAAAATTTATCTTGCGTTGTTAGAGACGTCAATAAGGAACAGTTGCATGTACATTTCATATATATAAGTGCATAAACAACATACTAGTATCGAAAATAGCGCTTTCAATAGATCATAATAGTAGTGATTTTTTTCAAAACTTGGCTCTTGCAAATGTAGGTAAAGGATTGAAGAACCGATAACCATTTGTGCCATAAATACATATATCTATAGTTTAGACGGAGCAGTATCAACTCAAAACTCGTCAAAAATCCATGAATAGCATGTGGAGCCGATTAACAATTAGATTAGCAATAAATAACCAAAATCTATGACGTTTTTAAGAAAATATGGCAAAGGTTTCAGGCTATGAAAGGTTTAATACAAATATGCTAACATTAGGGTGTAATAGTTACTAGTTCTAGATACATAGCAGTATGTTATAATGATGTCGTTAATGGGGTCAAAAACCAGCATCAACAAATAAAAAATGTCTTAGTTATGTTTGCATCTAATTAAGTACATATGTATAATGACGACCGCTTAACCTAGTTGGTAGTGACCCTGCCTTCGAAGCTGGAGGTCTCGGGTTCTAATCCCGGTCAGGGCATTTATTTGTGTGATGAACACTACTATTTGTTACTGAGTCTTGGATGTTTTCTATGTATTTAAGTATATATTTATCTACATAAGTATGTATATCGTCGCCTAGTACCCATAGTACAAGCTTTGCTTAGTTTGGGACCAGGTTGATTTGTGTAAGATTGTCCACAAATATTTATATTTATTTATTTATTTTAATTTTGAGACCGCCTTTCCACCAAAGCTTTCATACACATCTAAACTTCACTGCTCATCGATTTGGTTATTCAAATCAGGGCCCACGAATAAACAGTAGCTAGGCTGCGTTGATCATCGGCATTAATGAACAGGAGAACATTTGTATATTTTTAGCTAAAATATGACTTAAGTTAATATTCATAACTAGTGTTAATTAACGTTTCAATAATTACAAACGTGACAGAAATAGATAGACGCGAACGTCGGAAATAATGAACATATTATTGACATTCTACATGTACCCCAGCATGTCCTCCTCCAATATCATTGCCACCTATTTGTGCGCATGCGCAGTCTTTCTAAAACTGTGTCACCTTCTACTAATTACATGACGAGCAGTCAACATCAATGACGCGTTTAAATTTTTCACCTTATCACAAATAAATATGTTTACTATTACATATTTACACTTCACAACAAGGGATAATGGTGCAAAAACCGGCCAATTGCGAGTCGGACTCCGACATGAAGGTTTCCCTACCATGGAGGGCACAAATACATAGCGAAAAAATCTCGTACATTGTATTGTATGGGAGTTTCGACTGACTCATTAACGCACAGCCGAAACTACTAACGCTAGAGAATTGATTTTTGCACAGTCGGTTACATTTATAACGTAGGCAACATTTATAAGTAGGTAAGTTTCTATGAAAACACGTATTTATTGACGTGAGATATTTGAAACTTTGTATAATACTCTCTGTTTAAAGATATTAATGACGTATTTCAGCCTTTTTCAAAATTTCCTCCCTAAAGGGGTGAAAAAGGGGTTCAAAGTTTGTACGAGGAGCAAATCTTTTTTGAAGTGAGAGATTTTAACTTCGTATATATATATATTGACTCTGTTTAAATACAACAAAACATATTTAAGCATTTTTCAAAATTCCTTCTTAATGGGGTGAAAACTTGAAAACGGTGATACTTTTGGCGATATATGGTATATTATGGAGATTTGGTTGTTTTGCTAACTTTCTTTTGAGGTATACCTATAGGTACCTATTTGTTACTTTTTCCAGTTAACAATAGAAAATACGTAGTGAATTAAAATATTGATTGATGTTACACCGTATTAGGTAATTACCAGGTAAGTAATGTCCTACTTTTTACCATCACTTATTATTATTATTAATTCGTAAGTTTGTTACGGTTTCCATGATGACACGGATGACGTTTTCGATGAAATATGTCCTGCATATACTACCGAAAATGCCAGTAAGCTATATTACGCTTATAGAAAAAAATAACACGTAAACTACCTTTTTTGCGCGGGAAAAAGCTATTTACAATAAAATATAACCCGCTGACAACCGGACGAACAGCAATGGATTAGTTCATTGACACTCGTTGAGTACGGAACCCTAAAAATTTGACGTCTACCGTCGAAAACATCCACTCAATCCAATACTATGACGCCAAAGATATTCGTCTATGCGAGTCACTAACGCGGACGTCTAACTCAAACCACACAAAGCCGCGATACAGATATTTTAAAGTAGCATCTATATCAGCACCATTTATTTCCTGCCCCTGGTCTGGTAATATGGACGGTCTACACCGTTATGCAACACGAATCGTCGCCTATCAAAACAGGTAGCAATAAGCAATACGCCATCAATAAAAAAACCGGTCAAGTGCGAGTCGGACTCGCGCACCGAGGGTTCCTTATACAGATGTGTACCGGTTCCAACCCTATTAAATCAGGAAAATCTCAACAACATGGTGTGGAAATTGGACGCCATGCGTGTGTGCCATCTATCGGCCACTTTTGTCACAAATTTGAGCGACTGAATAACTTTGTATGTATGGTAGTTTTTCAAGGATAATTCTTTATCAGCATTATCACGTAAAGCGATTTCAATTTTTTTTACTTGAAAGAAGGTACTTTCAGCATAATCTCGTAGGAATTTATAAAACAAAAATACATGCAAAGGTGATTAAATTGCAAACTTAGTATAGAAATGTTTTTTGGCGATAAAAAAAAACTACATAGAGCTACAGTTATATTTTTCCTGTAAAACATACATTGATATCAATGTTATGTAATCATTTTATACTTTTTCCTTGGTAAACTTCGGAGGTAAGGGGGGAACGGTATTTTTTTTACATTTTCCCTCATAAAACAAAGATGACTCAACGTAAAAAAAAATGGTTTCAGAATGTGCAACCCAAGCCCTTTCAAATGACACCCCACTCGACATATTAACTAGACTAGATCTGTCATTTTTCACAGAAAATAAAAAAAAAAATCATGTCCTATGTATGTAGGTAAGCCTTCTTTATAACTATTCCAAATTTCAAATCGATAGCATAAGTAGTTCTTGAGATATTTAGTGATGTGACAAACAGACAGACAGACAAAGTGAAACCATAAGGGTTCCTTATTTACCATTTTGGTACAGAACCCTAAAAAGATGAGCGGTAGTTTCCTTTGTTTTCGCTACGTGTTTTATCTTTTCCTTGTAGAGTTCCTGGATTGGTGAATAATTTTCTGCGCATATGATCGTGTAGGTATACAGTGGTACAGTAGTTGCTTTGCCCGCTTCTAGACGAGCTGTGCAGCTGTACGTGTAGTAATACTCGTATAAGAGAAAAAAGGCTAAGTATTGAGGGCATTCTGCAAAGTACTGCATTTGACAGCAGTTTACATTTATGAGACAAGCACCAAGCGAACTTCTGAACCAGTTCCTATATAATTTACTCTAACCTGAGTGTATTGTTTTTCCATTGAGAACAGCAAAGACACTCACAAGTTGTAAAATAGTGCTTTTACCTCGTCGTGGCCCAACTGACGCGAGAAGAATTCAAACCAATATTTGTTTGAATTTCTAAATCCAACAGACAAAACAGGCTAGAGCAGTGAACACAATTATACAGGTTTTAATAGAAATATTATACAGGAATGACTTCGCTTCTACAAACACTATATGCTTTGCAAAATATTTTGCATTCAAATGTTCTTATAGTACAATCTTATAATAATTATAATCAATATCCACGAACAGAGTGACGGTATACGAACTAAAAATAATGTTGAGCGTTTTACTTTTCTTTTTTCTTATTAATTTTTACTAACGTGTTTTATATGACTTTTTCGTGAAATACATGTCTGAAGTCTAATGTTATGTTATATATATCCTGAAGGCCGACATTAAAGATCTTATACAGTTGAAAGTTTGTTGCCGCGAACAAGTTGCACATCCAGTTGTTCAAGCCATTGCTCCGCCTTATAGTCTGAAGCGTGTTATGTCGAATAAAGCGCAAATTCGTAGTAGCGCCTTGCATGTGTCTTCCCTTGAGTCTCAATTCAGAATCGAAGCTGCAAGCCAAAACACAAGCTTTAAACTATTATGGATGGATAAGTATTTTCTCATAGCATCACGTGCGATGCTTTCCATGTAGGAATGACATATATCCGTGCCAAATCAGACTAGACTAAGTAATGGAACAATTTCTCAGTTCTATTTGGACTTCATGCAGGAAGGCTAATTTCGAGGCAAGTCCTTAGGAACCACCATAGTAATAAAATTATGGCTCTTTGCCAAAGTAACCGACCGAGTTGCTACAAACGAACCACTATAAAGCTGCCCTCCGATTAAGTATAATTGTTACGGATCTGTAGGTCTACATTTATTAGAAACGAGCTTAAAGACACCTGCCATAATTTTTGTGAGCAGGCAGGTATCGATGTCGTCATCATGAGTCAGAGAGTAGCAACTTGTGGAAATTTGGCGGTATTTTCTTTGAAGGCTGTTAGGATAAAGCGTTTGTCAAAAACAGGTAAACCGATGGGATTCGGGTATTATATGCACTTCTCATGATATGTAGCTGTAAAAAAAATTTACAAGTAGGCCGAAAACGTCTTCATACAGAAATAGACTGTATTTCAATGCTAACGAAGACATTGTTACGTTTGATGGAAGTGCAAGATACTTACATTGAGCTTTAGTTATGTGGTCGTCTTCTCAAAAGACTGAGATAATATTAATGCTATTTCTTTCACAGTTGAATGGTAGACTAGAGCGTCTCTCACAGCTTTTATGACCTCACTATAGTTTTTTATGACGTCGCAATGGCCAAAAGTATCGTTCAAAACGTGGAAGTCTCAATTTAAATAAATAATGATGAAATGATTATTCACCGCCGTTACCTATTCACGTCTAAATATAGGTAATAGGTTAACAGTAAAACCTCACGAAGCGTGAGTAATACATTCTTCGGTTAAATTTATTGGATTCTATAAAAGGTTTCTCTAACAAGTACGTAATTATTTAGATTAAGTATTTACATAGGTATGTAGACAAGAGTCTCACATTTGTACTTTGAACAACATCCCTTCCTAACTTTCCATAACTTTCATAATATTCTTATTATGTATGAAATAACGTCGGTTAAGGTATTTTTGATCATTCTGTAGATTTTTTCCAATTCTTTACTTTCGCTAAGAAACAAACCTCAGCAAATGGCTTAATTGGGATTATAGTACAAAGATGATGTGAAGTGGAGACGTTCCTGACGGTGTCGCGTATAGTTTGTATATAATTGTAAAAGTGCCCCTGTGGCCTATTTGCAGAATAAATGTTTGATTTTGATTTTTTATCAATTGTCAGAGGATGTCCATGGTCATCTTCACCAACTCAATACCTAGTATAATATCATAATATTTGTTTGTTTGTGTGAAGGAATCTCCATACCTAATGCAACTACTCATCCGAATTTAAAAATGATTTCACTAGAAAACAGATTGAAACATCGGGGTGGACAACTGAACATAGGCTACCGCCCGCGCCGCATCGCTTCCGTTCATTATAATACGAGGGCGGAGCAGCGCGAGCATCTTGTTTATCTATAATATTACACCTTGATAACAGAATGCGTTTTCAGTCATCAAACAAATCCATTATGAATAAATTATCTGTCTATGGATAACAGCTATCAACATTACCTAGGCTTATATGGCAATTGTTGCCTATTTAATATACACGTTTTACGCCGATAAAAATGTAATAGGTATAAACAATTCATGTAGGCAGATAGATGAATCATAGGTATAACAAATTACACACCATGCTTATTTTCTTTTAACCGGGTCTAAAAACAATGTTCTGTGCCACACACAGGTGTGCCACTTTGCACAGGTGAAGATTTTTTGATGAATTAATTTAATGACATACAATTCCACTATGAATGTCAAGTTATTGTTTAATAGGTATGTTGGTACATTGTTCTTTCTTACTCATAACTGCGTTTCTCATTTGCTGTATCATTGAATTAATCCAAATTGTTTTAACCCCCACACATAAAAAGCTTAATCTGTGGCTGGCTTGTGAATTGTGGCATCATAAAAAGATGAACTAATGTTTGCTTAGTGTTTAATTTAAAAATGTGACTTGATCTAGTGTTCTTAGCTAGCTTGATTATGAATCTTTGAAAATATTTAATTCTTGTTATATTAGATTCCTAGTTAGAACAAAAATTTTTTTGATAGCATTTTTTATTGATGTTCTAGATTTTTTTATCAGATGCAAGCCATTTATGATCACAATGGAAGATTTTTTAAAATTTTTTTTTTAAGCATAGCAGCATTACATATATATTAAGTGAGAGTTACTGACTATAGTTATGTAGAAACTTAGGATTATTTCACACATTTTATATAAATTTTCAAAGACCATACATAAATTGTCAGATAAAAAATTGCTAACCATATTATACCAATCCTTTGCTGGCAGTAGTACCTTATTAAGCTGAAATGAAATGAACTTGGGCGCATTTAAATTACAGATAATCAACTCCCCCTGCTTGGGCCTTAGAAGTGTCCCCTTGAGTTGGTGATTAGAGAAAAAGTTGGATAAAACTTGTGAAATGGTCATTTTGGATGAAACTTATTTTGGTGGTGGCAATAAAAGTGTAAAGCCTCCGATGGAAAGTCGTCACTATTGACTATATCAGTTGGTTATTTTAGGACTGTGACTTGTCATTACCCACCATTTGCAGTGAGTTCCCTTCTTTATCATTTAAGGGACAAATGCTGTCAACTCAGTCTGGACCACAGTACCGGTACATAATTGAAAATTGACAAATTAACCTGTTTCAAACATTGACCTTAATGAAAATGTTACAATTGTATATTCCAGGCTTTCCAAGTTTTCATTCACATTGAATAATTTTAAAGTAGATATCTGGGATTCTGGATATCTGGGATTCTAGGAAAAAAATCTCAAAGTGAAAACTATGAATGAAAAACCAACTTCTAGCATAAAAAACAGAATTAATTGTTGCTGAGTGAGCATTGGCTGAGTGGGCATAAATAAAGTTGTTAATCAGAGACATATATATATATATAGGATCTTAGGAACATAGTAAAAAATGAAAATAAAATAAATATATTAAAATCAGTATTCATACTCTCTAAGCTTTCTACATCTATTCAATAAAATCAAAGGTCGGATTTTCCTTTTCACAAGGCAAGCCTGTACAAGGAAATATGGAAATGTTACAAATGACTTATTCTATTAATACCTATTTTTGGGATATGAGGATTAATTTATTTCAGTTCCAGTACTTGTATAATTTGTAACCCATTCATAATTTTCCTGTTATCTATATTGCTAAGGAAAAAATCATAATTATTTCTATTACTCAGTCATATATTAATATTATGCAGCATGCAGCCTATGTTAACTGCTGAAACTCAATAAAAACAAGCTTAGTCATCAAAAAGAATAAGAATTGATAATATTAATCGTCTTTACATTTTCTTGTTCACATGGGAGCCAAATGCTACGGAATTCCTGGTAAAGTTAACGGGAAGATGAATGACCCCAATGGCGCGCAAAAGCATACTGCAAATAATGTGAATGAGGACGATAAGTCATAGTAGAACGTACTGTATCCGTCTTTAAAGCAGATTTAACAGTTAACCAGGCGCATAGCCCGCGGCTTGGTCAACGATACGATTCCGTGAAGATCTGCAAAGTGCAAGCACGCGGCGAAACATCACGTGTGCGCTGCAACGAACAACCTAATCCAAATGTAACTTCATGACCCAAGGCTTTATTACTCAAGTTTCCCTCCAATACCTACCTAGATTTAAAAACTAACCTGTATCTTTCTCCGATTCATGTTCAACTGCCTCCTCATTTTTAGTTCCCAAAAGAAGCTTGTAAATAATGTGTGCTATCGCACAAACTAGGACTGTAAACCCCGCGAGGAGGAATACATTAGAGTTCTGACCGGTCTGAGAATCGACCATTTTCACTCAAAAATCTGCACCAATTAAATACACAAAACGTCTTAAAAACACGACTGCTACAGTCACGCAGCAACAAATTAAATTACTTTACTCTTCAGTCTACTTGAATGGACTGAAGTATGTATTGAGGTGATAGTGAGTCAGTGAGCGAACGAGTGGAGCGCCGGAGCTAGCGCCAGTGTTGCCAGGGCCCTTGGGTTTAAAATTACGTTTCGCTTCTCGAAATGTTCCGCACGAAGGGTTCCGTACCAGTATATATAAAAACGGCAAAAAAATCACGTTTGTTGTATGGGAGCCCCCTTAAATATTTATTTTATTCTGTTTTTTAGTATTTGTTGCTATAGAGGCAACAGAAATACATTATCTGTAAAAATTTCAACTGTCTAACTATGACGTTTCATGAGATACAGCCTGGTGACAGACGGACGGACAGCGAAGTCTTAGTAATAGGGTCCCGTTTTACCCTTTGAGTACGGAACCCTAAAAATCTACATACCACCGAAGATGATCAAATGTCCAAAATATTACTCATGAAACACCATTAAATATAATAATATCATAATTTTTATTTTACTCTAATTTTAATCAAGTCCATATATCACAGGCAAACAAAACACCATTTCAGAGGGACGGAATAGTTCTTATGCAGATAAATTGAGAATTTGTTTAAAATGGCCGACGGTTTACCATAAATTACCTCCCTAACATGGGCGAGTAATCGTTTGTCTGATGCAATTGGGCACAACTGCCATACCAAATAGGTTGTGCTCGACAAAAAATTGAAATTATGACAGAGGCAACAAATGATATGTCTCTGACGCTCTTATACAAAGTTGTATATAACCGTTTCGTTCAGTAGTGGTATTATTATATGCGTGTCGTGTCTGGTGCTCATCGCGTATTATTTATCACCGGCCTGTGTCACCGAAACGTCATCGATGAATAGACTTAATTCAAATTTCGCGCCAATGTATATAGCACGAATAATTATGACACGTCAGAATCGTGTTAATGGATGTATCAGTCTTCTGATTCTGATACATCTCAATGGGGGCTCTCACGTATAAATTCGCCGCTAGAGGCGCTACTGTAGCGTGAGGTCTTCGAAATGTAAAATGTCACTCTTTGTGGTTGCCCTACGCGGGTTAATATCTAATTGGAACAATATGGTGATTATTCTGCAATATCTGAGCTTGATTATGGCAAATATGAGTTACGGGTCAATGACTGTCAGTGATTTGAGACAGTTTTGTCTTTCGGAAACTTATGTCCTACTTTTTTTCCGAACAAAATAGGACTGCGCTACAATGCGGGATTTTCCATATTTTTACGGTACGGTTTTAAAGTATTAAATATGATTTAAATGTAACCTTCGTTCTCATGACCATAATAACCAATAACAATTTTTGACAGCTGGAGCTTACTCGACAGTGGCGCCAACTGGTGAGCACAAAACGATAGCCCTCATTTAGTCAGCTCATCATAAGTCTGTCCCATTTGGTCATTTTCTGATTGGGTGTCTTCTTTTTGTCATGTATGTCGCTGTCAGTGTCAAAAATCTACGTTCATGTTTTAAATTCTCTTCTGAGTGAACCTGGCAATCGAAAGTCACCGGTCAAATTGTTAAAAACGAAAAAAACGGTGCGGAGGGGCTCCCGCGAACCACAAATGAAGTTTTCCCTCTCTTATAAGTGAGACAGAGAGGGAAAACTTCGTTTGCTGTTCACGGTAGCGCCCCTGTTTTCTAACTTTGACGTTGCCGGAATCATCGGCAATACCGATGGGGCCATAAAATACAAAGATTGATTGAATCTATCTACGTTCAGATAGTTATCAAAATCCGCCATATTTTCGTATGTTTTGTAATAATACTAGTGGCTTTGTGAGCTTAAACCACGCGAGTTATTTTTTTTAATTCCCAAAACACTGACTCGACAATAATTCTACATAATTATCGAACCTGTTCACAAAATTTCACGAGAATGGGTTGAGAAATGCGACCTGTAGGTAGACGAGAACAAACCGAAATTCGCCCGCAGAAACTTACAAATTCAGGGTCGAAAAATACATATTTTTTTAATTTGCAGAAACTCACTCGACCAAAAAATATAGACTAATTACCGAACCTGCTCACAAACTATCACGAGAATCGGTTGAGAAATGCAAACTGTAGAGGAAGACAATATACGTTTTAAAAAAATCTTTAATTTCCAAAAACTGACCCGACAAAATATATGTATAAAATTATAGAACCTGCTCATAAAATTTCAGGGGACTAGGATCAGTTGAAAAATGCGACCTGTAGAGGAGAACAAACCGAAATCCGCCCGCAGAAACATGCGAAATATTTGAAAAAAATCTTTGTTTCTGGAAATTTCCCAAAAATAACGCGACAAATAAATTCTATATAACTATCAAATCTGCTAACAAAATTTCAAGAGAATGACTTAAGAAATTCGACCTGCAGGCGAATCACGTAACCTTATGTACTAACTAACGGTAGATAGATTTTACTTACTGACAATTTTGAAGTATAAATGTATGAGGTGACAATTAAAATTTGACATTAAAATCTACCTAACGGTAGTAAAAAGTTTGCGTGATTACCCCGCTGTAGAGGAGGCCAAACGGAAATCCGCCCGACATACAAAAGCATTTTTGTCGAAGTTGAAGGCTTCGTTTCACTCGGTCAAAAAATAAAAACACCAAAATGTAAAAAATAATTGCCTGACTTCTAATCGGCTAAGCTACACTGTTTTATTACTGAGTTCCGTTGCCTACTTTCCGGCGAAAGATTTTTTTTACTTTTTGGTGTTTTTATTTTTTGACCAGGTCAGGTTGATGGAGACTTTACATCAGGACCATTTAAATTGACTTCGTTCTAGTCGCTTCAGTATCTTGATCGAAATATCTTAATGCGATCCATGAAGCAATAGGAGTTTTGGATGGACATCCGTGGTCTTCTTCATCAATTCGCGTTCACCAAATGCTACTTTATGAACGCAAATGCTTGATTTATTACCCAAAATACTAAATTCGCTAAATGTTTCTCTTAAATTTTTGAGGATATCCCTCAATTCCTCATGGATCCTATCATCAGAACTAGATTTTGGTAACAACAGGACTAACCTGGAAGCATATGCTTTCAAACAACGAAAAAAAAATCCAAAGCGTTTCATAAACCGCGGAGTTTTGAGGTAACACAGGAATTAAAAAAAAACAACCGAATTGAGAACCTCCTCCTTTTTTGAATTCGGTTAAAAAATGAATAGTTTCGGCATTATGAAAAGTTACGAAATTTCCCTTAAGAACAAAAATTACTTACATGTTACTCAAGTGGGTCAAAAGTTACGAAAAATGTAACCATCTGGCAACACTGGCTAGGGCGCGAAATATCCTTTTTTTACAACGGCGAAGACAGAGACACATAGAACACCGGCCGGCGGCGTTCATTCAACTCGTGACGTTGGGTTTGACATTTTAAGATCGTTTATAAAGTTAGCTACCCGTAGAGCCAATATTCGCCGTAGAATTGTATAAAAACTGGCCAGAAATACAATCTACAAAAAAAAACGACACCAAACGACACAAATCATAAACAAATCGTGCTGAATTTTTCACGAACGTTGTGAAAATGTGTTAATTGCCCAAAAATGGACCACACTTTAACATCCCGTTAAACATCTCCTGAAAAACATGCCATCTGGTCGGAGTAGAAGCGGCAGGTATTTTTACTTTCCTTATTCCGTTATCAATTATCATACATGAATAAGTAGTCTATACACCCTATACAGTTCCACGTGAGCGAGCAAATCTACTGTGTATCTTGGTCTAAGAAAACAAGGTCTGACAATCCGGATCGTGACACCACATTACGTCACTCTTGACAACAACCGTCGGTAGGCTGATGCAAGGCTGATAACGTAGGTCGCGTCACCCACACCACTAACCCATGTACAGGAGTGCTATCACGAACCACAAACGAAGCTTTCTCTCTCTGTCGCACTTATGTGCAAACTTGCAAGTGCGACAAAGACGGAAAATTTCGAATGCCTTTCACGGTAGCAGCCCTGGCATACCATACCTGGCGCAATATATTATTGTATCATGCTGCGTATGATCAACTAGTCAGTCACATCCTTGTCACATCATATCGCTTGGATGTTGTACGTACTGTAGTTAGTATGACCTTGCTACTGTAGGCTGAGTCTGACCAGCCAAATGCTACTGCCTCTTGTCAGAAGAATGACTGATGTGGTTATTTTTAGCTGGTCAGATCCTTACACTACACAGGTGCGGGTAATTGAAGAGAAAAGGTTGCGTAGACGAAACTGGTCAGCTCTACTCTGTCAACAAGCTGTGCAAGCAAGACTAAAGATTCTTTTCTTTGTGCCTATTTTTATTTATGGCATCATCCCTCTGAATTCAATCCTCTGTAAGATTGAGTTTAGTGTAATGTTATTCTTATATCAAAGATCATCATATCAATAGGGTTGTTGACTCAAAATTAGACTACTCGAAAAGAAACAAGGCAAAAAATATGCCAATCATAAGATTGGCATATTTTTTGCCTTGTTTCTGAATCTTATTTGAATAGTCAAATACCTCAAAAAATAACGAAGCTACTACTGTTTTAATGTACCTGGTTAACTGGCTGACTGGGTAGTTGGTTGGTGTGGTGGTAATGTGGCTTGTGTGGTGCGGGTTTTAGAGAGAGAAAGCGCGACAGAACAGTGACGTCATTGACCACGAGCGCCATAGTAAATGGCGATCGTTTGTTTGTTCGTTATTATTATTATCGTTCCAATACAAAGGTCCGACCGACACACGTTTTATTGCCGAAACCGAAGGTTCGGCTTTGACTCTACTCTAGTTTCGGCCGAAACCGAAACTTTTATAGACGTGTGAAAATCGTCAAATAAAGTGTCAGTGGGCCATTTTTTTAGACATATAAACAATGTAACCAAAGGTCTTATCCTTACTTTATGATTTGATATGACAGTTGTGCCCAATTACGTCAGAAAAACGATTACCCGTCCAAGTTAAGTAAGTAATGTATGGTAAACATAAGGCCTTTTATCTGCTTAAGGCCTTTTCCGCCCCTCTTGGTGGCACGCATATAGGATCTATAGAAATATTTATACTTCGTTTTATAAATATATTGTAATTGTAATTATATTTTATTAAATTAAATGTTTACACAAAACAGTTAAAATTAGTTTTTTTGAACGCATCAAATTTTTTTCCGAACGCAAATTATGAGAATATATATTGGCAACCCTGTATGATTTCATCTCTTTCGTTTACCTGAAGATAACAAGTGATGGCGAACTCATTCCATTCTTAAAATTTCTAGAACGATAGTACGTTTGACGGACAAAGTGACAATTGACATTCCTCATTCCAATTTGAACATTTGAACCATTCATTCCCAATTCGTCGTAGTAATTGTGCGTGATTTTGTGAAATTGAAAGCCAACTTGTGTTTATCTATTTTAAAAAGCTAAAAACAATGCCTAGACGCGGACGATCAGCAAGCCCACCGCCGGCGCCTCAGCGAAGGTATGTGATGTGGAGATCTGGTAATAATGGTTATAGTAGTGATGGAAGCATAACCTCTAATGCACATTATTTTAGGGCTGCGCCTGCTCCAGCCCCGAGCCGTGTTCCGGCCCCTGCGCCTGCATCTACGCCCGCCACGATGACTGCTGCGCCTCAACAGCCCTCTATGTTCGGACAAATGGCTGCTACAGCCGGAGGAGTCGCTGTTGGCTCTGCAGTGGTAAGCATAAAGTATTGTGTTGTTACGTAAACAATCGTCGCCCTTGAAATTGACGAAGATTAAAGTTTCACTTTATGATTTTATGAATTTCGTAATAAAATTACTTATTTCAAAAGGAAGTAATTTTAGAAGTTCTGGTATGGCAGGAAGCCAATTAATTAGGCAGATCACATGTTGTGACGTTATGACACATTGTCTCTGATAAAAGTAAACATGTTTTGCGCAATTTTTTTGGTGTCGTAATATCATAGAATTTTAAATATCAAAAACAGTATTTCATTTTTAAATAATAGTATCAATAAATATGTTTCCTCATTATATTAGCTGCTTCAGAGTGGTCTGTCTATTATAAAATAGCTATTCATATATACAGATCTCTCTTCTAAAGTACAATTAAGATTATTCATTTTATAGCATAGAACATTGAATGAGGTAAATATAAACGCTTTTGTTTCAGGGTCATGTGGCTGGAAGTGCTCTAACTGGCATGTTCAGTGGAGGTGGCAGCAGCGAGCCTGCACCACAACAGGCAGCTCCTGCACCAGCCGCTAACTACAACCAAGGCCAACAGCCTACAGGACCATGCGCCTGGGAGATCAAGCAATTTATAGAGTGTGCCCAACAGCAGCACGACCTCACACTGTGCGAGGGCTTCAATGAGGCTCTCCGCCAGTGCAAAATTAACAACCATTTGTAAATAAATTAGATGCCATATTTATTTTCTAGAATTTTTTGTTTGACATCATGTCTATCATATTGCCTTTTGACAAGATCTCTTGCAAAATTATAGAAGGAATGTGCTGACACAAATTAAGCATATAAAAGGCTAACTTTATGTAAAAACTCCAATTTAGTCACAAAATCTAGCAACTACTCAGCAGTTTCAATTTGAATTAATTTTCTTTGGTTGTTAATAACATACAAATGCTGGTTTAGTTCATCATGTAGTAATTTTTTTGTCATTTTTTTAAGACTTGTGTTGTAGATATATTATTTACAATACAATTGTAAATCTTATTTACGTAATTTAGACAATTCTATAGCAATAAATAAATAAATAAAACCACTCCTAATTATGTTTTATTTCTAAATTATTATATTCTTAGTATGTTATCCAAGTTATAATTTATTTTTAAGGTAATCCAAATGTATGACTTGGAAAGCCCTGCCTGTACTGTCCGAGACACCACTAGGACAGTATTTGCGTGACAACCTCTAATGTGCAAGATGTGCTCTCGCTGTGGCGGATCAGCCAGTTCTAGCCAGTCTAGGTAGATCGCATGATAATTCTTTAATGGTTTGACAATCCCATTAAACCATTCTATTTATATCCGTGATTCTCGATATGATGGTGATTTCTTTTCGCATATAACGTTGAATAATATTTTAATTAATTGTTACCCCACTAAAGGTTTAACGTTTGAAATGTCAGGTCTTTATTGCGCAGTTACATTCATAGGGCAGTTATTGACATCTTGGTTACTGATGCACGTCTTGCTTTTTAGTGCCTATAGATAAGATTAGGTTGCAGGATTATGTTTATATAACCTTTGTGTCGTACTGATGCACGCTAAGTGAGTTAAGTCGTGGTCACTAAATCAGAGATTGCTATCGCTATCGTACTAGGCGCTTTTCGCTTGACTTCGAATGAGATGAGGGTTAGAGATACTTAAGCAGTCTAGTGATTTTTGCCAACATCCGTACATACTAAAGTCGTTGTACAGGGGTAAATTTTTTTGGACATAGGTACATACCGTACATACTCTAAAGTCTGGTCACTTTAGCCCTAGAGCGGTTAATCATTTCATTACCCTGTGGTTGTTTTGTACTAACCATTACCTTTTTTATATTTTTAGTTAGTTTTAGGGTTAAGTACCTTCTTATATATGTTTATGCGAACATTTTAGCCGCAGTCCGAGAACACCATACTCCAGGGCGGAGAGGCGAGCGCCGGCGCATCCGCCGCCGATGGTCGTTCAGCCTCAACGCTCGGTGTTCCGGGATGCTGCCGCTGTGGCGGGTGGCGTCACCGTCGGGACCACCATGGTAAACAAGAGATCCTTTTAAAGTCTGTGAGCAAAAACCTCCAGCGGAGTCTCATGCTCACTGCCACCCCGTTAGGTCTGTAGGTAGGTACCAGTTGTTACGGTTTCCTTTCGGGTTATCAACGCATGTCTCGTGTTTTGTGACCAACACGTTGGCTGCCATAAGCATCACCGGTGGGATCAGAAGCTTATGTTTCAGGATATTGTTTTGCGGTTTTTTTTGGGGACCAGTCAAACTTTGAATGCTATTTTGTAGAGGATACTCTATAGTTACTTATTAAAACTTGACTATTTCGAATTATTATACACCTAGCTTCTGAGGGACTCCTAAAATAGGTAGACCATCATGTAAGTGGGTCTGCCATTTTTCATTCAAAGTTCGACTCTGGCTCCCAAAAAAATCCGCAAAACAATGTCCTGAAAAATAAGCTTGAGACTCCAGCGGTGATGCTCATGACCACACAAAGAAGATTAAACGATCCTACCGGTAATGGTCATGGCCACACAGCGAAGATTAAGCGAACCCACCGGTGATCCTCATGGCATCTCCGTAATAAATAGTGACGCTATGAGCATCACCGGTGGGATCAGTAAATTTGTATGGGGCGTGGGAGGAATACTGTAGGTGTAGTATGGTGGGTAGCCAACGTGTTAAAGGTCATTTAGAATATAATAGCTCCATCTACCCTTTATGCAAAAGGCTTGTTGTCGTATAACCTACATATGAAATCCTTATTTACACCGTGTTCTGCAATGTAAATTAGCTATTCTTCCATAACCTTTGGACCTATTCATCGTCACCTTTTTTGTTGTTTCGGGTTATTCATCTTAGTTCCCTTTACCTACAACCGTTTTGAGGTTTGAACAACCTTTTGATTGACAGGGTCACTTGGCTGGTGAGGCAATCAGCAGCCTGTTCACGGGCCGTCGACGCGAGGAGGTGGTGCAGCACTTGCCGCGCAACTATCGGCTTGAAGAGCCCCCGTCCGGACCCTGCGCCTACGAGATCGCCACGTTCCTGAACTGTGCGGCGGACCACGAGAACTTGGGCGAATGCGCGGCGTTCCACGAGGCTCTTAAACAATGCAAGAAGCGGCATGGTGCGGTTCTCCATATTTCTAAAAACATCGCCACGTAGCTGCGAGATGTGGGAAGGAAGTAGTGCGGCTGTGCCCGAATGGCGCAAGGCGACGCTGCTCGATCGAATGTACGAAAACGTTCCGCTTGCGTGGCGCACGCTGTGTTACCAAGCGGAATATGGATCATCAAACATCTTACAGAAAACCGCAGCTATAATACCTAATAATATAACGCCACTAGTTGCCCTCTAAAGTAAGCTCGTATTTAAATGTAATACTTAGGTACTACGCTTTGTCTGTTTGCATTGCAGGTTTAGACTGAAGCGAAGCGACATAACTACAGCAGTCATCCAAACAACAAATCATTAACAAAATAGAAATTGTATTGAATATATCCATTACACGCATCTCTAACGTAACAAAGTTTTTTATTATCTCCAGAATTAAATAGATTCTTATCGCTCATTTCTGGTTAAACTGAGCCCTTATCTACTTAAGTTTTTTCTTTGGGACGAACTGGATTAGTACAGTCAGCAGGATAGATAGTAGCTGAGAAACGGTCAAAAAATATATCGTAAAGAACCTTTTATTACTGTATATATGATGCCGACTGTACCAGTGTAGGTGCCACGTTTTGCCATGTCCACTCATGCAATCCATTCGCGTTAGCTTTCGTGAACTAACACACAAACCAAATAAAACAAGGTGATACAGTGTGTATATAAAACTTAATATTTATTTACACGAAGTACAATATGTTGTGACATTTTGCTGATAAATAAAAAATATTTTCGCTTCAATTGAAAATAAACATAATAGGTTTCTTTTTCTGGATAACAATAACTATACGAGACACATATACCTGTTCCAAGATCCTGTTATTACATAAATATGTTAACTTAATTAATATAAACATTATTCAATTCAAACCTCACAAAGATCATGACATGGGTTAAGTGAGATGAGAAATCTTTTTTATTTACATTAACATAATTACATTTCTGTACAAGTGTTGTAATAAGTAAATCAGATATTTTACAATTTGGCACATTGAATACTTCGGACAGGGATTGTATGGGTTTGGAGGAAATCATTCGGCGTTTCTAATATAATGCCTGATTCATTCTTTGGATTTAACTGTACCCATGACTCGCGAGCGTCGTCTGCGCAAACGCGTTACAACGAACTTCCTATATCTCTTTCTCTATTGTTTCAATACTGAAAGTGCGATAGAGATGGAGATATTAAATTTTTAATTGTGGTCTTAGCCCAGGTTTATACTGACCGCTAACAACTAACTAGCGACTAACAATAACCAAACGCGATATATCAACTTACGTACAAAACTTTAAGCTCCGCTTGAAGGTAAATTGGACGAACAGCCCTAGTCGGATAAAAAGTTATCAAAATCAGGCACATTTAAGTAAAATGACCTAGCAAAATCTACTGGCACAAAAATGGTCAAAACAATAACAGATAAAATGTAACAATGTTTTCCTTGACCAAGCGTGACTATTGTAACAGTTGACTATCTTTTAGACAGTTTTGTAACAATAAAACAAATAGCGCAAGCGCGAGACGGAAGAAAAACTACCTTTACAGGCTAGTCACCCGCGTTTAGTAAGACTCGAACGGACGACTGCAGTGTTATCTCTTTCACTCTTGCTTAACGTTAGCAAGTGTGAAAGAAATAGTAATATGCCCACGGTCATCCGTTATTACTGTCTACTATAGCCGTGTAGATTTACTAGACAGTCTATGGACGAGACACAGGATACAACAAATAAATCGGCACTCAAATAGACATCATCGTTAACAGTGAAAGATTCGTTCGATTGTCGTACGTTCGCCTTAATCACTAAAATTTACCTAAAGTATATACTTTAACGCTTAAGCTAAATCAGTCTAATTCTTAAAGCGACATTAAACATATGTCCAACAATAAAGCTTGAACGAATGCTATATAATCACCACACTGGAAAATTCATAAGGCCACTAGGTTCATTAGTTTATACAAATATTTATCTTTTACATTACGTATTCATAATCCGGAAAAATAATTACGATTTTACAACGACATTTAAACTAAGTATGTTAATATGGCGGATTGTTACATAATTACATGAAATAAAATCATATTGTCATTTTATGAAATTCCGGCTTAAAAGGGAAATTAGTAATATTCAAATAACGAAAGGCCGATTTTTATGTCGTGTAAGCGGTAGATTCATAGATACTCTACTATATCTTTACTATATCCAAAGGGTACCCATATATGAAATTAAAAAATCGGCCTTAGAATTTGGATTATATTAAATAAGAGAAGGCATTTTCGCGTGTTAGCAACTTAAGTATTCAATGGGTGTTAATGTGCGTATTAATCCATTTGTAACGCATTTTATCAATATATTATTTACCACAATTATTTAACATTTGAATATAAAACATCACAAAAATAATGCACCAGCGCACAATACGAGACGAGAAACCAATGTAAACTTCGGGCCAATCGGAGTCCGAGTATAGAAAAATAATTTAAAGCTTATCACAATTATTCACACTACGTGTAAATCGTAGTATATTTACGTTAAACCTTAGTTTAGCAATAATAACAACTTAAAGCATGCAGTCAAATATTAACTAATATAACTATCATTATGAAGTACAGCTTTTATGTTGAGCTAAACATAGATTCAAATGTATTTTAGCAGTTAGTGTGGGGTCGAAATTTACATAGGTTTTTTCTCTTTGTATAGATAGTCGTAAACTTAATTCTCCTATTGTTTATGCTATAAGAATAGCCGTACATCTAAAAGCTTTTAAGTATTTACAATAGCACGATTATCTCAAATATGACACAAAACCATTATACGTGATGTCAAACCGAGACGCAACATATTCGAGAGAGCGTCAGCCAGTGACGGGGACTATTCTCGAGATTCTTCAGGCATATCGATTTGAAATCGACGCGGGTCAACAGATTGTAACGGGCGTGTGTGCCTCGTCACAAGCGCATTTCCCACAGGATGAGGTGGGCGTCTTTGGGGTTGGGTTCTGCGGCGGGCGTGGGTCTCTCCGCGGCTTCAGCGGTTTGCCGCCAGTCAACATAGCCACGTCCTCCTACTACTGTCACCACTGACCGTCGGGCAGAACTCTCGCCGACTACATAGTCAGCTCCGCGGAGGCTTCGCGCCGCCGTTTTGTTGGCAGCGCGTTCAGGTGCCGATGTTCCTACTGACCGTTCAGAAGCGCTAGAGGAATCAGGCGTAGAGGCTACGGGCGCTAGGCTGGCAGCGCCGGAAGCGCCGGAGCTTGTCCGCGAAACGCCGCGGAGCGCCATGGATTCTTCGCTGCCCGATGACGTGCATAAACTCGAGGCGCGGGAGTCGACCGACCAACTTGATAAGTCGAGACTTCTAGGTCGGCCGGCTCGCATCCGTAGCCGTCTATCAAGCGTACTCACTCTGAACGGAATAGCCGCTAGCTCGGGATCGCTACGCCGCAGCGCCTCACCACCAGATCCGCCGACGTCACTTTCCACGGCGCAGTCTTTCACAAACATGAGATCCCCGTACAAACCGTACACGTCACAGGCGTTCAGGTTAGCACATTTAGGTAGAGTTTTGCTGAGACGAACGTCGCCGGGTTTCTTGCGACGCACGACGGCTGATTGTACGCGTTGAGGGCGGTACGGGCTCAGCTCTTCTGATATTCGCCTTTCAAGTTTGGGTTTCTCAGTATCATCTTTAGACGCCTCCTCCTTGTATTCGTGGAGAATGCTGTTGTCATTGAGGGCAGACTGGTAAGCGCGGGCATTGGACAGATTCCGTCGAACGACGTTAACGTCTACTTCCCTGGTTTCTGGCAGTAATGGAAGCAGGAAACTGACGGGACCGGCATGCGCATGATATGACACGCCTATATGTCCGCCTATGAGTGGTAAACCTTCAAGCTTCGGCAGCGGCACAGTAACACTGACTCCAGCAGTCGTGCCGACCCATAGAAGCCCCTGCACAGCGAGCAAAGCGGAAACGTAAGCGGGCTTACTTCCCTCTCTCGCCCCAATCGTCTTCGCTACATCAGCTGCGATGTCAATGTTCTGCAGATGCTCGAACGTTTCCGCGTGGTACAAGCTCACGTACGTTGAATCCGTGCATGCGGCCCATAGTCCAACACCGGAATGTGCAAGATACCTGACTGATCGGTCGCTGTCGCCTTTGAGTTCTAATATGCGTAGTATTTCGGCTGTTAACGCGTTGATGGCGAACACTCTTCTGCCGCAGGACGCGTAGATGATTCCGTCGACGGGGAGAACACAGTGCACGGGCTTGTCGCCTAGCTCTATAGCTAGGGGTTCCTGAACCGCCCATGAGTCGTCATGGTTTCTCCTGTAGACGGAGACTCGCCCGTTCGCTAATCCAACGAACATCGCATCGCAATGGTACTTGATCTGTGTGACGGGCGCGATTGTTTGTACTTCGGCTAGTTTCTCCTGCTTCTCGGGTTCGACGCCGGAGAAGATGATGATTTTCTTGTCGTCAGTGCCGAGCCACACTGTGTCACCGCATAGCGTGGTCACTTGACGGATCCCTTTGGCGTATTCCATTGAGGTTACCTGGACAGAACGATAGGCTATTTCAGTAAAAAAGGTATTTGGGGCCATTTGAAACAGTTTAAAAAAAATTGTCTTCTACTGTGCTTCTTTATTTACTTAAGCGTACATACAGGTTTACAACAGTGATAAGTCATAAATGAATTTCAAAGCCGGTCACGACTATGCGTGAATTGCGGCGCGGCAAACGTTTTATTTGTTCATTGCACGGTCGAGACGCGCAACGCAATGTGGTTAGCTGGTATCACACGCAATGTATTAGGAAAACTGCTGCCGCCGCCGCTCGAAGTCGTGGATGGCCGTAAGGGCGATCAGGTATTTTGGAGCGACTGCACTTGTTGTGCTGTCTGCTGTGTTGAATGTTGTAAATACCTTGGTGTCGAGGAGCTGCAGCGTGACGAGGGTCTTGAGCTTTGCGGCGCGGTGCGTGAGCACGGCCACGTGGCTATCAGGAGCAGCGCCGGCCGCGCAAAGCCAGAGTAGTGAGCGCGCGCGACGCATTGGAGCGCCGCGTGATGTTGATGATGATGTGTAGAAGCAGCCGCAACGGACCTGGGATAAAAAAGGGGCGTTGTTTATTTTCTGCAAACCTTTTTGACGCCAATGACGTATATATGCGCACCATCGGTTCGAAGCTAACGACGCACACATCCGTCACGGCGTCCAGTGCAATATCAATTATCAACCTGAATGCGTTTATATAGGCGTGAGTGTGACAGCGTTTGTATTTGGCAGAACACCGAACTGAAAAGATCGAGAATACTGGAAACAGAGGGGGAAGGTTTCGATGCCTCGGGGGCAGCAGGTTTTGGAGAGTTAATGCTCTTATCAAATGCCAGTCATTTCCGTGGATTCGCAAGTTCAACCTTCATAAACTAGCCTGTTTCGTTTTGTCAATAATTTAAAATGGACAAGCACAAACACCAGTGTGATCATAGTGAGCGTTTTGACGTAAACACTACCCCCCTTATTAATAAAACGTCCATAAAACCTATTTTAGTTAAACAGCCGCTAAAATTCATTTGTCCTTATCTGTCACTTTGACATTTATGAATGGATGGAAGGACAAGGATGAAAGGAACCAACACATTTTAGTTAGCAGAGGTTTGTTATCACGTTTCCTGTCCACCCGGACAGGTGGACCCAATGTGGGGTCATGCACCTTTTTTTCCGGAGTCCATACTCCCACTAAGGCGTCACGCTGCATACTGGATGCACAGTCGAACTGCCAGTTAGAGTTGTAACATTGTCAGATCGTTTGTATGGGGACAGTTAACGTGTTATGTTATGTTTTATGAATAAGGGGATACAAGTCAGCAAGAGGTTAGGTAAGACAGCGTACTCACCTCGGTGAGATACTTGGAGGAGTGCACCGGCGTGGCGGCTACGAAGAGTGGCATCTTGTGCGCGGGCGGGTGCGCGGGCGCGGGCAGCCGCCAGGCGGGCGAGTTGGCGGAGGCCTGGGCGAGTTGAGCCAGGCGAAGCTCCGTGGCCCACGCGAGTCTCGCGCCGGGTTCTTGCGCGCGGAACGTCATCGGCTCCTCGCGGCCCCGGATCGTCAGTTGTAAGCAGCACGAGTCCACCCACGCCATTTCGTCGTCTTTTTTCTGGAAGCATAGGGAAGTTAACCTAGCCGAATCGGTTCCGAGTAGCACATTAACATTTATTGTTTATAACAAAACAACGCAACAAATGTAAGCCGTATGAAAACTAGTCAAATGGTCATCGTGCGACACGATGGTATTCTAAATTGACAGTCCCTGCAGTCCCTGCCTCCATCCCTTTACAACCGAAAAATCACAATTGAGCAAAATCATAATTGACTTTAATGACACTAACGCTAGCTCAATATTATAGGGTTCTATGTTACATTTTCAGCATGGTCAAAATTAGATTAGTATGTTCAAATTGAAACATGCCCTGTAATATTGAGCCAGCAACTTGTTAAAAAACCGGCCAAGTGCGAGTCGGACTCGCGCACGAAGGGTTCCGTATCATTATCTATAAAAACGGCAAAAAATATCACCTCTGTTGTATGGAGCCCCCTTAAATGTTTATTTTATTCTGTTTTTTAGTATTCGTTGTTATAGCGGCAACAGAAATACATCATCTCTGAAAATTTCATCTGTCTGACTATCACGGTTCATGAGATACAGCTAGCCTGGTGGCAGACGAACGGGCGGACGGACAGCGAAGTCTTAGTAATAGTTTTTATCCTTTGGGTACGGAACCCTAAAAATTTACAATTAAATGTAATTCGAGCTCACAATCATTTCATTCCGGGTGTAAAGAGACATGATGCTTGTGTAATCGTCATTGAGATGTTACCTGTATACTCTGCTGTATGTTCTGCAGCAGCGCTCTGAACATTTCCGGCGCGAGCTCCTGGTACGGCGTCTTCAAGGAAGCGGCGAGGTCGGCCATGCGCGACACCGTCTCGTAGTCGTGCATTAGCGTCGACATCTCGTTGCAGAGAGAGTCGCCGGTGGCCGACAGAGTGCTGCTAGAGTTGGAGCGGACACTGCCGCTGCGGTTCATCCCTGGAATGGAAGTATGGTTAAGTATGATGGAAATTAACTAAAAGGGATTTGCATCAGTAGAAGCGCAATTTACAAGGCAAAAGGGGAGTTGTGCTAGATTTAAGCGTAGGTATACTATGTGTTAGGGTTGTATTCCATTTATCCAATTTCTTTGTCCAATTCAATATACATTTGAGTAAAGAAATTGGATGATTTCATCAAACTTGGTTGGAACACCACATTTGATCAAATTACGATTGACAAAAAAAATTGGACAATAATATTGGATAAGTGGAATGGGACCGTCAAAGAAATTTGATCAAAGATTGGACACAGAAATTTGATATGGTGGTCAAATATCTTTCTCCAATTTCTACGTCCTATCTTTGATCAAATTTACATTGGATAAAATTTATTGTCAAAGAAATTTGATATCCTTGAGCAGGTGACAGCAAAACCGACACTTTGATCAAAGATTAGATGGCATTAAAATCAATATGGTTACGCATGAATAAAACTATAAACTTGCACAAAGATATTGAATAAATGGAATGAGCCTTCAAAGAAATTTGATCAAAGATTGGACAAAGAAATTGGACAAGAGGAATACCACCCATATTAACTATCTCGTAGACCATTAACTTTCTTAGGTTCATATGTAAGATGAATATACTAGTAAAAGAGTAAAAAACAAAAAATACCTACACTAAATAATCTGTCCAGAAAATAACCTTCAACGAACGGATCTCAGGGATATCACAGAAATATGACAAAACAGACACCTGGCAAAACTATTCTAATAGATTACCGTATCATAATTCATCTCGCTTTGCGCTTACTGACAACTAATGCAGCGTGCAGTAAAACTACACGCGGAATCATATCCTGATGGTGGCGCAGTGTGGATGCCTAAAGGCTTGGTCACACAGCGTGCGCGACCGCTGCCCTCCGGAACGTACGGTAACAGGTTAGTGAGGCCACACAGGCTGCGCGACGCGAGCGGGGGACGTTATTATACATTCCGCCGCGCAATGCGCGGCGCGGCGTCCCGCTTCAGTTACTTAAGGAACCTTTTCTCATAGCCCACAAAGTGAACGATACTCTCTACATATACATATTGGAAGGTAATTGTATATGTAGTTTAAGATCAGATAAAATATAAATGACATAGATTACATATAAATACCATTAAAAAAATTAATATTAGGCAGCTGGGCTTGCATTACTTAAGGAACCTAGGACGTTGTTCGGTGTGTACCTTGCGCCAGTACCCGGCTGAGCGTGGGCGAGGTGCCTGTGTCCAGCACCTCCACGTCCTGCACTGGATGCGCCCACTTGAGCCCGAGCCGCTCCGCGTCGTCGCCGCCGCCCACCGACACGCACACCACCAGGTCGTTCAGGAGGAGGAGGCGGCGGGGCTTGCATTTTGATAACGCGCCTGATTGGTTGAATTCCTGTACAAGAAATATATGGTACGTAAGCATAGGGTTACTACTGGATGAGACTAGTGAGGGACCGGGATAAGTATCGTAATAGAAGAGAGGCCTATTGTGGGCAATTACAGGCTAAAGATGATGATGATAGGAGGAAGGGACCCGTAAAAACAAGAATGTGCAGTCTGCTGCTCGTTTTAAACATACGTAAATCTGGGTCAAGCTTTCAAAAATCTCCGTTAAAACCAGGAAACGTTTTGTAAAGTCATATATTTGGAGTTTGGAGTATAGCTTTATACGGCAGTGAAACGTGGATACTGACACAAAGAGAGAGGGAGAGATTAGAAGCTTTTGAGATGTGGTGTTGGCGTAGAATGGAAGGCATAAAGTGGACGGAAAAAATAACGAATGAACAAGTGTTGCGAAGAATAAAACAAAAGAAACAAATACAACCATAGAAAATATGAGAGGAATAATGATGGGTCATCTGCTAAGACATGACCTTTTCCTTAAGGCCATTATAGAAGGGAAGATTGAGGGAAAGAGAGGAAGAGGAAGGCCAAGAAGAAACTACTTCGAGCAAATAAAAAAGAAGGCTAAGGTCATGTCATATCAGAGAGTAAAGGAAATGGCAGAGGACAGAAACGGCTGGCGATTGCTCCACCGACAACAGTAAACTCTTAAATAGAAGAGAAGAAATCTGGGTGAGCTCGGCTCCATATACTAGATGCTGGGCAAGTAATGTAAATCCATTCGCAATAAAATAAAGAATTAAAAAATACGTCTCGCCGTTCATTTTATAGCGTTTTCCTAATTTTAGACAGCAGGTGAACTGCTCCCACGGTCTGTTATCATTACTAAACTTTAAAAGTCGCCAAAAAAAAAACCATATAATGTGATACCAAAAAGAAGAAATTTCAGAGCAAAATTTACTAAACAAACTTGTAATATGTAAATTGTAATTTGGAAGGCGTGTTCGATTCGGTGTTCCCAAATAGCGCGACCTGAAGACACTGTCAAAGGCAATAGAAACAAACGTTTCTACTCGGCGACTTCAATGTTTGGATTAAGATATCGTAGACGAAACGAAAATCATATACTTTTCTCTATGGATCCTCCTTCAACTGAACTCTTATGAAATAGACCAGTCACGTGTCGCCACTAGTGAACTCTTATGAAATTGGCCAATCACGTATCGCCGTTACTGAACTCTTATGAAATTGACTAATCACGTGACGCCGCGGACATAGAACGAAAGACATCAACGAGCCATCAACCCATGTGCCTAATCTGCATTTCTGCAGTACAGTTAATTATTTCGGGTTGTTTAATTAATTTCCGTTGACTCGTAGAAAAAATAGTGTATGCAATAGTTATATAATTAGCTTTTTAAATCTCGAATCTTACTTAGACCATTCGGCAAGCCTCGTGGTCTAAACGCGTTCCTCGACTAAAAAAGCATACATTTTATAACGATTGCATAAACTACTACTATAACGAAGATATACGGTGTATGGGCGGTAATAACCCAGAAGATTTAAACCACGTATTTTTGACGACAGTACGAGTAAATAATGCTATATCAACATGGATCCAATTATGTGTCCGAATTAGATTACTATTTCAGTACAAATTTAATAATATTAATTGACCGCTTCTTTGTGAACAAAACCTTACTTCAGGTAGGCTAGCACAACTTGCTGCCAAGTCGTATCTCGCGCGACGATTCCTGTCTCGCTCAAACTGTGCGGAATAGAAAGAGGAGGGTAGATTTTTCTCTACTCGCGTCGCGTCGCAGCGGCAGTTGTGCTAGCCCCGCAGAGAGTGAGCGAGTTTAATTAATCTCAAGAGAGAAACAGAGAGCGAAGATTTTAATTTTGGTGACATCAATCTCAAACTATTAGCCAGTTATCAGTGAAGGTAAATAGATTGCACCCTCGCGATTGAGAACAAAACAAAATTAAAGCCTAGTGTTAGCGATAAGAGAGAGAGCAAAGCTACTTGTGATTAAAGTGTCTAAGATAAAGATATCATAATTATTTAAAGCACTGCGCTGTATTTTAGTTGCAAGTCACATCCTTTTATCACGACGAAAAAATTTCGATAGTGAATCCTTTTTGTAGGATAAATAACAAACTTAGTTAAGTGAAACTGGCTAGTAACCATACAGTTAGTGCGTCTGCGTGTAAAGTAGCAGGTGGCTACGTCACGCCTTTAGGGTGTTGTAGAATTGAGATTTTTTAATTTGTTTTAAATAATTAATATCTCTTAAATTATGGATTTTTCGACTTGATGTTATATTACTTGATATACTCTAATTAGGCTCTAAAATAGTTCGTTTAAATCTTTCGGGTTATTAACGCCCACTGTGTATAATAAAGCATGTCTCACGAGTTGCGTCAAGTCGTCCTGCCGCAGCAGATGGCGCTTGTCTGCGCGCGAGGCGAGCAGGCGCGCGGCGCCGAAGCGCGCCGCGCCGCCCGCGCCGCCCGCGCCCGCCACGCCGCCACGCGTCAGCCGCCGCAGCGCCGCGCGGAATGCCTGCACATACAATACTTACTTGTATGGGTATCACCCATGACTCAGCTTTTTAGGGTTCCGTAGCCAAAATGGCAAAAACGGAACCCTTATAGTTTCGTCATGTCCGTCTGTCCGTCTGTCCGTCTGTCCGTCTGTCCGTCTGTCACAGCCGATTTACTCGGAAACTATAAGTACTACAGTGATGAAATTTGATGGGAATATGTGTTGTATGAACCGCTACAAAATTATGACACTAAATAGTAAAAAAAAGAATTGGGGGTGGGGCCCCCCATACATGTAACTGAGGGATGAAAATTTTTTTTTCGATGTACATACCCGTGTGGGGTATCAATGGAAAGGTCTTTTAAAATGATATAAAGTTTTCTAAAAAACATTTTTCTTAAAGTGAACGGTTTTTGAGATATCAGCTCTCAAAGTCGTAAAAAGTATGTCCCCCCCCCTCTATTTTTATAACTACGGGGTATAAAATTCTAAAAAAAATAGAGGTGATGCATGCTAATTAACTCTTTCAACGATTTTTGGTTTGATCAAAGTATCTCTTATAGTTTTTGAGATAGGTTGATTTAACTGTAATTTTGGTTAAGTTATTTTTGCTGTTTTATAGATACTAGTACGGAACCCTTCGTGCGCGAGTCCAACTCGCCCTTGGCCGGTTTTTTAAATTATGATTACCGCTATCTGACGGGCCCGGATATTTCAGGGATAATTTCCGGCCCCTCGACTCTAGAGGGGTACAAAATGGGGGCGGGAGATCTACGGGCTCATCTAATAAGTCTAAGCACAATGTCGAGAGTTTCTTGACAAGTGCCGGAATACGCGGGAAGAGGCCGGTCATCTCCGGCCCTGGGAGACGATTGGACAGGACAATCACATCAGCCGCCTAGCGTAATAAAATTATAAGAATAAGATAAATCTTGTTATAGGAAGTCGAATTAAGTTGATGTAAATTCATGACCATGTAAAATAATTTTTATAAAATATTACTTTTAAAATTCATGCATATTTTATCTGTGCTAAAATTTAGCAAAACGGTAGCCGCCATTACGAATGTCAAGTGCAACGTCATACAGCACTATAATGCCGGATCAACACAATAGGTGATGATAGCACAACGTATATGAAAATATGTCTTTCGCCCTTTTAACGCATAATCGCTTCCTGTACGTTGGGTATAATTCTCTTTCTACGTAGCCTATTGTGTTCATGCGACTTAGCGGCTCTGTATTTGAGACTTGTGAAAGACAAATCGCATAGTTTTTTCGACATCCGATATTTTTTACGAAAGAAAGATAATCGATTCGAATCGATCGAAATAAGAAAAAAGAATAATAACGAAGCAACAATCTGACATAAAATAATTGTTAAATATTTAAATTAACAAAAATGCAACTACTCACATAGACAGATGCAATTGTACCTACTCGATACACAAGTGACGGATTGAACAACGAATCGGTTGAACTGTGATTTTGTTAATCACTATTTATCGCCCTATGACGTCTCCTAGAAATGGCGGCGCGTTTTCGAGCGGACATTGAAACTGCAAATTTTAATCTTATTGTTTTAATATTCATAGGTTCTACAAAATTGAAATAAAAATTCCACGTGGTAATTGTAATAATGTACGTAACGGATTAATATAGGCCGCTTTTCAAAAATACGTGTAAGACCCTATTCTAAGGTTGAGTGACGCGTGCCTTAGGACTGGCAGCTAGAATGACCATATCTGTTCTGAATCCTTAAAATTCACTTACCAGATGTCCAAATACTTACTAGTTTTCTGTTTGTGATATTAATATTTTTTCCTGATACTGTGGGATAAAAAACATATTTTTTAAAATGTACAAACCTGGGTCCTTTCCGCTTCCCGTTTTCTTTCATTTAGTGCGTCAGCTAGAGCTTCTAATCTCGTCAACGCCCTCTGTAAGGCCACGCGATCAGCGTGTCCCGGTGGCGTGTGTTTTAATAAATCCTGGAACAAAATAATAAAATAAAAATAAAACAAATGATAATTCAGACATCTTCTCGAATATTTACCGTGTTTGATACAAGTAATCAGTCGATGAATCATGAATATATGGGCAGCCTTGGAAAATATGTATTTAATTAACTAAATGGCAAAAAATAGAAAGATGCCCCTTTTTTCGATCCACCGGTATCGTAACTCGATTAAGCCGTTAAATTGCAATAAAACGCAAGTTGCTCAATTTGCCAAATTACATATTAAATAACATACAAAACATCCTGTTGCAAAGGGCTTTGCGCAAAGCCGACAGATTTTACAGATTACAGATAAGTACATACCACATTGCTAAATAAGTGAAATACTTTTAAGATTTAATGTGGGTCGAAAGATTATTTGTAATCATTAATTGGGGAATAACAAGGTTGTTAATTTTATCGGTTCCAATGAAAGCGCTTACAATTGCAAATTTGCTTAAATAATCTGTGCTACATAAGGAGTTGACGTCTTAATTTGTAATTACCAAACAGAACACGATGTGTGTCGTGTGATTAAAGGGTGGTATAGTATGACAAGTTTTTGCTGACTGACAAGCATTTATCACAGATTTACGAAGGCCAATTTAATTATACTGTGGTCGTTTATATTAGCCTGTATAACGAGAGGCTATTATTCATTACATAGTAAGTAAACAACGGTGACTAATGCCCTAAAAGCCCTTATTCGTCAACGTAATCTTTAGCTAAAATGGTGGCATAAAACTGTTTTATCGACACGGGGGTCTGTAAGAATGACAAAACATATTCAACAATATTTTGTTAAAGCTTCAAGTTTCGTTCGCAAAAAGCAATAATTTGGTCAAGCACTAATAGTAGTAACAGACGTTCGAACATGTTCGCACGTCTGTTCCTATCATAATGGATTCTATCATTTAAAAATAGACATTGTACAGTCGCCATCAAATATATCTGTACATGCACTTTAACGCCTTGACAATAGAGTCGTGTTCAGATATTTGTGAGCACCTCATTCGCTCCGATATATCTGATGGCGACTGTACCCGCCTGGTTTTTGCCTCTGATTGTGTTTTTGTACTGTACTGTCTTTTAATTGAGGTGTACAATAAAGAGTATTTGTATTGTATTGTACCTGTAGGAACATAATAAACTGCGGGAACCGCTGCACCGGTTTCACCATCAGTCCAAAGAACGAGAGCCGGTCGTGCGCGCTGATCTGCTTCACCTTGAAGAAGTCAGCCAGCGCGCTCTTCCGCTTCGACTCCATCTTGGCCAGTTCCATAGCGACGGAGAAGTTGTTGATGAAGTCCGAGTATACGTCCAGCACCACGGCTTTGGAGAACGCGTTTAGGAAGACCTCGCCTGTAACAATATTCTTCGTTTAATACAATCCCTGTACGGATGCCCCTAATATGGGGTCATGCACCTTTTTTCAGGAGTCCTTGATCCCACTACTGTCAGTGGGACTTGTGACATTGTTAAATCATTTTATATGGTGACAGTGAACGTGTTAACAAATGTATACTAATAACAAGCTCGGAAATAACAGATAACAGACCCTAAGTGATGCGGACCCGCAAATCATTGGAACACTCGCTAAAGCTCTTGCCGTCTAATACACACTCGGCGGGCTAACCGTTCTTGGCCTAGAGTATTATAAAATCCAGTAAACATAGAAAGAAAAACCAGGAAATTAATATGTCGTATTTGAGAAACATAGCTGCGTAATAATAATCTCATTGTTAATGCAATCATAAAAAAAAACTCGGTGCATATGTCGCTCTTCAAGTTTCCATACATAGTGTCTATAGCGTATTTAGTCTTGTCAATAATCTCATTGCAAACATATTATATTGCAATTTTTCACGCAGCTGCTAAACCGATTACAAAACGGGTGGTCGCCGATCCGTTTAATCTCGCGTTGGCTGTCAGCAATGTTTTTGACAGTTGACTCGATAAGTGACGGTAATCCAAGGTCTTGAGCGCAACCTTGTAGTCAGGTCACTAATCATTACACAAATTGATACATTGTTGTGTTAAGTTAAATAAAGTCTTGTCAAAATATTAACTGTATTGAAATATACTATAAATATATATTTATAAGGACACTTAAAAGTGCCTTAATGTATAGTTGAGGTCAGAAATAAACCCGCACAAATAATAAAAATAATTTGTGTTAAAAACAACAACATACCAAGTAATATAAAATGGCAGAAGAGCGCTGATGAAAAGTAGACCAAGGGCCATCGACAACGTAAAGTAACAACAAAGTCTGAATGTAGTAGACGCGTTCGAGCTTACGCAAGGTCTCTAACTTTAGCAGATTTCAATGCCCCTTAAAGCCGTATACCATTGAAACTCGTAACTTCACCTATGGCGCCTATCTTTGCCTGGTTTCTTTACTATTTTCATGTTTCGGTTTAAATTCGTGTTTGATTGAAACTATTGAAAATTGGCGCGTAGTCGACGACGAGGTTGTAGGAGAAGATAGGCATCATAGGCGTATGGAGCATATGAATTCTTTCTCTCTCGTGTATGTGAGTAAAACTTGCACAGATAAAGGTTCATAACGTACCTATTTTTTCATCGCGGTCCCACGTCCGCGCGCAGTCCGCGAGTGCTGTACGGAAATGTAGGTGGCACTGCAGTATGTCGGGCAGTCGGTGAAAAAGTGTTTGTATCTTCGATGAGTTTAAGATCGCGGGGCTGCTCTCTTCTAGGGGCTTTTTGTAGTCCTGCGAAACAAAGATATAAAGTTAGAAAATTGACGACTAGCTTCGGAAAAAGGCTACGGTCTACTCTGCTAAACGGAATCATCTGTCATCACAGAATCGAGCATACTGAGAATACAGCGATGTTTTATATCAAATACGATTAAAAACATTGTGTGATTTGTGTGTAATGTGCAGTAAGCGGATTACAAACTCAAGTAATTAAAAGCCTTCTAATAGTCTCACGTTAGCAATCGCCTTCTTACTACCCTTACTTTTATATGTAAATATAATGCACAAGTGTGATTAACAACTCGCATTACCCGGACGCGGCCGCAATTTCACTGTGTATCGGTGCGAAAGACGGATCGAAGTATTTTTGCAGACATTGTGGGGATCGAAGAGAGACAGGTTATTTGAAACCTCGCAAATCTATTACTTATGAGTTCGAAGAGGTCAAATTTTCTCGCAAATTCGCTAAGCTATTTTACATAAAACATTTATCTTAAAATCGTTTGCATAACTAATAATATGTCTTGTGTCGTACTGTCACGAAAATGAATGATTAAAGCTAAGTTAATCTCATCTAACTAGTAAGGCAACTTAAAAGCAGACTTGCCAATATCCCCGCCATACGTAAATACAACTTGTTAGTATCACCTTGTACTTTGTCGCGTGACGTGATTGTCAATAAAAAAACGTCTCAAATCGGAGAACGTCATTTCTAGAAATACACCTCATTATAAGTGAGGTTGTCGAGTGCAAATACATCACCGATGCCTTGAGTTTGTATTGATCTTAAAATAGATCTTCAAACGGAGATATAAAGTTTAAATTGCTATACATGTGGTTAGCTACGTCTAGAGCATCAATCGGCGATTCCACAATCAAACTAACTATAAATTACGTGGCTTGGTATCCAGCCCCAATTCTAAATAAAGTTTTATTGCAGTTAGTCTGCAGCCTGGCATGGCGTTCGCTCATACATAACTAGAAAAAAATCAGTAATCTAATTTCGCTCTACTGCCAAAGCGCTTTGTAGCATGAAATTCAGTATAAGCATGTGCAGTTTATGTCTCCATGATTTAATTAATATCAAATAGCAACTACTTTGTAATCACCCGCTAAATACATGTTAAATGGAAAAATTATCTCATAACACTTTTTGTTGACACGCTGTATTTCTATTGCCAAAAGAAATATAGAGACATTGCTATCACGTCTATAATACTACTTATTCCAACTTATATCGCTCAAGTTGCATAAGTTAATATACCGCTGTCTGTATGCTGCCTAATAACATCGTTTTATGCTAATACTTAATTGATTATAATATAGCACATATTAAACGATCAACTGCTGACCTTGTAACAACATAAGCTAAGCGTAAGCTTATGCAAAACTACCAGGTGGTAATATTAAATTTAACGGTCCATCGTTTAGATCATATAATGAGTTTTGCTACATTACCAAGTATACACATGCTTTATACCACCAATAAACGTCACAAATAATATTAATACAACTAGACTAGAATACTTGTATTAGGAAATCTCGCGAATAACTTTGCACAAAAACGATCTTTATTTTCGGGATATTAAAATGCATGAGTTGCAAATATAAATGAACTTACAACCGTTACGTGATCGACGATAAGTATTATAATTTTATTAGATAATATATTGAAGAAAGCGGTTTATAATCAGTTATGCAGTGACGAAAGTATGAATACAGTGTACAATGGAAACTAATCTCTTTCTGAATGCGCGCAGACGCCGTGGCCCGACTGTTTGTATTTATGGTGCGCACACAATAAAATCTGTTCACAATCGCAATAGTTAACGTCACATTATAATGGCGGCGACGTTTAATAAAACAGTGACCTCCAGCAGTTTGCAAATACTGCCTATTCAAACCTGCCCCACTTCCTAATATGCAAAACTATATAACATGTGAATTGTGGGCGAAACAATAACAAAAGTGGGCCAGGCAGGTTTTCAAATTTGCATATGTTGAGATTTTTGACAACCTCAATAATCCACGGCTGCTAGTTTTGAGAATCATGAAAATTCATTAGGTGCATCAGTTGTTTCAATGGAGAAAGGACATTTTAAAGCCGTAAAAACTTATTTGAAACTAGTGTAAAGGAAAATTCGAGTTGACACGAAAACCTAGCTCGAGCACAATACCTTTCAGGTCTGGAGAACACAAACTGCTTTAAAAGAAAACAAAACCAAATAAGAGAGAAAACAAGCAATTAGCTTAACAAAATAAAAAGATGAAATGTTTAAAGGGAATGTAATGAGCTTAAATATTTCTTTCACCCCATAAGTATCGTAACGGTCTTTTAAGAAACAACTGGCATATTGCGTAATTCAAAGAGAAATTCAGTAGCCGTTTTCAATCAACTTTTATAGGTTGAAGAAAGACCGCAAGCGACTTCCCGAGCGACTAATCTCGTTACCCAAACACCTGAGTACGCAAGTCATAGTTTTGCAACTGTCAGCTTACGATTTAATTAACCGCCGTGTCATGTCACACCTCCGTACCGAGCGAAAATAAAAGTCGCGAGGTGTGCGCTCGGCTGACAGATTGCGTAATAACGTATAATAGTTATAAGAGCGAATAATTGCCGGTTATTCTGCTATCATTCTAAGCTACTTCCTTCCCGATCACGAATTTCTCCGGAGTCATGAGAAATGTCAGCGTGTGTTATTCAGACGTCGGCCGGATCGAAGATGTGTAGATAGCGCAAACCAGTTTGCGAACAGTGGCTTGTGTTAGCCGGTTGACGGTGCTCAGTTTGACGTTGTTGCGTAAAACAAATATTTGAAACGGTCGTGTACGGCTAATTACAGATCATTTGCGCGAGATAAATATTGCCAATTTTAATTGTTAAACCTGCATGTGTTCGTTACATGTACTAGAACTTGCAATATGCTATAAGTAATCGACTATATGCGCCGCGTTCCAGATCTAATACCGTTTTTGCTTATTAAGAAATACTGTAATTGAAATCTACACGAGTACGAGTATATGTATTGCAAAACTGTAAATGCCAAAGGTTGTTCATCGGCGTGGTGGTAACAAAAACATATAAGCATTACTATAGTATGTCTGTAATTACGAGAACTTCTCGTAAAGGCAAATAAGTGGGGTATCATTAACCATGTCCAACTGTTAGTTTTCAGGCACTAGGGAAATTTTGTAGAAGTAGCTATGAGTGAGATTTCTATCCTTTTATTTTAAGAGTTATTGTTACTCCTACGTAGGATTACGTTTTAATGCCGTTTTTTTGGTTTGTTGTAAGGCTGAGTGTATGTTCTTTCTTGCTTGGTACCAGCGTGGGGAGAAATTACAACCTCTTAGAACAGTCTTCGGGCTCGAGCAAAATCGTTTATTTTGGCATAGGAATGTTGTGAAAGTAAGCGAAAAAACTACAGACCCTGAGATGTATCAAGTGCTCATAGAATACTACTTATACGTGTTACTTATATTCTAGCGATTGAACTGTTTACATTTGCCAGCCGTTGCAATATCGCGACGTACGAGTTTTGGCTATGTACGATGGTGGCGATAACGTACCGGCGCCGAAATCGCAACTAAACCGTCCGCCTCAACACGTCCAGTAAGTATATATAAGTTTATAGTTTTCTGTAGAGAAACTTGTGTTTATATCGAAAACTGCTTAAGTTGACGGCTTATGTGCTTACGGAGGCACTGCAGACTCGTGATTTACGATTTCTGGCTATGCATGATGACTATGACGGCAGCGACAACGTACCTCCCGCCGCCGCAACTAAACAGGTACGTCAGACGACTATAAACTTGTGTACTTACTGGATAATCAGTACGTCCAGTAACTATACAAGTTTATAGTTTTCTGTAAAGACAAACTACTTAGGTTGGGTTGCACCAAACCGTCTGTAATCGTAAGCGGTGTTCGTTAAAATCTGATTGTATGGAAAGTTTGACAAGTTTCTTTGGGATGACATCTGCAGGCGCCATATTTGACGATGACCGGCCTGTGATCGTATGTTGGTGCGACCGACCCTTAATGTTAGTATAGAAAACTTACGTTGACCAGCCTCTGTAGAGTCGCGACGTACGAGTTCTCGCTATGTATGATGGCGGCCACAACGTGCCGCCGCCGCAGCTGCACCGCCGTCAGCGCGTCGGGCGGCGGCGCGAGCGATGGCGGCGCCACGCGCCCGCCCCGCACCTCGCCGCCGCACGAGAAGAGGTCCTCTTCCAACTGGAATGTAAACATTGTTGTTAACGGCTAAGGGGCATTTGCTGCTCATGGTTTGCGGTTACGCTGTTTCATCCAATACTTAAGAATTATTATTGCTATCAGAAGGTCTATTGTGCACTAATAAAATCCAATGAACTTCCAGGGATATATAGGCTACAACAGCGCATTGACAGATGCCCTGCGTCAGGCATTTGTGTGCTGTATTCTAGATCAATCAAGTTATCGCCGTCTAATAAGGATTGGCTTATTGCGAGAGCTGTGAGATGACTGCTAGAATGAATCGTACTTGTTGTAATTGTAACGACTTTGCTCACACACTGTAACCTGTAAGAGTAGAACTGATAAATATGAATTGTATAATTTATTGCTTCTATGTAAGTAGTAAGAGAATGTCGTTGTCGGCTATTGTTATGGGAGAAGAATGGTTTAATTTAACCAAAACTTTAAATTCCAGGAGTTTTTTTACTGAGCAGATCTTAGTGAATACGTATTCAAACATATGGGAACTCAGACATCTGTCTCCCGGGCTATTCTTAGAGAATGCGGCTTGGTTCGCTTTTTCATCCATCTTAATTATAACGATTATGAGAAATCAAGCATTTAGCGTGGATTTTTAACATGTCTGAATTTAAGATAAGCATGAAATAGCAAGCACGCACGCTAATAAATCTAAACAGTGTCAGAGGACAGGGCACATCCCATGAACGACCACAAACAGACAACTCATGCCAGTTAATGAAGTGTCGTGGTTATGCATTACGGTATCAGTGCTTATGTGCTTAAGTCATGCTAAGGCTTAGGTCACCGCTGGCACACACAATAACTGCATAATTGCATCCATTACTGAGCTATGCAACATGCGACCGAGATGCCATCGCGCTACATGTGCACCGTGTTTGCTAAACAAAGTCCCACGTCAACCAGCTGCATAGAAATCACACAGACAATAATATCTTCTTATCCGTCACGTGAACCAACCCAGACAGAACCAACAGGAAAACGCATTTGCACGTAAACGTCAAAAGTAACATCCTCAAGTACGATCACAGCACTCACGTCATACTCAGCCATGCAATATTCGGCCTTATCATTAAGAAGCTTAACACAGAACATGGTTAGATCGGCGCGAAACCGAGCAGGACACACGATTTAAAATTGACTTTTGACATTTACGGATAACACGTTATTCACGTAGTGACACTTAGAATAAACTGAGGTATTATTACAATCGTATACATGGATCTTCGTTGAGGCACTGTACACCCGCACATGATTGTATCACCGTGTTTTTCTTATTATTTGTTCATAGCAAGCTTGGATCGACATGAGCAACCGTACGGCCGGCTCGTTACTGCGCTCGTTGTAAGAATGCCCAATGACCGCGTGAATCATTCTATAATATAAATGTGAATCATGTACTATATATCCTTCCTCGTACTAATTCGATATGTGGTAATATTATGGTCAGTGACCAATGAACGCCATCCTTTAATTCTAGAAATTGTCCGAGAGAGTCAATGGCCTGTAGGCCGCTGTAGTATTGTTTGCTATAATATGTATAATTGGAGGAAGACCTAGTTCATTAGTACCCTAGCCTAGAATTATCAATGAGAATGGCTAACTCAGTTATGAATGGGTTTATTTATTTATCAAGTGTTTAGAAGTGTTTTATGATCTAAGTTTTGCCACAGAATAAGTAATAGTAACAAGTACAGAAATCCCACCGTTAACAAATCCCCCGTTTAGGTATGCCAAACGTGCCTAAACGTGGCCATCTCTTTCTATCGCACGCAACGCGCTCTTCCGAGACCCCGCCCTTGGCGCTAGGGTTACCACCAGCGAGAACCTATTATATTATACTTTATTATTAGTAGTGTTGTTTACAATACAATTACGAGTAGTACTTTTAAGGTACCGTAGCCAAAATGGTGAAAACGGAACCCTTATAGTCCGTCCGTCTGTTCGTTTGTATGTGATAGCCGATGTACTCGGAGACTATAAGCACTACTTAGCAGGAAGGTGTGTTCTACTCTTATGAACCGCTACGTACAAGTGATGTGAAATGACGAAAAAATATTAAATTAGGGGAAGGGGGGGCACTCAATACATGTAATCAGAGGATAGAAACCTCTATATCATTTTTAAAGGCCTTACTTTAAAAAATAATAAGAGGTTTCTCAGAGCCAATGTTTTCATTTTCGTTTCCTTTTATATCAACCGTTGGTGAGTATTAGCTGCAAAAATCACCAAACTCGATGCTAATCATAACTGTCAGTTTTTCCAACATTTTAAGATAAAGACACAGAATTTTGGTAACTATATAAAGATAATTTTTATATCTATTATATTATATTATATTTATACATTATAATGCAGCACCGGTGGCTAACGGAGATTCGCAGTCTACTTTTTAAATTATTGTCAAATTGAGCGTGAATAAGCGTAAGCGTGTGAATTGAGCTTAAGGTTGACTGGTAGAGAATGCTTATGGCATTAAGTCCTCCTTCTGTACGATAAGTTTTACTTTTGTGCAATAAAGATTAAATAAATAAATAACGCGTTATGTTTTGATTGATACGAAACGGACAGGTCAGTCGAAAATATACTCGTAACTCGTACTTCAAAGTACATTCACGATTAATTCGTGGAATGTAGGTAATTGAGTAGATATAACAATAATAAATTTAAATAGTTACTTACGCCAAATTGCTGTACAAAATCTTTGAATTTTAAGAATAAATTAAATGATACACAAATACTTCCCTACCTTTTTTCTCCTTCTCCGACTGTTCTGACAGGAGCATAAAAAACGAATGGTCCTAATTTATATTGTTGTTACTACAACCATGTCGATGATGGCCATAATAATTGTAGTCAACAATTTTTTTTGCGTCTATACATAAATATACGGCGGCTTTAGCTTAATAGCATACCAGATATACCTACTGGCTTTCTGTAGAAATCAAATAATGTAAACGAACTTACTGGTAAACATAAATATTCATTTAACAACCTACATACGAAAAGCGACGTAAGACGTAACAGTGTGTGGGTACAAAAGAAAGAGGTGAAAAAAAGATCTTACCAAAAAACTACGGTCGAATTATTTTTCCGCTGTCACTGTCACCGCAATGTGCCCAATAAGCAGTAGTAACTACTGGACTACTTTGAATTCATTTGTAACAATTTCATATATTTACAAAGTAAAACACTGTAAATTTTCTAAATGGGTTGTGTGCGTCAATAGTTTTGCGGTGAATAGGGTATCTACAATAATAAGTCCCCAACGAGTCATATAAAAGTTGAAACAAATCGCGTAATGTCCGGGATGAAGTCTCATTATTTCCTTCCGTTTGGTTACGTGATCGATTCAGTCCATACGTGAACGTAAACAAACAATTTCGATATAACGACAACACATGCATTACAAGTCGGTGTTTTGGTACACATTAAGGTCTTGGTGAAAGCAGAAAATGTACGATTTGTAAATTTTATACTATATTGCTTTGTAAACTCTATTCAGAAGTTCGGATTGTGGTCAAATCAAAGATGTATTACATCGAGGGGTAATCACGTATCTTTATGTACTACCGTTAGGCAGATTTTAATGTCAAATTTTATTTGTCTTATACATATATACTTCAAAATAGCCAGTAAAATCTATCTACCGTTAGTACATAAAGTTACGTGATTCGCCTGCTGGGCGGGTATAGTGTTAGGCCGTGAGGAATAAGAAGCTTGGCGCTATTTGAAGTTGAGATGTTGCTAACCTTTTATAACCGAAGTGATATTGGTAGTCATGGAAAGTACGTTTTTTTTTCGTCGGATTTCATATGTTCCCTAAGTCGTGACTAAGGAACGAGCGTTTGTGTCCAAAGTTAAACACCTGACCGCACAGTTCCTACAATTCCACCGAATACTGAATCATCGGCCCACATTGATTCGCCCATTCCTTTGAACTTGGCTAAAGCAAAGTGGAAAATTACCCGTTGCTTCAATCTATCCCTCAGGAAGAAATGAATTTGTTTTCCATAAATCTATTTTATACAGTGCGCAAAATTTTATAAAAACATGATAACAACCGAAAGATTTTAGTGATTTTTCTAACAATAGGTACATATGCAAAATGTGGTTTGGCAATTTTGGATCATATTAATAACATTAAATTAAATCGATGACAGCTGTAGAAGTGAGCTCCATGTTTAACACTAGCCCGAGAAAAACTTCTTCTTAATCATCAGCCTATTATACATCATCCCACTGCTGGGTACACTCTCATAGATGAGTAGGGCAGTAGTTCTCACGCTGGCCCCATGCCGGTTGCGGACTTTACAAGACGGTGTAGATTACATGGAGTTGTTACTTATTTTCACCTTTGAATTTCTTAATACTTTGAAACCGATTATTACAGTTAGTTTTTAATTTTGTTTCTGTAGTACTTACTACCTTAAGCAACTCATTCTCCTCGTGATAAGCATGAGGCGTCAACGAGCTTCCCGTCAAATTTGAGCTTAGATTTTATTGGAAAGGACCTATCCTTCATTTAAATATTTTCACTTCTCATGCTCGAAAAGTGTGTCATATTAGACTTGTCAAGCGGGGCTAAAGTAGTACATTTAACCCCTAGGGAAAATATGAATACATATTTATGATTTACAAAACATTTGAATTTGACCAATAAAAATACTTCACCTATTAAATCCACCAATCACAGAACACAAATTTAACCCTTAAAAAAATATTTGGTATTGGGTATTAACCAACCAGAATACAGCTTTACTAAAATCGACCAATCTGGAAACATAATTATTTTTTCTAAAGAGTCTAAAGATTAAGTTTGTAGTAGTCCCTACTTCACAATAATTAAAAAAAGTGGTTAAATCGTTCGAGCAACACTTTGAAGCGCTCAATGGAAGGTCAGTTTAGCTTTTTTCGCGCGTTAATGTTGCGCGCGAACCGCATTGTCTATGTTTTGTGTGTCAAAGGAGTATAGAAAAAAAACATGCTGCAAAAGTATATATCTTCGCCGTGGAATTTATTGTTAATTTTGGGTGGGTTAACCTTTGTTTATTTATTTTCTCGCAATCGAAGTGAAAAGTAGAGTGTATAACTCTGGTCTAAAAGCCATATTACCCCTCGAACTATTTTCCCTCACTTCGTTCGGGAAAATAACTATCTCGTGGTAATATGGCTCATTTTAGACCCTTGTCATACAATCTACTATTATATCCCTCAGTTTGATAGTTGAATATGAATCAGTTCAGGTTGTGTAGAAAAGTGTTCAATTCTTATGTCTCAAAATTATGAAATGTTCCTCTGAAACACACCTCAGGCAGCTTCGGCATCTTGTCATTCTCATGCGTGTGCATATCATATTGGTGTGTGGATCCTCTCCTGACGCTGAACCAGCGTGCAAGGCGCCCCCCGCCCTCGTCCTCCGGCGCCGGCGCGGGCGGCGCGGGGGTGCCGCCGCTGCGCCAGCGCTCGCATAGTTCGCGCGCGCGGCTGAGGGTGTTGCGCAACTGCCCGCTGCTCCTGTGTGCAGAATTGATATTTTAATTACTCGTATATAGGTACGCATAAACAGATAAGGAAAATGAAACATTTTTACGTATTGTAATATGCTTTTCGTGCGCCAAGCCAATCCAATAAGACGAAGCGGAACGGATGAGGTAATTTGATTAATCAATTCTGTAATATACATGTGAGGATTGTGAAGGTTTTCGAACTATTTTTAGGAATCAGGTATGCAAACATACGCTTTTATAAAATATTGAAAAGAATTGTAGTCTATCAATCGCTTGCCTGACGAAAGAATCCATAGAAGGAAACATTATCATCATCTTGGTCAGCCTGTATATAGAGACGTAACTCATATGTTAGAGGAACCCGATAATCACTACATAGTATAAAACAAAGTCGCTTTCTCTGTCCCTATGTCCCTATATCATGGGGCATAGGGGTATGCTTACATCTTTAAAACTACGCAACGGATTATGATGCGTTTATTTTTAATAGATAAGAGTGACTCAAGGGGAAGGTTTATATGTATAATACATGCATCAGCATTGCACCCGTGCGAAGCCGGGGCGGGTCGCTAGTTAATAATAAATAATATGACATAATACCGTGTCTATCTTTATTTCGACCTGTAATTTTTTATGCCAAGATATATTTTTATTAAAAATCAAATTATGATATTTATTTATTTATTTGGCTTACCAAAGATTGTTTACACTACATAATACATCAATACTGATCCATTACATTTTGATAGTGCTAAGCGTAACAATTACTTATAGGTATGCACCGCATGCATTTAGAAACTGAACTTTTAAACTAACTACCTACTTTTTCCTTTTTTGTTATCGAATAAGAAACTTAAATTAGTTGCACAATTTAGTTGCTCTAGGTTACTGTTATTCGGGTAAGCAATTATAAATGATTTTCTTAAAACTAAAAACTGAGTCGATATGTACATCTATCACGTGACTGCAGCTGCTGAGTATTTTACAAAATCTTGGAATTGAGCTACTTCCCAGAACAGTACCTACGTCTGAGCGGTGGGCAGAGTACTCAAGTCATTACAGACATCGAACGGCGTCAAAAACTGTAAGTTTAATTTACAGGGTAGATTAGATGTTCCTTTTTAGGGTTCCGTAGTAAACATGTCCGTCCGTCCGTCCCCTTTTCTCAGTAACCGTTAGTACTAGAAAGCTGTAATTTGGCATGAGTATACATATCAATGACGCCGACAAAACAGTAGAATAAAATCATAAAATTTTTTTTTGGGTACCTCCCCTACATGTAAAGTGGTGGTGCAATTTTTTTCTTCCAAATCCCATCGTGTGGGGTATCGTTGGATAGCTCTTTTAAAATGATTGTAAGGGTTCTAAAAGCATTATTTCATTCAAGAATCGGTTGGCGTGATATTAAGGTTTGAAGTGCCCCCCCCCCTGCCAGCTAAACGGTGGCTACTAGGCATGTGAAAAAAATCATGGTAGTAGTATATACGATGAATTTAAAAGGAAAACTATCACAGCTAAGTAGACATTACCGTAAAGGGCAAAAATATGTATACAAGATCAGTAAAAACCCTTCTACGGGTCCGTAATTCCGCATATGACCGGTGACGTGATGGACGGGCAGCTACGGAACCCTACACTATGCGTGGCCCGACACGCACTTGGCCGGTTTTTTTATTATTACTAACTATGGTTTGTAGGTTCCGGTACTAACAAGTTTCTCCGTATCCCATAAAAATGTTATGTGTCATTACATAAAAGTCAATTCTTCATCAACATAACATTTATCTCGAAGACAAAATGTTGTCGTTATTTCGTCTATGTAGTTTCATGTTTATTAAAATGAAACCATCGTTAACCAGTAAAGATATACTTAACGACCATTACATTAACATTAATTGGCATTTAATTAATTGAAGCTCAGCAAGTAAACATACACGGAAGTCATTTAATTATATATACAGGGGAAATAGTGTATACACAATAATTGGTGAAACTACAAATAGAAACTCCAGATGGATCAGTGACGTGACGTTGTTCGTAGTAATGGTATTACTCGCTCCGAGAGTCTGATCCCTATTAAGGCCTAATGCCTTTCGCATTGCTTAATGCCTGGTACACACAGACCGGTACAGTAATTTCTATTAGTACATTGTACCTGTTGTCGGTATTCTACTAGATTTGGTAGAAGAAACGTACCAGTTTTTTACAGTTACAACGACCTGGCTTAAAGGCTGCATAAATTCCAGATGATGCGTCAGTATACTAAAACGGATTTATATCTATATATTCCTGGCTCGGTTTTGAAACGTAACTGGACCATTTTTTGGCAATGTACCAATATCCTCCTTTATTGTTTACTCAGCTGTGCATACTAGTTGTAAGGTATGTACTGCTTGGTATTTAAATTCGAACGCATTGCATTTATAGCAGATGAGATCTTCGACGTCTTTGTTAAAGCAATCGACTTGTGAACAATCGGTCTATAATAATAAAATGACAATAGAGCAATTAGCTTTGACAAATACTAAACAACGAATCCCACCGGAGCAGAGGCAATAAATAAAGGTATACGGCAACCTACAAGCAAACATAAATGTATGTTTAATGTATTACGGTAGTTAGTTCAGGCGGCGCATGCATTTAGTCCGTATTAGGTAATGTGATGAAAGATAAAATATTGGCTTTGCGGATTGCATTACATCTAAGTAATGCAATTTTATTATTGAATCTGTTATGGTGATTAAATAAACTATGCTTGCGTTAAATTGTCGTTCTTGTGAAGGTGTTAGGTAGATTTCTTACGCCGTCGCAACTAGGGCAAAGCAATCCATAGCAGATGCCAAGGTTAATTTCTGTACGAGACCCTTGATAAGGTATACATATTTTATTGTGAGTTATTTTCATACGTAGTTTTAAAGCTTATAAAAATAACGGGTTTTAGCAATACATAAATGTCAACGTTCTCAATCCGTATCTAGGATTCCCAGACGGACAAGGAATGTGAAATAGCTGTAAATATTTCAAACAATGCCTCATTTTCTCGGAACATTACGAACGCCTGTGATCAAATACTCATGACAATATAGAGATTCATTTGACTAGCACCGGTATTTAACTCTACATGCTTTCATTAACGAATCCAGGCATTTATAGATTTAGAGGCTACTTCTCAACACATAGTACCTATTATGACGCACTACTCCCTCTATGTATTCAAAATTATTATGATATTCGTAAGGATCAATATATATAATCTGCCTTCGATACCGTAAATATAATTGGCAGAAGAATCGTCCCACTGGGCGATAGAGAACTGTTGCGTGTTGAATGGCACTTGCAGGTAAGAATCCAAATGTCATTGGGCCTATCTCCATTAAGAGAGACTGGCCCGCTGATCTGATATCTAGAACCTTGAACATTCAGACGCTGCCTTTTATTGAAATATCCATTACTCTCGGCTAAATTAGTATACGGATTCTGACTTTGATTTGACATGTAAATAGGTAATTATCACTTACATTTGTATCAAATTAATTTGACATTATATGATTGAACATCCCTAGTGGAAGATGTATTTGTTTTTCTATTTGCTTTTTGTACCGTAGTAAACAAGGAACCCTTGTATATGTATAGTTTCGCCAAACCACTAACCGTTACGATTAGAAAACTGCAATTTAGAATGGCAATACATATTAATCACGACGACAAAATGGTAGAATAAAATCTAGAAATTTCTTTTTTAGGTTACCTCTCCTAGACATAATGTTGAAATGCATTTAATTATAACTTAATGTAATTTGTGTTAATAACATATTATTCACGATGACACACAAACACAACAAACAACACACAACATAACATATTATTGTTCACGATCGTGATATAAATTCCTAAAATTGTGATATAAATAGCCTAAACCTAACCTATATGGACAACTCAAATTTAATGAATGTACATTTACGTGATAATGCAGCAGATCACTGTAAAAATGGGTAGATGGATCGTAAGCCGCAGGTACAGTTCTGAGTAACAAGTACTCGTGCAAATTGTGGTGAAACCTGAACAAAACCTAGCAAGATACAAATGAGACAATACTTGTCCTACACGATTAGACGATGGATTATTGCAACTGTTGTAAGTTAGGTTAATGTTTTATGACTAACTGTATACCTACTGTTTCGTCAAGTATTGTTCTCGAGGAGTTTCAGTGCTCAAATAAAAACAATTATTTATTCAACAATAAGCATGAACTTTGACACACATCAGTTATTGGTTTAGTGAAACGAAGGTCACTGCTTCAGCTTGGACAAAAATGCTTTCGGATGTCCGGCGGATTTCAGGTTGGTTCTCCTCTACAGGTCGCATTTTTCAACTGGTTCTCGTGAAATATAATTTCTTTTTGACCAGTCAGTTTTTAGAATTTTTCAAAACCATTTTTTTTTATCAATCATTTCCTATGTTTAGTCTGCGCGCGGATTTCGGTTTGATCTCCTCTAGAGTTCGTATTTCTCAACCGATTCTTGCGAATTTTTATGAGCACGTTCAATAATTATAGCTTTTTTCGTGGAGGTAGTTTGTGGAATTAAAAAAAAACAATAGCCAGGTCTACAGCTCACAGAGCGACTAGTATATTAAGTTTTAAATTATTCAAATTACAATGGCGAATGGTAGTTACTAATCTGTAATGTATGAATGTTATATTTGTAACTACACTGAAAATAACTATGGAAGGAAGCAGCCGTCGCTCTGTCTGCCTGTCGTATCTTCAGTTTATCTTCAGTGACCTGTGTCCATGTAGGTATGTTATGCGGCGACACAACTGACTTATGAAGTCATCCTCGTGTACAAAACGAGATATTACGTTTAACTGAGTTTTACATTAAACCATCGGATGCTTTAGGCATACCCGTGTTTAGCATAAAACATACAGGATCTATTGTTTTAAATATCAAGGTCATTTTTTCATTTGCCACTTTTGACATCTTTATTTATGCTGCTTTGTACACAAAAATCATGCTCCGTCTGAAATCTATGCCGCTAAATCTTAATCACACTAATTTGTCTATCAGCAAGTAATAGACGTAATTACAATTTCAGTAAAAACAGCACTGTTTCTATCAATAAAACTATTAGCCATTGACCCCAATTAGTGAAAATAAACTCAACTCAATGACAGAACAATTACAGCTAACGAATCGCGATAGATTCCAGTTAGAACAGCTATTCTATTTTAGCTTAGTTTTCATTTAGCTCCCTTATATGGGTGGACCAGTAATAGAAAGTTGGATCAGGTTTTTTTTATCATCAGTAATGGATCATTTACTAGTTGATGCTTGGCAGTAATGGCAGTAAAGATGTACTGATGTCTGTTAAAGTTTATATTTGTAGGATCGTTTCACGAAGACGCGACTTACTCCTATCTACTCCATGGATAAAAGAGAAAAAAAGTAAATGATTTATGTGAAATAAAGTGTCATACATATAAACACAGACTATAAGTAGCATAAATTATGATGGGTGGGTTTGGAGCCCTTTAGGAAACTTAGAGATATAACCTACAAGGATTGTGCTATATGGGTTATGGCAGCCACGCACCAACTTAATACAGACCGATCAAAGTTCAACGGCGCCGGCAGCTATCATCCCATAGAAACTTGACAGTCTTACCATACAATAAAAAACCGGCCAAGTGCGAATCGGACCACGCACAATGAAGGGTTCCGTACCAACACCTACTAGTCTACATTTAAAATCACTGTCCAATACATTGAATTTAAAAAAGTCGTATCTTCATAGGGAACTCATGGCACTTACGACCTTTTGTTTGGGCAAGACAATTTTTAAGCGAAAACTCAAAAACCGTAAAACCTATATTGTACAAACCAAAAATCTATTTACTAATGCACACCATCTCAATTTTTTTCAGAATTTTATACTTTATAGTTTGGAAATTAGAGGCGGGGTGGGCACTTTCTATGGCTTAAATGGACAAGTTTTTTAGAAACATCCATATCATTTTAAAAAGGCATATCCATCGATACACTACACGACTATGTGCGTTGAAATTTTTTTTTTCATCCACCGGCATGTATGGAGTGCCCCCCCCCCCCCTAATTTAATATTTTTTTGTAATTTCATATCACTTTTATGTAGCGGTTCATAGAATACACCTTATTACCAAATTTCATAATTGCAGTGCTTATAGTCGCCGAGTAAATCGGCAGTGACATACGGACGGAGGGACAGACGTGACGAATCTATAAGGGTTCCGTTTTTGCCATTTTGGCTACGGAGCCCTAAAAATAACATCGCTTACGATTACATATGGTTTGGTGCAACCCACCCATCCCATCATAAATTGTTCCAGAGTTGTAGAGCGTCTCCTCGTGGATTGAGCCATCTATTATTGTTTTTAATTCATATTTCTTACCGCAGTAGAGCCGTTCATTGGCAATGAAAAACCTCTAACGTAATGTAAAATATGAGGGAACGGCGACAATAGGGGCCGGAATAATTACCCTTCGTGGCGGTTTGAACAGCATATTATCATTATCAGTAACATGCAAATTAATGTCTGTCTGTACTGTGCTGTGCGTACTGTGCCCTGGGCCTTGACACGGTTTTTTTTATATTATCTGTTCGGAGAATGTCACGCCTGTTGACTGTAGATTGCCTTATGCTTTAACAGTTATGTGCGATATGATGGATTTAGCAAGAAAATGTGTGAAGTTTAGGTGTGCCTTTTAACACAAAGGTGAATGCCAAGCAAATAATACGACATTGTCTACTATTCATAACTTAGGAGTAGTAGGTAAATTAATCTATCAGCTGATTTTGCCCAGTAGCCGTCAGATAGATCAGACCTCATCAGACATACCGTAAACTTCTTTGCTGCCGTCGGTCGTGGTACTCACTAAGAAACCAACTTCCCATATTTCAAATATTAATTACTCGGTAGCAAAAAAACGGTTACATTTTACATAGAAATCCTATTCAAGCTGTTCCCGTGTCCATAGCTCTTGAATAAAGATAAATACAATTTTGCATACATCAACTATAAATATCAACTTTGTTAACTAATCAAACAGGGAAATGTAAATAAACGATTACATGAAGATATTCGTAAACTGTGAACAGGAAAGGCCTTGCACATCTTGTTTATAAAGCGTGTAATGATCGTTGTCGGAGGCAGTGCCCTCCGCTGCCCTCTGGAGTTTGAACAGTTTGAGCACAGGAAATTCGTGTTAACTGGCCCCGCAGCCCGCTAATTGTTCGGCGCGACGAGACCACACCGCGGAGGAAGTCGCATATATGCCAACTGTCAACACACTGATGAATTTACGAACTCGGACGTAACCGGAGCCATAATATGATTTCAAACAAAACAGCTTGCGCTTTATTAACATAACAAATGGCGATGAAAACCGTACTACATCGTGCAATCCGCATAAAACCTTGACGTCATTAGTAAGTATTTCCCATACGAACTTCATATAAATGCAAAGTTATTACGATTCATAAAATGTTGCTTAATTGACTATAAGTTTTAAAAATTACTTTATTGTGTTGTGCGATTCTTCGGGGATCTCTAAATTGTTGCACGTCTTTATTCCTACGAGCCGATGCATATATATGTAACCATTAAACCAGATTTTAAACATTTACTTGTGACAACCCAAAACAGTACAAGTTATTTATTAATGACAAAGAAAAACACTGTAGGTATCCCGAAATGGGACCCTCTCAACGTGAGCGCTGGTCTTCCGCATAGTTCATTTGGTGACACAACTAACGGAAAACAAATAAACTAGGAAGACTAAATAACCAGAAAAATAGAAAGGAAACAATAACATAAATATCTAAACATTAACCAGAATAAAAAAGGGGCGCGAATCACGATAATCGAAATAACTAAGTGGTATACCTATACACACTTTCTAAAACAATAAATAATAATAAAATGTTGCAGGCATATACATAGTAACCACGTGTTAAATGAGTGAAGTGTCACCCATTATGGTCCGCTGTTTGCTTAATTTCTGAAGCAAATAATGTAAAGCGTGCGTCCCGGTTCGAGCTCCCTCGGCGTTAATAGACGAGAATTGGTTCAATTTTGGAATAGCTATCAATCATACTTAGCCATGCCGTGTAACTACTTCCTTAGTTTTGAAATTGTTGTGTTTCCAGTACTGCAGTTAATGTGACCTTTGGACCACACTATGTAATTTGTGATGCATTTAAATGTGACTAGGAGGATACTTTAAAATTACGTTTATCTTGATGTATCCTGTGCATTAGGCTTGATTACATGGATAGAGGAATGGGTTAGTAGCGTAAATTAAAAGTCATCAACTCATTATGTTAAAATGAGTATTTTAATGTACTAATAACATGGCATTGAGTAGGAATTGAAAAGGTACAGCGACACGCGATAAAATTATATTGTTGAATTGCGTCTCAACTCAACTTAGGTACTAAACAGCCACTTGAGCCCACGCGATATTATCACGTTGAATTTTGACGATGCCTAAGACTGTTATTGTAAAGGCGTAAGCGTTTTCATACTCTCCTGTCAGCACACGTCAGTGCGGCTATTGAGGTAGCAGGTTGCATGTGTTGTGGTAGTATAACTTGACAGTTACCTGGAATCCAGGGTGGAGTTGAGCCGCTGCGAGCGTCGGAGCGGCGCGTTGCGCACCGCGCTCACTGGCTCCTCCCAGCTGCCTCCCGCTGAGCGGTGCTCATCTAGAACAAACGGAGCTACTTCAAATTTACACACAGATGCCACTCCTGGTTAAACCAAATGTACAACTATCCCTTAGATGTTTTCAGCTGAAATTAATTCTATCTACCTAATATCTGAATACTCTCAGGAGTCTCGGAGCATACAACTGCCGCGTACCTAGGGAAGGCGTGCTCTTATTTCAGAAGCAAATGCCCAAAATCCTCTTTGGATCATTGAGTTAATTTTATATAACATAATTTATAATCCCGGGACTACTGTTGTTAAAGCGAAAGACAATCAGTTTCCATTACTGTACATGTTATGTACATAATTATTTCCTTTGATATGTAAAATGTAATCCATAATGATTGATACAGTAGTAGGTAAAGATAATACTCATACTCATTTTATTAATAAAATATAATATTTTACATGTCAAATATTTTAAATTATACGTATAAAATTCTGAAATATTATAAAACGCCTGGGCGGTGAGACATTTTTCAAATTTGTTATACTCTTACTCGTTTATAAATAAAATATAAATTTTACATGTCAAGAAAATAAGGTACATATTTATATAATAGGTATGTCAGTTGAGTTAATTTTTCAATTTGATTATACATAATTTGTCAAAAAGTCAATGTGGTACATATGGAATTAAGAATATTAGTTACATTTTTTACTAGAATTCATTAATATTGTAAAAAGAGTTTGCAGTCAGCCATTTTTTCAACTGATTGAAGAATGTTGCATCATTTTCGATGTTTCTTATATCGGCGGGTAGTTTATTGTGGATACCTGGCCCTACGACAGACATTGTTTTGGCCGATTTAACGAGTCGGCAACATGTTGTGGCCAATGTGTTATTATTTTTCTGAGCAAGTTTTGTACTTTTTGATACCTTTTTTGGAAATTGATTCATGTTACTTCTAACGTATTTTGCAATGTAGAATATGTATTGTGATGTGAGTGTTATTATGTTAGCGTCTATAAAGAGTTGTTGTGCTGGGGTTCCGGGTGGTACGAATGAGATAGTCCTAATAGCTCGTTTTTGGAGTACAAATACTTGTTGCCATTCAGCTGCTGTGCCCCAAAGTTCCAACCCGTAGCACGTCACCGAGTGGAAGAGCGAAAAGTAGCTCGATCTTAGTTATTGGTAACTTATAAACGTGCAAGTCTATTCAGGGCGAAACATGCACCTGATAATTTGCCACAAACGACTTCTATATGCGCATCCCATTTCAGTGCTGAGTCCAAGGTGACGCCCAGAAACCTGGCAGTATCTACCTGCGGCAGTACCTCACCGTCTACAGCTAATTGATAGGGGACGTGGAGGTCTACCTCCAAGATTAATATACATCACCTGGGTTTTGCGCAGATTTAGGACTAAGCCGTTTGCATCAAACCATCTTTGTAATTTTGTAACTCCGGAGGATATAAGATTCTCCAGTGAAGGAATCGTGTTGGCTCTTATTATGTCACAAGCATCGTCAGCAAATATGTACATTTCGCCCTCCACTACTTGGGGTAAGTCATTCACCTGGATTAGGAAGCAAAGATTTGCCAGGGACGAACCCTGGGGCACGCCGATGTGGATATCTCTACTCATCCATGTGGTTTGGCCATTGTTTACTACAACACTTTGTTTACGAAGATGCAAGAAGTCCAACATTAGCTTAATCGGACCACGGATGCCGATGTATTGGAATTTTTTTTCGAGTACACTATGGTTGCAGAGGTCGAAGGCGCGTGTCACATCGCATAATAGGATCGCAACATGAGATTTATTCTCTTTTGCAGCCATAAATATATAAAATATAAAAAATATTTTTAATCGATGTGCAGCGCCGTGTGCCGCGGATGCACATACTGGTGGCACGTATCACAGCGACGGTGATTCTTGCTCTGAGCCAGCCCAGTATAGTGCTTAGGGAGCGATTCCAGCGTTCAGATGTAATCCAGTTACAATCATGCGAAAAAGTCAGAACAGACTACGATACACTGAACTATTCTATGATAGAGATAACTGTAAGTAAATATAGGTACGTCAAGGAACACTCTTAACTACGGAACGTTTGTTTATACAAAGAGAACTTTATAATATACTCTCGAGAATTTTGTCAAGGATGCTTGACTTGAAAGACATTCTGCTCCAAAGAAGGGTAGCAAAATGATGATAATGCGCTCTCGGAAGTCGGTAAAACTGATGGACAGAGTACTCGTCTGTAGGCTTACGTAATTCTATTCTTATGTATTTTACTGATAGAATGATAGTAGTAATCATGGACTAGAAAACAAGAGTACAACATCACTGAAAACATATGCAATGACTGACGATATATCAGCGCTAGAATGTCAACAAATTAAGAAGACGAGTATATTTGAAACCTCCCTTCTAATTAGTATCCCAAGCAATCTCAGTCATTTCAATGTTACGGTTGCTCATAATTATCATGTTGTGCGTCTATTTAGAGATAAACCAATGTCAGAGGAGGCATTAATAATCGAGCTCCGGGCACCTTACATTTAGCAGGTGGGTGGACCACGTTCGGCGAGGCTGGGATGCGCTTGCGCAACTATATGTAATGGATTTTGATTATCCCGTTAACGCATTTACTTGTTATCAACGAGTTGCGTTATAAGTTATTAAAGAGTGTTAATAAAGTTAGTTGTTATGATTTACTGCTGTGTTTCCAATTATGTTTGAAATATAAAGGCAATGTTTACTAATTAATAGAGATACGAAATCCGTCGAATCTTTTGTAACAAGGACAGATTGAACAAGTTATAAGTGAGATATAGTGAGCTTGAGGGCTAGTCTAAGATTTATGATAAACATTACAAAAATTATATCGTTGATTCTTTACAAAAAGCTAATTGAGAAAAATATACGGTTCAGGGGCAACCGAAGACGTATATCATAATAAACATTATAGGTACTAGACAATCGCTGGTTTATAAAGAGCTAAATAAGGCCTCCAGTTGTATGGCATTGACAACATTGTCCCTTGGACAAAAACGGCCAGATCAAAGCACCATATTCACTGCGATGACTGTCAGGATTTTTTATAACAGAAATGCTCATTAAGTTTGCGACCTTGAAATTATAAGACAAGTGTGGGAGTGGTGGCGACCACGTTTTGGCACCACGTTGCCGTTTAAATTCAACTTGAACAGGCGGAATTAACACTAAGCTGCAAATAATGTCAGTCGGGTACGAAATGATTAACATCGACTATTATGCTAAGGAGTTAATCTAACTTAAACATTACGGAATAGAAGTAGTAACAATTGGTTACGTACTTATTTTATGTTTCTTTATCAATTTGTGTTTAATTTTACTCAATTTATCACTCTTTTTCGTTCGCTTCATAGTATCATTCCTGTGTACACTACACCACAACGTATTCATCACTTCACTCTACTGTAACACAAGTACACATTACATAACCTCTGTTGTTCACTGTAAGGTTAAAGATCACTGTAGAAATAAGGTAGTTTATGTAAAACATCTTAATGTTACTCAAGACTTGCGCGTGTATCAATTTGGAAAAAATAGCATTTAGTTTGGAATTGGCAGTAGCGGGCGCGTTTAACAAAAGCGTGTTGCCACCGCAATGTATGGCTACAAACTAAACTAAAACTTCTCAATGGACGGTTAATGGTATACTTTACTAAATAATAATAACAGTTTGATCGCGGCTCGTAAGAACACCTACTACATACAACGGCAGGCAGGGTTGACGACCCATCATCTCATCGTTAATGGGTTTCTGAACTACATTTGCACAGTTGTAAAGTAATTAGTTGAGCGTATTATGAAATTAATATCATTGTCAACAATATTGACCCACATGTCGCCGAGTAATTATAGCGAGTGTTGAAATTAGTGAAAATAGTTACGGTTGTTCGTTCAAAGTAATAAATTAGTCTTGAAGAAATTAAGAGTTATGTTTTCACTATTGTTTATTTTTAAAATGACACAAATTTATAAACATCACACGTCCAACAAGTCTACTTGTCGGATGAGTGGAAGAAAGATAATTTTGGAACACCTTTAAATGAAAATTGTAGATATTATTAAAGTTGCATATTAGAGACCGAATAATTTTTAATCAAAACGTAAAGCAAAATAAGAGTAAACGTATGTGATAATGTATTTCAATAAGCTGAGGGAAACAATATTTTAATTTTTTTATTACCAGATAAAGGATACTTATCTGGGGTATGTAACGATACTAATCCCTGAGTTTCAATGAAATACTTTAATCGTAACTCCATCTATTACACCATGAACGCACATTGCATTCGTCATATATGTAGTTCTATTTCTCACGGTATACGTTCGACGTCAATGATTTAATATTTATATTTGCACCTTTTTCCTGTACCTACCCTGTGAGATAAGGATAAAAATTATAAATGTCTATATCATCGACTGTACAAACTATGGACGAATGATGTCGATGATGGAGAAAGAGCAGATGACGACGTATCGCTAAACTGAAAAAAAGGCCCCTTTCTCAACCAGCTGCTAAGCTATCGACAACAGATGCGCCATGAACAGGTACAATCCATACTCCGCACAAACCACGACTGATCAAAAGTAGACTTTAACCACATAATAATAAGTGCGCTGAGAATAGCGCTTCCGAAATGCAAATATCATAGGATCAAAGAAATGTCTACGGCAAGGCGAAAGTAGTTTGACTGGTAGCCCTAGCCCATTTCGTTATCTGGTGCTCGGAATTAAGATGACTGCATCCTGAATAGCGATGACCCCCCTTTCGCTACTCTAGATATAGTCGAAGGAATGGACCATAAATCAAACAGTGAGATAACATTACTTGGAAGTGGTTGGAAGTAGCTTGAAGATGCTGATACATCTCTTAGAGCGCTCGACACGAAACTGGACTAGTATTTTTCTTGTTATAAAATCAGCACGAGTAACATGATACCGTTTACAACTGACATAAAGCAGTCGTCCCTCTCGTAAGCACTCGTTAGAAAGTGACGAATTGTTTACGGCGGCTATAAACGGAATCATGCTATGCTAGATGGCTAGCAATCAGATATCAGCCTTCAAGTGTAGTTAGCAGTAAATAAAATTCAATTTAGAATATAATATACTATTATTGTAGTTATATAAAGCAACAAGCAGCAAGCAAGCAAGGGTGACAGAATATCCGGGGATTCCATTAGATAATGGTTGGTTTTGGCAATTTTAGTATTGGGGTAACCAATGTTTTAAAACATTTACGTTAAGATTAATTAATTGTCGAGACTTTCGATTTCACTGAAGTTGACAAGATAAGTTACCTTTTGAAATACTTCGATTGGCATTTATGATGAACCTACACCCCGCGCGCCTGTTTACACTAAGTTTAACGAGTTCAAACGTCATCGAATCAATGTCACTGATGATCTTGTGAGGGAAGTCCGTTTACGGCGATTACTGAAGAAAATATCAGTGCTGTGCCGTTCATAATAGAGTTTGACCTACCAGCAGATTAAGGCAACTTTAGGCATCAGTATGAGTCAAGTGCATAGAATCCTTTAGGAGCGGTTAGGAAGTTTTATTACTAGGTCAATACCTCATAATTTGACAGAAGCTCAAAAACGCCATCGTGTTAATTGGTGCCGATAAATGAAGCAAAGAATTGATGAAGGTAACTCGAATACTGTATTCCACGTAATTATGAGTGACAAAAGCTGGATATACTGTTACGATCCCAAAACTAACTAAAATACATTCAGTTCTGTGGGTTGTTTCTTTCGAGGAGCTGCCCACTAAAGTAAAGAGAAGGAGAAGAGGGAGGGAAAAAAATGGCGGCCTTTTATCTTCGGATAGACAGGTCATTAGGAAACAGATATTTTAGAAGATAAAAACAGTCAACTGCAGAGTGGTACACTAACAATTGCTTGGCACTTGTCTTGGAAAAAGTTCGGGAGAAACGGCCTCACAGTAGAAACCTCCTTCTCCACTACTACGCTTCACCACACACCTCCAGGCGAACTACTGCCTACTTAGTGGTGTCGAGAATAGAAATACTGGGTCACAGCATTACAGCTTTGACCTTGCAACATGCGATTTCTATTTATTAACTAAAATTAAAGAAAAACTTCGAGAGTAGCATATTGCGGGCCACCGAAGAATCAGTAGTTGCATGAAAAAAGACGTAAGAGCGAGCCCTAAAACGAGTGGAAAAAGTGTTTTTCTCAGAGGCTCCATCGAATGTAGCGATGTATTGATGTAAACGGACAGTATTCTATCAAAAACAGTAAATATCATGCTAGTTTTCTTAGTTTTTGATTTTCTAAAAACTTTCAGTGTGACCCACGTATTACTGTCTAATAGCATAATAAATAAATAGTACTTCTTTTGAAGCGAGCTAGTTCGGATCTGTTACATTTTCCGAGGTCTATGAGTTTTAATTTTTGCTTAACTTAAAATATAAATATCATAATCGCTTACAAGGTGTATAGTTTGTAACTATGCAAATTAATATTCTCACTATTTGAAATAAATAAAAAAAAACTGTGGCACGAGGTTGTCAGACAGGCATCTGAAAGTGAATATCAGCTAATACCGTCCTAACTATTTGTACTGCTGACCTTATTAGATGTCTGACGCTAAGTTATTGTAAACAGAGAAATAGCAGGTCCATAACAAGAGCAGATTTATGAACGTTTTGTATCTAACGATCTATCGCAGTAGGTCGAGATCAGAGACGCCGGCGCGGGCGCGCCTGGTCCCACACACGCTAGAGTAGTAAAAACATTATACAAGTACTTTAACTCGATTCCCTAACTTCCAATACCTACTATCATAGGATATCCTATAAAAAAAGTCTCGAAACTCTTTCACCGTAAAAAGTTGTGAGATATTACGTAGAGCCAAGTCAGGCATTGTTATTAATCTTTATTTGTTACTAAATAAAGTTTTTGCATATCTAAGACTATGTGTGATTTTCAAGTCACAAAATTATATTTAGTAAGCAAATAAAGATTACTTGGCTCTACGTAATTTCACAACTTTTTAGGGTGAAATAAGTTACGAGACTTGGCCTATTTTTACATGGAATGCTTTTTATGGGATCTCTTCTTTTTGTAGGTAAATGTGTCAATACCAATTTATGAATGCATTTAGAACTAAAAACTTCATAGATGCAGGAACTACAAACTTATTTATGCAGTTTGTATATCTCTGAAACGTGACTGAAATTGGCAATATTTTAAGGATATTTTGTAACTTGATAGACTTAAAACAAATTATGTTTAAAATTTGAAGTTTGTGGGTCTGCTATAATACCTTAGAAGTATGATGATTGGTCAGCGTGTGACTTTGACGGGCAATAGTTTTTAAACTACAAGTTTAAACTGAATATTATGAAGAATATATCTAAGTCATATTATGCCCTATACGTTACTGAAAATTCAGGATTCTATCTTTAGCCAGCACAAAATTACAGGATGTTGAAAATGGCCTGAATCGCTTCGAGAAAAGGATGGTACGGCCGTGCCTCTTTATTTTGCTCGACTTGTCGTGGGCATTGTCGTGCCCCCAGATTAATAGCTTTGTCTTCGGCATAACTTTCAAGAGATGGATGAAGGCCTAAAGCTTGACTTTCGAGGGTAGCGATGCGACAGTAGTAATCACTATAAAACTATATGGCGGCACTTTCGAGGCTAGTGTCACGAGCCGCAGCGGCTCGAGTTAAGCAAAATATCGTCAACAATTTTAAAATTGCGATTAAAATAAAACCCTTAAATCAAACATTTCTAACAATAGCGACGTCCTTTGATATTATGAAGTGCAATTGTGGACTTAACGAAATAGCTATCAGTAGACATTGGTATCCGTCGCAGTGTGAAGTTGCTGATTGCAATATTTATACTGTGGACGCGTTATTGTTTGAACCGGCTAGATGCTAGATGGTATGATTCACAACCGTTGCAAGTTTCAGATAAGAATGCAGCAAATAGGGCGTTGCGAGCTAACAATCTAGCCCGAGACCATTATGCGCTTGACACAATTCCACTTTTGCCATTCACAACCTATCTATGTAGTCCCTAGTATACTTGGTTCTGGGATCCGTAAGAATTATGTGTAATCAGAGGTCTGATTTATACTGGTTCGCCTGTTACTGCGTTGTGAATACCAGCCTGAAACATTATGCGGGATCGCGCACATATGGGCGCATTGTTGAATTGTTGAACGCTAAGTGTTCAATATAGGCATGTTTATAGGTCCGTTGACTTCAATTTAAAACTCATTGTTTTTGGGTTGAAACTAGACATAACCACAAAATAAAAATATACAGAAGGGCCGATCCCGCCGTTCTTGAAAATACATACCTAAACTTGCCCGACTCGCTAGGGTTGCTTCTGTTTTAATTCTGAATTTTAAAAAGGAGTAGGTAATATAAGTTTACAGTCATACATACATCGATTCGTTTATACATACATCTTATCATGTTTACATTCCTTAGGGACTGCTTAGATGTTAAAGAGCATCAAATATCCATTTAAGGTCCCGACACCACACATAACGAAGACTGGAGCGTAGCAACGTGTTACAAGTAAGTACTAAATAGCTAACAAAATATAACTATGATACTGATCCCACTAAAAACACAAACGTGAAAAAAGTTCGACTAAAAGATAAATGTAAAAAGAGTGCCAAGTTCAGCGAAAAATTGTTGAAATCTACAAGGTTTACGTTCCATAATTTTTTAAATAACAATTTCGTCTACGGACTTCAAATACGTAATTAATATTTTCTTAAATGATGCATTTTTATCTTGTCATCTTCAATAATATCGATGGTTCATTTTGACGTACGTGACACAAAGTACTTACGTAGCGGCGGGCACGTCAAGCACTCGCGACAGTCGCGACTAAGCTCTGTCCGAGACTGCCCGAGAATGCCTGTAAATGTAACGTCTGTGTGCGTGCGGCGAAAATGGCACTTTGTACTGAGCGAACTCTCTGCTCAGGCGCGCGCCGTTTACTTTGTGACATAACGCCAATATGTGATATTCGTGCGTTGAAATACGACAGTTTATGAAAACAAAACTAGTTTATACACTCTACAATAAATATCTAGTCGTAGTATACTATATATACGCTGTGAGGTTGGTAATAGGTTATCTATATAAAAGAAGTCCTGACTGACTGACTCATCAACGTACAGCCGAAACACTACTAATGCTAGAAAGTTGATTTTTACACATCGGTTATAGGTATTTATAACGTAGGCTAGGGATAAGAAAGGATTTTTCGAAATTCATTCCCTAAGGTAAAACAAGGGATGAAAGTTTGTATGGGAAACCGTGATTTTTTTGGACTTAGAAACTTGAAATTTCGAATATAGATTCTCTGTTTAAATATAACAAAACGAAATTCAACGGTTTTCTAAATTCATCCCCTAAAGGGGTGAAAAGGGGATTCAAACTTTGTACGGGTAGTAAATCTTTTTGGAAGTTAGAAATTTGAAACTTCGTAAATAGACTATGTTTAAATAAAACAAAACATAGTTCAGCGTTTTTGAAATTGCTCCCCTAAAGGGGTGAAAAGGGGGTTCCAAGTTTGTACGGAGAGCAAATATTTTTTCAAGTGAGAGATTTGAAACTTCATACATAGACTCTGTTTAAATACAACAAAACATGTTTCAGCGTTTTTCTAAATTGTTCCTCTAATGGGGTGGGGTTTCCAAGTGTGTGCGAGGAGCAAATTTTTAATTTTCGTAAAAATCGATATAGGTGTCATCTTCAAGGCTCTTCGGGGTGCCGATTACGAAAATGACATGCATTTGCAAATCCAAGATGGCGGACAATAATTTTTCGTAAAAATCTATATGGGTGTCATTTTTGTGGTTCCTCGGGGTGCCGACTACGAAAATGATATGCATTTTCAAATCCAAGATGGCAGACATTTATTTTTCTTAAAATTCGATATGGGTGTCATCTTTGTGGTTCCTCGGGGTGCCGACTACGAAAATAACATCCATTTTCGACTTCAATATGGCGGACATTTATTTTTTCTTTTGAGTAATTTTTCACAAAAGATTAATAGCAGCAGACAACTGTCAGAAACAAATAAACCTCATTTATATCTTTGTTACCATCTAAAATGTACACGGACGAAGTCGCGGGCGACCGCTAGGTATTATATAAGTAAAGTGATACAATAAAAGATAATATAAAACCAATACAGCATGCGAACATTTTTTTGGGTTATAATTTTATTTTAAAATGAACCTAACATTAAAATTTTATGTTCATTTTAAAATACGCAGTGTAAATATTGTTGTTGTTGCGTACCGTACCGCGGTGTTATTGTTTCTTTTTCATAACAAATCTGATTTACAATGCGTATTTGTGTACCAAAGAAAATAAACAACTATTTAATAAATATACACATACAATTACATCATCAAACCACTTCTCTGTTTGAGCGTACAGATTGCAACATCTTGTTGAACATCACTAAGCATATTGAATTTAGAGTCCCATAAAAATGATTAGCAGCAGCTGTACCAATTCAAGCAAGTACCGGCATGTAGATAAGGGCAATGGGTTGATAGAAATTGTTCAATTACGTTTATTCAGATGGTTAACGTCACTTATAGAATTGGTCCCGATGGTCGGTTGCCACACAGCTTGCACAACGACTTAGTGAAATTAAGCGATTGAATATCGTTTGAATGTATTGCCACAAACTAACTTATATTTTGTTAGATTTCTAAAGCTACAGATTCTTACTTCTAAACATTCCCATGTCTATCTATATCTATTCCTATTTCCATACATTTTCAAATCTACTGATTCATATTTCGAAATACTTCCACGTCTGTAGATTTGCATTAGTGTAAGTTCTTCAAATGAGGAACACAGGACCACGCAAAACAGAATGAAGTAAGTCTACTGAATCAGGTAAATATCGCAATTTTGGGAGCATTTCTTCATGTTCTTATCTTAAATAAAGCAATTGAACGATTTTGAAAGTATTATGTTTCTTTGCATCAAAAAAAAACAATACTTTTGTAAGCTAGTACTTTCACTAGTCTAAGGAACTTCTCTCACTAACTGTAACTTTACGATTTTCCTTATTATCTCAATCTCAATACCCATAAGAGTTTGGTCAAAGGCCCCATACTCATTATATACGAATATAAAATGATGCAAGACCACACATATTATAATCTACTTGAATATTATTGAGGACTTCCTAACAATTCGCGCTAAAATGTGGGTATACCGGTAAACTGATTTATTTATTGACTAATAGGCATCATAAAATTGCATTTCCATTACCAAATAATTGTTTCATTAATAAAAAAAAGAGTATTTACCAATCTGTTTATGAGTTTCCTCGAGCACCGGGCATAACTTCACCTTGTTGACAACGATCACCAACGTAAACTGCATTGTCCAACACAAGCACACGCTCGGCAACGCAACTTTCTCACATTTCCTCTACAAATTAGGAGATGCATCGTACGCAGCGTGCACTCGTCTGCACCGACGGGTCAAAACTAACCCGGATTAACATAATTGGTCGCAATTGGCCCTATTCGGGAGCCATGTTTTAATATCAACATCGGGTTATGACGAGTCCAGTCATTAGAGTATTATTATTAGCACAAACAAAGCTAAATTGTAAACGCGCGCCTCCCGCATCAATTGAGAGCGCAACGGGGGACTCGCGTCGACGGAAATAACACAATAATGGCTATTTCAAGGAATACTAGGGATAAGATGTGGTCGCATTAGCGAAAAGTATAGTTCTAAGGACTGCTACTGTTTATTGATACAACTTTTAGAATATAATGATTTAAGTGGAAATAGTGTTATTATGTGAGCAGACAATTACATACGTGGACTGGAAATTAGATGCGATCTGTAAATTAACCATGTAGATACAATTCAGAGTTTATCATTTTTACGTAACTACGGGTTGTAAAGCGGCAATTACCACGTTAAGCCAGTATAGAAAAGGGGAATCTCACTTGCTGGCCAGGAGAACTTACAAAATTCTATATACATCACAGATGCAAGTTTCATCAGATTTCATATTTTATAGAACTTGGCTTGGATCAGGCGACAAAATGTAATAGAACGAAATAATGTGTAAAATAGAACCGACTCCATGAACTAAGGTTTAAATTACACATACATAATAAGTATAATAACCCGGTAATAACATTAACCATTGTATTGGAAGTCATTGCTACAATTCCAATTAAAACATATGTAACTGTATATGGTCTTATTGTAGCGTTCGCGTTGCAACTACCTTTTACAGAATTACAAATTATATATTGCCGCATAATAGCCGTGTTATTTAATATAGCGACTGGATTTACACTACAAACGGAGCTAGCGTGCCAGCGCACGGGCATGTTGACGCAGTAATGGAGACCGATCCAAAAATACAATAGCAAGACTAGCACGAGCTTCTGATTAAAGTGAGGGCTAAATATTGCCTTTGAATTTAAACGTCAACGTAATGCATTCTAGGTAGCGGACGAACCAAAGTTGGTTTAAAGTGAGTTATAATCTTAAAGTATTAGACCAAGAAATAATAGTTTAGTAGTCCATACCATTTTCATACATAGGTACCTACTGGAAGACCTCCCTCACAGGAATAAGTTCCCCTTTGAATCTGTATAATTTGTCATAAAGTTTAAAAATCTTGAGTTTTGACGTGTATAAATTCGTATTGGGTCAAACTCTGGCTTAAATCATTTTACGTTCAATATTGTATACTGTTATATTTATATCAGTTAAAATCAAACATACCATTTAATGCAAATCATGGCAAGAAAGCTACATTGTGTTTTGAAATAGTTGCATTACAGATAATGACATTTGCCCAATTGTTTTGTTGCTTTTTGACTGAAATTACCTTGTTGTAAACGAGTTGAATGAAAAATTGTGACAGTTTTATTTTCTAGCGGGACGTAACTACTGTAGCTGTAGTCCTCTACAGCTAGGTGTATAACTATAAACGGCGTACGCCCCATCGGTTGCTCAATAAATCGGTGCATATCGCATGTGCTTTAACCATTCATTAGGTTAGGTAAGTGGGTGCAGTCGCCATCAATTTTGCCACTAGTTTACACCATTTGTCATTTGACTTTGAGCGTTATCTGAAGAGTTTGGGGTAGTTTTTTGTTTGTGTTATTTGGTGTATACTTACATTTGATGAGTACGACGGAATCGTGGGGCTCACACTGCACCTGGGTGGCGTTCATGGCGAGCAGCCCGCCCGCCCCGCCACCCGCCACGCTCGCCTCTCTAGACATAACAAAATACATATTAGAACCAATTGTCGTCAAGTATCAAGTTAGGAAGCTCGCTACTAGTGATGAGGCGTTCCCAGGAATATTCCCTAGGTGGGAATATGCCCATCCACAAAGGGAACATAGGGGGATTTTGAAATTGTGTATATCTACATATTGTGTTATCGGGGATTCTATCAAAACATAAGCCCTTAAACTTTTTACCGAGACATTAATCAGTGTAACTCACCTGCGAAAGGAAATTCCTTGTGCGCTCGGGAATATTCTCAATGTTCCTGGGAATATGTATTCACATTTTTCATGAGAATACTCTCATCTTTCATGGGAATATTCCCATAGTTGCTGGGAATATTCCCCTAGGCAAAATATAGGCAAAAGAAAAGTACTTATTGAAAGCCGTCGTCTTCCGGCGATAAAAATAAACAATACCATTCTTTTGTAATGAGCCCTGGGATCCCAGGGACTGGTAGACAACGAGTTAACAAAAAGGATGCAAATGATCACAGTTTAATTGGGTATTTGACATATGTTAAGATTTATAACATAGTGTGGCTATATGGATAGAAAACCATCAAATTATCAATAAATGGCACCATAAAAAAATATTAAATAGCGGGTTAAACATCACAGTAAATGTTGTATGTAGTTTGTTTTTTTTTAATTTTTAGGGTTCCGTAGCCAAAATGGCAAAAACGGAACACTTATAGATTCGTCATGTCTGTCCGTCCGTCCGTCCATATGTCACAGCCGATTTACTCGGAGACTACAAGCACTACAATTATTAAATGTGGTAGGAAGGTGTATTCTATGAACCGCTACATAAAAGTGATGTGAAATTACAAAAAAATATTAGATTAGGGGGGCTCTCCATACACGTAACCGGTGGATGAAAAAAAAACATTAACGCACATAGTCGTGTGGGGTATCGATGGATAGGTCTTTAAAAATGATATGGAGGTTTCTAACAAACTTGTCCATTTAAGTCAACTGTTGGTGAGATATTAGCTGTCAAAGTCATAGAAAGTGTGGTCTGTCCAACAGTGAAACAGTAAAATATCAAAAATCATTCCCTCGAAAAATCGCGTACAGGTATAGGTATTTGTTCTGTTAGGTAACTCTTAACGAGTTTCGAGGAGAAGCAATGACGAATATGCCATGATTCACTGAGCATAATGCTTCAATTGTAATAAGTATTTACAAAACCATAGCGAGGATTGGCAAATAATTCGATTTTGTGACCTATTGTTATTGCACTGCATAAACTGCACCTGCGTTTATTATTTCAAATGTAATTAGCACGTACTTATAAAATTTATATCTATTTACTAGAATGCAGTGTTTTGGAGGCGTAGTTCAGTTATGTATTTGTTCTTCTCATATCTTATTTGGTACGGAAATATCTAGGTTAGAATTTTTTTTCAATATATAGTTGATTAGTTGTTTCATGAAAAACGAGGGACGAAGTTGCACCACGCCCGTAGGGAATACCCACCGTTACCCTACACGTCACTCCTGGGAGGTGCTAAAAGTGCAACAAATCTGATAACCGTACTGTCTTCTCGAAGATCTCACGGTTAGAAATAATTGCCCTACAATAAATAAATAATTTTAGCAGTGATTTCAGTCCATGCGGAAAAATATGTTAAGTGGAACATATTTTTTGCGCATGGACTAAAATTACTGCTAATTGCTGCTGTCGAAGGGATATTTACGTGACTTGGCAACGAATGTAAATAAAGTTGTTGAGTGTCAAGCTGATACAAGCCCTACACTGACATCCCGTATTTAATATATGTTTTTGTGACTTGTGTGTGCCCGAAGTCGTAACTAAACGAATTAGATAACATCGTAACAGTTCACAAACGAAATGGAATTTTGCAAATGAGAAATAGATTCTCAAGTATTTTACTCCAGTAGGTACCTAAAAACATACTAATGCACGTGAACCGTATAAGAAATAAAAACTAACCCCCTTATTCATAAACGTCTATCAAACCTATATTAGTATATTATACTTTAGTTAACTAGCCGCTAAAGTTCGTTTGTCCTTATTGGTCACTTTGGCATTGACGTTTGTGAGAATGGGACAAAGAACATTTTAGTTAGCAGAGGTTTGTTAAGTTTTATGAATAAGCGGGTTAATGTGTGTATGTACTGTCGACGTCAAAGACATATTTTTCTTATTACCAAGATATAATGTGCAAAAAAATTAACAAACCTATTCACTGACTGCACACTGTTCTGTAGATACAGTCAACAACCATTGGACCTACTTGCTTCCTCTATATTCTACATTTCCGTACCCACACTACTACATTGTGTTCACATCTACAACTATAAGAAGACTGGTTACGACATATGACCTGTGCGCTAATTTGAATGAATATGCAAGTGTAGGTACTGTAGTGACTATTAAATGATCGTTTTTCTTATTACAACGACGGTGGCAAACAAGCTTAGGGGCCTTGGGGCCTGCCTGAGTGATGGTAAGTAGTAAGCACAACCCTTGCGTCCATAGGTGTGCTTGCGACTGCAAAAGAATCAGAAGCGCGTTGCCGACCGTTTATTGACTTGAGGATTCGTTGAGTTGACAGTAGAGATGTAACAGATGTGGTTTTATAGCAACCGAAAGCGGAATTAGATGTTTTTAATTTAGTTTAACGAAACCAGAAACGGAATCGGAACCGAAAACGGAAGCAGAGGGGCTACCGCGAACCGAAAACGAACGAAATTCGAATATCTCCCTCTCTGTCGCACTTGCTAATTCGTGCGGCAGAGAGGGAGATATTCGAACTTCGTTCGTTTTCAGTTCGCGGTAACCCCTCAGAACCTGAAACTAAGCCCGAATGAGATAAGTTAAGGGTAGGTCTAAGCTGTCTATTTATAATAAAAAATCCAAATATTAATCCGCCTTTCAATATTAATTCCATAAATAATTAAAATGTATGTGACTAATAGATAATAGAGCTAAAAACTAGTATAACGATAAGTACGACAACTAATTAATACCTAACTGGTTTAGTAAATGTGACTCGGACTCAAAATTCTAGTGCACTGGTCTAACTAGCACTTGGCAGTGTAGGGTAGGTAGTTCAACTTTGTTTATATTTTTGGTTAATACTAATTGACGTCATTTTAGCTTGGTATTATGAATACAATAGACTTTGTTTCTCTGTAAAATCACAGAAAAAATAGTCTAGGTTCTTGAATACCAACTAAGAAATCTTCATGATTTACGGAAAAACAAGCATAAACTTATTTTAGCAACCTTGATAACTGCTATTCTGATGTCATACATAGTGTATGTTTTCTATACAGCTCCATAACTAGTAGTCAATCATTTTGACATTTTATATAGAAGCAGGTATGGCCATGACCTAATAGGAAACGTGCCTACTGGGTAGTAATGCAGGGACTGTACAGATATGTTTCCGACTGTAACTTTTCACAATCTTAATTTAACTGTTCATTACCATTCCACCCTAAATGAATAGATAAAAATAGGCAGGGAAACCAGAGCCTGAAGATGTTTTTTAAAGGGATAAGCTGTAAACACATGGGCTGGCAATTAAATGTTTCAAAGAAGCAGCTGCTTTTAACTGTTGTGGTTTATCAGTCATTCTATTTTAGTTACATGGTTGCTTGAATTTGAATTTAGGTGGTCCTTAAATGTTTAAACAAGGGCAGTGTTAGATTGTCAATAGGACATTCTGAGTGAGAGATAAATTATTATTCTTGAAAAACCAACATACATACTAAATTAGACTTTTCCTGAATTATTGGGTTCGATCTATGTACGGAACCCTCGATGCGAGTCGGACTCGCGCTTGACCGATTTTTAATATTAATAAATAGGACCAAATGATAATTACGAAATTTATGAGTAATTGATTAAAACATAAAGTAAAATGTAACTTTGTACCTACAGATAACTGGTTGGATGTACACTGAGTCATAGTTATCAAAGTTTTGTAGAAAGTGTCCAGGCACAATATTTTATACTGCAATAGTGACAAATATTGCTGCTGGTGCATAGCTATAGTTGAAATTCGTTCACATAGCATAGTTTGCATAGCAAGCAGTTGCATTATGTGGTTATTATGTTCCTCATGTAATGGACTTGACTGACTGTTTACTGTAGTTTGAGTTTAGAAGAACAATCAATATAGCAGTTCAATATGTGAAACTGTAGCTAACTAGGCCACATTTCAGAACAGAGTTATGATATTTAAAAATGGTAAGTGAAATGTTGTAAATTAATGTAATCCCTGTTAAGTTAGCACATACATAGTTATTGGGGTATGTGATATTAAAACACAGGTCTTCCATTTAACATGAGCTAAAAAAAGGATTTTTAACTGTTATTTTTAGAAACAGGTTTCCCCCTGCACTGCATCTTTGTGAAATAGGCCTAGTGTATGTTACAGTGAAATATAAAAGATAAAAAGTCAAGAGTCAACCTCTAGGGTCAATGACTGATATGCTTAATACTAACAATGAAATTGGTAAATGACAAATGAGTGACAGTTTCCTAATGGGGTCACTCTAATCAGGGTACACCATCTAATTGCGTGTGAGTTGACATTTCCAAATAAAAGAATGTGGACTTCAAGTCATCGTTTTTTATTTATGTTTACCTACCTGTAACCATAATTGAAGATTTTTTTACTATACAGGTTAATGTTAAACAGAAAACTTTTTAATACAGATTTTACAATCACTCTATTTATCATGCCCAGTGTTGGGCAAAAATTAAATTGAATAAGAATAAAAACAGGAGTTTTATTCTTATTCCAATTGATTTGAATAAGAATAATTCTTGCACTAGTTATTTAAAATAAAATGAACGGGAATAAATCATGCAAATTTTATTTTAAGAAAAGGGATTATTCTAAATAACTTTTTATTTAATTAAAATGTTATTTGGAATAAAGTTAACTTTCTAGTAAAATTCAAAGATACTCTAGAAATTGAACAGCGGAACTCTTTGATTGCTAAATGCATAATATGTTTTGTGTATTAACATTTTTTTTGTTTTGGCGAATCTTTTAACTAAATTACACCTGGTACTATTATTTTGCATTTGTATCATTATCAAATTAAAAACAACATGTGTAACAAAACTAAGTGACAGTGGTCTTGTAAGGATGTAATGTTGTCTTGTAATAATGTAAAGGAGGTACTAGTATTAGACTACTATGTAGTACCTCTACCTTATACCTACTAATTAATGTGTCGTATTTTTACCAGGTACCTAGACTGCACTTTTATTATTGCAATATTATTTAAAATAAAAAATCATGATTAAAATTATTTGATTTCTATAAGTTAACTTCATTCAATTTTCTAATATAAGCATTATTCCCGACCAAATTTATTTGAATAATTTCGATGGGAATAAAATCAATGTGATTTATTATTCAAATAATGATTTTATTCTTGAGTGCCCAACACTGATCATGCCCAGTCTGGTCTGTGATAATAATAATTCCAACACTACATGCCCATTAGTTAAAAATAGATGATGTGTAGTCAGGCAATAATAATGCATTTGTAGAAATAAAGTTTACAAAAGGAAGATATCCAAGAATACATATAACAAATGTCTGCAACCATTACCAAATCAATCAAAAAAACTATATTTTATTAGACATAACTAATTGGGTTGTTAGAAAGGTTTTCAGTTACTTTGTTTACATACCTATTTTATATTTCAAAGTATACTGAACATCAGTTATATAACAGATAAATAATAAAACAATGGGCATTATTTTTATCTATTACCTATGCATTTCATGGCATTTGACTCTAAGAAACCCAGGACCACATTATGTTCAAGTTAACTTTAATCCTTAAAGAAAGAATAGGAAAACATTGTGTTTTTACAAATAATTAATGAAATTTGGTTTAAAATTCAATACTTATTTACGATGTTTTACTATGTCCAGGGGTTAGATTGGTTGACAGAGAAATTAATCTAATGCTACAGGTCAGGATCATAATTTAGCTGTTCCAGATTTCACATATAGTGTAGGAAATAAGAAAACTACTTATTCAATGATAACTACAATTTTCCCAAAACATTAAACATGATTCATTAATAAACTATACCAGTGTTGATGACAAATGACAAACTTGATATGCAATCTAAATATTTAAAAACAACAAGTGTTTAGGATCTGTTTTTTTTTTAAATCTGTGATGTACAATTATAGTTTGTATGTACATTGTCATTATTCATTAAGAAGGTCACTCTTCATTAAACCAAAACAAAGATAATTAATAGAATAGAAAATATTTTTTTCTTAGAATAATCATTATAATTTAATAATTATGATGATATGTTATGAAAAGTAATGAATCCTCCTTATCTCCCCAATATATTAAAGAGAAAACCCTAATAAGTAGGTGCTCCCAGCTTACCACTAGGAGATGGCTCATCAAAATACCTGATGTCTGCTCCTTTAACAATTTAAAAAGTTATTTAAATTTCACCCAGTGTGTGAGAAGAATATCAATATTTGCACCCTTTATTACAAAACAATTAAATACCTATTCTCACTTCTAGTGCTTCTCCTTTAAGTGCTTTATCTATGTTGAGTGTTGCAAGTGTAATCAAACCTTCAAGTTATCATTTAAATGTGACATAATTTACTTAGGGTTGCATTAAGGTTTAAGGTACCTATTGTACATTGTCACAGCTTCCATAATAATTTCATCATATGCATATTTTAGCAGAGTATGACAAAGAGATATTACCAATAGGACTGAGAAAGGTGCTTTATAGACAACTAGCTTTTGCCCCCGATTGTTTACCTAATCATCACTCTTCCATTCAACCTTACAGCCCCTTAAGGGATGATTTCCGAGATTAAAAGTATCCTATGTCAACTTTCATTTAAATTCGTTAAGCAGTTTAAGCGTGAGGAGGTAACAGACAGACACACTCTGGCATTTATAATATTAAGTATAGATGTTGAAGAAATTAACTCTTGTTGTAAATTTCTATCTTAAAAATAAAAATTATCGCAATAAATTCCATACGTTGAAAAACATTATACATTAGGAATTGTCTGTTAACAATTTAACCTAGTTGTGAAACGGAAGTCTAGAGGAACAAAAGATTAACCTGAAATCGAAGTTTGTTGTCCCATTTAACATAACACAGTTTCGAGTCAAACCTTTCAAGTGTTACGTTTAATTTTAACGCCAGGTCAAGATGCCGCGGAGTTTTAGGTCAGCCAAAGTGCGATGAACTTAACGTGTTCACTACTTACCGTAGAATTCTTATGGTTCCCTCAGGAATGCGTGCATTCGTTAGCTTTATGCAAGTTTCGAAAGTTCCCTTTGTGGAAACCGGCCACGACAACAATCACTGCTAACTCCACACGATCCAACAGTAACAACACTTGTATAATCCACTAAATCAAAAGGCACTGGATCTAAAAACTGCAAACTAACGAACACCACACTATGGTTTCGACGAAATGTTCGCACTGGTAGCTGGTTCAGTTTGTAGAACATGGGTAAAAAATTGTCACTAGTCAACGTATACGATTTCAATCGTGTTTATTAAACAAAGAATTAATAAAGTAATTTCAAATGCACCGCAAAATCCAAAAACACAAGATGCGCAGCTGACTGTCAGCCTGCCGCCTCTCGCTTGGCTTGAGTTTGACTGCGCGGGTGTGCGGAAGGGTAGAGGGGAGCCGGCGCTCCTGCCCTACCGCGCCCCCTGCCGACTACGCCGTGCAAGTCAATTTCATTGCGTTCATTTTATGACGTTATTCCAAAGCCGCGTTCTTTCGATATGCAAGCGGCGAACGCGTAATAAAATAAAATTACAGGTGGATTATTCAAAAACGATTCCTAACCAGTTACTATAAGTGGGTATTTAATTGCCATGGGTAATTGTTACTTTTGCACATTTCTTTTAATGGAATGGGCCTTGCAATATTTTACCAACATCTAGGCGCCAGTAGATGCATATTAGTTAGTAGGTATAGTACCTATGACTATGACCTAAAATAGTTAGGCAACTAGGCCTGGCCTACTCCTAATTTATTAATAGGTAATGAATCTGTCATAATTTCGGAATTGAGGAAGATCCTAAATAACTATAATAACAATAATAATGTTTACCTATTGCAAATCATGGTATTTACAGCGCTGTTAAAATATAAGAAATAGAATCACATGGACCCTGGTAGGGTAGGCAGGTATAGCTGTATTACTTAAGAGCTAATAGTTAACTATCTACCTACTTCTTGAGCTGTATTACCAGCAAGATGTCTAGGTCTATACCTAGACATCACAGCATCACTTGCTTGCTAGTAACCATTCATATCATATCAATTAATAAGTATGCGAACTAAAAATATGCAACTAACTGCCACACACACACACACACTCAAATACAGATGTGGTTGAATATCGCAAATCTAGGTTCTCATTGAGGTAAGCATCTACCTAGTTTCTAACTCGGTTCACCGTCAGCAACTGCCAATACATGTAGATAGGGTACCCTGCACGTAAATACCGGATGGTCGTCTAGAGACGAAAGTTATTTGCCATAAAACGTCTGTATTAGTCGGAATCACGCTTCATCATCACGTTAAGCCCAACAAGAAATCTTCGAAATCCGACTTTCCTAACGTCGGTAGAGCAGTACGGCCGAGTGAGCAAGTACTTTACACTACACGTAACATAGGTACCTACTTAAGTAATTTACGCCGGGTCTGTAGTTCAGTCGCAGTCGCATAACGAACGACCGCCTTCTCGGATCACCGAAGTGGAGGAACGAGTTGCCTGGAACGCGGTATGCGCTATTGGAAACATAAACAAGCCCGGCTCGGCCCGGCCCGATGAAAGCACGCGCCGGTAGTTGTTAGCCTTCGTGCCTTCAGAAATTCGCACACAGATTGCATATTTTCGAAAAAGGCACCTTTTCACACGGCTCACTTTCGGTCAATTTTCGAGAAAGTAATCCTTCATTGGCTATCTATCAAGGGCTGTAATTTCTCGATTTCATTACCCTGCTATAAGCTCCCTGTAATTATTAGCAGTTTACCGGCAGATGAGTTAATGTTTGAAATTCTGGGTTATTTGTTGCTTGTAGGCTTGTGGGGAAAGTGAAGTGTTAATGCGACAACTTGATAATAGAGTTTCGTTCCTTTCCGAGTGCGAACCGGGAAGAAATACCGTGAACCGCCTCTGACCTCGCTAAATAGCCTGCTTGAGAAGTAATTACCCGTCTAACCTGAGCATTTTATCGCGGTACCTGTTGATTAGGTGTGGAGTGTGGAGTTCTCATACGAGCTCACTGTTTATTGCGCAGTTACGTGGAACATCTGCTCCCGTTTTTACACAGTAACTCTATATACTTCACCCCAATTCATGGAACGGAAGTTGGGTGCGGGTGCGTTTGGGCGCGTCCTTGAGAGCGAATAGTTACATTGGGACCGGAAATTTCTATTCGCTTGTTTTATTTTCGATCCCGATGAATAAACATACAGTTTTGCGTTACGTTTGGTTAATAATGTTTGTTTAACTCACTTTAGCAGACTAAAAAATTCGTAAGATAATTATCTTTTTTTTTACCCTGACTGTGGATTTATAGGCCGGGCCCAATGAAGTGATAGGAGTGCGCGGTTGGATAGTAGCCTGGGGAAAATCCAGAGGAAAACCTCCGACACGACCACTTAGTTGAGTAGTTTCAACTGAATATGAGGTGTGAGTGGAATCGGCCTACTGGGAGTTTTTGTTGCTGGTTCACTAAACCTAGCCTAGCTGAGAAGAGTCCAGCGAGAAACATCAGATAGGCCCGACCTGGAGCGGATAATTAGCAATTGGCGCCATACTGTATTTGTAATGGTCAGATACAAGACATCCATGAGGGGTGCCTAGTAATCATAAAGTAGATTACTTATGTGTCTATACATATATAATATAATAACTATTTATTGTGTAGGTACAACGTCGAAAATACGAACTCCAGTGACAAAATATACGAACATGACTTTAGTGACAAGGGCGTAAGAGCGTGCATATATTTTTGTCACTTTGTGAACGTACGTATGTATATTTATGCCTTTGACTATTTTATTTTTATTTTATTCATTTCTAGAACAATCAGACAAACGGAGAGATGTATTCAAGCGATAAAAACTTACAGATTATTACTAAAACATGCATCTAAGTGCTAAACAGTTTCCACCAAGACATACATTGTTTATGAATGTACTACATTTTAAAAAAATCAATTCATTAAGCCGAGATAATTAAAACAAAATGTACCGCTTAATGAACTTATCTTTTGTGTGGATTATTTCATCCCACCAAAAACAATTACATGTAAAATGTTGCCCAGACGAGACCATGTCTCTCGCACAGTCAAAAAGTTATCTTATGTACCTACAGCCAAGCTTCTAACTCTACACGCCTTAACTCTATGAGTCCTAAGTTCATAAACTCTACACCTTAGTCAAAGTCCACTATTGACATCATATCCCGCGAATCTTGTTTATCTGGTATAATCCAAACCCAAGTTATGAGGGTTCAAATAAACGACGAAGCATTTCGAGAAAAGGTAGGTAGTTTTGATATTTTAAGTAGAAGGAAAACAATCAGTCCGAAATGATTATATAATTTCGATTTTTAATGAATGGAATGACATTTCCAGGAGCAAGACAACCTTGGTATGATATTGGGTAACGCATGATTTTGGCAATACTGGATATAATATGAATTAAGGGTTGGCCAACATCAGTGTCTAAAATAATATTCTAGCAGGTAGTGCCCGTGCGGCCTCACTCGGCTCGTCTTGGCGGGGGCACGGTAGATTGAATTGGATTCAAACATTATTGCATTGTACAGCGTGATGCATCAAATTACTGTATTCGCATACGCACTCCACGGAGGTAAAGTTAACTACACCGGCTGGACGCACACTTAGCCGTCAAACTGTCGACCATATAATAAAACCTCATTAGCATCTTACTTTCAAGTGACGTTTCTACGTATCTACTGTCTACGCAATTTACGCAAGGGATTTTTATTTTAAGCCACATTTTACCAGTAAGTAGGCAGGTACTAAATAGCATCAAAAGATCAAAGTATTAGGATACGTCAGATACCTACATACTTTGCTTCGTCCACAACTGACAATTTTTGCGGGATGAATCTTTTACCAATTTACCTAGTAGTCATTCTCATCAACAAGCTCCAGCTATTTTTGAATATAACGAAGTAAGTTATGCAAAAATAAAACGAATGTAGGTATTAGGCTACAAAACTAGCATAAAATTCGCAGCGTTAAAATATAGATAGGTAGGTAGGTACACTTACCCTAGTTACGTTTCTCTATACACTTAGGCACTTGTCCCACCGCCGGCGAGTAACGAGTAATCTCATAGTAATTCCACTCGCTTGAGCGAGAAAACGAGTAGAATTACTATGAAAGTACTCGCTGCTCGCCGGCGGTGGGACAAGTGCCTTAACAATACAAACGGATATCCTTTCCATTCCGAAGCTTATACAGCCCAAGGATAAATGCCATTTGACTTAGGTACACTTTATTATTAGGTTATGACTTAAGGGGATTTGGTATTATGTCATTGAACGTGTGGTAGTTGAGCCGCTACGCGATGGTCAATTTTGGTACCTATTTTTTTGGGAGTTATTTTTGTGACACTGATTCATACTGCCCTGTGCTAAGAATAGTATGCAAAGGTGGGTACCTTTCTTTTTACATTCGGAGAGCAGAGGCCGCAGCCATTTCGCGTAAATGCGAAACGAATTAGTTGGTTATCTTTTCTTTCCATATTCCCTATGATTAAATTTTTTTCGTGTATGCTCTAAATTGTCAGAAAAAATTGTACCGCCTGTCTCCGACGCGTGCTGACACGGTGGATATTAAGCTTAAAAGTGTACAATTATAAAAACCAAGGAAAACACTTCATACACGTTTCTTATTTCATTCGCGTAAGTGCAATTAGATGTGTGATACAGATGAAGCTCACGATCCAAGTGAGACTAAAGGAATGCCAGCAAAGGGAGTAGAGTAGATGTGTAGGTATATTGGTATATGTACCTATTTATACGTTACAACTGTCGTTCACGTGCCCGACGTGCCTGCTCAAAATATCGTGGTGCGTGCGACGTCCTGTCCACTTCCGTCGATTCAACCCGAGCGTCTCTGCGTGGTGACATTGTTAAACGACATACGTCGTTTCCCAAGGCTCTTGACACAAATATGTTATGATACACAATTACACATGTCTCAATGAGTCGATGATTTGTGGAATATAATGAATGTGATCGTTCGGCTGGAGAGAATTCTTGAGCATCAATTTTGTAAAGATATTTTTTTCATATTCAAGAACCGTCACAGTCATCGCCTGCCCTGAGCTTAGATGACAATGTACTTGGTTCTTGACGCAGAAGATTCTTGGTGGAGGGTAAAAATAGGATAACTTACGAACGCTTAATGGTGCTCTTCACCATCGGAGGTAAGAAATATTTTATAATTCTAACATTTTATTAATTTATGAACGGCATAAAATGGAAACGCACAGGTAGCTACTATACTATATTTTTTCTGCGCGCTTACATAAGTTTTTTTAAGTGATCATTGTCTCAAGTTTTTCGACCATGCCAGAGGATTTCAAAGTTATCAGATTGTCCAACACGTTGGGCAGGCGGCACCTTTTGAACTTATCAAGTGTTTTATAAAAATGAAACACCTGGAAGGGCTAAAATTAAATGTGGTTTTTGTATGGACCGATCTTTGTTCGTATCTTCGTTGAAGTATGTAGGTAGGTACACTTATTTATTACTGTAAGTTAGTCTGGTTACTAGAGCTGCATTTCGGAAATTCGTTAAGAGGGAAGATACGATTGATTAGACATTAAACAGAATGCTTCAGAAGTCCTTGTAGGAAATGGGAATGTCATGACATTGTCATTTTCCACAAGCGCTTCATGCTGCATTCTTATTCTTGAGACTTTTATGACGCAATAGGTACGAACGATAATATAGGGATGACAAACTTAACTTAATTTCATTACTTTGGTTGAAATAATAATGTTTTTCGTACGTAGGTAGCCTCAACCTAAATGGCGGATGACACAACCTCTGTCACGTTATATAGGAAGAAAACAATGAATCGTAAACACCTGCAGTAGGTATTTTGCAGTACTGAATGGATTCCCTAGACAAAGATGCTATGCTGCAATAGTGCGTGGGCGCACCGCTGTAGGCTAATAGGCCAAAGGAATCAATTTAGTCACAGTACAAGATACTTCAACTGTAAAATGTGCGGCGGTTGGATAATTTACTCCGCATTTGACTACCGATTTGTAAAGTCCTGAACTAAGATTCAAACTTATTAAACCTTGCAGATCCGGTAGGTGGATTCAAGGCCAATTTTTTTATTACGCAGCACCGGCTGTAGTCCCTTTTCAGCGTAGATAGATTTATTTTCTACAAAAATTGTATCATTCCCTCAATTTCATATTTCTCATTTGGTATTTAGGAATCTCGCATATAAATATAGCGCCCACTCCGTCCGCTGTACCTGGCTACCCAAGTAGCACAAAGGTTCTGTGTAACAGCAGTTTTATTGTACACCTTGGACACATTAGCTGCTAAAAATGGAGGTATAACAGCATTATACGCGCATATAATGCTGATATAACTCTAATTTTGGCACAAATTACGTGGCACATTGCTGTACAATTAAATTATAATAGCATTATATTAGCATTAGTAAAGATAACAGCTACTCCTAGTGATGAACATTCCTTGTATAACAAGGTAGGTGGTACTTATTATAGTTAATATGCAGCCATTCTCATACTCATTCGCAAAATTGGGATAAGTGTGGACATCTTAAATGCTTTAACGAAGCTAAAAGTAAATTATCAGTGAAATTGTGGTATGAAGAAACACATTTTTCTTTTACTCTAATAGTACGAAGAGAAGGCGCGTTGAAGTGATATTGGTGTGTGCAAATGAATATATAGTTGCCATTTTGTGGAGAAATAATAAAGTTAAGGTAAGTAAAACTTTGGGTTATTTCAATTATGTGTTAAGTTTTATCCGGAATGTATATTTATTGTGAAATACCGTACATATTTCGGTCAAAATTTTCACGCGCTCTCATAATATCCACAAAATATGTGAAAAAAGTTCAAAATAAAATAGTATATGTACAAGTAATATTTTTTTACATATTAATTTTACATGTAAGCTGTTTACATATTCATTTAGTTTTGAACTAATTCAGTTTAAGCCGATATTTTCCAAAATAACCAAAAGGATTTAAACTAAATCTTTAATAATACACGCGTCAGTTACTTAAAATGGCGGATAGACGAGTGGTCAGAGTTACCTTTAATTTAATGCTAAATGCTATATAAATGTCCACGCGTGGCTTATAATTCAGCATTGAGTTGAATAGTGAAGCACTTGAGATAAAATAACTGAGTAATGGCGTAAAAGTGTAACTTTAAGCATCAAGGTCTGGAGTATACGCTATTAGCTGAGTAATGGCGGAAAGTGCACATTTAAGCAGCATAAAGCATTATATCTTTGTTAATGAATTTCACATCGTAACGGTTTGCGTTACAGAGGTTCGTATGTTCTCTCTTAAAGTGCAAGTTCTTTAAATGTACACCAGCGGGGTAATCACGTAACTTTTTTACTACCGTTAGGTAGATTTTGATGTCAAATTTCAACTGTCAGCCCATACATTTATACTTCAAATTTGACACTAAAATCTATCTACCGTTAGTACATAAAGTTACGTGATTCGCCTGCTGTGAACCATTATTCAGAAAACTGCACTATTAGTGTCCACAAAATGTGCTTTTGCAGCTGATAGAGTACAACCCTACAAAATGCTGAATAACAGTGAATCTGTGGCGTCTGTGTAGCGCTTAATAGAATCGTAGTACTGTATATTGGGTCTCGTTATTTCCTATGCAGCTATTGCAGTCCGAGTGACCACTAATAAGTCGTTAAAAGTGCTTAAACAACCGACGTGCACCTTAGGTGGAATTATATGATGCAGCTTTGTGCTACTTGGGTATACGCTAATGGCTAGGCCCAACCCTGGGCTCATGGTTCCGGTTGCATTCGGTGCCCTGCTCAGTTATTGAGCTTAAAGTTGTTGACAGATTAATGGTGCCTTTCCATCAGGGTTATGCTATGCAGCTATGCTGCCAGGATGTAATAGCTGACCGTTTCCACCAGTGATACGCTATGTGAACCAATGAATATGATTGGTGGATGTCAACGCATCCATAGTATTCCATAGAAACGTAGCATAGCATAGCTCTGATGGAAAGGCACCCGTAATACGTATGCGGTGCCTAACTGAAAACCATACAACTTTACAAATACTTGAATAATTACCGCGTTCATTTTGTTCTCTAATTCATATGTGATTCTTCCGAATCTCCAATCTTCATTCTAATTCCATCTCCGACCTTACCTGTGCTTGTTCCACATTACGATAACTATTTGGGATTTCATATCTTCGCACTTATACATACTCGTACCTTAGATTAGATTTTATTGGCATAGGCAGTTTATTTTCTGCAGATCGAAGATTAGTAAATCGATAATTTCCGTTTGCTACGCGCCGCACTCATTAAAATGGGTTAGATAACTCAATAAAACATGTATACGTTTGGTATTGCGTATTGGTTTACTGGTATTTAGTAACAAAGATGCAGCAATGACTCGATCAAAGTGCATTCAACTGTACTCTTCTTAATCATCGAAAATTATCTAATCGATATCTTTAGAAAAACGGGCAAACGCTAGTTATATCATAAATTATAATAACCGATTAAGCACATAGTAATTGGGCAGTTTATTACGAACCATTGCATAACATTACATACTTTGAAAAAGACGTATGTACTTTCATTTTCTGGTGCTTGTTGGACATTTTCTATATGAAACTCAAATCCTAGCCGCCTACGGTATTGAATTGAAACCTATAAAATTATCCATATAATCTTTATAAATAACGGTTTATAAGTCATTTTCAATTAAATTAACGGAATTATGGAACTTAAATTATACAGGTAGTATAAGATATGATTTTAATCTGTTAATGTATGTAAACGTTTATTTACATTAAAGTTTTCAAGAAATTACCCGAAGATTGACAGTTTTTTCATCACTTTCCCTTTTAACCAATTTTGTTTATAGGTTTTGATTAGGTAGTAGTGGTAGTAGGTAATAAATAAGGCTATTATATTTGTAGTTAGGTAATTACTGTGTTGTGTGAGCTTATTGTACGTATTTCGGCACTTAGATGAAACCCTCATTACCGCTATTAAGCTTGTTTTTAAGGTAGGGTAGGTTTTATCTTATCTTACAACACTTAAGTCAACAGGTCGACAGCTAGACCGTACAACGTTATTTATCATATACTTTAATTTATATATTTAATTTATTTGTAAGTGATTACAAGCCACGTCCAATACTCTCACGGAAGGGAACAAAAGAAAGACGGACGAAATAAAAACGCACTCGGAGGTAGTATAGAGCGTTGACCTCCGTCCCTGGTCGCGTTTGATAAGCCGGTTAATGGACCGTGCCATACCCAACAATGACTGCCATTGATACACGCTACTATATAAATTTTGTGCCATTGATACGCCATTCATCGGTTAAATATCCTTTTAATTGGTTCACTGGGTTTGCTACAACTGTACCCTATTATACTCGGCTTCACAGGACATGATCGATATGACATTTTATATCAATCATTTATTTATTTTGTTTTATTAAACCAGGTAATTTTAAAAATTGTCGATTGACAACCAAAACTCAATAGCAAATTATTCATTTTAGCAATTGGAAACCTTATCTAACTACAGAAAGGATGATGAGATACCTATACGTGCTTTATTTTAAGTAGGTTACTATTGTTAATAACTAAGTGAGTTTTGGTTGTCAACCGACAATATTAGTTTCTAGTTTTATTTCTGGGTAAATCGTTTGATCCGGGTTTTAAAATTATACAAAACATCGTCTAAGCACTACCGAAATTGTGGTACCTACAACTAAAACATGCTTTCTTATGTGAAGTAACACGAAACTAGCCTAAAAATGTAAAAGTTAGTTAGTTAGGTCTTTGTTACGACTTAGACATGCAAGTTCTAATACTTTTAATATATTAGTTTACGAGGGCATTGAACTACAATGTTAAGTTACATTTAATAAAAAATAATTCTTTGTGGCATTACACTAACAAAATAGCGCATTGCTAAGACGATAGTTAATCATGTTTGCTAATTTGACTATGCAAAAGTAATAAGAATGTGAAGTAACGTTTTTGCGTGTCATGCTCGTTTAGATGTTTGCATGCAATTACGAAACGTTCATTGTTTCACTTAACAAACTAAGAGTTTAGAAATCCGGCCAGCACTCCCATGAGAGTCGTGCGAATTATAATCCGTCTCATTAGCTTCAAAGAAAATGTCCGCTTTCTTTCTGTCCGTACAAAGCCAGGGCGATTGAAAGTTCATCGAGCATCAAGCACAATGGCGGACAACGATGACACTCTTATCGTACATCGAGAGCTGACTCACTGCCCATACAATCCTCTTAATTATAATAATTTTCGTAGTAGGTAATCCATCGCGACGATCGAGTGAAAGTTGTATTCTGGTTCCTATAGTCACACGGTCGCATAGACGCAATACAAGTTCAATGCCTTGATTAAGAGGTGTTATTAAAAATGTGTAATATTTGTAGTAACTTTTGCTTTCTTTCGGAATGATGGAGGCGAGGCGGTCGGTGTCGTAATCGGCATAACCGTGCACTAGCCGGCATTAGTAGACTTCCTTCAATATCTTGCTACATTGTAAACCTTGCTGTCCGCCCCCGGCAGATCATGACGTATTGACACAGAATATCTACTAACGTGAATACTAAGGTACAGAGGCTTGATTTCCTCAGTGTATCCTTAGTGTCGACGTTCAGTACCTGTCAAACAGTCAATGTACCAAAAATCTAACAACCTAAGACTGTTTATTTGCACAGCAAAAATACTAATTTCTCAGCAAAACGGCGGTTTGCTGTGAAATTAGTATGTTTGATGTGCAATTAAATAATATCCCTTAATAATTGTAATCGTTATGGACCAAACAGTGAATTATATCTCTTGCGCGGCATTTCTTATTAAGGGTTGTTTGAAACTATTGAAAGTCATTCCTATCATTAGTTTGATGCTCATTTAAGTACTTTTCAAAAGAACTCATAGAAACTTTACTACTCGTAATCTCCATAAGTAATGTCCATCGGCACTCGTACAAAGGACGGGCTAAAAGGATTCTTGCGCTCAAGTTTATGTGTCTTCAACCCGCAGAGCTCAAGAGATAAATGCATCTTGAAATAGGAAAAAAAGCCTTACCCAACGGGAGAAAGTATAGAAAATTTAGACGAGATGAGCGAGTGGGAGTTAACGAATGAGTAAATCATTTTAGAAAAGAAATGCGCCCATAAATCTTTAACGCGCCAAAATATGGGTACTTTATTAGAACAATCGGTAATCAGCGTGTAACGTAACTTTCGTATTACGCAACATCATTTCATTGAATCGCGTATCTTTGACAAATCGTCCACACCCCGTTTGCGACAACGCTAGTTTTCTGGAACCTCATCATCATATAATAAGTCAATCAATCAACGAGATTATTCTATTACGGCATCTTGCATTCAAACTAGCGGAGCGTGACTGGAGTCGGCGTCAGCAAACACAAGTGATACAACAATACACGGCGTTCCTGCGGCACTTTCACCGTGGACCTCTAGCGGGCCCCGGGGCCCTAACCCGGCTTGCCTCACGCCGGTGACGATACCGACGTTGAAGTTTTATAAAATTACATGGTTAGAGACATATAGTCGCCTCCCCACGTGAAGGATGCTCGAAAATAACTATACAGGTTTAACGCCTTGATTAATTAAGGTATTGTTCAGATGTAGGTACCTACTTACATGAGGTGTCTGTTAAAATAGTATTACAGGGTGCGGTATGTATGTAACAACGGCGTTCATCAAAATTTCATATAAAAGGATCTTATTAGAGCGTTAGTTAGAGCAGACATGTTTGTTATCTATTCACCAATTCACAGCATTGTTCTAATAAATGCAGAAAATATTACAGCGCAACCTTGTATGATTAGGAGTGCAAATCGGTTGGTTCAAATATACACAAGTTTCGTAATTTCAACCAAATTATAGTGGATCCTACTATAATTCATTTCACTACATCCGATATGAATCTTCGTTATTCATCGCCTCGCTACAACAAAGTTGCATCTATAAAGCGGCGCCGACTGATCTTGGAATAACTGTTTCATACACCTAAACATCGTGTCAAGCCGAAATTGGGGTACGTCATAAACGAAGGCTTTTGAGTAACCGGTTCCACTTACTGTTACCAAGTTGGCATAAGCTTACGTGAACGATATAACACACACAAGTAATAGGTTACCCACGCACTCGTGTGTGGTACCTACATTCTTTCGTGTTTTGCTTGTAAATGTGTCCACATTTTGTATGCCTTGGGTGAGACGCTCCGTTAACCTTGTTATCTTCATTGCATGCCGCATGCTTGGAGACATGGCATGACCGTTACATGATATGCAATTACAGTCCTTAATGATTCAGTACTGAGACAATGTGCAAAACTAAAAGTGTTTCGAGACAACAAACATGGTTGTTGTTTTTTGTATCCTCTTAACACATCACATCAGACAAGATAAATGATATATTCATGAGTAACTGAGTAATTACTTACAGCGTGTCCACCACCGTCTAGACTAAAGCAAAATTAGTTTTGAGTTCTTCAATTGAAATCAATCCATCTATATTTACCGTTCGTTTTCTCATGTTCTTATTACATTGACATGTCGACGGCCCGTTGGATTTAAATTCGATCGATCATTGCATTCTACGGCATCGATTTATTTTGTTCTTACACAGCGACAATGCGTTTATCCTATATGCGCGTATACTGCACTTATTCAATGGGTACAAAACTGTTCAACGACGCCGAGACGAGCGAACAGGCCTTTGTTCAGATCAGGTCAAGGGAACCGCGATACCGAACCAAAAATATAATTTGGCACGAACCGCTGATATGGAAAAAGCTTTTGATTTCCTAACTGTTCACGCGAAATGTCTTAGAAAAATAATGGTTCTAAAAATCGTCGCCGCTGCCGCCCCAGTTCCACTTTCAGCTTATGAAGAACTGAGCTAAGTATGGCCACGAAAATCGGAGATCGACGTTCGAGTCCATCTCGCTCGAGGCATATTCAAGCGAACTTCGTTTCGATTCTTGGGAGTTTATGGTACCGGTGTCTGAATATAATATTAGCCGGAGAACTGGCTACGGCAAATCGTATGCAATTTATAGAGACACGTTTATCTAGGTAGTGTGACTTACTATTACTATTAATTGTTTCGGGTGACTGGTTTTTTTTCATTTAATTAAAGCTGTGGATTTAGTGTGGTATGATACCTAATTATGTATTTAATTCAAATATGATATTGTCAGTCATTGTGATTGGAGAAAATTAGTCAAAGGTCCGTGCTTGGACGTCGACTGGCACTATACTTTTCCCCAAACTGAGAAGTTCGAAGTCCCCCGGATCAATTAATAGTAATACTCGTAGTATGGCACACTAACTAGACGGATTTCGTTTCTCTATACATTGCAAAATTTGCCTTAGCATGCTATATAAAATAATACTCGGCAATTATCAGAATGTACAAGTTGCTCACTAACAACATTGACTAATGTCAAGATAAGAAGACATAACTGAGATTGTTTTAAGCGTTCTCCCGCTTCATGAGATGGGTACCTATTGTACATTTATCCCACTTGCATGTTGTCGTATCTAATGATAATGACGCTATTCGCAATCGAAGTCTAATATGGTTATTGACAAAATTATAAATATGTTTTGTATAATGAAAGTATACAAGTATATATACATTGAAAAATATATTTTCCGCCAATTATAGTATACAAGTATATATACATTGAAAAATATATTTTCCGCAAATTATAGAAAATGGATTTTTTTATTCGTTTTGAATTCGGCGTCAATACGAACGTTAACCGTGGCCTCCATATTATGACGTCAGTAATAAGTTGTATTCTAAAATATAACCATCATAAATATTCTTTGGTAGCGATAGCGACAATCAATGATTGACGTGACGTCATCTAGTTGTATTGCCGAATGTCACGGATAACCTTATCACACGCCACATGTTTTTGTTTGAAGTCACGTGATAGGTACACTGATTAAAGTGTTTTAGTATTGCGAAAATAAAATGTTTGTCGACGTATTCACAAAAAAATATATAATTTAAATTAATTAATTAATAATATATTTTAATTTAGTGCATATTTTATATTTTATCTCGATCACTAGAAACTACCCTATAGGGTGAATGCGACATGAGGTCCGTCGTAAGGTGGTCATTTTTATGAACTTTTGACATGACTGTTTTTCATTATTTATTACATATGTTACGGAAATGCTATGAAACGGAAATGTTATGAAAGTGAATGAAGTGATAAAGGTTTGATGATATGTATATTACGTATGTATGTATGTAAATGTAAATACTTTTTTGTACAAAAAACACAGGTAAAAAATGCAAACTAATTCGGTTACTTTGCCATTGATTTGGTTATGTGATCATCATCAGCATCAGCCCATATAGGTCCCACTCCTGGGCACATGCCTCATAGATAAGAGATAACGGGATGTGGGCCCACGACGGCCCAGTGCGGGTTGAGGACTACAATCTTCACATCTACTTGAATTTCTTTTGTTTGTATATTATGAAAATCAATGGGATGTAAAGCCCGGGCCTTTAGGTACTTTAGGTAGAGTAGGCAGAATATACGAGTAAGCGTACGTTCTCAGTCCCAGTGGCCGAGATTCCCCGCAATGAATACCAATAGCCGAACGAATAAGGAGAGTAACTGTCACATTCAAATATATTAGCAGTGCTTGCACACCGCAGCGTGCTCTAGTTTCTCATATGTGCATGCTAATCAAAAGAAGAGAAGTGATGCGTGTCCAACATTTGCTAGAGCTAAGCGATGCACATATAGGATAATGTATAGACATTTTAAGATAGTCACAGTCGAATGTCACTCCTCTCATATTTGAAGACAACGGGGAACTCCACCTTGTACAAGTTAGAAGACTGCACCCATTACAATACTCGATTTGGGATAAGGTTGCCACAGAGCTCCTTGGTTCTCCTAATTCAGTTAGGATGCGCTGTATTAACAGTACGAGACCTATATTTGTCCATTACTGTTCAAAAACTGCATACTCAAATCAATAAAGTGGGCGAAAGTGATTCCTGTGGACTTGCATTGCATGATTTGCAAGCGTCGGTGGGTTTAGAATCAGTCAGGCTGTGCGCTTGTTTGTAATCGTGGTAGAAAATATATGCGACGTATATTTTTTAGTAGGTTTAGTCCCATAAGTCATATTGACGCATATTTTTTTGTATTTTTACATTATTTACTACCTGCCTACATTCTTACTATCGATCATTCCAAACAGCTCGCCTTACGTGTCGAGTCGAGTAATTACACATTATGATGGGCCCGTTTCCATACTATTCGTTTTCACCATTTATATCGTTTATAAATTTCAAGCTTTAACAAATGCACGCCCGGTCATCGACCTTACTACATTTTACTTTACAACCTCCGTAATCGATTGACCAATAATAATTCATATGTGAAAATATTCGAGTCAACGAACCAATGGATTCGCTGATGCATCAAAGCAAGGGTAATCAATAGTTAGAAATTTTATGGACCATAGCGCGATATAACCGCGTCGGCAAATATAACGTAAATTGACGCCTTACTTTTACAATTTTATTATCATCAATTTAAGTTAAGTGTACCTATACATATACAGTATATATAATTGAAACGTGTTTTTTGCTCTCTGCGATGGTTTTCAGCATTTGTGTCGATTCGACAAGACGTACTGCACTTCTGATCTTGGGCTATGGGCGCGGTAGTCGTAAGATATTTCAATGCCTATGATGAAACTGATTGTTGTTTTATTGTATATATCATTCTCCTAGCGTTATCCCAGTACAGTTGCATCCTAAAGGATGCCCGGGGTCCGCTAACCTAACCTAATCCCAAGATTAGGCGTCGGCGTCGGCAGAAGTTTTTACGGAAGCGACTGCGATCTGACCTTTCAACTCAAGGGGAAACTAGATTTTTCTGGGATTAGGCTTGTCAAGTGAGTATATACATTCATTGACTGTTAGAAGATCGATTAAATAAAACCCATCGATTTAAAATACCCTAGATACACTATCCGCGTGTCAAAGCCGTCCACGCTCAAGAGTGCTTAAATGCATTTTAAGCACACTTGCGCTCGGAGTCGTACGCTAGCCATCGGCGAGTCAACATGCCGAAATGCTCCGTAAAAAAGTGCAAAAACAACGCTTAAACCGCGTTAAAAAAATATGTAATTTCGTATTTTCGATGACTTTTTATCTAAAGTTTCATAATATAATGAATTCGTAGTTATATTAGGCTTATAACAATTACTTTATACAAATATTTAAGAATATCTGCTACGCTACCTGTCTCTTTCCCTCGGGTTAATAATTTGAATATCGAAACGAAATGGCAGACCTATGACTGAGACTATAGTAAAATTTCGAATGAATGGAGTCGCAGACCAGCTAATTTCTTGACGAAAGTTTACAAGTATTGTTTTTATTAGCACAAACATATGGAGTGTATTTGTACTTATGTAAGTTCGTAAAAGGTATAAAATAAGAATATTAATACTATTAATCTACTTTTACATTTATCTGGGTACCTTTAAAGCCAGAATTAAAACATTACAATCACAACTTAATATGTAGCTTTATTTAATTCCTTCGCAAGACAATGACGTCCCACGCAGACGTTTTTGGAAACACGCGCCGACAAATGATGCGCGGTGAAATGCGCAGTAGTTACATACCTATATTACCAACAGAACATAGCACTTGTCCGTATGCAATGTTCGTATTGAGTTGTATTATTTGTATGTAATCTTTCATTTTATTTCGCTTAGTTATTGATATTTTTTCCTTTTCACACTTTTTTATCATCAACATAGTATTCACATGGTGCGAAAGTATGTGCTAATTCTGTTTACTTAATACTTTTATTTTATTTCTATATGTGAGTTCCTTTAATTCCGTTCCGTTTACAGTAGCTGTTGGTACGCCTTAAGTAATAAATAAGTACCCATAGGATACGATGACTAGTTACCTTTACATATCGTGGGATGTATGCGTGTTCAGTTTCGTATCCTAAGATATCTTAACTTTCTAATGTGTGCATTTGAAATAAAACAGTACATATCTGGGTAATGAAGTCTAAGTTTGAATATTTAACGCATTTAAATAATAAATAACTAATTGAGAACATCCTCCTTTTGTGAAGTCGGTTAAAAATAATTGAAGTAGTTATAACATTCAGGTAATTTAGAATACCCTGCACATATGCTTTTAGGACACAGTTCTAGGAGCAAATTGTTCGTGATGGTTTAACTAGGCTTAGGTACCTCAGGTGGTAAACAACGATTCATGATTAATAATAAATCGACATTACCACCTGACAGGCCCTATGCTTGTTTACTGCCGATGCAGAACCTAATCAAAAAAATATTATTTTACGACTTCACGGTACGCGATACAGACTCTGTTCTCTGCGCTAATGACAATCGATGTGTGCGATCCGTAATGTCCCAAGCGCCAAAAACTTTGCATTTCAAATAATACGTTATTCTTGTGACATAAGGCTGAAAATCGAAAAAACATAAATTGGTACAAATTGATTTTCTTTTAAATAGTGTGTCTCTAACACGCACACACTCGTAATGACGGCTTGGACACTTTTTCGTCTTGCATTTGTAGGTGATAGTGTATCTAGGGTATTTTAAATCGATGATAAAACCGTTTAATTTTTTCTCCAGGTTCTTTACTCTTATGTTCATTCTGTCATTCTGTTTAGTGTGCTTTTGAATTTCTTTTTGTAGACGCTTTATATGTTTTTCTTTTCTTTTAATTTTTTCGCCATTGAACGGCATTTGCTTACTTTGCGGCTTTTCCCTCGATCAAGATTATACGCATTCTATTCTTCTTTCGCGTCTGTGTGTGGTTTTTCTTCAGTTAGTTGTGTGAATTTATCTTTTAGTTGGTCGTACTCTTGTTGCATTTTGCATAATTGTAATTTTAGCGGCATGATTGTGGCATTATTCACAATGTCGATTTCGTTCTGCTCATCTATTAAAGTTTTGTTGTCTTCATTAATGTTGAATATGTCATTTTGTAGGTCTATATTAGTTTCTTCAAGTTCAGCTATCCTCTTCTTCAGTAATTGCTTTTCTACGCACATTTTTTCATAATCCGCACTATCCTGTTCTTGAAGTATGCGTCGAACGAGCTCGTCTTTGTTAGGGGTTACATACACAAACAAAGATATTTTGTCTAACAACTACCCGTCAAGATATCTTTGTAACGCAACATGGTAATAACTTTCATATCGAATCACAGGAAATATCATTTCTCTTTAATTATCACCAATTAACAGAAAACGAATTTATGAGGTACAACACTGTCGCTTTCTCACGTGCTTAGAAATCGTATAGGGCCATTGTCGGTAGTAGGTACGCTTACCGTGTATAAGATGTACGTGGTATGTTAACCTGTCGCCCACTTTCCAGGTCTTGTAATATTGAACCATCTCGACGTCGAAAGTTGCAAACAATAGCGAAAATAATATGAAAACGGATAGCCAAGTACTCGCCGATGCATATTACCACATTAGTATGGCTTTGGCTGGAGAGAGTTGTCGTTTTGCCACAAAAACCTGGTTTAACTTTGAACATACTGTACTATAGTATGTGCATTCCTATTTGCATTATTTGACACATTATGCCGTTTATAGAGATGTAACTAACCCAAATCGATTGTCACAGCAAGTGATTACGATTGGATGGCACCTAGACTGAGGTATCGAATTGTGACGTTTAATGAATTTTTATTTGATATTTAAATAAAGCTAGAATTATATGGTTTTTAATTTTGTTTTGTAAGAAAGATTTTTTAAGAAAATATAATAAATTTAATAATGCTTTGTCGCGACCTAAAATTAAAAATTCATATCGATTTACTTAGACGACTACAGATTCACAACGGTGGCGTCCGGCCAACCCTAAATAAAAAAAAAGACAGAACGTAAACGTTCGCAGTGCAATTGCTTTTCTTTGTGATTTCGATGTGCAAGACATTTTACGTTGTATTGCTGTTCTGAGTGGCATGTGTCAAATAATACAAACAGGAATGCAAATACTATATAGGGTCGCTAGGCCAGTTACGCGGCCTGTGTCAGTTTGCGACCTTCTGAAAAACAAAGATTTTTCATTTAAAGATATTTACATTTTTACATGCCCTAAAGACATAATGAGTCGTATGCATTTTAATTAGTAGCTATTGAATGGGAATATATATTAAAAAGGCAAGAAAATATCCTTTCAGTTCATCAACTCCTCCAAGTGGCCGCAAACTGGCGCATCAAATTAACAGGCCGTAAACCCACTAACCGACCCTATGTTCACCGTAGTCGTAAATTATTGGGCATGGTATTCTGTTGCATCCGCCATCGATCAGCGATAGAAGAGTTCAATTACATGGATTTATGAATATTACATAATATTCAGTGGTAAGACCCATTTAAAAAGCGTTGCGCATATAACATAATAATTTTGCATTTACTCGCCACATGTTAACTTCGGGTCTCTTTTTTATATGCAGGTCAAGACGTGGGGAAAGGGAAAATGTTGTTTACAGTTTTCCTTTTACCGGAAACAAATTTACATAAGCAATTAACATTTAATTGCTTTTCTGTTACCAATTTGAATGAAATCGTTTGAGTGTTAATAATCGACATTTGAATGGACTAATATAGAGTTAAATGTGAGCATTATCTAGTAGTGAAATTTTAGTTAGAGGGCATAAATAAAAACGGTTTATCATTTTAATGGTCCGAATATTCCGAAAATTATGAAACTTTATTCATAAACCACTCTTAATAATAGGTACGTAGCCAACAAGTTGTATTGTTGTAAAATTTACGAAGGCCATAAAACCTCGAAGTTTATTACAGGCATAGAAAATGATGATAAAACTTGCTAACTTGCTCTACAATTGATATAGTGTGTCTATCATGACGTAAATTGACTGTTTAAAAGCTGTGAGATGAATTGAAAATAATGGCTTCAGTCACGGCATTTCTCGACAATCTTCGACCATTGCAATCATCACGTTCATATCTCTAAGTGATTTCGAAGGAACTATTATGAAACAATATTCATTCAATATGTTTTTGATATCGTATTGAAAACTTACTTATTTACTTATATGAGACTAGCTGTCTCGTTTCTCGTAACTTTGTCGCTGTTTCAGAAATACCTTTCTCATTATCATGGGGATGTATGAACTTACTAACTACTATGGTTTATTAGCAGTTTGATAAATCGAGATTGATTGTAGACACCCAAGTAGCAATTGTGAATTATCTCTAAATCTTTAGTATCTCTAAAGTGTTTTAAGTTTGACTTACTTAGGATGAGTGACTGTAATCAGTCCGAAGTTTTCTTTAGCTGAGATAAGAAGGATTTTGTAAAATCGATAGTAACTTAAAATCAATTAGGTTTTAAAAAAATGCTTTAACAGTAAGATTCGTATTCCCAAAACCTACTACAGTATTCCCAAGATGATTTTGCCTTAAGTATGTCAACCCCACATGCGTAAGAACTCTTATTTTACTAAACTTAGTTTATTTTAAATCACACTTAAAACGCATATGAATTAACTGAAACGAGTTCAGTACTACTTAAGCATATCTTAATTATCTGTAATGTGTCTTAAGTTTGCTTTAATTAGGATATGGATTAAGTAAAATCAATTTTGACTTAAAATCATAATAGTTTTAAAAAACCGTTTCTAGAGTAAGTTCCGTATTCACAAATCAAAGTAAAGTATTCCCAAGATAATTTAGCCTAAAATATGTCTTCCATATAAACGTAAAAAATCAAATGTTACTACAATAAGTTTATTTGAAGTCGCACTTAAAACTCATTTTAATTACCTTAAGTACCACTTGAGTATATCTGAAATGTGTCTTAAGTTTGCTTTAATTAGGATATGGATTAAGTAAAATCAATTTTGACTTAAAATCAAAAGAGTTTTAAAAAACCGTTTCTAGAGTAAGTTCCGTATTCACAAATCAAAGTAAAGTATTCCCAAGATAATTTTGCCTAAAATATGTCTACCATATAAACGTAAAAAATCAAATGTTACTACAATAAGTTTATTTGAAGTCGCACTTAAAACTCATTTTAATTACCTTAAGTACCACTTGAGTATATCTGAAATGTGTCTTAAGTTTGCTTTAATTAGGATATGGATTAAGTAAAATCAATTTTGACTTAAAATCAAAATTGTTTTAAAAAACTGTTTCTAGAGTAAGTTCCGTATTCACAAATCAAAGTAAAGTATTCCCAAGATAATTTTGCCTGAAATATGTCTACCATATAAACGTCAAAAATCAAATGTTACTACAATAAGTTTATTAGAAGTCGCACTCAAAACTCATTTTAATTACCTTAAGTACTACTTGAGTATATCTGAAATGTGTCCTAAGTTTGCTTTAAGTAGGATAAGGATTCAGTAAAATCAACTTTAACTTAAAATCAAATTAGTTATTAAAAACCGCTTCTATAAGCAAGTTTCGTATTCACAAATCGAAGCACAAGATAACTTTTCCAAAGTAAGTCTACCACACATCCAAATTCAAAATCCAATTTCACTTAAATTAGTATATTTGAATTCGTACTTAAAACTCTTTTATTTAATTTAGGCATATTCAGTACCACTTAAGCAAATCTTATGTTTCTGTATTTTGTCTTAAGTTTGCTCTTACTAGGGAAAAGCTTTGTACAAACTTTAACTTAAAATCAAATCAGTTTTAACAAATCCCTTCTAGAGTAGCATTTGTATCCACAAATCCAAATAAAGTATTCCCAAGATGACTTTACCTCAAGTAAGTCTACCACAAATACGTAAAAATCCTATTTCACTTAAATTAGTTTATTTGAAATCGTATTTAGAACTCTTTTACTTAATTTAAGCATGTTCAGTACTACTTAAGCAAATCTTATGCTTCTGTATTTTATCTTAAGTTTACTTTATGGAACTAGAATTAGGGTTTTATAAATCAACTTTAACTGAAAATCAAAACAGTTTTCAAAAACCGCCTCTTCAGTAAGTTTCGTATTAACGAATCCAAGTTAATTATTTCCAAGAGAATTTTGTCTGAAGTGTACCTAGAAGAAATACATAAAAATCCTATTTTACTAAAGTGAGTATAATTTAAATCATACATAAGACTCGTTTGAAGTAACTAGAGCCTATTCAGTATTAGTTAAGTCACAAAAAAAAGTGAATCGTTTATAGATAAACTTTAGTAAATCGTAATACTTTGTGCTGTAGATTATCTTTCGGAAGTAAAATAAATCATTTTAGTGCTTCAAGACGTCAGTTTTAAGCTAAAAAAGACTTAAAGGGATGGTGTTACGCTAAAAGTTATCACAATGGATAAAGTTATTAAAATAAAGAGATCCGGTGGATTTAGAAGACGAGTGGAAAAATATAAAAAAAATATTGTCTCCATCAACAAACCAGACTCCACCCAAATGAGCCAGTCTGCTGAAAATGAGATTAATCAAGATGTTCAAATGCCGTCATCTTCACACCAGACCCCGGTTTTGACTGATGCTACTAAAATAAAATTAAATATATATGTAGTTTCTGACTTCTCCCTACTGACCCATTTAGATTGATCAAGTACAGAAGTTGATTTGCGATTGCTCTGTATTAGGTACCTAATAATCAAAGTGGCTATATACTAATCGCCTACCACCAGGGACTTGGTGATTTTAAATTAATCTATTAATTTATTAGTGAATAGTTGCGAATTAGAATCATAATTTAAATTCGTACTTACCGGTCTTGACTTTTTCTTCGTGGTACTTTAGGGAAAAAAAACGAATACTCAAACTTCAGTTCACTTCTATGTAGTTCCGCATAAACGATCTAAACCACAGTCATTAAAAAAATTAAAATTCGAACTTTATGACATATATGGGTACCTATTGAGTTTTAATTAAGTTTTGAGTGGCATGTGGGTTAAGATCGTTTTTGCATAACTACGTCCATTTATACTAACTTTTGAGTTAATTTTCACAAAAACTTTACTAGTTCCTTGTTGCATACACTATTTACTGCAAATATTAAATAAATACTAGCGCTCGCGGAGTAAAGGGCATTAGGTATGAAGTAATGCATAAAGTTAATCAATGTTAAGAATATGTACATACGAAATGGTCTTAAGTTGTACTGCATCAATTCGTTTTTCAGATCTAGTTAAGGCTATTACCGCTTAAGTGGAGACAATTTTGTCTTAACTTTTTCTTAACTAATCTTTTTTTATCATTTTTATCTTAAGTGGTATTTCTTTAAATAAAATAGGTATTAGCGCCATTTTATACCATCTGAAAGGAAAATAATAAAAAAAAGCTGACTCTGCCGCCTCAATTTAGTCAGTAAAAACAGTCAAAGTGATGTTAAAACTGTTTATTCACAACACTATTTATCTAAGTTACGCGGAGATAAATTATTTTATCATTTTTCTCAGCATTTAATATTTTCACTATTTAAAATACCCAAATTTAAAACACTTTACTCGGTATTTCAGGTGGCCCGCTAGTTTTATAGTAATTTAAAGCCATTTCACTCGATCAGCCAACATGCGTATTACTTTTTCGCACTATGTGCCGACAAGGAAAGCTATTTTAAGTCATTACTGTAAGTGTTCGCCATTTTATTTATAAACTTTTGTGTCTAAGACACGCCATTCCATTTATTTTCTCTAAAAAGAGGTTACGTAAAGGAAATGAAGTCTTAATTTATATTATTTTAAATAAGATTAGAAATTAGCACGCACTAGTAAACAAACTATCTTGAAAATATTTTTAAGGACGCTTAAAACTTCACTCTCAAGTAAGACTTAGGTTTACCTGAAAAGTTGTATGAACTCGCTATTAAATAAGTCTTAACTTTGTATAGCAGACATCTTCAAGGTATCCTAAAGATAATTTTAAGGGCCCTTAAAACTTTACTTTCAAGTAAGACTTCAGTTTATTTCAGAAGTAGTATGAACTTACCATTTATTAAGCCTTAACTTGGTATTCGAGATATCTTGAAAACGAATAAATTAGTGTTAACAAAGCCTTAAAGATATCTTGAAGTTAGTTTGAGGAATCCTTAAAGCTTCACTCTTAAGTAAAACTTAACTTATCTTGAAAGTAGTATGAACTTTGTCTTCACGTTCTCCTAAATACTGTGCCCACTTGAGATTAACTCTGTCTTGACGGATATCTTGAGGGCTATCTTGAAGGCCTAAACGTTTTTTTCAAGACAACGGCCCTGAATTAACGAATTTGATTCCAAGATAGCTCGAATACCTTGTTTAGAAAAGGCAATGCTACTTGGGCAGGCTGAATACTACTATTATGTATTTAATGGGCATACCAACATGACCGCAGCAATAACTTTCACTAGATCAAATAGTTCGAGATTAAGCCAAAAAAGTTCGCGAATGATTTCTTTTTGTGTTCTATATAGCGAAGTCACGCCATGGCTATATGTTATTTGGTATAGCTTCGTAGCAAGGTCAGAAAACCGGACGGTATCACAATACAGTACTTTCGTACTCGGTGGACGAAAGCGAACGCGGCCTCCTGTTTTGGCGACAACTTTCTGTATAGGCAACTTATTGGTACGAACCACTTTTTGTCCTTTCCAAAGTAGCAAGTAAATATCTCGATATAGCATCAATCACCCGAAAATGGACAGGTCCACTTTCCACCATGACATAACCAAGCGGTAACCATTGTTACTCAATTAAAGGGAGTGTACAATAAATCTGTGAAATAAGGGTTCCTTAATTAAAGTGTGGGGGTTTTTATATGCACAATGGGGAGATAGGGCAATTCTTAAATAAGCTTTCTAATTCGCCCAGGAATTTTAATAACCTACCCTGCATAACTTACTTATATAAAATTCTCCATGCTGGTACTATCGAGGACAGAGTTAACTGACCAGTCTTGACGCTTATTTGAAGGAATTGGGTTCATAAAGACCCACCCTGTTTAGTTAAAAGTTGTAGAAAATTTGTAACACTGGAAGCTCCCACTTATCGCAATGATATTTTACCTCTGTACCAGTATAATTATAATAGTGTTGTTATTGTTCCTCAAATTAAACTTGACTTAGGCATATCGAAGAACGATCTAAATCCAAATCTTGAATTTGCTAATCATCTTAATAATAAGTGGTCTGACTGGCACTGCCTGTACACAGATTCGTCGAAACATACTGGCAGGAGTTGTGTAGATGTTTGGGTCTACCACTCAATATAAATGTTTTCAACAGATCAAACTCCCACCAGAAACTTCAGTCTATACTGCGGAATGTTATGGCTTATTTAAGGCTATTGAATATGCTCTCATGTTAAAAATACCCAAGACAATTATTTTTTCTGACTCCCGCAGCTCATTAGTAGCGATTATGAAGTTCCCATTCGGATCCCATGTTCACTGAAGGGTTGTACTGTCGTGCTGGCCTGGATACCAAGTCATGTCGGTATTCCTGGGAATGAGAGGGCTGACCAACTGACTAATGAGGCCATTCGTGTTGGGGATATATATCCATACTTTAATTACTGTCATGACCTAGTTAATTTATCTAAACTGTTCTTGTACGAAGAGTGGAATCGGATGTGGCGTAGTGAAACATCAAAAGGTATAATACTATAGACAAATTCAGAAGTCAATCCCGGTCAAGCCTTGGTTTAGCAAGTTAGTATTTTCGAAGTCTGTTACCTCTATGCTGTGTAGGATGCGTCTGGGACACGTTTGTACCCCGGCTCATTTGCACAGAATGAATATTGTGTCGGATCCCCAATGCTCTTGTGGGGAGTATGGGGAGCTGAACCATGTAATCTTTAGCTGTTCATTGAATGGCCGTTCTGACTTCTTTGCTAGTCTTGAGGCATTGCGTATTCCATTTTCCTACCTCCATAACATGTTTACTATATACTACTTATATCGTATGATTTCTATAAAGTTTTAGTAGTATTCCTAACAAAATAGGATATTAATTTACAAGTATATAATTATCTCTAAATAAGTATTTTTGTTATCCCAATTCTTTTATCCTCTTCCAAATCTTCTTTTCGTTTCATTATCATTTCCTATTCCTATTTCCCTAACTTTTATTCCTTTAAGGCGTCACTGGCTAATCAGTGCAAAGCCATGAAAAGAAAAAGAATTATCGTTGAAAAACCACCATACACACTAAGTTATTTAGTCGCTCATATTTGTAACAAAATTCGCCGATAGATGGCGCTGTACACATGGCGTTCAATTTCTACACCATGTTGATGAGATTTTCCTGAATTAATAGGGTTGGAACCGGTACACATCTGTGTACAGAACCCTCGGTGCGCGAGTCGACCTCGCACTTGACCGGTTTTTCACGATTTTGGTACGGAATCCTATATACGTCGTTAAGTATAACAATAATGTTGTTTTGCAAAATTCAGGTTTTAATTTCTCTTTTCTGTGCGCTGATGCTAAAATACCAATATCAGGTAACAGTAACCTTAACAGTTTCAGAAATAATGGGTTCTGTCATTCACGCGTCCGTCTATCGCCTTTTCTAAACTATTGGGAAATAAAGGAATTAGAATCCACCAAAGTCAACTTTTAACCGACTTAATAAAAAAATAAAACCGACTCCAAAAAACACTAAAAAGTAAAAAAATAATTGCCTTTCTTTTATCATGAGACTTTACACTTGTTTTTGAACAATGTAGACGTAACCTATTGTAATTTTTGAAGCCGGTGCCATCCAAAGAAATTGTCAAAAGTTGACGAAATGGCACCGGAAATTGTCTAAAGTTGGCGAAATGGTTGGTGCGGAACCTTAAATGTGCGAAGTCCGACACGCACTTAGCCATTTGTTTTTTCAGTTCATGTATTTACACGCTGACAATGTGTTATCTTATTATATCTGCAGTTACACTTCCATATTTCGACGGGCTCAAATCACAATAGAGGGCTATTTAGACAAATAAAATGGGGCTGCTGTTTTAAATTCAGGACAACGCACGATCTCGGTCACAAAATACATTTAGCCTTGACACAATAACATTTATAACTGACGAAGCAATTAATTTAATCGTGGACCGCGAACTGGAAGCTGTGGGTATAAGATACCATCGCGATTGATGACAAATCAAATTGTTCTTTGACAATAGATCGTTCTGTCTCCACTCAATCTTGCCAATGATTAATTACCCGTTAAGCCCAGTTAATATAAATACCTAGTCGATGAATTAACAGCGCAGCAAAATTAATCGATAAATATACTCGATAATTAAAATAATGTTAATGTTTAAGTCTTAATCGCATATGAATGCAATAAAAACGTGTTGGCCTTAAACAGGCTATAAGCTGAAAGGTCATCGAAACTACATGTATCACCGCTGTCCCAGTTTGTGTACTATTGGAAAAATAGCGCACGTGGGTGCTTCGAGACGACATTAAAGATGGTGGATAAATTCGCACGTTTGGATTAACAACGCATAACCCCAGTTACAAACTACTGACGCATGTGATGTTGTTCTTCTAAGCCCGTAAAATGGTTAATTTTGGTCGTTTTGCAAGTTTGGTGCTTGTGGGAGCAGAACATGCTCAAGCAGTCAAGGCCGAGGTCGTCATCGTCAGTAAATTGTTGTCATTGAGTAGTCACTTGGTTGCGTAAACTTTTTGTGAATCGCGAGCCATCCTTCCTTCTTTAGTGTTTATTTTGCTGTTGTAAACTTGCGGAGATATTTTATTGCTCGTCCGCGCAGAATTTAATATCTTCAAGTGCGTGTATTGACGGTGACTATTTGTATATATGCTTATACATAGATTACATATTACATTGTAAGTTCTACCACCTTATTGGTATTGTTACTGTATTAAAACTGAAGGTATTGTCGAGCTATTGGTGTCTAGTACTTGGACGCCTTAGAATACGTATAATTGTGGAAAAAAAAACCACAATACCTTTTTTTACCTATTGATCAATAGTTACCTATTGATTTGATTATTCGGATCGTGATAAATAAGTTCACTTTCCATTTTTAGAGGCTGCATTAAATAGATCACCAGATCATTGCCAAGCTCTGCAAATCTGCATTAGGACGAACAAATGAACACGGAAGCGATGTGTGAAGCCACCAAAGTAAGCCTTATGCCAAATACTTTAACGGTAATAGTATAAAGTAAACTAACTAACTCATCAGCTATTGCTTACTTTCCAGCCTCTACAAAAATGTAGGTATAGGATCGGTAGGTGGGTTTATGGCCTCTTAATTTGATGCGCCAGTTTGCGGCCACTTGGATGAGTTGATGAACTGAAAGTATATTTTCTTGCTTTTTTAACATATTCCCATTCAATAGCTACTAATTAAAACGCATACGACTCACTATATCTTTAGGGCATGTAAAAATGTAAACATCTTTAATTGAAAAAACTTCGTTCTTCAGGAGCCGCCAACTGACGCAGGCCGTGTAACTAGCCTAGCGACCTTACTATTTGTAGGTAGTCTGATGTCGTGTTTTGGCTTGGTAGATCGGATGACCTTACACTGAAAATTAAATTATGATGATTCCGAACGGGAGATGCATTTATTTTACTTTTTATCGTGTATTTTTTACTTTTGTTGACATTGTTATTATTATTTTTTCTGTTGTGACGGCCATGATAACGAAAATAAAAGATTTTGCTCATTTAAGTAATTATTAATACGCAGTTTAGCGTTATATATTCTATATTGTACTTCTTTTGTTAATTATTAAGTATAGAATAACTGGAATAGAAAGATATTCCGATAACACATTCCGATAACCTATTACCTGTATACTCGTACGTGTACTCGTGTATATAAACCTAAAGAACCAACAAACGGATCTACTGAAGACCTTCTCCACTTAGGGTAGAGGCACCAAAAAATGAACACCCCCCGTTAACGTTATAAAGATATCGTGGCAGATTTAACGTGGTCGGGATATTTTTTTCTAAAGCGGCATCTCTTTGCCGATGTAGGAATTTATACTTCCAGGGCGTTACGCCACGCATGCGGATATGAGCGGTCGTCGCGTCTAGGCTTCGCACCAAAGACGCAATTTGTATGGACAACTACTGAAGATCCGCACTTACAAGTTTAAGCGTATAAAATTGAATAACACGTGTACTTGCATAGTTTTGAATGATATGAATTCTTGATTAATCCCGTTATTGGGTCAATATCCCAGGCATGAATTTGAAATGGCACGGCTGATAACGGGGGTGCTCTTTGATCATACATATTCGTGATATTTTTTTTTAAATAGCAGGGTTGTTCTTCTATCTGGGGCAAATAATACGATTGTATTAAAATTAATATTAATCACTTTAAAAAAATAATTAAGCGCCGATTTATCATGACAGTGACCTGTCCCCCGTACTTTTTTTATGGAATATTCCTTCATGACACAAATATGGATAGGTATTTACGTTAACTGAGACATTTATTATAATCTAGGATAGTTGCATTATCGATATGAGATATAGGGGATTACTAAAATACCCTGTATATGTTTTGGTCAGAGTATATGTATCTGTCCTGCACGACGACATCATATCGGTGAACAAAGTTTCGATGCGTGTAGTTGCTAAGCAACGCCTTGTGGACGCACCGCTTCAATCAAAGGTTATTCGGCCAGTCCCGTGCTAACGTCCGGCGCAAGCGCACGTGTTGAGACTAGCTGCGTATTCGAGTTATACACATAAGTTTATCAATTCGGTGATGTGGGGACAAAAAAGTTTTCATTTCGGTTACTGGTATATTTTGATAACAGTGCATATGTTTTGTTTGTTATTCGGATATTATATGTAAGTCAACATTTTATTACATATTATAGGTTTAATTTTTATATTCCTACGCGACATTTTCGATAATTCGAGTTAAACCTCAATGTTCTTCATTTCAGTGATCTCATTTCGGTTAATTCGGTGAAAAATTTGCTCCTATCACCTCACCGAATTCAAAAATGTCACCAAAGATGAAATATTTTTTATCTGATTGAAGGGTTCCGTACATAATAAAAGTCTTAACTGATTAGAAGTTGTGAATTGTTTTTTACAACTTTTATGTTATGAAATATATAAAATAACATATGTTTATTTCTATTAGCATCATCTTGACATTACTGAGAAATTCTATTCTGCTATGCAGGCTTCGTCAGGTGGGTACAACTATGAATCAGCAATAAGCGTCGTCACATATTAATATCCACACAACAATAAAACAATCCGCAACAGGATTCGTCAATTAATATCAACTAAATAGGATCGCCTCGAACTGCACCGCACTGGCAAAAGTTTCCATTACATTTGCATCATTACCGCGCTGTATAGCCAACGAAATCTGTTGAACCAGATACGATTCGGAGCGCAGATCACTGCCCTATCCCTAAGCCGGCGACCCAATTCCTTAATAAATCTTTTAGCCTCCACCTCCACCGCCCCAAGATCCCGCAGTCTCCACTGCAATCGGCATGAAATCGTACAACGGTTCCAGGGCAGTGTACTTGGAGTGTTTAAATATGGCTGCATACTCAGCGACCGACTCCGCAGACCTGACCGTAAGGTGAAGGTGGGACGGGGCAAACGTACTGACGCACGTAGTGTCCCACAAGAGACACCGACCCTTTTGCCACGGAATCAGTGTGAGGCCATCTGGCTTTTTGCTATCCGTGCGATACAATCCTGGAAGCCTCCAGCCCCTAGACTTGGAGCCCCAAGCCATAGGGGATGTTGGCCGACACCAAAGCTTGACAAACTGCATCATTGATTGCGTGATGCCTTGAAAACAGCTACGCGCACCTCTGACAGCTAAGACTGGCCGTCCTCCTCAACCATGACCCCACAAATTCACCGATGCGGCTGACAAACCTTACACTCCAAACACAAACCACAAACGGTGTTTCGGTATCATCGCCATTATAACACACGATGCGAGCGACGAATCCCAATGTCCCGTGAGCGGTGACAAGAAACGCCACTACACCGACTTTCCGACAACGACGTATATCCAGTCTCCCATGGCGAACCGGAAGAGAAGCCTGGTACTACTGTGCCTCGTTTAAATTAACATTCAAAATGGTCTCAAAGACACTCGAAGTGTAACGTCCAACCTTAACACGACGTACCCAAACAACCAGGTGGGGAAAGTTCTTAAAATATACAACATGCGAAGCATCGCTAAATAGGTCCTAAGCAGGGTAAGCGATGCATGTGCTGACAAATTTCTCAAATGTTCTTGAGCCCCAACTAACACAACCCTTTTTTCCTCAAGAGCAAAAGTAACCCCCTCCGGAAATATGGGAGCACCCAGCAAGCATAAGGATGACTCATTCAGAAGTCGAACCCTGGCAACAACAACCTAAATGCCAACCGTAGCCATTATCATCCATGGGATCACAACAAAACAGCTCAAATTTGCATGGGTTAACTTCCAGACCGATTGCCTTTAGACTTGGCAAAAGCTGTCTCAAATCCTGCAACACTACAGGCCTACCAGCTAACGTTACATCGTCTAAATAGCCACATTTAGCCTATAATTCAGCGAAGAAATAACCTTTTGTATGTCCAAACAGAATATTAAGAGCTCTAAAGTATCACCCTGCTGAGCTCCGACTTGCGCAGTTATTGATATGTCGTTATAAAAAAATTGCTAGACGTATGCCAACATTGACGGAGAAACTGATAAAGAGATGGCACTCGATCCAAAATTTCCTCGAGAATTGTCTCCTTTTCAACGCTATTGAAGGCATTTTTAATTTCAATCTTGAGAATAACGGAACCCGTATCGCCATTCCGTGGCGTGAGTAAGAGGCGTGTATGCCTGTATGGCCGCGTTACAACCTTGCACAATTTAGAAACCTATCTGAAGTGGTTGTAGGTAATCCGCCATTGCCTCTCTAACTACCCGGTAGCCCAGTTTAGCCGACAGGCGACGCAGAGTGTAGCCTATGGCGATCGGCCAAATCCCCCCGCCCTTTATTGAGAGAGCACAGAGTGAACCTCCGTACAAGTAGGGGCAAACCACGGGATTGAGAGAACCTTTTTAAAGGAAATTATAGAGTTTCGCTATACAATCGACTAACCGAGGACCATTGTTGCCAGCCGAGATCGAGGTTAGTCTCTTTGAGATGTAATGGCCGCAAACCATCCAAACAAGACTCGAACGATATATGCATATTAATATAGATATCTTTAATAAGGACTGTATAATATTAATTCTAAATAATAGGTTCCTTTAAAGTTGTTGTTCTCTTATAATATACTAGCTTTTACCCGCGGCTTCGCCCGCGTAATAAAAGTAATTTTTAACCGTCTACAAAAAAGGAGGTTCTCAGTTTGATCCGTATGTTTGTATGTATGTATGTAAATACGTATGGATGTCATTTCCGTAATCGGCACCCTGTGGAACCATAAAGACGACACTTATATAATTTTTTAAGATAAATTAATTTCCGCCATCTTGGATTTGAAAATGGATGTCATTTTCATAGTTGGCACCCCCAGGAACCTCCAAGATGACAACCATATCGATTTATAAGACAAATAAATGTCTGCCATCTTGGATTTGAAAATGCATGTCATTTTCGTAATCCGTACCCCGAGGAACCTCGGAGATGACACCCATATCGATTTTTAGGAAAAAAAATGACCGTATATCCATTATATAACGTCATCATATTTGAAAATGGTTGTCATTTTCGTAATTGGCACCTCGAGGAACAACAAAAATGACAACCATATCGATTTTTAAGAAAAAGAAATGTCCGCCATCTTGGATTTGAAAATGCATGCCATTTTCGTAATCGGCACCCCGAAGAACCTCGAATATGACACCCATATTACTGCTCCCCGCACAAACTTGAAACCCCTTTTTCACCCCTTTAGGGGAGCAATTCCGAAAAACGCTGAAACGTGTTTTGCTGTATTTAAACAGAGTCCATATACGAAGTTTGAAATCTCTCGTTTCAAAAAGATTTGCTTCCCGTACAAATTTGGACCCCCTTTTCACCCCTTTAGGGAAGAAATTTCAAAAAACGCTGAAATATGGTTTGTTGTATTTTAACACAGTCTATACACTCCCTGTACAAACACCACATGGAACCACGTTTTCATACCTTTAGGGGAGTAATTTCGAAAAATGCCGAGTAATTTTTTGTTGCATTTAAACAGAAAGTCTATATACGAAGTTTTAAATCTCTCACTTCAAAAAAGATTTGCTCCCTGTACAAACTTGGAACGCCTTTTCACCCCTTTAGGGGAGCAATTTAGAAACACGCTGAAATATGTTCTGTTGTATATAAACAAAGATTCTATTTACGAAGTTTCAAATCTCTCATTTCAAAAAAGATTCGCTCCCCGTACAAACTTTAAACCCCCTTTTCATCCCTTTAGGGGATCAATTTAGAAAAACGCTGAAATACGCCATTAATGTATTTAAACAGAGAGTCTTTATACAAAGTTTCAACGTTTTTTCCCGCGGCTTCGCCCGCGTACTAAGAGTAATTTTTAACCGTCTACAAAAAAGGAGGTTCTCAGTTTGACCTGCATGCAGATATGTACTGGATGTCATTTTCGTAATCGGCACCCCGAGGAACCACAAAGATGAAACCCAATTTTTAAGAAAAATAAATGTCTGCCATCTTTGATTTGAAAATGCATGCCATTTTCGTAATCGGCACCACGAGGAACCTCGAAGACGACACCCATATCGATTTTTATAAAAATAAATATCCGCCATCTTTGATCTGAAAATGAGTGTCATTTTCGTAATCGGCACCCAGAGGAACCTCGAAAATGACACCCATATTGATTTTTAAGAAAAATAAATGTCCACCATCTTGGATTTCAAACTGCATGCCATTTTCGTAATCGGCACCACGAGGAACCTCGAAGACGACACCCATATCGATTTTTATAAAAATAAATATTCGCCATCTTTGATCTGAAAATAAGTGTCATTTTCGTAATCGGCACCCAGAGGAACCTCTAAAATGACACCCATATTGATTGTTAAGAAAAATAAATCTCCGCCATCTTTGATTTGAAAATGCATGCCATTTTCGTAATCGGCACCACGAGGAACCTCGAAGACGACACCCATATCGATTTTTATAAAAATAAATATCCGCCATCTTTGATCTGAAAATGAGTGTCATTTTCGTAATCGGCACCCAGAGGAACCTTGAAAATGACACCCATATTGATTTTTAAGAAAAATAAATGTCCGCCATCTTGGATTTGAAAATGGATGTCATTTTTGTAATCTGCACCCCGAGGAACCACGAAGATGACACCCATATTGATTTTTAAGAAAAATAAATGTCCGCCATCTTTAATTTGAAAATGAATGTCATTTTCGTAATCGGCACCCAGAGGAACCTCGAAAATGACGCCCATATTGATTTTTAAGAAAAATAAATGTCCGCCATCTTGGATTTGAAAATGGATGTCATTTTAGTAATTTGCACCCCGAGGAACCTCGAAGATGACACCCATATTGATGTTTAAGAAAAATAAATGTCCGCCATCTTTAATTTTAAAATGAATGTCATTTTCGTAATTGGCACCCCGAGGAATCTCGAAAATGACACCCATATCGATTTTTAAGAAAAGGAAAAATTTGCTCCCCGCTCAAACTTGGAACCTTCTTTTCACCCCTTAAAGGGAGCAATTCCGAAAAACGCTGAAACACGTTTTGTTGTATTTAAACAAAGAGTCTATATACGAAGTTTTAAATCTCTCACTTCAAAAAAGATTTGCTCTCCGTACAAACTTGGAACCCCCTTTTGAACCCTTTAGGGGAGCAATTTCAAAAAACGCTTAAATATGTTTTGTTGTATTTAAACATAGAGTCTATGTACGAAGTTTTAAACCTCTCACTTCAAAAAAGATTTGCTCCCCGTACATACTTGAAACCCCCTTTTCACCCTTTTAGGGGAGTAATTTCGAAAGACGCTTATATACGTTTTGTTGTATTTAAACAGAGAGTCTATATACAAAGTTTCAAATATCTCACTTTAAAAAAGATTTTCTTCCCGTACAAATTTTGAACCCCCTTTTCACCCCTTTAGTGGAGTAATTTAGAAAAACGCTGAAATACGCCATTAATATATTTAAACACAGACTGTATGTACAAAGTTTCATGTCTCTCACTTTAATAAATACGGTTTTTCATACAAACTTTGGACCCCCGTTTCACCCCTTTAGGGGGTGAATTTTGAAAAATCCTTTCTTAGTGCACCCCTAGACCTTATAAGGAACCTACGTGCCAAATTTGGAATCTCTAGAACCAGCGGTTTGGGCTGTGCGTTGATAGATCAGTCAGTCAGTCAGTCAGTCAGTCAGTCAATCAGTCAGTCAGTTTCTTCTTTTATATATTTAGATGTATAATTTATTATCGCGGGTGACCCTTTTCTTAAATTTCAAAATGCTTAAAAAAGTTTGCCAATAGTCGATTTATATAAATAATTTAACAGAATTTTATTTGCTGTATTTTTTATATATATTAAGAAATGAAAGGATAGGCAACATTCATTACATATCAAGTAAAATCAGCAAACAGCTGACACGTACAACCATGCGTCATTCGCTTGTATTAGGGTTCCGTAGATGCCATTTGAACCATTTTTTATTTTGGTCTTCTATTTTATGACTATAGTGAAACGTATAATTATTTTTTGATATCAAAGGAGCAATAAAACCATTATGTTTATTTATAAAACCTTTTTATGTTAATTTTAGTTTCATTTCAGTGACTGTTATATCACATCGGTGAGACTTTATGTCATCTCGGTTATCTTAATATCATCACAGTGACTATTTATTTCATCTCGGTGACGTTATTATCACATCGGTGACTGCATTTATTTATTTCGGTGACAGTTATTCATTTCGATGAATTAAAAAAAGATTGTCTAATATCTCCGTAACTATTTATCGTATGACAGGGCCGTTAACATATATTAACTACAGTAGCTAAATCTTTCGGTTGATGTTAAAAAATCGATGAAAAACTTCAATTTGAGGAAAATCACCGAAGTGAAAAAAAATATTGGTTTGTTGAAATTGACCCTATTATATTCTATATAAGGAATTATATATTTTATAGTAATTTTAGAGATATTTGCTGTTTAAGTTATGGTTAAAATTTTATGCACCTAACCCAGAAGTTGAACGGAGGTCAACTTTCGCGCAACTAACTTAGAGAACTTACATTAAGCGTTTCTTTGCCGTTGATTTTTCTACCAAAAGTTGAACGTAGCTTTTGATTCAACAAATCAACCTGTGACCAGAACATGAACCAATAAAATTAAATAGTTCAACTTTTGGCTTCTATGGAAAGCACCACGGTCTTCATTTTATTTTAATTATCCTAATAGACACAGTGTAGACCTGCTGGACAAAGGCCTCCCCCTAGATTGTTCAACAAAAAACCTGTGACCAAATAATTAACCAATAAAATTAACTGTTTCATTTTTAGACTCTATTCCGATAAGTGAATCTGTTGTTGATTTGTTTCGTTAATTTTATAGACAACGAGATCCAAAACCTGAACTAAAATAATGTAGCTGTTCATGTCTGTTCAACCGTTGTTGTTAAATTTTTCAGAATTACATTTTATAGACAACGGGGTTCAAAACTTGAACTAACATAATGTAGCTATTCATATCGGTTTAACTATTGGTGTCAAATTGTTCAGAATTGGGCACATTGTTCAACTTCTGGGTAAATTGGCCTATTTCTGGCATAAATAATTTTTAGACAAATACTGTATTGTGATAGAAGGTTTTAAAAAATTCGAATTCAATCTCGACAATAGATTTAATCGTATAGGAAAATAAATATAAAATAAACTATGTAACAAGACTCGGAAAAATATCTAAAGTTGGGGTAGTCGCTTTAAGTGTTCTTCTTTTGGTTCCTTGACTCTATATACCAATGTTGTTGACGCAGCAGAGCCAACTGCGCTGGTTTTCAGTTGTTCCAGCGAGTTCGGCATCCGAAATCTATATAATTATGCAGTCCGTGGCTAAATGATAGCTTAGAAATTAAATAATAACGTACAATACCTATTTACATTAATAAACATTTAAAAACGTACTCAAATTGTCTAATAGACGCTTTTTCAAGGGCATATCAGTTACTGTTTCATTTCATATTAGTTTCATTACGTAAAGTGTTAAATGTTAACCGGCGTATAGTATTGAGAATAAATATTAAATACACAATATTGACACCGCAAATAACGATACAAAATTGTGCTCGCAGCGTGTGATAACAGCTCCAGTCAACATTGCTTCAATATGGCTCGCGTTAAGGTTGACAAACAAATTATATTTTTAGTATAGTAATTTAATTTATGGAAATCTAGATGTGTTATCATCACGACTTTAATATGTATTAAAGTGGAATATTCCACTACCTTGTTACTATTTGAAACAAAGATCAGACAACAATAAATAAATATGCTTTGAAGCCAATTTAAAACCGTCGATTTTAAGTAGGTATGTATTGTGACCTACCGAATATTTTTTGAGAAAACCGTCTAAAGGTGAAATATATTAAGATTCATCCCACGATTCGGGTCAATACCATACTCTTAGAAATAAATATTTTCTCGCGAAATTCACAAAGTTCGCATCGCAATTGGTTAGATGGTAGTTTTAGAATGTTAATGAGAACTTGAAGGTACAGTTTAACGCAGCAATTTGTTTTTTTTTTAATACAACACCGGTGGCAATCAAGCGAAGGTCCATCTGATGGTAAGCAGATGTCATAGCCTATAGACGGCCGTAACTGCCAAGGAGTCACGTGTGCGTTGCCGATTCTTTATAAAATTTGAGAATAGAATGTTTAATAATAAAACATTAAAAAACATACTAAAATAAAACATAGCAACTGCGATACAGCAACCTCCAAGTAATGAGAACGCAAAAAAAGATATTGTATGTAAAAAGTCCCTACTAAAACCGTATTAAATCTAGCAGAAATACAGTACTTACTTAGTGACAACCCTGACAAGTGAGAGGTAAACACACTTTGTATTGTAGGTATATGTACTTTGTACAGCATCTGATGCAATTCACCTGCAGTGAACGACTTAACTGCCTTTAGACTGCATTTTTTCTTTCCTCGTAATCTACTTCGCAATAAATTATTAGGTATTCATAATATAAATGAGAAATATTGTTGGTATGTCCTTTCGTCATAACGGAATGGTTCTCGGTCGTAATATTTTGAATACATACTTGTAAAACATGATAAAATAACAAATTAACTCGCGAAAAAGCAAGCTTCCTTTCAATTATAGGTATATATACCTATACAGCAAATATAGATACCGATCGTAATAATGGGTGAAATATCAAAATGTTCTGGCCAATGTCCATATTAACGACTTTATCAACACCTACATAGCACCATCTCTGCATCTCTATTCATTGGGATATCCTTCGCTTCTCAGTTGTTCAAATGTAACGCAAATAGTAAGTTACTAAACCATTTGGAAACGATTATAACTGCAAGTTCAATTAACAAGTTAAAATTACAGATTCGCAAATGATAAGGCATTACAATAAGTGATTGGATCTTTTCATGCCTTTTTGCGGGTTACACAATCAGTTGGGAATGTGACCGTGGCGGTCTAGAATCAAAATAGTTTCATCTCGATTGCCTGTGTAATTATAATTAATACGCTTTCTATTCATTGTTAGCAAATTGATATAACACCTCTGTAATAGGAAAAAGCAACATTCTTTAGTTAACTGACTGCAAACTGTATGGGTATAGTTATTATAAATGTATTAGGGTTCCGTATCAAAATGGTAAAAAAGAACCCTTATGGTTTCACTTTGTCTGTCTGTATGTCTGTCACATCGCTAAATATCTCAAGAACTACTTATGCTATCGATTTGAGATTTGGAACAGTTTTAAAGAAGGCTTAAATATAAAAAAAGTCATGTTCTATGTGTGTAGGTAAGCATGAACATAACATGACTTTTTTTTTTATTTTTTATTTTTTGTGAAAAATGACAGATAGGTGGTTCAAAATTTGAAAGTCTAGTTAATATGTCGAGTGGGGTGTCATATGAAAGGGCTTGGGTTGCACATTCTGCAACATTTTTTTTTTACGTTGAGTCATTTTTGTTTTATGAGGGAAAATGTAAAAAAAAATATTGTCACCTCCCTTATCTCCGAAGTTTACCAAGGAAAAAATATAAAATTATTACATAATATTGATATCAATGTATGTTTTACAGGAAAAAATATAACTGTAGCCCTATCTAGTTTTTCTTTTTTTTTATCGTCCAAAAACATTTCTATACTAAGTTTGTAATTTAATCACCTTTGCATGTATTTTTGTTTTATAAATTCTTACGAGATTATGCTGAAAGTACGTTCTTTCAAATAAAGAAAAAAAATTGATATCGGTTTACGTGATAAAGAATTATCCTTGAAAAACTACCACACATACAAAGTTATTCAGTCGCTCAAATTTGTAACAAAAGTCGCCGATAAATGGCGCTGTACCCATGGCGCCCAATTTTCACACCATGTTGTTGAGATTTTCCTGTTTTAATAGGGTTGGAACCGGTACACATCTGCATACGGAACCCTCGGTGCGCGAGTCCGACTCGCACTTGACCGGTTTTTTTTTACACGAATACTTTACTTTATCCCTCAAATGAGGTACTTACCGTTACGTCTTTCAACGTCTTTCGGCGAGTTTAATTATTGCAATTTATTGCAATTCCGTAATTCTGAATGTATTTATTTTTAAAGTTTGAGTAACATTTAGGTTCATTAATCGAAATTAAATGAATAACGTCAGTCCGGGATCAGTTGTTCCATCCAAAATTTTGTCAAATCGACTATCATCTGACCTGTCTTGACGTAGGGGTAACTAGACCCTTTTTAGAGTTTCTTAGGTATACTTTTTCTAATCATGGATCCCTGTCTCCCAAGTAACACAGTCAATGTAGAATAAACTTTGAGTAAACACAATTTGGGCACATTTTAAAATGCTTAAGTCTGTATAACTGCGATGTAAAGTCTGATTAATAGCTTAGCATAATACTCAATACAACTTTTACTAAGCTTAAAGAGGTATAAAGGCCGAAAGAGAACTTTATTCAGAATTTGGCTATTTTAATAGCCCTAATTACACGTTATTGAGAAGCTGTAAATATTTGCGAATTTCTATTACTGAAACTTTTTTGAGCATGACTGTACTTGCTATTTTCGAAAAAGCAAGGCCGTGGAACTTGGCACTCACCACATGGATCCCTTGAGTCCCAGGACAACAGTTTAAGAAACACTGCCCTATTGGAATGAAATTGGTCGAGGAGTACCTATGATATTTTGACTTTTAGAAGTTCCCAAGTCTATAGGTTGGGCTAGGTTCGTCTTGGCAATCGGTTTTGACGTCTACGACAGCGATTGTCAAGCTTGATAGCTGTATACGTCTACATAAGGAAGTCACACGTCGCTGGACCTATGCCGTGAGCACCTCGACGCTACTATATAAAATTAAAAGAATACATCGTGAGAAACACTAACAAACGTAATATTATTGAGGCGAAATATTTTCCCAGTCAATTCCTCTCGTCAATGAGTTGCCGTCGCCGATGGTTGCGATGGCGCATTATCGCGGCCATGTTTGTAAATCACAAACACGGGGCGGTGACGTTGTGTTGTGGGAAAGTCGACGGGCGACGTCGTGCTATCGTTGCTCGCACAGGAAACCAACTAATCATTACACTTACTATCCTCTTCGCACTTTCAAAATACAAAACTCGTAAGCAAAGGACAGCAGGTTGTAGAAAGGATTCGGCGCAGGTCGTGAGAAAAGGGTACTAAGTAGGTACCTAGTCCACATAATGCACGTGCATAGCTCAGGGCGTGAGGGTAAACAAAGCATTTGAGAATGGGAACGTAAGCGTTAGCCCTTGCCAAGTGAAACAATGGTTTTTACTTACACCATTGCGCGGTTTTGTGTATTTTAGAGCATGAAGGGATACAGGTTTTGAAAGTGTGACGACGGGCATTATATCACTAGGCACTATATGATAATCATTTAATATTTTGGAATAAAACATAAATGTAGTGGTAACATTAGCCTTTTACTATTTTTTCCACATGGGCGGACTGTCCCTCAGGGGCAACCACTCCCAAAATTATCTTCTTAACCAACAGTTTGAAAATAATTATCATCATCATCATTAAAACTTTAGCGCTTCGCTCTTGTTGATGGAGTAACCGCAACTCTCCTCTGTATATTGCCAGTCTCTTGACTTCCCCAGTAACTCGCCCAGAAAATAATAATATGATAGTATGTTAAACAAAAACCGACATACCTAATTTATTTAAATAGAATACTATAGGTATCAATATAAAGTGATAGCTTGATCACGTTTTGTTTGTTTAAATTATATTAAATAAAATCTAAGCGTATGAATTGCTGCTGATGGCGACATGATGTCTAACACAACGCGGTTTTTGATATAAAAGCCGCTTATTTTACATAATGGTTGTAGTAATTATGCGTTAAGTATATGATTATCTATGCAAATTTAGAACAGGAAATGACGTACAACAGGTTTAATATGGTAAATGATCGCTCTAACGTGTTTTTAAGTAAGTTAATTAGGCGGGGTCACGGTCGAGATTGTCTGTCGCATCTCAATGATATCGTGAGAATCGCACTCTAGTGCAGTCAAGTGGAACCAAGAGCTTAATAAATATTGTTACTTCGTGAACAATTTTTTTTTCTACTCCTGTACTTTTTTTCGCGACTTACGCAATCATGAACTCTAATACATCCTTTATTTCTTCTGTAAAAAGTCTATCTAGTCTATTGCCCAAAAACACACTCCTTACCCTACTTTAATGAATAATTAAAGCAGAGTTGTTTAGTAGTCATTCTTTGGTGCGTTCAAGTAAAACGTTTATGATTAAAATTCAGTGCTGCCAACTTAACGCAACTTTGCTATATTTTTATGTATCAATGAATGTATAATTTACTATTTACTAATATAAATACATACATTTATCATCTTTGTTGTGTTGTTTAACAAGTTTTATCTATTTTCGGATATATTTATGAAAACGAAACAGTTAAGATTCGATCCGGATTTGAATTCAGTTTAGGTCGGATGCCAAGTCTAGCAAATTTAAAATAAACAAACCATAAACAAAGTGTCATATTTTTGATTACCCACCAAATGCCTAATTGAAAACGAAAACATTCAAGCTGATAAATGATTATCAAACGATTTTTTTTGCGTTCATGAAGAAAATGTGTAGGTACGTTGATTCTTTTAAAAATCCACGAAGAAGTTATATAGCATTACTGAAGAAATTGTGTAGATAAGTTGCAGTTGGTTGAAAAATAGGTAGTTACTTTTTATTTGAAATGAGTCGTAGAAAAAGTATTGTATGCAACGGTGTATAACTGGTATAAAAAGACTCGTGCTGTCTTTACTTGCGATGTTCACCAAGGCTCACATCGCAGCCCACACCACTCGCCTTTTTGTACCCTTCTTATAAACCAGTTGCATAATATACTATTGACGACAAGTTTTAGTGACGAATTAAAAGTCGACAAACTCGTACCTGGAAATATAAATGAATTTAATGTATTGTTTACAATACTGTACGATGGTATGTAATCTGTTATTTCTTGGAGTTCCTATTTAATATTACAAATGCGAAAGTATAACTTTCTATCTTCACTAAATTTGATACACTTATCATGATGTCACCCCGGAAATCATTGCCTAAATTGAACGGGCGAAGTATTTATAAGACTGTGGTTAATAAGTTTATTCCTGCAGACAAAACAGCAGGAAGAAAGTATGTACTATCTAGTGTCACAACGCACGGTATTTTTCAAGGTTGTTGACAATGTTACATAACACGTAACTAACAAAGACCCGCGGAAACAAAAAATCTCATAAAATTACCTAAATGTCTATGTAACACGCGAGTCTCACACGAAGTACATACCTTTACAATCGTCGTATTTCACAAGGTAATTTCGAGATGTATACGCATGTTGTTTCCATTCCGATATAGTATCGCAATTGCTATTAGCACACATCGATTTGTTCCTATAAGTTCAAAGGTCGATGTTTCGGTCAGGTTCATTGCATGCTATTACAAAGATACCTATCTCGTTCCTACATATTATGACCACTTGTCTGTCATGATCTATTAACTGTAAATTTAACGATTGAAAATGAAATTGGAGACAACGGCGGCTACTTGTTAGAAGGTATAGTAAAGCGGCATTCCTATGTATACCCTGTATAGAACAGTTCATTCAAGATGAAAATTGTTAAAGTAAATTAATCGTAAAATATCACATTGATCTCAATTGTTTTAATAGGTGAGAGTGAGGTCAAAGGACGTCGAAAGTATCATTAAAAGCAAGTGGAACCTGCAGATTCTCAGAGCTACACGTGGATATATATCTTCATTCACGACGCGGTTATTCCGATGCATACTGATCATTACAGCGAGATAAGATTATAGGACATAACGACGGCATGCCTCCTGGGTGGTCTGTGCCACGGTAATATCGCATGTAACCAGCTGGGCTTGACCCACCCGTCTCCCCCGTCGATGTTGTCATCAGCACCTTCCAAAGATGTTTGATATTAATGTGGAGGTCTCAGATGCTGGTCGTCGCGCACAATGTGATGCCGGCATGCGACTCCAAACTGTCTCAGCGAAAGTGTGCGAACGTTCCGACGTCGTTGGCGAAATTTCATGTAATTCATCAGAATATTTTTGCCATGTAATCAACCAGTGGGTGGGCAATATCTCGTTAATTGTTGTCGTATATTTTCCCAAGCTGTCAACCTTTTACCAGTGCTTTGTTGATCTGAATCACCTGAACATAATTAAATTTATGTTTCCTATTCGGTTAACCATTTTCAGATAGCAGTATCTGTTTTCGTAATTGGGACAGGTGTGTTGTGTCATGTTAAACATTAGACATCGAAGACTTGAACAGAAATGTTCATTCTGGTCGGTTTTATTTACAATGTTACTTTGTCCTACCATCCTTCTAAACATTACACATTTTTGTTAGACAGTGTAAGAAGTCGCAGTACGTATTTGCATTGCACAAATAACATGATCTGCTGGGATTTATACCGATCTCTTCTTATTGTGAACAAAACGGTCACAACCGATAAATTTGAGGTTCACCGTGGTTCACGGCCCATAACGATTCGCTAATGGCCCTTATGGGCTTTGAAAATATGACTGCATTGCTACTAGAAGTTAGACACAAAGGCGTTGTTGTCTAGGACAGCCTTTACCTTCATATTGTGGTGCGAAGTAAACAGAAAATATCTCTGCAGGTAATGGAAGATAATCACCTAATTATTGTTGAAACCACATTTACCATCGAAAAAAAGAAAGCACAATTAGTTGAAAGGAATTTGAGTCATTAACCCTGCATTAGATGTTTGAAATATGTGCTGATTGAACCCGAAATAGGACACGCGCATGTTACAATTACCGACCTATTGCCTCCTTCTATCTCGTCGTAATGAATTTTGTAAGTAATTAAACACTCGTTTATGTATCTACCCTCATTACTTCATAAAATACTTATTGAATTATTTTATGTTGTTTCTGGCGTAGAGAACTTAAATACATTAGGTAGGTGACTAAAGTTCTTCTGGCATGGTTGATGTGTGCGTACATGGAACAATATGACAATTATAAATCTATTGTAATTTCAACCTATAACTAAACCTACAAAAGGTAAGTACAAAATTTCAAAATTCGTTAATAACATACTAAGTCGCTCAACGGGTTAAATTATAGCTAATTTCAGGTGAAAAAATATCTATACTTGATGTGTTTAGGAAATGCAACGTGAACCCAAACTACCTACTTATAATTTATCAGACAACATGTAGATGTAATCTTAAGTAATTATCATTACTCGTGTCATCTTTGTATGGAAAAGAGCAGTGAAAGGAAAATGTAGTCTCTAAAGTCGAAATCTTATATGACCACTTGCACTTGACAGCCATAACAACACGAGCCAAAATCAGGTGATCATTCACTCTTTTTTTTTAATCTGACGGTGGCTTTATAGGCCGGGCCCAGTGTAAAGCGATAGGAGTGCGCGGTTGGAGAGTAGCCTGGAGAAATTCCATGGGCAACCTCCGACACGACCACGCGGGTGGTTTTGAACACTGGAATACTCTAACCCCCTTAGTCATAAAAAAACGGCCAATTGCGAGTCGGACTCGCGCACGAACGGTTCCATATACCATTATTTATAAAAACGGCAAAAAATCACGTTTGTTGTATGGGAGCCCCCTTAAACATTTATTTTATTCTGTTTATTTAGTATTTGTTGTTATAGCGGCAACAGAAATACATCATCTGTGAAAATTTCAACTGTCTATCACGGGTCATGAGATACTGGTGACAGCCGGACAGACGGACGGACAAACAGATGGACAGCGGAGTCTTAGTAATAGGGTCCCGTTTGACCCTGTGGGTACGGAACCCTAAAACTTAACAAACCACTGCTAACAAAAAGTGTTTTGTCTCTTTCTCACAAACACAAATGTCAAAGTGACATATAAAGACAAACGAATATAAACCGCAGTTTAGCTAAAATAGGTTTGAATAACGTTTATGAATAAGGCCCATAAAGTTCGCGCTTCACTGAGATTGGTTGAGCGGTTTCAACTGAATCTGAGGTGTGGCTGGAATCGAGCTACTGGGAGTTTTGTCGCTGGTTCACTAAACGTAGCCTAGCTGAGAAGTCCAGTAAGAAACTCAGCTAGGCCTAATATGTTATTCATAAACAATAAACTTATTTCGTGCCAATGGTTAATTCTCCGTATTATTTACCCACGACTGCTAAATTAGCTATATTTTCGCTAAATGCAATGCCGCTAAGTTTGCAGGACTCGTCAACACACTTTGAGCCATAAGGTTCAATTCTGAAAAGCGTCGTTTCAAAATGCAACACCTAGTTTAACAGTGGTTGAAACAACTGCTGTAATATCGGTGTTTTATTACCAAAACCTCGCAATAATGATGTTTACTTCATAGCTACGCACAACGCAACTAACTCCTACCTCTTATAGGTACTTAAAGTTTTTGAGCGGTAATTTTATTGTTAGTTTATTTAGGTAATAAGTATCTAGTCAAGTCAAGCAGGTAATGTCTAATTTTAGTACTTATAACGGATGAACTATTTAAAGTAAGGCTAAGGAAAGCCCTCTGTCCTGGGGCGCTACCGCGAACAGAAAACGAAGTTTTCCCTCTCTGTCGCGTTTACGTCCGAACGTGCAAGTGCGACAAAGAGCGAAAACTTCGTTTGCTGTTCGCGGTAGCGCCCCTGGCCAGGAGCAGACGTAAAATTTTGTACTCATCACGGGTGGTAGAAAAGAAAGCCTCATCGCATCTTTATCGCCCTTGCTTTCGGCTTGGGCGTCAAATATTTGCGAGACATTCTTTGTTTTACCGCCCTAGATAAGTAATGTACTATTTTTCATCTTCATTTCGATCTATCGTCCATTGCTGAATATTGAAGGTTGTTATTTTAAGACGTGTTAATTTATATATATATAAGAAGAAGAAGTCCTGACTGACTGTTTCATCAACGCACAGCCGAAACTGCTAATGTTAGAGAGTTCATTTTTGCACAGTCGATTACACTTATAACGTAGGGATAGGGATATTAAGAAAGGATTTCTCTAAATTCATATCCCCTAAGGGGGTAAAACAAGAGATGAAAGTATGTATGAAAACAAATATTGATTGATGTGAGATATTTAATAACTGTCTGTTTACAACAAAACATATTTAAGCGTTTTTCGAAATTGCTCCCCTAAAGGGGTGAAAAGGGGGTTCCGAGTCTGTACGGGGAGCAAATCATTTTTGCACTGAGAGATTTGAAACTTTATATATAGACAGACTCGCAGTCTAAATACAACAATAGTACATTACTTACCAAGGGCGGTAAAACAAAGAATGTCTCAGATCGCAGGTATTTGACGCCCGAGCCGAAGGCAAGGGCGATAATTATGCGATCTGAGGCTTTCTTAATTAACGCCCGAGGTAAGTACAAAATTTTATGTCACCCCCTGGCCAGGAAGTGGGATTTCCCGCGCGCGGAGCGTGCGGTAATTGCCACTTTATGGCCAGGTGTGCCATAAAACTTATTTCAGCGTTTTTCAAATTCCTCCCCTAAAGGGGTTAAATGTTTGTTCGGGCAGCAAATCCTTATTAAAGCGAGTCATTTAACACTTCGGATATAGACTCTCTGTTTAAATACAACAAAACATGTTTCAGCGTCTTTCAAAATTCCTCTCTTAAAGGGGTGAAAAGGGGTTGGAAATGTGTACGGACACAAATATGTTTTGCAGTGAGAGATTTGAAACTTCGTATACAGATTTGCGGTTTAAACACAAAAAAAATCGTAGTTTAGCGTCTATCGAATTATAAGCGTATATCGAATACCCTAAAAGGGTAAAAAGTTTGTTCGGGGAACAAATCCTTCTGAAATAGGTACCTTCTAGAACACATCATTTTGGCCAGTGTCGGGAACTCCGCGTGTCTCTTCTTCTCCAGTCTAGCAGGCGTTAAAAGTGCCAGTTTTGCCTTCTTATGGAAAAATGTTCAATACCCCCATTTTCTAACTCCAAATCCGTTGGTCGTTCTTCTGAGTAATTTTCCACAAAGATCAGACAACTGACAAAAAAAAGTAGACCTCATTTATATTTTTGTTACCATCTAAAAACTACGCGGACGAAATCGCGAGCGGCCGCTAGTAAATAATACAATAATGCATCTCATCGTAATCTTAGCCAATGCTCACACTAGGAGTAAGCAATATAATAAAAATGTTCTAATCATAATCATGACTATAAAGAATCACGATTTCTTTGTATTCAAAACCGAAGTATAATGGAGTTAAAATCATAGGTACTCGAGGTGTGTGGCCGCTGTCCGAACCTTCGCGAACAGGTTTCTGTGCTCTCGGAACTATAAAAAAAGCATTCAAGATTTCTTTAGCACCAACCTCACTCGGATGTGGTGCATTAATGTATTAAACATCCGACTTTTACGCTCTGGCGCTTAGTTTTAACGGCGTACTCTAACGAATCGCACTCAACACCACTTTTTCTCAAATACCTCAATACGAATCTCACTTTCTGATACGCAAGATACAATCACAGATTCTGCCATGACTGCACTGGCGTATGTATGTTTTATTGTTTAATGTACATGTAACCCTTCAGTTTGAGACAGCGAGATTGCGTGGATGTCATGGCGCAAGCTCTATATGTTAGTATAACGACATAATCTGCTACGGCATTTGTTATACTTACGTATTACACGTAGGATAAACAGAAGTGTATTGTTTATTCTCGCAACAACATGCACTTTTCATTGAGACCTGTGGCTCTGTTTGGTTCTTAGCAAGATACGATTTGGTACTGTCAGAAGGGTTTCGAATTTCCGGACTTTTGTCGTTCCCGGGAACCCGGGGATTTTTCATTCCATTCCCGGGATGTCCCGAGTACCCGGGAATTACAAATATATAGGAAAAATCATTCAAATTATGTCTATTTTGTAAAGTATTCCTGTATTTTAAGTAACAAAATCTAATTATAATTTTAAGCCAAGTTAGACGCCTCCGGGCTGCTTGAGATCTTCTAACAGTTAAGTTGCACATTCACTTGGCAAGCCTACACCCAATAATGGGGTTGGAAGCTCAGATGGTAGTCGTTTTCTTAAAAATTAGTGCCTACGTCAAATATTGGGATTAGATAGCGAACCCCGGGCATCCTTCAGGATGCAACTGTACTCGAATAACGCTAGGAGGATGAATATACTGTATTAAAAAAATGCTGAAATGTATGTTGATTCCCTGTAAGTTCGGGGATACTTTTTACTTTAAATATCATCTTAATTTGGACATTTCAATGCTTTTTTCTTAAATATTTACAATTCCATAGTTACTTTCCCGGGTCACTACCCCTAAAAAAGTATCCACAAACTTACAGGGAGTCAACATACATTTCAGCAATTTTTTTAATTTTCCGGGAATTTTCGTCACGTGAACCCGTGAAAAAAAAAACCTGTCAGACAAAGTAGCCAAATATATCGTAACCACACATCCTACATTTAGGGCTGTAATAAAGACGTATGGCGATATTTGGCTACTTCGGTTGCTACAACCTGTGATGGTGATGAGTGATGACTGTACAACCACATACAAACACACTCGAATTTAATTTAGAAAACTCTAAAGCATTTCGCATTATTTATTTCACTCCTCGTTTAAAAACACCCTTAAAATACAAGTTTTAAAGTCCCTGTAAACATCAATTTGTCTAGAAAACATTCACAGACCGTAGTCTCTAAACCATCTTTGTTCATTTACCTTCCTCAAAGTTTCTCATTCAAAGTGAATGCACGGGACGAGAGTGACAGGCCATTCAGTGTAAAATCTCCGTCGATGCATCAACACTGCGAATGGCAAGGGTACTCGATCTCTGCTAGGGGCCTACCTACAATAATACGTAAAGAATGACGTTCCCGGTCCCGGTCCTATAGCTTATACTATCCCAGCATGGTCACGCAGCCCGGCCCGAGATGAAAGTGGGAGCGTGGGCGGATTCCACCGCTGATATGTTTGGTATCGTTAGAATGGAAGCGTGACTCGATGTCCTTCGTAACAAGAATTCTCGGACGTTATTTACTTTCCATTCAACCGTTTCATTCATGCCTGTGGTTTCATATTTTAGTCTGCTATTATGCGTGTTATCTCTATGATCACGAACTCTCGTAAGTAGGTACCCGGTAAAAAACCGTCTGGTAGTGTATGTACAATGTACGAGATTGAATTGATTTATGAGCACAGCTAGCTTACTCATTATTGCCATGATTCAATGTAAAGTGATTACTGAACCACTACTGATTACAGTGATGGTATTGCGAGCAAAAAGTGTTCTTGATTTCTTGTTATAATGAACAGTGGGAAAAATTCCGTCGTTACAGTTGAACAAACGCTTCAATGATTCATTGTATTTTTTTAGTATTTTCAATACCTAACCTACAACACTCGCAAAACTGAAAGACGAAGCTATTGTAAAAACGTTTGTACTATCACTAAAAAAACAACGTTTTGCAAGTCGTTCACATTATGGATGAAGGTTTCGATCACGTGAATGTTCTTTCAGCGTTAAGCTAATAGGTTTGCGCTTTTTGAACCAAAACTAGAAGTAACCATAAACATGTGTTACTTGTGACACGGTTGGCGGATGGGCTGCTAAATGTTACAATGTGCTAGAATGTGACTATATTGGGTTGATATATGAGTATATCTGCGGCTGGCATGACTTCGCAGTGTTAAACACCTCTAGATCGTTTCCTGTTCTAAACTTCGGCGTTAAACGTGACATTTGACCGTTTATCTATTATTCTATTTCTTTTGTAGCCAACGGTTTTGTGGCACACGCAAAACTCATCAGGTAGGCAGCGGCGGCGTGCTCTTGACCCCGCTGAGTCATAGTCCGCGCCGGGCCCCGCGCATGTGGGAAACGTTCCCAACAACCGACATTCCGAATATGAATTTTGAAAAATATGACGTCATTGCAAACTCTAGTCATAGGTACAAGTAGCTAGGATTCTAATGGGTTAATTGGTTTCAACGCAATGTGATCAGCGCGGTCTGACACGTTATCACGACGCGTGCGGAACCGAGCACGTGCGAAACAGAAGCGAAACGACGAATAAAAGTAGATCTCTTGACAGTCCTGACCAAGTGAATGTTGATGCTCAAGAAAACATAGGTACATTTATCTTATCTACTCGTACTTGGATTCATCGGTGAATATATGTAGAGGATCACAGAATATAGTTCGGATGATGCCCCTGTAACATAAAATAATTGTGAAATTTTACTTTTTAGACATTATTTGTCGTAAGTTAGTGAGAGGACCTTTCAGGAAAATTAATAATTCATATTTCAAAGCGTAATCTGTGCGTTCATAAGTGAACATTTAGTTACAATCGATATATTATGAGCGTAACAAAAGAAAGTTGAAATGGAAAGGTGTCCAATTAATATGCCCTTAAATCAATTTTATTACCACTGCTCTTTGCCCAGCACACGCTCTCATCTCCCTTAAATGACTTTAAGTGGTAACTCGTACGCCACTATGTTTTATTACGCCATTGATTATATGTATTTCACTTTCACTATTTTAGATGAAGGCACAAAGTATTGTAACTAAATAATTTATTGGACTTTTATTTCATTAACTGCAAGTGAATTAATTAAATATTAATTGAAAGTGACAAAGATGTTGTTAACAAATGACCACAGTAATAAATAAGACACGAAAGTCCACTTCTCTCTTGAAGCTCACTTTTTCTTGGTCGAAACGGTGAGACAAGATTGGTTGGATTCAAAATTTAAACTCGCAAGCAAATATGAATTGCCAAGGCTTTTGCTACAAAGTTAACCATGGAATTTGATGGTAAAATATTCCAACGTTAGGTATGAAGTATGATATATGTGGTATTGACGGTTGGGTTCTTTATTATGCGCGACGCGTCTATCACGACTCGAAGCTTGGTTCATCTTTTGTCCAAAACGTTAACTTCCATACACGAGGCCTCTCAAAGAGCAAGTCAAGACAGATCTTCTTTAGTTAATGAGTTAACTTGAACTTGGTTATTTAACGCTCAGTGGCAATGCCCGCATCACTTTGTTGCTTCAGTAATAAGGTTTATTCATACTCGCATATTTGAATGAGCATTATTATAAATAAAGTTATTTTAGGCGACACTAAATCTGAGGAAACGAAACACAAATATTTGTTTTAAGCGCCCTTTGAAGATGGTAGCTTTATTTACAAGTCTCATTCATTGGAGAACTATTCCAACAGTGTACTGTACACACACACGGTATATTTGCACACGCTAAATCCACTAACGTTTTCGGTATTCATTGACTGCCCCAGTTCGGGGAATGATGTCCATAAGTCACAATGTCGGTGCTTTGAGCGTTACGTCATCTCTTCATTACTGTCTACTATGTGGAAACCACCTTTCGCAACATTTAGGAATGTCCAGTGAAGAAATTCTTTCCCAACTCTCCCTGGCTTAGCTAAGGACGTAACATATGGCATCCGTCCGTCTGTAGTGCATATGCGGACGCGAATGAAGAATGTCACTTTTTTTGCCTACTACACAATTATTGTGTGATCAGTAGTGGGACTGTTATATCCCGGTTAAAATAGCACCACCCCCCTTTCTGCTCGAGTATGTCATAAGAACCGACTACATATGTGTATTTGGAAAACATATTGTTTTTGTTCTGTTTCTGTGTATTTCACTGAACTCCCCGAGTATTCCAGTGTTCAAAACCAGCCGCGTGGTTGTGTCGAAGGTTTCCCCTGAATTTTCTCCTGCCCACTGCCCCTCCAACCAGTCACTCCTATCGCTTTATTGGGCCCGGCCTATAAAGCCACAGTCAGGTTAAAAAAAAAAACAAAAGTCGCAAAACTGTTTGATGAAATTTTTATTCACGAAAACTTAACGTGAATCCTTGCAATCATTACTCAAAGACATCCAGTACATCTGAACGTCTGTCAAATTAGACCAGCTTCACAGTGCTGGCTTCCCACGAGATTTATTTGTGTGCTTACGAGGCCTTATAAGTTTTTAAATCTTTTGATTTCATGACAAATGCATTGATAATATCAATAAACTGATTACAGGATATGATGATTCTATTAAAGTTTTGAATAGTAACATTGCCATTTTTGGAGTTTACTCCTTTAGAATCGATTTTCATATACAAGTTCGGGATATGAAAATTTATGGGGTATAGAATCAAAAGTAATCTGCTGTGATAATTTAAAAAGTCGTATCTCAGTATACGATCAGGGTAAAGATAAGACTTTATGTCCGTGCGCAACTTATCTTGCTCAGCTTTCAGTTGTTGAATTGTCAAGCTATGTTGTCAAGTGTGTCTGTCAAGATCGAAAATAGTAAAACAATGTGTAAATCTATATATATATATATATATATATTACGCGAGGCCGATTTTTGTACACCCCATCAGATATACAGTTATGGTCCGATTATAATAAGAAAAGCGGGAAGCAATAACAAAATGCGGGCCCCAATGTCACTCCAATATCATGAGGTCCCTCCTTACCTGAGGCGCATCGTGGAGCGGGTACTGTGAAGAAAGGGGAGTTCTCACGATGTTCTTCGGATAGCCAGTAGAAAAATATTATGACGGGAATTGTTGAGGGCCACAGGTTCCGGGGCAGACTACTTGCACGAGGCCATGTATAAGATGATAGAAGCCTATGGAGAAGTCTGGTCAGTAATAATTGGACATTATGTTCTCAGCGTCGAGTATCCACGCTGTCCGGATAACTTAGCCCGCAGTCTACTTAAGGCTTGGCTTTGATCCGGCATAATGTGACACTGAAAAGGAATTGTCGATGTCTGATCGATTTTTAAGACCCCTTTTTCAAATATTTTTGGTGTTCCTGAAAGAGGCACAAATTACAGAAATCTATCTATACCTATAGTTGTTCCTTTTGACGCCGCTACGGGACTCTCGTATTTGATAATGTGCTGTTTAATTGGTGTAAAGTTAGTGAAATATTCACTCAGAGTCTAAAAGGGTGCAAACCTTGGACACATTGGTTAGGTATGGAGTATTTGACAAAACTGCGTATTGCTTTGCTAGAGTGAAAATCAAATTGAAATACATGGAAATACTAACCCTGCTACGAATACTAAAGGTCCGGCACGCGCTAGAAATAGTAGAAAGCTCGTCCATGAAATTGCTCCTCATTGAGGTCAATATAGGAAACATCAGCATAACCCAAAATGGGGAGGAGTAGTGTTTGAGTAAGCGCAATTTTAGTGGCAATGGGCAGGAAATTACGTATAGCCTTCTCAGAGAAGCTACTGCCGAAAACATCTTCCTGCTGACCTCGTTCTCTTGAGGTACCCAGGATAAAGTCCTATCCATAATAATGCTAAAATGTTTTACTTGTGAAAAAAAAACGATTAAGTCGTTATCGAAATAAATCGGTGAAACACTATTAAAATCGATTCTTGGGACAAATCCGAACTTTTATCGTGCCGTCCCTATCACTCATATAGTGTATAATACGAGAAGGGACGGTACGATACGAAGTCGGATTTCGAACTTCGGAGTACAGGCTCTGAGGTGTGAGTGGAATCGAGCTACTGGGAGTTTTTTCGCTGATTCACTAAACCTAGCTTAGCTGAGAAGAGTCCAGCAAGAAACTCGGCTAGGCCCGACCTGGGTCGGACTGACTCTACCCGATATGCGGCAGTACCGGGACGAATAGAGGCTACAAGTGTCTATGTTGTCGCGATCTCGCTGCGGACGTCCCTGTGCCTTTACCATGAGTTTACATGACCGTACTCGCTAGCGACTGCGTAAAAATTTGTATAGGCAAAAATATAGCGCCTCTGGCGGTTATGCAATAGAACTAAGAATCGGCATACTAAATCGTTTACACAGTCGCTAGCGAGTACGGTCATGTAAAGGCACTGAGAGCCTACTCCAAACTTCGTATCGTGACGTCCCATTCACTCATATAGTATACGAGAACGAAGTTCGGATTTCGAAGTTCGGAGTAGGCCCTCTGGTCAACATTTATCGATATAGATAACGTCTACGCGCGTCATATAAATAAATGTAACATACATGATTTCAGTACTGTAAAGTGGGCCCCCTTGGGTCTCAAATAACCCCACTTTGCGGTACCTAATATAAAAAATGAGTTCCTTAATCCTCATTCACTAATCTTTTTAATTATTTGCTAATCCTTACTAATATATTTTATAATCGTTCGTAAAGAGTAAACTCCAGTCGTGCGTCGGAGCTGACACACACTTTTTTATTTTATTTTATTGAGAATTTAAGCGGGAAACACAGTTTTTAGCTTGAAAATGGTCGATTTCCAGTTATGTTTGAATAGTAGATTGTATGACAAGGGTCTAAAATGAGCCATATTGCCACGAGATAGTTATTTTCCCGAACGAAGTGAGGGAAAATAGTTCGAGGGGTAATATGGCTTTTAGACCAGAGTTATACACTCTACTTTTCACTTCGATTGCGAGAAAATAAATAAACAAAGGTTAACCCACCCAAAATTAATAATAAATTCCACGGCGAAGATATATACTTTTGCAGCATGTTTTTTTTTCTATACTCCTTTGACACACAAAACATAGACACTGCGGTTCGCGCGCAACATTCACGCGCGAAAAAAGCTAAACTGACTGCGCTTCAAAGTGTTGCTCGAACGATTTAACCACTTTTTTAATTATTGTGAAATAGGGACTACTACAAACTTAATCTTTAGTCTCTTTAGAAAAATTAATTATCTTTCCAGATTGGTCGATTTTAGTAAAGCTGTATTCTGGTTGGTTAATACCCAATACCAAATATTTTTTTAAGAGTTAAATTAGTGTTCTGTGATTGGTGGATTTAATAGGTGAAGTATTTTGATTGGTCAAATTCAAATGTTTTTTAAATCATAAATATGTATTCATATTTTCCCTAGGGGTTAAATGTACTACTTTAGCCCCGCTTGACAAGTCTAATATGACACACTTTTCGAGCATGAGAAGTGAAAAAATATTGTTTTCACTTCTCATGCTTTTGACCAATCAAAATACTTCACCTATTAAATCCACCAATCACAGAACACTAATTTAACTTTTAAAAAAATATTTGGTATTGGATATTGACCAACCAGAATACAGCTTTACTAAAATCGACCAATCTGGAAACATAATTATTTTTTCTAAAGAGTAAAGATTAAGTTTGTAGTAGTCCCTATTTCACAATAATTAAAAAAGTGGTTAAATCGTTCGAGCAACACTTTGAAGCGCTCAATAGAAGGTCAGTTAACTTTTTTCGAATGTTGCGCGCGAACCGCAGTGTCTATGTTTTGTGTCAAAGGAGTATAGAAAAAAAAATCATGCTGCAAAAGTATATATCTCCGCCGTGGAATTTATTGTTAATTTTGGGTGGGTTAACCTTTGTTTATTTATTTTCTCGCAATCGAAGTGAAAAGTAGAGTGTATAACTCTGGTCTAAAAGCCATATTACCCCTCGAACTATTTTCCCTCACTTCGTTCGGGAAAATAACTATCTCGTGGTAATATGGCTCATTTTAGACCCTTGTCATACAATCTACTATTTAATGAAAAATGTGGCCCTACTATTAGGCAGGACAAGGTCGGTCAGGTCCGCTAGTGTTACATAAAAAAAAATAAAGAACGCTGCATTACCGAAATGATATAAAGCTGACGCAAATGCCTACAGATGTGTATTGACATCCCTGTTGCACCGTGCGCCGGCGCCGTAGAAGCGTATTAAACTATTTTCGGAACGGGCTGGTCGCGGCGTAATTAATGCACGAAAATATGCACTTTCGGTCGGCTAACGGTATTAAAGCATTTATTAATGTATGGGCAGCCGAGCCCCAGGCTGTACGGTCCACGTTAAAGATATGTTTACATTTTTGCATCTTATTTCATTGTAATAAAGCGAAAAATGTATACATGTATATGACGTTTAGCGCGGAATGTTTCTGGCCCATTTTTTACCACGTGATTAAAGTATGAAGCCGACGCCTCATGTCCGCGAATTCGTGATCATTAAAGGGCTGGATAAATTTAATATACCTGCTGTAAAGTTGAGGTGTTAATTTGCTAGCTTCTTGGAAAAGATGGTCGTAACTAGTTGGAATCCGGCGGCAAGAAATATTTGCAAGTATCGTAATTTTGTATCGGTGCGGAAACTTGGCAACATTATCTCTGTTCGTGTGGTAATATAATTTATAAAGAAAATTTACGTTTTAGGTAGGTATATCAGTATTATTGACTGAATATTTTATTAAAGAGAAAAAAGTTTTGGTGTCATGGCGTCTAAGGTTTCGTTACCTGTCATTTAAAGCGGGGATTTCGTTATTTCATACTATTTTTTTTTAAATGAAGCGTTCAAGAATATGAAGTGTTTACTAATAGAATTAATTTATTTTACGAGTCTCATAACAAAAAGGATACAGTACGAGTAAATCACTTTCTTCAAAACGGAGCTAAACGAACTAGTATATATATAGAACAAAGCGCGAAGCTCAAGACCGAACGGGATGGCGGCGCACTGTGGAAGCCCTCTGCCCCATCTAGGGGACATAGGAACATAAGTCAAGTAAGTCATATATAGAACAATAAGACGTTATGAAAAAAAAGGTGAGATTAGTTTTAAGAAGATTCCGAGAAGCGATAGGACAGTGACGGTACCTCTAAATCGACTTTCGATAAGGCACCTTCCTCTTCCTTTACACTTCCGCCCGAGTGGCAGCGGATAAATAAAAAATATCGAAGTCGTCTGTTGCCAGAATGAAGAGGGACGATCTAGGTTTGAAAGCATATGTGAAACAATCCGCTCCTAAATACATAAAGAACCAAGAGGAACGTGCCAAAAGAGAGTGCCGAAGAGTTTATAACAACAACTGAGAAAAGTACTCGTTATTGACGATGATACTTATGTTCCGGCGGATTCCAACGCTCCAAATGTATCCCAAGCTCGCGGTATCGAAATATTATGGTCGCTATGTAAAAAACAATATAGAAACGATCAGAAAAACCATAATCCTTAAAAGCTTTTAAGCAACGATGGGCCAGATTGTCTAAAAAGTGGCGGCAAAATGTGGAATAGAATCAGCCATAATACGGCGGGCCGCCAAGAATCTAAGAAAAAATGGTTTTTGAAGGTGTCGTGTGCGCAAATTTAATATAAACTTAACAATTTCATTAGTTCTGTTACAACTTACAACCAAAATTATTGCTTTTAATGTTTATTTTATATTACATATTTTTTAAATAATTTTCTCTCTTTACTTCTGGGACACCCCATTATTCGGTATTGAAGGTTGCATTTAACAGTTCAATCTAAACTGAAACCTTTTTCCGCAATCCCCACGCTAGCATGATCGCCGCGTTCATGTTGGACATAATACTCGTAGCAGTGTAGGTATATGCCTAACACCAAATGGTACAATTTTTGAAACACTAAGGCTCTGAAATGAGCCAGCGAATAATTCTGAAAAACAATAAAAAAGTACCTGTGCTAAATTATGATGTCTAAATAATAATTTGAATGTTTCAATATCTTGTCTGTCAAAAAAAAATCTTGAAATAAAGCTATTTTCAATTTAAAATTCGCTAAGACTGCATAGTGCATACTTCTAAACTTCTAAGATTTTTTTAAATACTAGGAAGTAATTTATGTAAAATCTGAAAGTTTGATATTTCGAAATAATAACGAACGCCGAAACTATAACGATTAGTTTGATGAAATGAATCTTTATTCCCATTATGCAAGTTGGTCCGTGCGCGGGCGAAAAGCACAGCATATCGGCTCGTCACTAGCGGAGCAACATGCTATATGTATGTCCGACATAAACGTAATCATGCTTCGCGTAAGCCTAGTAGTCCGCTTGTTGATTGAGAAATTGCGGTCTCCAGTGGCTATAGCTCGTATTTTTGTACATGTTATTATAGTTTTTATAATGACGCCATTGCCATCGCCTTATTATTTACATGAATAAAGAAAAGCTTGGTCTCTCCGAAATAATTTATAATGGAGCTTCTTGAACCTTCGTCATCGATTATGCCACTGGACAACCTATGTCGAAAGCGCATTTGCTGGAGGCTAGATTTTAGATTTCATTTGGGTACTGCAACGGCCATAAACTTTTAAATTTCCGAAATGGACAGGCACGTGTGTATGGCGACCGGCGCGAACGTCTCGCAATCGCAATAATATTTACATGCGGCGCTTCTGGGAACCCGCGGTTTCCGCTCCACCGTACTTGACATAACATAACCTGCAGCGTAAGCGCCTAGACACACATCTAAAAGTGTATATAAGGGTTTGAGCTATCTGTGGGAATTAAGGTTCAAAATTGTACGCTTTGTTTTAAACAAGACTGAAGTTTGTCAGCGTTTATGACGTTTTAGACTTGTGATATGCACCCGCGCCTATGCCGGACGAGCTAGAACAAGCCCATAAATATTTATTGCTTTCACTAAAAATGTATGCGGTTTCACCAATAAAAACGAAATTACTTAAAGTATTAGCTAATACTGAAATGGTATAACGCTTAAAGAAATATCGGTGTTATTTCTTGCTCGTTATGAAATAGTCATTACAACTTTTGTATGTTATTTTCATTTTTTCTGGCGCATTTATTTCAATTCTATATAAGATTTATTTATTCGAAGAAATTCGCGCTGGCACATTTTTTGTTAATTTTTTTTTTGTTTATCATTTTATATTTGGTTTGGTATGGTTAAGTATTTGCTAATTCTACTGAAATAGTGACATATAAACGAGGCTTCAGTAACAAATAAAAGTATTTAGACAGTACCAAAAAAACCCCTTATGTGAGTCAAAATAATTCAAAAGTAACAAAATATACCCCTTGCTTTTACCGACTGGAACCAACCCTTTTATTCTATTTAGACCTATTTTTGTCGTTTTGGGTTATGGTAAGGAATAAACTGTTTACATAATTATACGTATGATATAACCTTCAGTAAGTAATGGGTGGGTAGCCGTCCGGAAAAGAGTAAATACCTTGGCATTGTGTAGATTGCGTGAATGATGAGGATTGTTCATAACCTGAGTCACTCGTAGGCAATACAAAGGGACATATATAAACAAACAATTAGCCATAATAATTGAATTGCATGTTTTTATACGCTTATATGCTTGCGACTTCACTGACAAGGATCTTGGAAAAACTACGACATTGGAAGAAGACAGAAGGACCGAAGGATATATGTCTCTGTCATCTGAGCGACAATCCCGGCTGGTGCATTGGAGTGGATTTTTTTTCGTGGATAATCTTGGAAGTAGGTACCCAGTCGCAGCAAAATGATTGGTTTATGTTATGTGGTTGTATCACACCTGAACCCACTCCACAACCAAACGCTTAGAAACGTGCCCGGGGACTTACTTTCATGTTTTCAGATGTATAAGGCTGAGTGTATAGAGAAGACGACGACGCAAATTATGTAAAAAATTAAAAGCGATTTGTAGCAAAATTCGTCGATGATTCGACTTCCCTTTACAATAATAGTTAAATAACAATAACTTACATAATATTACAACTAACTTAAATCTTAAACAGGTCCTTGGGCATTCCCTTTTATATAAAGCAAAATTGACCATGAGTACCAATGGCTTTACACATGATTTTGGTAGCTTCAGCAGTCATGGATTTTAATGGTTCAAACCTAATTTTACTTTAACGCCACGTTTTTTGGCAAGTATCCTGTTAAGTAGAACGGACTGGAGAGAACTGCACCGACAAGAGTGACACTCTTAAATAATGATGATGAGTCTGTTATTACACGATGCTTTTGGTTATCAGTAAACAGTTTCGGTAGCGGGAATCAATACACGTTGATTATACTAGGTACCTATACTTGCTACAAATTTTGAGAAGTCCGTTGAACGCTCTCCTGGAAATCGCTCGCGAAACTGGCTTTATTTATTACGAAGTTGACGGAGATTACGAGCTCGTTGGTAATACGAAATCAGACTTCATTGGAAATTTTAAGTGTAATGATTAATGAAAATGCGTGTTCGCTTTCTATAATTCTGTGAAATTTTAAGAAGCTTCTCAATGGATGTAGTTGGAAAAGTCTTACCTACCTAAGGAATTTAGGTAATACCTACACGATAAAATGCTGTTATACCAAATCATTTAGAACAACACTTAACTTAGATTGCTTATAGACTATGAAACACATGAAAAAACCTCGTTATAAACTCCGGTTTAAGTTGTTATGGTAAACTGACGATTTTTTCAAAGCTATTCTTATATTTTACCATACTTGTAACGTAACAAATTGTGCTAACATATTCTATTACAAGTCGGCCCATAATGGTACTTTCGCATGATATGGCCAATATAACAACCTGTAACATCTTGCATGTTTCCGTGAATATGATCTGCTAAGCAGACATTGGAACTGGGAGTGAGAGGGACAACGTTTAGTTACGTATGATTTTATCTCGTTCACTGGAGTTTTAGTTTGGTAATTGTGCGATTTCATGGTAGCGGGTGGGCTGTGTGAGTGACGTTTTTAGATCGAATCCAATGAAATATTTCACCGTTTCGCACCGCAGAGCCACGATCTGTTGCCGCACCAACTAATATTTCTATTGTCTTAGTTTCGACATTGGTGTACTGAATAATTGGATAAAACGTGTAACAGATTGATTAATTATTTAATTGCACATCTATAATATAAAGTTAAGCAGTGTATAAAGGTAAAGTATATCTATAATCCTGTATGTATGTATCTTGTATATACGCATTTTATTTATTATGTTTATATGTGGTGTAGTTGTAATACATTTTTTAGTAGATATTCTGATATACATTTTCATACTTTTTTCTTTGCACCTTTTATAAAATATCTGTTTTGCCTGCATAATATGCTGGTAGAGAATGTCATTTGACATTAAGGCCGCCAATTGTACAATTTGTGTATTTTGTGCAAAAAAGATGAAATAAATAAAGAAGTAAATAAAGTACTGACTCTTATTTCATTTCTACTAAATTCAATTGAAATGTATGTCACAATGCACTACTATCCTAGGTTTTATTTTTTTACTACATTGGTGGCAAGCAAGAGTTCGGCCTACCCGATGTCAAACGGTTAAACGTAGCCTATGGACGGCTGCAACTCTAGGGGATTAATACCTGTACACTCCTTAACTATATTTAACTTTTGTTAAAACTCACGTGTTACTTGTCATTCCGGGCGACATGTTTGAACTCTTCGGGAGGAAGACTCAGGATGTTAGATTATAATATGACTCACGAAAGTTTAAATTCAAGAACTGTACACTCCTTCTTTGAAGAACCCCATACTGTGTTCGGGAAAACCGCGACAGGGAGTTTATTCCATCCGCCAAAGTTTTCGTGTCGTGGGAGGAACTTCCTCGGGAACCGTACCGTCGTGCGCCGAGCAACCATTTAGGTTCTGTATATAAAATCTATATGTATAAGGTTGTGGCTACTGTTGCACATTAATCGGATATATTATTGTCATCTATCGTTACGCTTTTCTCGGCCACCTTGTCAATATCTCAAGATTACTTAGTATAATTTTTACATTTAATATTATCAACAACGTAATGTACAAATAGACCTAAAACTTGCGGTGCCCCAGCTTTGGCTTAAAGTTCCAGCCCCATTTCTCTCTTTCGAGAATTATCTACTGAAGAAATACGCTCAAGCTAGTTTGAGGAATTTTTGGTTCCATTTTTAACCCCTTGAACGCCAAGAACACCTAAAGGTGTTGCGAGTGGTCGTGCCTACATGGTCGTGTGGCGCCAATGACGACTATAGGTGTTATGGCGTACGCTGTCAAAGTCACCTTCCAACTTTACACTAAGGTTCATATTCAAGTTCTTATGGAAAATGAGTGTCATTGCCATACATGAAGAATAGCGATCAAAGGGTTAATAGAGCGAACCTCGAGCGCCCTCTTGTGTAATATTGCAACAGTTGCAACCATTGGATAGTTTCACAAATTGAATTTTCGAACCGAACTGGCCCTAGCTCGCCATAAGCGTAAAAAAATCACAAATATTCCGACATAATTTTGCATTCATTTTATAATATAGTATGGAAGTAAGAAATCAATAGTATTAGCAAAGATAGCTAATCTTATAATTATAGAGATATATGAAGACAACAAGAGACCAAGTGATGTGAAATTCTTCGTAAACATGAACTGACGCTGTCAAAAACTTTTCTCACGGCCACGCGGCAGTTTCTAAATCTCACCTCTTAAGTATCGGTGTGTCTTAGCTCGGAAAGAAGTGGTAACGTCTTACTTGAGCAAACAATCTCATTCATTATTATCGAGAAAGTACTATGAAAGTTTGATGCGCCGGTGATCGGTGAGAATGATTGATATGACTACTGCTTCTGTTAACGATGATACAATTATGTGGTTACGCGGGTCTGCTCCGTCCTATCCGATGACAAAGTTCCAAGATGCAGTAATTGATTATAATTTAATAATACATATATGAGGCTTGGTTAGATTAGACTTTCGTTTGCCTGGCACACCTACACTCAAATTCCACGCAGGATTCTATTAAATAAAATTTAATGCAACCTATTATTCTATGTAACCATCTTAATTTTAAAAGTTTGGAAAAAGTTACCCAATAAACGAAAGACAGACATTCTAGTAATAAAGTGCTTATTAGAATCACTACATTCATTGTCATCTGTTTTTGCGGTGACATAAGTATGCCAATTTATACAATCACACCGTTGTGTTGAAATATTAAATGGCTGTCCTAGCGGCATCTAGCGGTGAAAGTGTCTCGATAGCTTATCAGCAAATTGTTTGATAGCTGGAAGTGCTCACGCGTTATTTACATAAGAATTTTAATTTGACATGTGTCATCTAACGGACCTCAGTGGAACAGGATCAGGGCTGCTATTCACGATGCACCATCATAGCAACCCAGTCTACCTGTATCAGATTTCTTATGACGCGTTGTTATTACGTATACCGGTATCAAGATATACCAGGGGTGAGCGGTGAAATGATGAAACAAGTTCTGAATAGCAGAGGCCGGTGTCACTCGTCGATTGTCGCGTTTATCTCCAGATCCATCAAGCTGTCGGTTAACCGTTGATTAACTATCGGTTACGTAAGAAGAGGTTAGAATAAAGCCGTGTTGCTGGTTCAACAGGTGGATAATAGAGATTTCAATCACTTTAAAGATGGACGCGTTGCGTTGGATTTATTATGTGATTGGCTATTGAGATGATTGACCGACTCGTTTCAGTGTGGGAGCGTCCCCGTCCCCGTAGGTTGTTAGTAATACAAACTAAGTAGCATTACGCGCACTGCTTGGGGTTTACTTAATCCCATTTCAATTCTTAGATTGCTTCTCTGGTTGTGAAGTTAAAATATATTTATGAAAGAAACACTGTTGATACAAGCTTTTATTATATATCGGCTGTAGGTACCTTTTCCTAGTGATCAACTAAAGGTACTGGGTCGGTTCCAATAAGCCCAAACACGATAGATTGTTGTGTAGTATAGGAGTTGCTATGACCATTTCTGTCTCCATCATCAGATCAGCTCGGGGGTGCCATAATATTGTATTTTCACGGAACTTACATAAATATGCAGAATTTCAGCTCAATCGGTGGAAGATAACTTGGTCTATTTGCAAGATTTGTTCCACACATAAAGCATATACTATTTAACAATTGCCTTAAAAAAGCTTGTGAAAACATCATAGAACAACCTATGGCCTTAATTCCTATGGTTTATAACTGCACTACATGCAACGAAATATTTTTGATTACTTTGTTTCGATAGTGTCTGTTAGCTATTTGACAACATCGAGCTTTATGAAGTGTTTTGTTTTGACTTTAGGCAGACACCCTAATCTAATCGTTGTTTTGGACCAAACACAACAAGGAGTATTTATACTTGCTGTATTTTTCCGCGGGGAAAAATTACATTTTCAGTAAATAAATATGTGACGTGGACGTGGCAGATGTTACTTCTGTTATGTTATGAGCTAATATACGCATGTATTTGTTTTTACTACCTGCATATTGATTATATCTATGTACAATAAAATAGAATTTGTTTACAAACAATCAGCGTCGACTTGGTATATTGGCAACGTTGATTGATGACGTCATTGGCACGATGTGTTGCCAATAATGGTGTCAACTGATGTTGTATCTTCCGTGAAAACAATACAATAACATATTTGATTGTGTTCTTTCTTATTCATAAACGTCTATCAAACCTATTTTACTTAGTTTTAATTACTAACATTTTAGTAGGTATAGATTGAAATTCATAAAGGCGAGTGGATAGACTTCAACGTCATAGTAATAGGAATCACTACACTCGCCTTCGTGAATTGCAAGAGATGTACACAAGGTCGTACAAACATTCGTTCTTAGAGAGCGTGACATTTTTGTAAGTACGAGTAAAACACTTGATTACATTGTGTTACACAGGACACGGATACATAGTTGAAGGGGAATTAAGTTACCTAATATAAGGCGTAAAAGGGTATTAAATTTAACAACAATTTTCTGAACCCACAATTTTGGACGAAACCTGCGTTTTGAATTTGGCTCTGTGTTTGGTAAATAAAATTATATTATTTTCAGAAACACCTTTCTTCTAATAGTTGCAATGGCAAATACAGCGACGGTGTCCTAACTGCGACTATTCTCAGAACAATTGAATGTCGTGATCTTCAAAATTAGTTCAAACTGTTGAAACTAAAGGCACATTAGAATGGTCACGTTTGTGAATATTGATATGATAACTAAGCGAAACCAGGGCAAGATAACCTTTTAATTGGGTTTGAACCGTATTTCGAAACTTTGCCAACAATAATCCTGGAATATATACGTAAATGTTTGAGTTTGGAAATTTAGTTATAGAGAAAGCTCTGTCGATATGCGGTAGGTAGGTAAAATAAGTTTACGGAGGTACGTAATTTTTTTGAGAAGAATACATTTTTGTATAAAAAAGGATGTGTAAAAAGTGTTCCTCTTAATTACTTATTTTTGTGAAAACGTTGTAGAACATAAAACATTTTTCTTTGCTTAGTCCATGCTGCCTAAGCCACATTTAGAAAAAGCTGACTTCTTATGGACTCTCCCGGCTCCATTTACATGACATGAAATTATTACACGGATTCGCGATTCCAACTACAAGATAACTTAAGTGGTTAACACCTAGTCATGGGACCAATATCATAAAGCTTGAAATACAAGCGAAAATACTGTACAAAAAACTTATACTACCTATATAAGGGCTTGAATAGAGCTGCAAGCGAAAGCTTGTATTACAAATTACAACTAAACCGTTTGTGAAATGGTCGCCAGGCTATTTTAAATTAAAGCATAATCGAACATCGGGATATATATCTGTGTATGAAGAGAACGTGACATTGCTATGCGGATGCGGTCTTAGTCGTCCTTGCCGCGGCTCTGCAATAACCTTTCTTCTCTTAAGTTTCAGAAAAAAAGTACAGCATGTTATAGCAAATATCGTAATAATCGTCTAGGAAGGCCGGTTGTTACAGCCACTCCTCATGCATTTTAATGTATGTAAGTAATGATAAAAACCGTATCTCCAATTAAGCTGCGCGTCGAAGTGTGGCATAATAACAAGTTCAGCGGCGATAAAGCGCGGAAAGTTTTATCCTGTCAAAGTCTCTATGACATTGACATAAGATAGAATTTTGCCTGGCCTGTGGCATAATGACAAGTTCAATGGCGCTACATTGACATGGAATCCACCGGGTGACTCATGAGTCTCATGACTATGTTTCAAGAGCAGAGCTAATATATCCACGAAAATTGTATTTCGAATTATATCTCTATTGTACTAATAGTTGAACGGTAGAGATAGAGTTCGACGAACATATATGTAGGTATGCTTTTTTAAAAAGTTTATATGTATAATACATGCGTCAGCATTGTACCCGTGCGAAGCCGGGGCGGGTTGCTAGTCGAGTATAATATCATTCGTCTGTCATTTGGCGGCAAATTGAAAATTGTTTATTTCACGTCATAGACCTGCCGGGTTAGCGATGTTTTGAGCCACAAGTTTCAATAATTCTTAAGTCACTTATTGTTTTACGTCTGAATGCAGTATTCACATATAAATCTTACTATTCGTTTTGTGTTATTTTTCGATTGTGGGTTTTTAGTAATTCCAAAAATTGTGGTCGATATTTTTATTGCAAAATTACTTTGACTACAACTATTATAGATAAGTCAGGACACCATTAGCGTCTTAGCGTAAACCGTTGCACGGGGCTTTTACATATTTTAACTGTCGGGTCGGGATGTGTTTATTTGCTGATTCATTCACAAACTTTAGAAATGAATTAATTGAACATCAGTGCTACCTACCAAAAACAAGTGAAACCGATCTTCAATGTAATCAGAGTACACCTTCCAGATAGCGTTTTTAAAATACGTTTGGAGCTAAAAGATAACTCACAGTTAAACCTCATAGAATATTTAATTTTTTTTATCAGATGATCATATATTTCAATATATCTGATATATACTCACGGGAGTTTTATATTTAAAAAGGTAGTTTAACTGACCTAAAACGGTCCAGTCTAACCACTACGAGTATACACACCAAGGGCATAGCCAGGTTTGTTTCCAAGCTAGGTAAAGAAATAAGTAACTTCTGTAAAAGATTTTTCTCGATGTGATTAAAATCACGAAAATTTATACGTCGCTACTTTATGTAACAGTTTGTTTTATTCGCCGACCGACGCCAGCTCATGGGCGCTAGCTAATTTCGTACGCGCGTCCGTTGACATTACTTATATAGCCGGACGTTGTAAAGATTTAGGTGGTAACTTTACTGGTATCTTTGTAATTATCTATGTACGGCCGGTCATGTCAACGATGCCGGATAAGGTGATTTATATCTCGCGGATGTGGCTAATATACAAGTTATGTCACAGGTGTGTTTATAAATTGTTATCTTGTGTAGAGTATACCAGGGATTGTAACCGTTAACCTTTTCTAGTCGAGTTCTTGGTTTTGGTTCTTGGTGATTATAATTTGATTTAGAATGAATTATATCCACGATCTACGCAAGTACGCACCTGATTTACTTGGTTCCACATGACGGAAGCTCCCACTTCGTTGCTACTAAGTACTCATTCATTTTTTAATTGAAGTATGATCTCCATTATCATGTATCGCTTGATTTGATGTGTGAGAGTTTGCAGCACTGACCTATGCGAGTGCGAGACGAATGGTTTATCCAGATCGACAATTTATAAAATTGCAATGATCACACTTTCCCCGCCCCTCGCTGAGTTCAGACAAGCAGACAACTGCATTGAAGCATGTGGTACCAGACACATTCATACAATTAGTCAATTACCACGTCTGAACCGTGGCAAAAATGGCATTGAACTACCGAATTATGCTTATATTAATTCAGTAATAAATGCTAATGATAGGGAGCCGAATGGCTGAGGTGGGCGACAGTGAGTCAATGGGCGTGGGCGGGACAGCTGACACGAAGGCCGCGGGGTTTGGTCATCCGGAGCCATTCACTTACTGAGGTTCCTACTGCCGCAAAACCTTTGTACGGAAGTACAGACAGTTTTACGGACAAGTTTCTCCTACTGCTCACTTTGAGTCAGAGTTGGGCCTGCCCAAGTTGAATTTTGTTGTTAAATGTTCGCGATCAACGATCGCAAGAATCTGAATTGCGAACAATTTCGCTTGTTGACCGAAGTCTATTCCTTAACTAAGTAATAGAATACAGTTCATCACCAGTAGTTTCTCGATTGCGTAGAGAGCTGTTTCTAGGATCTTTCAGTGGATGGTATCCCTTTAGGTACATACAATCGACCTTATGACAACTTAACTCACAAGCTGGGCATGTGCTTGTGGAATATAGATCCAGTTTAAACCGTTCAATCGCCAGTATTAATCAGTGTTATTCTGACGAAAACCTGTACATTTTGTCTCAACTACGAGCCTATCCAATACAATGTGACCTGAACCTTCGTAACAACTATGCGTAATCGTAGGTCGGACATACTGGTTCAGCTACTTGGTAAAGCCTTAAAAATACTAGCTCAATGCTATTGTGATACTCGTCGAATGAATCAACATAGCAGTGCAATGCTTTAATTGACAGTTGGTGCCGTCTTCGCATTGTTGGGTGCAAACCTCATGCTTGAACAAAAAACCGCGCAGTGAGTCATTCGCCGGTTTATGGGATACTTTTTGCCGGTGCCATTTCCATCCCACTACACAGTACGTTACTGATGTCTTTAATTCAATATTTTGCTAAACGAAATACATCCAATATCGACTTTATAATGATATGTTTTGAGTTGTAAATCAATAGTCAGGAGATGTGGTGAGTGGCCAAGCTGATTGCGGCCAGTAGGTATACTGTTTAAGATGTAACAGATCTTGGCTCACGTGGTTTCACTCGTCTGATGATAGCTTTGGTTGGATGCCGCGCCGCTCAACGGTTAGGCTGGCAGTATGTAGGGTTGACCCGTTCCGAAGTAAATGCGGTACCTAATTCATTTTTATGTAAATTTCGTATACCTAATCTTATTTGCTTTTTTTGTAAAGCTGATGATAAGTCATTTGTGTAGTCAAAATGATCTACACACGTCTTTATTACGTACACCAATAAGATAATGATTAGTACATATTGAGCCCTTCGCCCGCGTAGTTGTTTCTGCTTGTGAATGTATATGGCATTTTTGTTAGTCCAATTTCTTTCATGTTATCTATTATCGCAGATTCGATTTTTATTTTTAATGCCGCTTATTTTGTAGTTTTGAAGTGGATAAGTTTTACGGTTAGACTATAAGTTCTGTTTCCTGTAACTTCTAAATATTTCATTTCTAATATATTATACACAATTCTATGCCTACTAGGTAACAGTGCAATGTATGCATGTAAGTAGGTACTTTAAGGATACCTAAAGCTGCTTTATTTATGACGGCATGCTATGCTCAGCCTTATTATTGCTGTGATATGCGATAATAGAAGAAATATTATTTTAACAGGTCGCACGTAGTTCCAACTAGCTAATTTTTTTTTCTGGGTTAGAAAACCATGCATTTTACTGTTTATTATCATTTAGGTATCACAATAACAACTCCCGTCGCACGCAACCGGTTTTGCCAGCCCTGTAAACGGAGTGACTGTCTAAACTAACGGGCGAATTCCTTATAAGAATACTACAGGTCAAATCAGGGTTGCCATCAGATCGGTGTCAGTGTACCACGTTTTCTCCTATATGTCATCAGCCCGCTTGAACGACGTAATGGTGCCTACAGGCCAATTTTCAAGACCTTAATGATATAATGACGTGTAAATTTAAATTCTTGATGAATTTAAATGTACTTTCTATTTCAATTAATATGTTGCAGATTGCTACTGATTGCGGTTGGTGCTTTTTTTTGAACCTGACTGTGGCTTTATAGGCCGGGCCCAATAAAGCGATAGGAGTGCGCGGTTGGAGAGTAGCCTGGGGAAAATCCAGGGGAAAACCTCCGACACGACCACGCGTGTGGTTTGAAACACTGGAATACTCTCAGAGTTTGTGCTCCAGTGAGATTGGTTGAGCGGTTTCAACCGAATCTGAGGTGTGAGTGGAATCGAGCTACTGGGAGTTTTGTCGCTGGTTCACTAAACCTAGCCTAGCTGAGAAGAGTCCAGCAAGAAACTCGGCTAGGTCCGACCTGGTTTCGACTGGTTGATGCTTCTGACATTGGACGTTTCGACGGTGCCTTTATTTTAGAACAATTACGCCCTGCTATATAATGTACCTATCTACGATGACAGCAGCGTCAGCAACTCCGTCAATTGTTTTTATTTGGATTTGTAACGCTATAATGTGACTAGGAAAACAAAGTTCATTTTGAACTTGAGGTTAGTTACAGTCAAGGGCAAAACTGTGTATCGATATAAAATCCTCTCATGAATATATACTATCGAAACCTTTACGCCAATATAAGAGCCATGGGAGATACTTTTGAGTAGGTGAGTTGTATACATATAGGTACAGTCAAGGGCATAAATATATATACGTTCCCAAAGCGACAAAAATATCTGTACTATCTGTTAGCCAAAAATATCCATACAACAATTTCGATCAGAAATATGTGAACATTAATAGAGTCATTAAATTGTGTACGCTAATACGTTCATAAATATGCGTACAATGTCAGACAAATATATGTAGATAAACACGCAGACAAAAGTATCTATGCACATGTTTTTCATATACATATGAACAAAGCAGGGATCAAAAATATCTACACAAAGATTTTTCAATTTCATACAGACAGTAAATAGAAACAAATAGCTACTTAAACAAACTTTTTCATAAATATCTAGGCAACAAACACAATTATATCTGCATAAGAAGTGGGTAAAAATATGTAAACATGCAAAGCTCATAAATATCCACACTGTAAACAAACCAATATTCTAATTTCAAAATCTGACGTTCATCGAGAAGAGATCGGAAATGTCATGCGATACATTCGTCCCTTTCATTTTTGGCCTTCATTTGTTTATGGAAATCGCCTTTGATTTACACATTTATTATATTCACATTTTGCTTCTTACCAACTATTATAGAATAAGTAACAGATAGTTCCATGTGCAACTAAAGTTTTTTTTCTTTCAAGAAATTAATAGGTGACGCGGGATATCGGTCGTCTGAGGACATATATATTTAGTGAGCGTGATGAGTTCAACTTTTGATAGAAAAATCAACGGCAAAGTAACGATTAATGTATCTAAGCTATCAATGCTCTATTTATCTTTACTAGAAGAATTTATACTTTGTCCGAAAGTTGAACGCCGTTCGACTATTGGATTAGGTAAGTATATAAAATTTGAACCATAACTTGAACAGCAATCCCTAAAATTACTATAAAATATACAATTCCTAGTATAGAATATAATAAAGGGATTAATCAAGAATTCATATCACGCAAAACCATGCAAGTACCTACACGTGTTATTCAATTTTATACGCAATTTAGGCCTTAAACTTGAAAGTGATCTTCATACAAATTGCGTTTTTGGTGCGAAGCCTAAGAGGCGACCGCTCACACCCGCATGCGCGGCATAACGCCCTGGAAGTATAAATGCCTACTTCGGAAAAGAGATGCCGTTTTAGGAAAAAAAATGAAAAGATATGGGGGATTAGGGTCCCGTATTGCCCAAAGGGTAAAACTGGGCCCTACTACTAAGACTTTCGCTGCCCGCCCGTCTGTCACCAGGCTGTATATCATGGACCGTGATTGTTAGACAGTTGAAATTCTCTGATGATGTATTTCTGCTGCCACTATATCAACAAATACTAAAAAACAGAATAAAAAAAATATTTAAGTGATTTTTTGCCGTTTTATAGATAATGGTTAGGAACCCTTAGTGCGCGAGTCCGACTCGCACTTGGCCGGTTTTTTACGGTACGTCTTGGACGTCCTGACTGTATCAATAAAACTTCAAAATCAAATTATGAATGGGATTAAGAATAAATTAAGAGTCCTGTTCTGCCATCTCTGATCTCTATCTGGAACTATATGTCGTGTGGAACGCCATCTATCGCTGATATGGTTAACTCCGTCGCGCTGAAGCAAACCATTCCACTCGAATTTAAATTTGTGCCGTGCTCGTAACGTGGTTCTGTTTCCGTCTCACAGATGTCTCTTTCAACAATATTCAATCTAGTGTGATTTTTAATTATTTTATTACGTGTTGGTAATATAATATGAATAAAGCTACATATAACTATAATAGCTTAAGGGTGAATTGCAATAAAATTGTACATTCCAAAAAATAAAAAGCCCTAATTAAAAAAAATTGCAAAAAAAATAAGAATTAGAGTAAGTAGCATATTTTTCATTTTTATTTTCACGTTGTCCAACTTATGGTTTTTTAGTGTTCATAAAGTTTTATGTATACATTTATAAAGAAACTCATTTTGAAAAGAGTGTATAAATTTCTGCTCCCATACAAATATAATATATCTTTCAAAAAATCATAACTTTGATTAAAACAGCCCGGGCCAAGAAATTTATTTAGGGTCTTATTAAGTAGGTACAATGTGAAAAATCTAGAAAATAGTTTGTCAGGTTTCTAATACGAATATACTACTTATATCAAAATATTTTTTCAAAGTTCGGGGAAAGATTTCGTTCCTTTGTATTACGTCAGCTGTGTAACGCTATATTTTGCGTTTTAACATAGATAATTAATGTATCAAGAGCAGTTTTATCTCTGACTACAAGTAGTCTTCCCTCCCTGTCGCCCTTACGTCCGAACGTGCAAGTGCGACAGAGAGCGAATCCTTCGTTTGCTGTCGCGGTAGCGCCCCAGTTGGCGGTAAGTGCGGGCTGCGGGGAGGTTGGTAACAGCGCTGCGATTGGCAGTTTCAAAAAGCGCGCGAATACGCTGCAAAATGGCGCGCCGGCATAGTGATGATGACACGTTGTTTATTAGCGGTTTTTTTCGGGCACTGCAATTTATTTTAGGTAAATTATTTTAGATGATGTATATGTCTGTTGAATTGGTATTACGAGTAGAATAATATTTTCTAGGCATGTAAACAACGAACCTTTGCTATTATATATTATATAAAATCGCGTAGTATATTAAGATTGCAGCAGCTATTTCATTTTCTGTATATATGTATATATTGTTTATTATACATAGCGTAATATACAACTAGAGCACTGGTGAGTATTAATTAAATAACTGTAAAAGGAATAAATTAGTGGCTTATAAATAAAAGAAGAAACTGACTGATTGATTGACTAACTGACTGACTGACATATCAATGCACAGCCTAAACCGCTGGTTCTAGAGATTCCAAATTTGGCACGTAGGTTACTTATAAGGTCAAGGATTTCGAGATCCCTTATACCTCTTCGAGGTTCAGCAGTGGGTTCACTACCAGTAGTGGAAAAGGTTCACCAGTCTCTAGTCCTGTTTGCCCACCAAGACGATTAAAAAAACCCAAATATCATGGCACCATCTCTAACCAACTTCGAGATCCCTTATACTCCTTCGAAGTCCAGCGTTATATCCACTTCGCGACACTAGGCCTAGTTGCCGACCAAGACGATACGAAAAACTCTAATTGCAATGGCTCTGCTTCTAAATCCTTTATACTTCTTCGAAATTCAGTATTGGGTCCGTCTTATGTCAGTAGTCCTAAATGTCCTAATTGCTAAAGGAAATCCATCACCACTTAACTAATTATATTACTACTACGAGTATATAGACTTCATAATAAAATAAGACAACAACAAAACTACAATGAGAACAAACTAACTAAATATTCCTTCCCATACAACTACTGATTTGTATAGCGTATAAAATAAAACGAGATAAAAAAAAAACACTACACTATTACCATCTTCCACCTCCTTATACGAAGATCTACTTATGATTCAGATAATAAAAGAACATTGTCTACGTCAAAACTGACATCCAATATAAAAAAAATAAAACTAATTGATTATGTTATCAATTGAATTTTAATAAGTATTAAAATCATATGGTAAAATACGGATGAACCGATAATTAAATGAAATCGGAACCGAACATCACTAGCCCGCGCATGTGATGTCATCAGAAAGAGAAAGTATATTGGCATTTGAGGTGGTTGGAAAGGAATAAGCACACTTCACTACGCCTTGTGGGCCAGTGTAAAATGATCCCCGCCGGGCAGAATTAAATGTGTATTTGTATATATTTAACTTATTTGTGATGTATTATCCCGCCATTCTTTCGACTTGTAGTTCGGGAGTCGTTCCCACACCACTTTACCGCATAAAAACCCATGCCGACGGTTAATCAAAACCAATTTTTAGATTTTTTTTGTGCCACGTACGTATAGGTCATGAACCTGGACGAGACTGACTGAGCGGCGTGGGGCGGGGCAGTTTATTAAGCGCAATATCTCCCATGTGTGGCGCGCACGCTTCGCCCTATAAGCTCTATCTAGTGGAGGTTATCTATGGATTGAGTACTCCCGTATTTCGGAAAGCACGTTAAAACGTAAAAACTTGTTACATACGAATTGGGAATTAAATAAAAGCTTGAAATATTGTAAAGTAAAAACCTCTGATGTCAAAGTCATATTCCCGGTGTTATATTGCCCATGAAATATCTCCCATTACTCCCATTACTCAGAGATATTTTATATTCGGTACGTGTTTATTTATTTATTATTCGGCAAATTTATCCCATTATGTACCTATCATTCACTCGCACATTTTGCTGTAGGACTGAAGCCTATCGCTTCAAACTACTAGTGATGCTAGTAAACTAAAAAAGATTCGTACAGGGTTTATCAATTTCCGCGAGTCAGGGACAATGCGTCTGATGGATGGACCGGTCTGAATGGACGCTTACGGCGAGTTATAAATGACCGATACATTCTTATTTATGAATGACCGGTCGTATAGAATCGCCTTTGATCATGAAGTAAGGATGACTGGAGCCGGCAATACACATAAAAAGATGTGTGAAAGAGATGTAAGCATAAACCATACCATAACATACGTGGGAACGACATACAATGTGTCATCTCCTGTCCCTCATCGCGTATTATTTGTCACCGGCTTGTGTCACCGAAACGTCATCGATGAAATAGGCTTAATTTAAATGTTCAATGGATCCTCCCTTGACTGCTATTCTTGTGAAATATATTCAAATACATAATATAAGACTATAATCATTTACTATTATCACAATTGTATAATATAATTTGCTCGCTACATTAAATATATAATTTTCTTCCCGAAATACCCGTTATGTTGGCATGCCTAACAATCTGTCATCCGCATTCCCTCTTTTTTCATAACGTCTGTAAATGTCATGTGAATGTATGTGATGTCCATATGTACTATTTGTTTTAGGTTTCCAGTCTGATCCTTCCCCAAAAGTAAAACAAACAGGCTACCGAACATTTTCTTCGCGTGTCAAGTCCAAAAACTTGATATTGGCAAATCCACCTTGCTAAAATCAGCAAGGAGTAGAAGCCATAAAAAAAAAATAAAAAAAAAAATAAATTTCGCGTCAATGTATATACAGCACGACTAATTATGAGCTGTCAGAATTATGCTAATGGGTGTACTTATCAGTCTTCTGATACATCTCAACTTAGGGTCAGTTGCACCAACATACGATCACAGGCCGGTCATCGTCAAATATGGCGCCGGCATCTGTCACCCCATAGAAAGTTGTCAAACTTTCCATACAATCAGATTTTAACGAACACCGCTTACGATTACAGACGGTTTGGTGTAACCCACCCTTAGTCAGCTTATCATAAATCCGTTCCTTTTGGTTATCCGCTAATCCTCATTCTATAGGATCCTCTTCCTACGCCTTTGATCCTCCATACACGCGTAGCGTTGGACAAGCTTTTATATGAGTAATATAATTATTTGAACGGATACAGACGGTACTGGGTGCCAAATATTTCGAACAATATCTTAATTATTCTGATTAATTTATATGACCGAACTTAGAGAATGTAAGGGTCGGCAACGCGCACGTGACTCCTTTGGAGCTGCGGGCGTCTATAGGCTGCGGTGGCCGCTTACTATCAGGTGGACCGTACGCTTGTTTGCCACCGGCGTTGTATAAAATGTCGCTTTAACCTCTTCGCCGCTACCGTTGATTTCGTAAGTTGCGTCTCGCACGCCACAGTCTTTGTAGCGAAAGATTGAAAATTAATCTTACTTGATAGCGCGTAATAAGGTTGCCTCTATATCGACTTGATATAAAATCACGGCTTGTGGTGTTGGCCAGTAAATGTACTGGTAAGTCAATGACGGCGAAAAGGTTAACACGTTCACAGTCCAGTGCCCCATACATGGGTCACGACGAACTATCTCCACAAGTCCGTGCCCCGTACATGGGTCACTATAGCCGACCAGGTACGCACTCAAATCACTATAATTATATTTTTCTTTAAATTGTTCTATTTTGTTATATTCTTTTGCCTGACGGTCATGATGCGAATTATTGTGTACTGATCATTGCACATAAAGTATTGTGTCAAACTAGTAGGTATTGTAATTTTTTTAAGAAACATATTTTCGTTACATATTTTTAACTGTATCCCGACGAGCCCCGCGGGTTCTATTCCCGGGCTATTCCGCTACTCCTAACGGCTAAATTTTTCTTTGTTTTTTGATACTTGTATTCAAGTAGTTTGTACTACTCCTTTATGTGGGAGAATATATGTATCATCATTCATCATCATTACTCATCATAAAATAATAAATAAATATTACAGGACTCCTTACACACGGTGAGCTCAAGAAGGCTTATGTTGCTTATGTTGTGGGTACTCAGCCAACGATATATCGACGCTGGAAAGGCAAAATGGGATAACCGACATTTTTGGCGATATTGAGTTATACACACCATTTAAATCGGCAGAACCTGCCGATTTCAACGGTGTGTATAACTCAATATCGCCAAAAATGTCGGTTATCCCATTTTGCCTTTCCAGCGTCGATATATAGAATAATATGGAGCTTTCCATGGAGGGTGACGCTTACGAAATACTATGTTTTCGTCTTAATTTTAATGTTTATTTTTGTTGAAATACAAACTTATGACACATAACCCACCTGCATGTAAAAACAAGTACCTAGTCAATTTCACGAAATTTGATAAAAGTAGTGATTTTTAAGTCGTGGTCTGAAGTACCAGGGGGTGATGGGGATGATCACCTTGTATATTGTAATAATCCGAGTGCGTGCCTGGTCGTTTCATAGTGACCCAAATCTTCTTCTTATTCGTGTAAAGGAGAGTCCAGTTTTTATTATACTATTCTAGAAATATGCCTTGCCAGTTCCATTGCCCGGGGAGTTGAGTCAATAAGGTCTTTATGGATGCAAGTATGAGGGATCATACAGCACTGTGTAAGGTGATTGGTGGTTTGCGTTTGACCGCAGGCACACTTTGTGTCGGTGTGTGGGAGGAAACCCCATTTCGCCATATTATCCTTATGTGACCCAAATGTGGAGCACGGACGTGTGATGGACGTAATTTGCTTGGACGTCCAAGAAAATTGAAACATTTTGTATGGGGACTGTGAACGTGTTAAAACTCTCTTTATCTTTGCGTTAGATAGCTCGTACAATCAATCTTATAGCGTTGTACCACCCTTCCGTCCGTAACGCTGGAGCGTCAGGATGCGCCTTATTCCCGTGTTGAATGTGCAGATTCAAAACGCACGCAGTCAGTTTTGAACTGAGGGGCTACCGCGACCGAAAACGAACGAAGTTCGAATATCTCCCTCTCTGTCCCTCGAATTAGCAAGTACGACAAAGTGGGAAGTATTCGAACTTCGTTCGTTTTCCGTCGCGGTAGCGCTTCTGGTTTTGAACTGTCAAATTTGATTTGACGGAACGGAGCGCAGCGGTTTTTTGCGATTTGCGTGTTTTGCGTAGGTAATAACAAACAACAGAGCCGGCAGCTGGTAGACTATTCGAAAAAGATAAAGTGAAAAATAAGTGCAGGTACCCTTTGATATTCATGTTCGTTTACTAAAAAGAAATCGCGTAAAACTTATTACGTGCACGAAGTGAAAAATCAAGTAATACTCGTGATACAGCGTCCAAACTACACTGTGGCGGTATATTTATTTATTTAAACTTTATTCCACAAAAAGAATATAAGTACAAAGGGCGGACTTAATGCCATGAGGCATTCTCTACCAGTCGACCATAGGACCAAACAGAAACTAGCAAATGTATAGTAACTAATTTACCTTTAATTTATAGCAGACGTTTCACACGCCCTTGGTCATCCTTCTTTTTGGCGTTGCTGGCTGATGCTTCCTTGTCCTGCACGGTGGCTATGGGCGCAGGCGGCGCGGGCGTCGCCTGCGCTGTCGCGGAGTCTGCCATGGGCACGAGCGCAATTCTCGCCGCCAACGTGGGTTCTGGGGCTTCCGTAGGTACTCGCCTGCATTTCAATGGAAGCGTGCTGGAACTTCAGTCTTTGAAGTTGCTGGTTGGTGGACTGACGTTCGTTCTTATTCTTTGGCATTTGTGGTTGGGTTTTTTCGCATACTATATGTTTCCCGGCATCTATGAATGCCGCTACTTAGTGAGGATCTCCATAACCATAACAGATAGCTCTTCAGCCTTAAAAGTGCACAAGAACTCGTTGGTTATCATTTAAGGCACCTAGTCTATATATAACCATAATGGACTCACAGGTCACAAAAGGCAAATGTTGCTTGCTCTGTCACCACACTGGCAACATCCTTCCCGGCCTGCTCTGGTATCCCAGTATTGACACCGCTTCACAACGGCAAGAATTTGCTGTTTGATAGATGTGTATGTTGGAAGACATCTACTGTTGCTCTTGACAGTAAGTTGTAAGCACAGAATAATTCACCTAGATGGGCACAAAAATCCCAAAGTATGAATACTGACTGAAATCTATTATGCATAACTATCTAACGGTAAATCTTGATTTAGATGAAATCTCTTTTGTTTGATGTATGTGGTAGTTCAATAGTTGTAAATTAATTTCTTGTTTCTTGTATTGGTGGTGGCAGTTACTTTTGATCATATACATATTTTGGATGCCTCTAGGCTCCTAGGTCGAACATTTACAACTGTTGAAAGCTGCCACCAGGCTGCAATTGATGATTCAGTAAAATAAGATGTTTTATTGGCCTGTTCTTCTTTAGACAGATATTATCCTTTAGATCTTGTTGCTCTTTGACTTCAGCTTTAGCTATTTTCTTCCACCTTTTTTTATTGTGTACATTAGGCAGCTGAATGCAAGGACTTCCTTTATAGGTAACTGTCGTTATTGTTTATTTATCAGCACATGCACATAGTGGTAACTGATTACTTTCATGTTACTTAGCAATGCATACTCGTGAGGCAACAATGGATGTAATTGTTAAATGCAAAATATCTATTGCGCAAAATGTTTTACATGGAAAAGAAATCTTTTCTTAGAAGTAAATGTTTGGCTCCAGTAAGTAAACTGGTAGGAGAGACTGGTCCAAAGTTTGGACCTACCAGGCTCCAAACCAAAGCGAGTACCAAGCCTAAAGTGGTTTAGCTTTTGTATGCTGATGCATGAGACGCGTATTCGAGGCCTAGGAACGATATATGTGCTATGCCATAGCGCGTAGCAGTTTTGAAATGGCACATGATCTTAGGTGGGCCCCATGATTATTTTAATTTTTTATCAAAATTTTGAATAACACGACAAAAAAAATCTTTTTATTATTGAATCTGCTCACAAAATTTCACAAAAATTGGTTGTAAAAAACCGGCTTATAGAGGAGAACAATCGGAATTTCGTTATACATACCAAAGCATTTTTGTCGAAGTTGAAGCGGAGACCTTAATTTCACTCCGTCAATTATTAATTACAAAATGACAATATGCTTTCTTGAGCTGTACAGTGTAGATGGCATCTATCAAAGTAAACAACTTGTTATTGTGATCTAAATTTTAAGGGTTCCATACTCAAAGGGTTACACTGGACCTAATTACTAAGACTTTACGGTCCGTCCATCTGTCTGTCTGTTATCAGGCTGTATCTCATGAACTGTGTGTGATAGACAGTTGAAATTTTCACAGATGATGTATTTGTGTTGCCGCTATAACAACCAATACTAAAAACAGAATAAAATAAATATTTAAGGGGGCTCCCATACAACAAACGTGTTTGTTTTGCCATATTTATAGATAATGATACGGAACCCTTCGTGCGCGAGTCCGGCTCGCTCTTGGCCGGTTTTTACTACTATTGATAGTACTGTATTGGGCTTTCAATCCCGGAATCTCGGTATTTCTGGATACCGGGATCCCACATTTTTTGGGCATTTTTCAATCCCGATATTTTCAGAGTATTGAAATCTTGAGCTGGTTCGCGCCAGTCTTACGTCTATCGTTTATTTGACTACAGATATATATCTCTTTTTTGTTATGATAAAGGAGTTCAGTATTCATAATGGAGTTATTTTTGATATTTAAATGATTGGTTTTCCATAGAATTAATGATTTAAGTTATTGTCACTATGGTTCATTCCTGATAACGATTTCTAGGATTTTGAAGAGGCCGCGGTTCTATACATTATCTTTTGTGTGAAGTTCTATTTCTATATGCATTTTAAATGGAACAAGGCTGTGCGTCTTGATTAGGAATAGTGTGATTAGTACTTAAGGAACGTTGCGGGTGTGGAATGAAAGATATAATAGTATGGTCAGGTGTGGTTGTGGTTATATTGATGATCAGTGAATGATTAAGTAAACTAAAAGCAGGACAAAAATAGGTAATTAAACGAAATGCAAGTATTGATGTTATTGAAAATCTTATTTACAATTTTGTTAAAAGCGTAATTTTTAAAATATGAAGAATTACATTCTTGTATTGTATTTGTGTAAAAATTGTATGTATGTTTATTATTATTTATCTTTCGGTTAAATACTTAAATAATATATTATTTACTTAAAATCCGTACTTCGGTTTGTCACCTATTCAATTAGATATATAATGTTGCATTGTCTCCGCTACCCAAAGGTTGTCTGGAAGAGATCGCTCCTTAGTAAAAAGACCGCATGTTATTTACCTTTGTACTTTAAGCCTAATGTAAGTACTGTGTTATTTTTTTTCTGAGGTGTGCGGTAAAGATTTGTGTTGTATCACTTTAAATATTTAAATATCTACTATCAATCTATTTACCTTCTGTCTCAAAACCATCGAGTAGAACCAACTTGGAAAGATTTAAAAATAGACAGATGGTTTATTTTTATTCACTAGAAAATTGGTTCTATTGTCAATTTATTTAAGTCAATTTGGAGAGAAAAAGGCTAGTTTGAAAGTACATTTGAAATGAATATTATAAGGCATGCATAATGATCGATTTGTATATTTATTTAGATTAGAATGTCGTAATCCCGGGATCCCGGTATTGATGAAAACCATTCCGGTATTATTACCGGTTTAACGAAAGGTCCGGTATTTGAAAGCCTAGTTATACATTGTCCTATTTTTTTTAAAATCCCCATTTATCTATTTTCCATACATTTTTTATGTTTCCACTAGGTATGTGACTGTCCACACAAAATAATGTACGAAAATTCGTCACATAGTCGTATATTAAACGCTGGGGACAGTTTTTTAATTATCGGGATTTATCAAAAAGGAAAAGCAAAAAAAAAAATTAGTGAAAGTAATAATTTAGAATGATAACGCCCAACTTTAAGTTTAGCTTACTCACTTTAGGCCAATGTCCCCTATTCTTATGGTAATAATACCAAAGTTTATTTTCCACAGTTATTGGTGCACTGGCTGTAATGAAACTTGGTCTCCCTATAAGTAAAATATGTACTAAAATTAAACAAATTTAACTTCACTTTGCTAATAGGGATTTATGATGTTATACGTAGTGATTACCTATTGAGTTATCAATAGTTACGACTTACAGGTACAACAACATGGACAATGACAACTTGGAGGGACTAAGCCGGCCGTTCAGCCCTCGACCTGGCTCCAGTCGGCATTTTGATTCCATTGAGGAAGTGAATACTATAGCTGATAACATTTTAAATGCGATAAACAGACTCCTTGGGTCTATAAACCACACCAGCATCGTCAACGCCATCCAAAATAACCTCAAGAACGGAAATAACAAATTGAGTTTGCAAGATTTACTCCCCAGTGACCTTGAAATTGGCAGAAAACGAGGCAATAGTGAAGACATTTCCGGCATCGACTTAAAGAAATCCCGGGGAAATGCTTATCCATCCACGCCGGTACTCGCGGGGTTCTTGGCGGGTAATCCGGTTAATATTAGCAATTTTGCAATGGTGCCATTACGACATACGCCTCTAAAATCTAAGGAGACTAACAATGCTGCGGTAGTGATCGATCTGTGTACCTCAACCGAAACGGTCGCAAAATCTCACGTTGCGACTGCTAGTTCAATAGCTGATAAGAGAGTGACGGTTCCAGAAAATGCTGGTCCGATACATATTATTGGGAGGCCTCCAAACAATCAGGCCCAGCGGAATTTGAGTAACTCAGTTGAAACAGACGTAAAACCTCACATTACAACTGCTAGTTCAAGAGCTGCTGAGAGAGTGACGGTTCCAGGTAATGCTGGTCCGATACATATTATTGAGGTGCCTTCACACAATCAGGCCCAGCTGAATTTGAGTAACTCAGTTGAAACAGACGTAAAACCTCACATTACAACTGCTAGTTCAAGAGCTGCTGAGAGAGTGACGGTTCCAGGTAATGCTGGTCCGATACATATTATTGAGGTGCCTTCAAACAATCAGGCCCAGCTGAATTTGAGTAACTCAGTTGAAACAGACGTAAAACCTCACATTACAACTGCTAGTTCAAGAGCTGCTGAGAGAGTGACGGTTCCAGGTAATAATGATCCGATACAGGTTAATGAATTGCTTCCAAACAATCAGGCTCAGCTGAACTTGTGTAAGCCGAATGTGGATAAAAACGTCTGTGAAGAAATCTACCGAAAATTGCGCGCAATGTTTCCAAATATTGACAGAGAGTATATAAAGAACTTCTGTCCGGTGGATTGGTTACCAGGAATGAGCCACGACGTCCAGTTTGGCAGCATTGTTGAAAGAATTTTGGCGAACGAAGGTTTCTGGGTGATGGATATTACCCACTCGATCAACTTCCAGGCTGAGCTTCCGAAAGGTGATGGGCTGACTCCTAATGTCGATGATATCTATGAGCGTCTCACGGGGATTTTTCCTAACGCAGATCCACATTATCTAAGAACCACAGCGGAAACGTTCAAGAATGAGAACGATGTCCAGAATTTTGTGGATGAAAAGTTGAACACCAACGACTTTCCTACTCGCGAGCAATACTTGGCGAAGATCAGGGTCACTGAAGAGCAGAAGCGCTACACAAATAATTTTAATGTCGAGCAGTTCCTCAGTCTGTTCCCGGATCCGTTCAAGCACTTTGAGGATAGTAAAAGGAAGTGCATGCATAACTGGATCGTTCTTGAGTTCCTGAAGGGGCAATTCAATAGATTGAGGGTTAATACTATCAACAAGGTGTACCGGTCCTGCAGGTACTTAACATTGTAATGTTTGTTTATAAGTTTTTTTTAATTACATGAGTATTTTTTGTCGAGTCAGTTTTTACCTGCCCTGCAAACCGAGTCCCAAAATTTCGAGAAAATCGGTTTAGAAATTCGACACCTAGAGGAGAAGAGCCGGAATTCCTCCCGCTGCATTTGATCGCTTCGCTCACTCGGTCAATTAATAGTAAATAGTAAATTGTGTCTCTGTGCAGCAAAATTATATATTTGAGGCGAAGGCGATTTATTGAATCCTGAGTGAAGCGAAAGTTTCTACAATAGAATCCCGGAGGTAGCGAGGAATTCTTAAGTAGAATCTTGAGCATAACGAAAGATTTAAGTGTTTACGCCCAAGACGGAAATAATTTTGCTATCGAGTGGCATATACTGCTTTACACATCAGTTATTTAGAAGAGTAATTGTTGGCCTCAAATGAGGGATCGAAGTTGTATTTTTGTCTTTCGAGGTCAACAATGACTGTTCTGAATAGCATGTATAAAACTAAATTGAATTCTTATTTTAAATTTTCAGCTACAACATGAGTCTTGCTGCAAAAAACCTGCGGCTCTCAAGTGACTTTATCAGTAATGCTCGTCGCCATAACGAGATTCCAACGGAGAACATCTCGTTGCTGCAAGAGATGGCGTTCGTACGTCACCACGAGGAGATCCGCAAGCATATGGAGACTATCAAACAAAGAGAAGAAGAGGAATTCAATTCCCTGAAAACTGCGGGCAGGTTATGGACCTGCCAATGCTGTTATGACGAAGAATGCATGCCTTCCAAGTGCTCAACTTGCGATAACGCTCACGTATTTTGTAATTCTTGTGTCGTCAATGGAACAGATTCGAAACTGGGAGACGGTGAGACTCATGTCCCATGCTTCATAAACTGTGGTAGTGAATTTAGTATATCCACTCTGCAGAAAGTTCTTCCCCCCACAAAGTTCAGTATTTTGCTGAAGAAGCGGCAAGCTGCAGAGGTCATGGCTGCGGGATTGGATGGACTAGTGTCCTGTCCATTCTGTCATTTCGCAACAATCCCACCAGAAGGAGACAGGGTGTTCAAGTGCCTGAATCCTGAGTGCATGAAGGAGTCTTGCATTCAGTGCAAGGAACCGAACCATGTGCCATACACGTGTGGAGAACTAACAAAGAAGGATATGGCGAGGAAGTACATTGAGGAGAAGATGACCCAAGCTCTGACACGTATTTGTTACAAGTGCAAGCGGGTCTTCTTCAAGGAAGAGGGATGTAACAAGATGCATTGTCCGTGTGGAGCTTTGATGTGTTATATTTGCAACCAACCTGTCAAGGATTATACGCATTTCCGCGGTCAAGGGTCTACAGAAATGGACAAGTATGTAAATTTGCACTATGTTTTAGATAATTGCTAACCCGTCGTCTACCGGTCCCGGGGATCCCCGGGATCATAACAAAAGAATGCTATTGTTTATTTTTGGGAGAGGACGGCTGTTATAATTATTTATATATTCTCTTGTATCGTTTTCAGATGTCCATTGTGGAGTGATAGTATACGTCTGAATGCTGAGATTGTTAGAAAAGTGGAAGAAGATGCACGCAAGAAAATTTTAAGACAAAACCCTACTTTGGATATTGATACTACTCGTCTAGCACCTGCTTTGCCACCACCGACTGCAGGACCACATCGTGATTTAGCAGCGACTGATAACCTGGCTGTGAGTATAGGATTAATTTTGTTTTATTATACATATTTTTTCGTCTGTTGTTAGTCAAGGTCAGATTTTCGGTCGAAATGGATTGAAGGTTAGATCGCAGTCGCTTTCTTAAAACTGCACAATGGATCACAACCAAACTTTTTATATTTCCACAGAACGTTTTGGCAGCACGGGTGTTGAATAATGACCTTCCTAACTAAGAAGATCTGCGGCTGAACCGTAATGTTAATCGCAGTTAACTAGTAGGTATTATATATAGACATTGTGGAATTATTGTTAACATCTTTCATTCTAATTTTGTTTTGTATAAAGTATTTTTTATTAGTTATACATTCTCTATTCCAATAGTAATGGGAGAGTTTGCGCGTTAGGTATTTTTAGGGGCTATCTATTAAAAATGTAAAAAAAGAATCCTTTTTGTGTGACTCTGTCGGGATATTATATCGTTAAGTGCCTGAAGAACTAATTAAGCTAAATATCTTGTCAATAGTGTAACGGGTTTCCGTCCATCAATCGCTTTTTTGGAAACCAGAGCCATCTTTTAGTAACTTGCTAGGCATGTCTTCTGGACCTCGAAACTGCTAGGAAACAATCCTTCGACTTTAGAGAATGTCTTCCGGCAGTATCAGGGTTCCGGAGACATGCCTAATATAATATAACAACATTTAAAAATTACGCTGGTTGTTCAAAAGTGAAGTATCTCCGGTAACATCAAAAAAGAAAATGGCCTATGTGATAGGGAGCATAAATTCAAACAAGAATTAAAGAATGATTTCATTAGATTATAAATATTAATTACTAGAAAATTACATCTAGGTTATTTTCTTCTCATAAACATACTTAATTTCCAAACCAAGTTTGAAATTTAATCACCTTTGTAAGTAATTTGTTTTTTGTAGGAGTTCCTATTAGGTTATTTTGAAAGTGCCTTGTTTGAACCCTTAAATGCATGACTTTTTTGTATATTGAAAACGGGAAAACAAAAATATGGCGGAGCCATTTTGTTATAATTTTTGCTGTTTTTCCTTTATAAACTGATGTAATACTTTTTTAGGGTTCCGTAGCCAAAATGGCGAAAAGGGAATCCTTCCAGTTTCGTGGTCGGAGACTACACTATAATGTGTATTCTATGAACCGCTACATAAAAGTTATGTGAAATTACGAAAAAATATTAAACTGGGGGGGCACTCCATACATGTAACCAGCGGATGAAAAAAACGTCAATGTACATAGGCGTGTGGGGTATTTATGCCGGCTTGTGGAATATGCCTATAAAAATTAAATATAGATTTCTAAAACACTTTTCTATTCCTGACATATTAAATGTCTGAGTCATAAAAAATACCCCTCCCCTCTAATTCCCAAAATATGAAGTTGAAAATTCTGTCAAAATTGAGGTGGTATATGGTATACAATATATACTGTCAATAAACAAAAGGACGTAAGTGCCATGAGTTCCCTATGAAGGTCCTATACATATATATTCAGGGTATTGGATAATGGTTTTAAATGTGGACTAGTACTTAGGTGTCGGTACGGAACCCTTCATATTGCTTGACGCACTTGGCCGGTTTTATTTGTTATAAAATCGGTAATATTTTAAGAATGAGTATGAAAATTTATTAACTTCCCCTGAAAATCAATCTCAATATTCCTACTTTAAAACAAATCTTAAATTCTTTATTAAGTAGGCTGTATCCTACAGTATGCATTTAAGGGTTAAATAAAAATGATTTATTAAAAACCTGTTCATGTGATAAAGAATGATCTCTAAAATAATAACATACCTATTATAAATAAGGTTTACCATTTAATAGACATGTCGCAGGGGCAGGAGGTACGTCAAAGGTAGAGGTCGCCGCGCCGTCTCAGTTGAGCGGTCGGCCTGTAAATTGATTGGTTAGTAACGAAATGGACCGATAGATGCCGTTGTATCCATGACGATTACTTCAAGTTCTATTCGTAAGTAACTTACTTGCGCATAATAGAAGTCATGTATTGTTAAGATTTTTCTAGAATTAGGGCTTGTGAAAGGTACGGTGTCTGAAAGATTTTACGGTACGGAACCCTCTGTGCATGAGTAGACTCGCACTAGACTAGTGTTTTAGAGAAGTGTAATAATCGTTATATTATTTGTTACCTTAATTTGTGTTTTTTTTGATACTGTTAAAGTATTCTACTATCTTGCTTTTGTAATTTGAATAAATGATTCAATAACATTTTTAAACTACCTAGTTTTAATCGTGTTAAACTGTTTCTTATACCTACCTACTCGTAGAATCTCTAAATAAAAAATAACACACTAATACTTACACCACTTAAAATGGACACTTAGTTGCAAAAAACAATTACATATCTAGTTTCTTTGATGTCGACCAACGCTACGTGTGATACGCCGTAGCGTGTAGCAGCATTCCAGCCTTTTAGCCTGAATTGCAGGTAGAGGCATGATACGCATGTGGGTGTCCAAATGGGTCTTGATGGGGTTAAAAACACCTTTAAATTACGAACAAAAACAAAAATGGTAGGTTAGGTAGTAATCTCGATTTCCACTAGACTCACTTTCACTCTTATTTGGGCGCAGTCGACCACAGTCCACATCAAATTCCGTTCAAGCCCAAAAGCATCGTCCGGAGAAATCTTACATGCAACTAAAATATCACCTCAGTGGGCCTTCCCCCAAGCGATGTTTGAATCTGATTACTTAGGTACTTCTTAGTTGCGATTTCGCATCCAAAAGCGGGGGTGTATCACAAATATCACGATGTGAGCAGTGCCAGAATCCTCGCCTGTGGGGCGCCCCGTTCAAGATTAGCTAAAAGTGAATAGTTAACCAAGTGAAACGAAGATCTCCGTTTCCGTCGTATCCGGATGTTCACCTCTACAGGTCGTAATTTTATGGGAATCCATCATTTTACCGAAAATCGTTACATCGATTATGGTTTCCTATAACACTATTCGCAGCATTTTATTATCACTTAGGAATTATTCATCGAAATTAGTTAGATCGAACAAACATTTGCTCGAATTGCCTTTTATACAAGAATCAACTCATCGAATTTTAAGTCAGTATTTTATTTGTTCATCGACGTAATCGTTCATCGAATGGCCTTTTAGTATAATTTTGGTTTAACGAATAATAATTCTTGATATACGTCTAAAATTAAATTTTTACCAGATTTTGGTGTACACTGTAAAAGTACTCAAAAACAAAAATATGCAAAACCTTTAACGTAGAAAGACCTGTTAGGGCAAAACCAACTGTAATGCGGATAGGTTAGAAGATTAAGACGGGAGCTTTGCTCCAGTTTTAATCTTCGAGGTTATTTTTTTTATATAAGCCCAGAAAGATTATACGTCTTGAAAAATCATGCTTGCTTGGTTGTTCGATGAAACGTTACTGCGATGAAAGATTACTTCTATGGAACGTACTATCTGTGAATCATGTTTCGTTAAATTAATACTATGAATACCTAACAAATATTTCTATGAAAGGTAAATTCGGTGTACCGTTACGCTACGACTAGAGACTGATTCGAAACGACTATCTATGAAATGGTTCGATTGTATAAAATGCAATGGATTGATGATTATGTGATTAGAAAAAAAACCTAATGAAATTCGTCGAACAGTTTTTGGTGAAATGAAAATCGATGTAAGATATTTCGATACAATAATAGACACCCCAATTTTATGAGGGTTCGATAGTCATACCGATTACTTTTGTCGGATCAGTTTAAGGAAATTTAAAAATCACTCGCATGGTTTACAGCTCACAGAGCCACTAAGTAGTATAATCATTGATATCAATGATCGATTGAAACGAAGGTCGCCATTTCAGTATGGGCATAAATTCTTTCGTATGTCCTTCTGGCTGCTTTCCTCTGCAGCCTATGAGCACAGGTGGCTTTTCTAAACAGGTCCAATGATTATAAGGAATTTTTTGTAGTCAGTTTTTGTCATTCTCAAGGTGGCGATGATATTAAAATTCAATAAATTGTGTGTAATGATGATAATGAATATAATATTTCAGTCATTTAACCTGCCACAAAAACGTTGTATGTTTTAACATTTTCAGTTCGCATTGCTGAAGTAGGATGTTATTGTTAGGGTTTCGTGCATACCCGAAGGGTCCAAACGGAGCCGTACCGTACTACTATCGCTCACGCGTTCGTCTGTCGTCTGTCACATAGGTTTTACAGCTAAACGGTTGGGGCTACAGTCTTCAATTTTTCACAGCATCTTGTTGACAAAAAACTTCGTAGTCAAATTGTCAAAAAATATTTTTAAACATTTTTAGGATATACTAATACTATATGCTACCTCATCGAGTGGGCTATCGTCCTTTAGAGCTCGTTTTTTGAGTATATAAATACAGTATTTATTTTTCAAAAAATATTGGAATATAATGGAATGAGTAGCCACCAATTTCCGTTTTTTTATAAAACATTGTTCAGATGTATTGCAAAGCTGCATTGTTCAGATGTATTACAAGCTGTTTTCGAGAGTCATCACGAACCGTCTCGCGCGCAGGTTTGACGACTTCCAGCCTCCCGAACAAGCCGGATTCCGAAAAGGCTACAGTACCATAGACCACATACATGCCTTGCGGCAGGTTATACAGAAGACCGAAGAGTATAACTTGCCACTTTGTTTAGCATTTGTGGACTACGAGAAAGCCTTCGATTCGATCGAGACTTGGGCTGTACTGCTGTCTCTCCAGAGGTGCCAAGTTGACTACCGGTATATCGAAGTCCTGAAGTGCCTGTACGAAAACGCCACCATGTCCGTCCGACTACAGGACAAGGAAACAAAGCCTGTTCCATTGCAGCGGGGAGTCAGGCAAGGAGATGTGATCTCTCCGAAGCTCTTCACCGCTGCGCTGGAGGATGCTTTCAAATTTCTGGACTGGGAAGGACGAGGCATCAACGTAAATGGCGAGTACATCACTCACCTTCGATTTGCTGACGACATTGTAGTCATGGCTGAGACCATGGAGGACCTCAGTACAATGCTCGTTGATCTCAGCAGAGTTTCCGATCGAGTTGGTCTGAAAATGAACATGGACAAGATGGGTCATGTCTAATGCCCATGTTGTACCAACTCCCGTAATAATCGGCGGCTCTGCGCTCGAAGTTGTTGACGAGTACGTATACCTGGGACAAACAGTCCAGTTAGGTAGGTCCAACTTCGAGAAAGAGATCACTCGTCGAATCCGACTCGGCTGGGCAGCGTTCGGGAAGCTTCGCAGTGTATTCTCGTCCAATTTACCGCAGTGCCTCAAGTCAAAAGTCTTTGACCAGTGTGTGTTGCCAGTGATGACATATGGATCCGAGACATGGGCGCTAACGATGGGCCTCATAAGAAAGCTCAAGGTCACCCAAAGAGCAATGGAAAGAGCTATGCTCGGGGTTTCTCTGCGTGATAGAATTAGGAATGAAGCTATCCGTAGCAGAACTGGGGTCACCGACATAGCCTTCAAAATTGCGAGACTTAAGTGGCAGTGGGCGGGGCACATTGCTCGCAGGACTGACGGTCGATGGGGCCAGAAACTGCTTGAGTGGCGTCCACGCACCGGAAGACGAGCTGTCGGTAGGCCTCCGACAAGGTGGAGTGATGACCTGGTGAAGGTCGCGGGAATCCGGTGGAAACGAACGGCACAGAACCGGTCTAAATGGCGAGCCTTGGGGGAGGTCTATGTTCAGCAGTGGACGTCTTTCGGCTGAAATGATGATGATGATGATGATTGCAAAATGATTTTCCTTTGTACTTTATCGGAAAAGTTCGTATTTATCGTGTTCTCTCAATGAGGGCTATCGCGTATGTATTCGCCGCTAGAGGCGCTAGTGTAGCGTGGGGTCTCCGAAACGTCAAATGTCACTCTTTGTGGTTGCGCTACGCGGGTTAATATTTAATTGGAACAATATGGTGACTATTTTGCAATACCTGAGCTTGATAATGGCAAATATGAGTTAAGGGTCAATGACTTTTCGGGGCTTTGAGACAGTTTTGTCTCTTGGAAACTTATTTCCTCATTTTTTCCGAACAAAACGGGACCACGCTACAATGCGGTATGTTCGATATTTTAACGGTACGGTTTTAAGGTACTGAATATGATTTAAATGTAAACTTCGTTCTCATGTCCATAATAACCAATAATATTTTTTGACAGCTGGACCTTACTCGTCAGTGGCGCTAACTGGTGAGCACAAAAACGATAGCCCCCATTAGCTTCAGTACCCATCTTACAGCCGTACGGAAGTCGCAAAAGCAGACCAATATATATATATATAGAGTGGCTAACACGCAAATCAAATATTATACACGCATACATACACGCATACCTAGTATGTAGGTATGCGTGTATGTAGGTATGTATGTATGTATAGGTGTACGTCTTTATGTATGTATCTAAGTATATGAGTTTGTATGCATGTATCTAAGCATATACGTACGTAGGTATCCCAAAGGTATACCAAACGAGTACCACATAGTACTTTGATTTTCTGTTTAATTTATAAATACCTTGTTTTTTATTACATTATTTGAGAGAATGCCATTTACAAGTTTATAGTTTAAGTAATAATAAGTATATAGATGTCATTTTTCTACTAGGTACTTACCTGATAGGTAACTCAAGTACTTGCCTTGAGTAGAAACTAAAAATATTATTACTCTCTGCTGTCAAGGTTTTACAGTGATATCTTGTAACTCGTAACTAAATCCAATTTACAAATAAACGATTTTTTACAATTATATTTTATTTCGCATTCACTCTACAATATTCAGTACCTACCTACATTCAGACTTCAGAGTACCTACCACCTACCTACCTAAGAAGGACCACCTAAGTACTTACCTAACAGCGTACCGTATTTGTGACAACCCTGACCATATTTCCCTATTGGTACCCCTATGCGTCCCTATTGCCTCTTTTTCAGTATGAATAGGGATGGGCGGTTTTATTAAAAAAAGGGGGGTATGATTAAATTATTATAGAATATATGAATACAAAAAGATTCTCAAACACAAGAATAAAGTTTTTAAACCTGAACATTGTTAGCACTCATGGAAATATTCTGTGAAAATCTCATTCAAAGTTCAAAACCGTCCCTATCCACCCCAGTTGACTAGGCAGGTATTGAGTTTTATTCGTGTAAATATTTCCCAATAAAATTTATTTTGTTGTACTTTGTTCTAAAGTGAAGATAATGTTTCGTTTACTGACAATAAAACTGAGTATTTTCAAAGTTATTGAAGGTGGTTGTAACATCTCTATATTATACAATAACATTTTTCACTTTGACATTTGACACTAAACAATAAAGTTCCATAATAATGGATATGAAAACGTCACTCATTTAATACAACCATTGATTGACAGTTCGGGTGCCATCGTATTCCGATTGAGATCCGAGTTTTCCCGAAGGAAAATCATTTTGCAATACATCTGTACGAAAAATTTATTAACTTCCCATTGACCTATAAACTAGAAATTTAGTGATAATGTTTATTATTAGGTATATTTTACAAACAAATATAAATATAGTGATACACCAGATTTTGTCTTTGAAACTCTCTCATTTTACTATAACAATTAATGTAATTTTGCGGTTGGTACGGCACCCTAAATGTGTGAAGTCCGACACGCACATGGTTTTTTTAGCTATTTTGTATTTGCATAAATAAATAAGTAATTAAACGAAATAAGTACTTGGAATTTAAGCAAGCAAACGGGGAGCGAGGTTATGCCTATGACCACGAACGTCGACAGTCAATTTAAAACGTGCAGATTGTCAAACAACCGTCTCGTGTGCTAGCAAATTATTTTTGGGTTCTGTTTCTGGTGCCCCTGAAAACGTGGTGCCCTATGCAATTGCTTAGTCTGGTTAAGGGTGTAATCCGGCACTGGATGTGAGTCGCGTGTCGAGTGACGGATGGACCGGCTGCCGCGATTAATGCGCGGGCCCGCCTGTCGCCGCCACGTGCGGATCCGATTGTCTATTGGTGCGAATGCTGTTTTGACATCTGTAGCTATTTATTACGTCTTGACGCGTGGGTGATCAAAGTTCGATTTGTTTTTTATGTCAGCATATAGTGACCTCAATTTCAACATGTTTTAACAACCTTCGTGTTGGAAGAACTTAGTCGACTCCACAACAATTAGTTCATTATGCCAAATATATGTAGGTATGTGCGTATGCCAATACTTACGATTAGGTAGCAAGCGGAAGTTGGGTTCTTTAGGATGTGACTTGGACAACGACTAATGATGGGATTCGAATAGCTTTTCGAATAGTCGTAGAAAGTTGAAACGTACAATGTCTCTAGGAGAATAAAGTAATTGCTTTAAAAATAAAATATCTCTTTATTTGTTTGAATAGTAGGTATGTTTTTCTACCAGTAGTTCGATTACACTCGCATCTCAGATTCGGTTGAAGCCGCTTAACCAATCTCACTGGAGCGCAAACTCTTATATTCCACTATTCCAGTGTTAAAGCCGCCCGTGTGGCCGTGTCGGAGGATTCCCGTGGATTTTCCCCAGGCTACTCTCCACTCCGCACTCCTATAGCTTTAACGGGCCCGGCATATAGTCACAGTCAGGTTTTAAAAAAATCTGTACTACTATTAAAGTTGTAAATATAAACCTGAAAGTTAATAAAATATTTCGCCGTAAGTACTTACTTGTATGTATCAAATTTCCTCTAGCATCTATAAAAATGTTCTCTTTATAGGCTTTTATTTAGATCTCAATATATTATTTTGTTGAAAACTTGATCCGAACGAAATCCGATGAACGACTTTGGTCCGAAAAGAAATTACTTAAGCACATTCTTGATGAAAGATTTCTGAACCCCAATACATACGTAGTCTGTGTTGCCTGATTTTATTGACAACGATGTTTTGTCAGAACGAATTTATCATTTTTCAGAAATATTTCTAAGCACATGGTAAAAGAAACATTGAACTAAATTTGCTGTGATTTGGAATAGGTGACTAAAACACTGTTTTGGCAACATTGTAATAATATAAGCAACGAGTATGGTAGATAAAAATTGTGTTAGGTAGTTCCTAAGTTAAATTATCTATATAGGCAATTCAAGCCGGCTAGCTGTTACGTTTTCCAGACAATCACCGAGGTACAATGATAAATGAAAAATACAAATGAACACCAGAGAAAAAAGCCTCGGAAATTAATAACTTTAATTAGCAGTTATTTTCGGACCGACGTGATTGTTCGACATGACAAACAAATAACTTCGACTCTTCTCTTCAATGCCGAATTGAATGAATACCTATGTGCATTGTGCAGCCGGGCTCAAATTACCAATCAATACACTGGTTTTTTTACGAATTAATTAACTTCTGGGCCGTATTTTGAAATTTATTAACAACGTAAATTTCTTTCAATTGATCAGTTTCAGTCAGCTTGAATATTGTCTGCCTAGGTACCTATACCCAAATATGCTATATAAAAGAAGTCCTGATGTACCATCAACGCACAGCCGAAACTACTGGAACTAGAAACTTCAAATTTGGTCCAGAGCTTACTTTTATGACGCATGCAAGGGATAAGACGGGATTTTTGGAAATTGCATCCCTAAGGGGATCAAATAGGGACGCAAAGTTTTTATGGAAGAAAATGATTTTTTTGAGCTGAAGACTTAAAAATTCGTAAAAAGGCTACGAACTTAAATCCAAAAAGTGTTTTCAGCGTTTTGCAAAATTCTAACCCTAAGAGGGTAAAATATAGGTGCAAAGTTTGTATGGGAGAAACTTCTGTTTTATAGTTAGAAACTTACAACTTCGTATATGGACTCTCTATTTAAATAAAACAAAACTTATTCCAGCATTTTTCGAAGTTGCTCTCCTAAAGGGGTGAAAAGGGGGTTCCAAGTTTGTAAAGGAGAAAATCTTTGATGAAGCGAGAGATTTAAAACTTTGTATATAGACTCTTTGTTTGAATACAACAAAACGTATTTCAACGTTTTTCGAAATTGCTCCCCTAAAGGCGTGAAAAAGGGGGTTCCAAGTTAGTACGGGGAGCAAATCTTTTTTGAAGTGAGAGATTTAAAACTTTGTACATATACTCTCTGTTTAAATACAACAAAACGTGTATCAGCGTTTTTCAAAATTGCTCTCCTAAAGGGGTCAAAAGGAGGTTCCAAGTTTTTGCGGGGAGCAAATCTTTACGTTTCTTAAAAATTGATATGGGTGTCGTTTTCGAGGTTCCTTGGTGCGCCGATTACGAAAATGATACGCATTTTCAAATCCAAGATGGTGGACTCTTGTTTTTCTTAAAAATTGATATGGTTGTCATTTTTATAGTTTCTCGGGGTGCCGATTACGAAAATGACATCCGTACATACCTACATACGTAGGTGCAACTGAGAATCTCCATTTTTGTAGACGGTTAAAAATTACGCTTACTACGCGGGCAAAGCCGGGGGAAAAGCTAGTATGCTGCGTCATTAATCATTTGCCTTTTGTTTCCCTGGTTTACGAATACAAATTTATATTCTCGGTTATAAAATGTACCATACTCTAGATAACTGATGCTAAGCAGATCCCCGTTCCGCTCCGGTCAGCCCGCAAAACTGCTTTGGAACTTATTATGAAAATAGGCGGCGAGACTGAGTTTCTGCGCTTACAGTAAATACAATGACAGCAAATTCCTGCGATTAGGTCGACCACAATATTATTACGTGACTCGCCCCCAAATGGACAGCTAGGCAATCTCTATAAAGAGGTAGTTGGGATCCTAATTTACACCCCCTTTCGTAATATTCCGTAGGTACCTCAGTTATGAAGGTCCGGCGAGGCTTGGGGACCCTCTTACTTTTTGGGAACGAAAATGTCTTCATTGTTATGAGTGGTATCTGCATGATTTTAGGTATTGGAAACTCCGATTTTAGGAGTGTTTTTGTTATTCGTTAAAAATGGTTTAACTAATCAATCTGTCATATACAAATTCACGATCAACGTTTTATGTATATGCCCAATAGTTATAATATGTAAGTATGTAACTACATGGATTTTCTAGGACTTACCTATTGATTCAGGCTGTACTTATTAGGTACCTACCTACTAGAATTTAAAACAAAGAATGTGAGCATACCTAATGTGGTGTCTTTATAATGTAGCTTAGTACCTTTGTAAATTCTGCATCACAAAAAGGAACTGCCCATAAGATTTTTTCATATTTCTCTGCGTATAGGTACACCGGTATCATGTGAAAACAAATTAACCATATGATCCGCATACAGCGCGCGGCCGTGTTTGCTTTAACGGATAATACGCAATATAAAGGTGCTATGGGATTCTTTACAAGTCTTAATATTTGTGCAAGGCGGGTGTGTAAATGTCATAACCTTTTTGGGGGAATCTGTGTGGTATTTGGCTGTAAAGTGCCACAGTCTACCTACGGTGTCGGGAATGGATATACGGGGTTGTGATTTGTTTAAGGGTTGATGGGGGAATTTGAAGCGAACGTGTCGTTGTTTATTTTTAAGTATAGATGGCAGTTGTATAGTTGTTGTAATTGAGGTGTGCAATCAAGAGTATTTGTATTGTATATATTGTAGTTTTACTATAATGAAATATTTAATACGTTACTAAGCATTATCGTAAATAATAATTGAATTTCTTTATGCATTTGTTTTTATATGGCGGCTAATATAATTTATCTTAATATAGTATGTCAAGTACTTGACGACCACTTTAGCCTAGTTGGTACTGGCCCTGACTATGAAGCTGGAGGTCCCGGGTTCGAATTATTTTTGCATTTGGTTCATAATATTTTTTACACCACCTACTGTGTAATCTGTTTTTATTATGATATGCTTTTGTAAAAAACCTATCCTAAGATGAAAAGAAATAAAGAAAATAATGAGAAATACAAATAATAACCATTTATTGATAAAACATGCTGATAATTAATTATATCAGGAATCTTGAAAATGCGTGCCACATAAGGTAATTTACTTTTTGTAGGGTCAACCATCTCTTGATCAGAACTACATTTATGTGGCCGAGCGTGCCCAAACCGTTGCCATGCAAACAATTTTAATGCATAAAGAACCTCTTCATATCTAAACAAACACTGATCTCCTAGAGTCGCGAGTCCCATAGGCTACGGTGTCTTATTGTTTCCCACCATCGTACAGTTCTTTTAGTTAGCTGATGGGATGTAGATTATCCTGATGTTGAAGATGATGATATTTTTCAGCCAGGAACAGACATTCAGCTTTTTAAGCTAATTTATGTTTTTAAATGGATGTGAAGTAGGTTACTGATTAGCAAACTGTAACCGTAACCGAACGGATTCTGTTTATGTAGTTCTAGTCTGTACGTAGCTGAGTATGCTATTCATAGGCTCGTTGCGAGCTGTTCCTGAAACATGTATGTATACAATTGGTGCTACTTATAGCCGATCGAGTAGGTACCCGGCTTTAGATATTTGGTGGTACCGAATAAAATATGAAAAGTAGAGTTATTTTACTTTAAAATAACTATTTGTTGTTCCCAGTTTTGGGAAACGGTGGAATCAAGTTAATTCATTTTGAGCAGCAGTTGCTCCGCATTTATCACATTTACGGAAGGTATGTATATGTGGACATGGTTACTCAAATTCGGTTTCATTAAGCAAACGCAAAAGAAATTTAGTTAGTTAATGAAGAAATGCTCAATAAATTTTAAACAACGTATCAGTTGGAAATGAATGACAGCATTGATATTGACAGCTCTGATATTTCTCGTGTATTGCACGTGTAAAACTAAATATGTTCTAATTACTGGCAACAAATTAACTGATCGCAACGGACACATAGACAAATACGAAGCACCCCACACGTCGTAGCGTAGTTAATACACCTTGACTTAGCCTAATAGTACAGTCGAGTTCATAAACATATGTACGTTTCCAAGGGTTCAAAAATATCTGAGCAACCTTATTCCTTTAACAATAAAGTCGTTATTACATATTTTTGACCACATTGTTAAGTAGGTGCCTTTTGAATGCATCAAACTAGTTATTAGTTATTACTTGCTGGATTCGGGTGGCGCTAGTGGACACGTTAAAGACCTCATAAACTGCATATGATAAAATCGACACATCGAGCTTAAATGTTTGTTATGTTTTTGAATTTCAGCATGATTTATCTTGCTATCCGGTTAGTTTTAGACAACTTTGAAGAGCTGGTGAGCTAGATCTCGTATGTAGAATATTTAGAGAACTGTGCAAAAAGAAGTCTGTGTACCGCGGGTCGACAGGATTTGTTATCCAAAATTCTCAAATAAGCATGTTGTGGGAACGATGCCCTTAGCAACGTTAGGTGGTGTTGAGAGGGCCCAATTATGCTTATGAATAAAATGAATTGGGGATTTTGGTAGATAAAATGAGGAGTAATTTTCAAAGTCTAGTACTAACTACTTATATATTTAGTAAGACAACCAACAGACAACAGCGTTCGGGAAAATCGCACAATTCGAATGATTTCAAATTAAAATCTAGTACTTATAAATCATTATTGTATTCAGTCATTAAAATCTTAATACGTACCCATCGTTTTGGCAATTCGTACAATTAATAAGAACACAGATTATTACTTACCTACTTATGCTAATGGAAAGCTTGAGAACTACCCATGTGTAAAAGACGAGGTAGGGATTGAAGGCAGTTTCATATCTCTGTCATTCACCATTTGAGAGAGAGATATAAAAGTGGAGATATTTCGAATCCAGCCCCGTTTACTCTCTGATCAACATCAGCCGCAACATAAGTCAAATTAACGCTTTGCATTTGACAGATGGGCGGGCGGATATTGAGATCCGACCGGATATTATACGGCACCCAACATTTAACTGAGCAGATTACGTGACGAGGTGCCTAATCTGGGTTATTATGATTGGAATGTGAAGTTTATTCCCAATCACATATAGGTAAGTACTTGTACAGTCACCAATATTAAGATCTGCTATAACAAATTGCGCATAAATATCTGACACGATTCTGTTTGTTGGGCCATTAGGGACATATCTTTATGTCGCGTTTGTTTTAGCAGATATTAAGCTTTGCTTTATTTGGGACTAGGTTGATTTTTATAAGGTATGCTTAGGAGCGGAAAAAATCTTTCAAGTAAGAAGTCGCTTAATAAACATCTTTAATTAAGTACAGCTTTCCTCCTATCATCTAAACCACACAAACACAAATTCATTCTAATGACGTGTTCAAACAGGAAAATATAAAAAAAAATACAAGTTTTTGATTGAAGAGTTGCCCTATAATATACAAGGTAGGTAGGTATGAGGAATGACTGATAACGACGCGCGACATGGCATCCGTCGGCCCCATTTACCTGATTTATAGAGCCATGAAAGCGTTATAGCTATCTCATATCTTAGCCCAGCAGTATTAAAGGATTTTGGCGACTTCATTAGTTTCGTTAACCTGTGTACTTTAAGTTTTAGAACAGAATAACATCCTTTGTCTAACCAAAACCGATATTTGACAGCTAGAAAACTCAATTATGATATCCCGTAATACCGCATAACACGTTTTTTTTAACCTGACTGTGGCTTTATAGGCCGGTCCAAATAAAGCGATAGATGTGGACAGTAGCCTGGGGAAAATCCAGAGGAAACCTCCAACACGACCACGCGGGCGGCTTTAACACTGGAATACTCCAGAGTTTGCGCTCCAGTGAGATTGGATGAGCGGCTTCAACCGAATCTGAGGTGTGAGTGGAATCAAGTTATTGGGAGTTTCGTCGCTGGTTCACTAACCTAGGCTAATATCCAACAAGAAACTTAGCTAGGCCCAACCTGGGTCGGACTGATTCTACCCGGTATCCGGCGGCATAACACGTGCTCTTTCGTCTAGTTAAGGGTCGTTAAGTTTGCGTGTCATCCTCGTGGTATAACGTTGGTTGCTGGTTGCGGTATGAAAAGTATCTCTATCAACCGCGTTCGGGTGAATTTCAACTCCGAGGTGCGGGAGTTTTGCTGAAGCGGCAAGAGCGATAGGCTTAGTTTTAGTATGGATGTAATATAGTAGGAGTTAATTAATAAGAGTAAATCACCGTATCTATATAGCCTATTTAATGTTATGTCGCATCTGACAAAGTCGTAAATATATATACGATAGAGGTATTTGGATGTTAAATAGGCTCGACTGTAGATTATGTCATTTATGTCCCATCGAGTTCAGTGCGCATATTTTTTTATAGATTGTACTCATCATAAAGGAGCCTCTCCATCAAATCTTAAATTGACGAAACCCATAGTTTCTGAGAAAAAAAAAATAAAGTGTCCAACTTTTCATACAAAATTCACTATTTCATGGCTCTTGTCAAAGTTAGCGTGCGTTCATTTGCACGTATTTGTTTTTTGGTTTGTGGCGTTATGCGTCTAATTACAATATTATTTCTCCAATGTCGCTGCGGATCGCAAGTAGACCGCTTAGGACACCACGGCCTTAGCTGCCCCAAAAGCGCCGGAAGACTCTCCCGCCACGCTTGTCTTAACGACATCATACGTCGGGCTCTTGTCAGCGTTCACGTGCCTGCGGTACTCGAACCTAATGGCCTCGCACGGGACGATGGCAAGAGACCCGACGGTATGACGTTAGTGCCGTGGCGATTGGGGCGGCCCTTAGTGTGGGACTCCACCTGTGTAGATACTTTAGCATTATCTCATTTAGCATATACGTGTCAAAAACCAGGTGGAGCGGCCACAAATGCAGAGGCAGCTAAGCACCGAAAATATAGTTGTCTAGGGAATAACTACATTTTCGTCCCTTTTGCCGTAGAAACTCTAGGTCCTTGGGGGCAAGAAGCTCACGAACTATTCAATGTACTGAAAAAGAAACTAATAAGAACTTGCTGTGATCCCAGAGCTGGCGCGTTTCTCGGGCAAAGGCTCAGCATTGCTGTGCAGCGGGGAAACGCCGCCAGCATCTTGGGATCATTTCCGCCAATGAGCGACCTTGGGGACGGTGTCTAGGGTTTTTATATTTCATTTGTTTTTTCTTTGTAATTAATGTTAATTTAGAACGTAATTAGTTTTAAATATTTACCTTATTGTTTTCTGAATTAATTTTTTTTTATTTCTAGGTGGTTGTGTTTATTATTTATTTAAGTTTTTTTTTGCTATTATATTAAGTGTGAAGCTGTAAACATATTTTGTTTCATACTAAATACGCACAATAAAGCCGAGAAAGGCCTGTCTGGGCAAAATCGACTCTAACGCGGATAAGTTAGAAGAGCTCGAGGTTCTTCAAGGTTATTTTTTTTATAAAACCCAGAAAGATCTGTTAGGGCAAAGTCGACCATAATAACGCGAATATGAATAGGTGCCTCCACCCACCCTACTCCAAGATCTAATTTATGATGATACGGCCTTCAAACGATATTGACTAGAAGTAAATTTTGTATGGAAACATTCAAATGATTTTTTTAAAAACCATGCATTTCCGCAACTTTTTAATTTTAAAAATGCGCTTAGGATGGCTTAATCTACCATACAAAAAAAAATATCATGTTGGGCGATGGTACATAAAGTACAGTCGTTCCGTTAAATATTTCTCAAAAATGGCCCGCAAAATGAACCTTACTCGATACATATTGGTAAAGTGTATAGTTTAAGGTTAGATCAAAATTAAAAAATAAAAAAGCAGTGCAGGCTACATAAAAATTTCTTTATTTGTCGAGTTCCAAACTTTTAAAAAGTAGAAACAGGCATATAAAAGACGGTACAGATCGTGTTCAGCCAATTCAACTCGTATTTTTTTCTGTAGGAAACGCGTCGTTTTTGTATATGTTTCAAATAGTTTCTTGGTAGAAAAATACACTTTTTTTTATTTATTTATTCAAAATACTTAAAGACTAATACATAATATCCTAACAGCGAGCGAAAACCTTAATTTTATAAAATAAATTCAAATTGCCAATCACGGAGCTTGGTTTTTTTTAAAGATGTGATACTAAACTTTTCTCCTTTGCTCACGTTGTTACCGAAAATACTCGTTCCGGTTCGTACGCAAGTTCCGAAAACCTCATCAGCGCAAGTTCGTAATTGAACTTAGACTGCTAGTTGCAAATCCCAAATACGGGAGCACTTCTCCGCGAACTTTTCAGATTAATATGCTAAATGAACGGGTAAAAAATAAAATTGAAAGTAATTTTTCCCTCGTTACCGGCGAAGGAATAAAAAATTCAAAACAACGAACCCAGTTTCCGTTAACGAAGCGAATGAAATTGTCCAACCCTTTGAATAAACCGTGGAAATGGCTGACAATGGCCTATTAACACTCGGTGACAATCTTGTAGAGGCTGCTCGGGCGAATGATAATATTTTTCTTTTATTTCGGGCGTCTGCGCTCGGTTAATTGAGGATCCATTTGGAGAGGCGTCTATCCGTTGCAAATAAAGCTGGCGCCACTAGAAATTCTATTCAGTTCAGATAGGATGAGATTTACGTTGACTTTAAAATGCATAGAAAAAATATACGTATTTTTAAAATAAGATGGGTTTGTTTCAGTTCACTTAACAATTATAGAAAGAGCGCAATGGTAAAAGGGGCCGTTTGAAAGTGGCTGCTATCATCAAAACTCGAATGATTTTTTGCAACTTTTCTTAGAAGAAAATTCGCCAATTTACACTATTTTTAAGGTGTACAGTGGATCTACTGAATGGATCTAATGAGATATATTGTATTTTATCACTGACAGCGAGACTTGAAAGCGAGACGACGGATAGTATCGTATTTAAAGCAAATTAGCATTAAAATGGGTTACCATCTCACTTCATGATACAGACAATAAAGTATAGCAGCGGTAGCTTCCTAAATTAAATGCAATCCCTTACCCAATATATTTTCCTGTGATAAAAAGCATAGAGGATTCTATGCTAATCCGACGTCCCATATATCTCTATGGTAATTTTAGCTTCGGTTTAACCATTCAACAACAAATAAATAACTATAGTGTTGTATATAATGTAACAGGACGTCCTTTTATACCTAGTACCCGAACAGTGGCCAATTACAACTGCAATTAAGTTAATTCGGGGGTTCCGCCGACCACCGGCTGTTCACACAATTCCGTTTTTAAAAAGGTCCAAGTTCGACATTTGTATGGGTATATTTCGGTGACACGCATTGGGTGTAATATCTTAGAGAACAGGCACGATTATCACTTATTAGCTCTTAAGGCAAAGCCTTAAGGCCCATTTACACGGTGCAAGAACTTACATGCGATTTTCAATTGCCGAGTTTGATCGAACTCATAGTACATCGGTAGCTCGCAGTCCCACAATGTACCTTAATGTAATGTAGATCGCATGCAAGTTTTTGGACTAATGACATGAGATGACGTTCCGTTGTGCCCTACCTGTCTCTTCTCTGTCGTAGCGGAATTCATTATTGAGTTTTCAATCGCTAAAGAATCGCTGACGTCAGTTGGTTCCATTTTGACTTATCGGGAAGACTAAGCAGGGCCGTAGCCAGAGTTGAATTTAAGATAGGGCAGCGGTAATTACAGGTAGGGCACAACTGGTGCAAGAAAAAAATTAACTCAAAATTAACTTGGTCTGATCTGGTGAATCGATTTTCAAGTTTGAGGCAGTTCTTAATTGTTGGGCCCCGGGGCAAGGAACGATCAAAATCATTTATGTTGATGTCTAGCCTTCTCCAGTCCAGATTCTTGAAAAGATCCTCCAGTGCAGCGGCGAACAGTTTAGGAGAAATAACATCCCCGCTGCAGCGGAATAGGCTTCGAGTTCCGGTCCTGGAGTCGGATTGACATAGTGGCGTTCTCGTACAAACACTTCAGCACTTCAATATAGCGGTAGTCTACTTGGCACCTCTGTAGTGATTGTAATACCGCCCAGGTTTCAATCGCATCGAAGGCTTTCCCATAATCCACAAAAGCTAAACAGAGGGGCTCTTTAGTCTTCTGTATAACCTGACGATGCGTATGTATGTGGTCTATGGTACTAAAGCCTCTTCGGAAACCGGCTTGTTCAGGAGGCTGTAAGTCATCTAGTCTGCGTGCGAGACGAGTCGTAATGACTCTTGAAAACAGCTTGTAGACATGGCTCAGAAGCGTGATGGGTGAATAGTTCTTCAGAAGAGTGGTGTCACCCTTCTTGAAGAACAGCACCACCACGCCTGTGTTCCATGCCTTTGGCTTTTTCTCCCTTCCAGTAAGACGGAATCGAACAACTTCTGAAGGGCCAAAAGTACTGGTTTTCCACCCGCCTTCAGGAGTTCGGCTGTAATTCCGTCTTCACCGGGTGCCCTGTTGTTTTTGAGCTGTTTAAGAGCCATTCTAATCTCGTACAGGCTGATGTTCGGGATGTCATCGGTATAGTGCCGAGTTAGTCTAGCTCTTGGATATTTTACTAGACCAACTTCGGGTCTGCTATTTGACGTGTATAGCTGTCCATGAAAGTGCTCTATCTCGCTCAGAAGCTCAGGTCTGGATGAGACAGTTCTACCATCCTCTGGTTTTAACTCGGCGAGCTGGCTCTGCCCAATAGACAGATCTCTTGCGAAAACTTTTGAGCCCTTGTTTCGCTCGACGGCCTCTTCAATACGTTTCGAATTGAATTGGCGCAGATCACAGGTCAGAGATTTGGAGATCCATCTATTGAGCTGCCGATATAATGTCGCATCGACTGAAGACTGTAGAACCGTCCTACTCCTTCCCTTTAAACCCTGTGGTATGGACAGCTTCCACAAACCCGTCGTTGAATTCGTCCACATCGCCAATTAGGCAATCGAAACGGTTCTGGAGTTCCGACTGAAAGCTCTCGGGGTTTTGGAGTTGGGCTGCTACTGGTCGGATGCAGACTTCATCAGACGCCCACCCAGTACCCACCAACCCAACAGACACATTCAAATCTCGAAATTTACGTCAATTTTCATGTCGACTATACATTGACTATGCGTCTAATATATATCAGTTAAAACTTTTCGTAAACGATACTTTGCTATATCGACCAGGTGGTCGAGGTAAGTTTGTACCGCGTTTCATACGACGTCGTCGATACAAGGTTCTCACTTGTCTAAACCGTTCAATAGCATCCAGTAAAGAAACTCTGTCTTTTTTCTTTGCTTACTCATGCTACTTAAATCTGATAATATATAGATGTCGATACACTGCCTACCCTAATATGTCTCAATTTGGTACGCCAATTATAAACAAACAGTTTTCTAGATATCATATGCGATGGGTTAAGGTAGGGCAATAGTATTTTAAGGTAGGGCATTGCCCCATAATGCCCCCCCCTAGCTACGGCCCTGAGACTAAGGCCGGGTTTTATAAAGATCCGTTAGACCAAATGTCAGATCAAATTTCAGTAACCAGAACACCACCACCACCAGTTGGTATTCAAACTTGTAGGTAGTCAAACTGGTATTCAAACTTATATTCATACTCATACTCATGTTCATACTCATATTCATACTCATATTCATACTCATATTCATACTCATATTCATACTCATATTCATACTCATATTCATACTCATATTCATACTCATATTCATACTCATATTCATACTCATATTCATACTCATATTCATACTCATATTCATACTCATATTCATACTCATATTCATACTCATATTCATACTCATATTCATACTCATATTCATACTCATATTCATACTCATATTCATATTCATACTCATATTCATACTCATATTCATACTCACACTCATATTCATACTCACACTCATATTCATACTCGTATTGATACTAGTAATCATCCTCATACTCATACTCATCGAAACTGGTATTCAAACTGGTATTCAAACTCATATCCAAACTGGTATTCAAACTGGTATTCAAACTGGTATTCAAACTGGTATTCAAACTGGTATTCAAACTGGTATTCAAACTCGTATTCACTCATACTAATATTAATACACATATTCATACTCATACTCGTATTCAAACTCATATTCATAATCATACTCGTATTCACTCATATTCATACTCATACTCATATTAATACTCATATTCATACTCATATTAATACTCATATTCATACTCATATTAATATTCATACTCATATTCATACTCATATTCATATTCATACTCATATTCATATTCATATTCATACTCATATTCATATTCATACTCATATTCATATTCATACTCATACTCATATTCATACTCATATTCATACTCATATTCATATTCATACTCATATTCATACTCATATTCATACTCATATCCATACTCATATCCATACTCATATCCATACTCATATTCATACTCATATTCATACTCATATTCATACTCATATTCATACTCATATTCATACTCATATTCATACTCATATTCATATTCATACTCATATTCATATTCATACTCATATTCATATTCATACTCATATTCATACTCATATCCATACTCATATTCACTCATATTCATACTCATATTCATACGCATATTCATATTCATACTCATATTCATACTCATATCCATACCCATATTCATACTCATACTCATATGCATACTCATATTCGTACTCATATAAATAAAATAAATAAATAAATAAATATTAGAGGACAATCTTACACAAATCGAACTAGCCCCACAGTAAGCTCAAGAAGGCTTGTGTTATGGGTACTAGACGACGATATATTTAATAGATATAAATACTTAAATACATAGAAAACATCCAAGACTCAGAAACAAATATTCATGCTCATCACACAAATATTTACTGACTGGTAGAGAATGCCATACGGCATTAAGTCCGCCTTTTGTACGATAAGGTTTCTTTTGTGCAATAAAGATTAAATAAATAAATAAATAAATAAATATTTGCCCTGACCGGGATTCGAACCCAGGACCGTCAGCTTCACAGGCAGGTGCACTACCCACTAGGCTAAACCGGTCGTCAAACATACGCATATATTCTTACTCGTACTCATATTCATATTCAAGCCAGTGGTAGTTTAATCCTGTTACTTTGTTTATTTTAGGATATATTCTTGTATAGTAGTTCCGTTACGTTTTATGTAACACGATGCTATTTCTCGCCTCACAGTCGCCTTAACTTTGTTATTATCAATGTCCGCCAGCTTGAATATGTCATGCTCGCTTTAAGGGCTTTGCCTACGGTGGCGTCGTTGATCGGGTCGCCACCTTCCCTAACAGATGGTCGAGGGAGGCGATGGCTGAGATACGCGTCATACTCGTGATCGGGTGCTGTTTGTGGAGTCCGGTCTGTTCATGCTTGCTAGGACATAGTGACTACGTTAATACTAGTGTCTTTTCATAGGGGATTGCGAGAGACATCATCCTGTTGTGGATTCGTTTTTATTATCAGTGACTTAGAGACCATTTACATCTCTAACAATATTAAATTAATTTTAATTTTGACGCTCAGAGACCATGTACATCTCTGGGATAATATATTAATTTCACTCCTTGTTTAATCTTGAGACCTTATACATCTCTAATTTAATATTTGTAATAGATAACTTTGCAAGTTTATCTTCACTGTATGACATTAATTTTGTTATAATTGTTAAACTCGAAATTATTATTCCTTCTTGAACTGTAAATTAATATTTTGACATGAAAAATGTATTACTTATAACACAGACAGACTTTCTTAAATTGTAAATTAATATTTTGACATGTAAAAGTGCCCTTGTGGCCTATTTGCAGAATAAATGTTTGTATTTGTATTTGAGAAAAGGCATAAAACCAAAACAATAATATGTCAATCTGTTGAATCTGTCGCGAATACCACAAAAAGTGAAGTGAAAAGTGAAGTTTAATCTAAACTCGAATCCACATATGTCACGAGTATGTCCATAATACTTTACAACCAAAAAAAACAATTATAATTAACATGTTTTGTTTGTTACGAAAATCGGAGATATGGTACTTGAAAATATGGCGACTGAACGGCACCCAGTTTGAAAATGTATTTTTCACACCTGCTATTCAGAAAAGAGTTATTGTTGCCCTCGAATGAGGGATCAAAGATTTACTTTTCTTCCCTCATTTGAGGGCAACAATGACTCTTTTCCTCATAGAAGGTGTGAAAAGCAGTGTGTGACACTCTGTAGTAAAATCATTTGTAACATATTTCATGTTTTTAGCAGCGAGCCTCATAGACGGTGTGAAAAGCAGTAAGTATGTGTCACACGGTAGCAAAATTATTTCCGTCTTGGGCGTAAACACTTGAATCCCTCGCTACGCTCAAGATTCTACTTTAGAATCCCTCGCTACGCTCAGGATTCTATTGTAGAATCTTTCGCTTCACTCAGGATTCAATATACCGCCCTCGCCGTAAATATATCATTTTGCTCCCTTGAGACACGATCTACTATTACTGAAGCGAGTTCCCTTCGTACTTCGACGCTTTGGTATGTCACCATACCCAATACAAAGTGTGGGGTACATGTGGGGATAGTAGCCGTGTATTTTCATGTATAGATACCGGATAAATTGTTTTTGTACTTTTTCTAGCATGAGAGTGTATATTTTTTCGTGTGGATTCCAGATAACACAGTTACTCTCTAGTTGGCTACGCACAAGTGAGTTAAACAATAGTGTGATCACATGGCGACTGCAGAAAAAAATTTGATTGTCGAACAACAAATCTGAGTGCCTTCCGCGACTTATTGCAGATCTGGATTATATTTTCGTAAAATTTTAATTCAGTGTCAAACAGTGTACCAAGATCACGCATAGTTTCGACACTTTGTAGGGACTCACCATTTAAAGTGTAGGATCGATCGTTGGTCCGGGACGCCTTAGAATAGGTCATATTAGCACATTTACTCGTGTTTAATTCCAAACCATTGAACAACCCCCAACTATAAACACTATCTACATCAGTTTGGAGTTTGATTGAGTCAGATGGATCATTTATTACCCGGACTAGCTTGACATCATCGGCAAACATTAATATCATCGAATGAATTATGTGATCCGGGAGGTCATTAATAGTGATTAAAAACAAGAATGGACCAAGACTGCTTCCTTGACCTATCCCTGACGTAACGGAGTAATTCTCTGACTTGGCTCCTTTGTATAAAACATATTGCTTAGGCTCAGCAAAATAGTTAGCGAATAATTTCAGTAATGTTTCAGAAAAACCAGTCATGGCCATTTTCTGCAATAATGTGTCGCAGTTAATCCTGTCAAAAGCCTTTCGGAAATCTTTTAATCTACTGGTAACTTGTTGTACACAGCTGGACCCATACCTACCCATACCTTATACTTACGTTTGAGGGCCTCTCATGCATTGAATCGTTATTTTTATTCCCTTCAATGTACACAAAAAAAGTTGTAATAATAACGAGAATTATTAATTTTTCCTTTACCAAGATACTTGTTTTGTGTTGCGAGTTATGAATAATGGTATTTGTTAGTTTTTCCCATTACAGCGTGGTTTTTTGCCGCGTATGTCGTCAACAGATGTTTAATAAGTACCAGTATAACTACTGTAACAAACAAAACTGTTCTAGCAGAAAAGGAAAAGATATATTAAGTGCTGTTGCTTATTTTCTAATAAAGTAATTTGATAAATGAGTGCTAAAATGTATGACGTCAGTTGAAGTATTTCCCTTACCTCTAGAACACTGCTTTTTATATAAATAAAGGGTTATTGCACCGACCGTGTTCTGACCACAATGCGGGGTTCTCAGACTAAGGACTGGCGGGACGGGACATTATGGGTTTGGCGCTCACACTGAGCGGACGTGCTAGAAGTGTACACATAGTTTATAATTGAACATTATAATGTATATTTATTAGACTATGTAAAATTCAAAATTCAGCATGCCATTTGTTACCAAACTGTAACACCTATTGCAACTCATGTCATACAAATAAATACTTTAACTTTACATACTTACTTACTTACGAATACTGCAAGTTAAATAAAAGATTGTAATAAACGGGCTATAGTAAGGTGAGCCGGAATGGAACATTTCTAACTATCGGCTATAAAATATTAGGTAATCTGGTTTTATCGCCGATCGTATGGAATTTCCTTGGCTTCAGTGGAAAAGTACCTAAACTGCTCTCCACAGTTTACACTAGGAAACTACATAAGCTAAGACGAAAAGAGATATGCTCTTTTCAAATACATTATAAGAGGAATTGCGAGTACTGTACCCAAGTTAGAAAGCTGGGGTAAAGTTACAACAACGTTGCACGAAAGGCTTCATTGTACGTGTCAAAAGACTTTCAACATCTGCCGCGTAACTTATTACTCTTAGTACAGTCTGCGACAGAAACAACATGGTGCCTAAATACCTGCTGACATAAATATTATTAAAATAAAACCGTAAAATTAAAATTAAGCTGAATGCCTTAAAAATACTAAATATTCTTTATTTGATTGAATCAGCGGTCTGTTTTCTATTAGGTCCGACTTTGTCCACTCAAGCGTAAATAAAGAGGTACAGTTTGTAAGGCAATTGAATATAAGTCATTTTATTTGTTCTTGAGAGTACTTATTAGTTGAACTTGCGTCCATGGCCTGGGGTCAATCTGAAACGTACATTATGCATTTCAATTGGATTCAGTGCAATCTTTATTTATTCATATTTATTTGCAGCAATCGATTTAGCTGAAAAACTAATTATTTTAAGGATTAAGTAGATAGCTTAAATTTTGCCTTCCGTCAGTTTTCCTAATTGTCTCATCCCTCGACAAGGTCAGTAATAATTAAAGTGTGCCTAGGTAGATTTTCCAAATTCCAATTTTTTTGGCATCTTAAGAGAAAATTAGTCGTCATTTCGAACCTAAATATATCGAGCTGTCTATGTCTATGAAAACGAAAAGAAATATTTTGCCAAGTTACGAATTTATTTCTTACAGATTCGTTCTGGCAGAAGAAGGTTAATGAGAATATTTATGAATGAGATTCATTAGTATGTATGCCTGGGTTACAATTCCACTTGAATTAATTGACAGAAAATGATGTTCATACGTTCGGCTTAACTCGGCTCTGGTACACAACCGTGGTGTCTAGATGCACTATCGCGCTAGGCACAAAAGGGAATGTCCTAAGGTGTGAGCGCGTGCGAGCGGGATGCCATGATTAACTGTCACCATCGGTTTTTAACCGACTTCAAAAAAAGGTGGTTATCAATTCTGTTGTCCAATTTTGTATGTTACACAGAAAACCTTTTATACGTATGTACTATAAATTATTTTGTGATAATATAGGTATGTATATGTCTTTTGTTTCAGATCTCCAGAAGTACAAATCCGATTTCAAATATCAGCAATGTTTGTAGGATGTTACTTCGGAAAGGGCATAAATTCTGTTTTATCCCGTGGATCCGTCTGCGTTATTTGTAAACATGCGACAGGAAGATAATTTAATATGAACAGAAAATCGTGTAATATTGTACCTCAAAATAAGATTCCACATTTTATTTCGTTGACAAAAAAAATCTTAAACTAAAATATAATAATACAGATCAGGAAAGGAAAGATATGAAAGTAATATCCAGTAATATAACTAAAACTAAACATTTTTTAAAACTCAAAACCTTAAGATACGTAAGCTAAGATACTTACTCGCACCATAGAGGCGCAGTAGCTCTGGGTTAGTGTTCACAACACATTGCTGAACCACACTTCACCGAAGTAATTCGACCTCTGACTACATATAGTTATTACGGATCTCGGAGTCAAGTAAAACTAGGAACGTGTGGCGATGTATAGTGTGAGGGACAGATTGTGAATAGCATTGCTGAAATCATATCTCATCGGCACGTAACGAGATGCCAGTGCCAAGCAGACCTACATCATTGTCAATAAACGTGCTTATACGAATATATCGCGTGCTGACTCCTTGCCGTGGTTTCGTCCAGATGGTTTGAATATCTTCAGAAATATTCAATATATACGGTAAAGAAAATTATCTACCTTTTTATCCCCTATTGTCGAGAGACAAGAGCGAAATAAATATCCTTAACTGTACATTAATATCGGTGACAGTATTCTTAGTTTCTACAGTCACAGAAAAACGAGACGGGTAAAAGCAGTTTATTTAATACTTCCACGGTGGTAATACTGGTAATGAAGCATACCAGTATTATCAACGTATTACCGGCAAGCAGTCACCGGAGCTTTAGGATGCTTGCGACACCAGAGTGGTACACACGTTGCCGACTTTTGTTGATTTGAGGATTCATTTCATTCATTATGTTGAAAGCTATAGACAATTGCAAGTCCTTCAAGAAACCTCCCGCGTGGTGGTGTCGGAGGTTTTTCCTGGATTTTCCCCAGGCCAGCAGGCCACTCTCCAAACGTGCACTCCTATCGCTTTATTGGACCCGGCCTATAAAGCCAGAGTCAGGTTCAAAAATAGGTCCTTCAAGACCGCGCACCGTCGGGAGATCTGGCGACCTTATTTACCACTATGTTAGTAAGGTCTTCAATTTGAAGTATCGTGATATATAAAGACGTACTCTTTGTTATGATTCTAGTATAATTCAGTTCATTTCTGTGAACAGAATAAAAGCGTACCAACATGAACAAGTTACCGAGGTAACATGTAACAAAATTTAGTTACATTTGGAGAGAAACAAATGCGTTTGTTTCTCTACAACGGAATCTTCGCGTTTAAAGCGAGTTTATTTCACTGTAAATAAAACTCTTTGCTCTTTTGTATTTGCTCGTATGGGTAAATAGGGATAGTTATTACACTCGGTCCGGGCTCGTCAAAATCTCATCACAGCTCGGACCGGCGGCATCTTACTACTAACGATTTTGCTGCAGACGATGTAAGGACCTGTTACAGTAATAAGGTTTTGTTACATTTTCAAGACGCTTTGTGAACTAGCTCTGTTAATTGTATGTTATCTAGGCACTATACCTCGCCGAGTAAACCTTATCTGTGTCACAATAAGCTATAACATCCTCATATTAGCTAGGGTTATTACAAGACAAAAATGATAGTCAAAGTACAACTAAGCTACAAGCTACTGAGCATTGAAAACGCTCCAACTAATTGACACTAATGTAACGTCACTGTTTTTATGGAAAAACGAGTAATTAATGAGCCATTTTGGTTGTAAAATACTGCCTATATTCCAAAAATCCAAACTATGTACATGAACTCGATTGTACTACCGCTTCTATCCGTTTAATTGTAAACGTTGAATCGCATTTTCATATCCGTTTTGTCCTACTAAATTTGATATATGCTGTCGTAGAACAAAATCGGTCCGTAGAACAAAAAAATCCGGTTTGTCCTACGATGTGAACAACATCGTAGGACAAAACGGACTACTTCGAACATAACGTAGTTTGGATTTCTGGACTATAAAAAATAACATATTGTTTCGCAACATAGTCCCATATCTTTTTATGTTTGTGATTATTAATTTATCTGAATTATTAATTTTTGTTATAATACTGATATTTTATCCGTATAACCACATCACTTTGTTATGTAAGGAAATATATTTGTTTTAGTATGCATTTCTTTACGTTACAGTGAGCTCTATAATTTAAAAGTTTCCCACCAAATTTCTTTCTTTCGTTGTCTAGTGACGGTCTCTTTATTAAACCCGTTGAAGACTGGCGGGCAATAGCGACTTCCTGATTTGCATTATGACTCACAAAGCGTTGAATTCCGCACTGAGGCATTGGTAATCTTGGAATTTGTTATGAAAACTTTATATAGAGGTAAAATAAGCGTCCCAATGTTGATACCTATTGTTCGCCAATCTTCTGAAGATTGAAAGTTTCAAATATTTGGTCAGTGTCACGCTTTGGGACGTTTACCTTACATTCTAATATAATATTTTGTAAATTACCTTAAAGGTAACTTTTGCTTTTGCAAATAAGAAATGTAAATGCGCGTAAGGGCATGCCTAAAATCACGTCTGTGAAATTTAGTGTGTAGTTACAAAGTTAAAATTAATTTTACAGTGATATTTATTACATAAATCCATTGTGGGGTGATATCAAAAATATGTGTATTATACGATACGAATTTAAGGGCCACGACGGCGCGTCACAATAGGGAGTGGCAATATGTTTTTTGCAAAGAAATGTACAAGTCGCCCCTTGCAACCAGCAGAAAATTATTAAAGTCTCTGAATGCTGATTTGCATTAGGGCACAATAAACGGGAAATTCCCATTTTAGCAACATTATAAAGAAAGCTTGACGTGTGTTGGGCTTTTTGATTAGGAATGCGAGGCAATTTAAACTTTATCGTACTAAAATATTATTTTACAATACCTTAGTGAGAAGCAATCTTGAGTATTGCTCTCATGTTTCGACACTTTTTTATGAAGTGCACAAAAACAGTATCGAAAAGGTGCAAAGACGCTTCTTAGCACACTTAGGATATGCAATCTGTAATACTCATAAGCTTCACTCATATCATAAGCGTCTAAAGTACTTTCGCTTTGCATCACTTAGCAGCAGAAGAAAAACACAGGATTTAATGTTTCTCTTCAAATTAGTCAACTCTAAGGGATTGGATTGCCCGGGACTGCTTTCTAAGATAAAAATAGCTGTCCTTACTAGATTGCCTCGACCGGGTGTTTATAAGTTGTTTAGTATTAGGTCTGACAAAACAAATTTAGGCCACAACTCCGCCCTTTCGAGAATGACTAAACTGTATAACCATCCCCCAAACTCCATCGGAGTGGGTATATTCCATGACAGCTCAAATAGGTTTAAAAGAAAAGTGTTAGCATATTGTAGGTCTTTAGATAATGAAAAATAATAGTCTAATTATTGATCCAGTAATATTCCATGTTGTGGGTTAGCCCTGCACTCACCGTTAAATATGCTTAATTATGTTTAGAAAGTTAGTACCTTCACTCCAAAAATAAAAACTTTTTATATGTTTTTGTTTGGTCTTTGTAATTTTGTATACTTACATAGGTTAACTGCATGTGATAGGTAAGAATGTATTGGAGGAAGTTGTGGTTACCTATAATTAGATAAGCTTCTGCCCCTAATGTAAACTAGACACAAGATCATGTCTGTTGGTCAATAAATAAATAAACATAAAAATCCGTGTTAGAATTCATTTAGCGCCTTTAGGACACTGACTCGTGATGTGATGAAATATCAAGAAATTTACTGTCGAAATTTATTTTCAAAATAATGTTTTCTGTTACACCTGCGATATTTTTCAAGTGTCAGTTTGACTAAACTAACCTTGACATTAAGACTAGTGGTTTTGTGAGCAGTAGACGTCGCCAGTGTTTTTTTTTTAATTTTTAAATAACGACTTGTCAAAAATCTTAATGCTAATATCCTTGCACGCATGCATGCTTGCAAGCAAGCAACCAAGCATGATTTTTCAAGGCGCATAAAAATAACCATGCATAGAAGTCATCCGAACCTAACAACATTAGAGTCGGGTTTGCTCTAGAAGATTTCGCTCACTCGCTCCGCTTGCACGACCGGTAGCCAAGGTTGTATGTAAATATGTTTTTGTTAAAATTAGAGTGTTTTTTATTTACATAACTAACAAAAAAACCTATTTTTGTCTTTAGTTATACCTACTTTTTGTCATAACAATTCATTTGACAAAATGTTTATTGTATAAAGATTTTCTTTCCTCTTTATTAGGAAAGAAAATTATTAAAATATTTGTTAAAAGACCAAATGCATGAACGTTATTTTCCGTGGTAATATTATGCTGAATGAAAATATGACCAAATAAAAATGTGCCTACTAAAATTATTCCAAACACTGCATTACTAAACACAACGTTTGGCAAAATTTGTTTGGGTAATGAAATTTTGTCAAAATAACCATGGCTAAACGGCAGGATCCCTTAAGTTCATTCAACTTTGTCGAATCAGACCTACTAGATTTAGTCAGTGCTGTATTAAATTCGTTGAATGTTCTGATTTGCGTTACGGCGCGCAAGGCGGACTATTCCGTTCAGAAGCATTCAATGCATTCAAAGATCGACGAATTCAATGAGCAGCGCAAGTTAGCATCATGATAACTCAACTCGGAGAGCCTAATGACTTTCTGAACTCTCTAAAATCTACATTGAAATGAAAAGGAATAAAAACTCTTTGTAAAAAATATTTAGATTAGGAATTTCGCCACTGCTTTTAAATTACTTATAAGTGATTTTTAGGTCATTCTCCTGAAAAAGGATCGAAATGTATTAAATTGTTCACGTTTATTATCCATTTTCACAAATACTATACTTTTATGTGTATATTCACAAGTTTCTATGAGTTCACAACATAATAAAGCTACCATTAACGAGCGATCAGGGCAACATTTTGAGGAGTAGGTACACCGTTTTAATTAAAGGTACCTACATAACATAAGCAGTGGTTGTGCGTTAGATGTTTACGTACAAATTCGATTTTAATACTTACTGAAATCAACAAAAGCAGTCTTTCACTTCTACAACTTCCTGTAGCTACGTTTGAGATGAAAAATTCAATTAGATATTTTTACGTTTCCCCTACTTACCCCCGTCCCGGGGGTAATATAGCCGCAACAAACTCGGCATTGTCAGCGGAGAATAAACGAAGCACTCATTTACACCACATGCCATTGTGTGCGGTATTGCTCGTGTAAGCGGCTTATAATGTTAACAATGTTTGCTTTCTTCTTTTTTGTTAGATTAGTTTTACGATTTTTCCACGCTTTCTATTATATTCCATTTTATTAAACTTCGCTAGCCTAGGTACACTATATATAATACCCGTAACTTATACTCGTAAGTACCTAAATTGATATATATAAGTAATCAAGATTAAAACCTATTCCAACGTCATTGTAAAACCACTCATGGTAATAAATATGGGAAATCGCATTTTACAATCGCCACGTTTGCAAACTACTGAAATTAAAGTAGTTTCACGCCATTATTTATAGTGCAACATTTCTCATTTCCACAGAAAACTCGGTAATAGGTGATGATTAATAGCTTTACTCTGTGAAAAGAAATTCCTCAGTGGCAGGGTTCACGGCTCGACTTCTAATTCCTAGATTTAGTTTGAGATGTGAATTGCACGGGATTCCGCACTGGATTCTTCCACGGCTTTGTCCGCGATGCAAATCAATTGAGTGCTTCAATCGCTCGCCCTTTCTTCGTAAGGAGATTGCGAGGTGCCTCCCACTACGTCGATGGTAGGTTGAAGTAAATTAAGGAGCGTCTTATTTTTTCCCAGGATTAGACGGATAATATGAAAAGTCTTTCAATTCTGCGTAATAAGCATTATTGTAAAAGTCCGTCCAAAGGATAAAAGCTTATTTTCTTTTCTTATCTCGGAATATAGCTTCCGGTACTGTTTGTGATCTGGACTAATTGGATCGCTAATATCGCAAAGTATCTTAAATGTTTTTGTAGTTGCTGTTGGTACCGGCATTCATTTTTCATCTCTCCTGTTCGGAAAGTTCGATTTTCATGTGTAGATAGCCGGGTGGAAAACCGCCTTTTTGACCCTAGGGTGGAAATAATTATTTTAATAGTTCAATGCTGCCCGTAGGCCGCGCGCCCGGGGCGCGGTGCGCGGCGGCGGCGGCAACGCCGGCTGCTTGCTGCTGCAAAGCGTGTTTTTACAACTGAATCCTTAGATAGGGGCGTATCTACCCTGGGCCATCTGGGCCATGGCCCGAGGCACAATCCGCTAGGGGCGGCATAGCCGTTGATTGAATGCATTTTGTTTTGGTTTTGCCCGCAAAAAACTTATATTTCGACACTGAAGAAGATCAAAAATTATAGGGTACCTACTTTCCGTTCACCTGGCTAGAACTATGAAATATATAAATGAAAGTAATATTTTCTTATACTACAAGTACATGGAAAAATCAGAAAAATATAAATTTGTAATTAATCATAAAGAATTTGGTGTTTATTGACCGAGTGAAACGAAGGTTTCTGCTTCAGCTTCGACAAAAATGCTTTCGTATGTCTGGCGGTTTTCTGGCTGTTCTCTCCTACAGGTCGCATTTATAAACCGATTTTCGTGAAATTTTGTGAGCAGATTCGATTTGTTTTCGAGTCAGTTTTTGGAAAATTTCAAATACATTTTTTTTAATGATTTTGTAAGTTTCTCCGGGCGAATTTCGGTTTGTTCTCCTCTACAGGTCGCATTTTTCAACCGATTCTCGTGAAATTTTGTGAGCAGGTTCGATTATTATACGAATTTTTTTGCCGAGTCAGTTTTTGCAAATTTAAAAACACGCGAGAATTTAATAATACCTACAGTATGGAACCTTCCGTGGGTGAGTCCGACTCGCACTTGCCCGGTTTTTTTTTCTTGATTAAAATCGTTTGGACTATTCAGCGTCGCCGAGGCTTTAACTATGGATTTTGCATTTTTTGTGGAATCAGTGTTATAAAATCTTGAAATCGATAGTGTCTATAGAAGTTCGGCGCTAGGGACTTACTCGTATGATATTTGCAGGCGTTATACATATACATCAAAGTCTTTTAGTACATATTCCGAAAAGAATCTCACTTAGGCCCATGGAGATGCTGCGCAGGGCAACATTTGGAAAATGACTCTAGAACTGCAGTTTGTTTAACATGCCGTCATGTGTGATAATCATTTGAAACTTTGTAAATATATTTGTACACGAAGTTTTTTTTTGTATTTTGTTATTTATATCGTTTTTCTGGACTTCTGGGGCGGCGAAACTTATTGGCCCGGGGTGCCAAATTTCAAAAGACGCCCCTGCCTTCGAATAACATTTACTTAAATTTTATTTTCCTCATAGTCGAAATGAAAAGTAGTGTATAACTCGGGTGAAAGCAACCATTTCACCCTTGAACTATTGGCGCTCTCACTTCGTTCGAGTGAGCGCCTGTTAGTGTAAGGAGATTGTATATACAATTGTTGACATCCTGGTTGGTATGACTCTTGATGGATGTTTGCAGAAAATGTATGACGGTTCTGTGTCATCATTGAGAAAATTGAAATTGTCAGCGGAAGCTAACAATTTTTTATGGTGCTATGTTTATCTTGTTATTTATTGTTATATTGAATTAAAGTATTATGTTGTGTTATATTATATTGAATTAAAGTATTATGTATGTTTTATATTGTATCATGTGCGTATCAGTTGAGTGGTAGAGGATATAATTTCACGACAGCGCCAAAATATCTTGGGTGAAAAAAATACTATTTCATTCTCCCTTCAACAATCCAGTCGAAATTATAGCTTGGCAATGTGAATAATTTATAATGCCTCGTCGGAATCTTATTTGAAGGACAATTTCATCACATTGAATTCGGTATAATTTATCAAATTGCACGTCGGGAATGCACATGCAGCCCGGCTCAGCTGCTGGTCGCAGCCGTGAGGTAATTTTTTATCTGTAGCCCCTCGCGTCAGCAAAGTCCCTCGGTAATAAATCGGAAGGGAGAAGAGCGGAATTCCCGATCTGTATCTCACTCGGTCCGCGGTTTCTGTAACGATTTACACGAGATTCGCAATAAATAAAGGAGGAAATTTTCCATTTTTTCTCCAAATAAACTTTATTGGCATCGTAAATTGGCTGATAACGGTGACGTCTGATTATATATATTTTTTTGAAATAACCTTTATTGCGTAGCACTGCGGTTTGGGCTTTTAAGGAAACGCAAAACCAGTTGTGTTTTATTTAAAAGTTTAGACTTCAAAGTTCTTTAGATTTATTTATGGAATGTCTACAAAGTAAAAATAAAAGTAGAAAATATTACCTACAATTTAAGACCCTCTATTAAACACAACAATTCACAACTCATGGACATTGGACTCAGTCTCATTGAAGTCTGTCGATACTAATAATAAAGATGCGAAAGTAATTCTGTCTCTGTCTGTTACCTCTTCACTGTTAAACTGGTACTTAAACCAATGAAGATGAACTTTAGTATGAGATAGTAAGTTGGGAAGGCTGTCGGCTACGTTCCCATCCTCCCTCCCTGTGTAACTCAACGATTACTGATTAGGGGCCGCACGGTCCGGCGTCCTAGGCACACACTCACGGACCCGGACGACGTAATCACAGCGTCCATCGAAAGATGGAACGCTGCGCTTACGGCGTCCAACTCAGACACGACGCGTACAGTTAGGCATTCCCGCCGGCGGGGACGTCCACCGCGCGATCGCGACAACAGTGACACATATAGTCCCTATTCATCCCGGTACCGCCGCACACCGGGTAGAGTCAGTTCGACCCAGGTCAGGCCTAGCTGAGTTTCTTGCTGGACTCTTTTCAGCTAGGCTAGGTTTAGTGAACCAGCGACAAAACTCTCAGTAGCTCGATTCCACTCACACCTCAGATTCGGTTGAAACTGCACAACCAATCTCACTGGAGCGCAAACTCTAAAGTATTCCAGTGTTCCACACCACACACGTGGTCGTGTCGAGGCTTTCTCCCGGATTTTCCCCAGGCTACTCTCCAACCGCGCACTCCTATCGCTTTATTGAACCCGGCCTATAAAGCCCCAGTCAGGTTCAAAAAAATAATAAAAAGTTTGATACCCCGGGAAGGACGTAGGATGGTTTTTTCCCGGAAAATGTCCCTTAAAAAGTGTAAAAAGGAGTGTTTTGTAAAGGTTGTGATAATGGATGGTGCAGCTGGAGGGCCCAGGTCTGAGTAAGTAGGTATATTTTCTCTAATAGCATATTTGCCATGCGATTTTGTATAGGCGTTTTATCAATCCTAAGGCTATCGAGTATTACGAGGGTCAAGTCTCGGACAAAGGCTTGTATAATATTATTAATATTTAAGTATAAATTCTAAGATTTGTCAGTATATTAGTATTTGTTGGAAAATTTTCGTAATAATAAACATTATCACCAAATTTCAAGTTTATAGGATAATGGGAAGTTAAAGAATCTTCGGAACAAAATTTTGTACAAAAAGCCGTCTTTGGTGGCTTCTCATGCCTTTGTTTTCCAATATTTTTATAAACAAAAATATAGTAGTTATCTACTCAATGAGCTCTAAACAACAATAGCCCACTCGATGGCGTAGGTAGGTTTTTTTAGGCCCCCTTTAGCTGTTTGGGAGCCCTCCATAAAAACATTTAGAAATAAGTTTTGAGAATTTGGATGAGTTTGGGTCAACAAGATGCTTATATATACTAATTTGAAGCCTGTAGCTCCAATCGTTTGGTCGTAAAATATATGAGAGAGGACGGACGGATGCATGAGTGGCAACAATAGGGTTCCGTTTGGACCCCTCCGGTACGGAACTCTAAAAAGAAAAGTAACTTCACAAAATACTTGGTTTAATTATCATATACGAACTAGTAAGCACGGGGGCTTAACTGCTGTAATGAGATGTGCATCGCATGCCCTGGGACCTATAATGCAATTGCAGTTGGTAATCAATTAATCGGCTTAGTACACTCGGCGCCGATATCGTAATTATTAGGGCGTCGTTCCAAAACATATACAATTATATATATATATAGAATCATTTATTACATTATTTGGAGCTTGAATCTGCTGGTAAATGTACGTAATTTTTAATCTACCTAAGCTGGAATCCATTCATTGGTTTCATTGATTTTCTTCTTTTAAGGAAAGCTGGCGCTTGTCTGTGCCATGCATCTAGTATAAATCAATTTCCTATAATAGAATATGTTATTGTATGAAAAATAAATAATAAAATTTTAAGAATAATACAAATTTTGTTATAGGAAGTCGAATCGAGGTGATATAAATTCATGACTATGTAAAATAAATTTTATAGGTAATTACTTTTAAAATTCATGCATATTTAATTCGTGGTAAAAATTTGCAAAATGGTAGAGGCCATTACGAATGTCAAGTGTGACGTCATACGGCACTATAATGCCGGATTAACACAATGGGCGATGGCACAACTATAGTAACGTAGCAAAAATCTGACATAAAATATTTGAATTATCAAAAATACAATTACTGACATAGGCAGATGCAATTGTAGGTACTTGATAATGACGATAACTGACACGAGTGACGGATATAACAACGAATCGGCTGAACTGCGATTTTGTCAATCACTATCTATGCCCTATGACGTCACACGCCTCCTAAAAATGGCGGCTCGCGTTTTCGAGCGTATATTGCAAATTTCAATTTTATTGTTTTAATATTCAACGATTCCATAAAATATAAATAAAAATTCCACGTGGTTATTGAATCATACGGATTAATTTAAGCTACTTTTCAAAAAAGCATGTAAGACCCTATTGATTACAACATTTTTACTTATTTGGATGTTATATATGCACTTATTTCATACTAGTGTGTCTGTCTGTCTGTTACCTCTTTACGCTTAAACCGCCGAACCGATTTAGATAAAATTTGCTATTGAGATCCCGGGAAAGGATATAGGATACTTTTTATCCCGGAAATCATCCCTTAAGGGAATGGAAGTTTGTATGGAAGAGCGATGACTAGGTAAGCGCCTGATATAAAACATAGCAATAAATTCTATCACGATGAACGAGTTCTACGTAGACGAAGTCGCGGGCAAAAGCTAATAGGATAGGAGGTATGGCATAGCAAAATGTCATCTTGCTCGAATTTGGAGCAGCCCAACTGGGGAAGTACCTCCATCTTGCAGAAGACTACAGCCATAATAACATTATCTACTATACAAGTATGTAGTGTTGTGTTCCTGGAGGTGAGCAAGGTTGCCAGAGCTCCCGAGGAAGCACTGTGTTGAGAGCGAGGGACCTAAATGTGTTCCTTCTGCTGTCAACACAGTGCATCCTCAAATCTTATAAAGGGTCGGCAACGCGCACGTGACTCCTTTGGAGTTGCGGGCGTCTGCGGTGGCCGCTTACCATCAGATGGACCGTACGCTTGTTTGCCACCGGCGTTGTATATAAAAAAAAGGTAATAAAATAGATACCTATTCTCCAATTTCTCCATAACATGTAGAATCCGTTTCCCGTGAAGTTACTAACTACTATTTAAAACGCTTGTAGGTTCCACCTTCGTTTTGCATATGAGTTTAGGAGTTACTTATGTAGGAGTTAAGGCAAGGCCATTCCAGTGCAAATGACCCCCTCTAACACGCGTGAGTTTGCAATTAAACATCCCGCTCTCTACGGAAGCTTTGCGCGTAATTTCGTAAATATTTAGTATGTACATTTTAATTGATTTTTGGAACACATGAAAAATCGGCCCGGTTTCTGTATTAGAAAAATAAAAAAAGCTATCCTTTTTGTAAAAAAAAACCCATATCACTGTCGTTGATAATTACGAAATCGGCAGCATAAAAGTTGATTTTTACTATGATATTTAGGATTTATTGACAGACTTATCAAGGTGTTTTTCAATATTTTGTAAGGTTATTTTGTTTCATTGTTTCTTTTTCAATCCACAGTAATTTCTTTAGTGTAATTCTACATTATTTGTGTAGTGTAATTCTACATTACTTCTTCACACTGAAAGCCCAAAAAAAAATTCAGTATTTTCGTGAGATCTCTGAATAGGCTTTGCCTAAAGTACTTATTGTTACTTATCACGTAAAGTTATCCAAGCAATTACCGTTTCTACGCGCATGGTTGGTTTTCATAACCGCCTACACACCTTTTCCACGTTCTATCAAATAGAAACGTGTCACTCACATGACACGACATTGGAAATATTGGAATGTCAAACGCGAACTTGAAACCTTATAGAAATGCATAGAGGTTGATATCACATTGCACTACGCTGCGGATATACGTCGTTGGCATCGAAAATGGTTAAATAAATAATAATTGACCGAGTGTAACGAAGGTCTTCGCTTCAGCTTCGATAAAAATGCTTTCATATGTCCGGGTGTCCGGATTTCTGTATTACCGGATTTCCGGCTGATCTCATCTAAAGGTCGCATTGCTCAACGGATTCTCGTGATATTTTCTAAGCTGGTTTTATAATATTTTATATAGATTTTTTTATTGAGGTAGTTTATGAAAATTAAAAAAAAAAGTTTTTTTTCAATATGTTGGTCTTCTCTATCAGAATCAGTAGAGAAATTGAACCTTTTCTCAACTGATTTCAGTGAAATTTTGTGAGCAGGTTCGATAATTATATAGGTTATTTTCGTTATTTTTTTATTTTTTTATATCTTTCTGCGAGCCGATTTCGGTTTTTTCTCCTCTACGAGTGCGGTTTCTCAACCGATTCTCGAGAAATTTTGTTAGCAGGTTCGATATATTTTTTTTGTCGAACCAGTTTTTGGAAATTAAAAAAATACAACACACGAGATCTACAGCTCACAGAGTAGAAGCAATAATAATAAATCATTTACTTCAGGCAACAAAGGCCCATAGATAAAAACCTTATACAAATATAATATGATTTAGGCGAGAAAACGGCGTGCTACAATCCAATGCTTAATACTAAACCTCGCACGGGCGCCATAAGATTCTTGTAATGTCTCAGGATCTACTCGTATATTTATAAGACTGCGATTTGAGGTTGAGATAGGTTATGGATTGCACGCGCTACTCGTACTTGATTTTCAGTATTTTGTTGCCAAAAAGTACACGTTTATAGCGGGTACGTATAAGCATTGCTTAAGAAGCTTCAACTTGTTTTGTTCGAAAGGTTCTTTCTACTTTGGCTGTAATGAACTTGCAGCTGGTAATCAATTAGTCGGCTTGATTAAGAAGATTATACTAGCTTCAACTTGTTTTGTTCGAAAGGTTCTTTCTACTTTGGCTGTACTGTACTTTGGCCGTAATGTTCATTGCAGTTGGTAATCAATTAGTCGGGTGGGTACACTCGGCGCCAATATCGTGATTATTTCGCTCTCGCTGCTGCACTAATCCCATCTCTTGATTAAGCCGTAATTCGCATGGATGCGTTCTACCTAAGTTATGACTCAATTAAATCAATGTCTTCTTCAGATAAGAACGATTTTCGTAAGTTCTTATTATTAATAGTTGTTTTACTTACTTATTTTGATATAATTATTTTATCTTGAAAATATCAAGATTGAAATAAAGAATATTTGTATTGTATTGTATACCACTCTGTAGTCAGAAAAGTCTATAGACAGATTATGTTTAGTGTCATGATACCATTATTATTTGTAAAATGGAGTCAAGAATATCAAGTGAATTCAAGTGACTTGCTCAAATATAACGAAATAAAGTGTATAATAAATTTAAATAGTACTGCGTGTGTACAACAGTACACACAAACTAAATCGAACTCTATAAAAATACTTCCACTGCTGCTCTTCACTGGGTGAGTTATTACTTTATTAGAAAATCTCTAAACTTCCGGATGAAAATTCATCGAAGTTATGTCTTTCAATGACTTATATTCATATAATCACGGCTGTTTCCTGTAGAAGTAGGCAGATTTCGTTGGCTATAATCCGACAAAACTTTCTTGCTTTTATTTTGCTACTATGCTAACATCGATTTCTTGCTAAATGAGCTTTCTTCTTTTCTTCTTCTTAATAATTCTTCTGTGGGTACGTGTGCTTGTCACATAACTCCTAAAGGGCTGGATGGATTTGAATTAAATTTAGCGTGTATATTTAAATGGGTTCATGGATGGTTTGAAAACACAATTGTATATGTATGTGGTGGTGCTGTTTTTCCGGGCAAGGCGATGTCGTCGGGGTCCGCTAGTTTCCTTAATATTATTCGTCGATACATGATCTTTTCCTTCTACTAGGCTATTCTTGACGTCAATCTCTTCGCAATTTTCCATCTTTGAGAAGGTTTGTCGAGGTTTTTTATCCAAAGCCTTAGCATGCACTTCTAAATAAAAATTAATAGCGTCATCGGACTTCAGAATATTGGTCAGTGTTTATCATAAGTATTTATGTCTCTAACGTTATGTCATCCATGTAAGTAATATGCGAATCTAGTTTAACTAGTTTTTCTGTGGGTCAAGTTTACAACAGTTGGGTATTTATTCTTCACGTGTCCTAAAATATTATTTTTGGTAGCCAATAAATGAATCACCTCACGCTTAGATTTATGGGGGTTTATCTCAAATGACCATAAAACTTGAAAGAAACATGAAAGGCCTTCCTGAAATCGTTTATTGAGGCAAATTGGTTTATCGCGATTTATTGGGGGTATTTTCTTCCACCAACACTCGAATATAAATTTTGGATAGTGCACCTTACGTTGCTGTATGGCTCAGCGATGTGTCTTTAGCTTTATCTAATACGAGAATTACTGCTATTGTTACTAAAAAGGCGGGCGAAGCCGCAGGATAAAACATTTTGAAATAGGATGAGTAGTTTAGGTGATACCCAGGGTCATACAAATGTCAAGTCACAAACTCTTATAATATTAATAGAGAAATATTCATGGTAACGATTATGTTCACAGAAGGACAGAATCTAAATAGGTCAGCAGTTTAAATATTCTTCCGAATGTATTGGTAAAATATAAAATACACCCAAACGTGCCTTAAATGGCGGTAAAAATCTGTTAAAATAAGATACTGGAAGGTTTTATTTATTACCCACACAAAAGTAAAAAAATCTATCAAACTTTTATATTTACTATTGGCGGGAAATACTGCAATATAAAAATAGGATATGTGTATTAAGACAAATAAAAAAATTACCAGTTTGATCACCTAAAGCGTTAAAGAGGTTTAATTGAAATTCAGGCCCACAAATGTGAAGTTTAAATATATTTTAAGTTATTAAGGGGACAAAAGTGACCTAAAACGATTCGTGTAATTATAACTCACGGCCTTTTATGTTTCTCGAACTTAGCAGATAAACTGCCGTGTGTCTATTTATGTATATCGAAAAGCTCTCTCGTAACAAATATTATTTACTCAATAACCACTAATCTTAAGTTATTATACGCCTTCTTGTTCCACTTAATACGAGATCCAATAAACAAGTAAGACGGAGCCAAATATAAACCGCTCTCTTGATACAGACCGACACTTTCGCGCGCAAATCTTGGCAAGTCCCGACATATTTTGTAAAAGGCTTTCATTTATATGCCTTGGCAGTAACTTTCGACACAGTGGCTGTGAGATAGGTGTTACTGCTACAGTAAGTAGGCTTCCTAGAGACGGCTCGCAATTTGTAGGATCAGGGCACAGAATGTGGTAAAATTATTCATCACTGATGTGCAATACTGCTGTGCTGTGTTTAATTTGAGTGTTGTTTGCAGTTTTATTACAAATGACAGTTGCCCTTTACATTTTCGTAATGGCAGGAAAAGTGGACACTACTCGTATATATTAGAAGGTGGTTCAAGGCATTCACTGCCGGCAACGGACATGTGCGTTCAAGTCCATACTATTTTGGCAGCTAGGCAGCGAATGTGTTAAGGACAGATAAAAAAAACTAGCCACGTCACTGTCACGGCACCCCGTTAAGGCAAGCTAAGCCGTTGATCTCGGCTGCTGTCTGTGATAGCAGTCGTTAACCAAGTTAGAGGCCTTCGGGCGGCTTGAGAACTTAACAGTCAAGTTTCCCACTTGACAAGCCTAATCCTAATAAGGTCTAGTTTCCCCTTGGGCTGGAAGGACAGATGGCAATCGCTTCTAGATGGATACCAAAAAGTTAGGATTGAACTGTAGGTACTCGGATAACGCTAGGATGATGATGAACTACCTACCTATAGCTACCAGGTTACATCCTTTACCAAGAAATAATTTTAAATAAAAGTCTAACTTCAGAATACGTAATATAGATAGTAAAGTTGTAACGTAATGATCTGAATTTCATAGCATGGTAAAGGTACCTATTACAGTTACATCAATTAGAAACAAATCCCATTTAAATAACATATTACAAGTTGTTAGCAGTTAGTGAGCAATAAAGCCAGTTTGATCACGACTTACTGAATCCAGCCTCCCTCAGGATCACATTTCATCTCAATTAAACAACTCACGACCGTTTCGTACTCCTCTCAGTGTCTCTGGCGCCGTGAACGTATTGCATTGACATTAAATTTACATTGTTGCACTCACTTCTTCTGCGGGACAGGTCTAAATAAAAAACCTTTTCCAAAGGTTCAATGTATTATTCTTATGTCAATGTCATGAAGACATTGTCAGGGAAACCATTAAATGTCACACTTTCTCGACTTTTATGATATTTTCAATAAATAAATAGATAAATAAATAAAAAACAACTTTTCGCACTTTATTAGCACAACTTGACACTGTGACGCAATTCGTGATGATAAAATCTATACTCCTCTTTCTAATTTGCTTAGTGCGAGCGAGACGGGTCGCTGAGTTGTGGGTTGTGGGACGCAAATTGGCAGCAAGTTGAATGCGTGTGACAAATGTGAATCTGATTTCAATACAATACGCTCAGTGAGATAGGACCCTAGTGGCAACGCTGCGGTATCACCGTCATTGGATAAATAGGGGATTTAGATATTATAGTTACGTAATACTGTTTTATGAAATATCTCTCGATGCTTAGTTCATTAAATATAGTCTTCGCTCCATATTTTGTATCTGCTCAAATAATATTAATAAATTCCTTTCAGTACGCTGAATATGGAGATATCAGTGAGGAAAGGACTCTATACCATTTCGTGTAGACCCCTGTATACCAAATTTCGCCATCTATAAGGAGCTTTTTGTTTTGTTCATAGATGGCGCTATTGTATCAAGCAGAGGTTTAAATGACATAATTGAATATAATGGTATAGCGACCTCTCCACAATAAAACTAGCTACTGCAGACTCATTATTTTAAAGAACTATATATATTATGTATTGGCAGCCTATACGTACAATTTATTAGTCTCTAGTATTCCTGATGGATAAGTAGTGAGAATTATGTCAACGATACTTATTACTTTAATATTATGCGAACTAAAAACATTATTAGTTTGTCAAAAATCTCCGTCATTGGATATATAACTTGCAAGACACTTTATCCTAAAACATTAAAACACTATAATTATAGAAACAACTATGACAATCTAATGATAATAGTGTCAATATGTGAGCACCAGTAATATTTACAATAATAATAAACACCGAACATATTTATTTTTCCATTATTTATATAATAATAATAATAATAATTAAGCCTTTTTTATTTCCTTAATAAAATTCAGTTTGCATAACATTGTGATTAAATAGCATGCAATTTACAATTGATTAAATTTTTAATAAATACATATAATTTTAATTCAACATTTTTTTTTTCTTTTTTCAAGGACCTCTTCATAGAGTAAAGGCCTCCTCCATTTTTCTCCACTTAGATCTGTCATTTGCTTTTTCAGTCCAATGTTTTCCTGCTACTTTTTGAATTTCATCAAGCCATCTCTCCGCCGGCCTACCTCTGGTTCTCTTGCCTACGGGTCCCTGCCATGAAGTTATCTTTTTGGCCCACCTGTCCTCGTTCATACGTGCAATATGACCGGCCCACTTCCATTTCAGTCTTTTGCTGTGCTCCAGAGCATCAATCAGCTTTGTTGTTTTTCTTATATCTGTGCTTCTCTTTTTGTGTCTCAACTTTAGATTCAAAATGCTCCGTTCCATGGCTCTTTGGGTTGTTAATATTTTGTTTCTAGTTTGCTTGTTGAAAATCCATGTTTGGGATGCATATGTATTTATATATCGTATGGCAATTATTTGGAACCGTGAGATCTTCGAGAAGCCAGTACGTAGGAATGAGATTAACTGCGGTCTATTAAAAATGTATCTACGAATCGTTAATGTGTATATATATAAATATATAATGTAGTCTAATGAATACACAACACAGCACATTTCGGGAACAAACAATTCTCTGTCAAACTTAACTCTACTTGTTGCTTCGCAAACATAGGGGAGGGCTACAAGTACACACACAGACCTCATTGCCAATAGACGATGCTGTAAATTATGCTCTAGTTATTGCCAGAAATACAAAAAAAATATATAACACAAAAAAAATTGCTATGTACAGTGTAGGAAACGTATACATGTAGCTTTTTCGTTCTTGTCGCAATCACAATAGGCACGTGTTTACGTTTTCTTTACTGTACATGTATCAGTAAACATCAGTTCCAAATATTTTTCTACTCCTGTACTTTTATCTGTTATCGACAGTCGGTAACTCGGTGAAAATTTGAGGCTTTATGGTCTACATTTATTATTATTATTTTTGTCTTCGTACGGTTACACACCGTGAAATCACTCGACGGTCCCATCGGAAGACCATCGCTGGGGATTGCCCGCATTATGCTGAGATGGTACCGTTTCGAGATAACACAACTTTTTAGTTTTTTGTTTATTTTTATTTTCTATTTTGCTGTGTTAATTGTTGTCTTTGTCTCGAATAAATATTTCTTATTTCTTTTATTTTTCATAAAAGCACTGTTTACCACGATAAACATATCGAACTTTTTTTAATGTAGGGGTTCGGTCCTAGTTATTGTGGGAAATATTTACCAGTTCCTTTTTAACAGTTATGAATTGGCAAGAAAAAAAATACATTCATTCGATTGCTCCTTTAAAACGAGTATTACAAACTCGGCGTTCGGGAAGCTTCGCAGTGTATTCTCGTCCAATTTACCGCAGTGCCTCAAGTCAAAAGTCTTTGACCAGTGTGTGTTGCCAGTGATGACATATGGATCCGAGACATGGGCGCTAATGATGGGCCTCATAAGAAAGCTCAAGGTCACCCAAAGAGCAATGGAAAGAGCTATGCTCGGGGTTTCTCTGCGTGATAGAATTAGGAATGAAGCTATCCGTAGCAGAACTGGGGTCACCGACATAGCCTTCAAAATTGCGAGACTTAGTGGCAGTGGGCAGGGCACATTGCTCGCAGGACTGACGGTCGATGGGGCCAGAAACTGCTTGAGTGGCGTCCACGCACCGGAAGACGAGCTGTCGATAGGCCTCCGACAAGGTGGAGTGATGACCTGGTGAAGGTCGCGGGAATCCGGTGGAAACGAACGGCACAGGACCGGTCTAAATGGCAAGCCTTGGGGGAGGCCTATGTTCAGCAGTGGACGTCTTTCGGCTGAAATGATGATGATGATGATGATTACAAATTTCCTAACTACTCATGAAGCTCTAATATCACTACTTGATTTTATTCACTGTTTCGATGTGTAATGCGGATTTACGTTATATGGGTGTTGTGATGTGTCAAAAAGAAACTGGTAAATATTTCCCACAATATTTTATACAGTACTTTTATCTCACGAACGCGGGTGAGTCGGTTGTGTGTTGAGCTATACATTGTCTATGTGTGCGTCGGTATAGGAGCTATTAGTTCATATTGTCTATGCGTTCGACACATTCTTGTCAAGTGAGTGGGAAAGTTGACTGTTAGAAGTTCTCAAGCCGTTAGAAGTTCTCAAGCCGCCCGAAGGCTTCTGACTTGGCTATAACTGATATCATAGGCAGCAACCGGAATCGACGCCTTAACGTGTCTTCCAAGAGTTGATCTAGATCGACGTTGCTTAACCTCTCATGCCGCACGCGGTACGGGCGCGCCGCTGGGCAACGAACGCTCTAAATACATTAATCATCTATTTTTTGTTAATTAACAAGTTTGATTAAATTATTGGTAACATTTATAAAAATAAACACACCTAAATTTCAAATAAAAACGAAAACAATAACGCTGCTAAACTATTACACTACTTATTTGTATTCGGGAAGAAAAAATCGAACGTAGATTAAAAAAAATATCTTGTTATGTTCCATGTCATACGTATCTAACGCATTTTTAATCGTAATAAACTTATGTATATCGATGCGTATTAAACAAAATAAGGGTGAGTCGAACCCAATTTCGAGTACACATTTTATTAGTGGGCTCGAGATTTTATGAGCGGTCTGAAGCGTAAATAAAAAGAGGAATCTTCATATAGAGACAGTCCCTTTGTCATTTTTTATGGTTGGCTGTCAAATGCTTTTACGATTTTGTCTATACGAACGGAGGTATTTTCAGTAAGAAAACGTATTCAGAACTCATCTTGATGGCAGTAAGCAATGAAGCTATTGAATTAAATGTTTTATCAATATAGTTGATACCTAAATATTTAATACACATGAAAATTGTCCTTTTATAACTATTTCATTTAGGTACCCATCTTTTAAGGTTAATTGATAACCATAAAAACTAAGTTTAGGTACTGTATCTTTAAAGAAAAGCTTCATTAAATCAATAAAATCTGTTGCCAGTAAAATTTCTTCCATGATTTCTTCTGAATAATTTTAAAGAAAAAAAGGGGCAAAAATGTTGCCCTCAAGTATGAAGTATAAGTTTTGATCAAACTTCTATCGCTCGCCAAAAGTGGAGGGCAAACAAATTCAATGATCACAAAAAAAGTTATGGGGAAACTTTCAGCGGTGGATTGAGGAAAATCAAAGCCGGGCAAAGCTCGTGCCTTGGCCACTTTGGCTGCTACATACTATATGACGCTGACTGTATTTGACCGTTTACACTCTTTGGAATATTAGTATGACAGTTTAAACATGACGTAATAGGTAATGAGAGAAAACATAGCTCGTTTAATACAATCCGCCACTGGGGCCTAGGCGAAAATCCGGTGCTGCGAATACATATCGAGTAGTCGACTGCGTCCTTAAGCCTTGCAGCTTGAACTCTACTCGTACTAGATTACTATACTTACACCAGTTCGTGAAATTTAAAGCGAATTGAGTAAATTCTGGAATTTTTCATATTTTTCATTTCGAGCTTGTTGACTTTATGTCCGGGATTCCAACGGGTGCTCTAAAACAAGAGTGCAATTAACATTGACCTAATTAATGTGAAGCCAGCACGATGTCTTCGTAAGATTCTTTCGCGGCTCAACCCGGGGGAGCGAGTCGTTAGCCTTTTATTTTTATGAACAAAGTGGACGTAAAGAATGAAATGAAAGCTTTTTTCGTGAGTGTTTTTGACGTGAGGTTCCTCAAGGTACGGTTTTAGAAACTCATAGTATAGTATTGTATGTAAATATTTAGATCCGATTTGACTATACTTGAAAAGTCAAAAAGACAATATACGTTTTAATTCTCGCATAAACTTGAACTTGATTGCTTTATTCGTAGATATTGATTAAGCTGTCGTCTCCCGGTGAAAAAAATAAACAATAGAATTCTTTTGTATCCCAGGGATTGGTAGACGACGGGTTTTTATGTGTAAGCGACGCGACACGCGTGCTTTCAGGGTGTCAGTCAACCATGAAAGCATTTTAGTTGCATCAAACCACGCAAAGAGGTATCGCAGAAGCTGTCGCCTAGGCTGTTATTCACAAACCGACTCGTTCTCACCTGTCATCTCACCCCTCACCCCTCACCCGTTTTTATATTATATGGAGACTGTCAAAAAGTGACAAATGACATTTGACAGTTTCCATATAAAAACGGGTGAGCTATGAGATGACAGATGTGGACGCAGGAGATGAGGACAGGGTCGCATAGCGGTACATAAACAAGTGCTACTAATAATTATAAGTATGTTTCTTGTTAAATGTCACATATTGATACGTTTATCTTACAGTGAGAGTGAGGCATTTTCACGTGATAATGTGGACACGCTGGTCAAAAGCACCAATTCTTTACTACTTCTCCTAGTTGGTACATATAGCTTTAAGTTATAATAAAGTTAATAATTGTTTTTATTTTTACATAACTTTAACTAACTATCGCGACAAGGATTATCATCTTTGCTGGGCAGGACCAATGCCCATAACCCATATGCTATTGAATATGAGCTCACGTTCCAATTTCAGATTATTATTACATTTATTGAATAGTTGTCTGTATGAAGAATTGCTCAAGGTTGTTTTTCGTTGTGTTCTTTAAGTAAGATAAGTGGCCGCATTTGGAAATGCGGAAAATCCCTTTGAACGTGATTTGAACCGGAGAAGCGAAAGACTTTTGAGTGTTGACCATTGAACACTCAAACGTGTATCGATTTTTGTGTTTCAAACCAGTTATTTTGTTTTAATCATGGCTAACTTGGAATCATGCTAGCATGTTTTGTTTATGCACGAGCCGCCGTGCTTTAGGTGGCGTTTTCTTTAGCTATGGTTTCAAACAGCTTAGCTCTGTTGGAAAAGCAGTCTTTAGATATACTGTCAATCTATAAAATAAATGACTATTTTTCTCATTGCAGTATGGCATTTCACGCATCGCCTCACTCTCTTTTCTTTGGTGGACAACCGGTCGCCGTCCAACGGCGGCGCGTCATCTAGTAGACATTATATAGTATTCATGTACATGCATATAAGGCGGGTAAAATTATATGGACAAAATCTGACTTTGGATTTGGTATTACATATTGTAATTGATACTCGTTACCCATATTATATGTTTATATATTAGATTAGACCTATTTCCCGACGATCCATACATAACAATACCCATAATAAGTAACGGTTATTGATTCAAATTGATAGAATGATAGTCTAAACGTTCAACGTCAAATTCAAATATCTAAGATAAATTGTATTCCGTTCCATGAAGAGCCGCGCCACGCTCCGGAAATTACATCATAAGCCTAGTTTTGGCCGCTATTAGCGAAAGTGCGTTTACCTTTAAACTCATCGACTTCACTGATTTGAGGACTTATGAATAAGTATTATTCGGGTCTACCTTAAAGCCGTTGTCTACCCATCCCGGAGAGGGTACATAACAAAAGAATGCTATTGTTTATTTTTTTCGTCGGTCGAGGACGTGTTAAAAAAAAATATAAGTTTTAAAATCATAATCTATAACTACGGATTCTATAAAATCATTTCATTTTCATTCATATTCAAAAGGTATAAATTCAAAATCTTTAAATGTAATTGTGTATAACATTCAAAATCTAGACTTCAGTTGATATATTTTTCATTGTCTATAATCATAATTTGTTCGAATATTCAATACTAGCTTTGACACGCGACTCGTCTGCGTAGAGCTCGTTTATCGTGACAGAATTTAATTGCTATGTAATTCAATCGCTCGAGGACCCTGTGCTGACTTGGGGGGTGGGACAAAAATCGGCCACCATTCCTATGACGTCATAGCTATGGCTATCTCTCCACTATTTCTTAAAACTTGAAGAGATCCTTTAAAGGGATAAGTTCGCCGTTGTACCAATGTCACCGAATTTGTCTGTATTTTTTGACTGTGTCTTGTGTATAATATAGTATTTACATACTAGTAAATTAGTATTCTGGAGACAAAGATAAATAAACGCATTTCAATTGTAGGTATAGGTAAAGAAGCCGTTTCGACAAAAATCATGAAGGAGACGACTTTTTGTAAATTTGCCTCCATACTATAACTTTAATGTTTTAATGTTAATTTGGGCACAAACGGCTGAATTTCCGTTAATAGCAGGTCTAAAAATATGGTTCTGCCACGAACTTTCATGGAATGTAATGGTTTTTAATTTTGTCGTACAATGTGGTGCTAAAATGAACTTAGTTTAAGATATATAAGCGAAAAGCTGAAAAATTACAGACAGCCCCTCCCCCAAGTCAGCATAGGGCCCTCGAGGTGGAAAACTTAGGATAGTCTTTAGTGTATCGCCATTATAAGCCCGTAAAGTTGCATTAAATTCCGAATATTTTCCAGGTATAAAGTACATAACAGCTGGAGTATGTACCTACTTAATAATGTTCGGTTCTCGAGCTTCGCCGGCCACTACCACGGCACGCCCGCTTCCCGCGTCGTAGTTCTTCTTAGCCACTTCTCTCGTCGTCATACCTACACCGATCTGCCTTAGATAGTATGGAAAATAGGCCAAAATGGTTATAATCCATATTTTGTGTTAGGGAATATTTATTTACTTTGCATTTTATTTTATGTCTTTATATTTTAGGATAATTCGACATTTTGATTTTTATCCATATTAAAAATTATGTCTTTTAAACTTTTGACAAATGACTATTAGATCAAAAAGTATTTATTGAATCTGAAGTTATACATAATGAGTTTAGATTATTTAACATTTATAGCAAATGAACATTATAACAAGCAACTGTTATATAATTTGAATTTATGGCAAATGAATTATCACAGCAAATGAATTTTAAGAATGTGTATTATAGCCATTGATTTTATAGGAAATGAGGGGATACTGTATTATTTACGCCAAATAATAAACATGTTTTCCGGTTCCTGTATGGTGTTTAACAAGTTTTTTTTTCTACATTATTATTATAATTTTGACGTGTAGGCACAGTTTTAGTATTAATAAAATTAATGCATAACCGAAACCAAAACTGGTTATGATATCTAACTTGCTCTTAATATATTGTTTTCGGGATTTTTATTTACACTATACCTGGGAGACCGACGTTTGCTGTGCGAAAACCTGGAAGAAAACGAATTGTCTCGGCACTTAATGAGACCTTTTCAAATCATTTTTTTGCTTTCTTAAACCCCAGTATTGTAAATCTAATATAATCTCTCTCCCACTCTTTATTCGTTATTCACGAACAACATTTCCAGGTACCCTAAAGTGCAACTGGGGTTGTTCGCGGACGATACTGCGCTCTTTACGACTCATTGTAAGTATACTTATATCTGGCGATACCTCCAGGAGGCAATCACTGACCTAGGTCGTTGGTTTAATCTTTGGCGTATCGAAGTCAATCCGGAAAAAAGCACTGCGATAGTCTTCCACCCGTTTGACCGCGTTAGCACGGAAAGGCGTGTGGCTCCGATCCAGATGTTTGACCGGCCCATCCCCAGGGCCAACGAAGTCAAATATCTTGGAGTGACCCTCGACAGAAAACTGACTTTCCGTAGCCACATCAGTAGGGTACGCACCCGTGCGTTGTTCGTGCTAGGAAGGCTTGGGCCGATGATTAACAAGTTTAGTAAAATATCTCTTAGAAATAAGCTGACACTCTACAAAAGTTGTGTTCGTCCAATCATGTCTTATGCAAGTGTAGCTTTTGTTCACGTGCCTATGACATCGCTCAAGCCGCTTCAGGTCATTCAGAATCGTTTTCTCCGTAGGGCGACTGGTGCTCCGTGGTACCAGTCGAACTTCAGTCTGCACCACGATATGGGGAGCATATAGCACCATGTATGGTATGGTTTCTTTAAGCAGACTGCCAGACGTTATTTTGGCAACGCTTCCTATCACAGGAATCCGTTAGTTAGGAAGGTTGTCGACTACTTTCCCATCCCTCCTCCCTCTGTCGTTACTCGGCGATCACTGATTAGGGGCCGCACAGTCCGGCGTCCTAGGTACACACTTACGGACCCAGACGACGTAATCACAGCGTCCATCGAAAGATGGAACGCTGCGCTTACGGCGTCCAACTCTGACACGACGCCGTACACTTAGTCATTCCCGCCGGCAGGGGCGCCCACCGCGTGATCGCGACAACACTGACACTTATATTCCTTATTCGTCCCGGTACCACCGCACACCGGGTAGAATCAGTCCGACCCAGGTCGGGCCTAGCTGAGTTTCTTGCTGGACTCTTCTCAGCTAGGCTAGGTTTAGTGAACCAGCGACAAAACTCTCAGTAGCTCGATTCCACTCACACCTCAGATTCGGTTGAAACCGCTCAACCAATCTCACTGAAGCGCAAACTCTTGTTTTTATAGATTTTCCCCAGGCTACTCTCCAACCGCGCACTCCTATCACTTTATTGGGCCCGGCCTAACAGTCAGGTTCAAAAAAAGGCAGGGCCAACGCTGGTCTTCCGTTGATATTGATGTTGTAGATATTGGTGTTCTGTTTCCGTCTCTTATCTTTGATATTCATAAATGGATTCATAGGTAACATACAAAGACATAGATGTATGGTGTAGACAGTAGATTAAGTGTTACATATCGTGTAATAAGAGGGAGGAGAAATCCCATCAAGCAGCAGGCGGACTGAAAACGGACAAAAAAAAAACAATTCATTTAATAACGATTTAAAATTAAGAGGTTAATGTTATTTCATTTACGTGTACTAGTAGGTATAGTAATATAAAAGTGCCATGAAATAATGACATAAATTTCAATTATAAATAACTAATTTCTAATACATAGTAGGTTAAGTAAAAGGTATAAAAATATTTTATGAATACATATATATAATACATATGATTTATTTGAATTGAAAATATGCGTCTACAATAAATTGGCAGCAGTTCAAGAAAATATTATTCTACAACCTACGTGTGTTTAATGAATTGTTACATCAGTTTCCGGTTCATTTGTTGATGGGTAAGTTCCCGTTAAGCCCCAGTTACACTAGCGACTAGTCTAGTAGGTGTTTTAATCGACAAGCTCCCGGGACCCTAATAAATCCACTCGGACCGCTCTTCATTAATTTCCCTCCTGTCGAGTCTGAATCTGAAATTGTTGATGTTTTGCTCATGTTTGTGGCACAATTTATTGGACCAATAATTTGTGGTCCCAAAGTTGAGCGAGTGAGCTATGATTTATCGAAGCTATACGAGATTAGGTGCTTAATATATGACGGGGTTCTGTTGAGCGGTTTTGTGTCTGCCTGTTGAAGGTCGTGGTTGAGAAAAGTGAAAATGTTGGTCGATATTTTTGAAAATATGAACGTTCCCAAAGGTTTAAAGTTATATAAGGTGTTAATTTATTAGTTGCAGATATTTTAACAGTTGATACTTTACTTTAAAACAATTAATTTTAAATAGAAATTAAGAAATCTTTTCATATATTTTTTTTTGTTTTCATCTACCGAACAAAATATTAATTGTAATTTTGTCTAAAAATAATCACCATGTGCTAAGTGCACACTGACAAGACGTTTAAAACTATCTGTCATTTCACTCATGTCAATAATTGTTTGTATTAAATGTCATTATGGTTCGGCGGGAAAACTGCAATATTATTAGGATGGGTATTGGGCCTGTCGTGTTAAAACTAGTCAAGAAAATCCACCCATTAGGTTAGTTAACTAATTTTCATTTAATAATCACATTAACAAGGTGTTTTAACGTAGCAAATTTGTTTTTCAGTTTTCTCCAAAAAAAACATCGTAAGAGCTATAATATTTCTTACTTAAATATACTCTAGTAAAAAATATCTGCAACTAATTAATTAACACCTTATATATCTGAGCAGCCTTACGCTTTGAACAATAACGTGTTCACATTTGTATGGTACATTGGTAATAGAAGTATTGCTACTTACGTTTAAGTTATAAAAAATTACAAATCTATTTTTTTTTGTTTTTGTTAGTCTATTCGCGCTAATTCTCTATCTTGCGCTTTGGAAAATGAAATACCTGAAATATAAAAATATGATATGGTAAATTACCCTTCGTCTACCGGTCCCTGGAATCCCCGGGATAACAAAAGATATCTATTGTTTATTTTTTTCGCCGGGAGACGACGGCTTAAGCCGAACAAAGAACAAATACATATGTGGGTGGACAATCTTACACAAATCTAACTAGCCCCACAGTAAGCTTAAGCTCAACAAGGCTTGTGTTATAGGAACTATTAGCCGACGATATATTTAATAAATGTAATAGATAATAGACTCAGAAACAAATATTCATGATGATCACACAAGTATTGGTCTGGACCGGGATTTGAACGTGTTCGAACCCAGGACGGTGAGTTTCGTAGGCAGGTCACTATAACGACTAAGGCTAACCCACGGGGCAATCATGTAACGTTTGTACTACCGTTAGGTAGATTTTAATGTCAAATTCTGATTGTCAGCGAGGTAATCACATAACTTTTGTACTACCGTTAGGTAGATTTTAATGTCAAATTTTGATTGTCAGTGGGGCAATCACGTTACTTTTGTACTACCGTTAGGTAGATTTTAATGTCAATTTTTAATTGTCACCTCATATATTTATACTTCTAAATTGACAGTAAAATCTATATACCGTTAGTACATAAAGTTACGTGATTCGCCTGCCAGTCGTAATGGGGGCTATCGCTATGAATTCACCGCTAGAGGCGCTAGTGTAGCGTAAGATCTCCAAAATGTCAAATGTCACTGTTTGTGGTTGCGCTACGCGGGTTAGTACCTAATTGGAACAATATGGTGAGTATTTTGCAATACCTGAGCTTGATTATGGCAAATATTAGTTACGGGTCAATGACTATAAGTTCTTTGAGACAGTTTTGTCTTTCGGAAACGTATTTCCTTCTTTTTTTCCTAATAAAACGGGACTGCGCTGCAATGCGGGATGTTGGATATTTTTACGGTACGGTTTTAAGGTATTAAATATGATTTAAATGTAAACTTCGTTCTCATGCCCATAATAAATTTTTTTGACAGCTGGACCTTACTCGACAGTGGCGCCAACTGGTGAGCAAAAAAACGATGGTCCTCATTAGTGACATTCCCAATTTCCACAACCGAGTAGCATTTCACTTGCAGTTCCATTTCACTTATATGTTAATTTAAACAAATAATTCAATTTCATTAATGCAAACCTATTCTATACTATTCATAAGTCCTATATGTTGGCATAAAAATATATTGAAAGTATTTTACTTACGGACTGAAGATATTAAAAACGCAAAGTACACTCGAGGTCAAAAATTCCGGGTCCCCTAAATTAAATAACCGCAATAGGTTTTTCTAAATATTAGTATACTTAAATATTAGTAAATAATAGTAGTTTCATTTACACGATATATTTATTCTTCGTAATACCCAAAAGTATTAACAATTCGCGGGATCCTATTATAAAAATATCAATCTCCAAAACTGACTGTTTTTTATTCATGGGTTTTTAGGAGTTCGATTACTGGAAACATAAATTTTTTACCTGTTATTTTTGCAGGTTAGATGTAAAATTAAATAAATATTATGACAGGATTGAGAAACTGTACAAGTTTGTACTATTTTATGAAATATGACGGTATTTTACCGACACGTATTCTTCGCCCGCGAGTGTAATTTGTTCCATCAGCCTGGTCCTGACGAAAAACGTGAAATGTGGAAAACCCAACGGAACTAAATAGTGACAAAAACTGACAATGGATACCAATCCGATACGATAAATCCTGCGTGTGTACTATTAGAACGTGCGGCCATTACTAGTATTGCTTACAATTTTGCTTATGTGCTTTCATATAATTTAAAAGGGCTCCCATGTAATGGGCAGTATATCGAAAAGCCATTGAAGTAATTTGAGGCGAACCAGAACGACATTGTCGCTAAGCGATTCAATCCTGCACGACCGCGCCGGGACCTACACGACGATTTCAGTTTAAGCGATTTTATGTGGTCGCTTGTGACACTGAAGTGTAATGACGTGACCCGTTTTATTTCGAATCTAAATAATATAATTGAAATAGCCTCTAGTCAAACTACTTAGAATCTCAACTAAAATGTAATCTATAATATTTCGCTTTGAGGTTATATCTATTTTTTAGGATTTTAGGCATTACAATTTAATTTCACCATTGATAGTGCAGGATAGATTCTGCTGAAATGAATAGTAACCAAGATAAAATTTAATAGCTTGCCAATGATATCCCAGCTATGGTCAAAATAAAACGAATTTCGTTCTTGGATCTAAATTCAGTTTGTCTCTTACACCATATTGATCAGATTTATAGTAGATTGTACAACAAGGGGATTTGTCACGTTTTATGTCACGGGCGCGATAATCCCGGACTGTAGCCGAGGGACTCTAGATTATACTCCCGAGCGTAGCGAAGGCGTTATGAGTAGCTACGCTCGAGAATTAAGACCGAGTCCTGAGTGCAGTGAGGGATTTAAGCGCGCCCAAGACAAAACCAGCTTTATATCCGAAGAGTACCTATACTGTACTTTTGTCACCTCTTACGAGGCAATTAAGAAAAACCAAGGCTAACTAGGAACATAATCAATCAGGCCGCCAAAGCGCAATTACTTTCGTGACTCGCCATGTTATTAGATTTTATTTATTTAATTTTTATTGCACAAAAGTAAAACTTATAGTACAAAAGGAGGACTTAATGCCATAAGCATTCTCTACCAAAATTGTAGCTTCTATTTTTATAGAATCTGCAGTTTTAGTTCGTATAATACAGCGTCTTGTAACACTCGCGGCTTTTGGTTTAGGTATTTTACTGCAAAGGCCGCAAAGGAAGGAAGGTCATCCCTGTTCCGGTCGAGTCCATTTCTCAAAAAATGCAATAAGCTCCAAATGAAATTCCAAGGATTTCAGTAATAATTAGAAATAAGCTCGTGTGTTGTTTCGAACGCGGCGGCCGCGGGCGAGCGACGCAGAGGTAGCGCGTCTCCGCCGACGTGCGGACTTCACGAAATTATACTTTAAAGATATAACAATAAGAACTATGGAAAGTGAAATCACATACCCGGCGTGTTATAATGAAATTCAGCACAATATTACAACCCGGCTATAATGATTTGATTTCGGTAAGGTTTGTATAATATATAATTAGCTGTTGTCGAGCAGGTGGTCTGATGAATATAATGTTTCTTATTTTTTTAACTTTTTGGCACTACCTATGTCATGCAGGGAAAATACCCGAGCTGCTACCGAGAACGCCCGGAGAACGGAGTTCGTAAATCTCTCTCCCTCTAATAATGGCAGTGCGATGGAGATGGAGATCTTCAAAAGTTTTATACGCTTACAGTCCTGTAGTTTCGCGGTACCGTGTGATATCCGCCCGCCTTTTACCAACGTTCCGGCGGGCGATAGCAGCGCGGCAATCGGCCGACGTACGACACTAATACGACACTGAGTACCAATGTAATACGTGTACATGGCGTACATTATGCACATAGGTATATAACTAGATTCGAGGGTTGAGAAGAACTTAGAGGAGGTCAAGACACTATAAATATGCCGCATGGCTGTTATGTTGGCGAATTAAGGTTGAGATTGGTACGTATTTATAAAAGGATTAAATCATTTTTTTCTTTGGACTTGACTGCACCAATATAACAAGTGTACATGGTGGGATTCCGTATATCTGTGTGTAATTACATAAAGAGCCGAGAAAACTTAGAAGATTAAAAGTCGCGATTTTATAGATTGAAACCCATCACAGACTCCCACAGACAGAACGCCATTACATACCTAGGTTGGTTAAGGAAGCCATTGAAATCCAAAGGCATAAGAATTTCAACCGGGAAGATGGGTTTCAACTGTCAAGTGTCCGGCGTCCAGTGATCCGAAAGTTCTCAAATCGAAAAGAGACTGTTTCCGGAAAGAACTTGCGTATTGATACTGTGAGTGTGGTGTGTCGTGACCGTAATCGAGTTTCGAGTGACAAGGCGGACGGTGGTAGTGACGGTGACACTGTGCGAAAAAAGCGAACCAGCAGGCGAATCACGTAACTTTTTGTACTAACGGTAGATAGATTTTACTGTCAATTTTGAAGTATAAATGTATGAGGTGACAATTAAAATTTGACATTAAAATCTACCTAACGGTAGTAAAAAGGTTACGTGATTACCCCGCAGGAAGAGGGTAGATCGCTATGGTGTGTGGGTAGACCACAACTAAAACTCGCAGCACGTCAGTTAATCCTTGATAATGGCCCTTGCAATAGTGCCGAAATATCGGGAACTCAAAAATACAAATATAAATGGTAAATATCCCGTTTCAAATCGTAATTCATTTTAGAGATAAAAAATGTAACCAAACCGATCAGTCGTTTTTCTCGGCTCAACGGCCTTCAGAACATTAGTAAGACAGGATAAATTCCTTGCTTGTGAAAACAGACAGCGGAGCAAGATTGTAATTAATTACATAGTATTTTCTAGGTATCATCGTCCATATTGTACAGGTATCCATCGAACTGGGTTCTAGGAAAAGCATGTAATAAAGCTTTGTCATTTGTCAAAAAAGGCCGATTTTAAATTGTAACGATGTGCCAATTTCGCCTTACCAAACAGACACCTATATAAAATCTGGCCAATAGTTTCCCGGAACCGTATATTCAAAATAAAGGCACAAACGTTACTATTTGCCTCTTTTGACTTTTACAATGTGAGTGTCCAATTATTCACTGTTACTTAGAAGTTTAGAATAACTTCGTAGACAAAATCTTAGCTCCAAACCAAGTTCGTAACGTCAAAGTGCTAAACAAGGAGGAAATATTGTTCAGCGTGGCGTAAAGTACGTGAAGTTAGGTTACATTTTCATAAAGGTGCCCAGATATTGCACTTTATGTTCACGTCCTGTCAGCTGTGACGTTATCTGAGCACGGGAGAGCTGAGGCCGAGTCGCCTCGGGAACGTAAATTGTACAGAGTTACTATAGTCATTATCGTTTACGGCCGACTATTAAATCGTTCAAGGCATTTCTGGAAGTCTAAGACATTCAACTATTATTCGGTTATTCATATTATTATTTACTTGCTTAAATAGGGTTTGGAAGGAATAAAGTGACATTTACGGAGACATTATACGAGTACACTTATTGAAATATCAGAACTCACGAGTTGTATTTTTTAGTTTCGTTGACAAAAAAGGAAAAGCTACCTCAGGCGTTCAGAATCATAATGCTTGAGGAAAGGTCACAATACAATATGAAATAATCTTTATAGCAAACCTCAAAAAAAAAAACACAATACAGTACATTAGGGTTAAAGTAGAGGTAAACAACAGGCGCTCTTATAGCTATAGAGCTATAAGACCGCCTCTTCCAGATAACCTTTAGGTAGCAATGCAATACTATAGGTACATCTATTCCCCTACCTCAAGCTTTATGATTCTGAATTCTTTTGCCAACAAAATGTCAGTTTATCTGTCTGGTTTTATATGTAAGTAAGGATTGGTTGCAAACAAGCCCTACCCGCCTGATTATTAGCAGTTACCGTATTCTATGGACACCTGGAAATCCAGGTGATTTCTGGCCTTTTAAAAATCTGTACATTCCTTTCTTGCAGAATTCCGTATTGTAGTGTCTCGGGAAACCGCAGGGATTTCATTCCAGAGCCGTAAACGTGTGCGATCATTCAGGTTCGAAAGTGTGAGAGAATTTGTCACACACACCATCGGTCTTTAGTCAAGTACTTGACAGTGTTCTTGTGTTTTTCGTCATTGAAACGATATCAAACGAATACCGCTCATATTCGTGAAAGATGTAAAAGCGACAGAGCTCGTTACATAAGAGCACGAAACGCCTTACCTGCAAAATAGGTATCCGTTTCTTGAATTTTTTCTATGTCAAAAGAACTGAGTTCTAGGTCTAATTTTCAAATTATTAATCATAAGATTAAATACATCCGAGGACGATTAATACTTATAATAAAACATTAGTAAAAGTATGAACCGTTTATAAATATTATATTATTGTTTACTTGCTTTTGCCCGCAATTTCGTCTGTGTGGAACTCGGTCATCGCGTTAGAATTTATTACTATTTTTTTATATCAGGCGCTTACCTAGTCATTGCAATATTTATTTATTATTATTATTATAATTTATCTAAATCGGTTCAGCGGCTTAATCGTGAAGAGGTAACTGACGGACAAACAGACAGAAAGAAAGATAAACACACTTTCGCATTTAAGTGGTCATGTAGTATACCTACTAAGAAAAATACAAATGTTCTGTGTAAATTTTACAAAAAATATCCACCTACAGAATATTCTTCGTTCCGATCGTTTTTACTTGAGTTTAGCTAGGAACATGAAAACAATTTAATTCGATAGCCGTTTTTAGGGTTCCATGCCAAAACATTGTTAAAGGAACCCTTGTGTTTTCACAGTACCATGTAATACCTAATACCAATACCCCTTATCTCCGAAGTTTACCAATAAAAAAATTGAAATTATTACATAACATTAATATTAATGTATATTTTACAGGAAAAATATACCTATAGCTCTAGTTTTTCTTTCTTTTAATCATCAAAAAACATTTCTTAACTTTTTTTTTAGGTAATCACCTTCACATGTAGGTATTATGTTTTGTATATTCCTATGAATTGATACTGATAGTACATTATGTCAAACAATTATTGAAATCGGTTAACGTGACAATGAATTATCCTTAAAAACCTAACATACATACAAAACCATTCAGTCGCGTAAATTAGTACCAAATTGCGCATAGAGATGGCGCTATTTCCATGGCGTTCACTTTCTACATATAGCGTGGTTAAGATTTTTCCTGAATTTATTGGGGTCGGAACGGGTACACGATTTGTATAGGACCCTCGGTGTGCTAGACGGACTCGCACTTGACCGGTTTTTTTAATTTGACCAAATAAACTAATACGGAATATAAAATATATTAAATTCGTCGTTTGATTTTCGTAATTTATCGCTTCAATCGCTTGCGCTAAACGAAATGGCGCGAATTAATATGCCTCAATCTACGTCGTAATGGGCGTACCTCCTTCGCTATGAAAAATGGAATCACAGCATTTCGCCATTTGTCATTTTAATGCTTTCGTATTCGTACTCATTGCGACGTTGAGGACAAATCCATATTTTTTAAAAGTAATTATGCAATTTGTGCAACTCTTCGTATCGGAGCACAGTTCGTTTTGATGCTGAGACTACCACATAAAGAACTATTCGAAAAGAAAATGTTATCGATGAATCTGATTCAATTGAATTATTTGCAGTTCATCCACCAAAATAACAATATTTAGCGAGTTCTTTCATTCATCTACCTGTCATATTAGAAAAAATATAAACCCCATGTAATTAGTGTTAACATGTATGTATTTATGATTTATAAATATGTAGTTTTAAAGCTTAAAATCTAGTGAATATTTTATTTTGTGTTCTATGTCGTACAAGTTTACGTTATATGAGTGATGCCATGTAGTAAAAGTGATTTGTATTGCTCTCTGTAGTAATGTGGAAGTTTGATTTTCTTGTGAAAGCCTGTTTTTAAGTTAAAATTTGCTACTAGTTCTAAGCTACAAAATAGTATTTACGAATAAGACATTTTCCTTTAAATATATCCTTATAAAAGATGAATGATGAATTATGAATGGTATCAAAATAGGACAGGTTAGACGTGACTTACACATCGCTTCAGTCAACTTTATCCTGCCAATTTAGATTAAAACCCTGGCAATCACTTTTACATATTGCCCCGTGTGGTTGCCGGGTAAGAATTGCGCCACCCCATCTCTTCCCGTGGGTTTCGTAGGAGGCGAATAAGGGAAAATCGGAGGGTGGGCAGCAGCATCCTTCGATCATTACCACCATCAAACTGCGGTCGCCAACCCGCTTGCCAAGCGTGGCGACTATGGCAAATCCCCCCCTTTTTGGGGGAGGCCTATGTTCAGCAGTGGACGTCTTTCGGCTGAAATGATGATGATGATGAATCACTTTTACATACTGTATTCATTATGGCTAAATAGCAAAAAAAAACTTCATAAAAAAATATCGTCCTAATTAAAAAATATTTAGAAAAATAAGTGTTATAGTAGTATGGTTTTCATTTATATTTTGCACGTTGTCCAACTTATAGCTCTTTAGTATTCATAAAGTTTCATAGTATAAAATCGATTCATTTACAAAAATCACATTTTCGAAAAAATGTATTTCTCGAAGAAAAGTGTAACAGAGGTTATTAAAAAAAAATCATAACTTTGATTAAAACAGCCCGGGCTAGGAAATTTATTTAGAGTCCTATTAAGTAGGTACAAATTGAAATATCTAGAAAATAGTTTGTCAGGTTTCTAGAACGAAGATACTACCTATATCAAAATCTTTTTTCAAAGATCGGGGAAAAATTTCGTTCCTTTGTATTACGTCAACAATGTAACGCTATATTTTACGTTTTAACGTAGATATTTAATGTATCCAATAACAGTTTCATGTCTGGCTATAAGTAGTCTACTACCAATGCAGGCGAATGTGTCGCTAGTTCTATTAGTTTTTGTGTAGTGGTATGATAATGGGTGACGTTTTTTCGCACATATTGTTAAATTATGTGTTATGTCTCAAATAGGTAATCTTATTGTTTTTTACTGCTGTTTTTATATAGTTGGATGGTAGAATAAATGGCTAAACTGCTAGGCGTATTCGAATGCTAGAATTTCTTACAGCATTTTTTATACGAATTGACAAGTTTTTTCGGGGTCCATATTGGCTCATATAAAATTTTATCATAGATTTTTTCTAATAATACCGCTTTGTGATCATAATCATCACTCTTCATAAATTTGTTTTTGCTAACCTTGTTTGTGAATAATTTATATTACTACCGTCGTTATTCATAATAATGAATATTCCGAAAATTTTTACTCATAATATTATCGTTCAGATTATATTTGTTTTCATAATTTTGTTTTCCATAACAGTTTTCTTCATAAATGACACACTTCATAAATTTACTAGTAATAATGTCATTACTAGTAAAGTACATGAATTCCTAATATTGTTTTTCATAACAGTTTCCTTCATAAAGGATATATTTCAATTTTGCTAGTAATAATGTAATTACTAAGAAATTATCTTTATTCCTAATTTATAAGTCGATTTTGTCCTGACAGGTCTTTCTGGGCTTTTATAAAAAAAACCTCGAAGATTAAGACGGGAGCTTCTCTTCGCTTCAACTCCCGTCTTAATCTTGTAACCTATCCGCGTTAGAGTCGATTTTGCCCCGACAGGTCTTTTTGGGCTTTTATAAAAAAATAACCTCGAAGATTAAGACGGGAGCTTCGCTTCGCTTCAGCTCCCGTCTTAATCTTCTAACCTATCCGGTTAGAGTCGATTTTGCCCTAACAGGTTTTTCTGGGCTTTTTTTTGCCAAACAAGAATTTGATGAAAAATTATTTGGTAATACATTTTTAGGTTTAAATTATGGAAAATGTCATTAGTAACAAAAAAAGTTGTATGATTGTTAACACTATGAACGGAAATGACAAGGAATAAAAACACTTATGAATAAAAAAAATATGAAAAGAAATTGTAGTATTATTAGAAATTGTAGAAATTGTAATTGCAAATTCGATTATTAAATCTCTGAAAATGTATTTTATACAATTTTATTTCATAATGATCGCTATTCATAATTATGTTTGGATATCGGAATATTATTAATAGAAAAATTAGCAATAAAACTAGTATGTATAAAAATTATATAAAAATAAACTATATTGCTAATAATCGTTATGATAAAAAAGTATATGAATATAGATAATAGCAATAGAAATACTTATATTTAATGAAATTATAAATATTGACAATTCTGAGATACGATAGTTATTAACCAAAAATAATTATGAATAGTGATCATTATGACATAAAATTGTATAAGATACATTTTCGGATGTACAATAATCGGAATTGCAATTTTATATGAACTTTGGCGCACCCGTTTTTTCGACCCCAAATTCGCATCCTTTGTGTTACGTTGTGTGACGTTACACAATTTTTTCCCATACAAATTAGCTTTCAAGCAGTTCCTTTGTTTAACATTTTTGTGTATATTCCGATTGCGTTACGTACCATTTTTGCAAACCAGCCTTATACCAATACACTTGCGTATTCCTTACGCAGATGGAACGATTTTTTTTTTTTTAATTTATAAATTAAAATGAAGTCACCGCTTTTCTTCTTCAATGTTGGCATTCTCTTCCGCTTGAAGCGCAGCGTGCGCGCGTTAGCAATCTTCAATTTGTCAGATTTATCGAGCAGTCTGGAGACTCAGCTGTCTGGGCCTGCCACAGATAAGCTTGATATTATGCTCTGGGGCGATCTCTCATAGACAGAGCCTGATTTCCGAACCTTTACAAAAAAACGTTTCGTGATCGTGCTTTCTGATTATGTTCTATTTCGTTTATTTTGCTGCAGTCTTTCTAAAACAAAGTTTTAAGAAAACAGTTAATGACGTTCCAGTTAATGACGTTCACACAAAATAGGCATATTATTTAAACGGTAACATTCTGCAGCGTTACAAAGTAGGTAAGCCTAAAACGGGTAAGCTAAGGGACATGTGAAATAAAACATACTTAGAAACGTAAATGTACTAAATATCTTTATTACCAGAACCGTTAATCTATTAAAGTATCACAAAATAAAAACAAACAATCAATGATCCACTTCAAAAATTATAGAAATATACAAAATAAAACACCCTTCCAAATACCCGTTTTGCCCCTATGGGGGCCTAAATCGGGTACTGCGTTTGGGTAGAACGGGTAAAGGCTAAATAATGAGATTAATTACCAAAATAAACATATTTTTAATGTTTTATAACTCTTTTGTAACACAATGTCATGCATTTGCTCATTTATAAGCCTCTCAAATCATTTATTCGTCTTAATTAAAATTTAAATCTTTCTTAAGACTGTGAATCATCTTTGGAACAAATTACCCATAGAAATCAAAACACTGTGATTTATTTGCGACAATTATCTAAGTAATAATTGCCTCTGCCAAATTAAGCAGGTAGTGCATGCTTCATGAGCCCACATGTCACAATAATCACACCTGACTCAACCTTCTAGAGGTGGAGCTAGCTTCTTCTATAAGTTCATGAGTTCCTCGTCACATGATGCATTTAGAAGTTTTTCTTCTATTATTAACCATCTGAAGTTATAGAGAATAATTACTTCATTCAAACTTCATCTCAACCACTCAAAATACCTACACTAATATACTAGGGCAAGTCGCGTACATAGTATTTACTACATACCCGTTTTACCCCTATCCGTTATGGATGATTTTAACTTTTATTATTTATTTTTTTTATAGTTCAGAATACATATAGTCATACATAAAAAGTTACAAATATGTATAAAAATAGACCTGGAGGTTCATAAATACAACAACAAATTCAAAAGAAAATGCAGGAAAACCACGAGTTTTCGACAATTAAAAGCACGTTATATGCAAATCCATAAGACATAACTGATGTAAACATATTCCACACAGTACTTAAGTATTTGATGTTAGCAACTTAATTTTTTTTTTGTAAAAACACCAAAAAATATATTTTGGTTCTTACTTTCCAAGCGCTAGCGTCTCAGCAGGGAATCCACTTCCTCTGATTGGGGGACAGTCAAGCCACCGTACCGCACTCACACATTCTCACTAATAGTCTTAATACGCACACTAACAAGCTTACCCGCTTTAGGCGGGTTACCGTTTAAGGCTCACCTCAGTCAGGTATCATGACCTCTACCTCAACATCTTCTTAACACCTTCATTAACGATAAGTTGCTTCTGTCACACAAGCATCGACCTTTTTACAAAAGCGGTCAGAACTCTTTTCGAACTACAAAAAGTTGGTGAGCCAGCAGACTAAGCTGTCTGGGGGTGGATCAGATAAGCGTAATATTATGCTATGGGGCTACTGAATTTCCCACATCATAAAGTTGGACCCGCCGACGCTATAAAACCGATCATTTAGTTTTACGACATCGATGCCTGTGTAATAATTGTGACGCTATAATTTTTTGGAATACCAATGCACTACTACGGTCGATATTATTTACGAGCTCTTCGAACTAGGTTTGCGAGGGTTATGTGGTAGTCAAATTTACCATTTCATTACGAAGTGTGTTCTGCCCATGCATTTGTTATAAATACAAATACGGTACCTACTATTTTTATGAGTTACCCTTATGACATGGTCCGCTACCCCTATGTCTGGCACACACTTCGGCTTTGGCTATTCCGATTTAAATGGATTTCATTGCGTACATCATTATGTCATAGACACTTAGTTAAGACTACCATTTCTGTTGCTCTCATGTAGGTTTGGTGAATCCACCAAGAATCGCCCCTTAGTCCGACCTACGCTATAGGAAAATCAAAAACTAAAAAAAGTGTTGACGAGTGGGACGCTTCTTCGTGTATTGAACGATCTACAGTATATACCTAACGCTTATGGCTATTGTCTGTCTTTCTCTAGGGGCCTTTTTTATTTGCAGGCGATACCACCAGTTCGGCCACATACCACGCGTGCTGTTGGACGATTATGGAAATGTCATGGTCAGCACGCGTGTCATAATATGGCGTCGTACTTGTCGCCTGTACATAAAGCTTTAGTGGACTGGACTTTTTAGGCCAGTAAAAAGTCGGCGATGAAGAAGGTTTAGCAGGCATTACGTGTTTTACTCCGAGGGAGTAAAAAGTGGAGTGTCTCGGGTTTAGTGTCGCAGCTCCTGACGTTTTAACGACCCGGCCTCCTCCTTAACCGTTAATTAAGGCTATTAATCCAGAGGCACGGCCACCTTGTTGTCCCTAATTGGTCGCAGTTTTATTTCAGCCGAAACCCAAGGTTCGGCTTTCATAATTAAAATTAATATGTTGTGGAGCAGCGTTAAATTGTCTAATTGGATTAGAAGTGATTATTTGTTTAGCAATGTTGTTTAATTTGTCTTTTGATTTTTTACTACGACGGTGGTAAACAAGCATACGGTCTGCCAGATGCGAAACAGAATGGCCGCTTGCGACTGCAGAACACAAGCGCGTTGTCGACACTTTTTTGATATGTGTATTGACGGCTAGAGACTAATGTAGGTCCTCACTCTGAAACTCTGGCCACCTGACTCACTAAATCATCACCAAGAACACAATACCACATATCAACAAAGTAAGAGGGCTGTACAAATATGCTCCAAATATGAGCGAGATTCGAGATACCTCTCCAATGTCGTCATTATAACCTTAATTTTGAATGAAGCTTTCTGGCGTGGTATGAAGGAAATATTTAATTAAAGGAATAGTTCCAGTTACAGAACAATGGCTATATGGTATAGGGTGCATAGTGTTTTATTGTACTAAATTCAATCAGTGATGAAAATTGATGCGTGCATTTGGTCCGTACTTACGAACGCGTTCAAAGGTGATTGACGTGTCTATTATGTTTCGATAGGCCGATTACTTGGAACTGTTGGATTGGAACACAAATATAGATAACACGTTTTACAAATAAAGTGAGAAAAGTTTTTCCCTGTAAAGCTTTACGACATTGAAATAAGGTTGAATTTCAGCTGGCCAATGAAAAATGTATTTTGATATGACAATAAAATTTCATTTCACAGAGTTATATTATGTTTCGTAAATAATACAAAAGTCTAAAACAAATATAATGACAATTTCTGTTGACTTTTTCGTCATGTCCGTCCGTATGTCACAGCCGATTTACGCGGAGACTATAAGCACTACAATTATGAAATTTGATAGGAAGGTGTATTCTATGAACCGCTACATAAAAGTGATGTGAAATGGGTATTAAATTAGGGGGGAGGGAACTCCATACATGTAACCAGTGGATGAAAAAAAATTTCAACGCATGTAGTCGTGTGGATTATCCATGGATAGGCTTTTAAAATGATATGGAGGTTTCGAAAAAACTTTTTTCAACCGTTGGTGAGATATTAGCTGTCAAAGTCATGTCATAAAAAGTGTCCCCCCCTCACTAATTTCCAAACTATGAAGTTAAAAATTCTGAAAAAAATTGAGGTGGTGTACATTAATAATTACTTTTAACGATTTTTGGTTCGAATAAGATAGATTTTACGATTTTTGAGTTTTCACTGAAAAACTGTCTTGCCCGAACAAAACTGCCGTGAGTTCCCTATGAAGATACGATCTTTTTAATGTGGGCTAGTAGGTGTTGGTACGGAATCCTTCATTGTGCGTGATCCGACACGCACTTGGCCGGGTTTTGATAACATAGATTTATTTTTATGTAGATACCTACTTAACTTTCTTTATTTTGTTTATACACTTATTTATATAGAATTGTGTATTTTGTCGTAGCTCCGTATTTTACTAAGACGTTATTCATTGTATTGTTTTTAATGAGGAAATAAAGAGCTGTAGGTAATACGAATAATTTATTGTAAATTGTAATTAGTATACGCAAAAACAACTACCTCATCGTTCAGAGTATCAGACGGTATGAAAGAGAACTGACAAAATTAATTTATCGAGAATTCGCTGAAGCAGCAGGGGTTTTATTCAATTACGTGGAGCCGACATCCACTGCTTACTTTCACAACCTCGTATCACACATAATTGTATGATATCAAATACATCTTTGCTCCATTTCAATATAGCACATTTTACAGTACAACGCGAAAATTATGTATTTGCCATGTAACTTTACCTGTGGAAATGTTTACCTGCTGCTGCAGGGCATTGCTTGATTCTTTTCTAAAAATACCTCAACTTTTTTTTAAATTAAAAATTACGCAAAATTTCCCTTGTTTATATCGTGCCCGTTCTGCAAATAGCTATTCGTTCGGGTCGTACCTTTCTCATGTCATCAGGTAGGCAACTTTCAGTCTGCTGGTCGTGCACCTCACCTTGGAACAGCGGCAATAAAGGCGTAAGTGCCGGCCGCCATAAGGTTCCTTTCAATATGGATTATCACATATATCTACGAGAAATCATTTGAAATTTAACAGCAGCTTTTCAGTGAAGCAATTCATCTTGAGGATACCGGTGTTACCGGTACTATCTCAACAAGGTGTAGTTTTGCCTATGGATTGGTAGGTCAGATGGCAGTCGTCCTCCTGTAAAATTAATGGCTACGCCGAATTACAGATTTCATAAGGATCATCATCATCATCATTATCAGCCTGTAATCGCCCACTGCTGAGCATAGGCCTCTCTTCTTATACGCCAATAATCCCGGTCCCTTGCTTGTCTCATCTAGGAGTAACCCGCGGTCTTTTTAATGTCGTCAACCCATCGTGCCAGTGGACGAACGACGCTCCTTGTGCATGTAAGTGGGCACCAATCCGTTAGCATTTTTGTCCACCTGCCAACAATATGTCCTGCCCAACTCCACTTGAGTTTTGAAATGACTTCTCCGACGTCACGCACCTAGTGCGTCTCAGTGATCCGTGTGTTTTATAAGAATACAACAACCGGAAAAACGCTAGAAAGATGATACTGAAAACTAGGAATAAATATTACGTATCCTTGTTTGTTCGAATTGACGCTTAGTAAAAGTCATTATTGTGGCTAGACTGGTGATTTGGTGATGTCTGTCAGCATGGATGTCATTTATCCGCAATAATCCAATATGGGGGCGGCGCGTGATCTCATTGACGCTAAGCTGGGTCACGGGATATCCATTATTCATGGTTGAGCGCGACGGATAATGGCTCAAGTACTTTTAAAATACCATAAGTTTTGCACTATTTTAGTTTGAATCGGGTCAGAACTGGGGCGTCTTATAAAGCCTGCAGTTCCTTTCCAGTTATTTTATTAATGTGTTATAAATTATGTTTTTTTTACCTTGTGATTTCGAGCGGGTCACTGCTATAGACTTGCATAGCATGATCTCGCTCGCACACCTCACCATCGTGCGGAAACCGCATCAGTGTGCCAGCAGTTTTAAAGTATTCGATTCTATCTTATGGCGCTTGATAAAAAATCATGTGACTCAATAATATGCCTTGTGGTTTGAATTATCTTATTGACAACCTCAAAGCCGCTTTTATGTTAAAATCCACGCATTTTGCTATTCCACGACCTTAATTCAATTAACAGAATAAGGTATCAGTTTCGTTTCAGAAATCAATTTCTGATTTCGAAAGACAGAGATATAAAAGGGTTACATTTTCAACATGGTTAAGACGTAACTTCATGTGTAGAATTCGTGAGAAGTTAAGGTATGTTACGTGCTGTCATTTAAACGAACCTCGAATGGCGCCTTTGAAAATACTATAAATACCAATACAGAATCGACTGTATACAATCATTATTGGTAAAAAAATATTACAAGTCATATCAGTACACATTATAGTTAATTATAAAATTGGTTTGCTGCCGTTAGTTACTTAGAATGCAGAATTATAATTGAAACAGTCACATTGTTTGTCAGTGGAACGATTGTTTAACAAAATGTAAATGAAAATAAATGACTAATAAAAAAGTGTGTGTCAACTCCGACGCACGACTGGAGTTTACTCTTTACGAACGATTATAAAATATATTAGTAAAGATTAGTATTTATCGATTAAGTGAATGAGGATAAATGAACTCGTTTTTTATATTACCGCAAAGTGGTGCTATTTGAGACCCAAGGGGCCCCACTTTACAGTACTGAAATCATGCATGTTACATTTATTTACGCTCGTATGAATAAAGACTTAGCGTTGTAGACGTTATTGATATCGATAAATGTTGACCAGTGCCTTTACATGACGGTACTCGCTAGCGACTGCGTAAAATGTGTACATGTATACTCATGGTAAAGGCACAGGGACGTCCGCCGCGTGAGCGCGACAACACAGACACTTGTAGCCTCTATTCGTCCCGGTATCACCACATATCGGTCAGTCAGTCCGACCCAGGTCGGGCCTAGCCGAGTTTCTTGCTGGACTCTTCTCAGCTAGGCTAGGTTTAGTGAACCAGCGACAAAACTCCCAATAGCTCGAATCCACTCACACCTCAGGGCCTGTACTCCGAAGTTCGAAATCCGACTTCGTATCGTACCGTCCCTTTGATTCTCGTGTTATACACTATATGAATGAAAGGGACGGCACGAAACGACGTTCGGATTTCGAATTTCGGAGTAGCCCCTCAAATTTGGTTGAAGCCGCTAAACCAATCTCACTGGAGCGCAAACTCTTAGAGTCTTTCCATTGTTTAAGACGCCCGCGTGGTCGTGTCGGAGGTTTCCCCTGAATTTTCCTCTGCCCACTCTCCAACCGCGCACTCCTATTGCTTTATTGGGCGCGGTCTATAAAGCCACAGTCAGGTTAAAAAAAAACAAAAAAAATGACCAGGGATATCGTGCATATACACGGAAAAAGACAAAATAAAAAAAATAACGTAATAGTATAAACATTTATTTACAATAGTTCGTCATATTGGTTGTAAATTATTAGAAGGGTTGTACACTGTTTTATAGACAACATTTTCAAAGAATTTCGTTTCGCAGAAAATGTTTCTCATATTATCATTTCACAGAATAATCATTACGCCGAACACTTACTTTGTAGAAACTCAAATCAATGATTTTTGATATCAATATTCTTTACTATTTCGAAATTCATATCATAGAATTACAAATGAAATATTATTTTTTCTGATATTATTTAGTTTACGTAAAAATTATTACCAATACAATAGTTATATAGAATTTTGTTTCTCATAAAATGAATCTCATATTATCATTTCCTAGAATAATCAATTCGTAAAATAATTAATTTGTAGATAATTTTATAGTAGATTTTTAATACAAAGAAAAGTTAATGTTTCGATATTCATTACGATATAATTACAAATCATTTATTCTTTGACCTTACGTTATTCAGTTAATATAAAACTTATTACGCAGAAAAACATGTTATTGAGTTGCAGTTTCTAAACATTCCAATTCATGGCTTTGCCTTTGACAAAATGCATACCCTCTTATAAAATTACAACACTGCGTTCACAACAATGCGGGTAAAAAATCTAGTCAAACTGAACTGTTTAATATTCTAACCTACCCGCGTTAGAGTTGATTTTTCCCCAATAGCTTTTCTGGGCTTTTATAAAAAAAATAACCTCGAAGATTAAGACGGGATCGTTTGTCAAAATCTGACAGTTTTAACTTTTAACTTGATAGACTAATAACTACTATAAGCTGACCTCTCATCTAAGAACAAAGTGTATGGTAAAGATAGCAACCAGAGGTCTATCTTTTAATTACTAATATCTCAGAAACGGTAAGAGGTAGCTCAAAAATAATGCCATTTTTGAGCAATTCACACCCTATGCATGCAAACAACCAAACAAGCATGATTTTTCAGGACGCATAATCTTTCAGGGGTTATATAAAAAAAATAACCTCGAAGATTAAGACGGGAGCTTTGCTTAATCTTCTAACCTATCCGCATTACAGTCGGTTTTGCCCTAACAATCTTTCTGGGCTTATATAAAAAAAATAACCTCGAAGATTAAGACGGGAGCAAAGCTCCCGTCTTAATCTTCTAACCTGTCCGCATTACAGTCGGTTTTGCCCTAACAATCTTTCTGGGCTTATATAAAAAAAATAACCTCGAAGATTAAGACGGGAGCAAAGCTCCCGTCTTAATCTTCTAACCTATCCGCGTTAGAGTCGATTTTGCCCTAACAGGTCTTTCTGGGCTTTTATTAATAAAATAACCTGTATTATATATAGATACTATATTTTTCTATGTACACATAGTTATTGTGTTGATGTATTTGATATACCATGAAAAAAAAACACCGAACAGACAATGTTCGTTAAAACATAATTCTACTGTTTGATAAGTTTCTTAAATAAAGAAACAAAAAATATAAATTCATTGAATTGTGTTTCAGCAAAGATGTTTCTGTATAGTGAATAAGCGGTGATAAAATCATATTCAAAATAAAAATACAAGAACCAAATATTATTTAATATAAGTTTCTGTAAAACGAAATTCTATGAATTTTCTATCTGCGAAACAATGAAATACCAAACGTAATTCTACGGTTTGATAAGTTTGTTAAATAAAAAAATTATATTACAAAATTCTTTGAATTGTGTTTCTGTGAAATATGTTTCATTCAAGTAAATAGTCATTGAAACAATAATAGTCAAAATAAAAATACAAGAACCAAATATTATTTGAAACATTTTCTACGAAACAAAATTCTATGAAATTTCTGTCTGCAAAACAAGGGGACACCTATTAGAAGAGCAATGGCGTCGGCTTTTACAAACTACTCAAAATCGGCATCATACGTCGCAACAGTTAAACTGCGGCATCTCTTAATGAGCCAGGGGCGCGTGCTGTGGATTTCAGGGACGAGCTTTCTACTATTCCTAGTGCGTGCCGGACCGTTAGTATTCGTAGCAGACTTACGGCTTTGTATTTCCATGTATCCCAATTAGATTTTCACTCTAGCAAACCAATCTGCAGTTTTGTCAAATTCTCCATACCTAACCAATGCGTCCAAAGTTAGCACCCTTTTGGACTCTGAGTGAATATTTCACTAACTTTATACCAAGTAAATAGCACATTATAAAATATTTCCACGTTGTTTTATTATTTTCGATCTTGACAGACACACTTGACAATTCAAAAACTGAGAGCTGCGCAAGATAAGTTAGTTGAGCACAAACATAACGCTTAACGAATAAAGTGCTAAATTAAGAAGTCGAGTATCTTTACCCTGATCGTATACTGAGATACGACTTTTTAAATTAGCACGGCAGATTACGTTTGATTTTATACCCCATAAATTTTCATACCCCGGGCTTATAAATGAAAATCGATTCTTAAGGAGTAAACTCCAATAAACTCCAAAAAATTTGAAAATACACAAACATAATTCAGCAGGTCCTTTATTTTTTGATCACGAAGACGATAGCTTCAAATAAAAAGTAATGGAATTATTGATACAAAAGAACTGTTAGCAATCCACCGCTGCGCCGTTCTCAATACCACCATTGTCCTCTGGCTGCGAGGGAAAACAAAAAAACCAAACAATGTTATATTTCATATAGCATCAATGGCACTTTATGTAAATATATTTGAATTCGTGACAATAACAAGAGAAAATCGTTTCCCTTTCAAATGTATTTCATTTTTGGTGGTGCGCCTTGCAAAGGAAATAACTTCATGTCTGTTCAGCCGTCTATCAGGACTCGTTGCAAATCATTGCTCGTAACCAAATTGTGCGCATGGTATAAGTATAAGGTGAAATTCGACACGTGATCGCCTTTTCAATAAATAAATGTTATATTGAATAAGGCAAGTTAATATTTTTCAAATTTTAGTCAAAAATAATAACCGAATAGTGCCGAATAATTAAATCGTGATCATAGTTTCATGGAAGCAGGATCATGGAGGCTTTTGTCACATGCTGGGCTGTGAAAATCATGTTTTATTTAGGGTGGCGAAATAGTATTCAAAATATTGTTAGCTGTTAATAATTAGAAAAATAATAGTCAGTATTCCGCCTAGAAACTTTGCTACTACATATCTTTAAGCGTTCGTTTTCTCTATCAAAACTATATAGTAATTTCTGATGTCTCTGACATCGACCTGCATACTTAGACTTACCAGTTAAACAATAATGTTTGAAAAATAGTTTCATGAAATAAGAGACTAGAAACTAGTAGGTACCTAGGATTATCTAAACGTGGAGAATGTAGAGGAATTACGACTGCGTAAACTTTAACATCCTGCTCTCAAGAGAAACGAATTGTGCCGGGCCTGGCATGGTCGCTCAGAAGAAAAACGCGTTAAGGCTTGTAAATAACTTCTTACATTTCTAACATTTTCCTTTGTATATCAACGCTGCTAAGAAGTCTATGTGAAAATGTTACGAAAGTAACTTTTGCAACTTTGTTACCGTTTCCTAAGTTAAAATTTCGTGGATAATTCCTCAAATGCTGTATGATTTTATGTTGGGAATGAACATTATTTTTGTGTCAGTCGACCATCAATTCATCCGTCAAATTACCAAAATTCAACAACATATTAATTCTGTGAACTTTATATTATAAATTAAATATAATATACACGCTGTTTATAGGTATGTATTATTAAGAACTTCAAAAGCTGACAATTAGTAAAGTTTCAAAATCTACTTAACATTGACTATGCTTGCCCTGCTAATTAATTATTTTCCGCCTGACAACTTTAAGTAGAGTTACACTGCTAACCTTTTTGACATCAGATTATTAAGTATGATTGTACTATATATTATTATATCCTTACTAATGCCATGATGGAGGTCATGTCATCCCAAACAACGCAAACGGTTTTGTGGGTCTATGTACTTGTTTGTGTAGTATTATTATTTCTTAATAAATAAATAAATAATAAATACGAAAGTTTAAACTGTACTAATTATGTCATTGTTAATTTTTTTTTAATAGTGGGGATAAAGTTTAATCGCAAATAGGCGTCTAGCCTCTAGCTTCACCTACAACTGGGTGATCGGGTAGCAGTGCGCCCGCTGGCCCTGCCGGCTGCAATAGACACTGGGCTTTGTTCCACCGACCAAACCGCTTTAAGCCTATATTGTGCTCAGATCGGATATGGCTTACTTGAGAATTGAGATCATAGTGTAATAATTCCTTTGTCAGATCCATTCCAGCCCCGGATTATGGGATACTTTGATGTTCATTAGGTTTAGATTCAAATAGCGGAAAATAGTTTTGTGATGCGACCGGGTGGATAACGGAGTTGTTTGTAATTAAGTAGATGGTTCAGGAAACTGCCCCTTCTTCACTGACTGTCAAAGAAAGTTATGTGGGTACGAGAGATTTGTCATCTGAATGTCCCATTTGGTAAGTGAAGACAAATGACGAAAACAGCATTTTTTCTTATTATTAGTATGGTTTCATTCCAAAATTCCAATTTACCATTTGCGTTCAACATTCCGTAATAAAACGACTTTAAGTTATTTTGTGATTTTTTATACTAGTGAAAACATCAACTATTGTTTAAGTTGAGTACCTTTAGGCAATCTTATATGTTTTGTTTGGTTGGTTCGATATAACACTGAGTGTTTTACTTTTATTTTGTTCATGATATATTTCAAGCATTACTCAAATCAACCCATCATGTACCTTTTTAACCTGCGGAGCAGAGTTCAAATTGTGTCTATAAAAATGCTGATCGAAACACATATTTAGCACAAGGGTAACTTGGGGACTGATCAACCTTAATATTTTGGGTTATTTTCGGAACGACTAACATTTTTTGAGTGTTTTGTAAGGAGCACTTTCTGATTTACCTACCTCCACATCTAGTGGGAGCTGACGGTCTGTTTGACTTGGCGGTTAATATGAGTTGATATGATATTTATCGCTCGTCCTCGCTGCCATGCGCGCCAAGTCAAATACATTAGAGCGAGCACACGCCACGAATATTTTACTAGTATTATATCAGTATGTCCAGTGAAATAGCCCACCTAATATATTCAGGTTATTGTAGCTCCCAGCGGTGGTCATTTGTTATTGCGATTCTCTCGTTATTTAAGTAATGCGCCCTAGATAAATATTCTGGACCCTTTTTTATGTGTGCTGCTGAGTGCGTGATCATGTCCAATTTTAAATGATCTATCAAAAACATTGCTTCCTTGGTTTAAGGTGGCAGGAATGTGTTTTAAGTCTGACATAAAGCATTTGTCCCTTTCCCACTTGTAAATAGACGTTAGTGACAGGTGAATTATTCGTGTGCAACAAAAACGAGTGCACAGCATAAAATCTAAATCCTCAATTCCTAACTACCTACGAAATCCCTAAAGACAAAATACCGATAGCCAAGTTTGCTTTAGTATGACCTAGAGGCGTTTGTTATAGACAGTTTCTGAATTTCATAATGACTACCTAATGATGAAATTAGCAAATGTACAGGTGCCAAAAATGGTACCTATTTGGACTTGGACAGTTTAAACGAAGCCTCCATGTAAAACAAAACTTTATTTTGTGTCTTTACAAAGCTCGAGTTTTACTTTTTTAAAGCCATAACGTAACATATTATTTTTCTATGTATGTATGTGATGTACGTCATCGTGTGACATTGTCTTGTTTACCTACATAAGCATACATATCGTGGCCAAGTACCCGTAGTACAGGCTATGCTTAGTTTGGGACTAGGTTGAATTGTGTAAAATTGTGCGCTAATATATTTTTTTAACTCTTTAAACGGATCGGCACCATTTCTGTTACAACCTGTATAGCGGTAGGGTAAAAATACTACTCAACGTGTTTTATAAGCCACAGCAGAACTATAGTGTGAAAACATAAAATAACACTTTAATGAAGAGCAATAACAAAACAATAAAATAACTGTAACGAACTTGGACGCCAACTTTTTATTTCGAGTTATAAAAATACCCAACGGCCACGGGGAAACGTTAACTTCATTGCGGAGTTTCCGGAATACTTCTAGAAAAATATTTACAAACAAGGGCAAAAACAATGGCTTCGCAAGACTAGGATTGACGATGCCCTGTAATCCTATAACTGCAAAACTCATCACATTAAGTAAAAGTTTTGGATCAGGCTACATCTTTCTCTATTCACAAACTATCTTCTCTCAATTCATCACTCACTTAACTTGACCCGAAAGTTTGTAAAAACCATGCGTAAAGTAATTCAGAATTATACTGGTCTGCATGAGAGGAGTCAATGAGCATTTTGAATACAGAGGTCGGCTCAAAGTTGGCTAAGCGAAGGCAAGGTTCTTTGTTTGTAAACGCAAAACACTACAAGTCAGTCTTATCTTTATTGTTATACGGTTTAGTTTCGTTTGGTATATTCGTATCCGAGTTGCATCGTTGGCTTGTTTGAGCTACGGCCCTTACTGTCACTGTATGTGGCTCTGATCTAGAATAGTTTAAGTCCCAATTAATCTCATGTTAACCGCTAATAGACTTAAAACTACTCGGAAAAGTACCTAAAATGTTGAGGGATAAGTCACATCGCCAGACAGATAAAAGAGTTCCCCAAAAGTCCACGTTTGAACGATGAAGAGAGGCTTTTCGAGTTGGTGAAGTGATTTTAATTTACCTCTTGTGCCGCAAAACAGCTAAATGCTGTTGCGAAAAGAGTAGCAGCTATCCAATATAACTATTTAATTTCGAAAAGCAGCAGTATGTTTTGGAATCGTTACTCAAAATCAAAGTTTTCGTATTCGGAACCTCGACCAGGCTGTACCTCTTAACAAGGGAAATAAAAGTGAACACTGAGCGTCAATACACGAGGCATTAAGGGTCACGTGGGTTTTTAACAGCATTTTTCCTTTTCTGCTAATTGGGTAGTCGTACAGACATTAATTAGGTATACTGTGCTGGTGAGATTGTTAAGAATTCGAGTCTTTACTTTCTGTTGCTGCTGATGTTGTTTCTCTTTTGATTTGATAAACATTTTGAGTTAGTTACCAATTTGTACCTATTGGCTGGACACGATGCCAAGAGGCAAAAAAGGGGGCACTACTACTATATACCGAATTCTTTAAACAAAAAAAACTATGATTGGCCACAGCATTATTATCATATCGTTATACTTGTAATGATCTTTAAGCTAATATTGCACCATTTCCGCTGTTAAACAATGTACCTACCTACTACGAATTAATAATTAATTCACCAACTAACGAAATTACTCCATTAATTTAATTAGATGTTTGTGAAGCGCGCTGTTTATTTTATACTAGGGTATTAGGCTATAGTAATATTAGTTTACTAGTGTTTGTCAGGCCAGGCGGGTGACGAATGAATATTTGTTTTTACTGAAAAGGGAACGGATTTGTGTAACTCAATAGAAAAGAGAGTGCGCGCGTTAACGAAGTTACGTTGATGATAATTAAGCTAAAGCCTCCTACAGCTGTTGAATGGGTTAACAGTTACGTGTGACGTAACTATCTTTATTTCATTTGCTTGTTTTAGTTGATTATGAAAGCAAAAAACCTTGTATGAATCCAGGACCGGCAGGATACCGCTGAAACTCGTAACTTCGCTTATGATGCGTAATTGCCTATTATACATCGGGTTGTCTATTATTAACCGACTTCAAAAAAAGGAGGAGGTTATCAATTCGGTTGTGTCCTTTTTTTTAATGTGTGTTACATCAGAACTCCGTAGTTTATGAACCAATTTGAAATTTTTTTCTTTGTTTGAAAGCATATACTTCAAGGTCCCATTGTTACCAGAATCTAGTTTTGATGATGGGATCCATGAGGAATTGAGGGAACTCCTCAAAAATTCAAGGGAAACATATAGCGATTTTAGTATTTTCGGTAATAAATCAAGCATTTGCATTTAGAAAGTGGCATTTGGTGAACAGGAACTGATGTAGAAGACCATGGATGGTCATCCAAAACTCCTAGTGTTTCATGGGTGGCATTAAGATAATATATAAATAAATGTTTGAGGACAATCTAACACAAATCGACCTAGTCTCAAACTAAGCATAACTTGTAGTATGGGTACTAAGCGACGATATACATACTTATATACTTAAATACATAGAATACATCCAAGACTCAGGAACAAATATTCGTGTTCATCACACAAATAAATGCCCTGACCGGGATTCGAACCCGGGACCTCCAGCTTCGACGGCAAGGTCACTACCAACTATAGACTAAAGCGGTCGGCATATTAAACCATACTATAAAAAAAGCTTTTATTTCAAACCTTATTCAATCCATAATGAGTTAACAATATCGTATCTAAGAAAAACAAATGAAATAAAAAATACATATACCTAACTAAACGGTAAAATAATATTTGTAAAAAAAAAGAAATCTATATAAGAAGAATATGCCGTCCAGTAACTCTGCCTGCGGCATGGTGCCCAATATATATTTTTTTTTTTTTTGAACCTGACTGTGGCTTTATAGGCCGGGCCCAATAAAGCGATAGGAGTGCGCGGTTGGAGAGTAGCCTGGGGAAAATCCAGGGGAAAACCTCCGGCACGACCACGCGTGTGGTTTGGAACACTGGAATACAACCCTGTATTCCAGTGTTCCAAACCACTGTGTGTGTGTTTGAATTTGAATTTGAATTTGAATTTTGAATACTCTAAGAGTTTGCGCTCCAGTGAGATTGGTTGAGCGGTTTCAACCGAATCTGAGGTGTAAGTGGAATCGAGCTACTGGGAGTTTTGTCGCTGGTTCACTAAACCTAGCCTAGCTGAGAAGAGTCCAGCAAGAAACTCAGCTAGGCCCGACCTGGGTCGGACTGACTCTACCCGGTGTGCGGCGGTACCGGGACGAATAGGGACTATATGTGTCACTGTTGTCGCGATCGCGCGGTGGACGTCCCCGCCGGCGGGAATGCCTAAGTGTACGCGTCGTGTCAGAGTTGGACGCCGCAAGCGCAGCGTTCCATCTTTCGATAGACGCTGTGATTACGTCGTCCGGGTCCGTAAGTGTGTGCCTAGGACGCCGGACCGTGCGGCCCCTAATCAGTGATCGCCGAGTAACGACAGAGGGGGGAGGGATGGGAACGTAGTCGACAGCCTTCCTAACTAACGGATTCCTATGATGGGGAGCGTTGTCAAAATAACGTCTGGCAGTCTGCTTAAAGAAACCATACATAGTGCTAATCCCCATGTCGTGGTGCAGACTGAGGTTCGACTGGTACCACGGAGCACCAGTCGCCCTACGGAGAAAACGATTCTGAATGACCTGAAGCGGCTTGAGCGATGTCATAGGCACGTGAGCAAAAGCTACGCTTGCATAAGACATGATTCGACGAACACAAGTTTTGTAGAGTGTCAGCTTATTTCTAAGTGACATTTTACTAAACTTGTTAATCATCGGCCCAAGCCTTCCTAGCACGAATAACGCACGGTTGCGTACCCTACTGATGTGGCTACGGAAAGTCAGTTTTCTGTCGAGGGTCACTCCAAGATATTTGACTTCGTTGGGCCAGGGGATGGGCCGGTCAAACATCTGGATCGGAGCCACGCGCCTTTCCGTGCTAACGCGGTCAGACGGGTGGAAGACTATCGCAGTGCTTTTCTCCGGATTGACTTCGATACGCCAAAGATTAAACCAACGACCTAGGTCAGTGATTGCCTCCTGGAGGTATCGCCGGATAAAAGTATACTTACAATGAGTCGTAAAGAGCGCGGTATCATCCGCGAACAACCCCAGTTGCACTTTAGGGTGCCTGGGAATGTCGTTCGTGAATAACGAATAAAGAGTGGGAGAGAGCACGGAGCCTTGCGGGACTCCGGCCCGGATGGGGTGTGGGTCCGAGTACGTTCCCTCTAGTCTGTATCGAAAGCTTCGATCCCTGAGAAAATCTCGTATGGTGAGTACGAGTCTGTCAGGCATATCGAGATGATATAACTTGTATATCAGCCCGTTATGCCAGACCTTGTCGAATGCTTTCGCCACGTCGAGAAAGATGCACCGGTCCTGAGCCCCTGGAATCGAGAGAAACCGTCCAGCACGTGCTCCGTGACGCGGTGCACCTGTTGGACGCACGAGTGCGCGGATCTAAAGCCGAACTGCTCGTCGATGATGACGTTATTCTCATCCGTAAATCTGAGAATGACGAAGTCAATTTAAATGGTCTTGAGGTAATGTCACCATCAACCTGATCTGGTAATTGAAGTCGGAAGGCATACAACGAAACTCCGTAATAAAACAGTGTAGCTTAGCCGTGTTTGAGCTTATTGAAATCGTTATGAGATGATTCACTAAAAAGTGTGAAATAAATATTTTTGTTTTTATAAATGAATAAAACCGACTCAAAAAAAAAAACAGTCTAAAGTAAAAAAAATATTGTCTACGCTTCTTATTGAACAATGTATACGTAGACGTACTTATTTTAATTTTTGTAGTCGGTGCCATTTCGTCAACGTTAGACAATTTCTTTGGATGGCACCGACTTCAAAAATTAATATCTCCCGAACATTACATGGCATAACATATACGAATGCCATAAGTATTGTTTTCCATATTATGAAGTACAAAAATATTATTTAATAGAATATTTAAAAGGCCACACTACATACTGTTTGTTTCCGAATCCATCGCGCGCTGTTATGTTCGCAGTTCTAACTTAACCTAAACCTATACGGGTCGCCAACAAGTCGACCTACCTTGCCGTCGACACGCTGAAAAACTTTCAGCGATAATTCACAAACGGTTAGACCGACCCGGTGCAAAACACATTTCGTTGAAATATTTATTAGTGTACACAACCTCAATTTTAATCAGAATTTTAAAGTTCATGTTTTGTAAATTAGAGGGGTGGGGGGGGGGGGGGGCACTTATTACTACAGCTAATATCTCACGAACTGTGAAACCTCTGTATCATTTTTAAAAGCTTAACCATAGATACTCCACAGTCCACACGCTAATGTGCATTGAATTTTTTTTCATCCCCCGGTTTATTGGATGGAGTTTCCCCCCTCCCTAATTTTTTTTTCGTAATTTCACATCAGTTTTATGTAGCAGTTCCTAGAATACACATTCCTGTAAACGTATCCAGTATAATGTAGTAGTCTTAAAATCATTTATGTAGAAATGATTGACATGTGTAAGCTTTATGTAAAACAAACACAAATATGCTATAGCTATGCCGAACGTATTTCGTGAAACCACAAAAGAGCATATTCGATGCAGGTGGACAAAGGGTGTACGTATATATTTACTACTTAACGATGTTGGCTACAGGCGACGTGTTACCACGACAAACAAACATTATTTTTGTATTTCCTCTTTGTAACGGTATACGGACGTTTTTAACAATAACGAATCCCAAAAAAGAAGGCCACGTGACGACAACTCGTTAAATTTTAATCCGCTCCGATATAAATCTGATTGTAAATCGGTCGCTTAACATTTTGTAAAACATATATCACTTCTGCATTACTCTGCACGCGAACCTTATTTTTAAGGGAATAAAGTTGATTTTGTAGTTATTCTTTGAGTCAGATAGAGATTTAAACATGAAATAAATGCACAATACCTATGTATCACGGGCGCAAACTGTTCGGAAACCTCCGGAATGGTTTTAAAGCTAGCCAAACAGTAAATACGTTTTGATTACATTAATAGTCGAGTTTATGAATATCATACTAAATAATTAGTAATGATCGGGTTTATGTTGAACTTGGGTACGATATTATAGTACCTATCTCTATACAGCAATATACGACAGGTGGAAAAATGGAGTCATCATCACATCAGTCGCAAGACGTCCACTGCTGGACATATTCCTCTCCTACGCCACAAGGGCCGGTCCTGCGCTACCCGTATCCAGCGGACTCCCGCAACCCCCGTTTACCGTGCGTGCCTAAACGGTACATATAATTTACACCCTGAAAGTGCAACAAGTACCTATTTTTTATAAATTGTAAAGAACATTGATAAACCAGTTACTGCACTACACCGAAAAAGAACCAGTATAATATAATAATAAGCATAAATAAAAAATATAAACAGAAACGTCTTTTTCTTTACCCAATGTACTTATCAGACTTTTCATTTCTATTCTATTACCGTCGGTATCTCCTGGATGAGTGCATCTTGAAAAGAAGAGAGGGCCGCAAATTGTGCATGGCGTTCAATGACGCCGAAGCATCTCAATGCAGCCTGAAACAACGTTGTATAAACGTATAATTTTCTTATATTTTTACTCCTTTTTGTAGTGAAAGTGAGGTTTCCGCCGCAGACGGAGATATGGCAGGCGATCGTCATTTAAGGCGCTTTAGATACGAACTACCTATAAATACCTACTTATAATACTGAAGTGGCACCCGTATTACGTACATATGTATATAGTGTATTTGGTTATTTTTTAGTGACTCTTGAGAGTAGAATTAGTAAAACTCAATGCAAATTTACCCGAAAGTGAACAGCATTTGAACTCTTTGTTTCTCAGATTCGGGGTTTTTTAGAATGGTAAAACTTTAAGGTAATAAAGTTAATACGTCTTGGATTTACTGAACTCGATCTTAATAATGTCAGTAACACCCGTGATTTAGTCGGGGATTAAAAATAGCATGTATTATCATTTGATCTGACTGAATCCTAACTGATCTAACTTGTTATGAATAGATACTACGGAATACTGGACTTATTCTAAGTTAGTGATCTAAAAGAACTAATCCTAGCGGATCGTATCAATGTTACAGAAACTGTACATTGGGATGAATATTCATTATTCAACCCGCACGCCGGGCATCACGTAACAACCCATTTATTATCGAACACCCTAAACTAACCGGTTTTAATATATTGGCCATAAATTCGGGGTCAAACCACGACACAGTGATCTTCAATAAATCGATGAAGCGGATTATTATCAGCTATTCAACTTTGGGTATAATAATAATATGCTTAGAAGATCCCTTAAGAGTATCACTGCCGACACAGTTTAGCGTCCTGTAATATCATTCATAATTCATAACACTATTAGTGTCTGACTGGATGGCGGAAATAGTGAAATTTGAGATGCCCTTTGATATTTACCGAATGAAAATGACTGTAAAACTGGATCACGAGAGCTGGTTAAATGAAATGTATATGTTGACATGTGCGTACGAGTATCTGTTGATGTTTTTATCAGTTTTGGCTATCACATATATGTATAATTACCTAATAAAATGACGGTTACAATTATTTTAAAAACCATCTACTGAACTATATGAACTGTATAGTTACAACTTGAACACTACGGCAGATATTCTCAGAAAATAAGAATTGGTCCTTATTGCCTGTCTGTTACATAATACAAATAGCGCATTTTGTCAATGTCCGGGCGCCATTTGAGCCCGTGCAAATGGTGGGTCGGCAGGCGACGCCGGCGCATGCTCTATCAGTTTCCGCTACATCGACCCCGCTCTTCTGCAGCCGCTTTGTTTGTGATATATGCCGCGTTCACACCGACGGGATGACCTAACTCAACCAGCAGGAACTTACTATTGGCTGTTTTTGTATATAGGGTAATAATCAACAAAGCTCTCTCATTCACCCGAACGCAGCTGACACCGTCGGACAGTGACAGCATCACGATATTCTCTACGTCCTTATGAAGTAGTCACCGTTACCACCACGTCCGTAGGGAGTACTCAACGTTACCCTACACGTGATCCCTGGGTTGCGCTAAAAATGCAACTAAAACTGGCAACCGTACCGTCTTCTCGAAGATCTCAAAGTTCGAAATAATTACCATACGATAAATAACTAGATAATGGCAGCATGATTCACTTGTTGTGTAAACATGTTACTAAGGTGACGGCTTTGTCGCGTGAACGAGACTCCTATAACTAAGAAACAGAGAACGTGTTATGCGGTAGAGCGGGATAGCTTGATTCGGCATTTCATAGCTGTCAAGCAGCGGTTTTGATCAATAAATACCTTCTGTACATACATGTGCTATTAGTTTTCAACGACAATACTCAATTTACAATTGGTACATTATGTTGAGTTTTTTGCTTTTCAGCACATAATGCCGAACTCATAGTGACTTTATGTAAATTGCCGCTTTCTCATTCAATGACACCGGAATCATGTTGGTTGGTGACGTTGATGTACCCTCGTTGGCACTAGTGCATGCTCGTAGCTAAAACTATCGCACGGATAAACAGAATTATTATAAAATGGCTATAGCACTGTCCACATAACGGACGAACGATATACGGACTTCTCGAACATTAGCAGCGGAAACGTTGTTATGAGGATCACAAGTAATGTTAATTGGCCCAGTTGCATAATGTGTTAATGGGTAATTGGGTATGAAATTATGTGCTATGAACCTTTGTATCTCTGTTACTGGTGAGATTTAAGATTTTGTTAAGAGGATACCACGATTCTGTAAACCACGATTCTGTAAACCACGACCCCCGTATAAGAGACACGCTTATGTCTTCCACGCATGAGAAAACGAGATGCAATACTCTCCAGAAATAGCTTTATGGTCATTTTTTCGATAAATACTTATATGACTATGATGTTTTACTCGAAATTCCTTTTATGAGTTGAGATGAGTTAAAATAACATCATTTTAACTTGATTGTGTCGTTTAATAGAGCCTGGCAAATGAAAGATGAGAATGACAAATAGCGGTAAATTCAAAAATTCAGAGTTGTAATGTATTTAAAATTTAAAACGATTAATTAATTTACCTAATACATAGTACAAATCAAACTAATATTATAAACTATCTGTGCTCTGCGACTTCTTGCGCATGACACAAGGGTTCTTCAAGAAAGGAGTGTATAAATTTTTAAAGGGTTGGCAACGCGCGTGTGACACCTCAGGAGTTGCAAGCGTCCATAGGCTACGCTGACCGCTTACCATCAGGCGGGCCGTACGCTTGTTTGCCACCGACGTGGTATATTAAAAATGACATGTGAACTTGACCGATTCGTGAGTAAAAACTACCTTAAATATTGACCCGTGTTATAATCGATTACCATGTCAAATTTCATGCCAAATAAAAATATTTTAGTTAACCTGACACAAGTCCTCGCGTAATTTTACTATATTCGTATTGGATAATAAGTAGCGTCGAGCAAATATATAGGATAAACGGAAGTATCAAAAATTATATTGACAATTAGGGTTGTACTGATATTTAAAAATTTCCGTAAAAAATTCATTCTCATCCTTCATTTGTCACACTCTATAGTATTATTTTAGTAGGCTGAGAAAAAAAAGGCAAATAAAGACTGATTTATGTGACAAAATATTAAGCAATCATGTTTCGGCTACTGTCAGAGAAATATTACCCAGTTGAGAATAATATTAAAATAAGTCCTTATTGTTTCCGAATCTGGTCAGAACGGTGTTTCCAAAACGTTATATTTTCCATGGTAACCATAAGGTTCCATTCAGTTAATTTTATTGACAATGACAGGAGTATTGTTTTTCGTTGATTTTGTTTTGGTTTGCGTCCTTTTTCATAAGTAAATGTGTTAGGCAAGTAACTTTTGGGTAGATGCGTTGTTAAAAATGTACAAGGGTTAGATGATATTGCTATTGGCTTTGAGGAGTATTAGCCCCACAATGTTTTAAGGGGGATGGGGAGTTCTGCTTTATATTGTGTACGTTGGTTACAGTAATTTGCCGCTACGAAGTTGATTAAAAAATTCAACGAATTCGAATGAATTAATAAATATTAGCGGATAATTTTACATAAATTGACCTAATAGTAAGCTCAATAAGGCTTGTATTATGGATACTACGATAAATTTCATAAAAAACATCCAAGACTCAAATAAATATTTGCCCTTACCGGGATTTGAACCTAAAATTGTTAGGTTTGTAGGCAACGTTGTTACTAGGCTAAGGCCGGGTTTTATAAAGATCCGATAGACCAAATGTCATATCAAATTTCAGTTAATCAGTACATTTTTTGACATAAGGTCTAACGGATCTTTATAAAACCGAGCCTAAACCGACCAGTTAAACCTGCCTGCCTATGTTACACGGCCACTAAACATGCAATATGTATTTTTTATTTAGAATGATGAGTAAAAATCGTTATAATTTATCGTGACGCACCTATATTTGTATTCACCACAGTTTATCAATGATTTTGCGTGGCTGACTGTGATGCCAGTCATTTTTATACTTTGAAATGCGTTCTTCCTTTTCAACATGTCAAGTTATCCATGGATTTAATAGTCTATTTATTATTAACCCATTCCAAAGTCCACAAACGCCACGTGTGCTACCCTGTAGCGGGTAGCAGCGTCTTTCTGCCTTGAAGTGGAAATCGAAGGTAGAGGCATGACGTGTATGTGCCGTCATGGGTATTGAATGGGTTAAAATAAAAGGGGCACTAATGTCAAACACAGGTCGATATGTAGTCTATCAACTAATGTTGTGTACGCAATGAAGTTTTACAATTGGAGCAGGGACCGATACCGGTATTTAAAAAAAACCCTGAATTAGCCCAATATTTTGGATTATTTTTTGCTCTTTACGTAGGGCTAACAACGTCGTATTATTAGATTGCCCCATTAAAAACGAAATATAAACCGGTGACCGTAATAATACCGGTATTTTTCTATGGAGAAGATACCGGTATCCGATCCCTGAATTGGAGCCTCGTCTGCTAACAAACTGCACTGTGGTTTGGCAGAAGTGTGTATCTATTATCAACATGTTTTTTGACACGAATAAACGATTATTATCTATACATATAAAAGAAGAAGTCCTGACTGACTGACTGACTGATTCATCAAAGCATAGCTGAAACTGATAATGCTAGTGAGTTGATTTTTGGACAGTCGATTACATTTATAACGTAGGCTAGGGATAGAAAGGGTTTTTCCGAAATTCCTCCCCTAAGGGGGTAAAACAAGGGATGAAAGTTTGTATGAAAACATGTATTTGTTGAAGTGAGAGATTTGAAACTTCGTATATAGACTCTGTTTAAATGCAACAAAACATGTTTCAGAGTTGTTCGAAATTGCTCCCCTAAAGCGGTGTAAAGGAGGTTTCAAGTTTGTGCGGAAGCAAATCTTTACTTTTCTTAAAAATTGATATAGGTGTCATCTTCGAGGTTCCTCGGGGTACCGATTACGAAAATGACATGCATTTTCAAATCAAAGATGGCGGGCATTTAAGAAAAATAAATATTTTTCTTAACAATCGATATTGGTGTCACCTTCGAGGTTCCTCGGGGGAGCCGATTACAAAAATGACATCCATACATACCTACATATGTAGGTACATACAAACATGTGGGTCAAACTGAGAACTTCTTTTTTGTAGACTGTTAAAAATTACGCTTAGTACATGGGCGAAGCCGCGGGAAAAGTTATTATATATATAACGGAAGAAGTCCTGACTCACTGACTGACTCATCAACGCACAGCCGAAACTTAATAATATTTGTTCTAAGTGAAGGACTTGAGATTTCGTACAGGTATAGCATGTACTCACCGTTTAAATACAACAGAACTAATTTCAGCGCTTTTCGTAATTTATGGGGAGCAAGTATTTTTTAAAGTGAGAGACTTGAAACTCGTATAAACTCTCTATTACTATTACTGTATAACTTATTTCAGCGGTTTCCTAAATTCATCGGCTGAAGGAGTTAAAATGGGGTTCAAGATTTGTATAAAAATCAATTATTTTTGAAGTGTCTCTCAAACTTTGTATATAATCTCTTAAAAAATAAAAAGGTAAAAGTTGTATTCGTAAAATGATTATTTAAAAGTGAGAGACTTCATACTTGGCATGTATACTCTTAGTTAAAATAAGAAAAAAAAGCAATTTAAGCGTTTTTGATAATTCGTCGCTTAAGAGTGGTTGAACGTTTGTATGGAAAGTGAGTAATAAGTGAGAGACTAGAAATTTCATTTATAGTGACATAAAAGAAAAACACATAAAAGCGGTTAAAAAGCTGAACTACCCGTACGAATCCAGGGCGGATCACTAGTGTACGGTATAAGCATGTTTTCCCTATAGTACTATCAAAAGGTTGTCGCTTAACTTTCCGCTAAGCTCTCTACTGCTGCGAAAACTAAAAGGGAAATGTCGCAAGTCTTCAACGGGCTAGCTAGTCATATGTGTAGACAATGAATAGGGAAGTGGATTAAGTTTAACATAGATGATGTGGACTTAATCTAATTAATTAAGTAAATGAGAAACTTTTATGTGAATCTCACTATTCAGACATGCAATATTTAATCACGTTCATGTTCCTAAATAGAGAAACAGCTATCAAAGAAGAAACAACTAAAGTATGTTGGTTACATCCATTGCCACGAAAAATATAAATATACACCATTTAAGAAGTCAATAGCAGAAAAACAAAGAAAACAGTTTTCTACAAAGAAAGGTTTGAAAATCTCATCATGAGAAATTAATAATTCAATTTGTAATTTCTACTCACTTGCTGTTGAACTATTTTACATTTCGCTAAATGAACGTTCCACTCTATAATCACATAAAGGGCCGATTTTACAATCTCCAGATTGAAGTGTCTGTCAGATAAATGTTAGCTCTGTCCTTTTCTTTCATGTGATATTAGAAAGAGACAGCGATTATTGACGGATAATTTTCTCTGGCATTTGAAAAATAGTGAACTGTATTTCACACCTGCTTTGCACGTGTTTGTTACATTTAATATTTCAACCTCATAAAGCCCGCTTCACGTGACCAAAGCCAATCAAAAGCGACCCAAATTTCTGCGTCAATTCGATTATTAAAACGCGGCCATTTCCTTTACACTTGAAGCCAGTTTAGTCAACTAAATTCTAACTGTTTTCGGGTTGGTTACAATAAGACGGGTGCCAATTTTGACAGTCATTTTTAATGTTTAGTTTTGTTATTTTAGTTGAATATTAGTTATTGTTTCTTTTACACCAAATCTTTTTCTTTATGTTAATTTTTAAAAACACCTCATATTTGTGCTTCTCTATTCCATAATAAGTAAATTTTTTTTATTGAAGAAAACACCTATTTGTACCAGCGGAAACCAATAGTTAATTATTTTTTCTTGAGGAGTAGCAGGTAACGAATGAACGTCATTCTTATATAGTAGGTAAATGTAGCAATTTGTATGAATATATGCACTCTGACATAAACACTTTACAATTTACCTCTTAGTACTTGTAATTGCTCATTAGTAAGATTGTTTACGTCTTTCTAGGGTTCCGTACCGTAAGGGTAAAACGGGACCCTAATACTAAGACTCCGCTGTCCGTCCGTCTGTCACCAGGCTATATCTCATGAACCGTAATAGTTAGACAATTGAGATTTTCACAAATGATGTATTTCTGTTGCCGCTTTAACAAAAAATACTAAAACACAGAATATAATATTTTTTTAAGGGGCCTCCCATACAGTAAACGTGATTTTTTGCAGTTTTTATAGATAATGGTACAGAACCTTTGATGCGCGAGTCCAACTCGCACTTGGCGAGTTTTTTTCTGATTTTCCCAAAATATTATACCACTTAAGTAGGTAGATAACAAATCGACAGATGATGTATATCATTGATTTTGCGTTTTAATCTTAATCGTAGTAAAGACTACTTACTACATTTGTAGTGAATCAGATGTAAAAAAATCCACGAATGTTTAATTAAGGTCAAAATATTTCCATAAAAAACAAAATACAATATAAAACAAAATGCAAATTTTCCTCGTACTTACGTAATGGAGAACGCCTCCGGCCCTACATGCATCTTGTTAACAGCAATTAGAGAGAAAAAACGGTTTTGCACTGATTTCCTTTGGAAAGGCATTAACATGGAAGCACACTTATTTTTTAATTTATTTATTCTTTGAATTAATTGTATTAAATGACGGGTTTTGTTCAATCACGTCTAAATGCTTAATAAAAGTAATGTTTATACTTCTTTTTTAATACCTCTAAAACCACCAATACAAAAAACGTTTAAACTTAGTATTAATACTGTCCTACAACTTGTTATAATATATTTCTGCTTTTTACGCAGTATACCGATGGACTTGATGAATAAAAGTCACGTAAAAAGATTGCCCCTCGCTCAGGTATCGAACAGGTTAAACTTATTTCATAATTTCGCTCTGAGAGCTTTCCCGGTTCTTTCTTTTTTCAATTAACTCCAATTAGTTAAAACACGTGGCTTATTATCTTAAGATTAACACTAATTAAGATCCGAGGACCTCAAAGCTTTGAACACATTACTAGCAACTTAATTAGAGCTCATAGCGTTTGCTGGGAGTCTTTTAAGACGTCGTCTCCCGGCGAAAAAAATTTTGTTCTTTTGTTAAGCAACGTCGGCCTAGGTCAGTTATTGGGTGGGTGACCGCCTTGAGTGGTTATTAACTGAGCGCTCCCGTGCTTTGGAAGGCACGTTAAGCCGTTGATCACGGCTGCTGTCTATGACCCTGATTACATAATACTCGTAGATGCATTATAAATCACCCGTACCGTGTTTTACCACGAGTCATTATCAAGCTCCAGTCACTGTAAATAGTCAGCTCAGGTTATTCAAAAGACGTTGCCATCTTATTTCCACCAAAATAATTTTAACAGCGCTCAAATAATTGACTTGCACAGCAAACTCGTCAGTTGTCAGCAGTCACTGGAATAATCTGATTAGGGGTGTAATTTCCTCCCCCGCTGACGATTCGTTCATCATTTTACCGACATAACAACGTTGCCACAAACAAAACATTTCGATAATACGCACGCTTATAACTCTTATGAGCTAAATATGTAATAAATACTGCAAATGCGGTTCGAAGTTATGTTTAGCTATGGCTAACAAAATCTGACTTAGGTCTTATTGAAATATAATAAACGGGTCACTCACGAAATGTCTGAAACTCACATATTTAGTCTTACACTTTTAAATTTTAGTTCATCTTAGCTTTTTAGGACATTCTATTGCAAATTTTAACAACTTTTTACTTCGATGGTTGCAGTGATTATGATTTTTCTTTTGTCTATAGTTTTTAAATCAATTCTATCGAACTGAAATAAAGCTTATTCCATCATGAGCCCTGATATTCCAGTCGACATATTTATACATAAAAAATTGCCGCGGTAGATAAAGTCTAAAGCTTAAATAGATTAAGTGCTTATTTCACTTCGGTCAAATCTTACCTAACTGACACGATTTAGTCTTGAGTAGTACAATACAATTGCTTCGAATTTGACACTAACTTATGTTCTAATTCCATTTTATATTCTATTTTAACGCTTGTGTAATATAATTTCCATTACAAACATAAGATTTGTAGACAGTGTGTATGTACCTAATAGAAACCCTACTATACTACTTGTTACGTTTTAACGCCACATAAAAATATATTATTTCGCTTTAGGGTGCGGCTATACGGGCTCAAGAGTATGTGAAAGTAAAAAGAAAAAAAAAACGGTCAAGTGCGAGTCGGACTCGCGCACCGGTTCCAACCCTATTAAATCAGGAAAATCTCAACAACATGGTGTGGAAATTGGATGCCATGGGTATAGCGCCATCCATCGGCGACTTTTGTTACAAATTTGAGCGACTGAATAACTTTGTATGTATGGTAGTTTTTCAAGGATAATTCTTCACGTAAACCGATTTCAATTTTTTTTCTTTATTTGAAAGAAGGTACTTTCAGCACAATCTCGTAAGAATTTATAAAACAAAAATACATGCAAAGGTGATTAAATTACACTTACAATACATTACACAACTTACAACTTAGTATAGAAATGTTTTTTGACCATAAAAAAGAAAAACTAGATAGAGCTACAGTTATATTTTTCCTGTAAAATATACATTGATGTCAATGTTATGTAATAATTTTATATTTTTTTGGTTGGTAAACTTCGGAGATAAGGGGGGGGGGGGGGGGGAAGTATCTTTTTTACATTTTCCCTCATAAAACAAAAATGACTCAAAGTAAAAAAAAAAATCAGAATGTGCAACCCAAGCCCTTTTATATGACACCCCACTCGACGTATTAACTAGACTCACATTTCGAACCACCAATCTGTCATTTTTCACAGAAAATAAAAAAAATATTTTAAAAAAAGTTATATTCTATGTATGTAGGTAAGCCTTCTTTATAACTACTTATTCCAAATTTCAAATCAATAGCATAAATAGTTCTTGAAATATCCATAAGGGTTCCTTCTTTACCATTTTGGTACGGAAGCCTAAAAAGAAGACATCTGTCACTTACGACTTTAATGCGGCCGCCGGCGGATGGCGATTATTAAGTGAATAAAATTAAAATACCTAAGCAGAGTTACACGCCAGTTACAATGCGGAATCTGTAGACCGGTAAGCATAGAACAACACAAGGTGGTAGCATTAAGCTTTTAAATACAATATGGTACAGAACTCCGTTAATTAGATGTTAGGACCGTTTTTCCCCGTGTGGTTGCCGGGTAAGAATTGCGCCACCCCATCTCTTGCCGTGGGTTTCGTAGGAGGCGAATAAGGGAAAATCGGAGGGTGGGCAGCAGCATTCTTCGATCATTACCACCATCAAACTGCGGTCGCCAACCCGCTTGCCAAGCGTGGCGACTACGGCAAATCCCCCCAAGGGAAAAATAAAAAATATGCCCTTGGGGGAGGCCTATGTTCAGCAGTGGACGTCTTTCGGCTGAAATGATGATGATGATGATGATGAACGTTATTTAGATGAGTCTAGTTATTAATATTTGAATTTGGACAAATACGTAATTACAGGTGTTCCTGCGGCAGCGATGTTGACACGCTGGGACATCATGGACTTTCTTGTTTAAAGAGCGCAGGCCGCTTATCAAGGCATGCAGCACTCAATGACATTATCCGCCGTTCTCTTGCCACCGTCAACGTGCCGGCGCTACTAGAGCCTCCCGGAATTCTTAGAGACGATGGCAAGAGACCGGATGGAATGTCTTTGATTCCGTGGAAGATTGGACGTATACTACGGGCCACCTGTGTGAACACGTTGGCTCCTTCCCATCTCCACGGAACGTCCACCAAAGCGGGTGCGGCTGCTGAGGCGACCGAAAAGGCTAAGGTAAACAAATATAGGGATCTCGGCACCGAATACAACTTTGTTCCGTTCGGTGTAGAGACCCCTCGGTCCGTGGGGTCCCAGGGCCCAAGAGTTCTTCAAGGAACTTGCTAAAATGTTAGTGGACACCACTGGTGACCAAAGGCAGCTTGGCAGCTTCCTCGCTCAACGCATAAGCATTGCTATACAGGGGGGAAATGCTGCCAGCATTTTTGGCACTATGCCGCGGGGGACCCCTTATTTTAGATTATTTATTTTTAAGTTTTGTTTGTAGGCCTTTATTATATGTAGTTTAGAATTTATGTCCATCCATTTTGAAATAAAATTAAGCTTAATTTAAAAAAAAATACGTTAATGTAATGTAATGTAATGTAATGTATTGATGATGTATCGTCAATTTATAACATCAGTAATAATCAAATAATTAATTAATCCTATAGCATTTTATTAATACAAAAAATTAATGTCATCAAAAAGTCATTTATAGAATAATAACATATTTTTATTAAATATTAGTTCCTTCTTAAATTTATCAAAATCGAGTGTTCTTATGCAGTTTGGGATTTTATTATTGTACTTCAATGGATTTTATTATATATTTTTGGAGCCATTCCTAGTATGTTTTTTGCATGTAGGCTGTTTTATTAACTTAGACTCGGTTATTTTCGACAGTACAGACTGCCACTCAAATCGTTAATCGCTATTGTCACCTTTGCGGACAACTCGGGTCTATTCGTTCAAACATGTCGTCACGTAGTATTCGGGATAATGATGCCATTCCGCGACTATTCGGTCTCTAACACCCTTTCACTGTTTAAAGGTGTTAAATGTAATTTTCGTGTTTCGTCGCCATGCGATGTTATCTGAATTCAGACTTTTAACAGCGCTTGAAATTGACGCTCGGAGTTTTGCTATTATATTTAAATAGGCGTCGTTGACAATAAATGTCCTTTTCAAATTTGTAGTTATAACTTTGGAGGGTGGATTAATTAAGTCTAACTTGGAGTTAATTGGGTTTTTTTGTCAAAAGCAAATTAAATGTCAAGTTATATGAACACGCAATTATGTAATTAGTACCTAATAGATTTATTTCTACCTACAAATATGTTCACTTTTAGTTCGGACTCGAACCGTTTTAAATAAATATAAAAGGTTATTCATTTTTCATGTTCGGCATCGCGCATGTGACACCTCCGTAGTTGTAAGCGTCTATATGTACGATGATCGCATACCATCAGGCCTGTTTGCCATCGACGTGGTGTGATAGTCTTGTTATCTTTTTAGCCACAAAGTAAAGGGATAACAAATCCTTTTACTTCATTGTGTTAAGTAAGTTTAATATAAGTTTAGTTGTACAGATGGAACGTCAGAACTCACGCTGACACAAGCGAACATATGTGATAATCCACATCGAAAGGGACCTTATGGCGGCAGGCGCTTACGTTACACCTATTCACTATTGTATTGGAACAGCGGCAATAAAGGCGTAAGTGCCGGCCGCCATAAGATCCCTTTCGATGTGGATTATCACATATAATCACAGCTGCCGTATTTAGCCAATGTCACGTATTTTAGAATTGGCCATTTTGGGAAAAACGTCTTTTACGTTACAACCAACAAATGTGTCATAATTCATACATTTAAGGCCAAATTATGAAACAAAAAAAATTATTCAAATTACAAATGGAATAAATAATGAAATGACATATTTTTAAACTATTAATGCCTTTAAATTATTTATTTGTTCCAAATTAACGATATTGACGCTCTAAAATTACATACACTTTGAGTTACGCGAAATGCGGTATCTGCAAATACGTGAATGTGGCCTCTGCTTTTACTGCGCGGGTAGCACGACGATTACGCTAATCTCCAGTATCTCAATGTGTTGCTTTAAATAAATCTGATATAAATACTCTAAAAAATGCCTGAAATACTACTCTAAAGGAAATGTTTTGATCAATGTTATAACGTAACCTAAAGTAGATACTTATTGTATCACTTCTTTCTTGTACATAGAAACAAATTAACAAAATGTTCACTACTGTTTTAATCCAACAACAATTAGTAAAAACAACAAAGAAGTGATTGATTATTCCGCACCGCCAATATGTCCTATCACAGTATAAGTATTATAGTAGTATCACATAGTCCGTACACATAATATTAAGATACCTGAATTTGGCGTAACTTGATCACGTTGCGCCCGTGACAGGTTAATAATTACACGGTTGCGCTGAACCATAGCCGAACTCACGTATCGTAAGATTTTTATTTATCGCAATTGGTAAAACTCAAACGTATCGTGCTTGTTAAGCTTATTTGTTGTAACTAGAGATATGGGAATGCGAGTAAATCGAGTTCTAAAAAACGGAGTTACAGGAGTTTGGCAAGTTGATTATTTTCGAAATTTACGAGATAAATTAATATCACCTTTATCCTATACATATGAGACACTATTCAAAATCGATTTAGCCCGGTTAACCCAAACTGCTATATCTCAAGATATGTGAGTTTGGCTTAACACGGATACGCACAAGGTAAAGGCGTTTTACTGGTCTGACGATTCGCCATGCCACGCGTCGCTGCATGTATGTGTCATCTGTTCATTAATAACGCCTTCGCTGTCATATACGCGCTATATGAGCAGTGAATCGCACAAAGAGCAAACACATGGCATCGGCTACGCGCGTAGCAGCGCTACAACAAGTTAGGTTATAATGTGAAGGATTTAAAATAAATCTTATAATAAAATGAACGCCCCTCTCCTCGTTTTAATTTTACCAACGCCATATGTGAGCGGAACCATACTCGAAGGAGATTTTCCCTACTGTTAGAGACATAGAGACACTTTCAATGATGAAAATAATATACCTATGTAGTATATAGCAGCACGAGTGGCTACTACATGATCAACACACGGTTTTATGTGTGACATCATTTTGACCTCCTGCATAACGACTCTAAAATAGAAATAGACAGTAAGTAGAAAGGACAGCAGAGCTAGGAATGGGGGAAATGTCGGAATGGGGGGCAAAATCTCGAATAAAATACATAATACCAGCCTGCGCGCCCCGCAATAATACGTATTATACGTATAGCCATAGGTTTCTACTTCCGAATTTACTCACCTCTGGTAAAGGACCTCCATTGTCAATGAGGCCTATTTATATACTAGTATAATAGCAAAAGTTTCGAGCGTCAATTTCAGGCGCTCTTACTCGGGAGTTAATTAAATTTATGACCTTACGCAAGTAGTACTTTTTTCATTACAAAAAAAAGACAGTCGGCGTCAGCGGGGTAATCACGTAACTTTTGTACTACGGTTAGATAGATTTTAATGTCAAGTTCTAAATGTCAGCGGGGTAATCACGTAACTTTTGTACTACCGTTAGATAGATTTTAATGTCAAGTTTTAAATGTCAGCGGGGTAATCACGTAACTTTTGTACTACCGTTAGATAGATTTTAATGTCAAGTTTTAAATGTCAGCGGGGTAATCACGTAACTTTTGTACTACCGTTAGATAGATTTTAATATCAAGTTTTAAATGTCAGCGGGGTAATCACGTAACTTTACATGTTTATGATGTTGACTTTACTATAACCACGAGACAAGAAATAAATTAGTTCTTAATAAACCTACTGTAGCCATTAAATATTAATACCTAAAAAATCACTATAGTAATGCGCTCAATGTGTGGCGAAACCATAAAAATAATATCAATTACAACCACTATAAGATCAGGCAAAATTGGCTAAATGACATTCGAAACTGGACAGCGAAATCTTTTATTAATACCCTAATCTTTCGCTTAATTCAGACTGCCACGTTAGAATTAGAATAATAGGACTGGGAATCCATCTAGGCAGGTCTCTGAATCACTAAATTATAGATTTACTTAATCTGACTAGATGCTATTAAGCCCTGTATACTAGATTTTCGTTTACTCGTTCTTTAACGGTAATTTGAAACGTCCCGTCGTTCGGGAAATAGTTATAGGTATTAGGTACTCTTTTCAGAAGGAGATTTTTTTTCAATAGGCGCTTAACGAGTGTTGTTACTTTGTGGAAATACTTTTTTATTCATGGACACGCTCCTTACTTTACAACCGGGAAAAAGCTAGAAGGATGGTGAGTGTTAGTGTTTATTAGATATGACAGATTCCTATCGCAATACTATAAAACACCTATATGTCGATGGGCATTCATACACAGATTTAGGATTGCGTCTTTCCTGTGACATATTTAATGTTAAGGCCATATTAAATTATAAATATTGTAGCCTAATTTAGGGGGTTGTAAGAGGTTGCGAAGTATCATGTTTCGGGTGCGGGGCAACGAGCGGCCCATAGTGGAATTTCATACAACATTGCCTTGAAAAAGGTGTTTCATAACATTCAGTACTGATTCTAATATATAATAATCTGTAAGTTTAGCAATTCGTCTAATTTGGATAAGTACAACATAATGTCCCCACTTGGAGGATACACACACTATTATTAAGTCGTGTCCAATGTATTCTACGGCGCATGATTCGAAGTGCATTTCCACCGATAAGTCCCGAACTTCGGTACGCTCCATGGTCGTGATATCTGCCTTCACGAATATGCAGGTTCCTTCTCCATGACGAGTAGGTCTTGCGTAGTGGGCTCGCAGTTCGTAGTTTAGGATGTTTACTGACGTTATCTGGTTAGGCTTTAGCCAGTGCTCAGTTAGGCATAACACATCGACGGTGTTGAGCTGTAGCTCGCATTCCAGTTTATTTGTTATTTGATGCCATATGTTCAGTTCGATGTCGCGCTTGGGATTATTTACAGACATAGAATTATTGTTGGGTACGAAAAAACTTGCTGGGTGTACCTTGTATTTTGTGATGGTTCTTTGTTTACTAAATGTATTTTTCTCAATCATGCAATGAAATATTGACGTTATCTTCGTTGTAACAGGTTGCGAAGTATCATGTTTCGGGTGCGGCGCAACGAGCGGCCAATAATAGAATTTCACACAACATTGCCCGCCTAAGCCGGTAAGGTGTATATTTTTTTACCTGACTTGAACCGGGCCCGCGCCGCGCCCCGGAGACTCCAGTACAAAAGACGATACCAGCCGCCGGCAGCTGCAGCGCGTGCATCTATAACTACTCGGCCGGCAATCCCCTATTTCGCGGCCTCTGCAGTAATGTAATATTACTGTATTTATATTTGCATAAGTAACTAGGTACATATGCCCTTCATAGGCTCATATTTATTTATCTAATTACAATCCAATTTGAATTGTACATGAATTTTACTATAGCTTTTATCCATAGCTCGTTTCAACAGTTCCAGGAGTTATCTCTTGAAACATAATTAAGGTCGTCTTCCAAAATCGCCCCTTAGCGGCTCGGCTGCATTAGGCAAATTGTATTGAAATGGAAGCTTCGGTCGCAGCAATAAAATCAATTTAATTTGTTTGAGTGTTCTACAACTCATAACTCTACGGGTGTTAGGATAAAATTCAAGTAGAGTGAGATGGAAAAGAAAGAAAATACCATTTATGATACGTTGTTATTCGTTTCGTTAAAAATTACAGGCCGGTGATAAAATAGCCTTTATAGATGAAATTAGTATACTCATCCATTTCAACTCTTCCTCGTAGTAACTTAGTTGTAAATGTACTTTTTAATAAAGTTGCTCAAAAAGTGGTACTTTATGTAGCTGTAAATCGCGCGCAAAGTTGGATTTCACGCACTAGTGCTTTTTACTTTTCCATTTTTTTTTAAACTTGGTCCAAGCCATACATCCATCCGAAGAGTTTTAGGTGCAATCAGTTTATTTATTTATATAAAACAGCATTTGGCGTCAAAACAATTCTATTTAAAACATTAAAATTGCATATTAGACAAATTAAAGGGTTATCAAATATTAAAAAATCTAAAACAGTTTTCAAAAAATTGCCTGATTGAGTAGACCAATAACCGGAAACGAGTATTATGCGTGACCTCCGATTAGAGTATTATACAAGACCGCCGCGCCGGATGAATGGACGCTTGTCTTTTTTCTCCAAACCATACATTTATTTACAAATAAATCAAATGTAAATTAATTAAATAATTGTCTTTCATGTTTAAATGTAATGAAACTACCATGTGACATAAAACATCTCCCAAAATAGTTTTTGATTTGGCTGAATGCTGACAACCATGGCACGTTGAAAAAAGTCTACAAATTAAAAGTCAAACCGCTTTTTAATTCCCGCTTCTTTCATTCATAATTTCACGAATTAATTTTGTAATGGCGTATTGTTATAATAATATTTTTTGATATGTGCGATTTATACGATTGTTGACTAAAATGTAATTATATAAACTATGCCAGATGTACGAGTAGACCAGGTACGTGCAAAGCCCACAAACAGATTTTGTTTTGTCTCTTTTAATTACTGTTTTATTTAGTTTTGTTTCTTTGTCAATTTTTCGCAACTGTATTCAAAAACGTCGTTTGATATACGTGCGGAAGTGTCATTTTCACTCGTCCCCAGTCTTGTCCTTCGCTTCACGGCTCGGGCCAAGACAACTCGGAACTCGTGCGTAGTAACAAACCTTCCGCACTTGCATCAAAATGTACTATAATGGTTGTGAACTTGAAATGTGTATTATGTACATATGCTTTCAAGGGTGCTGGGGCCATTTAGAACATGCCTAATATTGATTTATTAATTAACGACATTGACAATGTTCACAATTACTCGTGTGGAATTGTTTTGGGAGACTGTGGTTATTCCTAAGTCAGTGTTTGTATAGGACTGTTTGTTGGTCAAAATTCAATCCTATACAAAGTATTTCATGTTATAAAAAATATTCGAATGAAATTAATTATGAAAAGGCACTAAAAAGTGATAAATAACATAATTATAGACTTCATTCAGATGCCAAATATGTGTGTGACTATTTTTACTAAGTTTCATTCCATTTCGTTTAAAACTATGTACTTAATTTATTATTATATTTCCACGACCAGTTAAACCTAAATAAACCAAAGGCTTACTTATCTTAAACTACCTATTCACAGTAATGAAATAGTTTCTAAGTATATGTCTAGTTATATATCATGCAAACCTTACCAAACGCCAATTATTGTAGCCCTTGGCTTGAGCCGGGTTGTAATATTGTGCTTAATTTCATTATAACCCGCCGGGTAATAATGCGATTTTACTTTTCATAATTCTTGTTATATCCTCAAAGTCTAATTTCGGGAATCCGCACGGCGGCGGGGACGCGCTACCTCTGCGGCGCTCACCCGCGGCTGCCGCGTTCGAAACAAAAGACGACGCAGGCCGCCGGCTGCTGCAGTGCATGTTTCTAATTATTACTGAAATACTAGGAATATCATTTGGAGCCTCCTTATAAATTTCAAATTTCATTGCATTTTTTGAGAAATGACCTCAACCTGACCAGGGAAGATCTTCCTTCCTTCGTGGCCTTTGCGGTATTGAAATATAATGAGTATGGAAGCATAACCAGGGTACACCGTATAACTGTCGCTCAATCCTGGCGCCACAAATTCTAGTGCCGTAGGCGGTAGGCGGCCGTAGCTTATGCTTTCAGTGATGTTTCAGTGCCGGATCGCAATTCAGTCGACTATTGGACGTTGAGTTGCAAAGTTGTCATTGTGTCAAAGGAAAATTATAACATTTTAATGGTTTCCGGCATTGGTTTTCAATATACAAGTGTCGAACCCGTCGTCTACCCATCCCTGGGATTCGCGGGCTCATTACAAAAGAATGCTATTGTTTATTTTTTTCGCCGGTAGATGACGGGTTAACACATTTATTTAGCGCAGGAGCCACACGAATGGCAATCAAGAATATATTTCTTTTTATTGTTTAGTTATTTCAATTACAAAAATCCCATAATTTGGAGTGATGTTTGATGTTACGTAATATGTGTTTCGGAAAAAGTAGAGTGGAATATAAAAATATCTGTGTACGCTGTCAACATTAGATAATAACTTTTTAAGAGAAGCAGATCGAAGAATTGGTGTTTAAAAAACGAAGTGAAGGTTGATTTTTTGCAGGCAAGGACGTCGACGATTAAAATAGTCATAATTTTTTTCAATCACCCACAGTATCCTCGTATTATCTCGCGTCTCTTCGATAATGAGAAAGCAAATTATATCGGTCAAATAATTTCGCAGAATTGTGTTGTCCTGAAATTAATTTTTTTTTATATACCAATACGTTCTGTCATGGGTCAGGAATAAGAATGAAAATAAATTCAAACTTGTTCTATGTGTTGATTCAATTCCAACTATTGCTTACGGGCCTAAATCGAGTTTAATATTTCATAAGCATATTATAATGCTCGATTTTCGAGGTTAAAATCAAAACTAGTATTTGGTGATAGTATGAGAAGCCTATTATTTCAAGAACTGGTAGACCTAAAGTGATCTTATACCACGAGACATGATATAGTTAGAAAGGCTTAGACTGGAATGATTCGTCATCTATTTGGTAGTGAGGAACAAATGTGAAGCATAAACATGATCATGACTGGTCGCGTTAGTCCCCTGTATATAGAGGTTTCATCATTATGATGAATTTTAAGACAGTGTCCAGCAGTGGAACTACTGATTTCTTTGTTATTCATTATTTAACTATTAATATAATAAAACTGCAGATTCTAAGAAAATAGAAGATACAATTATAATAACATGGCGAGTCACGAAAGTGATTGGCCTTTGGTTGACTGATTGAATCTGTTTCTAGTTAGCTTTGGTTTTAGGGTTCCGTGCCAAAATGGTAAAAAAATCTGATTGATTATAAAATTAACACGATATTTTTGTATTTGTTCCAATGGGATTGTGGCATAATAAAGGTAAGTATCTTAAATAACATCAAGTAATAAAAAAAATCCGCACTCGTATTTAGACGGGATTGACTACATTGAAATAAAATATTTCAGTAAGAACTAAAATGGCTAAAAGCGAGTTCTGATGAATCAGATTGCGACATAGATCGCAGTACTGAAAAAAATTGGATTCGGGTGGAAGTATTTTCTTCAGTAAGTAGTGTAGTAGTTGAGATATTTGAACAATGATGAAAAGTTCATCAAGTGGAAAACATCAAACTATAAGTTGGTCAGAATGTACAATTAACTTTTGTTAATACAATTTGTTGTATTTTTGAGTTTGAGAAAAAGCACTATACATCATGCTTCGATCATAAGTGCCATCCTGGCCTCGTATTATAGCCGGTCCTCGCCTTCGTCTCGGCAGGCTAACACATAGGTACTAGTTTTTGCAGTATGTACTATTGTGATCACGAAGAGTTTTTTTTTGGAATCTGACTGTGGCTTCCCTGAATGTTTAACGCAGTGGTTCCATGTCTCAGTTGAAGCACCTCTAGGTATATATATGGCCATGTCGATTTTGAAATAATTTTATGTTTAAGTACAGAACCCTGAAATAAACAAGGAAAACTCAACTCTTTTCCTTATTTTTAATCCAGCCGTAGGAAAAACGAAACGGCAACATTTATCACGGGCGTATTAAATAAGGGTAATAATGGAATAACAAATGCGTAGCCGCCGGGCGACATGGCCATGCCTCGAATATATCGAAAATTTGCTTAGAAAACCATCTAAGTTATTTAGCTCAGTTACAGAAATGATACTTTTTTATGTTGTAATACAGTTTAAATTCGAATCTCACGCAAATGTATGGTAAGAGACTGCGTAAATTCTGATTTGTTATTCCGGGGTAACTTCACATTACCTGAAGAAATACTTCTTGAAAAATTACAACAGGGAATAGAATAAAATTACCCGCGATATTTCAGTCCGCTTATGAATATTTTTGTTGACGTAATCTTTCATGAAGCACGATGATTTTAAAATTATGGCATGGCTATCTACAGGTGGGCCTTACAAATTAAGGAACCTTTTTATACAAAAGTTACTACTAAGATTTCATCGTCTGCATAGTAATTATTTTAGTCGTACATATTTTTAACTTGTTATATAAGTATGGTACCTGTCTCAACCTGCATAATTTCAATGTACCTATAGTAATGACTTCACTGTACTTAATATTTCTTTTATTGTATATATACCTATTTTTTATCAAGAATAAAATATCTGTTACTATAAACCTAAGTAAAGTAAAAACATATTAAGTAACAAAAATAAATCTAATTACCGCTAAATTAAAAAACCTAAAATATTAATTAATTAAAATTTGACATACTAGTATGCGGAGAAAAAAACGTATGTGTGTATCATCCTCCTAATTCAAATTTGCATGTCATCTTTATGACAAAGCATGTGGGACCAAATTAATTTAACCATCCATCTATGTGTACAGTGTTTTTAAGCAAATAAATGATTTATGATTTAGCGTTTTTCTCATTTGTATCTTAAGCCGCTAACGCGCTTTTGCGTAGGCACTAGTTTTACGAAAGCGACTGCCATCTGGCCTTCCAACCCAGAAGGAAGACTAGAATTAGAATTATTTTATAACAATCCAATTCATCCTCAATTTCATTATCCTTTTTTGAACAGTAGTTTGTCAAAATTATAAGCATGGCTTGATAAATTTCAGGTTAGGTACATACTGTATACTGCTAGGTATTTAGACTGGCTGCATGCCAGGCAAAGTATTGATTTTAGTTAATTTTAGGCTCGATTTGACCTAACCAGAAGATAATTTGTGAACAGTTCACAAGCTGAGGCAGGCGGGTCAAACAACAGTGCACGTTTTTTGTATCATTCCGGTCTAATTATTTGTCTTGGTTTTTTAATGTCATAAGATACTTCAGACTGTATTATAAAAATATTCTACAAGGCATTTTGATATCTTAAATAGTTTTTGAGATAACGGGGAGTGAAAATAAAACTCACAATGGAATGATAAATATACACTGGGATGATAATAACAGTCCACGTGAATGACAATAAAAGCACACAAATGATAAATACGGACCAGAATGAAACACGAAATGTTCTCCACGTGGAATTAAAAAAAGGCTTCATAATTATAAATCCGATATCACTCCAGTGTTATTTTCATTCTAGTGGGTAAAGCCATTTTAATACACCGGAAATACCGGTATGAGAAACCTGGGATTTAAAAATATTAAAAAAATAATTAATATCGTATTATTAAACTAGTACGACTAGTTAAATCACGAATATAAAGTAAATGTTATATATCAATTTCATTCGAAACAGATAAAAAATAAAAACGATATAGTAAACTCCGGAATGATATTTTTTTGTCCCCGTATCACGGCAATGACATATTCAGATGTATTGTATAGCAGGCAAATGCAATACCACACCACACATGTTCCGTCGCTAAACGCCGCATCGTAATTGATTCTAGAAGTGCGCAGGAGGCGGGACACTTACCGAATCTAACTTAACAAATAAATCGTTGACAAGCTTGGTCAGCGGTAATGAAAAAGTTTCTCGGGACAAACATATTCTCACATAATCAAAGGATTATATACAAATGTGATGTAAAAGAAACCATATTTATTGCTTCCTATGTATATGGTGATAAAATGAAGCTAAAATATTTATATATAATCAAACATAGTTTTCGACTTTTCGTAAATAGGCGGCATTTCGTAAATAAAATCAGGTTGCGGAAAACCCACCTTAATGAAAAAATTGTGCTTAATATTTTTTTTAAATTATTAAATGAGTTATTATTTTAGTTTTAGCTAATGCCCGAAGTAGACAATAGGGATATCTTTCCAAAAAATGAAAATTTTTGCACCTGCATTTTCAGTGTTGCCAACAATATTTATCGTTTGGGAAATTGACCCAGTCATTACTTATCATACTAATTTAAAAATCTAAACCATTAGTCTTTTTTTCTACTTCTGTAGTTTTTTTGCGACTTACGCAATCATGAACTGTAACATAAATACATACTTTATTTATTCTGTAACAAGTCTATCTAGTCTATTGCCCAAAAACACACTCCTTACCCTACTTTAATGAAAAATAAAAGCAGAGTTGGATGCCACAGACTACTACAAATACTATGTTTAGTAGTCATTCTTCGGTGCGTTCAAGTGAAACTTTTAGATTAAAATCAGTGCTGCCAACTTAACGCAACTTTGCTATAATTTTTATGAATTAATTAATGCATAATATAAGTAAGTCGCGAAAAAAAGTACAAGAGTTGAAAAATATGAATCATCTTTTTTGTGTTGTTTAACAAGTTATATCTATTTTCGGATATATTTATGATTTATGATTGTTTGTGCATTTTTCTCGCCCGCGGAAGATATGTGGCTTTTACATGGGATCTGGTACACGGATCCAAGGACCCCTTAAGCACGTCAGTTTTAACAGGCTATACGTATCGTTAGCAAGGTTCATGGTAGGCCTTATTAATGAACACCTCAGTCTCGAGTCAGCGACTGATCGCTTGGCTTAGCGCGCCGCGACGGTGACTAATCTACGCGAAAACACGCGTAAACCTCGTAAGCGACTTAAAAGCACTGTACCTCTAGTATAAGTTTTTTCGAAACAAAACACAAACGAACGCGTTTGCGTTTAGTTTCAATATGTATGGCAAAAAATTATTAGTACCAAAGGCCACTAGAGGCGCTGCTCGCGTTGCCATACAAATTAAAACTAAATGCAAACGCGTTCACCTGTGTTTTGTTTCGAAAAAACTTGAGGTACTGAACTATCGTGATGGTATTGGTGTTTTGTGACTTTGAAAATATTGAAACCAAAAAATAACATAAGATTGAAATAAAATTTAACACCGAAACAAAAGAGTTCTCTGTTATTTCTTTTAGTAACTAACTCTTTTATACGAGTAGTAAATCGTTTTGTGATATGAAATTTAAGCCAAAATAGAATTACTTAGACTGCGGGTCAAACGCAGTTTGGTCTGGCTCTGGCTGGAACGGAATAATATTAATCCTAACTGGACAACAATCTGCGGGTTTACGAGTTGATTAGGTTGGGGTAATCACGTAACTTTTTGATCATATATCTATGATAGGTATATTGTAATGCCATTTTTAGTACAGAAGATGACATTTAGATCTACCTTACGCACGGTCGAAAACGTTCCGCAGTTTACTGGAAGAAACGTCCGTCGGTCGTCCACCGGCTCGATGAGTTGACGATATTAAAAAGATCACGGGTTACTGTTACCCGTGGATAAGGGTTAATTCACGTTGATAATATTAACTATTATTTGTAATGTGAATATTACTGCTTCCTGACATGTTTCACTATTATAGGTTAACGGAAAATTATATAAATACTAGGTTTTTATACCGAATCCTTTTTATATAAAACCCTCAATATTCAACAGTTTTTGAATTAATCCTTCAATAAATGCTGTAATCCGCATGAGTTATTGTTTGCAATAATTTTAACAAAAGTAAATACATACGTAACGAAAATAATGGACGATTCGGCTTGAAAACTTCATCGAGGTATATGTACGGTTGATTTTTGTAGACGTATTATTCGTCCACAAAAGCAATAGAAAACAAAGCGGGGACGGACTGCACCAGTCGATTTGCAAACTACGTTTCCATTCAATTTGCGATGTTCTATCCGTATTTGGTGGGATTTTTCATCGGCTTGTCATCCAGCGTAATCCGGACGCGGGCCATGCCGGCTTGGACAACAAAAGGATGCGCGCAGTCGTAGTGAGCCGACTTGTATTTTGATTATCATTTATATACATATTAAGAAGCTTATTTGATTTTCATGCAACATAAATCATACTGTTGCGGTTGCAACCTTTTTATAAACCTTTTTTTAGAAGACTTCTGTCATCTGCCTTTTTATTGATTTTTTTGTATTTTGTTTTACATTTTACTTGTCAAAATATATTCTCGCTTCATGGAGACGTCGTGTTTGGTTTTGCTTATTTTCCTATCGTTTCCACTCCCACTGCTATCGAAGTCTCTTTTTCATTGGTCCTTCTCCCGTGTGAAATGAACACGCGAAGTAAAACCAAGCAGCTGGCAACGCCAGCAAAAAGTGGTAAAGTGACGCGCTCGGAACCAGGAGCACCCGTCGTGGGTGGGCTCGGTCGGTCCTCAAGTCAGGACCTCGTTAAGACCGACGCCACGGTAAGGCCCGCGGCTCCCGATTTCGCTCACGCGTGTCCAGTGACCACCACCCGCGGCGATGGCACCGCTACTGCGGCCGGACGTTTTGACGTTTCTCCAAGTTGCAGGTCATCGCACGTATCAGGGTCTTCGCGGTCATCAGCCACCATAAAGGCACGCAGACTGTCCGCGGAGGCAGAGTTGGCTCGTAGAAGTTTGGAGCGAGAGCAAGAATTGTTAAATCAAGAACAGGAATTTGCACGTCAGGAGCTTGCTCGACAACGAAAAATGCTCGAACAGGTAAAGCAAGTAGAGGAATTAGAAATGCAGGCAGCCCTTGCCGCTCAAGGGGCCGAGGATCATTCTACACGGACGGTCAGTGACGTATATGCTCGAACCTCGTCTTGGGTTCGGGATGTAAACAATAACAATCGTTCGGTAGACAAAAAGTTGCCTGTCGATTCGCATCGCGCTACTGGAAACGACGTAATTATTCTTAAAGCGATTGCTGATACTGCAGCAGCAGCAAAAACTCTAGCTTCAGGTAGTAGAGCCAAAATAGAACTCCCCACATTCTTCGGGAATGGTTCGCAATGGCTACAGTTTAAACGTCAGTTCAGTAGTACTGAATCTTTTTATTCCCCCGCAGAGAACGTTGCGCGTTTACAGAACGCGCTCCGCGGGCCCGCGCGTGAGGCGGTCGCGTCGCTGCTCCATACCGCAGCAGCCCCCGAGGAGATCATGCACGCACTTGAGCGAACATTTGCGTACCCGGAAATGATAGTCTTCGGCGAGGTACAGGTTTTGAAGACGCTACCGCGGCTCGGCGTCGATCTTAAGGAAATTGGTATTTTTGCCAACAAGGTACGCAACAGCTTATCCACTATGAAATTACTTGGCCTACGAGAATATTTGCAATCACCCGAGTTATTTCATAGTATTCTAGGCAAATTTAACCCTCTAATGAAAATGAGATGGTCTGACTATGCGGCTGAAATGTCAAATCCTCTCACGTCAAAGTTGGAACTCTTATCTGATTTTCTAACACGTGAACACGAGCGTCATATTAAGTTCGCATTATTACCTGATTTAGGTCTTATTACTACACAACAAAACGGCAATTTGCCCGTTCATAAACAATTTAAACGTGAAAATATTCACACTGTGACACATGACAAAAATAAAACTAAAATAAGTGACAAAACTGAATGTGTTTATTGTAAAAAGTGCCATGATATAAAAAACTGTTCTGAATTTACAACGTTATCAGTAGAAAACAGGTGGTGCTGGTTGCGTGAACAAAAAATCTGCTACAAATGTCTTAAGCGTAATTCACATCAGTGGAAATTGTGTAAAGTTAACCCTTGTTGTGTCGACGGCTGTACTTTTAGACACCATCCCCTTTTACACAGCAGGCAGGATGCGTTTACATCACCGCAAACACAAATTGCACAAGCGTTTCATAATACAGTGTGTACAACTGTGCCCAACCATACAGGGTGTAAAACACAACTAGACAATACAGAGTGTAAAGCACCGTTGGTCAAAACTGTGTTCGATAATAATAGGTGTGCCATTGCGGCTGAAACTGATGTCCAACTAGCGTCGTGCTCCTCGCCAGCTACACAAAAACTGTCAAAAGAAAATGTGATGGTTTCTAACACAGGTATTTTGAGTGACAATGTTGCAACATTAACCAAAACACATTCATACAACACATTATTAAAAGTGGTACCAGTTATTGTGTCCGGGCCAGCTGGCAGTTATGAGACCTTCGCACTCCTAGACGACGGCAGTACAGCGTCGATTATTGACTCTAACGTCGCCGCTCGTGTAGGGGTGTCAGGGCCTGAAGAGCTTATAACTGTCAACGCTGTAGGTGGCTTACATAAAACTACAAAGATTTCTTATGTTGATTTTTACATACAGGGAAAGCATGAACGTAACAGGTTTTTAGTCAATCGTGCCAGGGCGATGCCCTCACTCAGTTTGAGCTCGCAAACATTGTCTAAGGAGACCGTGCAGTCTTACGATTACTTAAGTGACTTAACCGATTATCTGACATATACTAACGCTACACCAACCGTACTTATTGGTGCTGAGCACTGGCATCTGTCAATATCTCGTGATGTCCGTGCAGGTAAGCGTAATGAGCCTGTAGCTTGTCAAACTTGGCTAGGTTGGACATTGTATGGAGTGGCTTCTGGTAAAACTAAACCAGTTGAGTTTGTCAATCACTGTCAACTTGACAACATTCAACTAACTGAACATGAGCGTTTAGAACTTCTCATAAAAGAACATTATAAATTGGACTCGCTAGGTATTTGTAAACGTGATAACCTACATAGTAAACTGGATGCTCGAGCTGTTGAGATTTTAAACAACACTACCACACGGTTGCCAACTGGCAGGTATCAGGTAGGACTACCATGGCGTGACAACATTAAGTGCGTTCCCGACAGCTATCCTCAAGCTCTATCACGCTTTCTGAGTCTAGAGAGACGTATGCTTAGAGAGCCCGATTTTGCAGAGGCGTACAAAAGGTTTATTGACAATATGATAACTAAAGGTTATGCTGAGGAGTGTGATCCTGCCACATACTATGGACATTCTACCAATACTAGGAACTTTACTGAATCTATCGACAGTGAATACAATTTAGGCAATGGTTCAAACAAAAATTACACTTCGTCAGGTAGCGTTTACAATACTAATGGAACAGTCAGTGCGAATAAAGTGCAACCAAAATATAATGACCAAATGTCAACTACATACACTGATAAAATAAACATAAAAACAACTTCTAATACAACTGAAAGTGACACCAATACAAGAGTAAGATGGTACTTGCCACATTTTGGCGTTTATCATCCACAGAAACGTAAACTTCGCGTAGTGCACGATGCTGCAGCGTCAAATCAGGGCATTTCTTTAAATGCGCTGCTTCTTCAAGGGCCTAATCTTTTAGAAAATTTATTAGGCATTCTTTGGCGTTTTAGAGAGGGCGCTGTTGCAGTGACAGCTGATATTAAAGAGATGTTTCCCCAAATACGGATTCGTGAACAGGATAGGGACGCATTACGTTTTCTGTGGCGTGACGTAGGGTCTAAGAACACCACGCCTCTGAAAGAATACCGAATGACAGCTGTCATTTTTGGAGCATCATCCAGCCCATTTACTGCGCTGTACATAAAAAATAAAAATGCTAGGTCACATAAGGATTTGTATCCCAAAGCTGCCAATGCAAGTATCCACAGCTCCTATATGGACGACTTTTTGGACAGTCTTGATGATGTATCTGAGGCTGCCCAGTTAGCATCCGATGTTGTGACTATCCACCGCAACGCCTGTTTCGAAATGTGTGGTTGGATTTCTATCAATCAGGAGGCGTTGCGCCTTGTACCTGCTGAGTTACGCGCCACAAAGCCCGCTGAAGTGTCGCTTGGTAGTGAGTCAAGTAACGTCAGAGCTTTAGGTGTTTCATGGGATCCTATTTCGGATACTATTGGTTTTAGGACTGGTCTAGAAGGGCTAAAGTTACAAGGTGTTTTCACTAAGCGTAGAGTTTTATCCCACCTTATGAAAGTGTACGACCCTCTAGGTTTGCTTGGCCCCATAGTGGTCAAAGGTCGTATACTGCTTCAGGAGGCATGGAGATCAAACATCGACTGGGATACAGCTTTCCCACCTTCACAGGTTTCGAGGTGGAACGAATGGTTTAAGGAGCTGTCAGATATTTCTAATATTAGAATCCCACGTTGGTACGCTAAAGTGAACGGCGAGCCTCTGCACAGAGAGCTACACATTTTTTCAGATGCGAGCGAACTTGCCTATGCGACTGTAGCTTATTGGCGTTTCCTGTATGCAGATGGTACAGTCAAGCTCGCTCTTATAGCTAGTAAAGCAAGAGTGTCACCATTGAAACCCACTTCAATCCCACGCTTAGAATTGCAGGGTGCTTTAATAGCTTCACGTCTTGCTGCTACAATTAAGGAATCACACAAGAAAAAACCTATCCGAACATTCTTTTGGACGGATTCGAGAACTGTCCTTAGTTGGCTAAGAAGCGACGCACGCACGTTCAAACCCTTTGTGGCCCATAGAGTCGGGGAAATAACTGAAAATTCCTGCGTTCAAGACTGGAGATGGGTCCCAACCGACTTGAACGTTGCGGACGACGCCACTCGAATAAAACCACTTCACCTTAACCCTAACCACCGATGGTTCACCGGCCCATCATTTCTTCTGGACCCTCCAGAATATTGGCCCGTGGAACCAGCTGGCCAGCCTCCAGTTCATGAAGAGCATAAGCAAGCTCCTGGACTTGTGGTTGGGCATCTGGTTGTCACCGCGGATTTCAGTCGTTTCAGTGACTGGTTGCGTTTACTCCGTGCCACTGCTCGTGTTTTGCAGGCTATTTCTAAATTTCGTTCGGTTTTGGACCGCGTTAGACGCACTAATACTCCTAACACCGATGTTAGAGTTCGTCAATATACAAACGCGCCTACGTCCACCACTCTATTACCCCTGACAGCGGAATTGATCGAAGCCGCAGAAAGGCACGTCTTGCAGAAAATACAGTCCGAAACATTTGGAGATGAAATTCAGCGGATCAAAAAAGGAGAGTTGTTGCCGAAGAGTAGTCGCTTGGCAAAGCTATCACCCAAGATGGGAACTGACAATTTGCTACGTTTAGTCGGCAGGATTGAGGCTGTAGAAGATGTCGGTACTGAAGTCAAATCGCCCATACTGTTAGATGGTCATCACCCAGTCGTGCGCCTCTTGGTTCTTTTTTACCATCGCAAAGCTGGACATGCGAACAATGAGATGGTCGTCAATGAGCTCAGACAAAAATACTGGCTTCTTCCCTTGCGCAGCACCGTACGAGGCGTCACCAGCAAATGCTTGTTTTGTCGGATCAGAAAGTCCAAACCGATGAATCCAATGACTGGAAACCTTCCTCCACAGCGGCTTGCTCACCATCGCCGTCCATTTACTTACACTGGATTGGATTATTTTGGCGCAATAAATACCACGATCGGTCGCAAACAGGAGAAACGATACGTAGCCCTGTACACCTGCTTAACATCCAGAGCTGTTCATTTAGAACTAGTGCATTCCCTCTCTGCTGATTCAGCAATCATGAGCTTACGTCGATTCATCGCAAGGAGAGGTGCTCCGGACACAATATTCTCCGACAACGGTACTTGTTTCGTTGGCGCTGACCGAATCTTGCGAGAGTTCTACCAAACAGGGGTGAATGATTTTGCAGCCAGTCGAGGGATCAAGTGGAGCTTTATTCCCCCCGCCGCTCCTTTCTTCGGTGGATGCTGGGAACGGCTAGTTCGCACCGTTAAAGTTGCACTGAATGCCACTCTTCGCGAAAGGGCGCCTAACCCAGAAGTGCTTGTGACCCTCCTACTAGAAGCCGAGGCCATTGTGAACTCTCGCCCCCTAAGTCACGTTTCAGTAAGTCATGATGACCAGGAGACTTTGACACCTTTTCATTTTTTGATCGGCTCCTCCTCCAACCAGGTCCTTCCCGCAACCTTAAATGATCGAGATCTCCTTCGAAGAGCGGACTGGAGGAAGGCCTTGAGATTAGCTGACCATTTTTGGAATCGTTGGGTGAAAGAGATCCTACCGACCATGCAGCCACGACAAACTGGCGAAAATAGAGAACGCGACTTAAACATCGGCGATCTAGTGCTCATCGTGGATGAGAATCTACCAAGAGGAACATGGCCACGAGGCCGAGTTACTGCTACCTTCCCTGGCCGCGACGGCGTAGTCAGAGTGGTGGACGTAGCCACACAAGGTGGCCTTCTTCGTCGGCCCTCTAAGAAGTTAGTCAGGTTAGACGCGTAAGGCTTCAACCTATTGGCTAACCTGGTTAGTTTGTGTGCTTTCGCACACAAGGGGCCGGGATGTTGCGGTTGCAACCTTTTTATAAACCTTTTTTTAGAAGACTTCTGTCATCTGCCTTTTTATTGATTTTTTTGTATTTTGTTTTACATTTTACTTGTCAAAATATATTCTCGCTTCATGGAGACGTCGTGTTTGGTTTTGCTTATTTTCCTATCGTTTCCACTCCCACTGCTATCGAAGTCTCTTTTTCACATACGTTACATGAAAATATATGTAACTGGAGCAAAAAGTTAATAGGAATATCTACAGTTATTCTCTAACAGGTCTGTCACCGTAAATTCGTGATTAATCGATGTTAAGGCGACGCGGTGGGCAAGCGCGCTTCATACAAACTTTGTGCAACTTATTTCTTCGTTTGTGTTTGCAACGGTGTCCCCTTGTTTTGCAGACAGAAATTTCATATAATTTTGTTTTGCAGAAAATGTTTCAAATAATATTTGGTTCTTGTATTTTTATTTCAACTATTATTGTTCCAATGACTATTTACTTGAATGAAACATATTTCACAGAAACACAATTCAATGAATTTTGTAATATCATTTTTTTATTAAACAAACTTATCAAACAGTAGAATTATGTTTGGTGTTTCACTGTTTCACAGACAGAAAATTCATAGAATTTCGTTTTACAGAAACTTATATTAAATAATATTTGGTTATAGTATTTTTATTTAGAAAATGATTGTATCAGCGCTTATTCATTTCACAGAAACATATTTTGCTGAAACATAATTCAACCAATTAAAAAAAAAATTATCAAACAGTAGAATTCTGTTTTAACGAACATTGTTTGATCGGTGTTTTTTTCTATGGTATTTCAAATACATCAACACATAATAACTATGGGTACATATAAAAATATAATACCTATCATAATATCTATATATAGTAGAGGTTATAAAGAAAAGACCTGTTGGGGCAAAACCGACTCTAACGCGGATAGGTTAGAAGATTAAGACGGGAGCTGAAGCGAAGCGAAGCTCCCGTCTTAATCTTCGAGGTTATTTTTTTATAAAAGCCCAGAAAGACGGCCAATTCTTGGCAGAATCGACTCTAAGGCGGATAGGTTAGAAGATTAAGACAGTTCAGTTTTACTAGAATTTTTAACCGCATTGTTGTTGTGAACGCAGTGTTGTAATTTTATAGGAGGGTATGAATTTTGTCAAAGGCATGAATTGGAATGTTTAGAAACTGCAACTCAATAAGATGTTTTACTGCGTAATGAGTTTTATATTAACTAAATAACATAAGGTCAAAGAATATCGTAATGAATATTGAAACATGAAATTTTCTTTGTAATAAAAAACTACGATAAAAATTTTTGCAAAGTAATTATTTTACGAACTGGTTATTCTACGAAATGATAATATGAGATTTATTTTATGAGAAACAAAACTCTATAAAACTATTGTCTTGATAATAATTTTTACGTAAACTAAATAATATAAGAAAAATTAATATTTCATTTGTAGTTCTATGATATGAATATCGAAATATTAAAAAATATTGATATCGAAAATCATTGATTTGAGTTTCTACAAAGTAAGTGTTCGGCGTAAAGATAATTCTGTGAAATGACAATATGAAAAACATTATCTACGAAACGAAATTCTTTAAAAATGTTGTCTATAAAACAGTGTACAACCGTTTGCAATACAGTTATGATTTTTGACCAGTATGATTATTTTTCTGTTAGTCATAAACTGGAGAAATTTTCTATTTTTTTAATTTTTATATTATTGTTTAGATTTTCATTTTTTTTCTTCAGGTTCTTTGTATATCCTATATTTACAAGCAAAAAAATAGTAACATTCGGGAGTACCAAAACCGACGAATAAAACTTGCACAGAGTTTGTATGGAGAAGGCCCTGCCCTGCCCTGCGCCTATATACGTCTAATAATTTATACGTGGTTCTGTAAGTGGCAATAATGTGTTATTATTTAATTAACAGCCACAACCAGAGAAACGCTAGAAGGCTTTAAATATGTATATAACTTTTGGTCCATGGGGTTCCAGCGCGCACAAGTTACTTACTGAAGTCGCGAAGCGTTTGGTTGATGTAACTGGTGACCGAAGAGCTGGCGACTTCCTCGCACAACGTATCAGCAGCAGCATTGCGATACAGCAAGCAAATGCCGCCAGCATCCTCGGTATAATGCCCCAAGGGCCTGTTCAGAATCGTTTAAAAACTAAAACGTTTTTAATCCTTTTTCTTGAATCAAAATTGAATTCAATAATTCATATAAAAATAACCCAATTCATTGTATGTAATAAATTCATCTTATAATTCTTTCAACATACTTGCCTATTTTTTAAATAAAATATTCAATGTAATATTAAATTCATAACCAGTCGAGCTAATATGAACAATTTTCATATGGCAATGTTAGATTTCAAAATTTACTTACGTTAATAACTTACGGTTGTTCAGCAATTCCTAAAGACTGTTACACTCACTTTTCTGTATATTTTTCTATTTTGCATTACACCAGCTCCTAAATCTACAGTTCACTATTTTTACTTACCACTACGGACCTGCGAAGAGTTTACAGGTCTGTTTTAGATTTATGTTAGTTTTAATATTATTTAAGTTATTGTTATTTAGCTATTATTACCGCTTGTAAATCAAGAAATGTATTTATGAACAATAAAAAATGTGTATTTATTATTTTATTTTGGACAAAAATATTGTACTTAACTATACAGCCAGAGGGCAATAACTACCATAAATAAATAAAGTGAATAAATCGTCAGATTCAATAGTTTCTTTCCTGAAATAAACAGAAGTATAACGGTTAGTTGTCTATTTACAAATTACTTACCGTGATAGAAAACATATTTTACATGATGGTGATTTTATATGCTCTGTTGTTGTTGACTTGCCAAGGAAAGAAGAAATAGGTAGTTTTATTACGTTCCTGAACAAACATTTATTTGGTAAAAATAACTGTAGGCTGTAGGCGATTGAATAAAAACGGCACTGATACGAATCTGATGAATGCTAATCTAATCTAATTTAAAATTAATCCGCAAGATGAAAAGCCCGCTCGAGGGCTCGACAGGAACTCGAGGCGGAATTGAGATGTTTTGGGTTGTCGTAAATTTCATTTGGGACAATGTTGCCGCAGAGAGCATTTAATAGGAGTAGCTCTCTGGTTAGTACTATATTATTGTAACTGAGTGGAACTGATCTGTTTGTGTTCGTAGTTTATGAAGCTACAAAGCTTTTAAAATTTAAGCGTATAAAGTGTTTAATTTTGATTAATTCCAGAAACGATAGTGCACACTACTAATACAAATACAAAAAGAAATAAACGCAAAAATAAGACTCGAACTAAACTTTTTTATTTAACTAAAAGTCATATTCCTATAGTCCAAACAAATTCTAATTTTCATCGCATAGTGTAACACGCAACCTTGGCGGACGTGAAAGTGAGTGCCAGAAACACATTGTTATCAAATTTGAACGTAAAACTTGAGTCTAATTGACTCTCTAAACGGTGGTTCAATTCCACGGCTAATAACGATTGAACACTATACTCTTCACATATAAGGATGCAGTGTCAAAGGTTGCATTATAAAATATACCAACAGATACCAAACTTACGTTTAATACGTGCAATATGGCACAAGCATAACTTTAATCCCATACCGAGTGAAACGTACCCTTACTCGCGACTATGTCATTTTATGATCCCATAAAGGCAATGGGAACTTACCAAGTATTCACATATTCGCAGTATATATGTCGCCGGCGGCGCACTGATAAAGATTTATGGCTCAATAATACTTTATTTTTCTCAGATTCAAGGATATTAAATTTTACGATTGGTGGTTATTATTTGAGTAATAATGCTGCGATAACCCGCGTGGTGATAAAATGGTATAAATCACTACTGGAGCACGCTTAAAGCGAGGAAAATCGGATAAGGCTGCGTTTTCACGGAAGCTAAACTAATCTGTGTTGTGACCGTCAGCCAACACAGTTTAGTTTAGTTACCGTTTCCTAGTTAACTTTCATACTTTAGATTACCGTAGCATCAGTGCTACATTAAATACATAGCAGAACTGTTTAGGTAACATACATTATTTTTGCACATTTATGTTACCCTATTAAATATCAGGGAGTCTATGATGGTCGCGCGATGGCGTGATAAACGACAAGATAAAGCATCTGTCACTTTCTGATACGACTCGATAGAACGTGACGATGCTTCATCTTGTCGTTTATCATGATTTGGTGCTAATAATAAAACGGGGCCTGGTAACTTTGACTTGTAGAAGTAAACGCAAACAAAAAGTATGAATGTTATTAGCAGAAATATTTTATCCAATAATTATATATATATAAGTTACGACTTATTTTATTCCGACATTAGGTACAAAAGCATTCTACTAAATATGTCAGCCAAGGCCGACACCCTTTTAACCATCTAGCTGGGTCGATTTGCTATAAAAACATAATGCGATTTCATTCTCGATGAGTAAAACCATGCTGTTCGTAAGAATACAGATTGAGCGATTAGTGCCTACTTAAGATAAACAAACAGTCACTACAAAAAGGCTTAAGTAGATTTTCTTATATAAAGGTTTACAATATGTGTGACCGACACCGTTCACCACTTATTTGAATGAATTTCAACAGCGACTAATTTTGTGTAGCCAGAACGAGGGGGCTACTTATCCGCAACAGTAGGTATTATATTAAAAAATATCATAATGATAAATTTATTTTTGGTTCTAGCAATACTTTATTCAGGTACCTATGTAAAATTTGATAGATTATCGATAGGGAAAAAATGACTAAAATTATGTTTCTTCCAAGTGCGTGTGAGGCTACTACTGCTCAACCCATCCACGGTACCGCAACTGACTTTCACGGGGCTTCAAGATACAACTGACGAAATTTGAACTAAAAGCAGACAGATGATTATATTGATTATATGATAGGCTTACATATCACTATTAGATATTTTACTCATATCTTTAACTAGGAATGGTTCCAGAACCAATCTAAAACACTGATTTTCAAGAAGAATTCTCACTCTAATAACACACTTAGTTTCAATTGGGTTCAACTGTTCGAATTCAGTTGCGTGTGAAATTACTAGTGCTAATTTATTGCTCAGCTCTCGCACTTTCAGTCGCGGAAGCGTTTTTATTGGCTGCGGGGATTAAAGAATTGATGGTGTTGACTTTTGTTGGTGATTATACAACAATGAATCTGTGTCGGTGCCAGTAGCTATTACACAGGTAAGAAACTATATAATATTTTGAATTTAATATCTTGATTATTAATAATTTGGTGAAATCAATAAGAGTCATAGCATCATAACTCATAAGACAAAGCCTGTGACATACATGTATATATATATATATATATATATATATATATATATATTTATCTGTTTAGTTACTTGTTACATTTAATTCCCGGTTCACTCCATGAAAATTTGTTTCCGATCTAAAATATTCGAAGTTTGTTCTCTTTGTTGTTTAGTCGTTGACATTTCCTTCAATTTATATCTACGAAGTAGCTGTATTTTCAAAAATATTGAAATGACTGAACGATTTCGGCGTCATAGTGTAGTATATCTCAGACCACGTGATAATGGTTGGATAATAAGCCATATCACCAATACTGCCCTACTAAATAAAAGTGTACTACTAAATAATAAGAAACCATTAGGAATTAGGAATTGTACTATTATAGTATGTGATGCAACTGGTGTATAAGAAGGATATAAAAAGGCGAGTGGTGTGGGTTGCGATGTGAGCCTTGGTGAACATCGCAAGTAAAGACACAACTCGCCTTTTTATACCAGTTATACACCGTTGCATACAATACTTTTTCTACGACTTATTTCAAATAAAAAGTAAGTATTTTTCAGAATTTTCATGCGCCATATTTCCCCTTAGTAATTATGTAACTTACCTACGCAATTTCTTCAGTAATGCTATAACTTCTTCATGGATTTTTAAAAGAATCAACGTACCTACACAATTTCTTCATGAACACAAAAAAGTCGTTTTATTTAAGTAATATACAATACAATACAAATACTCTTTATGCACACCTCAATTTAAGGACATAATCATTTATCAGCTTGAATGTTTTCGTTTTCAATTAAGAATCTGGTGGGAAATCAAAAATATTTTTTTAATTTGCTAGACTTGGCACCCGACCTAAACTGAATTCAAATCCGGATCGAATTTTAACTGTTTCGTTTTCATAAATATATCCGAAAATAGATAAAACTTGTTAAACAACACAAAAATGATGATAAATGTATGTATTCATATTAGTAAATAATATATTATGCATTAATTAATTCATAAAAATTATAGCGAAGTTGCCTTAAGTTGGCAGCACTGATTTTAATCATAAAAGTTTCACTTGAACGCACCGAAGAATGACTACTAAACATAGTATTTGTAGTAGTCTGTGGCATCCAACTCTGCTTTTATTTTTCATTAAAGTAGGGTAAAGAGTGTGTTTTTGGGCAATAGACTAGATAGACTTTTTACAGAATAAATAAAGTATGTATTTATGTTACAGTTCATGATTGCGTAAGTCGCGAAAAACAGTACAGGAGTAGAAAAACTATATTAAATGTTTAAGAAAAGGATGATGGAATTAATATGAAAACAATGTTACTGTAATATTAACGTATATTTAAAAAATAATATGCAAGTGTTTTAAATGTATTTTTTTAATTTAATTTGATTTCTTAATAAATTGGTAAAGCAGGAACATCTCATTCAATTACTATTCTATTATTGTTATTTTGAATTTGTAGGCCGAAAGGCAAAACATGACAGACATTATTCTAAACCTATGAGCATTATGTAATATTACACGTTTGACAAAAAATTGTCTCTTAGTTCAGACAGTAAACAAACAGACACCTTATAAAAGCATAGATACCTCAATAGCCAATAATCAGTGATCGTAGATTTTCAACACAATTGGTGCAATGACGTCACAATGACATACGAATGTGACCGGGGGTTGCCGAAGTGTATAGTATGACTGACTTTTAAAATAATGTAAATATTATGTTGTCGTTGAAAATGAAACTCTACATCAAATAAGGATTTACTGGAACGCGTTAAATATTTGATCATATAATAAATTAACCTTTCAAATCATTACGCATATTGGACTTTACATGCACTAAGAATATTTTCTGTATTTTCGATTCTTTTTACGGTATTTAATACAGTCTTTAAAAAAATATACAAGCAGTACAGAATATAAAACTTAAAAGTAGAGATAGATAACAGGCGGTGTTCAAGACGAGACTTGAATCGGGGTTTTTGGGATTTTTTTATTTAATTATCATCCATCTCTGCACTGTAACTTAGTTCTAAATGACTTTGATTTTATTTGAGTTTTGGTTCAATAAATTTAATACATATTTGGCACTACTGTCACAGCACTACCCTAAGCACTGCACCAAAAATGCTCGGAAATCTACGATACCTGCCAATAATACACCAAACATAGATACATATAACTTAATAATTGACACCTGTTCCACCTTTACTATTATCACAAAGACTGAGATTGTCAAAAATTGGGTCAGTGTTGAGTACTGGGGCATAAGAAAAATCTCATTATTATGCAATGCGTCTCATTAATGTAGGCATAATTTACTTAATTTTTATCGGTCTCATCGTCATTTTTAATCTTTGTCATAATTAGTAGGTCATACTAAAAATTTCCAACGGGTAAAAGCGATAAAGTATTAATACCTAAGTGTCCGGCTAAATAAGTTGGACTGTAGGTGACGTCTATTCAAATATGTTTGTGCGACTGTAACTATGAATTTTAACAGTAGCAGTTAATAATTAATCGTGTCGCAGCCGAGGGCCGGTTCGTGGACTGTTTTAGCTCCAACTGTCTAGAACAATCCACTTCTATGTATTTCTAGATCTTTTATTATTAAAACATATTAATATAACTATATTAATAAAATGTTTATGCAATTACGGAATTAACCAAAACCATTTTAAATAAATTATTAAAATAATTATCTTATTAGGGTTCCGTACCAAAAAAAAGAACCCTTATGGTCTCACTTTGTCTGTCTGTCTGTCTATCTGTCACATCTCAAGTAACCTGTAATATCTCAAGACCTACTTAAGCTATCGATTTGAAATTTGGAAGTTATAAAGAAGGGTAACCTAAATGTATAGAACATAATTATTTTTGTTTTATGTTTTTCCTGTGAATAAAATTTATTATCTAAATGAAAATTTGAAAGTCTTGTGAATAAGTCAAGTGGGGTGTCATATGAAAGGGCTTGATTTGCACATTCTGAAAGATTTTTTTATTTTATTTTTAAATTGTCATTTTCGATTTATGAGGGAAAATATGAATAAAAATACCGTTCCCCCCTTTATTTCCGAAGTTTACCAAGGAAAAGATATGAAATTATTACATAAAATTTATATCAATTAATATTTAACAGGAAAAATGTAACTATAACTCTATCTAGTTTTTCTTTTTTTATCATCAAAAAATATTTCTATACTAAAAGCCGTGGTTTCCCGGCGAAAAAAATAAACAATAGTATTCTTTTGTAATGAGCCCGGGGATCCCAGGGACCTGTAGACGACCGGTTAAGTACCTTTGCATGTATTTTTGTTTTATAAATTCTTACGAGATGCTAAAACTACCTTCTTTCAAATAAACAAAATTGAAATCGGTTAACGTGATAATGAATTGTCCTTGAAAAACCACCATACATAATAAGTTATTCAGTCGCTCAAATTTGTATTAAAATGGGCGATAGATGGCGCTGTACCCATGACGTTCAATTTCTACACCATGTTGTTGAGATTATCCTGAATTAATAGGGTCGGTACCGGAACCGGTATACATCTGTGTACAAAAACCCTCGGTGCGAGAGTCGGTCTCGCACTTGACCGGTTTTTTTTAATTTCGTGGTCTGACTTCCATCACAGTCTTAGTTGTATTTTCTCATACTGTATTAAATAAATAGTGGAATCAGGATTGTGCAATTTTTAACTCGACCCTTATATTTCACTGAAAAATTGTTCAGAAGTATAATAATAGGCGAAATAATATATTGGTGATACTAACGAGTTTTACAAGATTCTCTATTTATAATATTTCAAACAGTTTTCACTTTGTTGTCAAGCACAAAGTTTGTTGTCAACACTTTAAATTTTGAACTAATATAATTTGCTTTAGCAGTAAAATACACTGTCTAGGACGTTCTTGAGTACCTAATTCTTGACAAAGTCCAGGAGATCACTGTTGTTCTTGTTCACTTCCCTCTCACCATAAAGTTCATAAAGCCTATTTCTACTTCTATGTATGCCTACAGACAGTAGCCCAATCATTAAACTTTATATTAGTATTTTTATTTTTTGACCTAGAAATAGTTATCACTGCAAACTCACTATAAAGTCATATTTAACTTCTTTCAGGTTGGAATGAAAAGTGTAGAGTGGGTGAATTACAACAATGACAAACAATGACAAAAAAAAAAAAAAAAAAAAAATTACTCACACCTCAAATTCGGTTGAAACCGCTCAACCAATCTCACTGGCGCGCAGCAAACTCCGAGTAATCAAGTGTTCCAAACCACACGCGTGGTCGTGTCGGAGGTTTTCCCCAGACTACTCTGGATACTGATTTCTTTTGTGGAAGTGAAAAAAAACAATGTAGTCCCGCCTTTAAGATTTCTACTCTTACAATTCCGAATAGAACAGCCTACCATTTGAAAATCTGGCCTACATCAACCCTTATTAGCAACGGCACCGCAAAAAAGTTTGGCAATTACTGCTTACACTGACACCGACCGAGAGCGAAATATGCAATTCAGTACATCCGAGCGAGAACGCGGTTAACGTCAAAGTGGCTGACGTGACGCTCGTATATGTGAGTAGCAGTGTTGCCAGTGGTGTATTATGATACTACCTGACTTCCATGTATTCTGTGAGTATTTTATTAAAGTATTAAGTACATTCATATTTATGTAACTTGACCTATTTTATGTGTTAAACAAGTAAATGCCAATGGTAATGCGTAAAAAAATCATTTTGCATGATAACGGCAGATTTTTTCCTTTATTATCTGTATTGTTACTATAAAGTGGCAACTCGACCTCGAGTCACGAACGATCCTGATTGTCAGACCTTGTTTTCTTAGCACATGCCTTTCACTGTACTCTTATGAAATTGGCCAATCACGTGTCGCCGTTACTGTAATCTTATGAAATTGACCAATCACGTGACGCCGCGGACATAGCACAAAAGACATTAACGAGCGCCCGTCCCATGTGCCTAACCTTCAATTCCGCAGGACTAGTTTGTTTAATTGTTTCGGTTTGTTTAATTAATTTCCGTTGACTCGTAAAACAATAGTGTATGCAATAGTTATATAAATAGCTTACATTATATCACAATTGCAAAGACTACTATTATAACAGGGTATGCTCGTATTTTCTCGCAATTATAACACAGCAGACTTTAATTGAAGACTTATATTCCTTTATTAATCGTGGCTAACAACACGTGGACAACGGACGAAGTTTGCGCGCTATTACGGAGCAGTTCACCGTGAAACAGGACGGTGTAAACAGGGCTTTAGAATGTACTAATACAGAATAAAAATAACTAGAAATATTTACGTTATTGTTAGACTTCCTAGCGAAAGAATGTAGACGTTTTTTTGAACTGTCTCTAACACATAAATTTACTTAATATCGGTGTTATAACTAAAACGTGTTATTTCCGGAAGTGTATCTGAATAGGTGAAGCTATCTGCCCCAAACAGTCAAAAGACACAGGTTGAATGCCTGCTATCTAAATTCAAATTATTGTAATCGTTCCATCTTTGTAATATCAGAATCCACAATACTATGAAAACCGTGGTGGTAATAACACCATACTTGTCATAAATACTATTCCATACTATACGGTTCTTAAGGCTAAATTAGAAAATGTCATAAAAAAGGAAAGGGCTTCTTGTGAAAATCTCCAAAACATGTTAATCCAATACATCATAATTCTATAGGCCTTCCCTCTCTTAAATTTTCTAAACTACTGGTCCCAAAAATTTTGTTAAACGAATACAGAAAATAGTTATTTATCTATCAATTAATTAACAAGGGCGTACTCCTATAGATTACAGGAAAACCTGTAGGAATACTATTGTACCATTTTCAGGTAACATCCAGCATCCCTACATCCCGGCGGCCGAGCATCGTGTCTGTCGGGTAATTGATGACATGCAATAATTCATCGTTTGTGTGAAGTCTCACGCTCGCAGGCTGCCCACCGCCCGCGTGCCCGATGAGCGTATGAACACAAAGGTATTTTATGAGTTATGGCCGTCTGCTATTAGTTCCGTTTCGTTGTTTCCGCAGGTTTTTGGGATTGTTTCTTGCGTTTGATCGTGTTACGTGTTATGGTACTGACATGTGATATCAAACATTTTGGATGTATAGTGAGTTGACAGCCCGTTAAGTCGGCTCGAAAGAAATGTATTTTGGATTTCATAACAATACAGTAAGGTGAAAAAATGTATCATGAGAGTCTCTTTAGTGTGGACTGAACTGCAGTACTGTAAAACAGTGCTGGTATAGTGTAAAATTTACCATAAAGTTAGAACACTATTTATTGTATTTAATTTAGTTACCTATACGTTATGGCTAAAACGGTGAAAAGTTGAGTGAGCTTTTAGGTGTAGTCACTTGTTCGTTTTGTTTCTTACTAACTTTACATAGGTATCTACAGACTTGTACAAACTTATTACTGTTATAGATATAGGTTTAAATTTGTTTGTTAGATGACAGATATATTTATGGCATGGAGGCATCGACGGAGCAGAAGTACTTAGTACGTTTTAGAGTTAACGTTATCCGTCCGACGCCTTTGCAGTGTTTATACTTATTTTCTTTTAAAAAATCAGTTCAATTAAAATATTAAAGGTAACTGAATGGAACGACATACATGAGATCAAAACTTTTAATCAAAAGTAAGATAGAAGGTAAAGTAAGATAATTTATTATTTATTTATTTATATATGTATATATTATTATTATTATACATATTTCTGTGAACTTTCAGTATCACTTACGAGTATAGCCTCTTCCCAATATACATACATACTAATTAACTCATTCAATTTAATGAAACATACAGCAATGCATACTTTATAAATACCTATATATTTTTTTGGTTAATTTTAGAGTTATAAATGTAATAACTGGGAGTGATGTGTGTAACTGGAAAGGATGAGCGAGAGAACATTAAGCCAAGAATTGACAACCAAATTTATTTGAGTATTTTTTAATTTCGTAATGTAAATGAAACCTATTCATAACTTGAAGTTGTGACAATTTTACATAGAGAACAATATATTACGTTTCAGGCCTTATATTCCGAACTGCGTATCGTGCCATCCCTTTCACTTTCGTGTTATACACTATATGAGTGAAAGGGACAGCACGATACGAAGTTCGGATTTCGAAGTTCGGAGTAGTCCCTCAGTATTGAATTCATTTCACCAAGCTTTGCCATGTTACTGTTGCCATTACATACAGAAGCAAAAAGCTCACAAATATCTAAATACAAACTCATTGTCAAATGTTTGAATAATGGCGGCTGTACCCCGTACAACAGTGTGAAAATGCATTCTAATGACTGTTTAGTTTGCGTTTCGCGTCAGTCATGAGTCAGTGTGCACGGTAAATAATGCAGCATTGCAGTCGCCATGCCCTCCGAAAAGTGTAAATCAGCATCAAACAGCAGGCCGGCTCTCACTTTTGATACCTAATGAAATCATGAATAAGGTTCAAATTAAAACTAACATGCTGTTTTACTTATTTCACTTTTGTTGACATTATAACGGGACTTTCGACACGCAAAATTTTGACCCTGCAATAGCGACAGAATAGAGGGATTAGATTACTTCTTAACCGACTTCAAAAAAAGGAGGAGAGGTTCTCAATTCGATTGTATGTTGTTTTTTAGGGTGCCGTACCCAAGGATCCAAACGGAACCCTATTGCTGTCACTCACGCGTTCGTCCGTCCGTCGGTCGCCTCACACAAAATTTTATTACGAAGACTTTTTTAACTTTCTATTGACCTATTGAGGTTTGGTGATAATGTTTATTATTACGTATATTTTACCAACAAATACTAATATCTTGATAGATAGGATTTTTTATTTGAAACCTTATTTTACCCATTAAAGCCATTTTAATTTTGTGGTTGGTTCGAAAACCTTAATGTGCGAAGCAATACAATTTAAATACCTATCGTAGAGACTGCTGGTTTTGGTTAAAATTCCGATAGGAGCATTTATTTGTGTAATAAATATTCGTTTCGCTTTTGGAGAAGTATTCTGATACACATTTAAGTATTAATGCATATATCTATATTTTTCTGTTTGGAATCAAGTGTCCATTTGACCAAACGCGAATATAGTTTATCCTAAAATTAGTCCATATATTTTTGTGGTATCATCTTAGATTAGGTCCTTATCCTTGATTTAATCTGGCCTATTTACGTAAAATTTTCTCCTAGTATTCATTTGCTTGTTATTGCAACATAATATTAATAATCTACATAGCACTGAAACCGGCATACAATACAATGCATTTAGGTACTACACATAGCTTTATAGAAATGTGAAATAAATAAAAACCGGCTATGGCTATTACTTATTCCTTTCACACTATTACTTACTCCATGCACAACCACATATGCTAGGCACAAATAGGTGACTTTTATTGACGCTTTTAATCCTCAGCAAGCGGCAATTCCTCAATGATAGTTATCTTTTTACTTTAAACAACGATCACAAAGTGAGCTTCACTTTTTAGTGGTCATTAATAGTAATCCATTTTGATATCGGTTTTTCCTTAAAGTCTAAAAATGGTACTGAAAATAAAATTTAAGTTACAAAGGAAACTGCAAACTTGCTGTGCAAACTTAATATTTATGTCTATACTCTTGTTTATGCCCTGTGCTTTTTAAAGTTATTCATATAACAAGATGTCACTAAGCTCTGTTTTATATTTGAATTAAATAGGTACAGTCAATTCCATTTAGCGGTTGAACTTTAGCAACTTAAGAGATCCGTGGTTTACGCTTAATAGTACAAAAAAATCATAACATCTATTTTCAAAATAGGCCACTAGTAAAAATATTTGTCAAGCGATAAAGATAATATAATACTCAGAATGAAATGAATTGTTATATATCAGAAAAAGAAACGATACAACAAGTAAAACGAAAGAAGCAATCCAGATATATAAGGTCTCTTAGGGTCAAATAAAACAAAAATTAAGATCAGTCATTGTACTAAGGCAGGCGTTGCATTCTCAAGGCTAGACGAAATCGGACGCATCAATTATGCTGCACGCGATTTAAGAGTGAGTTGTTTGTAAAAAGGGTGAATGTTATATGTGAATGAGAAGGTTTAGATATAAAGGTTGGCACAGAAGTCCATGTAGGGGCGTGACTAACTATACGTCTGCCATTTTGTGCATTATTGTCGGTGGCTGCACCAAGAATATAAAAATGATACGAATATAAACATATTCCTCTTCATAAAACTGTATTAACCTTTGCCGCATTCTGAACAACCTCGCAGCGTACTGCGTCTGGTAATAGAAAACAATAATTTATTTTAAAAAAAAATAGGGCGAATAGCAAAATGTTAATTTTTCTGCGTTCTCCTATGAAGGGTACTTCCTTAGTAAACCTGATCCAAATATGATACGCGATAGATTATATTCGCGATTTGGTGTTGGCTTTTGTAGACGATGAATAAGGACCTATCATATGTGGTTTGAATTGTTGTGAAAATCAGCTCAAACGAAGGAAGTTATTTATTTAATATATTGGACATAAATATAGAAGGAAGAAGGTTTTGATATTTTCGTTGTTTGCTGTGCTGGCCACTCATATATATTTAGAAATTACCTTTGTTCATAAGCAGTGTATATACGTACGTGTTGACCTGCCTAAATCAGTTTGTTACACGTGGTCAATTGTCCGACGCCAGTTGGTGTAGACTCGTGACATCACCAGTTCTTAATTATCAAATGATAAGGGGTCCAATTTCGTAACGTATTTTTGACTTTCATCAATCTGATAGGTCTCTTATACAGTGTGTGCAAGTCAGACGTACTGATATAAATATGTACCTAATATTAGTGGCAAATGTTATTATTTATTTAACCAGTGACAATTTATAATAATAATATCTAAAGTTAATGGCAAATTTAACTGTTCAGCAATTATATCAGAAATTAAAAAAGTGTGCATTTTGTTTTGTGCTCTTCGTCGAACAAGCTTACTAAATGAAAGAGGTTCGTTAAATAAAGGATATTGGTAAAGATATCTCGCTTATCTGAAAACTTAAACTACCTTGGTAAAAAAAAGATAAAGGAATTTTCACCCCAACAACAGAGCCTTAATGAGGAGGCGCTAATTTGTTCCAAAGTCCCCATTATGCGGCTATCCGAGTTCGGTGATTTTTGTTCTATCTGCGGAATCCAGGTACGTAATTAACCATGTTATTCCATCGACAGACGTTACAGATGGACGAGAAATTAATTTTTCAATCTGTAATATCGAAAAAATATACCTTTTGTTAAAAATATACCTACCGTGCGGTGGATTTAATTCTGCAAAGCAAAACATACATAATTATTCTGTAAGTACTTACGACTCAAACGCAAAGCACAGCAAAGGTAACATAAAAATTATAATTACAATTTTAACACAATAGATAATAAATTTGGCCAGACATTTTGCCGAGTGTCCCCAAGAGTCTCCGTGTCATTCTTTACCAACCTTACGGCAACATTTCGTTGCTATCAATTATGAACCATTAGGCGTTTACTAGCTTTTATATATATACATAGAAATATTATTGTTAGTAGGTACCTGTATTTTAGAAGATTTTCAATTTTTTTTACGTAACATCTAGTCCATAGGTTAAATGTCGCTCCGACGCTCCTTCAATTTATAGCGGGTAAATTATCTTTGTTGACCCACCCGCCACGGCCCGCAAAGTAAATTATACAGATAGCTCACTACATACACAACGTCTACGTGTCCAACGAATATACGTTGCTCAACCCAATTTCGATATGCGATGTGATCACATTTAGATCCTATTTGATTCAATTTGACGATTACTTTGACCTAGTGGATAGTGACCCGTACTACTAAGTCGGTGGTCGTATAATTCCGTGAGAACAGTTATTTCTGGGATAAGATTGAATATTTGTACCTGTCATGGATGTCTTATATGTATATATTATCTAAATGGTTTAGTCGCATTTGGACAGATTTTGAACTAACCAGATTCGCATTTGGCCAGGAAATCACTTCACCTGATACACAGTTGGCCAGAACGCTACTGGACAGAAACTCAAAAGGCCAGATACTTAGTTGACCATAAACTTTGTACACCATAAACTCAATTGGCCATCTGATATTGACCCCAATATTTATTTTGAGTGTAGTATTTGCGAGATCCATTCGTTACTGCGCATTGCATGAAAAGACGCTGCTACTACGTTCAATTTTGAAGGACGCTAAATTACAAATACAAAAAATAGTCAGTCAATTTCCCGGGTATTTTCATGGATAACATGAAATGTGTGCGCGCTACAACTAGCGCACATTTGGATACTGACGACTTAGGTAGTTATTTTTAACCAAGGTACAGTGGATTTAAGTATTGGTATACCTTGTCGCCTTATCAATAAATTGAGTGATCCTTCTGTATTTTTAGTTTGTGTACCAACAGGCAAAGCGCTTAATTTTTCCACTCTCTGTAAACGTTTCGTACAGTCACGGTAATATTTGTGTCGTTTTTGTTTGTGTGTTATGCTTTATTAATTCAGTAATGAAAATACGCTGCAAATACTGCTAAAGTAAAGAATTAAGCCGGTCACGAAAAATAATGAATACTCGTATTACGTAATTGTTTTACCTTAAAGGAACGTGACTGAATTATGTTGGTTGTAAAAATTCATTCGTAATTATTTGCTGTGTTCTGTGCATGAGCTTTTGATTGCCTATCGTATGTTTTTTTAATCATTGTTATGAATTGATGAAGGCTCAGAAAAGAAGAAGGCTGTTAAAAAGTAGGTATGGTACATCACTGCATCTACTAGTTGGGACTATCTGTACCTCTTTGGGTAAAATAAAAAATAACATAGTTGGGTGAATCAACTTTTTAGTCCCACTCATTGCCTTGGTTGCCTCTAGTTGTCCAGCGGACAAAATTCGAATACAATCCTGATTTTATGCTATTTAAGTTTATCAAACATACGTATTTGTGGTACTTATAAGCTATTTCCATAATGGTCCATCTACTAAGCATGTTAGTCGAACTTAATACAACATATTTTTGAACAAACTGCGCTACTAGTGTCCCTTGGACAACGGGTCAAAATAACAACACAAAAAAGTTGATCCACTGAGTTAATCATATTGGTGTTTAATGAGTATAAAACAATATACGTACTTAATAATTATTTTAGATGAAAACATTATCCACAAGCTAGTCAAAGTCCTAAAATATTTCCCACAATTTCACCAAAATAACCGCACCAATGATGGATTAATATAACATAACAAGCTTTTTCGATCTATGAAATCTATCGTAACCAAATGGAAAAGTTTAAGCAATAATTAATTCAGTTCAAAGCGCAAAAATGTAGCTTAAAATATTCGGTGGCTTGGATGAGCTGGAGCGGTTGGCTGACTGGATTAGATACGGTAGGGCGGTTTAGATGACATTTGGGTCATTGTCAGTTGTAAAAACAAAAGTTGTCCACCTGCGGGGTAATCACGTAACTTTTTTACTACCGTTAGGTAAAATTTAATGTCAAATTTTAATTGTCACCTCATACATTTATACTTCAAAATTGACAGTAAAATCTATCTACCGTTAGTACATAAAGTTACGTGATTCGCCTGCTGGTGGTCAATAATTAACGGCTTATGTACATATAAGTTACGTTTTTATTGCATGGATTTATAGTTATGGAAACACCGTTTATGCGGATTACTAGACCAATCCAAAATTAAGCTTTGTGGCCCTTAACTTTTGATATGTCCACCGAAAAGACGCGAACCTAAATCTGACAATGACCCATTTAAAACAGCTATAAACCTAATTTATGTCAATGTTTTCTGGTTTTCAATTTTTTTCTCGCCACAACCAATGACACTGCAGTTACGTATTTGTACTTGAGCAATTTAACCACTGCACAAAATTATAAAGTTGCAATGTCTTACAAAACTTGTGGTATTTTTAAATTTATTAAAATCAATTTAAAACACCGTTAACTTTTGACACCGATTTGACATTTCTGTCGTCCCACTAACATGGCTGACCGGCCACAGTAGGTATTGGGTAGGTATGTTAAATGAAAAATGTTACCCTAGGCAGCACATACTGAAGTAATGTCCTCTTTTTCTACATAGGAAATAATATATTGGTTAGAAAGTGACAACGTTATTTTTACTCTTTTTGCATCGAAATGCCTTGTATTTGTATAACTGATTGCATGTATAGAACATTATACCGAGTCCACTCTTTATTACGTCATTGGAAATTATCCAACTATTAGAGTGCAAATTATTTTAATTGCTGGAGTTGTCACTATCTACCTACTAAGAAAAGCAGCAAATACTAACTGGACTGAGTCTTGAAGCAACATACTTAGTTGTTTATAAGTATGCACCTATCCTATGCACTACATAGTATAGTATAGAACCTTATATGTAGGGTACATTTGGCAAATGCGGCCGCGGTTCCCGAGGCGCGCCAGCGGCGAGTTGTCTCCAATGGAGCACTTAATACGGCCTGCATTTTTAATTCACGTCAAGAGGCCCGGAGCGACCGCTGCAGCTAAGTGCAGCAACGTCAGCTTGTTGAATGACTGCGGAATGATTTTGTATGAAATACAATCCTCGACAATCATCGGTGAGTTACTATTTATGAGTGATCGCGATTGAACTGAATGCATTTTAAAGATAACAAAAATGATCATCATATAAGGAAACGGACCACTCACGTCTTTAAGCTCGACATCCATTGCGTAATTTTATTTCTTATATCAATATTATTAAAAAAAAATGTTGTGATCGTTTTTTTTACTTTTAGGTCCCTCACTAAATTTCAGCGTCACGGCTCCCTTGACAACATGCTGAATGAGTATTCTACATAGCACTTAAAATGTAACGGTTGTTTTTCCGATCATGTGTGTTTTCTTTGCGTGCTAAATATTTTTAAGAACTATGTCGTCTTTATTTTATTCATACCATGGGGTAATCGAGGATTTCATTAAAACCTACAGTAGTCAGCAGCCAATAAGCAGTTAAATTGATTAACACGAACAGGCATATGTATTTAACTGTACATATTTATAAATCGTATTTGCATTTAATTGAAAAAAATTATAAGCAAATATAATTTTCAGCATAGAATTTGGCACAGTAATGCTAATAGAGGATGAGCCATGACGTCCGACGTTGCATGATTGATCAGTAGCGCGATGCATCATGTTAATCGCTTTATAACCACACAAAGTGCATGTTTTGTTCATTTTAGAATTTCCACAATATTCTGAATGTATTTTCCCTAACACTGTTTCAGTGACTTAAAAACGTAGTAATAGTTATTTGTTATAGAAGGGTACATAGTTGTATTTTAACCACGAGTGTAGAATTTAAACTCGAGCTAGCGTAAGGATTCTAGGGTTGAGAACCACGAGTGAAACGAGTGGTTCGAAAATAGAATTATGTGCGAAACGAGTGGTTAAAAAATAGAATCCTAAGCATTGCGAGTGTTGCAACACACGAACGTAAAATAACTTTGCAGCCGTGAACCAATCTTTTGACGAAAATACTACATAAGAAAAACAACTGAAAAATATAAATTTAGCTTTTTTTATTTATGCACTATGTTTTTAACTGAATTATTTTTGCGTCCACACCACCTGATTTGATCAGACAATTTAATCAGATGGGTAAAAACTGTCCTGCCTGGACTGACCTTTACATGTTATTATGAATAAAAAAGGTAACTAATAACACGTTCGGATTTCAAATATTCTTTGCACCCTTGTGGATAACATGCAGTTTTTCTATCTGTTTTTTATAGAAAAAAACTCTTTCTTTCCGAGTCAGTGCGGTTAAAATATTTTCATGCTTTGCCCTAAGTGCATGTTTGCATTCATGAAACACTCGGTGTATTTGAATTATATTTTTCCCTCAAAAATGCATATAAGAATAAGAAAGAATTTATTGCCAGTAAAACTAAACAAAAAAATACAATTTATGACAAATATTAAAAACCAGAACACAAATAAATAGTATAAACCATAATGACTAACATTTAAAGGCGAAGGCAAAAGGAGTACTTTCAGCGACTGCTGGCGGCCCATAAATGTGCCACCAGCGCTGGTTTCTTAAACGCGACTCCGCAAATATAAATACAAACCAGATAGTTACCAAAATTGTTAGTTGGTTGTGGTTTATCTTAGTAGGTAATAAAATTACGAGTAATATAGGTAGTTGTGGTTGGTTGCAGTGTACCAAAATTTTTGTATTTATGGACCGCGTTACCTTTTTTTCTATTATAATTTATAATTTTCTAATAACAATGGGTGATTATTTAACACTAATAATAATTATTAACGACCACTTTCAAACAGTACAGTTATAAGAAATATCAGAACAATATTTAAACAGGCATAGGAAGTCGCAAGTAACTACTTCAATAATGTTTCTGGTCAGTTAGTTTCAAAGTTCAATATAATCTCCATTGAGTTGAAACAAAAGTTACGTGAAAGCCAGCCAATCTTCGATTCGATTTTCGCCACTCCACCGAGCGAAGTGGACTTGACTGGACATTGGACAACTTAAGGCAAATTTTATTTCTCTTGCAATGCGACTGGACAACCTATCTCGGTTCTCCCTTTAATTGGTACTAGTATGTATCAGAACATGATTGTGATTGTGGATTGTGATATGATATAAATCAATCGAATATGGATTGCGATTGAGTTAGTTGTAAATGAATTAATTGATGATTCTCGCAGATATGTTATGATGTTAGCTATGTTATGTAAGTTATGGTGACTATGTGGGCTATGGTGTGTTTGTTATGGTAGGTTAGATTAGGTTGTGCATTCTCCAGTTTACTATATAATCATAGGTTAAATATCATAGGTTAAATATTAGCAGTTTTAGTTGGAAACTTATTTGATTAGGGATTCTATTAGATGCACTCTTTCATTTTTTACCAACTTCAAAAAAAGGAGGAGGTTGTGATATTTTTTTACATTTTTTTATGGTAACAGCCTCAGAACTCCGTCATTTATAACCGATTTGGAAAATTCTTTCTTTGGTTGAAAACATATGCTTCCAGGTTGGTCCCGTTCGAACTCCTCAATTCCTTCCAAATTCAAGGGAAACATATACCGATTTTAGTATTTTCGGTAACAAATCGAGCATTTGCATTCAGAAAGTATCATTTGGTGGTATGAAGAAGACCACGAATGGTAAATTAACTGAAAGATTTGTTATTACAAATAAAAATAAAATAAAAACAAAATACGACTTCAAAAAATTACGCTGAAAATTAAAAAATAATAGCCTAGCTTGTATTTTTGTAGTCGGTGACATTACATCAAATTTGGTATGGTATGTACATTTCACCGCCTTCAAAAATTACAATATGTCTGCACTATTCAACAGGAAGCGTATTTGTCTCATATTGAGCTATTAGAAGTTAGGCAATTATTTTTTACTTTTGGAGGGGCTTTTTCTGGAGTTGGTGTTTTGAAGAAATTGTTCAAATACAATACACCACTGTTTCTAAGCTTATAACTGTAGCAATACCCACTTAGTCTGTTTTTATTTTTTATGTCACAAATATTCATCCTTTGAATGAAAGTATAGTTTCAAATTTATCCTCCATGGTGGATGGTATTAAAAATTTGCCGCTTATGTGCATATAAAATGCAAAACCAGCTACAGTACAGTCCCATTTTACAGTTGTGTGTTGGCGTTTGTACTGAAGAGACTTAAGACGAATCGTTTGTCATAATTTGTGATTATTTATGAATGGTGAAAGATTATTCGAATCAATTTTACTTATACTATACATTTTGTCTGTATTTCTCTTCTTTATTTATAAAAGTAGTTTCACACTTCCTTCCTTTGTAACCCATTGGATTTTTTTCTTAAGGCGCCTATACCCGCGAACGACCTTGCGCGTTGGGGCGTGGCTTAGCCTTTCCCGCCGCACTACCCGCGCCCCCCCGCTGTAACAGGTTTTTTGTATGTGTGTATGTATTTTTTATATTATTATTTTCTAAATACGAAGGAATGTTTGAAATAATTAAATATATAAAATAGTTAAGTAGGTATATTGTCTCAGAACCGAACTCTTATATTTTAGCGTCGCGCGTAAAGCGACACAGCCTTCCCGTCCGAGAGCCGGTGGCAGACTGCCGCCCGTCGCCCGCGCACGTATCCGCCCCAACTTTTATGACGGTGTGGTAGTTATTCCAGGTTTTTGACAAAAGTAATGATTATTTTACAATATCCATCGCACAGATTATGAAAAACTGAATTAAGTTTTATTTTCTGAATATCCCGTGTAAAAAACATGTCTAGATAGTGAGCAGTAGCGATTTAAAAGGTTGAAAAATGCCTTATTTGATATTTCTTTTTTGTTAGGACAATCTAGGCGTGTTGCAATTTCCATCGCTCAGATTGAAGAGGACATATCAATTCTTCAAGTATAACTTTTCGAGACCTATATTTCGGGCCAGTTTTGAGTTTTAGGCCTTTGAACTCGACCAAAATGTGGTATTTCACTCTATTACGCGCCTTAAAGTATTTTAGTATTGTTATAAATAAACACGTTAATAAACTTAGAGCCTTCTTGTCTATGATTTCAATATGTCATTGTCAACCTGTTATAAATTACTTAACTTACAATTACAACACTAGTTAAAAAAAACCGGCCAAGTGCGTGTCGGACCACGCACAATGAAGGGTTCCGTACCTACACCTATTAGTCGACATTTAAAACCACTATTCAATACATTGAATCTAAAAAAGTCTTATCTTCATAGGGAACTTGTTGTCTGTGGTGTTGTCTTTGCTCAATGACTGACGTTTTCGACTTCAAGAATAGATGCCTGTGAAGTGTTAAAAATAGAAAATAACTGTTTAATAAAATACTGCAACATACGCTGCCTTATCGTTTTTCAAGTGGTTATGGGACCAGAGCTGGCTCATATGTTGCAGGAAAACCGCGTCGTGACGCTGAACGAAAACGACGTGTAACGTCGTATATGCGACCGGGAACATCACAGCGAAAAAAACAAGAAAATGGCGACGTCACTTTCGGCTACAACGATCTATAAATTGAATGGTGACAACTGGTCGACGTGGAAATTTGAAACGCGGATCATATTAAACGGCCAGGGTTTATTTGAAATTGTGTCGGGGACAAAAGAAAAACCGGAAACACCATCTGAGGCGACCTCATGGATCCGGGACGATGCGAAGGCACAAACCATTATCGTCACCCGTATGGAACCAGGTCCACAAGCTCACATTCTATCTTGTGAGACCGCTCATCAAATGTGGACGAAATTGAAGTCAGTGTATGACAAGGAATCAACTGTCAGCATTCATCTGTTACAACAACGTTTCTTCACAATGCAATTCGAAGAGGGTTCTGTGTCCGATTTCCTCTCCAAACTGGAAGAAATCCGCGTCTCGCTTAAACATGCAGGAGAAACTATTTCGGATAAAATGGCTATTACCAAGGTCCTTATGTCACTTCCAGAGAAGTACAAATATTTCCGATCTGCATGGGAATCTGCTTCGAGTGAGAAGCAAACGTTAGATGAATTGACATCACGACTCCTACTTGAAGAGGAGCGTAATAAAAGTGGCAGTGAGCAAGATATGTCGATTGCTCTCGTCACTCATGGAAGCAAGTGCTTAACATGTGGCAAAGCAGGACACATGAAGAAAGACTGCTACAGAAATAAAACTTGTGAGTTTTGCAAGAAACCGGGACATATTGCTAAGTACTGTTTCTTCAAAAAAAAAAATAAAAGTAAGAAGCAGGTTAGTCCTATTGCGTTAATGGCAAGTCAACTTTACCAATTAGAAGACTGCTTTTACATGGATAGTGGATGCTCTCAACATATGTCAAGAAGCAAGCATCTATTTCATGACTATGAAGAGTTACAAGACCATCCAGTTCAAATGGGAGACGGCGCAACCATTAATGCTATTGGTATTGGCAACGTGAGGCTAGAGGCATTTGACGGTCATAAGTGGCAAGAAGTTGAGCTAAAACAGGTTCTCCATGTACCAGATCTCAAGGTAAATCTGTTTTCTGCCGCCAGTTGCTTAGATAAAGGTTTGCAAATGGTATCTGACAATAATCTTTGTAAGTTCATAAAAAATAATGAAGTTGTCACTCTAGCGCGTCGAGAAGGCCGATTATTTAAAATGATGTTTAAAATGTCACAACAAACTATGGCGTTGTCAAGCAAGTCTGACAAAGTTGACATATGCAATAATAATAAATGCGAAATAATGTTATTTCATCAGAAATTTGCTCACCAAAACTTCGTTTATATTAGAAGAATACTCTATGACAACGAAATTAAAATCACATGTACGAAACAGCATTTTTGCTCGGCCTGTATTGAAGGCAAACATTCGAAAACTCCGTCCTATCCAAGTAACAATAAGACAAGCTTTCGGGGAGAAATTTTACACGGAGATTTATGCGGCCCGTTGGAGGAAGAGTCTGTTGGAGGTTCACGCTACTTTCTCTTATTAAAGGATGACTTTTCTCGGTTCCGCACCGTATATTTCATCAAACACAAGAGCGAAGTTTTAGCGCACATGAAAATATACCTCGCACAGAGTGAAAACGAAGGAAAACCTATAAGAACACTCCGCACGGATGGCGGAGGTGAGTTTTTAAATAAAGCCATGAAAGAATTGTTAGACTCAAAGGGAATTAAATATCAAACGTCAATACCATACACGCCTACTCAAAATGGTAAGATTGAACGCGAAATGCGCACAGTTATGGAAGCCGCTCGCACCATGATGAAAGCCAGCCAAGTAAGTAAGAATCTATGGGCTGAGGCAGTAAATACGGCCGTGTATGTCATCAATAGGGCAGGAACGAGTCCTCAAGAAGGTAAAACCCCCTATGAGCTGTTTTATGACAAAAAGTTTGACGTAACCCAATTAAAGTACACTTTTGGCACAGAAATGTGGGTTTATATCCCAAAACAAAAGAGGAAGAAACTCGACAGTAAAAGTAAGAAAGGAATGTTCGTAGGATATGGCGAAAACACAAAAGGGTACAAGATTTACTATCCGGAAAGCAAGACCTTCTCTATTGAGAGAGAGGTGATATCATCGCCTAATATGTTAATGGAGACTACTATGGCAAATAATATAAAAAATGGCCCCATGTTACTCGAAACCACCGACACTGAAGAACAAAACGAAGATACTACACGCTCGGTGGCTGACAGCGCTCAAGGGTCCGAGGATGAGTTCGTTGACTCTTGTGAAGGAATGCAGTCGAAGGAAGAAATTGAAGACACCAATCGCTCAGTTGCTGGTTCATGCGCAGCTCCCGTTCCCAGTGCCGGCGATAATAATAATAATAATACTAGATCTTTACGACCTAGAAACACTCTGAGACCACCGGTCAAACTCCAAGACTATGACATGTCCTATTTCACACTCCTAGATACTGAAGAGCCGACATCCCTGAACGAGGCTAAGATGTCAACGAATGCTAGTAAATGGGAGGAGGCGATGAAGGCTGAAATGAAAGCTCTTGCTGAAAATGACACTTGGATATTCGTTGAAAAACCTGATACGAAGATTATGATTATTGACACTAAGTGGGTTTTCAAAATTAAACGAAATAAAGACAATAAAATCGATTTATATAAGGCTAGATTAGTAGCTAGGGGCTTTAAACAGAAAGGCTTAACCTATTGTGACGTATACTCGCCTGTTGTAAAAATGGCTACAGTAAAAACTTTATTAGCACTGTGTAACAAAAACAACTGGCCAGTATACCAACTCGATGTTTGTAGCGCATTCTTAAATGGTATAATCACAGATGATACTTACGTAGAATTGCCTGAAAACTTTGTGGTGCCCGAAGGCAAAGTATGTAAATTAAATAAGGCTTTATATGGCCTGAAAAGTGCACCTAGGGCATGGTATGAGCGCTTTAATAACTTTATGTTGAGCCAACACTTCATAAAAACTAAAAGTGACCATTGTTTATATTCATATGTCAATGACAGTAGTACGGTCTACATATTAGTTTTTGTAGACGACATATTATGTACTGGATTTGGTCCAATGTTGAATAAAATTACAACAAGCATGAAAAATGAATTTAAAATGAAAGATTTGGGACTTGCAAGTTTATATCTTGGAATTCATATTCAACAAGACCTACAGGATGGTGTTACCACCCTGAACCAAACTCAGTATCTAAGAAATGTTTTGGATAAGTTTAATATGTCAGATTGTCATAGTGTGACTACTCCTATGGATCCAAACTTTGATTTGTCAACACTACAAAAAGAAAAGTCGGAAAGTGTAGAGTTGGAGCATAGGTGTAGGCAGCTTATTGGTTGTATAATGTACGCCATGATTGGCACCAGACCTGATTTGTGTGCCAGTATAACTTACCTGTCGCGATTTCAGAACTGTGCAAGTAATGAATTATGGACTTGTCTTAAACGAATTATGAGATACATAAAGGGCACTATCGACTTAAAATTGATATATAGAAGTAATGCGGGTGAAAAATTATTAACTGCTTACGCCGACGCAAGCTGGGGAGATGATATTTTAGATAGAAAGTCTACATCAGGTTATTGTCTACAAATCTATGGAAATTTGGTATCTTGGACTTCGAAAAAACAAGCCACAGTAGCCCTATCGTCCTGTGAAAGTGAATACGTCTCTCTTACACAATGTATCAGTGAAGTTTGCTGGCTAAGAAATCTGTTATCAGAATTGCAAGTTCATGACAATTATACTGTCACTGTCTATGAGGACAATCAGTCTACTATTAAAGCCTGCAACTCGCATGAACAACTGAAAAAGATGAAACACCTGGATATTAAATATCATTTTATAAATGAAAAGATTAATCAAGGTGTTGTCAGCATTCAGTATGTTCACACGAGTATGCAGTTGGCAGATATATTAACTAAACCTTTGTCTCGGCAAAACTTTGAAAAGTTGAGAAGTCTATTAGGGCTAGTTTAGATAGTTTAAATGTAACTGTTAATGTTCATAAACATTTTTTGATTGTGGGTGGGACAGTCCGGCAATCAAAATATGCGATATTTTTTTTGTACATTATTGTTTGTAACGTTATGAATACTACTTTATTAATAGTTGGTTTATTTAAGTACGACTGAGTTAAAGTTATGATTAATGAATAATTTATAGAATTTATAACGTTACACATCTAGTTAAGTGTTAGTTAAAGTCAGTTAGTAGATTCATGTATTTTATAGTAAATAATGGATCTATTCTTGAGGGTGGGTGTTGTCTGTGGTGTTGTCTTTGCTCAATGACTGACGTTTTCGACTTCAAGAATAGATGCCTGTGAAGTGTTAAAAATAGAAAATAACTGTTTAATAAAATACTGCAACATACGCTGCCTTATCGTTTTTCAAGTGAACTCACGGCACTTACTACCTTTTGTTTGGGCAAGATAGTTTTTATTAATGCACACCACCTCATTTATTTTCAGAATTTTAAACTTCATAGTTTGGAAATTGGAGGGGGACACACTTTATGACTTTGACAGCTAATAATATCTTACCAACGGTTGACTTAAATGGGAAAGTTTTTTAGTAACCTCCATAACATTTTTACAGGCCTATCTATCGATACCCACGACACTATGTGCATTGAAATTGTTTTTTTCATCCACCGGTTACATGTATAGAGTGCTCCCCCCTAATTTTAAATTTTTTTTATGTAGCGGTTCATAGAATACACCTTCCTAGCTAATTTCATAATCGTATGCTTAACGTGTGTTGGATATTTGAATTAAAATACCACACACAAAGTAAATATAAGGACTGTATTGTAGTTTTGCGAGCAGTATATTGTTCGTGTATCAAAATCTTGCTTAGTTTGTCTAATGGAAGCGACTGAATCTCTCGCTCAGTACTATTGTGTGCTCTGTCTTGCACAACGTGTTAAACTAACGTTCGATACCTAGGTCTAACTGATCAGTGCAGGCACAAAGAGGTGTCGCAGTGATATGAGGGCTTGGTGGCCCGGAATAGCCACTATCGTAAATCTAACTGTCGTTCCTAGTATGGAAAATGTAATTTAGATCAACCTTACGAACGCTCGAAAACATAACGTTATCACACCCCTTAGGACGACTGTTACTGTGTGCAAAAATTATCCCCCGCTCGCACACACTGTAGTTGCTCGCAGACAGAGACAGGTAGTGAGTAAGTACCTAATCCGCAACAACGTCGTGTTCATTTTGAACCCATTAAAGACATTGATCCATTTATTCGGTCTCGCCAATAACACGTCGTTAATAGGTACCTAAGATATAGCCTACAAAGCCTCAATTAGGAACGATTCAATCAACCCCAATAATATAGGTATTAAGCTGTAGCGATGTAATTATCCTCAGTATGGTGTGTGTATGTAATTACTTGTAAGCTATACGCTTGACAGGCAATTGTTGGATTCGCCGGTGCTAGGATATCAGTTCTCATTTATTGTTTTTTTCCGGATCGGGATATACAAATAGCCAGTAAGGTGGAGTCAAGGAAATATCAATAAAAAAATATTGTATTGCCGTTGTGACAAGAGCCAAACAGGCTCGTGTTTCGGTTTCGATGACATGACATAATTATATTTAGGTTAAAAAGGTATAGAATATACTCGTATTTTAATGCAATAAACCTTTCCTAGAATTAAATCCGTTCTTATTTATACAATGCTTGAACGTGGCCTAAACCTACGTATTTAAGTAGTTGAAATGACGCCGTCTGGGTCGAAGCGCCAGTTTCCTGCGGCGCCCGTGTTGAATATCCTATATTAGGTTAGGTACCTGCTAGTTGATTAAGTAAAGTGTCGGTTGCGTAAACTTACTCAAGCTAGATCTGACATTTTTAATATAAAAGTGATAGGTTTATTTATTACATTAGATCTACCTTAATCACGCTCGAAAACGTCACGTACCTAATCACTCCAGGAAACAAATTTCTTGTGTGGTTTTCTAATTTTTTAAGAAGCTTTACTGTCAGCTTAGTTTTTTAGGTATATTATACATTTATCTGATGAATTTCATGAAAAGCACATGCTTTAGCACTTACGTACATATTTCACAGAGAGCTACGTAGCTCTCTGTAAAATGTGTACGTAAGTGCTCCGTATATAGACTGCTTTTAATTTACTGCTGCTTGCAGCCTTTTCAATAGAATCGTGTGCAGATGTTTGTAAGTATCCTGTTCGCTTTGATATATATGATGGCAACTGTACTTATATAGTTTGAAATTGACTTCCGCTTTGTGCACATCCTAATAAAACTTCCAAGTGTTTACTGCACTCCGTAACTCGATTTCGCCTAATGCGAGTTTATTGCAACAAAAAGCATTCCTCCAGGCATCCAGTGCACCTCGCAGGTACTTCATTACTGCACAGACGTAGTGCCAAATAATAGAAACGCTCCAAATACCTACTTATAAAATACAACGACAACAATGTCTGTTGCAAGAATCTACATCCTTTGTGAATGATTCCGATAGAATACAGGGTAATTTCGTACGTGGTTGAATAGCCTGGTGCTTATGTATATTTTATGATACAAACTATTTGTTTATTTATCGAACTTCACATTGAACTCAAAACTGATTTTTAACCTTATTGTAAGCAATTAATTGATTTGGTTGAAATAACATAAAATAATGCGGGTAGTTTTGAACATGGCAGTTTCACTCTGCCTTCATTTTAAATAGATTAGTCGGTTCGGGAGTGCATAAATACAGTCGGGCACTCTGGGAGCGGTCACTTTTGTTACGGGCTTCAACGAGTAATCAAGGTAACTCTGATATCGTAATTTGTGTAAAGTGTGCTTTTCTTTAATTGAAATATAAGGTAATTATATTATAATGGTGTTTGAGTAATTATTCCCATCTTTTAGTAACCTATATCTTTTAGCTCAGAAGTTGGATAACATGTCCACATGCTTGCTTGCTATCCTAAATTAAGTTGCTTAATTCAAAGCTGTAAATGGAATTGTTTTATATTGCTGTGAACTTTTATATCCCCATTTTAAAGTTGTGTAGGATTATTTTTCCTTTGCTTATATTCACTGTTGTTCGTACAGGAAACATTATGTCTGATAGACATATTGATGATGACATACGCGAGAGGTCTGTCATCCTGGGCGGATCAACAAGGTACCGTGAGGAGTCGCCGCTACGAGGGCGGAGTACAACGCGGGACCGGCACAAGCGGCGCAGCCGGAGCCGGTCGCGACCGCGTGGTACGCGGCCATCAAGAGGGCGTTCGCGATCGCCTCACGAGCGTTCGCGGTCGTCCAGGAAGCGATTGCGGTCGCTGAGGAAGCGAACGCAATCGCCGATGAACCCTTCGCGTCCGCCAACGGAGCGTTCGCGGCCATCGAGGAAGCGTTCGCGTTCAACGAGCAGCAGTGAGCGACCCAGGCGCCGTAGCGACAGGAAGCGGTCCAGGAGATGCGAGCGCCGATCAACTGTGAGTGTTTCTAGTTCATGCAGTAGTAGTGATGCTAGGAGGAATCGAGATAGTAGTTGTGATATCAGACGAAGTTTGAAAAGGAATGTAAATTCATTTACATTACAAGATGTTATGGATTTAATGAAATCTTTGCCTTCGTCGACAACTCAGTCTCAGAACCATTTCTCAATGAGTACTAACGCACTTCCGGAATTCGATCCGGCTAATAAGGAACAAACTATAGATTCATGGATTAAGAAAGTAGAAGAATGCTCGAAGTTATATAATTGGTCAGAAACTCAATTGATTCATTATGCCCTACCTAAATTAGGAGGAATTGCAAAAGTGTGGTATCAAGGTTTACCCTCACTCAGTCACACTTGGTTACAATGGAAAGAAAAGTTAACTAAAACGTTCCCGACCGTACAAAATTATGCGCAACTTTTACATGAAATGTTAGACAGAAAAGTAAGGCATAATGAAACAATTGAACAGTACTTTTACCATAAAATCAATTTGCTTAATAGATGTGACATAACTGGCAAAAGGGCGGTAGATTGCATCATATATGGCATAGATGATAAAGGTATCAGGTTAGGAGCTCAAGCTGGTAAATTTAATGAACCTGAAGACCTCTTGTCGTACTTGAAGTCTATAAAGACTGAGGACACAAAAGATAGACGATTACCCTTTCATAAGAAATTGAACGAAACACAGAATGATAGTGCAAAACCTAGTACTATTAAATGTTTCAATTGCAATGAGATAGGACACCCAAGTTTTAGGTGTTCTAAGCCGTTATTAACGTGCACTATTTGCAAGAGATTAGGCCATCAGAGTGCCAACTGCAGGCGGTTAGTTAGAATGAGTAATGATAACGGCAAGAACAATGAAACGACAAAATCTATATCTGAAGTTAAATTAGCAGGTGAATTAGATAGTAAATATGTACTTTCTCTAAGTGTTAATGGGATACCAAAGACCTGCTACGTAGATTTAGGTAGCCAGTGTACTATGATCAGGCACAGTGATTTCACAGAATTAGGTATAGATTATTCGACTAATAATTTGCCATCTTTGAAGGGATTTGGCAACACATATATCAATCCTATTGGTATATGTACACTTAAATTGCAAGTACAATCAGTAGAGGCCTCGGTAGATGCTTTGGTAGTTGAGGATGCTTTACTTAAGTATCCTATATTACTTGGTCATACTTTCACTGAACGTGCTGATATCATTATTATAAAAACAAGCGACCGATTGATTTTCCAAAAGGCCCCTATGCTTAAACAAGATAATGAGGACATTAAATTAAAATTAACTATTGCTTATGAAGTTAGTATACAAGGAATGGAGATGGTACCTATTGAGACCGAAACTGATTGTGATTGTAAATTGTATATAAGGGAGTCTATGAGAACAGTTGGTACTAACAACTATTATGTTTTACCCGGACTCTATTCTATAGCTAACGGAAAAGGATGTGTCATGGTGATGAATTTAAACTCTTTACCGATTACCTTTCGTAAGGGACAATTATTAACAAGAGCCTGTATGTTAAATAAAGAAAATTGCGTGGAGGTAAATAAATTAGAGACGGTAGAGGATGAAACATTCACTGGAAGTTTCAAGACTGAATTAGATATGGACAATCGACCTGGATTAGAACTATTGTTACAAAATTATAAGGACTGCTTTTCATTCAATCTAAAAGACCTAGGATTGACTAATTTAACTGAGATGACTATTGCTTTAAAAGACGATACCCCTGTCGTTTACAGGCCATATAGGTTAGCATATTCAGAAAGGCATAAAGTTAAGGGAATGATTAAGGAAATGTTAGATTGCGGTATTATTACTGAATCGACGTCATCATATGCGAGCCCTATAATATTAGTACAAAAGAAAACTGGTGATCAAAGACTATGTGTTGACTATAGGGCTTTGAATTCTAAAACTATCAAAGAACACTACCCTCTTCCGAGGATAGAGGACCAGATAGATCAGTTAGGTGGATATGAATATTTCACTACTCTTGATCTCGCGTCAGGATATTACCAGATTCCAATCGCATCAGACTCTCAACATAAAACTGCTTTTGTGACTCCTGATGGGCAATACCAATTTACACGCATGCCCTTTGGGTTAGCCAATGCACCGTCAGTTTTTCAAAAAACTATAAACCAAATGTTAAAAGGTGTCAAAAATAATGAAGCATATGCATTTATGGATGATATTATTATTCCATCACATAGCATTGAGCAAGGTATGGAGCGATTGGAAATGGTTTTAAAATTGATTAGGGAAGCAGGACTAACATTAAAACTGTCGAAATGTAAATTTTTCTGTAAAACCATCGATTATTTAGGATTTGAGATAAATAAAGAGGGAGTACGGCCCGGCTCAAGAAAGACTGATGCGGTAGAGAATTTCAAACGGCCAGTAAATCAACATGAAGTTCGTCAGTTCATAGGATTAGCAAGTTTTTTCCGTCGTTTCGTAAAGAATTTTGCCATAGTAGCGAATCCTTTAACTAGTTTACTAAAGAAAAATAGTAAGTGGGTGTGGGGTACAGAACAGGAACAGGCGTTTAGCATGTTGAAAGCGGAATTAGTTAAAAGACCCATACTCGCTTTGTACGACCCTAAAGCGAACACGCAAGTCCACACTGATGCATGTAAGACAGGTATTGCAGGAATGTTGTTACAACAGGATGCACAGGGTAGATGGCGAGCAGTGTCATACTATAGTAGACAGACTACACCAGAAGAACAGAAGTATCATTCTTTTGAATTGGAGACTCTGGCAGTGATAGCATCTTTGAATAGGTTTAGGGTTTACGTGCTAGGTATTAAATTCACAGTAGTGACAGACTGTAGCGCATTGCGTACTACACTTTCTAAAAGAGATATGATCCCTCGTATAAGTAGATGGTGGCTACAGTTGCAAGAATACACTTGTAACATTGAATACAGGCCCGGGAGTCGCATGAGTCATGTCGACGCATTAAGCCGAAATGCCGTCCCAATGACCGAGGAACCCGAGGTTGTGTTTGATGTGCTTGTGGTAGAGACTGAAGACTGGTTAGCCACCATACAAGGAACTGATGATGAAGTTCAACGGATTAAGCGTACTTTAGAAGACCCCGAATCACCCAAAGTTGTTGACATTCACAATAACTATAAAGTAAAAAATGGAAAAGTTTATAGAGTGATTGAAGGTCAATTGAAGTGGTTAGTACCTAAAGGGGTTAGGTGGCAGCTACTTAGGAAAAATCATGATGAACTTGGTCATTTTGGAGTTGAAAAGACTTTGGATAAATTAAAAACTCTATACTGGTTTCCCAAAATGAACAAGTTCGTCAAAAAGTATGTTCAATCCTGTTTAGAGTGTTCGTATTATAAAACCCCGGCAGGTAAACGACAAGGTATGCTCCATCCAATCCCTAAAGTAGATCAACCATTTCACACTGTACATATGGACCACTTGGGGCCTTTCGTGAAAAGTAAGTCAAAGAACACTTATCTTCTTGTTTTAGTAGACGCATATACTAAATATACATGTTTATATGCAGTAAAAAATACTAAAACAAGAACAACGATCAAGGTCCTTGGTAATTATATGAGCTATTTTGGTATACCCAGCCGTTTGATAAGTGACAGGGGAACATCATTTACAAGTAAAAATTTCAAGGAGTTCATATCAAAATTAGGTATAAAACACGTTCTGAATGCGGTAGCTACGCCGAGGGCAAATGGCCAGGTTGAGAGGTACAACCGAACCATTTTGGCATCGCTCTCGGCGAGAAACCACAATCAGAATGAGAATGAATGGGACAAGCATTTAGAAGAGATTCAATTAGGACTTAATACCACATTAAATAAAGCAATAGGTAAAAGTCCAGCAGAAGTACTTTTTGGGACTAGGCTGAAAACGAAGGGAGATGGACTAGTAGCGTCTTTAATTGATCATGAAGAATTGTGTAGGCACTCAATAGATGATATAAGAAAAGAAGTTAATCAAAAAATACGTGACGAGCAGCAAAAGAATAAAATCAGATTTGATAAGGTTAGAAAAGTTGCTAAAAAGTATGAAATAGGAGATCTTGTTAGAATAGAAAGAGATATTAATAGTAATAACGGAAAATCTAAAAAGCTTCTACCTAAATTGCAAGGGCCTTACAAGATAACTAAAGTATTAGACATGGATAGATATGTAGTCGAAGACACACCAATAACAAGGAAACAAAACAGAAAGTATGAAGCGGTTATTGCTGTAGACAAAATACATCCATGGTTGACATTTACTCAAGACATTATTGGTTCTGAGAGTGAGGATTCAAGTAATAACGAAGATGATGATTGTAATACATATGTGAAGGAATTGAAAAGGAAAGTAAAGGAATAATATTTTTTTTTTTTATTTATTTTACTAATTAAAATGGATTAACTAAGGACGAGGATTTATAATGGAAATATATAATGATGATTATGACTATGAGATAATTTGATGCATGAAGTTACCTTTTTGGGAATGGATTATGATGAAGGGATGAATTGACACACATATGAGTCGTATGACAATTGGGAGTGTGTTCGATTCAACATGATTATACTATAATTTGCGCAAGGAGGCCGGAAGTGCCAAGGAATTGAGCGCTGTAGGTTAAGCTTGGTGATCTTGCATTTCACATAGGTGTAATTGAATAAACTAATTTCACATAATATGCAGAGGTAGTCTGTATGGTATTTAATTTAAAAGTAACAAATCTAATGAAACTTATGTGAAATGCTACATTTTTGATTTTGTAACAAAAATTTAGTTAAGATTAGGAATAACTAACTATAAATAATTGATGGAACAATTATATTAAGATGGCCGAACGAAAATATTTAATATAAGTATATAGCAAAACCGAAATGTTCAACCTTATTTGTGTCACGAGTCGCATTATTGATAAAATATTTGCCTATGATGAATAAACTCTAAGCCTTTAGTTCTTTGTTTATAAATATTGTAATTAATTTGGCTCGATCTGATAGTATGACACTTAACTATATTAAGTACGAGGTAATATAAGAAATGCATGTCCATCTAATAAAAAAAAAAGATAACGAGAGGACTCCGTTATTTCAGAATGGCCGACTGTAAGCAATTAATTGATTTGGTTGAAATAACATAAAATAATGCGGGTAGTTTTGAACATGGCAGTTTCACTCTGCCTTCATTTTAAATAGATTAGTCGGTTCGGGAGTGCATAAATACAGTCGGGCACTCTGGGAGCGGTCACTTTTGTTACGGGCTTCAACGAGTAATCAAGGTAACTCTGATATCGTAATTTGTGTAAAGTGTGCTTTTCTTTAATTGAAATATAAGGTAATTATATTATAATGGTGTTTGAGTAATTATTCCCATCTTTTAGTAACCTATATCTTTTATTATGTAGTGCCCTCTAGTGAGCAAATCATGAAGTCGGTGCACTCCTACTAACACAAAGTAGGACGAAATAAGAAGGAGTCTGCTTCCATGTAGATAGAACAATCCCTACTACATTTAAGTATTATTGTAACCAATTGTCTAGACTAAAAGCCCCTATCGTGTGCCTTTCGGCGCTAGTCACAACACAACTCCATGAGTAACGCAGCTCCCATCGCTTTTTCATCTGCAGTTCCATTCCACTAGCGAATTGGACGTGTCCATCGAATCGCAAAGGCTTGTTGAAACTTTACATAAAACAAAATAGATAGTTTCAGGCTGCAGGCCCTCGGACAGAGGCAATCAACCCAACGTAAACATACGTTGCACCTGTCATTTTATTTACACCCGGGCTTTGAATAAACAATGTTATAATTGTAAAATAGACGAATATTTGCGCAATTAAAAATTCCTCAAAATTTGTGTAGAGATTCAAACGTTATGCAAACAGTTGTTTGTTATTGTTACCGATCCCGGACCAAAGAATCAGATCTATTTATTATGGAGGCTGTTTTATGCGGGAGGCTGATTGTAAAGGGATTAATTTCCGATTGAATTTGGACCGAAAATGGATGTTAAGGTTATTCGGTAAGTATAAATAAAATGTTGTTGGCATTATATTCTCGTGATGTTGATTATTTTTTCATTCCGCTTTGTTTTAGTAGCAATTCTTCAAGAGTATTTGATACGTAAATTAACTGCAACCTGACGGGTATCGCGTACTTTTCGAGCGCGCGTTAAGACATTATCAACAGTCATTTTTGGAAGTGATAATGAAAGTTAATTTCTAATATTCGTTCGCATTTAGGAATGTTATGCAATTATCTTGTTAGTGGTAAAACCTACAAAACACCAACCAAACTCTGCTCAAAAATTTTAAATATTTATCCTAATCGAAATAACTGATGTCTGAATATGTTACTTGCAATTCTATCTTTTTGAAGCATCTCATGTAGATTGTTGTCCATGGTTGTGAACAAAAGAAACGCCCTAATTCTTGCGTGACTATATTTTAATACATAAATGAGCAGGTGGACCGTACGCTTGTTTGCCACCGGCGTTGTATTAAAAAAAAACTTAATATAATTCTGTAACATTTAAATAGTAATTGAAGAGTTCAACGCCCCTACAAGTCATTGTCTGTTCGTTTCATACCAGGAGTGACCAGCGGTCACCGCCCAACCAATTTAAATTTATTTCGTGCCTCCTTCGCCGCATCGTTAAAGTCAAGGGCGTGCTTAGTGCCAGGCCCCATTAACTTAATATATGGCTATGAGCAATCAGCTTTTTGTAACGATGTCGACTCTAACGTTACGCGCTCTCGTGCTTAATTGCTAAAGTACGGCGCGTATTAACCGTTACTTTCTTTTGAAGGGGAAATTTCGGTTATAAACAAACTCTGTTTCATGTAAAAGGACTTTCGATTTAGAGTTCTGTAATTAATTACACGTCAGCTTGAAGTCGTGTTTCAAATACAGTATACTTGTTATGAAAAACACGACTTTGATATTTTTTCAATTCCAAAGATTCTTTACGAGATACTGGAAAATTGATTTATTTAATTTTGTTATATTTTGAGCATATGTGATCACTATGAACAAAATTATCCAGAAATAATAATAATAATTATTAATTATAATAATAATTATTAATTATTATTTCTGGAGAGGTAGGGCACAGCAAAATGTCATCTTGCTCGAATTTGGAGCAGCCCAACTGGGGAAGTACCTCCGCCTTGCAGAAGACTACAGCCATAATAACAAGTATGTAGTGTTGTGTTCCTGGAGGTGAGCAAGGTTGCCAGAACTCCCGAGGATGCACTGTGTTGAGAGCGAGGGACCTAAATTTGTCCCTTCTGTTGTCAACACAGTGCATCCTCAGATTCTATAAAGGATCGGCAACGCGTACGTGACTCCTTTGGAGTTGCGGGCGTCTATAGGCTGCGGTGGCCGCTTGCCATCAGGTGGACCGTAAGCTTGTTTGCCACCGGCGTTGTATAAAAAAATAAAAATGCAACTAAGGTCGCGGTTACTGTGGTTTATTAACCAAAACATGAGACTAGGGTCTCCTAGTCTGAATTCTTTCAGTAACATTAATAATAAGGGAAAATCTACGTTTACGTGTCACGGCTACATTTATCACCAATTTTTATCATAATTATGGCCAAAACATCACCGTAACTTTAATTTATATTCCAAGTGACACACAAAGAAGATTTATAGTTGTGTGAATTCGCTGGACTGTTTGATTTAGTCGGGAACCGCTCAATGTCTGGATTCCAGCGGACCGTCTGTTGTCTTCATCTATTTTGAACGCGCGCTCGCCAAGACTATTGACATTCTCTCGCTTGTCGGGGACCGGTGATTAATGCCGTTATCTACCGTTTGCTAACACAGCGAGGAATAGGGTTTCCTACGAATTTGTAAACATTGGTTTACAGTTTGCAAAGCTGGCCTACCAACCTAAGAAAAAATAAAATAGGCGAGTTAAACGGAATCCTTTCATTGCGGCAACATACTTTTAATCTGTATTCTTAGTTTCATTTCAATTCCTAATCAATTTCTTTGGGGGCGTCCATAAATTACGTGAGATGTTTAAGGGGGGGAGGGGGTCGAGTCAAATCTCATCTAATCTTACGTTGGAGAGAGGGGGGTTCTCGGCAAAAATCACGCAATTTTTTTTCTGATTGAAACAAAAAAATATTATACAATTTTGGTCCATTTAATCCAGATTGTACACGCTTATAAGATTTAATCTTAAGCGTAATCGTAATACGATTAAGATTATTCACTAATTCGTTCGAAAGAGAATAATTTCATTCATACTTCGACGTTAACTCTCAGCAATATTGATTACTAGTCTTAACTAGTCGTAAATAAAAGCACGAAGCAAATTTTTTTTTTCTTTTTGAATAACAATCCAACACGTTTACGTAAGAAACCCACATTTTAAAAAATCTCACGTGAGATTGGGGGATGGGGGAGGGGGTTGAATAAAATCTCACGACATCTCACCAGGGGTGAAGGGGGGACAGAAAATTTAAAAAAACACCTCACGTAATTTATGGACGCCCCCTTTCAAACTGGTGCTTTTATTCATGAAACTGTTAAGTATATTAAAAATATAATAGGCATGTATGCATGATCAAGAAATACTATTTATATATTCTTTTATGACGTAAAGTGCATTACGTTAGGTTGGGTTCGATTAACAATAATTAGGTAAATTAAAAAAAAAAATTAGATCATGTCGGGATATGTATATAATTAAGTAACATATTTAGAAGAAAATAAAGTGAAATAAGGTAATCGTCTTAGTGTTCCAAACTGACCCAATATAATTTTAATCTTATGTCATAATGACAAAGGTGCCCAACGTGTCATCTAATGGGCATTCAGGTACTCAGCATTGGAACGTTTACGTTGTACGTTTACTTTCTAGTCGAAATTACACACGCATAACAGCAGCCCATATTTTGCACGGGAAATAAGAATTTATCCAGCCGATGATGTCCGTGCGGATAAATGAATGTCAGTCTGTCTGTCACGGAATCCCGTGCGTAAAAGCGATTCATATTAGTACGCTTCTTTATCAAGATTGTCCTTTACAACCACAAGGGTCCATAACATTTAGCAGTCAGTGTTTAGAGCCCATTTCAAAGACATGTTTACATTTTTTTTACCTTGCAATAGGCAATAAGGTGTCAAATCTGTGACGCCGACCATACAATCTAAGCCAATTGTTTACACTAGGCGAGGTATAGCTGCCCCAGTAATTATTAGGTATTGTTCTTGCCGTATTATTTACATACACTGTTTACTGTACGTATACATCAGATTAAATGTCAACATTTTTAATGGCCAGTGCAGTACTTAAACCTTATAATTACTTAGGTCTTGCACTACTAAGTTAATAAGTATGCTAGTTGTTACTAAGGCTTTACGATCTGAAGATTTTTTTTATTGATATGAAGATGTATTTTGTACAGGTTGACATAGTTCGAGTCGCCGACACGCATTTGGCCGGTTTTTTGACGTTCGTATGTCAAAAAACCGGCCAAATGCGTGTCGGACCACGCACAGTGTAGGGTTCCGTAATTGCCCGTCCATCACGTCACCGGTCATATGCGGAATTACGGACCCGTAGAAGGGTTTTTACTGATATTAGTACTGATAATGTACTTTTTTGAGATGTTGTGTTGTATACATATTTATGCCCTTTACGGTAATGTCTACTTAGCTGTGATAGTTTTCCTTTTAAATTCATCGTATATACTACTACCATGATTTTTTTCACATGCCTAGTAGCCACGGTTTAGCTGGTGGGGGGACACTTCACCATAGCAAATTAATATCACGCCAATCAATTCTTGAATCAAAAAATTCTTTTAGAAACATTATAATAGTTTTGAAAGAGCTATCCAACGATACCCAACACGAAGGGGTTTGTAAGAAAAAAATTGCACCACCACTTTACATGTAGGGGAGGTACCCTAAAAAAAAAATTATTAATGATTTTATTCTACCGTTTTGTCGGCGTCATTGATATGTATACTCATGCCAAATTACAGCTTTCTAGTACTAACGGTTACTGAGAAAAGCGGGGGACGGACGGACGGACATGGCGAAACTATAAGGGTTCCTTGTTTATTATAAATAAATAAATAAATAATAAATAAATATTAGAGGACAATCTTACACAAATCGAACTAGCCCCACAGTAAGCTCAAGAAGGCTTGTGTTATGGGTACTAGACGACGATATATTTAATAGATATAAATACTTAAATACATAGAAAACATCCAAGACTCAGGAACAAATATTCATGCTCATCACACAAATATTTGCCCTGACCGGGATTCGAACCCAGGACCGTCAGCTTCACAGGCAGGTGCACTACCCACTAGGCTAAACCGGTCGTCGTATTATGGAACCCTAAAAAAGAATATGCAGTAGCATTTAGACGAGTATTATGTAAGGAAAGTGTACTGATTTATTTATTATTTTTCGAATGAATGAATTTGTTGTCCGTCTTTCTGTGTGTCTGTCTAAACCCTTTATCTCGAGAACGCGTAGAGGTATCGAGTTGAAAATAACGACTCAGATCTACAGTCCCATGAAGCTGTGAAAAAACCAAACTTCTAAGTTAACGTAAAAAATATATACGGCCGTTTGTGCCGCAAAAAACTTATATTTCAACACTCTTAAGGGAATCAAAGTTTATAGAGTTACTTATTTTTGAGTTAATTATACTTCCCGCAACAATAAACACGCAGAAAACGAAAACAACAGTCACATCAAAAAATTATAAAATCTTAAGTCCTATACGCATAACAGATATATATAACCATAGAACAAGTCGACAGTTTTAAATATTTAGGCAGCATAATAACTTGTGACTCCAGATGTACCCAAGATTTCACCACCCGAATAGCTATGGCCAAGAAAGCATTCAATGCGAAAAAACACATCTTCAAAGTCAAGATTTCTATAAACGTAAGGAAACGATTTATTAAGACCTACATCTGGAGCATAGCGTTGTATGGAAGCGAGACTTGGACATTAACTCAGCGAGATGGAGAGAGACAAAGTGCCTTCGAGATATGGTGTTGGAGGCGTATGGAAGTTATAAGCTGTACAGAAAGAAAAACAAACACAGAGGCATTCCGGTTGCGGCAACGGTCGAGTGAGGTCGTGCTACCTGTGCGCTCTTACCCAATTGTTGTTGTGACCCGAATTTTATCTCCGACTACCTGCTCACTCTTATCGCTACCCCTCGTGGTGATTATCGCAATTACCACGTGGAAGCACCGGGTGTGTTAGTTAAGACTTTCTTAAGTCTCCAGCTGACCCGCGTGTCTCTGCCCCTCTGGAAATCCACGCTCGTAGTGGTCGCAGTCGGTCGCAACGATCGGACTGTGGGCTAGACACAATTGGTGGCTATCCGTTAGTTAAGACTTTCTCAAGTCAGACCCGGGTCTCTGTCCCTTTGAAAGACCACGCTCGCAGTGGCTGCATTGCAACGGATCCTAACGGTGCCAACGAAGTTGCAGTGTGGGGTGGATACCACCACGAAGCCCAGTAATTGCGGACAGTCCGATTCTTTCCCTTCGTGTGTAGGACACCTAGTTGACACTGACACGGCGGACAAGTGGACAATACTCGACACCGACATTAGGTTAGCCTTTCGGTTCCCCATAAGTATAGTGTTAGGCGGCGACCGACATAAATAGTTAGGATGGAGATGCAAGCCAGATTCGAGATGATGGAGGAAACTATGCGGGCTATGCAGGCTGAAATCGATCGGCTGGCCGCTGAGAACGAACGCCTTAAGTTGGCTCTCAACGGCGAGAAAATCGACTCAGCCCAGGCGGCTCCCATGCAATCCCCCACCCCCGCGAACTCTGACTCGCATCGCCAGGCCCATCCGGCCACCCCGGTAGCTACTTCAGCTACCCAGGCCCCTAAGGCCGCCATGGGACCGCCGCCGCCGCCGCCGCCGCCGGCAGTAGCGATCCCCTTGCCTCCGCCCCAGGCCCCTAAGGCCACTCCGCCCAAAAAGGGCAAAAAGTCTGTAAAGGCAGCCGCGTCTGCCCCCGGCAACCCTCCGGCCCTTCAGGCCCCTCCCGCAGCGGTTTCAGGCGTGCGGAACTCACGTTCTCGCTCCCCCAGGGAGCGACCCTCCTCGCAAGAGGAAAGAGTTACCGCTCGCTCCCGCTCTACCCGCTCCCGATCCCGCTGTCCCAAAGAGACCGAAACAGAATTACAAGACCGACTGCACTGTTCTGAAGACGAAATGGACACGTCAGGATGGGAACCTGTAGGCGGAAGCCGTAAGGGAAAACGTACGCGGCCGAAGTCTCCGCGAGCTGATTCGCCGGCGAAGAAAGCTCCGCGGACTCCCATCGTCCCCGCGCCTTCTGCGCTGGCCCCTCCGGCCCGTAGTGCCAATCTGGCAACGGACGGCGGGTCTTCGGCTCCCAGCTCGACTGCCACCTCAGCGGTCAACCCCGACAAGCCGGACTCTTGCGTCCTAATTGACGCGCAAAGGTGGCCAACTGCCCTGGCAATAGCCAGACAGCGGGGCATCCGAGTGCTCAATTCGGATACATTGAAGCCGCCCTTGGAAGGGCTTCGTATTACGGTCCAGGGACCCGAGGACTATCGCGCTCTGACCCGTCTCTTCGATGAGCTGTCGATGGCTTACAACCGGAGACAGTCCGCCGAAGAGAAAGGCTATAGAGCCATCGTCCGGGGGCTCCATAAGGATATCCCGGAAGATGAGATATTCGCGGATCTTAAAAGTAAGGGGATCGCGATCAGGGAGGTTCATCGCCTCTACCATAAGACGAGGGGTAAGTACGACATCGTGCTAATAGTCACCGACCCAGACCAACGTAAGGCAGTCCATGCCCTTAAGGAGGTGCTTAAAATCACCGTTAGGGTAGAACCTCCCAACAAGAGGAACTACATCTCGCAGTGTCACAACTGCCAGAGATTCGGCCACAGTGCGCGTGGCTGCTTCTCTCCCCCTCGATGCGTCAAGTGCGCTGGCGATCACGCGTCTCGCGATTGCGATCGTCCAAAGGGTTGTAAGGACCCGGCCGGCGTCAAGTGTTGCAACTGTTTGCAACGTAAGCTCCCCCATGGGCATACTGCCAACTATGGGGGATGCCCTTGCCGCCCAAAGAGTCGCAACAATGGTGCAAAGCCAAAGTCCTCGCCCCCCTCTGGGCAGAAGCAAAAAGCGGGTCGTGCTGCTCCCCAGTTCACCTCGCAAGATTTTCCTGCCCTTCCGGCCTTAGGGTTAGGTGCCCCTAGGAACCTGCCGCCCTCAGCAGCCGTAGGTCCCCGCCCGGTGCCTTCTGCACCCCAATCTCAGGCGGACCTCCCTGCATGGGGGCCCGCCGCCAGTCAAGCGGGCCGGCCCGCTCCATCTCCCCTCTCTGCGCTTATGCAGGCAATTCAGATGCTCACCCCGGAGGCGGCGAGCGGTCTGACTGCCTACCTAAGTGCTGCGACACAAAATTACATCGCCACTCAGTTCGGCAGTCAGGGTCTCGGTGCTTACTAGTATGGATCGTACGGCCCTAAAGCTTAAACCTACTTCGCTTACCATTGGTATTTATAATGCCAATGGCCTGAGAGGTATGAAGGATGAGGTGACGAACTTCCTCCGTGATCACTCAGTAGACATCTTCTTGGTTCAAGAGACCTTTTACAGACCCGGCACCAGAGCCTTTCGCGTCCCTGGATTCAATCAGATTAGAGATGATAGGCAAGATGGTAGGCCATTCGGGGGCACGCTCATTTTCTATAAACGTAACTTACATTGCATAAGTCTCACCCCCCCACCCCTGACAAACATGGAAGTGTCGGTTTGCCGTATATCGATGGAGGGCCACCCCCCGATATCGATTGCGTCAACCTACCTTTCACCTCAACGTGACTTACTTAAGACTGACCTCGACTCACTAGCCTCCTTAGGTCCTTCGGTCATCGTGGCCGGGGACCTAAATAGTAAGCATATTAACTGGGGTTGCATTGCAACCAATCCCAACGGCAATCGGCTTCATCACCTTTTGATCGATAGCCTCCCTTTCGATCTACTCGCTCCATTAGAACCGACTCATTTCCCCCATAACGTAGAGCACCGACCTGACATACTCGACATAGCACTCCTAAAGAACGTAGCGTTAACTCTGCGTTCTATAGAAGTGATACACGAACTTGACTCGGACCATAGGCCAGTTCTTTTGAGACTAGGACCTCACCCTAATAATGCACCTCGTACCAGAACACTCGTGGACTGGAATAAGGTACAATCAGGTCTCTTACAGACAGATCCTCCCCTGCTTAGAGACATCCCTGACTGCATAACTACTACTGAACAGACCGACCAAGCGATCGATTCTTTCACCAACTATCTCAACACTGTTCGAAGTGAGGCCTCAAGGGAGGTGTCGGCGGAGGATATCCAAAACCGACCTCTGCCTAGGGAATTGAGGGAGTTAGTGACTAGAAAAAATCGTGCAATCAGGACTTACTCCAACCACCCTTCTGCTGAAAACCGTCAAATCCTGAGGGACTTGTGTAACGAGTCCAAACAGAGAATTGCCGAATTTCGGGAGAACTCGTTCAGGGATCTGATGGGTGAGATCGCTCCTAGTCATCTGGCTTACTGGAAACTAGCGAGATCTCTCAAATCAGATGCCTGTTGGACCATACCCCCCTTGGATCGTTCGGATCACCCTACCCCTGCTCTCGAGGATAGTGAGAAAGCCGAATGCCTTGCGAGTAGCTTAGAGTCCCAATGTTCGCCTAGTCTCCTTCACACCGACGAAGCCCATATTAGATGGGTCGATTCCGAGGTGGACAGGAGATCGCGTCTCCCCGTAACTTCACCCATTTTACCGGTGTCGGTTAAGGAAGTCAGTGACTTAGTCAGGCGTCTTCGTGTTAGGAAGGCTCCGGGTGCGGATGGTGTATCCAATCGTATCCTGAGACTTCTCCCTGAAACCCTCCTCCTCATTTTGGTCGGCATCTTCAATGCCGCGCTGACCAATGCTCACTTTCCAGCCGCGTGGAAAGGTGCAACGGTCATAGGGATAGCGAAGCCAGGTAAGCCCCGGACTTCGCCTGCCTCTTATAGGCCGATCAGCTTGCTTAGCTCTCTAGGAAAGCTATATGAGCGGATCCTTCTCACTAGGATTCTCAGATTTACGGCTGAGAATAACGTCATCATCGACGAGCAGTTCGGCTTTAGATCCGCGCACTCGTGCGTCCAACAGGTGCACCGCGTCACGGAGCACGTGCTGGACGGTTTCTCTCGATTCCAGGGGCTCAGGACCGGTGCAATCTTTCTCGACGTGGCGAAAGCATTCGACAAGGTCTGGCATAACGGGCTGATATACAAGTTATATCATCTCGGTATGCCTGACAGACTCGTACTCACCATACGAGATTATCTCAGGGATCGAAGCTTTCGATACAGACTAGAGGGAACGTACTCGGACCCACACCCCATCCGGGCCGGAGTCCCGCAAGGCTCCGTGCTCTCTCCCACTCTTTATTCGTTATTCACGAACGACATTCCCAGGCACCCTAAAGTGCAACTGGGGTTGTTCGCGGATGATACCGCGCTCTTTACGACTCATTGTAAGTATACTTTTATCCGGCGATACCTCCAGGAGGCAATCACTGACCTAGGTCTTTGGTTTAATCTTTGGCGTATCGAAGTCAATCCGGAGAAAAGCACTGCGATAGTCTTCCACCCGTCTGACCGCGTTAGCACGGAAAGGCGCGTGGCTCCGATCCAGATGTTTGACCGGCCCATCCCCTGGCCCAACGAAGTCAAATATCTTGGAGTGACCCTCGACAGAAAACTGACTTTCCGTAGCCACATCAGTAGGGTACGCAACCGTGCGTTGTTCGTGCTAGGAAGGCTTGGGCCGATGATTAACAAGTTTAGTAAAATGTCACTTAGAAATAAGCTGACACTCTACAAAACTTGTGTTCGTCCAATCATGTCTTATGCAAGCGTAGCTTTTGCTCACGTGCCTATGACATCGCTCAAGCCGCTTCAGGTCATTCAGAATCGTTTTCTCCGTAGGGCGACTGGTGCTCCGTGGTACCAGTCGAACCTCAGTCTGCACCACGACATGGGGATTAGCACTATGTATGGTTTCTTTAAGCAGACTGCCAGACGTTATTTTGACAACGCTCCCCATCATAGGAATCCGTTAGTTGGGAAGGCTGTCGACTACGTTCCCATCCCTCCCCCCTCTGTCGTTACTCGGCGATCACTGATTAGGGGCCGCACGGTCCGGCGTCCTAGGCACACACTTACGGACCCGGACGACGTAATCACAGCGTCTATCGAAAGATGGAACGCTGCGCTTGCGGCGTCCAACTCTGACACGACGCGTACACTTAGGCATTCCCGCCGGCGGGGACGTCCACCGCGCGATCGCGACAACAGTGACACATATAGTCCTTATTCGTCCCGGTACCGCCGCACACCGGGTAGAGTCAGTCCGACCCAGGTCGGGCCTAGCTGAGTTTCTTGCTGGACTCTTCTCAGCTAGGCTAGGTTTAGTGAACCAGCGACAAAACTCCCAGTAGCTCGATTCCACTCACACCTCAGATTCGGTTGAAACCGCTCAACCAATCTCACTGGAGCGCAAACTCTTAGAGTATTCCAGTGTTCCAAACCACACGCGTGGTCGTGCCGGAGGTTTTCCCCTGGATTTTCCCCAGGCTACTCTCCAACCGCGCACTCCTATCGCTTTATTGGGCCCGGCCTATAAAGCCACAGTCAGGTTCAAAAAAAAAAAAAACAAAAAAAAAAAAAAAAAAAAAACACAGGTTCTGGATTTGATAGGAGAGAAGAGACTACTTGTGAGGATGATCGAGAACAGTAGAGGCAGGGGAAGACCGAGACGTGCGTTTATAGATCAAGCAAAAGAGAAGGTCAATGTAATGTCGTATCAGGTGCTCAAAGCCTTGGCGGAGAACCGAACAGAATGGCAATTACTCCACCGACAAGAGCTAGGCTAGGCTCTTTAATATATGATGATGATGATACTTCCCGTTAACCTAGAAATGATGCCTGAGCGACCCGCCCCGGCTTCGCACGGGTGCACTATTTAATGGATATTATTATACATATAAACCTTCCTCTTCAATCACTCTATCTATTAAAAAAAACCGCATCTAAATCCGTTGCGTAGTTTTAAAGATTTAAACATACATAGAGATATAGGGACAGAAAGCGACTTTGTTTTATACTATGTAGTGAAGTACAGGCAAACATCTGAAAACTATACATTTGTAAAATGAAATCATACAAAATATCCTACTTAATATTATACTTAAGAAAGTTGGGATGTTTGGATATTTGGATGTTTGTTACTCAATTATGCAAAAACGGCTGAACGGATTATGATGAAACTTTGTATACATTGAGTTTTTAGCCTGTATTGTATGTAGGATACTTTTTATCTCTTAAATCATCCCTTAAATTGATGAAGTCGGGGGTGAGAGTTTAACCTATGAACCAGACCAGTCATTGTAGATATTTACAACGCCTGCTGACGTACGGGAAATTCGTCTCAGAAGAACCGGTATAAGGCTGATCTCGGAATATGCACATATTTGTCACGAATCTCCGGGGTCAACATATAATAAGGACGTATGGTGAGGCGACTCTATAGACAGTTGTCAATTACACGATATTTGACAACATCATGCATTGGCATTGACGTGTCATTTTATACCGATTACATTAGGTGAAGTTGAAGCTAATGAACATAATTATACACAATTTAGACTTATAGTGGCTAAGATAAAGTTATACCTTCTTTATCTTAGCCACTATAAGCCTAAATTGTGCATTATTTAGTTTTTAATTTTACGATCGTAGTTACAAATTGAGTGACTTCGCTTCTACTCTTTACAAGAGTTAAATAATCTGCAAAACAAAACGACTTATGTCAATCAAAATCAAAGTATTTCAGCCCATAAAGTTCTAGCAATTACTCACCCACAGCCTCTAGAGCGCTTCCGATATAAATATAAACCAAAACTTGCTGACCCATCGAGCCGTAATAATTTTAATGTTTAAAATAGGAGATTAAAATAATCGGTACTTAAGTAGTTCATTGGCTATCAGAAAAAGGCTTTTTTTACTATGAAATGGCAATAATTTTTTCCAAAATTTCCATTTCAAAATCTAGCTCTAATATAACCCCCTTCACGGAATAGGTCTAATTTCTAAATATAAGTTTGTAATTTAATCACCCTTGCATGTATTTTTGCTTTGTAAAATGTGCTAAAGAATTACTACGTTATTCAGGCGCTCAAATTAATAATGTACTTTTGCCTGAATTATTAGGGTTCGGGAGGGGTACACGCTCTGTGTTCGGAACCCTCGGTGCGCGAGTCAGACTCGTAATTGAACGGTTTTTTACTACATGGGTTACATGATCTCTGCGATTTTAGTTCTCACAAAATAAGCCTTGTCATTGTTTATTCTTGACAACAAGGAAAATAAATATTTTATGCTGCTTAATCAATGATTCCATAATAATACCAGTGTCTAGGGTTATTCGCCCCTAATAGTTAAATACACTACTTATTCCATCCTATATGTATATGTGTGTGAGTAAAATTTTAATCAAAGTGTGAAGCACGGGTGGTCCTTGTTGATCATGTGTGAGTCCAATTAATTTATTTGACGTTCATGAGTGTTATAATATAGTGTGTAGTGAAATGAAGTACAATCACACATGTGGGCACTACAACTCACAGCCTGTGGTCACAGCCCAGTAGCAGTCAGATGTTATTGCGTTTAATAATTTTCTATATAAACTACAGTTTTTTGATCATATTCGTAAAAATATGTAGATAAAACGAAGAGCCTACCGCGGACCTAAAAAAGAAATCGTGTATCTCCCTCTCTGTCACTCGAAATTGCAAGTGCGACAGAGAAGAAATATACGAACGAACTTCGTTTTCGGTACTTGTTAATCCCTCGGAAACGATATTAGTATTACGGGCTGATTTTTCGCAAGTCGTGACACCGCCAATTCCGTGCCGTGATATATTTGCCATTTTTGTCTACTGCAACATGGCATTTTTCTAACTAGCTGTCATTAAAGTAAGTGGAAACTATCCCAGGAACTTTACCTTTTGATTCTAAATTTTAGGTGTCTTAAGGAGTTGTGTTATGTTCTCATCAGATTCTTTGATCCTATTTTTATATTTGTAAATGTACCTTGCAAAATTTTGGATAATGTATTAATATTCATAGTCATATTTATTCATAATAATTCATATTACGTGTCAAATATATTATAGAAATTAGTTACATAGATAATTTTATAACAAATAAATTTTAAGTAATATATATCATAGTACCTGTTTCGTACTAAATTCATTGTAGCTATAAAAGTGTCCTCCAGAAGCCAAGTTGTGGCTTCTGGAGGACACTTTTTCAAGTCAGTCGTGATTTTAAACTGGCCAGTGACGGTGCGTCTATAATGAGTGTTGGCAGTCGGTTGTACACAAATGGTCCCATGACATGGGTGGGTTTGTTAGGCTTCGCTCTATGCATAACTCCCAAAAGTCTTTGAGCGTTACGTAGGTTACGGTCCTGTATGTCTGCTCCCCTCGCGTATTCATGTAAATGACACCGCCTGTAAGTCGCCACCTGAAATATCACTACAAAAGGTAGAGTGAGTATCCCAAGGGATCGGAAGGATGGTCTTGCGAACTCACTTTGGCCCACCTGAACAATCGCTCGTACGGCTCTTTTTTGCATCCGATAGACACGCTCTCAGTCGGCAGCGCGGCCCCACAACTCTGCACCATATTGAAGAAGCGCGTACAGTTGCGAAATAACACGAGCGCACCACATCTCTGGGCATCACTCTACCCAATCGACGCAGAGCAAAGCAAGCGCTCCCCAGCTACACACCTTCGCGATGTGCGATTCCCACTTAACCCATCCGTCTAAGTCGAACCCCATAAATGTGGTATTTTCCGCTTAATGCATACTAGACATAATATTATTACGACAATAATCTAGACATGTTATTATTGAGAGAGGTTTTAAATCAAGTAATAAAAACACAAAACATATCTACGAAACCATTGGCTAAAATGCTACTCTGTACTCTTGGATTTTCAGGGACTGACAAACGATATTGCATCACGATGATAATGTATCCGGTTATAAACTGCGTTAATTTGCCTGCTGAAGGATATGTATTATTGCATCAATATTTAATTATCATTTTGTTTTAAAGTTTGATTCGGTCGATAATTAATATGGAAAATCAAATGCTTTGGTAAAGAGAAATAATATTGTGAACATTCATATTAATTCCGTGAAGTTATTTAGTAATACATAAATAAACGATATTTATATTTATTTTAGTGCACTTATGTTTATTGTCAAAATGTTATGTTTAATGATTGAAACAGAAGAGGAAAACTGTTAGGATATCTCATACGATACGCCATGACGACTGGATTAGAGAAATAATGGAAGGAAAGATTGAGGGAAAAAGAATTACTCCACCGAAAAGAGCTAAGCTCTTCAATATTATGATGATGATGATGAATATTGTTTTATTAGTTATAATTAAGTATCACTTACCTATCAGAGTGCGATCCAAAGCCTTAGTTTATTGGCAGAGAACCTAACTACTTCTCATTCTCAAAGAAAAATCAGACTCAAGAGGGATTTAACTATATCGATTACCATCAAGTATTTCTCACGTAATCGAATTGACATTATTATTGTCTTCTCTATGGGAATCAATTTATAAATTATTACTTTAATTATTGTTTTGCTTGATAAGCAATAAAAAGTAATTGTACCTATTCTGTTGTAAGATGCTACGTGAGAATAATTTATCGATAACATGACTGTAACGTTCAGTCCCGCTTACCGATTGATTTTAGCTATAAAAAAATATTATAATACTAGCGCCCGCCCGCGACTTCGCCCGCGTAGATTTTAGATGGTAACAAAGTAATAAATGAGGTCTATTTTTGTCTGTCAGTTGTCTGATGCTGTTAATGTTTTGTGAAAAATTACTCGAAAGAAAAAATAAATGTTCACCATCTTTTGAAAATGGATGTCATTTTCGTAATCAGCACCCTGAGCAACCTCGACGATGACACCCATATCTATTTTTAAGAAAGATAAATGTCCGCCATCTTGGATTTAAAAATGCATGTCATTTTCTTAATCGGTATCCCGAGGAACCACAAAAATGACACCCATATCGATTTTTAAGAAAAATAAATGTCCGCCATCTGTGATTTGAAAATGCATGTCATTTTCGTAATCGGCACCAGGAGGAACCACGAAGATGACACCCATATCGATTTTTAAGAAAACTTAATGTCCGCCATCTTCGATTTGAAAATGCACGTCATTTTCGTAATCGGCACCCCAAGGAACCCCCTTTTCACCCCTTTTGGGGAGCAATTTCGTAAAACGCTGAAATGTGTTTAGTTGTATTTAAACAGAGCCTGTTTACGAAATTTCAAATCTCTCAATTCAAAAAAGATTTGATCCTCGTACAAGCTTTGAACCCCATTTTCACCCCTTTAGGGCAGAAATTTCGAAAAACGCTGAAATTAATAATAAAATGAGATTTAATGAGTGGGCAACTACCGGAATCCGGAAAAGTAGGGATAACTTACATCAACTGCATGAAAGGAGGTCTTGCACCATTGACAAACGCTTCCATCAGTATGTTAGGGATTATTAAAATAGTGTGTACAAAAGCAGTGCACTTGAATAACAAAATAAAATCCTCAGACAATAAGGCCAAGACAGTCTGGAAAATAATAAATACAGAGACTGGGCGGAGTAAAGAAAGAGAGTCCACAATCTCACGCAGTAAAAGTAGCGAATGAATTTAATAATTTCTTTTCCAAAATTCCTATATATATGTATAAAGTAATTACTAAAGCAGTTTGGCATCGTCTTCCACAATAGCTGAATCCCTTTTGACTGAGAATGTAAAGCTAGATAATTTACGTATTTTTAATTTTCATCATGTTTCTGCTCTGGATGTACTAAAGTCTTTTAAAATGATAAAAATAAAGAGCACAAGAGCGTGTCAGTCAAGGTACTGGAGTCTATTCTGGAGGTCGTTGCACCCACTTTAGCTCTCATTTTGGATACTTATATAGACAATGGCATATTTCCAGATTTAATGAAATGTAGTAAAGTAGTTACTATTTTTAAATCAGGCAATAAAGATAATCCTTCTGATTGTCGTCCAGTTTCTATCCTGCCAGCAAAATATTCGAAAAAATAATGCTGACGAAATTGATTTCTCACTTTAATTTAAACAATATTTTGCACGCACGGCAGTTCGGCTTTACGAAAGGTAGATCGACTACTGATGCTGGTTCAAGTTTGATAAAATTCATTTTGCAGTCTTGGGAAGAGTCACAGGACGCCATAGGAGTCTTTTGTGACCTTTCCTGAAATTTTATGGCATTAGAGTACATGCATTAGATATCATTAAGTCATACCTAACACAAAGAAATCAAAGGGTAGCGATGAATGGAGCATCAGATAAAGTGGTAGAGATGGGAGTACCTCAGGGATCTATTCTAGGCCCGTTCCTATTCCTTGTTTATGTAAATAATTTACCATATATGGTAAGTCGAAGATCAGACATTGTAATATAGGCGGGAATGCCTAAGTGCACACGTCGTGTCTGAGTTGGACGCCGTAAACGCGCGTTGGCGCGTCCGGGTCCGTGAGTGTGCCTAGGACGCTGGATCGTGACGCCCCTAATCAGTGATCGCTGAGTTACGACAGAGGGGGAGGGATTGGAACGTAGTCGACAGCATTCCTAACTAACGGATTCCTATGATGAGGAGCAAAAAACGTTGTCAAAATAACGTCTGGCAGTATGCTTAAAGAAACCATACATGGTGTTTAATCACCATGTCGTGGTGCAGACTGAGGTTCGACTGGTACCACGGGGCACCAGTCGCGCTACGGAGAAAACAATTCTAATGACCTGAAGCGGCTTGAGCGATGTCATAGGCACGTGAGCAAAAGCTACACTTGCATAAGACATGATTGGACGAACACAAGTTTTGTAGAGAGTCCGCTTATTTCTAAGTGACATTTTACTAAACTTGTTAATCATCGGCCCAAGCCTTCCTAGCACGAACAACGCGCGGTTGTGTACCATAATGATGTGGCTACGGAAAGTCAGTTTTCTGTCGAGGGTCACTCCAAGATATTTGACTTTGTTGGCCCAGGGGATGGGCCGATCAAACATCTGGATCGGAGCCACCCGCCTTTCCATGCCAACGCGGTCAGACGAGTGGAAGACTATCGCAGTGCATTTTTCCGGATTGACTTCGATACGCTAAACATTAAACCAACGACCTAGGTCAGTGATTGCTTCCTGGAGGTATCGCCGGATAAAAGTGTACTTACAATGAGTCGTAAAGAGCGCGGTATCGTCCGCGAACAACCCCAGTTGCACTTTAGGGTGCCTGGGAATGTTGTTCGTGAATAACGAAGGAGCAGTGATTGTGGCACACTTTGGGATAGGCCTTCCTATGTCCAGTAGCGGATTTCTTTCGGCTTGATGTTGATGGAGGATGAAACCGTTATGTTGTATTTTGCTAGTTGTTTGTAAGGAAAGATTGTACTTTCTTTTCGTTTAAATAATATACATTTTCATTTAGGGTTGTGGTATTGTTAATCTGTCACTTGTCGAGTTGCATGCACTACAGTAGCTATCTTGATTTTAAATTATTTAATCTAAAGTCTATTTGCGCGCGTCTTCGGTGGTAGGTGGGATTAATTTCCCGTGCTAATAGGGTGTGGATGCGCTCGCGCACGTGTCGCGTATGCTCGCTATTACGCTGCCAAACGAAGGAACAGACATAAACGCCTTAATTTTATGTTCAGACTGGTCTTTCTGAATCGGTAGCTGTGTATTGCAACTGAAGCCTCTAGAATAAAAACGAGATGACTCGATATCATTTCACGAATAAAATTTAACCTTATTTACAGGTTAATAAAGTATAAATTAATACAAAAATTAAATGAATATTTGTTTTGTTGCTGTAGTATAAATAACTGTCATGTCCCACTTCCTCTTTTTTTGCTGAGCTACAAATCGCAGTAAAGCTGTGACCATTAATAAATTATTCGAGTTTCAGTTTGCTAGAATTTGTGGGTGGCATGTTTTTTGAGTCCTAGTGGGTGGTTTATTATTCTCATGCGTAAATAAATATCGAGGCCGAGAGTATAAGCGTTATTAATACAGTGGGTAAAGTGCTTATGAATGTAGGTACCATTACCCGGAAAACTCGGCGTCGAGTGTTGAAACCGGAACGTTATTATGATTACTAAAGAATCTTAGCCGATTTCTTATGTACTTTATATCTTTTAGATTTAATTGACTATGCTAATGTGTGCACTACTAATACTTCTCAGATCTGTCTTAAAATCTCTCATTTTGCCGCAAGCTAAACTGGCTCCCGATACGCTACCGCAGGTCTCTCAGGATTCTTTGCACGCTTTTCTCCATTCTGTTGAAGCCCTCAGCTCCCGGATATCTCAAATGTAAATTTAACTTTATCACCCCTCGTCCTGCCTGTGACCTGCGTTTCTCCCGATCTCTCTAACTATCTGTGTACTCCCTCACCATAGTGGTTTCCTTACATTTTCCTTCACTGTTCAAGCAATTCGTCTCTGGAACGCACTCCTTTTGACGATACGACAAGCCCCAAGCAATTTTGTTTTTCAAACGTATGCTCTTCAAGGACCTGCTAGAACATTCCTAGCGAAAAAATTGTAGTCATACGCGCATTTGCAACTGTATATATATGTATATATGTACGCTGGTATATACTTGTGTTTGTTTGTATATACTATTTTTGTTTAAGTAGTTTGTATGTACATATTGTTAATATCTATATATTAGTCTGCCTCTTGCACCCACCTTTGCAAATTTTTATTCGCTCTATGGTTGACTGGTAGAGAGTGTGGCATTAAGTTCGACATTTGTACTCGTTTGTTTTGTGCAATAAAGTTTAAAAAAAACACTTACAATTTGGTCACCCTACACCACACGACGTTTTGTCATCCATATCCACTAGTATTATAAATTAGAGTCCAACCGAAGTTTCGGTTTCGGTTTCGGTTTCGTCTGGTTTCGGCCTAAAAATCATGTTTCGGCCGAAGGTTCGGTTTCGGCCAAAAAACTACCGAACCTTTCGGCCGAGCCGAAACTTTACTTTCGGATCGCGTTCGTCTAATTTCTGGAGCCTTTCCGGTCCGTCAGATACTTAGGTACGGTAATCCGGTTGGATCTAGTATCTCGATAGACACCGGATCCGGCAATATATCGATATAGATAGATAACTCCGGTAGGGATGAAAAAGAGCGCTAAAAAACATTACGAAAATTAATTTACTTTTTAAAAAAGTCATTAAACGTTCCCGCTTGTTTTCAGAATTTGTGCGCTGACGAGCGATCGTTATTACATTGTTAATATTAAATGCATATATAAATAACGTTTAATTCACAAAAAGGCAACAATAGTAAACCGCCAATCACAACCTGCAATTCTTCGTCAGGTGGGCACTAATGCAAATCAATAAGCTTCAATCAATCAATCAAAAAATGTATGGCATGGCCATGAGTGGCTTTCGCTTTCATAGTAGTAGCTGACATCATTAACCTTAAACACTAATTATACCTACCTAGTTAAATGGCTCATCTTGGATCGCGGCTAGCTCAAATGTCTCCATGACACCTGCAGTCACCACGATAGCCAGTGAAATCTGCTGCGCTATATACGATCCCGTCTATCTTTCAGTCGTCGACCCAAATCCATAACAATGTCCTTGGCTTCCAAACCCCAGGATCCTGCAGTCTACCGCAACAGGGACAAATTCGTACTTTGGTTCTGTAACATCCTCCCTAGTCTAAATGAAAAGCGGAAAATGGGAAACCTAAAGCCTACCTAAGTTTTACCTACAAATACTTACACCATCTGAAAGTCTGAAAACCAGGACTTTCGTAAAGTTCCTAAAACTCTAAAAGTTTCTAAAGCTTTCATAAAGCATTACTAAAGCTATCAAGTTCAGCAGATCTAAAAGATATGGGAATAACTACAGGGAAAGAAAATAAATCAAACAAAAGGTTTTGAGAAAGAAAATAAACGAAACAATACATTTATTTCATAAAAGTGATTTTACTCGAAACTTTGATTATTTTATCTAATAAAGCCCGGTGAGAACTTTATTAGACATCCGCGTTGATTCCTAGGCCAAGACCTAAGCAAGGGAAAACAAAGCGGACTCAACAAAAACCCTTGCTGCCAACTTAACCTATTACAATTTATAATGAAATGAAACTAATTCAAATGAAAAGGTTAATTACACAATCGGAGAATATTAAACATAAACCAAGACTAAATAATTGAAATATTAATGGCGTGATCGAATAGTGGCAATTTTAAGACCTAGTTATGAAATGTAGCAACTTAAGTTCTCTGAGGTGTGAGAAACATATGAACTATTGAGAATTGGATAATGTTTAGACAAATACAACTTAAACTAAATGATTACTACTTAAAACAAGTCTACCTAACTAATCGTGAACACAATACTAAGACACCTAGAACTTAATTTACTAGAAATATAGAAAAGTTAGAACACAAGTTTAATAGAAAACTATTAATGAACACAATACTAAAGTAACTAAGAGATTAGAGCTTACTTGTAAAATACCGTCGTTGGCTGTGTGATAAGTCATAGCATAAATAAGTTGTTTATCGTTTATAAGGAGTAAGCGTATAATGACGTAATATGATACAGAGTGGATAATTACTCCATAATTAAATTCAGAAGAATGTAAGTGCTAGAAATGGTTACAGATGTAGGTTAGCGAGGCGTATATTCATAGATAAACCTTGAATTAAATATGTTTATAAAACCTTAAAACTAGTGTTTGGTATGTCGAGGTATCGATACGTCGTATCGTATTTCCTACAAGGTAGGATAGGACTAGGTCGTGTAATATCTGGCTTATTACATAATATAATATAATTCTCAATCTAAAAGATGTGAGAATAAAATAGCTGATTGCAAGCAACCATAAAGCCACAGTACCTCATAAAAGTACCATGCATAAGTCATATAAACCACCAAGCCATTTCTGGACATGATGAGGCGACTATGTCGAGGCAGCAGTCTCGCGAAGGAATACCTGATGCTAACCCATTGGGTATATCCCTACCTAACACCTAACACGAGCAAACAGAGTATCCTCGCAGGTGGCAAAGGCCGATACTATAAGTGATATGTGACAATAGCGCCTGACGAATGAACATATACATGGTAATAATAAGAGCGTAGCCCATAATATTATGAGACCAGCCATTTTATTGCATACAGCAAAAGTAAATAATACTGAACTTGTTTAAAAGCCAGTTAGAATAGGATGTTGTTATATGTATATATGTATATTATACAACGAGTATGATGTATCTACTTTGAAGTAGACTTAAATACGAGTTAGTTACCTCGTACCCAAATATTGTGCAAACAAAACAAGTTGTTGCTATTCAGGTTTAATGCCCAAATCGAGTCATATGGTCATCCCATTAGCGAATATCACTACTGAGCCATGCAACCGCAAAACCTCAGCATTGACCAGCGTTCTCACGACAGCAAGGAGTTTTGCTCGAGTCGTCAATCAATCTATATCGCCATTGAACTTTCACATCCCATCTCGCCCATATAATAGAATATATAAGGGTACATAGATATTGGGGTCTTTAATGTTCAGCTTCAGCAAACGGCAATACAGACTTCTGGTCCCGGCGGGTCTATAGTGTCTTGTTTGAATCAAAGATTCCCACAAGCAGCTAAAGGCGCACCGCGTGCCTAAACAAGACCGCAGCCCTTTTCAAAGCTCGTCTTGGGATCGAGACTAAAGACGAAAGCCTGTCGTTAAGAATCTGTGAGACTGGCCCTAAACCTCATTTATGAACGTATTTCACCGATCTGGAGTAAAACCATTGCATAGCAACAGTAATAGTTATTAGGCATATTTGGTATATTTGGGTACTACATTGTACTACCAAACCTTTCGTCATAGGCTGGAACATACCATACAAAATCGTAATAAAACGTTTGGCAGTCCAACTTGTGACATTACGTCATTGCTGGAACAGTCACGAATAATAAAAATCCACTGCGACCAGTCCCAACAACTACAATAGATTAGTAAATGTATGTATGTTGGTACATACATGTGAAATATTGGAACAGTATCTACTTGTCCAATAAAATAAATATAATTATCGCACAGGCGAAGATAAGGTATTGACGTAATATTAATTACGTAGTCAACAGACTATTAGGTACTGTAATAGGAACCAAAGTTCCATAAAAGGGTAAATAAGCCAAAATCACTTCAAATAAAGAGTGCAATAACCTGGTCAGATCACACAACACAACGATAGCATTTCGGCCTATTAAAGGTAACATTATTTATGACATTTACATAGAACGGGAACGTGAATAAGTACCATAGTTAACGCAGTCAGAAAGTTTTGCGAAACTTAGAAAACCATTTAAGGATCTCTTCATCTGCGTGTGTACGGTGGTAGGCTATGAGGTCATCATGCAGGAACAGCCTCGTTGTCCAAACGCCGCAACTGTGATCATCTTCGCCGTTGATGGATTTCAGATTGTCATGGCACAGCGATGGATTGAGAATGGCCTGGCTCTGGTCGTAGATTGCCCACATGTACAAAAGTGCTGGCAGGTACACGTCCCGTAGAAATGTCCTGGGTCAAAACGATAGGTGGAAGGCATATCGTCGTTGACAGTGTGATTGCGCGGAGGCGCTGACAAGGTCATCTTCTTGACACCAGTGCGATGATACGTCATTCGATGTCGTCTATCCTTCTCTTATATAGGTTTGATTTCGCAAAACCCTCCAAATACCCAAACCATGGCATTGTAATCTTTAGATATATTCATAAATAAAACATACTCATTTAATAACCTAAAGTAACTATTATCACCTACAACACTGTACTAAATCAATAAGAACATACTTAAAATACCAACGAAACATAACAAACCTAATGAAAATGAAATAATTAATGCGTTAAATAATAAGTGTCAGAATATAATGACTATCTACATTAGCAAAAGATTAATTCAATTACTGTTTAATAGTAAAATTAAAATCCTTTAACGATTTGTCTACTAATAAATAATGTCCTTAAAGTCAAATTGTCATTTAAAAGTAATTGAAATCAATAGTCAAATATAGTAATACTCAAATATTAAATCCAGCTTGTATGAACAGCGCCTACCTCCATTATTCATGAAAATCTCAATAATACTGAATAGTATCAAAAATAGACACGAATTCACATAGCATGCACAAAACACCAACATAAATCTTAATAACTAACATGCACAATAAGTATGGGTATAATAAAACACAATTTATTTATTAAATCAGGTAGTAACACTCCAACAACGCAGATGTGCCTAGAATATATTCCATTTAACAAACATTATCAATTAAATATCTGTTGCACTAATGGTAAAACTATATCCGTAACAATGAATTAAACGATTAACGTACTTAAATGCATTTTAAAGCCATAATTATTTAAAAGGAGATACGCCACCCCACATCAATATTGTTACCGTAGATTTTACCTTAAGCAGGTTATTCAAATTAAGCAAAGGTATTGTCAATCTAACTTGAACTTTATACTGAACACTATAGGTAACGACAAGGTAATTGTACCTATATAAGCAGCGTAACGCACGCGCATAATACATTATGAAAAAGAAATCACTATCGTTTGCTATATGGAATTTAAACACTCCGTCTTCATAAATCCTGTGAACAGAAAGGATTAAACACACAACACCCTATTTTATCCTAACATAATGAATCCCTACGTAATTCCTATCTATCACGACAAATAAACTTTAAAAACTCACTTAAGCGTTCCTGAAGGTTCACCTCGTTGCACGTCGCTCTCGTGAGGTCTACCCGCAAGAGAAGTCCAAAGGGAAAAAAGCCTCGAAACCATTGTGTATCTCCTTATATTCCCTCACCTCGTTATCATGAGAACCCCTAACATCACGCGATCAACTGCTGTTCCATAATTCTGGAGCAAAACCATCGATTGGTCAACTAGCTAAATCTGGCTTCTCATTGGTCTAGAATAACTTTCCGATCTCCTATTCAACACCAGATGTCTCTCCGATGTCTATCCCATTAAAGCCTGACTAAAATAAATAGACACCTACACAAACAAGATTGTTTCGTCCTTAAACATTTCTCATTTTAGTAGGGTAGCCACGTGCATAACATTTTTTCAAATACCCGCCAAAGGCAGCGATGCAGCTACTGCTTTGCAATTGACCACTTGCGTCAACTAGACTCAACGCTCACGTCTAGTATATCTTGACGTCGAGACTCGTACTAGCATTACACAACTAGAGACCCGTCCTACACTGGTTCGTTAAGGTGAATTGGTGTTCAAGTTAGTTTCAGCATTGTGAATGACAGCCCTGACTCCACACTAACCGTGCAATTTCAGATGGCTACTTATTTCGCTACTATATAGACATAATGACAACTTTTTTACGCGGTCGGATAATTTACTAACAGTTTAAATCCTCGACACCAGATGTCTATCTTGACCTATGTAACTGAGTAATGCTAATAATGTAAAGCAGGAAACCGTTGTCAAAGCTTATTCAAATTACAAAAGAAGTACTTTTCTAAAAGAAAATGAAAATAACTTGAAATTCAAAAGATTGTGATATTCTTTATACCTAAGTAATCGAACATATTTAGACTTAATTTAAACGCCATCTGTTTACAATGAGAGGATCATTGATGATGAACATTTAGAACATATAAATCAGCTTTTACGAAGCCAAGAAGCGTTCCTGAAAGCTTAGCCCTCCCGAAGCTAAGAAGCTTTCCAGAAGCCTTCCTCTGAAGTTTAGAAGCTATACTGAAGCTTAGAAGCATTTCTAAAGCTTTTCCGAAGCTTAGAAGTTTTCATGAACTTTTCACACGAATGTCAGATGTCGATCTGTTACAGTTCCAAGGCAGGGAACTTGTCATACTTGTTCTTCAGCTTATCAGTATACTCCAGTGAGTCATATCACCAGATCTGTTGGGCCAAGGTCAGTACCCTGACCTGAAAGATCAGTTGATATGACTCAAATAGGACCGGGAAAACCCTTTTATGCCACCAAAGTTGACATTGTTTAATAGAGGCAATCGTTCAAATCCAATTTGGCTGAAACGGCTCGATACACCAGGATATAGTGAAATCCAGCTGGATAGAGAATCATACCAGATTGCAATCCCTAGTTACATTGTTATATGTCTAGAAAAAAGGGCCCACAGACACTTTATTTGACGGTTTTCATACGTCTATAAAAGTTTCGATTTCGGCTTAGGCCGAAACTAGAGCCAAAGCCGAACCTTCGGTTTCGCTTTCGGCAAAAAACGCGTTTCGGTCGGACACTATTATAAATATGAAAGTGTCTGTCTGACTGTCTGTCTGTTACCTCTTCACGCTTAAATCGCTGAACTGATTGAGATAAAATTTGGTACGGAGGTAGTTCGAGTCCCAGGAAACGACATAGGGTACTTTTTATACCGGAAATCATCCCTTAAGAAGGTGGAAGTTTGTATGGAAGAGCGATTCCTAGGTAAGCGCCAGAAATAAATTGTTAGCAATTAAATTCTAACTCAATGAGTTCTAAAACTAACACGATGCAAAGCAGTCCCTCATACAACGCGTGTTAATAGTGGCAGGGTGACTATGATTTCAGTATTCGGTTATTATTTTTCTGGTGAAACTGAGAAAATAAACTTAATTATTCAATGTAACAACTATTGCATTGAAAAGGCGATTATACGTAGAGTCGGAAAAATTTACTTCTGATTATGTCCCCGATTTAACCCTGTATTTATCGCAATTTTTTTCGCATGTTGTGTTTTGTTTTCTTCTGTTGTTGTTGTTTTTTTTTTGTAATATGTGTGTCTTCTGTGTCTGTGAATAAATGTTTCTTTCTTTCTTTCTTTCTTTCTTTCAATTTCTCTAAAAAAGAGCCATCCCCCGAAGATCGTTGCATATCGTGTCTTGTGTGCAGCTTAGGTAAGCGTGGCGTTTAGGTTTCATAATTGGACTTACCTGTAATAGACCTATTAAGTGTGCGGCCTCCCTTGCGGATTAATATCAGCATTGGCCGCAGGGCGGATGGCATGACCACACGCGTGAACCATCGTAATTTTTCATTTTTCACATTTTTAAAAATATTTTGTACGTTTTTTTGAGCGGTTGATTTTATTGTAGTTTTTTTTCACTCCGAAATATTTGTGGCAGGGGAATTCTTTGATGAAATACCTGCCAATCCATATTGTAATATTTTTGTCCTTGTCCAGTATACTCGATCTTGCCCGTAAGAAATCTAGATCGGTGCAAATCTTCTCAATAATGGGTCCCAACTGTTTATAATCATTACCTACATTCCACTTTAGCATTCATTTTAGATTTCTAGAGTGCTGAACTTGTTTTTGTTTGTTTGTTTACGCACACGGCTTTTTATTTATTTATAATTTTTTTGGACTTGCAACTAATAATTCTACAAGGATAACAAAAGTCCCAACTCTTATTTCTTCGTCTTCAAGTGCCATCTCCTACCTGGGGTCGGCTATCATACCCGTATGGGCTTTAGACACGGCCGCGCGGAATAAAGATCACGTGCTTCTTGAAGATCACTTAATACTTGATTTATTAATATAATGTTGGATTGAGGGTAGCGGAAATCGACCTTAGAAGGTTGTCTGGAACAAATCGCTTTTTAGTGATAAGACCGCCCGTTGTTCGCCTCTACTCATTGTAATTATGCACTGTACTGTGTTTTTTTTGTTGAGGTTGCAATAAAGAGTGTTTCTATTGTATTGTACTTTTCCAGGAATTATCATTTATCGGTACCTGTAATTACGGGGATCAGATAATATGTATTTCTTAAATTATCTCATATTTCTTGAATTTTGCATGAACTGTATACTTGCTACAGTACTTACACATTATTACAAAAAATGTCGATACAGAAAAATATTCAATAAACGGGAAATTGAGCAGATTTAACTAGAAAATCTCAGACAGATCTCTCACGCGACTTCATAAATATTACTGGGCCTTAAAATGAAGTCTAACGTTTTAAAATGAAAACTGGAGTCAAAGGGAGAGGTCCAAAATAAAACAGTGACAACTCTAAATGACTACTACGTTACGTATATTGAAAAAAATATCTCGCATTAATTTGCTGCCTTAGTTTACAAAGATACACACACACACAAACGCATACACACACATACACACTATTTCATTGAGAGTACCTTCCAATCATTTTCCACTTAATAAAATACAAACTCTTAATCCACGCATTTTTGTAAAAACAGTTTCAGTGTTTAGTTCATAATTATTTACATTGTTTTTTTTATATACGTTTCTTTGTTTGCAACGGTTAAAATTCTTTAATGCCAGGTAAACTTTAAAACTGTCAATCGTTCAAGTGTGAACCTGCGAGTCAGGCCAAGCCTAGTGCAACTGCAGGGGACACAGGGGAACTTTAAATTGTAAACAAAATGTAATCAAACAGCGGCAGGTTGCGATTTTAATGTCAGAAGTCATGTAATTAATCACAGATACCGTTGTATTGAATCAAATAAATTGAAATTGAAAATTGTGTAAAAATTGAGTATTAATAATAAAAATAAGTATATACCAAAATATTATGTACAGTAGGTACTGATTAGTTTCACAAAACTTTACCATAAACGCTCAACTTAACAGTATTTGAAGTTAACCACTCTAATTAATTCTGGCAAAGTGCGTGTCGGTAAACAAGCAGTATCTATAGGGTTCCGTAGTTAATCGAAACATAGACTCATACTGCGCAAGTAATAAGACGCGTCTATTGAGCGCTTGAGCAATATTGAGTCGATTTGGAAGGACTGGACTATTTTACGATTTTCAGAAATTAATAACGCATACCCCCTAAATTGGTTTTTGTTTTTATCCCAAAACAACCCGAACACAAATTTCAAGGCATTCCTGTAACTGTAACCCTTGCCGACTTTCATGCGATTCTGATATGTAAGTGGCCAACTTTTTTTCATATCAACCTTGTATAATACTGACCGATAAACATAATTTAACAAAAAAATGTCGATGCGAACACAAGACCATCTGGCCAAATTTCTCAGAAATCAGTAAAACTGTGTCCCTGTAACAGAATGTTTAATAGGAATGCAAATATCAGAGATTAGTGCAGGCAGAAAAGTCGCTAAAGCAGCGGTTATGAGCGGAATAAATAATCCATAACCAAAACTGTATACTCTGGAAATGAGTGACGACTTACAAGAAAAGTGTTTATGAATTTAAACCCAAAAAATACAAAAATTTACTTTTTGTGTTTAACTGCTTAATAAATTTATATTTAATCACCTAAAATTACAGCTACGAGCATATAACACCAAGAGTGTTCGAGTTATCTACTGACAGTGGAACAAAGGCAAAACTATTACCCTTTTAATTATGAAAGTCTAAAAACTGTTAAATTCATTCCTAAAAGTTACGCAAGCGAATCTTTAAGAAAACGAATTAGGTTAACGGGATCAGGCTGTTCGCAAATTTCTATTTATGTCACAGTTTCTGCAGACTAATTTAGAAAAAATAAAACCGGCCAAGTGCGTTTTGGGCCACGCGCAGTGTAGGGTTCCGTAGTTGACTGTCCATCACGTGACCGGTCATATGCGGAATTACGGACCCGTAGAAGGGTTTTTATTGATCTTAGTACTGATGATGTACTTTTTTGAGATGTGTTGTATACGTATTTTTGCCCTTTACGGTAATGTCTAATTAGCTGTGATAGATTTCCTTTTAAATTCATCGTATATACTACTACCATGATTTTTTCACATGCCTAGTAAGAGCTATCCAACGATACCCCACACGATGGGGTTTGGAAGAAAAAAAAGATGCACCACCACTTTACTGGTAGGGGAGGTACCCTAAAAAAAAAATATGATTTTATTCTACCGTTTTGTCGGCGTCATTCAAAATCAAACATTTATTTTGCAAATAGGCCACAAGGGCACTTTTACATGTCAAAATATTAGTTTACAATTTAAGAAAGTCTGACTATAATAAGTAATACATTTTTCATGTCAAAATATAAATTTACAGTTCAGGAAAGAATAGTAATTTCGAGTTTACAATTATAACAAAATTAATTTCATACAGTGAAGATAAACTTGTAAAGTTATCTATTACAAATATTACAACATCAGTAAGGTTAGAGATATATAAGGTCTCAAGATTAAACAAGGAGTATAATGAAATTAATATAATATCCCAGAGATGTACATGGTCTCTGGGTGTCAAAATTAAGATTAATTTAATATTGTTAGAGATGTATATGGTCTCTAAGTCACTGATAATAAAAATGAATCCACAACAGGATGATGTCTCTCGTCAATCCCCTATAAAAAGACACTAGTATTAACGTAGTCACTATGCCCTAGGAAGCATGAACAGACCGGACTCCACAAACAGCGCCCGATCACGAGTATGACGCGTATCTAAGCTATTGATATGTATACTCATGCCAAATTACAGCTTTCTAGTACTAACGGTTACTGAGAAAAGCGGGGGACGGACATGGCGAAACTATAAGGGTTCCTTGTTTACTACGGAACCCTAAAAAACAGAGCCAAGTAGTTCGAGGGAAAATAGGTCGGCTGCGGGGTTGTTAATTTTGCCTGTGTGAAGAACCAGGGCATCGGGCAACATACTCACAGGCTTTTAAAAGCTTGGTTGCGTAATAATGATGGGAATTTTGTCAGTGACATTACTACAACCGAAGTCTAGTTACTAGTTAAATGGCTTAACACGAAAAGTGAAACAATTTTACGTTTTACTTCTGATATGACTACAATACTAAATTTAGTTATTTCACGTATAATTTAATATTAAATAACATATACTTTTATCACAATTGGGATCAACAGTGAAAATATCGAATTTTTTAAAAATCCCATACATTCTCTCTATACAAAACACCTTATACGTTAATCATAAGAAAGTGAAATTGAACAGACAATAGATTACTATATTTCGGATGTAGCCTGCATGAGAAATATTAAATTATACGTAAAATAACTAAATTTAGTAATTGTTGTCATCTCTCAAGTAATAAAAAATATATTTAAAAATTTCAACACAAATATTATCAATTTATTCAAGAGATATTTTTTTTTTAAAACGACCTTAAATTATATATACGGATCACTAGTATTATGCTAAAAATAAAGTAATAAAGAATTTCATTTTATGCGATTTTCTCCACAAGCTTTCGAGGGTAAAAATTTAGTCAAGACAGTACATATATTAAGGTTAATAATCCTGTAAAAGAAAAATATTTTTTCGCTAAGGGCAGTTTAACTATGCTTATCCGGCTACCCATTGGATAAACACTATCCTAACTGATCCATACAACATATTAAAAAAGCAGAACTACATCATGCTTTTCAATTTTGACGTCAATGTGGTCTGGCCTGATGATACCACAATTCCTTATTCCCACGTCCGAGACTGCGACGCACGAGGGTGTCATATTGTAGACTAATTTGTCACGACAGTTACTGCATGCAAGAGCCAACTTTAAGTCTATAGAAATACATCTTAGCATAACTGCATAAAAAATACATAGAATCGGGAATGACAAATTTAACTCTGTGGACTGCGAATGGATGTGGATCATGATTTTAAGTCTTATTCCGTGGATGATAGGGGGGTCTTTATTTTAACTTTTTATATTAATACAGCAGATCGAAGTGAATTTCATGGTACCACTATTATCGAGGTTCAATAGCAGTATATCCGTACTGGATCGATGCCGGAAGCACCATATCGGATGTAGCCGTGCCAGACGAATAAAATAATTTATTTTTGACTGACATGACAACAGGAAGGTAATTTGCGGTTAAGCCTTAACATATGAATGGACATGCGTTGCCGTGTAATTTACAATGCGCTGACGTTATTTGGACAGCTTTCTCAATTGGAAAATGAATTCTACTTCTGTTTCGATAGCCTGCTTATAATTAATTTGTTAATTCGTAAAAATGTTGATGTTCTACTATGGTACGATTACAACAGCTGTTTTATACGGCTTTTAAAGCCACGTACCTCCCTCGTAAAGTTGTGAAACTTTTATTCAAAACACTTTGGAGGCTGTATAAAAGGTTTTACTTTGTTGATGGATGTGCAAATTGTGTCCGCGCCAATTGAATAAAAGGTTCAATGGAAATGCCTTTCCGCCGTCCTTTGCACCTCAAGGATTCGGCGACACTCAACAAATACTAAAGTAGGTATTTTACTGGCCCTGAATATTAATAACCCTCTTGCTTTTTCCCGTACCTAAGTATTAGACGTTTTAAAACACCGCTGTGTGCCACAACACATCACAAGTGTTTAAAAGAAATGTTCTTAATTTTTAGGGCTGCTTTTTGCGTGGGTCGCTTCAAAAGAAACCATAGCTTCAAAGCTATGCTACAAAAATATTGGCGTTATTTGATGTATTTTGGTAGTTATTATAGTTATGTAAAAGCTGATACATATATGAAGCTAAATGATGGAAAAGGAGGTGCGATATTTAGGTGAAGTAGCGATACAGACCAATGCTTGACCCAAATGTTAGCCACTTACTCTATGGATGGTAATGAACATAATTAGGTTCTGATTGTAACTGGGTCAGTGATGCTGACAGTAGGTAGGGTAGGTAGTCGTTCTTTTAACATGAAGTTATTTGCAATTTCCGTGAGCGACAGCGAAATATATCGACAGTATGATCAGGTTATGTCGGACATATATCATTCGCCTCTTCTAGCAAACATGTAAGACCTGTAAGTGCGAGAGAGACGAATGCTATATATATCCGACATAAACGCAATCATGTTAGCTAGACGGGCTCACCGTTTAATTTAGACAGTTACTGAGCGGCCAGTAGCGTAAAGGGGAGCTGAAGTCTCTGCCGCCTGCCGTGACGTCTTCCCTCTTCTCTCTTTCAGACCGGATAAACAGCACTGTACTGGCGTAAAAGGAAGTATATTGACGTAATATTTGTTTTTAATTTGACAAACAGTTGCAATTAACCCGCACAATTATATTGGCCGGTTTCGAAAAGGTTACGCCGCGCACCTCGCAGGCACCATCGAGTAAATTCGTTTGTTCCGCAGTTTAATTCACGGAATAAAATCCGCGATATATACTCACGAGCAAAAATAATGGGTACACTTTCTATGGAAATACAATGCAAAGTGTACCCGTTATTTTTGCTCGTCAGTGTATGATTTGATAAACTCATAGGAGGGACTAATAACGAGCGCAATTGGAAATCACTATGTACCTACTAGATACTACAGGCGGTAATACTCGTAGTAGATAGGTATCTAATATTGAAAACCAATTAAAAACAACAACTTCGTTATTGTTATACAATCAATACGGGTTTTATTCAAATAAAATTTTGTATAAGAATAGGCTAGGTATTTGTTGCGAGAGCTCGTTTGAAAATTAAATGAACAAACAGTATCCTTACCTTTCTGTGATGTCTTTAGAGAAAAGTTACCACTTTGTTAGTTTTCATGGAAACGCTACTGGTAATGATGCTATTAAAATCACCTTTATTGCCTACCGATGAAGACCATCCCTTTTCGCTAGGGTTCGAAGATGGTTTTGTTTTCGCGAGATAGACGACAAGATAAAGCATCTGTCACTTTCCGACACCACTCGATAGAAAGTTATCGATGCTATGACGTTTGTTATTGATAACTGCGAGGCCTGGTTACGACACATTTTAATTAAAGTTTTACAAAGCATACCGACATGTCTACTTGCATGCACAACTCGTTATTTTGAAATTTGTCGTACACAATATTTCTTGAATTAATTATGCAGTGATTAATTTCTCATGAATCGTGGGTCAATGTTTATCACGAGGTCTATGTTGGCCCCTTTGCATTCTAATAACATTTCAATGTATTTCACGCTCTCACTTCCTCTTAAGTAAGTACGCTGACCTAAGTTTGCTGGTATTCTATCCGATACCTATGCTCGACAGGAGGGAACATAATCCCCACTTTGATGTATTTGTAATTCGGCTTTTGAAAGACATGCTACCAACAATCAAATATCGCGGACGAACCGTTCTTTGTCGCATCGACCGCGTGTCATATTGAAATGAAATCGAAATGTGAAAGAGATGAACTAAATGAGACCCCGCGCAGGTGCTCATTGTTCAACATGATTTTATAATAGCGTCATTGTGTCTTCATCAGTGGAAATTTGGGTTCCAGGAACTGCATATTTGTCATCATTTAAATTGATCTACATAGCACCAAACTGGGCTAGGCTTTGTAATACCTATGTATTATTAGGTACTGTATATGTAATATTAGGTACTGTAATAGTACAGTGGTAGGTAAATGTTTAAGACAAAGTGAAAAATTATTTGCCACGGAGATTTCAATCCGGACCTTAATGGTGATCTCTTACAGCGTATCTCAGAATCACCTCGTTTGAGTTTCATGTGCAACGAGTATTAGATAAGCTAACCAACGGCTGAGAAAATAATTAGATGAAAATAAAAATGCGGTAGGAAATCTGCTACTATTCTTAGAAACCTCGTCTCTGAATGTTATTGAGCTCGTATAAAGAATTAATTCTATATATGAGATTTTGGTTTAAAACTGTATATTTTTTCTCAATCAGTTTTGATTTGTCAACCGACAATACTATTTATGTTATTTGTACATAAAACACATTTTTTAAGCTTTAATAAACACCAAAATTTAAATGTGTTTGTACTCTTAAAGATGCTCAAAAATATGTAAACATGCAGTCTGATGCTTTTACAATAAAGTCTTGTTCAGCACCTTGTTCGCACCGATATAGCTGATGGAGACTGTAACTAAGTACCTAAAATTTAAAAGAATGAGAATACTAATAGGTAAAAATTAGGTTACGACACTAGAATATAAGTAGTTTGCTACCTTAGTTCAAGTGTGTTGCAGGAATATTTATGTAAAAACATATCTAGGTTGTAAAAATTCGATGCCTAGTTTGTCCACGTCCGCGGCATATTGCTGGCGAGGCGCCAGGTTTGGCTCGGGACGTGGAACGACACTTAAATTTTACATTCTGCTCCAAAATATATGTGGTACATCAAAAGGGACTCCAGAAAATTCGTACGGCGTTAAGACTTATATTTTTAAGGACTTTCAATTGGAAGTTTTTATAAAAATGAGTCCAAATAATGATTAGATATTGCACTTTTTCAATTGACTTATATCTTTCAATACTTAATGCCTCATGGCATTAAGTCCGCCCTTTGTACTTATATTGTTTGTGCAATAAAGTTGAAATAAATAAATAATGCATACAAATAAAAACTTGTTGAGTGTCTCTAAATAAGGTATGCATAGGTATTTGGGTGAATCATTTGTATAGAGGGAGGCGGCCAAATCATACATATTTTGAAGGTTCCGTACTTCAAAGGGGGAAAAAACGGAGCCCTTATCGGATTACTTTGCTGTCAGTCTGTCTGTCTGTTAAGACCCTTTATCTCGGGAACGCGTGGAGGTGCCGAGTTGAAATTAAAACCTCTTACTCAGGTCTACGGTCCCTTGAAGCTGTGAAAAAATCAAATTTCCAAGTTAACGTATAAAAAAGATACGGCCGTTTATGCCGTAAAAACGTATATTTCGACACTCTTAAAGGAATCAAAATTTATAGGGAACTTTTCGTTAACCTGGTTTTTATATACACGTAATACATTTTGCCCTTTTGGACTTATTAATGAAATTTCATATTACTTATTTGCTTCTTCACTAATTAATTATGACTACTGCAACATTAGAAGCCTGCAATACGAATTTAATATGTTATTTGCAATAAAATCAGGTTGTAAAGATCATAATAAGGGTACGGACCCTTTCATAACTGTAGAACGCATGTTATCAGGTCATTAGTAAGGGTAGATACCACAAGGAAAGTTTAATAACATGTTTGAAAATTGTATAATCTGCAGAAGGTAAATGGGAGGGTAAACATGAAATTGGCGTGGCGAACTCGGCTCTTACACAATCCGTTTGGGGTTAGGTACCAACTTGACTGACAGGAGGAAATTTCAAATGAAATAATATTAATAAGAGGTACAGTCAGTGTCAGAGAAAAGTGACCCAACAGCAGTCAAACTTCTTTTGCAGGGGTGCATACCGTGCTCTCGGTATTTACATACAAGTATACTAATCTTCTTATATACTAATGAATAATATTACTAATTACTAATACCATCACAAATTCGAAATTAACTTTATCTGTCCGTCTGTTACCCATTCTCATACCTGTATAATGTCCCTGGAATTCTCAACCTACATGTGTATGTGGCGCCTTTGGATGCATGCAAATCCATAGCATAGCATAGTTAGTTTATAACCCGAGGATGGTTTTTATCCCGAAAACCATGTCATTTTGGCTACCGCTAACCATAAGCCCTTACATTATAAGTCCGACTTACAGTTGAACGTTTTTTATGTACGTGGAGAATTATTTTGTTAACGGAAGCAGCCTTAATTGTTGTTATTAATTTTCATTATCTACTTAATTCTAGACTACTGAGTAGCGTTGTGTCTCGAATTGCGCCCGCCCGCAACCTACTGCGGGGCTAACCAATAGTTATGACGCTCCCGGCTTCTGCAGATTATGAGGTACTGTGTTTGTGCCCCAGTTTAACGTACAAGAATATGCATTTATCTATACTAATATTATAAAAATGTAAAGTTTGTAGATATGCAATCTTTATGTAAGGGACAATCTTCGTAACTACTTGTTATATAGGAGGCTTATAAAACAGAACTTCTGACGGGTGATCACGTAACGTTTTAAGTTAACGTTTAAGCGTGTGTACGAGCAAGGTACGGTCGAAATGACAAGGGGCTTAACACCTAAATTTCTAACGGATGAGAACGACAAAGAACCAAAGTGTCCAGCTATTCAGTTTTTTTTTCATACCAAGAGTCTCAGTTACAACTATTTAGCGCAAGTCCGACACGTTACGTTACTAGGTGGTAAAAACTGTAGTCTGAAGAACAGCCAGCCAGCCCAGCCAAGGGTTCCGTACTCGAAGGGTCCAAACTTGCTGTCACTCACGATTCCATCTGTTATTATTACGTATATTTTACTAAAAATTAGTAACATTTTTTTTAACACTGAACTTAAATCTGCAGTTGGTACGGAACCCTAAATGTGCGATGTCCGGTATGCACTTGGCCAGTTTTTTTTATAGCATAGAGACTGGCAGTCTTTGTGAATATCGATACAAAGTATCCCAGTCTTCATTGCTCTATTTCCTCGTCTATGGTTCTAATTGCTTATTTGAAGCTAGGCTCAGTATCTACCGTCCTGCAGTGACCGCAGCGAGTTACTGGCTGGCTTACCGCTAGTTATGAGTCATGATGTCACCGCTAGGTGCAGCTTTACATGGGAATGCATTTGTCCGTCTGTTCTGTACAGTCAAGAGCAAATGTAATTCGCACTTTTGAACCTTATTCCATTGGGACTGTAACTTGACTTTGGTGTATTGAAGATGTACTGAAATTTTCCCGAGGGACTACAATATGGGATTCTTCGAGAAAGAAGCGCATGCATATTTTTTAAATGTTGGTTAACGGCCATGTGACACATACAGTTTCGTATTCATAAGGCACTCTAATGTATAAACATACTTGGATAACTTATGTGCTCAGTAATTGTTACATACGTTTTCCTCGGAAAACTCTCTCGTTTCGTTTTGTATAGCGTTTATCTGGTGTTCCAAAGCTATTCGCTACAAATGTAAATGGCTTCTGAGGCACGCTAAATTCGTCGCGACTAGAACTAACTCCAACACTGCAGACTGTGGTGGGATGGCGTTCTTAACAGCGCAATTAAAATGTCATGCAAGTGTTTGTGGCACTTTCTGGCGTAGTAATGGGCCACATGTATCATTGATCCTATATTTTCTAGATAGAGTGTAAGGGCTAACCCTTACACTATTTGCTCGCCCTAACCCTGTAGATAGTAATTTTTGTTCTAATATTTGGTAACCTAATCACGTAACTTTACAGATTTGCGTTATAACATACATACTGAATTTTTTTGAAGTTAAGAATGACATTTGACAAATAGGTTAATATCATCTCCTTTTTGATGCTCCTTCGAAAGTTGGACCCAGCTAAACAAAACGATTCCGATGTAGCTGGTTTTATTTAACTGTACTTTTATCAAAAATTCTAAATATATAGTGAAATCTATAACTTTGTTGGATTTATTTTGGGTGATCTTTTATACATTCCCAATTTCCCCCTTTAAGTAACAACTGTGTCTTTAAGTATTGCTGGCTATTTACCAACGAGCTACAATGTTTTTTTTGACAAATGAAAGAAACATTCTTACTTTGACGTTACGCAAAACAAAAATCGCCATACATTTTACGTCTAACTTTCTTTTCTCACATTTCTGGCAACAGCGAGCGATTTAAGTATTTACCCGTTAGAGTTTCGCAAATATCTCAACACCCAATTAACCACCTCTTTGATGTAGGTAACGAAACAAAATGGCCGCTGCACCCAGTTGTCGGAACAATTTTCATTAGCGTGTTACCTACGTGACTGCATTATTAACGGGATGAATGGCAGGCCCCTTGGTCTTTTGACTGAAAAGTTTCGTTATGGAGATTGCGTCGGAGGGCAGAGCTGTTAAAACGTACACGTTACTATAATGGGCTTGTATTTAGCTAATTCGCCTTTAACAGCACCACAGAATAATAAACCTCTTTAATTAAACTAAAAGCAGCTTTTCTCCCTGTAATCGTCTATATAATAACTATTTTTGGCGAGCGCACCTTTAAGGATATTTTTATATTTAACTGTCATGCTGGTGTCATTACATTGGCACGTGAGTGTACCCAGCGTGGCAGGTCATATACGAGACTGAAGTAAGCAACCTTTTCTAAAATGTTTTAAATGTATTATTTTTTAAAGTTGTAAAAAAAGGAAGTGATGTTCAATACCGCTTATTGCCTTAACCACACATATAACATTTTTGTTCCAGCTTGTATAAATTAATTAAACAAGCAATGTATGAGTAACAAGTTGGTAACAAGTTAACAACTCATATTATTGTCTTTAATAGGTGTCATACAGATGGTACGCGTGTTGCATTACATTGCTGCTAGAGAAAGCTTAAAAAATTATTACCACCAATTCTCAAGGGTTAACAACATTATTACTTGAAACTGTCGTTATTTAAAATAAGAGTTCATGTGGAAGATACATGCTGTATACAACATATTGTAGTAGCGTATTTGATATTCACAATTTTGATCCAGAGCGAAACTAGAGAGCGGTTGTGCCGATATTAATTAACCATCAGAAATTAATTTGAGGGAACACATTTGTTTTCCGAGTTTGTAAGATCCGGTTACGATTTTACACACAAGGGACAAAAATAGTAGCTATGCAAATAAATACCTAACACATAAATTGGAGGCCAATCTTACAGAGATGGGCTTATCTAGAAATCACCCGAGGTTTTTTGGACCACTTTTAGACCCCCCTCCCCCTTGGTGATCTTTGGTGAGGTTCTAGGCGACCCCCTCGCCCCAAGAAACCTCACGTGTATTTTTAGGGTTCCGTACCCAAAGGGTAAAATGGAACCCTATTACTATGACTTCGCTGTCCGTCCGTCCGTCTGTTTGTCCGTCTATCACTCTATATAATCTGGGGGCATGGCAGTGCCCCCGACAAAGCGAGCAAAACAAAGCGGTACGGCCGTATATACCATAAAACCCTGAATTTTCAGTAACATATAGGCCATGATATGACTTCATTATATTCTCAAGTACCAAAATTTTATTTAGTAAGCAAATAAAGGTTAATAACAGTGCCTGACTTGGCTCTATGTAATATCTCACAACTTTTTATGGTGAAAGAGTTTCGAGACTGGGCCTATTTTTAATTGGAATGTTTTTTATGGGATTATAATGTCATTGATTCATTGAATAATTGCAAAAACTCATTCTACAACACATAAAACCTGCATGAAACCAGTTTCAATGAATGTTAAGAGTTTTCTAATTTCGCAACAATCAAACCTTGTTCTCCTGTGGTTATTGAGTACCTACGTAGGTATTCTAAAACTTACAAGTTGTAGTTTCGCGAGACCCTTTATTATTTTATTTTCATTTTCCACCATGTATGTTGTAATTGGATCACAAATTTTACATTATTAGATTTTGTTAGCGAGCTGCCAGAATAACTATTGTTAACTTCATCTGGTGTTGGTGTTAAGAACTAATTTGGCCCAAGGCGAACGGGGTCGGGTTGCAAGTCAACTAATGTTTACTTTGCCCCAAGTTACCCTTCTCGATAGGAACTCCGGGAATTCTAGAACAAAAACAAGGGCCACAGGCGTTTATTGTTACAAACCCATTTATAATAGTTATCTCTACTTTATAAATTATAATATTAATTTCGTGTTACGGTTTTCGGGTAAAGTTGAATAGTTTATGCTAATGCTCTTTAGTCATTATATTTGAGTTTATTAAGCATTATTTATGATTGAGTCGTGTTTAGTGGAAACTGTCTGAGTGAGTTATAAATGAGAAACTATCTACACAATAGTTATTTGTTATACAAGGGTGCAAAGTTGTATTTTAACCGGGAGTGTGGAATTGAAACGAGCTAGCGAATGGATGCTAGGGTTGAACTAAGAGCTAGCGAATGGATTCTATGGTTGAACCGCGAGCGAAGCGAGTGGTTCGAAAACAGAATCCTGAGCGAAGCGAGTGGTTCAAAAATAGAATCCTGAGCGTAGCGAGTGTTGCAACATTACACACAAGACGTAAAATAACTTTGCAGCCGTATATAACACAAATCTTTTCGCCTCACTAGAGCGAGGATTTTTTTTTCGTTTACTCCTCTTCGTCCTAGCGTTATTCCAGTACAGTTGCATCCTCAATATAGTTGGATGCCCGGGTTCCACCAACCTAATCCCGAGATTTGGCGTAGGTACTAGTTTTTTTTACACAAGAGCACAATTTAAAATTGTTGTTGCTAGACTGTCTGGACTGGCCCTTACATGTTGTTTAAAAAAGCTACAAATAGCACGTTCGGATTTCAAATATTCTTTGCACTCTTGTGGATAAAATGCAGTTTTGCTATCTGTTTTTAAATAATAAAAAAGGGCTTTCCGAGCTAATGAGGTGAAAACATCTTTGTTGAAACGTGTCACAAGAGTTGTATTGGGTACTTTAGGTACCTATAGGTATGAATGTACTTACATAACTGTCATTTACAGTATGGAAATTTACAATAAGATCTAAGGTTGATCTTATATGGTTATTTTCCAACGCCCGAAAATGTTATGAAATCAGCCCTCAGGTACCCACAGATTAATCTCATTAGTTACATTAGTAGCAATTTTATTGTAAAGAGCTAAATATGTCGTTTCGTTCTGGTTTTCAGTAATGTACAGCCACTAACATCGACCCTACAAAATCGTAAGCATTTTGTAGCTCGTAGCGTTATATTATCTGATTGCCCGCCTGACAGAGAGCAAAGCTAAGTCACAGTCGGAAAAAGGACCGAGACATTTTGCTACAGGTAGCAACTCGGGAAAATGGAATGCAATAACCCCGTCTAACGCAACACAGTAATAAATCGAGTGGATTTATCAAAGAGCTACCAATAAAGCAGATCCACTAATGTCATAAATATAACCAATACTTTGGTACTCGTCGCTCGTATTTGTGAGCTTCTAATCTATAGAATCGTCGCCATCAATCCGAATAGATATCCCTTTGATAGTTGTTCTTAGGTGAAAGTTACACTGCAGGGATTTTATCTCGTCTGCCCGAAAACTTTGTGTAATTTCGAGAAGATCAAATAGTGGCTCTATTATTGCAGACTTTGTTAGGTACAAAAAAGTAGTCGTCTTATGAGAATAAAATATAACTGTTTGAATATTTGTACAAGGACTATCGTACCGTATTCTCTTTTTAAGGTTTGAGAGGTAATGAGATCTAAATTATGTACGTTTGTATTATTGACAGGCCTATGGTGCCTGAGAATATTAGTTTACTTCCTGTTATTTACTTTATTTACGACTAGCTTTTACCCGCAACTTCGGCTGCGTGGAACTCGTTCATCGCGTTAGAATTTAATTAACTTTTTTTTTATATCAGGCGCTTACCTAGTTATCGCTCTCCCATACAAACTTCCACCGCCTTAAGGGATGACTTCCGGGATAAAAAGTATCCGCTATGCCCTTTCCCGGGACAAACTATCTCCATCCCAATCGGTTCAGCAGTTTAAGCGTGAAAAAACAACAGGCAGACAGAAAGACAGACACTTTCGCATATATAATATTAGTATGGATAGTATGGATTTGTTTATTCCCTGTGTCGAACCCTTATTATAGTCACATGCTTTGATCCGGACTACGCAATTTCCTGCGCCATATTATTGATATTAATTGGATGACACTGACCACAGCGACATGAACAAAAGATTAATACGAACCAAATCATTTTTATAATTCCCTCTTGTGTTACATTTTCTGTAGCTAAAAACATAACCTAAGTTTTGTTAATTTCTATTCAATGTTTCGATTTTTGTACCATTGTTATCCGTTTTCGTCCAATCAATTGAGAAAAACATGTCAATAATGTCTACGTTTTAGTTTTTATCAAAGGCTACAACCAAAATGTCTGGTACAATTCCAGAACTGTAGAAGTAACCAAGTTATGTAATGAATAATTGTACATGTCCATGATAAACAAAAGGTGTTAGTTACCTAAACTGTATGTGTGAACGGTCGGTTTGTTTTGCAACATTACGCTTCAGTGATGTACGTTTCAAAATTAATTAAAGTGGGTGTGTATGTGGCATGGAGCCAAGCGCCGCTCGATGGAGCTGGCAGAAAGAAGTATAGATTTCGTTGTCATTGTATATAATAATAAAACAGCGATTCTTTAACAGACACATAAACCTTCTTAGGAACAGGTACGATTCAATCCACGTCAAAATGTTGTATCTGTCCAGTTACGGTACTATTATTATCTCACGTGCGCAGGTCGTAAGGTAGGAATAGTTGTAGTTGTAAGACATACGAACACATAGACAATGTGAACTCATAGCTCCTACGCTGACGCACATATTGACAATGTGCATGTATATCTCAACACACAACCATGGCTCACCCGCGTTCGTGAGATAAAAGTACTGTATCGGAGACAGTTTTGGAATTGAGGTACTTAATATCTGCACGACTACTTAATGCTTCAAGTATGATGAATAATTAGTTCCACTTTATTTAATGCTATACAGGTTGAATCGGTAGACGTGAGCAGGATCACTCTACGGATTCAGTAAATTGTAAGCTACTGTTTCGTACTAGTATTAGTGAGTTTAACTTTATTTCTTTTTAGTGTTGAAAACAAAAGTTTTTAATTATTTATGACATGCATAGTCATTCTAAAATTACAATACTTCCGTCAAGTACCGATTCTCTCTGGTTATAGTACCCGGCGATAAACATTGCGCCCGCATTGCCGTATCGGAGGTTTCTCCTGGATTTTCCCTCGACTTCTCTCCAACCGCACACTCCTATCGCTTTATTGAGCCCGGCCTATAAAGCCACAGTCAGATTCAAAAAAATTTAATGTCAATAAATACGATGATTGACGGTCACTAAGTGTTCGAAAATTGTCGGAAACAGCTAATTGTCACTTTTCAAAGATTGATGTGCAATACATATGGCCGGGAACTGTACTTTCGAAACATCGCATCTCACTCAATGTGACAATTTACCTTCTTTATAATGAAAGTGCTGCTATAACTGTTAAAGAGGTTATCATCTTTATTAATTAGTTTTTGTAGGGTGCCATTGTAAAGAATTAAACTCTTAACAAAAAGTACAAATAAGGTGTGGGTGTTTCACTTAAATACGATAGTGAACGATCCATTATCATTTACTGAATCCGTATGGTTGATCCTGCTCATGTCTCCCGAATCACCCTGTAGTGTAATTTCCAATAGTTTCGTTAATTAGTGATTTCTCTATTTGTGTATATTTTCTAATTAAATATCTGTTTCCAAATTTAAAAATCAAAGTTTGTAACATCGTTGTATTGGGTACAAATTCATTCTTACCTATCAATTCAACAATATACTGGATTACGAGTAGAATTGTATTATAGCACTCTCTAGTACAGCATGTACCATGTCCATAATAATATATAGATCTCATTAGCAGCATTAGATTATACCTAGATATCTGCATTTTTTGTCACTAGAGTATTATGATAACACCCAAGTGACCTATTATAATTGACTGGGTAACTGTAAGATATCAATTTAAGGGATAAGTTCAGCTTTATACTTAACTTATCCGTTTGTAAATTATGTCTGTTGTTAACTACTACTACAATGTATTTATTTATCGTAAGGCAAATATTTCGAACAGTGAGATCTTCTAGAAGACAGTACGGTTGCCAGTCTTGTTGCATTTTTAGTACCACCCAGGGGTTACGTGGAGGGTTGCGGTGGGTACCCCCCTATATACTACCACTACTATAATTAAGTTTAAATCATCAAAGAAACGTATCAAAAATTCTAATATACCTTACACATCATTGTATCAGCTGAAACTGATATGTGCATGTGACAGCTGTCCCTCTGTGCCTCAACAATGAACATAAATTTCAACAGACGTAATCTCAGTTTTCATTTTTATTGGCAATTAAACAATTAACCCTTTAAAGAGCATAAAAGGTCTTAATACAAGTTCCCCTCCGGGAGATGCGAAATTTCATACTCATTCAGAGCATTGTACGAGATTTTAAGGGTTGTTTTTTATGAGGACAGAGATGAAAGCGCTTGGCCTAAGTGAATGCCAACTTTTATTTAATTTTTTCCTGTTGCGATGTTTGTGCAGCCTAAAAAGATTTGAATTCCCTTATATGATTCTCAGTTACCTGCCATATAAAACCTGTGTAGGATGTGAACATCAGGTGGACAAGGATTCAGGATAAATATCACGATGCTTGTATCACTATGTGTTCAATTTTGTTTGTTTGTAAATAAACGTAGATATTTTATTTTTTATGGCAGTTTACTGGGCTTGCGCTAGCTTTCTTTAATGATAAGCGATTTAGAGCGTTTTTACAAAAAAATAACCTGTCACCATTTTCCTAAATATTTGGAAATATTTATTTTTACCTGCTCAGAATAATATAGCACACGTGACGACACACAGGAGAGTAACGTGATTTCAAAAAATGTGTTCAATTATCTATTAATTTTTTAGGTTTCCACGACGTGACGGTACATACAAAATGTATGAAAAAAACGTCACGCAGTGAAATGCAAAAAGGTGGCATTTTTATTTATTTATCAGGATCAAGACAAGAGTGTTTATGATTTTGATCAGGAAAAACCAAAAATCTCCATACCCTAAAGACAATTTTGAGTGAAAACGCGTTTTACACGCTATGTCCACTAGGAGTGCGCCAGCAGTGATATGACATTATACCGCACCGAATTTTGTATTTAGGCACTTTACACTTGCCAAAATACTTTTGCATGGTCGACGTGCTGTTTCTGTTTAAATAAATTTAAACATGACTGTGGTCCGGCGGAATCGAGAAAAAAGCTTATTTCTCTCCAAAAGAACTTCATTCGATTCGAGACGAAGCTATTTCGAACGAGGTCGGTGTTATGATTCCTGTCGGCTCTACTTTTCTACTCCGAAGTGTCATAAATTGAAGCTTCTGGTGCTGATCAAGCCTCCCTGAAAATATTGTAAATTATTCAATGGCATCAATGTACATTTGTTTCTTTGTTTTAAATAGGTATGCCACGCGCACTTCGTCTGACAGCATCACAAAGGGGAATGCGAGAAGGGGACTACATTTTAATGCTGCCCGAGGCTACTCAGGAGAAACAAAAGTGGAGGTTACCTAATAGCTAGGAGCTGTAGGGTCCCTATTGGTGTTCGGCTAAGTACAAAAGTTCCAATAAGTATTGAATAGGCATGTTTTCATGGCGCTCCCTTGCCTCTTGACTAAGTGACTGGGGAGTTCTGATTTAAGCCCCTGTTGTATTAGATAGAACATTGATTTATAATAATAAGCATGGTTTGAACCGAGTCTATTATCAATTCATCATCATCATCATCATCATTTCAGCCGAAAGACGTCCACTGCTGAACATAGGCCTCCCCCAATTTATTTTTCCCTTGGGGGGGATTTGCCATAGTCGCCACGCTTGGCAAGCGGGTTGGCGACCGCAGTTTGATGGTGGTAATGATCGAAGGATGCTGCTGCCCACCCTCCGATTTTCCCTTATTCGCCTCCTACGAAACCCACGGGAAGAGATGGGGTGGCGCAATTCTTACCCGGCAACCACACGGGCAAGAATTGCGCCACCCCAACCGGGCGGGGAACCGAGTCTATTATCAATTACTTTATAGTTTTTGCATAACATTTATCGTATATTAACGATTAAAAAACTAACAAAGGATTTTATCGTTTAATACATTGAGTCGATCTTACCTAGTGGTCCTGTATAATTGTAAGCTAAGTAAAAATCAATAATCAATCCACAGAAAATATTACACTTACAATATACAACTTACAATATTACTTTCAAACTCTATATAGCGAAAGTGGGATACTGGTATCACAATTGCATACGAATAGTAATGATGCCTTTTTCACGCGACAAAATCATGATTATATGCGTGACACGGGGTGTAACGGTGTCTATGCAAAGTGTTGAATCTATAATGGGTGTGCTTGGTCATTTGGATTCGTCAGTCGCAACGTAGTTGGTCACAATACTGTAACTAACGAGCCGCGATTCTACTTGTCTTATTGATACCATAGGACAGTCCTAGGATAAGGCTTTAGCTTTATGTTTCTATCGTTCTGTCGACATAAGAATGATGGGTGCATTTATCGTTAGCTACGATTTGGTACAAGACAAAGTATTCTGATCTTTTTTAACGCTAGATAGAAAATATTGGTGTTTGTGCTTAATTTTGAATTTTACCAAGCGTTAAGTGTGACCAAGCTTTTTTATTTTAAACGATAGAATCATTACAAATGGGGATATTTTATAAATTATATGCATGACATAGTATTGATCCCGAAATTTGATAAAGATTTGCGTACCACTGAATTATTTAGGATATTCCTCATACTACAGAAGAATTGTTTTACATCATATTACGGCTTTGGCAAATTTTTATTTAATAGCTGGGATAAAATAAAAACAGAATGACTTTTAAGATTTATTTAATAAAAATCTCTTTTGACTTGAACACTGGTCGCTAAATTCTTACAGACAGTAAAAGAAATATAACATTGAGAGTGTTTACCTCTTATCAGTCCAGCTTAGCACGATAGTTACATACCTAAAGTCTCACTGACTGATTCAAATATGTATTTAAATTAATTATTATTTACATCTATTATAAATACATATTAATAAAACCCTATTTATTAGACACTTGTCACGTTAACTAGGAATAACTGGCAGTTTCATTGACGAACAGTTTGGTCAGAATCGATGTCGGATGGGAATATAAATAGGGAGGAACTGTATAGCTCGGGGAAATTTCCATGAGCTTACGAAATGGTTACTGATGTTTTCCATTGTAATAGGCAAATATTACTAGAAAATAAAAGTAGCAGGATATATATCTATTAAGTAAATCTTTATTTTATAGTGGGAACAAATGAACGATGATATTCGTAAGGTGAGGGCCACATATTAGTATCATTGGGGAATAATAAATAATGGACCTTTACTTCATAATGGTAAGGTTTACAATTTGTGGTTACTACATTTGTGTTTTCATAGGTATCTAAACAATATAATTATTTATCTTAGTGACAGGTATCTAATACAATTATTTACCGGTATTAATATCTTTCACATTGATCCTTATTTTTATATAAATGGTAAAATACAAAATTCTAGATATTGTGACTCCGAAATAAATATTACTTACATACAATGAGACGATAAATTGTGCTCGTTTATATTTGAGTGCAGATGCTATAAATATTGTCAAGTTATAAAATCATTGGCCTTATTCACTCAAATATAAAAAAGAAAATCTAATAATTTTATTTGGATAGCCGCAAAAATCTAACTTAAGTTTGATTCCTCTACATTCCTGTTAAATTACACTTTTATAAAAGCCTTCGTAATAACAATGCAAAAGAGTTCCCGTAACGAAAGAACGGTGCCCCGATGCTAACATATTTACAAAATATACAATTACATGCTAACAACTATTAACAATGGACTCGAGAACAACATTTATTCTTTTACAAAACGATGTTTTTACACAAATTCTTAGATATAAATAAATAGGTTGGACCAAAGTGACTTGCTAATTGTTCTTTACTCTTTGAATAAAACATTGGTACAACATTAAAAAATCGAACTTTATTTTAATTACCTACTTTAAATCATTAGCCTGTAAAGTGTTAAGAGTTTATCAACGTTAAGTATGCACTCATGCTCTAATAAAACACTTGATTCTGTTGAACAAGCAAGTGCGTCATATTATATATACAAAGGGGTGTTTTCCGGGCATTATTAGGCACCATTAAAATTTACCAAAAACTGCATACCTACAACAATAATTTTTACACATGTATCTACGTGTGATAAGTAGGTATAGCAAAAGTTACAGACAAACATCAAATATTTAATTAATAATGTAGATACGAGCTAACGCCAACATTTTTCAATTACCATAATACAAAATGCGATTTAACTGTGTCAGCCTTTTCATGTAGGTACCTAGTAACTACTAAAAATTGATAAGTAGCAACAACGTAGTCCTTAAATGTTTCTATGAAACGGTTGTCAATACAACACAAATATTTATTTAGGCTTTTCTATCACTTCAACGTATACTCGCCGCGTATTTTCCCGAAGTCTCTTGTTTTATTTACACGAGTTATTTTACATTTTATAACATGATCGCACTGCAGGTTGTCTTTGAGACGTGCTGCAATTCTTGCGTAATGGAATGTTTTTGTTGCGAGATTTTGATGCATTCGTTGGTGGGGCTCGGTGCGGGCCGTTATCGCGGTCCGATCGTGAGGAGCCCCTCAGAAGAGTTGGACGCCGGGAGCGCGAGGGGCCGCGGCCCCTCAGCTCTGCGCTAGGGAATCCAGCGGCACCACCAGTTTTCCGTTGGAGTAGCTGGAACAAAGGAAAAACATAACGTTTACAGCAACGCTATTCTCACAGGTCTTATTTATCAAAACTTACAAAGTTTACTTGAGTAAAAGTATAAGAAAATACTTGGAATTCTTACGAACTTTTCTACAGTTTCATTTAATGCTATGAAAGTTCTTAATTGAAATAATAACCTGTATGGTATAGTGGCTGTTCTGGACTTAGCTCGGCTTGGCCTACAGGCATCATCTGCAACCAAGACCACACGTATTGTTTTTACATTTGTCTTGGTGGACTAATCAGAAACTTTGTTCGTGTTCTAAGTTACATCGTATCGCCGGGGCTTAATTAAGTGGTAGCGCATGCTATTGTCTCGGTTCTTGCGGAACAATACTTATCTCAAGTCGAAGTCGGTAGAAGTAATATCTCCGATACCTTAACGAGGGAACTTTGTATCGACTTTGTTAATCATTCCTGACCCAGCCGCGCGCTCGTTATTATTGTTAATACTTTAATATTTTAACGTAATGAGTGTTGGCTTATTATTTAACCGTAAAATACGAAAAGTGTTATGTAGTGGATGTTACGGGGTTTACTGAAGCCCTCAATGAGGTAAAAAAAGACAATTTGAAATGGACGCGGCTTAGCCAATGGGGGTGTTAAATAATAAAATTAATTAGTAGGAAGGTGCTCGATTGTAAGATTATCGAAATGAGATGCGTAATTAGTGAGTTAAATGTTATTGTCTAATTGGCGGGTGGTTGGTGTGGAACCCTTACCATGGTGCGGCTAACATCGTTGTGAGAGGCACGCATCGCATGTGACCGGCTCGGCACGCCGCTTGCTCTGAGAGCCCTGCGACCCGGACTTACGCCGGAAAGTGTACCTAACGAGCAGACCTGCAATGCAAAATGCCGCACCGTTAACAAAACAAATAAACAAAAACAAAAAACAGAGCCACGCGCGCGCGTCCATCTGAAAACGCCCATGGGCGGACGAAGCGGGCGAAAATAAAACGGGAGCGATACTCTCAGGGGTTTTATGACTTGATATCGCGGAATCATTCGTGTTTTATGTGAGAACGGAAACGCGTATGCTATTTTAATTTTGTAGTGAATGTTATTTTTGTATCATGTGTGATATTTGTCAACTATCCAGAAAAGTGTTTACTTTTCACACTAGAAGTTGTTTGATTTAGTAAAAAATGCTATGTTCGTAGTTCACACTATCTTGTGACGTAAAGAGTATGTAAATGTTGGATGAAATTTATATCTAATTATAATTATACAAAAAAATTGTTAAACTCACCGGTAAGACCTGCCTTGTTGATGCTGTTTGAGCTAGAGAAACCTGATATTTTCTTCCATGACTTTTTATTCCAAAACCCCGTCGTTTTGGCGTCGCCGCAGCTAGAACTACGGGGCGAGGTGGTATCTCTGGGGCAACGCACGGTGCATTCATCCGCACTCAGTATGCGAACCCCGGCGCCACGTGTGCCGTACGCTACAGCCGGTAAGTGCGGCACCGACCCGGTCGGCTTGCGTCGCAAACTACCAACGTAACTCGCCCCACTGCTGCTCCCACTAAATCCGCTATCCAAATCCGGGGGATTGCAGCTTGCGGGTGAAAGCAGTTCATCTGTTGGCCCGACTCTGAGTAATTCCTCTATATTATCCCTATCTTCAGCGCGCTCTGAGTCCGGAGATTCACATTCCGGCATCAACATCGCTTCGACACTCAGATTCAACTCTCCTAAAATTCTCTTGTGCCTTGACTCCACCCGGCGGACTTCTTCTTCAACGACACTTCTGTCTAAGGAGACAAGCGATTGCCGCGGTGCATATCGATGCTTCGGACAGGTTCTAGTGCCGTCAGTAATTTCTTCGTAGATGTTTTCCTCGGTACCGTATCGGGTGACGTAATTGTGACGACCGGTACGATCGCGCGGTATTCCGCCGCGCCCTCGATGCCGGTTTGTTTTCCTAGATGAAGACGGCATCGATAAATGGTGGTCATAGTAAGCGTAAGAGTAGTCGACGGGCTCAAACCGTTCCATCGTAGCAGCAATGTTGCTTCTGTTCCAGGTTTGTGGAGGCGGTTCCCTTGACAAGTTGACTGCTGCCAGCCGAGCTGGGAGAATCTCATCTAAATCTCTCGCGCAGCGCTCGTCAAGCGATTGCGCTCCATCGTCTTCTTCCCGCCTTTGTTTTCTGTTAGCCCTGCGACCCTGTGTACGCGCATGGACGCGCTCGCAATCTGATCCATGACCGTGATTGTAATCAGGTGTGTGACTTCGATTATAATCCACCGGTCTGTGTTTGCAGTCTAAAGTATGATGATAATCAGGGGTGTGCCTGACACTGTAACTGGAATTGCCTTCATAGTCTGATCGGTCGTAAGAGGGGCTGTCGTCATTGCTCGTATGAGGGTGGGGGCAATCGGCAGCGATGCCTGATTCGGATGAAGGATAGTCGTGAACTTCTGCGGTGGTAAGTACGCGGTCGTCGGGGCGCGCAGGCTCGGAGACGGCGTGGCGGTGATGGGGCCTGGGACGGGTGGTCTCGCGGCAGCTGGCGAAGGTCCTCTGGAGCGAGGGCGGGTGCTGAAGCTGGTAGCGGCCGCACCTGGGGTCGTACACCGCCTCCCCCGACTGCTCGGGGCTTGGCGGCGCGCTTTGTGATTCCATGGCTCATCCTCTCATATCCAATTGGGGTCTGCAAAGAAAGTAATGCTATATTAGCAAATGTTATTTATCTCCAAATACTAAAGACATAAAAGACACGGAAACAACGGAATTCGTCGTCCCGTGTCGCGTTTAACTAAGGTCAATGAATTCAAAATTACGCGCTACGCGATAAGGGTAGGGTAAGTGACGATCAACACCGTGGCCGACGTCGATATATCATCATCAGCCGACGGGTCATAAAAGGGATTTCACATTGTGTTTACGTTTCATATCAAGATTTTACTGTTATATTTGAACATCAAATACCATTATACGGCACCTAATAATGAAATAACTTATCCAGTAGTATAAACTCCGGCGAACTAGCGAAACATAACAAGGCAGTAATGAGACCATCACTGTATATATTAAGGAAAACAAACTGGAAAAGCTGTGTTCTCGTCATCTATACTATGTTAAATGAGAATAATAAAGTTCAATGAAAGATGTAAATAAATTGTAAGCTAATTTATGGAAGATATTTGAATAGTCAGCCTAGAGATTACAGTATTTTGTATAAACGACTTTTCCACAAAAGATTCAAAGCATCTCAAATGAAGTTATTATGTAGGTACCTACATTAATTTTCATGTGTATTGTTAAAATTGTACAGTCGAACTCACAAGCGGCTTAACACCTTTGTACTTTGTCGCTTTAATTTCATGATAAACTGTCATACTAATATTTCCAACGGGTGAAAACGACAAAGTACCAAAGTGTCCAGCTACTTATGAGTTCGACTGTAGGTACGATGGAAGTACACGCCTCTTTACTTTGATATTGAAGTGTATGTACAACATAGACTATATAGACTAGATATGTAGAGTTCGCCTTTGTACAAATATCTGTTATTAAGTTTGTTTTAGACTGTGTACTTGATTTGTGCAATAAAGTGTTTACTACTCCTACTACATCACGGCGAATAAGTATATAAACAATATTTAATAAACATGTTTCAAAATAAACATCTTTCAAATAACGTCGCCATTTTTATTGCGATCCCTGCGTTATTGCGCGTTCCAATTTATTACGATAACGATAAGTGTCCGTGAACTAGAGAGTAGAGAGGACGCAGGGCGGGCACCCTCGTCTCTGCATCGCCATGGCAACGCCTCGGTTAGTCCCGCGGTTTATCGCCGGGCTTCCGTCCGATATTCCTTGCATCTAAATCATCATCAGCGCTGGGAAACGCCTCGTAAAGCGCCCGTTGACCGTCCGGCTGTCGTCCAAACCGAAAGAGAAAGGTAGTAACAGCGTATGAAATGCATACATTGTTACTACCTACCTCGCTTTCCGGCGGCAGTATAATTCGTTATGCTCGCCATCGTATCGTCGCCCAGGGATTTCTCGCTACAATTGCATATGGGCCGTAAAGACGTCCTATCTATAAGTGGACTCGTATATGGGTGTCACAATTTCGAACGGCGAACGCTCGTTTAACGTCGACTATCAATAGGTATTCAAATAGGTACAGTTATATCGCCGCATAGCTAAATCTATGGAGACTGCTCAATATCTGTGATAAAAATGAAGCCGAATTCCGAATCATTATTGGCAATTTCTCCCAATTTATTCCAATCCTACCAATGATGTGATATATTGAACAGTAGGGATGCTTTTTCCCTCGTCGTCGCCCACCCTATGACATAACTAAAGATAAAAAGTAGCGACGCCTCATAATCGCGATGTAATTGCAGCAAAATGAATGTCAAAAGTTGATTCACATTTTGCTTCGTTCACGGTGATTATTAAAACAAATAGTTGTGAATTTTTTAGGGATCCGTAGCCAAAATAAGTATTAAGATTCCCGTAGTTTCCGTGCGTCTATGTAAACGTTGGATATTTATTGGAAAAGAAGAAAGAAAAGTTTAGCCTGCAATATAATAAGTTAGCTTAAGTTTACCAGCGCCATAGACTACGCTGTAAAGATTTTCATTTACACCCACTACACACTTATGAGGATTTACTATATGTAAATCCTCATTAATGTGATCAAAAGTCGTAGGTAAGGACCTGCTTTACAATATACCGTGAGCCACTCCCGCCTGCCCCGCGCGCGCACGCGGTAACTTAATCACAGAGGGGCCGAGATGGCCATAACCGCATCAAAAATTGAACGGTTGTGAGATCTTAACTCATAGCTGCCCGCCGCAGCCAAGGGCGGCGCACCGGGCTATCTCGTCAAACATTGCTTCCGCCGGCTCATCGAGCCCACACGAAACGCATGAAAGAGGATATAATATATGGATGTAGTTAAAGAAGTGTATGAAACTGTACATAATGAGAGGCATTAAAACACTCATGTTATCTTATTATGAAACTCGCCTTCGGCTCGTTTTATAAAACCACTTTCTTGTTTTAATGCCTCTCATTATGTAGCAGTTGAATAAACTATTATAATGTCATATCCATCAAATAAATAAAAAAGAGTTTTATTTTAATCGTTACTTAAATTCTTTATCTCCACTTACAGCTTTTATTTTCTTATCCTATTTATTAGCCCCATTACTAAGCAAACCGATCACATAAATTATCAGCAGTAAAATGGCACCCCATCGCGACTCTCACCATTTCATACAACTTTATTATGCAGCAAAGCCATTTCGTATTCCGAATGTTCCCGGTAGTTCTAATTTCTAATACTAGTTCACATTATGATCAGTGACAAATAATATCCTGAAACGCGTCTTATTTCGTTTTTTTGAGTCTCCAAAAGTGTGTAAATGCGCTAAATCGTAACTTCTCTATTATAAAATATCTATACGAAAACGGTAACCAGTTTAAATAACATTTTGCTATTTATTATAAGCACGTATAAACTATTATTATTTCCGGAAATTCAAATTTTATTTCAAGATATAATAAATTGATTAACATTTTGATTAATTTTGGAGTCATGTACACATTGTTACGAGCAATGACGCAAATTTGTTCGATCTCGGATGATAGGTCTACTATTGGACATTAAGGTTTCGAGCGTTGGGACATTTAACTTACTTGAAATAAAATGAGAAAATACAGACTGATCAATCGATTGTCACTGTCGTTAATAAAATGTCCACTAAATCTGTGAACCATTTGCAATTTCACCATTCAGTCTAATTTTTATTTAGCACTTCGAAACTGAACGTTCCTAATAAGTCACAATTTGTCATTTCTATTTATTATTTTAATATAGTTTAATTAGAAGTCTCACGAAATGGCAAGTGTGTATGTCAATAAAATCAAAGTTATTGGTGGTCCAAGTGGCCCGAAGTCATGCGTGTCCCCCACGGCCCATGTGTCGCCTTTTTTGCTTGGCGAACATGGCTGACACTCACTGTGGAATACGATAAATCAAGAATATCAAGTTGAATCGAGAGCATTACCTGTCTAAATATATTTCATGTAAATATATATTTGCACTGTTTACTTATATTTCAGTTAATAGTTTGACGAGCGCCGGTACCGACTCAATTAATCCTCAGAACCTAGACACTTCAAACTTTGGAACACGTTGGTTCATAGACGACGTCAGAAAGTTCTGCTACAACGACAGAGCCTGGAGCTACTTATAGTTTATAGTGTCTGAAGTAATGTTAGCTGTACGAAGACTGTTTATTTAGATATGCTTTTGCTCGTCTTTTGACTATTTTTTCGTGTTTAATTTTAAACGAAAGACCTTCGCTGTTAGATTATCTCAAAGGTAAACTTTATTACTGGTTGGTATCCCAACCCAGCCATATTAAACGATTTGTCATCTTATCACTACTATTATCTTAACAAACCATTCGGATTTGCGCATATGTAACTGCCACTCAGCAATCGTAATGTTCTATATATTTTTGAATTCTGGATTGAAATATATCTTATGACTAATTTTTTTAACATAAACATTTAATTAATAACGAAAAGCACAGTCAGTTTACTAGTATAATTTAAATGAGTGCCATTAATTTTACTAAAGACATGTACGTCCTTTTTGCTTTTTGTTGCCTAAGAAGTTAACCATAATATCCTATTATCCATGAGTCGGAACGCGTAGTGACTCATCTACTTTTTGCCCTCGACATCATTTAATTTGTCACAGGCCATAGTTTTAAACGAGCGCAAACCTTTTGTCACTGTGTATTGTTGGTTTCGAAATAATTTTGTAACAATATCACCTGTATTTTGTGTAAAACATTTTTTCTGAAGTTCAAAATACGATAATCGACTCGATGAAAAAATGTTTAGATTGTTCAGAATTAAAACAAATAACTAAACAGCTATCCATATTAAAGGGTATTGAAAAGAGACTTCCACTAGTCACTTTTAGCTTTGAGAAATAGGCGCCAGGTTTTTAGTTAGCTTCTTCTCTAGTAAAAAAAAATCATTGTACTTAATATGAAAAGTAATTTAGCTATTGCTTTGATAAGTTATTTTTATTTTTGAAATCCAATCTAATCCGCTACCTGTTTAATAAGAGATAAGGATATGAACGGTATAAAGCAATATAAATTTATGTTGGTCGTTACTAAAACAAATCCTTTAAAGGATCAGATAATAAGGATAACAGGGACTGTTTGAAAAATAAAACAGATTTTATTTTGTAATAATAAAAGTAAGCTAAAGATAAATACGTTTGTATAGGTATTTATGTTAATAGGTATGGTAAAAGCGATCAAGTATTGTTAAGTACTGTTGGCATTTGTCAACCTTGGTTGGAATTTGGCAACCTTACCAAATGTCGCGGATTTAAAAAAACATTAATATACAGTATTGCACAATGTGCACAATCCTGAAATACGTAAAGGCAGTTACTACGAGACCAAGAGCTATTTTAACGGTGCTCCCATTAAGTGGTATTTCCACTGCTTACTTCGATAACCTCACACTTCACTTTTTATTTACATTGAAATGTGATCCTTATTACGCTGGAAGTCAGGTTGCTTTTTCAAAGATATAATTGAAAAATGTACGATGCTTCGGAATGCAATAGTAGATTGGTTTTGTTCCTGCGTTTTATTACAAAAACAAGCTAATACAATGTGCGAAAATATCCCTAGAACTGCCGAATACAAATGTGAGAGTTTAATTATATTTTTATTTTTTTAAGGATAGGAAGGGGCTTGCGCCGGGCGTTCGCCCGCCGGTAGGTTCATAGCGCCCCTAAAGACAATAGAACCTACAAAAAATTATCAAAAAAATTAAACTTTAAATTATTAACCTACTAAATCTCCTATACAAAATCTCGGCTTCATCCGAAATAGGAGGAGACGGCATACTATTGACACATCCAGTGTCTAACACTTTCCTATCGGACGAAACTGCTCTCACAGCATCGGTCGGGACATACTCTATCAGTACATAATAATATTCTTATTGCGCCACTAATACAAGAGTAGGTACAACAGGTACGTACATTGTTAAAAGATTTTTTCTACTCCTGTACTTTTTTTCGCGACTAAAGCAATCGTGAACTTTAATATAAATACATACTTTATTTATTCTGTAAAAAGTCTATCCAGTCTATTGTCCAAAAACACACTCCTTACCCTATTTTAATGAAAAATTAAAGCAGAGTTGGGTGCACAACAAAGTGTCCTATGAGGGTTCCGTTTTTTTCTATTGAGGTACGAAACCCTAAAATAAGTTGATCTACCAATTAAAAGTTGCAAAATAAAATACTGTGTCAATTTTACGGCATATTAGACAAGCCGAGCGATGAAAGCTAAAAGAAATTTGACTAAGTTCATTCGTCTGAGAAACTTCTCAAGTAATTATTAAATGAAATATTTATAAAAAATAAAAATCATTTATTATGGAATACATGTTTTTTATTTACTCAATGAATCCATATTTGTTTGTGAGTTTATTAGTGGGTACATATAAAATTAAATAAATGATTCATTAGAAGTTAATGTAACGCCAACCCAGTGCCTCAACATAGGACTATCTCATCGTCCTTCCAAGATCTTCAGTATACCATTCTCACTTCCTCTCTAGCAGTGCGGTGACCCTCTTGCGTTTGATGGCGTGGAAACCATCAATGTGCGCTTCGGCAAGCATGCCTGACGCACTGCAGTAACGAGGCAGGTGGAACAGCATCCTGAAGATATTGTATTTAGTCTCAATTGTAGTTAGCTTGAATAAGTTTCCATAATCAGTATGTAGGTTTTTGAACAAAGTAACCGAGTTTATAACAATGTTTGACATTATTACTATTTATTAAATAATTTATTTAAAAAATCCTGAAATAAATATAATAAGACAAGTTACTTGTTGTGTGTCAGAAATAAAAAAGAAAGAAAGAAAACATATTTATTTAGCGCATAAAGCACGCACATTAAAACAGATAACATAGAGACGCAACGCCAAAAGAGACCCCATTCAACATAATGCCACGGCAAGCCAAAAAAAAAAGAAAAAGAGATCGAGTAGCATAAGAGACTTCCAAAGCATAAAGTCGCAAATGACGCAAGCTATAATATCGTCAACTATCTTTTATAGATTGTGCAACTCACGAATACGCACTGCGCTGCTACCTGTGATATGACAGTCAAGTGCAAACATATGGGTCCATACAACTTACTCCAAATTATGTCCCATGGCTCTTATGTCGGTGACGTTCGGTAAATATTTGAGAGGATTCATTCCATCCCTAGGACGAGAGTATAGTACCTGCATTTGCATCAAGCTGTCAACACAACAAATTCTCAAGTCTGTCTGTCCGTCTTTCACCAGGCTGTACCTCATGAACCGTGACAGTTAGACAGTTGAAATTTTCACAGATGATGAATTTCTGTTGCCGCTACAACATCAAAACAAAAAACAATAAAATAAATTGTAAAGCGGGATCCCATACAACAAACTTCAATTTTTTTGCCCTTTTTATAGATAATGGTACGGAATCCTTCGTGCGCGAGTCCGACTCGCACTTGGCCAGTTTTTATATTCCATAACATTTGTGTACCAAAACAAAATGAAATACAATTTAGATTTATAGGGAGACTCTATGTCAAGAGATCATTAAAGAAAAGGCAAATCAAACAGTACCTATACCAAAGTAAACAATGGAATTGAGAGTTTGTTATGACAACAATTACATACTCAATTTCGTAAAACAAATACATGAGTCTATTCAACGTTAACAGAAGATAAGATATTCACGCAGAGGGTTTAAATTCTCCACGTTATATCGGCGGCAAAACGAAAATATTAAAGGCAATAGGTACCTAATGAATCCTACCTTACATAACAGATCGCATAAAATAGTTGGCTGTAAATACCGCGAAGCTACCTTATCTCAAAACTATTCGTATTAACAATAAAACAAAACATGAAAACAACTCACAATACTTGTTGTTATTTAGGTAAATCAAATGATGTACCTAAGGGAAATTTGCACAGGTTAATATTGGGTAAATGTTAATTTTTCTATAAATGCTAACTAGGTACAATTAGCATCAGAAGTAGATAGCCCTGAATTTGAAGATGTCAAAAGTCTTTATTGTAAGCTTTTGATCTCTTCATATGCGTAGCCAGTTCTGATGCTAACAAGGTGCATAGATGAGTTAATGACTAGCACTAATATTTAATATCTTATTAATTGAAACCGCCTGTATTCCCTATCTATAAGAATCTAGGTCTTTTCAAGGCACAAGTGAATATACTATTACTGAATCAGTGAGTAACTTACTTTAGTCTTGTTGTAATTTTCCATTAGATGAACCTAGGAGGGCCAATCTTTATTTAGTTCATAAAATATTAATTAAAAACATTCCACAACAGAGAAATCGAAGACCATTTCCAATAGAAATGCTGTACAAAATGTACCCACGAACGGCGAATCAATATAGCGCGTTATAAAGAATTTCACCTTCTGTATGGCTACCTAATCTTGCGCGAGGTTACACCGTCGTTAAGCACATCTCTAATTTCGAAGCGCTGAGTAAATACAGCCATAAAACGAGTATGAACCGGGAATAATTGTTACGACAGAGTGGGCCTATCGTCTCTAATGTGTTCTTAGGTTTACTGAATTTTAACGACTTTTAAGTGTGTTTTCCACTCCTAGCGGGTGTTTAGCCGACATTAGCATTTCCCTCAGGGTGTATAAAATACGCTAACTGTTGTTTCCTCGGTGCTTTAAAGGTATTTTCTGTTTCTGTTGCGTACTTAATATATTAGGCAGTTAAACGGCTTCGATTTATAGTATAGTTATTTAGTTCTTGCTAACGTTATAGAAATTATTAAGAGCCCTTATGAGTTAAATTACGCTAAAATATTTAGGCCATTATCTGTTTGAATTGACACGTACCTTGACATTTTCTCAATAATACTATCTAGAACAGGACTATTGCGACCTTATGTCGTAAATTTTAAATGTATTATTAGAATTTTTCATTAGGAAATATTGTTTCAAACATCAGTCCAAAACGAACATTTTCAAACTAAAAACAGCTTGATTCCGCTTAAATTCTACTACACACAATAAAATAAAATAAATCTTGTCACTATCTAAAACTTGTATAAAGTCATCGTATCCTTAAATCGCTTTATTGGTATTATCAATACTTTTGACATAATTTGAAACCAAAACATTTTAAAACTTATAAGGCCTGCATAAGCATTTTCAAACTGCTCCAAATTACTCCATAATTGGAAATCTGAATTTATACGAGGCATGATTCCGTTCCACGATGATATTTTCTGATTATTGTTGTGTCACTATTCATTTATAAAAGAGTTTTTCTTTTCTTATTTATAGATTTATGTAACTAGTGTGAATATTAAAGAATATCTAACTCAAGCAGAGGCTTGGCTTCCGACACGAGTTGTGTCTTGTACCACAATAAGACAACTCAACATAATATTATGCAACTAACGCGTAATCATTCGTAGCCAACTAATGAAAACTAACTGCGTTGGCGTGGTATCATTTTCATAGACAATTGAATAACTGGCCCTAAACGGGCATGCATTGGCGCACTATGCACATTAATTCAATTGTTGTGCACATCGTTAGCGGACAGCTTGCCAGTGTGCGTGTTTTACATTCGACATTCAATTGTTTTCGATTGACCAAAAATTTGCATACTAAGTAACTGAGATTTAATATGGAATATAAACTACTATTATATTCGACAGTTTTAAAGCTACTCTATGATCGCATGATGGTAGAGTATATGTAATGCATGTGTAAGTGTTATTTTATATTTTTTCATTCCTCATACTCTGATAGTAGGTCATATTTGATCTAAGATGCGGGTTGCAAGTGAGGCATTTCGCCATTGTCGCCACATGGGTTGAAAAGTAATAGAATAAATTGAACAATGGCAGTAAGCCATGTCAGTAAAAAATATTGATTTCTAGCTGTGTTAATAATTACTAAGAGGTAATATTTTAAATTATGGTAATACAACTGGTAGAGGTTGATATTTAAAATTTAAATACATGTTAAGCAACTGCCTTTAAATAATTTAAGCGCGTCATAAACTCATTAAAAAAAACAAATTGACAGAAACTTAATCAGCCTCACTGCCATTAAATTAAAGTTATATTTGAAAAATATGGATAATTACAATCAATTAAAATTTTAACTTATGGAAATAACAAACATTTTATCGATACTTTTCAATGTTTTCAATAAATTATAAGCATTATTTTGTTCAATAAAAGTTATTTAATTGCCCTACAGATTCGCTTCCAGAAAATGATCTATACACAAACACTATTAACATTAGCCAACAGTTCCCGCCAAAATGGTCCATATACAAACGATTTTAAAATGGATTCAATAAGATTTGGCTGATTTTGCATATTTTAATTTTTTTTTAGTTACCTCGTATTTGGAATGAAAAAGCAGTGTTTAACTCGGACGAAACCACCCATTTCAGCCTCGAATTATTGGGGCTCTAATCACGTTCGGGTGCCAAAATATCTCGTTTGAATTGGGTAGCTTTCAATTCTTGGTTAACAATGTAATATTTAAGTTGGTTCGTGTGTTGAAATCGGCTTTGTTACAATTCTGTAACTGCCACAAATCAAGCATGTTTTATTATACATTTATTAGTCTCGTAGCGAAATTGCTGTATGTACGCTTAGTTGAGTTGGTCATTTCTATGACAAAACATAATACACGATCAGCCTTTAATTTAATTATGTTATGACAAATTTTGATAGCACCGCATCATAAAAAGACAATAAAACAAATCGTTAACTCGGGAAATAATGCGTAACCGTCAATAAAGCGAACTGTAGGGCTTTATTGACGGTTTTATCAAAAACTTTTACCGGATTGTATATCTTTACGACTCGCGTGGACGTGGACTACAGGCATTAGCAACAACTTGAATTTTAAGACTTTTGTCAGACGCGCTTTAATCCGCTATCAGCGTCGTGATATCCAATTCTCTCTCAACTTTGAGTCCTCTTGAGTTATTTAAATAAGGATCTTCTCGTTTTGGCATTCAAACAAGATACAATACAAATGCATTAATAAGTTTAAATAAACATAAGCTAACTTCTGTTATCCCAGTCCCTCGCTTAGAAAAAATATTGCTCTCCATACTAATTTTGAATCCCCTAAGTCCCCTTAGGGGGTTACTTAGGGGATGGATTTCGAAAAACGATGAAACTGTTCGTTGACAAACAACAGAAAAAAGAGCCCATATACAAAATTTCAAGACCCTCGCTTAAAAAAAAAATTATCCCCATACTTTCATCCCTTGTTTTACCCCCTTAGAGAATGAATTTCGAAAAATCCTCTTTTACCCTAGCTTACGTTATAAATTTAGCCGACTGTGCAAAAATCAATTCTCTAGTGTTAGTAGTTTCGGCTGTGTGTTGATGAGTCAGTCAGGACTTTCTTTTATATAGATTTTTAGATTTAGATAATTTATTTCACGATAAGGAATTACATTATAATTTTTTACACATGTCAAAATTACAAGAATTGTTATCATGATCGTCATAACAGGAAAAATAAAAATAACATAATGTCGACCAGAGTAACACAAAACACGATAAAAAGTAAACAGAAAAATAAATGCATCTTCCATTCGGAATCGTCAGTCAGATAAAAAGTAATAATAATAATGTCCATTACAAAATACAAATTTCAAAACACAAAAATACAAATCAGTTGAATTCAAATTGAGTTATAATTAACAGAGTATAATGGGTTTTCCAATAAGAGGCGTTTCAGGCGGCGTTGAAATGCTTCGTCAGATGGTTCAAGAAAGATCAGCGGGCAGTCGCTCGTAATAGGTGCGCCCAATGACACGTGGGTTCTTACCTGCAAGTGCCATGCGACGGGGAACAGTTCTCAAACGCCCAGTATGGCGGAGTGTCTTGCCAATTGCATTTACTGTGTTAAAGTCAGAAAGGTTGTTCCTTACGAACATAATAATTTCGAAGACGTAGAGTGAGTAGTGTGTTAAAATGCCTTGTCTCAAAAAGTGGTATCTGCACGAAGTTCTCGGTTTTTTCGTGAACATCGCACGCACAGCACGTTTCTGCCTGAGCAGCACTCTGTTGGCATCTGTTGAGTTTCCCCAAATGAGTGTGCCATACGACATCAGTGAATGAAAATGGGCAAAGTAAACCTGCTTCAAGGCATCCTCTGATATAATTGGCTTTAGCTTACGTAAAGCAAAGACTGCACTGCTCAATCTGTCGCATAATTTGTCTACATGGCACTTCCAGTTTAGATTAGAGTCCAGAGTGAAGCCAAGAAATCTACATGTATCACTTATCGGGCTGTTTGCTATACACGGAGGAATTGTAATTTTTCCTCCTGAGAATACCATAACGTTGGATTTATCTATATTCAATACTAAACCATTGGTACAGAACCACCTCTGCAGTTGATCACACATCACACCCGTCATGGATCTTCTCTCCAAGCTGTTCAAATGTACTCGCACTAACTACTACCGTGGTATCATCCGCAAATAAGATTGAGAGACCAGCCGCGATGGCAGCGGGAAGATCGTTCATAAACGTCAGAAAAAGGGTATTTCCTAACGCTGAACCTTGAGGGATGCCTATATTCACGCTGCCAGCACAAGACTTAAGTCCTTTACCGCTCTTGGATAATTTGACGACTTGTTTCCGGCTGGACAAAAATGATGTAATCAATTTGTGGCCCATGTCTCGTATCCCGTAATGATGTAACTTGTTCAAAAGCAGTTCATGATTAATCACATCAAATGCCTTGGACAAGTCACAAAATACACCTGCCATCTTGCATTTATCATCCAGCCCGGAAACAATGCAGTCAAATGTTTTGAGCGCTGCTGTGGTTGTGGACATATTTTGCCGATAAGCGAATTGTCGGTCAGTCAGTAAGTCATTGACAAGTGACGAGAGAATGGACTCTACAATTTTGGAAATTGTGGGGACTATTGTTATTAGCCTATAGTTGTTAACATCACTCTTGTCACCTTTTCCGTTATATACTGGACTCACTCTGGTACTCTTAAGCACTTCTGGATACACACCTGTTTTAAAAATAATATTAACAAGTATAATTAAAATATTTGGAGAAATGTCATAAATGTCAACAGTTGCGCGTGTCTTTAGAAGTTTTCGGATTACCTTATTCAGCAAGTCGTTTGTGACTGTCGGCAAGGTCATAGTCGGTACGTCAAGGTCATGTAGATAATTATAAAGATAACGCCTGCTTAAAGTGGAATCCGTTTGAATGGCATGTTTGAGACCTATATTTAAAAAAAACGAATTGAACATATTGGGAACTTCGCTAGGTGGTATCGTAGTTTGGTTGGAATCATTTAGGTAGATTTCTTGAAACGTTGTTTTGGCGCCTATCTCCTCATTTACCACTTTCCAGATCTCCTTAGAGGGATTTGTGCTCTGAGCTAGCCTACGTTCAACATGGTCTTGTTTAGCGCGCAACGTTACTGATTTAATTAAATTCACGTAATGTTCAATACATTCGGGGATATAATTGGGTTACCGAGGTATTGACGCTGCATCTCATGAAGGTCCCTGTGTTTTCTTATGTACTGAATTAATTCATTAGTAACCCATGGTAATGTTTTCTTTTTATTATTTACTTAATTTTATTTTCTTAATTGGAAAATGTATGTCAATATAGTATGTCAAGATGTTAAATAATTTATTAGATTTAGTATTAATGTCAATGGTATTATCATAAATAAAATTAAAATCATAATTATAAATATCACAATAAAATAAATAACTAGATTCATCATTAAATAATCGCCGTTCTATTTCATGCGGGACAATATGGGAACGCCCGTATTCATTTATAGCGAACTCATATCGTTGGGCGTTGTGATCGCTAGTAGCGGTGTCCACTCGCGACACAGATAAGCAGTCGCGAGAGTGGTTCGCTATACCGCAATCGATGGACGACACGCAATCGGCAGTCACGCGAGTAGGAAAAGAAATAGTGTTTATGCATCCATAAGTACCTAACACTTCGTCTAGACTATTGTCAGATAAATAAGTAGTCCACATTTTGATCGCCAACCATAATTAACTTTTTATTTTCGTCAGTTAGTTTACGTAATAACAATTCCAATTTCATCAAATATACATCTATATCGCCATTTCCAGTTCTGTACATGGATAATATAATTAACTTACAACTAGGAATTTCAATCGCTGTGCCTTTAAAGTGATATTGAACCGAGTGGGACTGCAGATCGTTACGCGGCTTAAACGCTAGTCCATCCCGCACGAGCAGGGCGGTCCCGCCGTGTGCCGCGGTACGCGTTCTGCAAAAATAATTAGGGACGGTGTACCCACATATACGCACTCGCTCAATCTCAATTTTACTGCACCAAATTTCGGTTAATCCAAGTATATCGGGGTTTTCAGTGTTACAAAGTAGTTCCAACTACGATGTTATGACGCAAATGGATCGTACATTTTGGTGTATTACAACCAATTTAGTGCCTATATTGTTTGTGCTTTGCCGTAGTCTGGTGTCGAGTTTTTATAACGTCACGACAGCCCTTAACGTCGACTTTTAGTTCTGCAATCTCTGTTTTTAAATTTAAAATAACTTCCACCAACCTGTTAACCGCCGCCGTATTTGCCGTGGGTTTTGTCTTCGCTGGTGCCATATTTTCTTGTAATTATATTTTCCAGATGTAATTATGTATGTCAAATTTAATATTTATGTATTTACATCCCTTAAAACTATGTATTTATAAAAAAATTAACTGTCAACGTCGACAGCGCCCTCTATAGTATATATATAGAAGATGAAACCGTAGAGTTGTGTAACGTTACTATAAAACCATTCATCTGTTTTAAGAGTTACGTGCCTCGGTGGGTGTGAATCTTTAATATCGACTGCCTACTTTCAATAACACATATTAAAGATTTCCGGGAGATCATTTTATGCACGAGAAAATGTTTTCGGCAGGAACGGAATTAGGCTTTATGGAGCCGCCTTTCATCTCCAAACTCTTATATTCCAACTCATGAATCATTATTTTATTTAACAGTTCAATGTTTGTCTCGGATAAAAGGAATAATACACATAACTTCGTACTTGATGTGCCTGTCGTAACACCAATATTAAGCCCATTTATAAGTGAAAATTTGCCGTCAGCTAGGAGGAAACGGGCCGACGAATTGGCTACCAGCCTATAAAACGTAATGTCACATTCATTTGCAATTCAAGAGTCCTCAGGCAGTATTATGCCTAATAAAATTTACATATTTAAATTAAACTGCGAAATAACAAGACACTGAAACCATCACGGCGCTTAGATTGCCCGGACATTCTCTACGCATTTTTCGTTTTTGTACCCGAAAACATGTTAAAAATCTCATTAAGAACCAAATTAGACTGGCATTACTTACACTAACAGGGGCTTTATAATTCCAAAATCAATTAGTTGCATCGTATCATTATTATTTAGCAAGAACGCTGCTCGTAATTTATGGCAAGTGATAATAGTGATAAGTATATGAAATGGTCCAAAATGCAGGCAAATTCCAGTAACTGATATGCCAGCGAGGGTAAGCATTGTAACTGTAGTTATTTGTAGATACGAGTAGTATTTCTCCTCAAATATCCCGAGTTCACATTATGTCATCCGCCGACCTATGCCATCAATCAGTCTCGCAAAATGATAACATTCCATAAGCTATGACCGATTGCAATGTTTATGTGACACACTTTAGAAAATAAAGTCCTCGTTTACAATGCAGAACTCACTAAAATGCGACTTTAACAAAACGCGATAAAATCCAATTTAGAATTAAAACATGTGGTTCCGGGTTAGAATAGTACTGCCCCCTTTCTTCCCGTGAGTGTCGTAAGAATCGACTATGGGTACCGGGTTGTAGTGTGTTGTGAACGATGAGCTAGCAATCTATCACTGCAATATCACATTCTCTCCTCTTTGAACTTACAATTGCTAAATGTGACACTGGAATTAAATTTCATGTGCTCTGCCTACCCCGTTTGGGAATACAGGCGTCAGTTTATGTATGTATGTATGTAGAATCAAAACATTCGTTCATTAAATTCTGATGCCTGTTTGACTTTTGTCATCAAGATAACGCTATCATCAGGTTTCCTGCCATTAAAAAACAACATAAAGCGGAAATGAATGGACGGAGTGAGAAAGGTCGTCCCATATTATAAGGGTATCATAACATTCATAACACCAAGATAATAATAAAGAAATACGCCCTAAAAGCTTCAGGTGACACAGTGTTTTCAGCTAATGTGCTCATGAAAAGTTAAGACACCCACAAAGCAAGCTTATAAAAGTCGAGTGATGTTTTAAGAAAGTTTATGACCCAATTACGAAATGGTGTGACAAAGGGTCATCTTTACAGCGGTGATATCTTTCTTATCTCTCGAGGGCCGATACTTTCATTATTAAGTGTCTATATCAGAATAGCCCCGTATAGATAAAATATATTCGTAAAGAACATTAAATCTTTGCGAAATTGGAACTTTGTGAATTAGCCATCTGTTCGAAACAAGGAATGTTCGAATTTATTTAATCACTCGTGTTGTAAAAACTATTTTTGTTGAATCTTCGCTTGGTTGTTTACGTTGATGTTGACACACATTTACAGGGCTTAACCCTACTTTACAAGCTTAGATGGCTTCAGATCTAACCATTGTCATAACTCGATGTATGTCGACAAAATAATCCCCTGTTATCAAGAGACCACGACACAGCACATAAGATGTGTAGGCATTTAATATTTGGGCTTATACAGTCGCTTTTAACAACAAAGAATTAGGTACGAAAGACTAATTTTACTCGATATGTGGGCCGAGAATATAAATCCTTTATAGCAATAAATAATGATAGATAGCGACTGACCGCTTCTGGTCTCTTATTTACATGTTCACTAAATCATCTCTGACTTAGGAAATCACGTAGAATACCTTATTTAACCACATTCTCGTACTAAAATCACAAGTCATATTTACTAGTTTGGATATTTTCCGGGATATAAACAGTTCCATATTATTTTCCAAGTTAAGTATAAATAATTTAATGTAAAAAATGACAGTGTAATACGTTTATTCTTTGCACAATGCCTCTAAGTGACAGCAATGTTTTCCTCCTCCCTCCTCCCTAACGCTTCACATCATTTAAACCACTGTTTACTTTAACAAGTAAATGCTCATATAATCTCATAATAACGCCCCCGTATTAACGTAACCCGAGCAAGTAAACACAAAAAGTGAAGCCTTAAACAAATGAGCATTTGAAATTTAATTAGTCTAATGCAGGTAAGTAGGTACGTTCAATCCGGCGCGGACACTAGTGAAATGAGGGGCGCTGGTCACAGTTATTGGTTAAGTTATAGGGGAGTAACGGAGGAAGTAGATATTGAGTGAATATGGAAAGAACTATCGCGACTTCATCGCTTATTGTTCTTGAATATAAATATTAAAGAAAAAAGTTGCCAATTTAATCAGTTTTAGAGACGAATACGAGACCATCATTTAGAACCCAACAAAAGGCAAAATCATGAGACAAACTCAGTTCATCGCTGGCGACGCAGATACGGTTCCTACTAATTGTCACTATACTATTATGACGTCACAACAAGATGTTCGAATTAAATTTTATATGGGAAAGAAGTAAATTGCCCTTTATCGTGAAATATTGCGTTAATTTTGCATTAGTAGTCATACAATTATTTTTTATAACATAAGGATTAATATCATTCGGAGCTTAAAATTTATTCTTGAATGACAAAATAGATTAAAATATCGAATCTTTTAAATAAATATATTTTTGTGCCCGTATGAAGTTTAGCATGTCGAAAGCCAATTATAACAATTTCTCCATTTAGAAAGAAATAAAGAATCATTTATTCACAGACACAGAAGACACACATATATGACAGAAATGATAATAGAAGAAAAACATATTATACATAACATGCGTGTCCCCGCCGCGGCAGTGAAACCGACACTGGCTTAGCATTATGCTGAGGTGTCAGACACCATTTGAAACATATAAGTTAAAATAAGTTATTTATAAGTTTTTGTAAACTGTTTTAATTAATAAATAATAATAATAATAATATACTTTACTTTAACCAGGTCGATTTGTGTAAGATAGTCCACATTTTTTATTTATTTATTAAATGTCACTATTCGCTTCACACTCGTCCCTCACGCCACATGCAACGGGAGTGTCCAGTGACATACGACTTTACAGTGCAAGTCACGTGTACTAATGAATCCACTCACCTTAACGCAACGCGGCTGGACCTCTGTAAATAATTTAATCAATTTGTTTGCATCACGCTTCACTTTATTCGAGACTTCAAACGCTGAAGGGTGACTCTATAGGCTTTCAAATCGAGTTACTTCTAATATTTATCCAGGTTGGAAATTTACATTGAATTTGTTCACGAAATGTATAAATATCTCAATAAGTAAATGCTAACGGTGCGCGCTAAACTTGATCTTAAAAGTAATGTGTTTACAAATGTTCCTTTGCCTCAAATAAAATAGCTCAAACATATCTATAAAAAATGATATTTTAAAAACAGAAAGTGATACACTTAATTCCCGAAATTTATACGAATAAGTACTTAACACTGCGAGGCAATAGTTTTAAGAAACAAATCACTGACTGGCTTCTGGACAATTGCTTTTATATTGTAAGAAAATATTTGGACCTTAATTGACTTTGTTATGAATGAATTATTTACATTGAATTTTATATTACTATTATTACAGTTCCTAGTGTATTATTAATACAGTCATGTATTCTGAGCAAATAAATTCTTTGAATCTTAAAAATACCCCGTCAAAAAACGGTCTAATTTTACTCCAAACGCGCACGCGTTTCAACTCGCACTTGGAAAAACAAACAACAGTAACAGAGTATTTTTTATGTAGTTAAAGTTATCACCAGTATATGTACAAAATATTTTAGTAATATGAATAACATATTCTGAAGAATTCAAAATTATTATAATGTAATAAGAGCTTTGACCTCTTCATTTACGTAATAACTTTTGATGCTGACTGTACTATCGTGGACCATGACGAATATCCGTAAGTCATAATCATAAAAATGTAAAATGGTGTTAACGTTATCAGTATCCATAAACTGTAGTGTACTTGACGATAATCCTAAAGAAAAACTAAAAATCTCTCGTGTATCTTTAAGTCGCGACTCATATTATACAATAGGTACATTAAAAACAAACGAGACTGAACCAACCTACCCATGCCAACTCCAAGATCGTAGGTATACGGAACAGTTTCATTAACAGCAATGCATTACCATGAACCCATTTATTCAGAATAATATAGGATGTTGCAAATTTGCTGAAGAAAAAGTAGTTCATTAGTTAGGTGACTTGCAGGCAACACACGAACACGTTACCCTAATGGACGTTACACAGCTAACCGCTTTGGCGACCGAAACTCCCTGTACCTACATGGAGAAAGGGTGCCAGATACCCGCTTAGTCTTAAGTTCTTAGTTACATTTGCATTTTGTCACTACTTCTCAGAAATTGCTTTTTCATGTGCGGTTAATTTGTTTTAATGCATCTTCATCTTTGTAAACTAAACAGGTACGTACGTCGTTCATTAAAATTGATGTACGAAGCTAATTTTACTAGCGACGTGTCTGTAGAAATCGATTCCCATTGGTATTCCTATTTTAAGACATTTGGGTGTATGCACATGGTCCGTTCATGTTTGAAAAAATGCAACACAATGCAGTGTATTACTGTGCCTTAGGTAGCTAGTGTTGAAAATGATGACTTTCAAACATTAAATTAGTTGTGACAGTCATTAAGCACATAGCTAAATATTGTCATCATAAAGTATAGAGAAAATAGAAGGCAGGTTATAAATATCAAAAAGCACTCCCCGTACGTTAATAAAGTTAATAAGTACCCACATTCATTATTTTCCGACGTGACCATGACAAACTCGTTATACACTGTAAAATTACTGCTTTGGCATAAAAATATGGCTGCCACTGTCAAAAACAGCTTTTATGAATATCAATTTTAATGTTTCCAGGTTTCGATTTAAAACAGGGACCCACAGTGAGCCTAAATAGGTTGTCTAATCAGTGATATTTTTCGTGCCAAATAAAATAACTGTAATAACAAAAATAATAGACATTACCCGCATTAAGCGAAAGTCAAATTAATATCATAATATGAGTTGTGTGATAACTTCATAACGATAAAGTTAAGTAGGTGTGAATTTGTATTATTTTGTATTAATACGATAATGTTATCGACTAGATAGAACAATAATATGATTAACTATTTGTCCGGCGGTCTCCCACAAATGTTGCACAGTAGATTACGTAAGCACTAATACAATTCAATCTCAATTTAGACACATTCATATTATTTTTAACAAACTCTACACGAATCTAACGGACACTTGGCCTGCTTCGACACACTAGGTATTAGGTACATAACTATAATGCGCAGTATGCGTTCCCTAAATAATATTCCGCTTTAATCACCGAGTCGTTAACAATTCATTTCCGTACGGTTAGCTACGAGCCTACCTGTATTTACAGAGCAATTTATTAATTACATACATGTGGAAATACTGGAAATTAATTGGGAACTGCGACTCAACGTATAATATATTCAATTACTAATATCCTAGTAGTAATGGTTATTTCCAATGGCTTTTAGGATATGGCCAGCGCATCAATCATTTTACTCATCTACTTTATGTCAAATACGCAATTTGATACGGATGATAGATGACCGTTTTTACGTCGCTGTGCCGAAGAACCCTTGAATCTAGTGAATTAGTCGACTTTAGGGTTTAATGTCTCGAAAATCATTGCTTAAAGTAAACGCAATTCAGAAAGTCGGTGGGACCGCATTAACATATAAATCAGCGTTCATAAGTCGCGGAGTTTGCTTTACGAGGGAAAAATAAAATGAACAAACTGCTCCCGTTAGTCCCCGACGGCTAGCGGGAAAATGATCAGACAGACATTTTCTTCTGCAAGAAGGTATATCTGAAGGTGGCGGGAGTACTTGGTTATGTTAAGTCGACAGTCCTTGATTCTATAGTAGTTTATGCAACTGCTACATAATGAGTGGCACTAATGAGCCGAAGGCGAGTTTCATAATAAAATCAAACGAGTGTTTTAAAGACTTAGAATTATATACAGTTGAATACAATCTACATCCACATATTATAGGTAAATCCTCTTTCATGTGGGCGCGTTGAGCTGGCGTGCGCAATGTTTGACGAGATACCCCGGCCCGGAGCCCTCGGCACAAGCACGGGGCTGTACTGTAATGGGCGGGATGGACATAACGGTTCAATTCATGATGCGGTTACGGCCATCTCGGCCCGAGGCAAGCGCGCGCGCGCGCTGCCTTGGGCCGCGGGCTACGGTATATTGTAACAAAGCTGGTCCTTACCTACACTTTTTGTACACACATTAGTGTAGTGTAGCGTAGATAAATATATTTATCTACCTGCATTTGAAATGACAAGCACTATTTCAAAACGAGAAGTAGTGTTTACGTCGCTTATCAATGGTAAAAATGAGTTAACGTCACTATACACCGTGGTCTCGAATAACACGACCAACTTTATTAGCGCATTTCTCGCCACATTTCGAGACTACAAAGTTTGCTCGATGAGGTGTAAGAAATTTTAGAAAAAAAAAAGATTTTTATCAAATTCAAAAGCAAACAACCGCTAAATTGATTCCGCGCGGACCGTTGAAATACTATTTTCCAAGACTTCGGTGCTTTATAATGTGTTAGATAGGTCTGCTGTAGAGTGTGCGTCTAGTAAACGGACAAAACGGTCAATTACATAGCAGAGCCGCGCAATCCTGCCGCACGACCGCCGTTCCCCAGAAAAATGAACCTCTCATGAAATTTAATGTGGAAATGTCTTGAAACGACGCCAAACCCGCAACTGAATTATTTATGATTCGTTATTTTAATGGTGTCCCCGTTCTTTCATTACACCCCTCAGTGTTTCTTAATTTCGATCGCTTTAAATCGGGCGTTACCGATCCGCTCTCGGCATTACGCGTACGATCTCGTAGGTAAGGTCCGTATTGAAGTGTACTGTGCTCATATTCGTTTTTATTTTCGTGCTACGTGTTTTGCATTTCAATCAAAGAACACTGGAGACGACAAAAATAACAATGGAGGCACGTCAGTCTCAGGTGCGCTGTCCTTTTGGTACAAAATGTTGGGTTTATAATGTAGTCACGCCGGGATTTGCACGGATAACCCCAAATTTATGAAGGTAACGAATAACATGAAGCGAATTCTGAATATTGCTACCGATATATTAGCCTAAGAGAAGATAGGTAAAATAAGGTCTTTACCCACATATACTTCGACTAAAATAAGTCTCAATTTTATTATCAAGGTAGGTATCAAACTTCAGTTTGCATCAGAATCAGAATCCAACATTGAATATAATGCTTCCTCGAAGAGTTGATTACTTAAGTAAGCGCTATTGAGTATTCTATTTTATATCCCTTGGGGCCTAGGGCTACCTAATCAAGCTTTGCTATCATTTCTGGCTTAACCAGCTCCTACATAAAGCGATAATTCTAAAATACGCCAATGTACCTGACCTACGCAATTGATTCCATGTAATGTCGCTAGTGGCGTAAATCAATCGCCTACGCATGTCCCATCACTAACGCAGTATTATAAACATGTCACCTTTTAATTTGTAATGCTAGAACTGGATATGCGATCACGTTCCAATTGAAGCCATAATATTTTCCCCATAGAGTCTAAATTGGCATTTGTTGTTTTATAAACTTGTTTCGTTTTTGATTCATATGTCTGACATGTCGATGTCTGATTTCAGACCGGCTCGCACCACTGTGCGGGCGTCAAGAGTAATAAAATAAAACAAGCCGACAGCTAGCAACGTGTGATAGATATCGAGATTTACCGGGAGTCCTAGTAAACTTGTCATTGACCGAGTGAAATGAAGGTCTCTGTTTCAGCTTCGACAAAAATGCTTTCGTATGTCCGGATTTCCGGATTTCCGTTTGTTCTCGTCTACAGGTCGCAATTCTCAACCGATTCTCGTGAAATTTCGTGAGCAGGTTCGATAGTTATATAGATTTTTTTAGTCGAGACGGTATTCGGAAATTTCCAAAAACAATTTTTTTATCAATGATTTTGTAAGTTACTGCGGGCGAATTTCGGTTTGTTCTCCTCTATGTAACAGAATGCAGCTAGCTGTTTCTGTCACTTTCTTATTAAAATAATTTACCAAGAGATGGTGGGTAGAATTCACCTTTATAACTTTGAGTCATTTATTAAGTAATTATAAGTATTTAGAGGTCTTGGCGGAGACACTACCGTGCATCTTACGTAAATTTTAGATGATTCTTTGTCTTGGCTAATTAGAGATTATATCAAGTAGAATGTTTAGAGTAAAGGAATAAAATAAATATTCCTGAGTGCCTGTAATAATGCCAGCTTAATATATTAAATTATTTAAGAAAAAGGAATCCTAAAATATCAATAAATCTAACAATAATAACTACAACCCATTTTCTTTTGCCGCGTTGCTTTTGATGCGCGCTGCGTTTTTGTTTTACGTTTACCGCACGTCCAACTAATATAAAACACTCAACATTCAAAATTCAACCTTATGAATGAAAGTATAAAGTAGGTTCAAGATAGGGTCGTTGCGATCTTCTGTTATTTTACGTTTGTCAACTAATATAAAACACTCAACATTCAAAATTCAACCATATGAATGAAAGCCTAAAGTAGGTTCAAGATAGGGTCGTTGCGACCTTCTGTTATGAAAAGGGCCGGCCGGTCAGTAGGTAGGTACACTGTCACCGTTGTCACGTTTGTCGCAGTTATCGCACGTATCGCGCTTGTCACACTTATCGCACTTCTCGCAATTGTCGCCACTGTCGCATTTATCGTACTTATCGCATTTGTCGCAGTTATGAGGGTATAAAAGAACATGCGGGGCGGTAGGGACTTAGATTTCGTCACTCAGACTGTCAAGGTCTCTGGCTTGCTCAGTAAAATCTCTTGGTGGGTGAATTTATTGGCATAAGAGTGGTTCGTCATTATGTGGGATTTTCTCCCCAACATGAGGGATCACTTTTTGGCATTATAACTAGTAAAATTAGTGGGGTTTTTGTATATTTTCAATAAGTTTAAAAGCCAGAACTTTGTCCAGGTTTACAGTATACCTGAGGAGTCATACCCGCCTAACGGTGTCAATGGGCATGATTCAGAGTCTTAGTAGTTATCAGGTCTGAAGGTGGCCTGACGTCTCTTCTTTACCAACACAGGAGACGATCTATCCTTCACGTTCTCACAATGTCCAGCTGGCAACGTAAACGAGGCTGCCATAGTTTGGGTCAGCATAGAGGGTGATCCTCGCTCGTTGAAATTGTGCAGTATTTGGAGAACGGTCTTGTTAAATATATTTATATATTTCTATTATATACACAATAGGGCGTCCTACTCTTGCCTCCATGCCCTCGGGCGCAAGGGGGGGGACAACCTACACAGGCTGATAGTATTGCAATTTTCAGTTTAGCCGACTGAACTCTTTAGAGCTTAGTTAGGAAATACGCATTCACAGAAACTAAATCTGGTAAGGGATTTTAGTTTCTAGTTTAGATCTCCTGGGGTTAATGTTAGATTTAACTTCATACACTGAATTAGGGGTAATAGGTTTAAAATTTAAGGGTTTATTTTATTCAGGTAATTGACAGTTCGGATAATAAGGACTTTCCAGAAATATGGGATTGATCTGGTTTTCGATTATCAGGTTAATTCACGTGGTTAGGTGGTTTATCAAGCGGTTAAGTCATACAATTTATTAGGTATAGCTTAGATGATGGGTAGGTGTTTTAGCAAGGTATAATATTATTTGTAATCAATAGGATAGCAGGACTTCCCAGAAATATGGGATTGTTCTGGTTTAGTGGCAGGCGGAGCAGTCCACTACTCTTATGTCCAAAGATAAGGTCTTGCAGTATTTCATCTTATCTTTCAGCGCGAATTTTGAAGTACTAGTAGACTCAATTGCTATAATTATATGGTAATCTTTTTCTAAAACAAATTTTAAGCCCGAGAGCTACAAAGGGTTGTTTGCTCGTTGCGTCCTGGGACAATGCGGATGAATAAACTCGGCATAGTTCTCCATAATATTATTAATTTGTCATTTTGACATTTGTCTTACACTCCGAATAGTGTTAAAAATATTGGAGGGGGCTTGTCCAGTCAGGGTCGAGAGCCACTGGTTTCTGTTTAATAACAGAGAGAGATAGCAATCTCTCGGGCGGACGGAGGGGCCCGACCTTATACCAATAACAAAATTATTCATAATCTCTACAAACCTGCAAAATGATCCTAATATGATAGGGTTAGCACATCTCTGTATACTAGGTTCGAAACATACGTACGTTCGACTTGACATACCTACTTAGGCTAAATATCATTACAACTTATTTAAAACCCAATTTAAATCCCATTAATTTATTTCAATAAAATCCTAGAACTAAAGAATGTCAATTTTAAAGTTTGTCGTGAGGAGATTTAGTACCATCATCATTAATATTATTATAAGATTAAGGAGCAAAAATGTAGGTAAAATGCATTAGGGTAGCTGTTGTGAAGGTTGGAGAATTTTAGTAGAAATGGTAGAAAAGTTGCACTTGGTAGAAAGAAATAGTAGATTTAGTAGAACAAAATTAGGCATAGCAAGGTTTCTAGGTAGTTGGGGAGTCCAAGGTCTGACAAGCATTCACATTAAAGAGCATGGGTTTCTACGGTACACAACAATACAGGGTCCTACCACTGACGATTCACATTGGCCAAAATAAGTACACAACTAGGTTTAATTTATTTAAAGCAATCTCGTTTCTTTATCTTTATTTTAAGGGGCGTTTATTACAATTTGGCTAAGCCGTGACCTAGGATAAGTTAGCCTCTTGTTGGCTACAATTTGTTGGCGTGTAAGATGGAGTGTGATCTTGTCGGGTTCTTGGACTTCCCTTCTCTTCTCATTATTTTCGCTACGAACTTCCATCGCATAAATCAGCTAGGAACGTCATCTGAAAAAAATATATAATGCACCAATAATTACTATCTTTATAAATAACTAAAATAAAAAATGTACCTACTCTAGTTACTCTAGAAATATGAAATAGTAGATTATTTAGAAATAAGTTCTCGTGTAGTAGGAGTATATATATTATAAGGGAATTATTATCACATTCTACAGGAATAAGAAAAATATGAACAATTCAATTAAGGATCTCAAGGAACATGAAATGAATAACCTGGGATTGAATTTATTACTCTAGGGGTAGATAGACATACGTAAGCAAGAATAATAAAATGAAAACCGGGATCAAATTTAACAATCTGGGGGTAGACAGAGTAAGCAGTATCAAATCGAATTCATTGGCACTATGGGCATCACTAAGTCAGTAATAGAACATCATCATCAGATTGACTGTGTGCTTGTTTACCACCTCCATACATGCATACATTCATAAAAAAACAAGAAACACGCGTCACTAGGTTTCATTGATAGAACATCATCATCAGATTGACTGTGTGCTTGTTTACCACCTCCATACATGCATACATTCATAAAAAAACAAGAAACACGCGTCACTAGGTTTCATTAATAGAACATCATCATCAGATTGACTGTGTGCTTGTTTACCACCTCCATACATGTATACATTCATAACAAACAAGAAACACGCGTCACTAGGTTTCAGTAATAGAACATCATCATCAGATTGACTGTGTGCTTGTTCACCACCTCCATACATGTATACATTCATAAAAAACAAGAAACACACGTCACTAGGTTTCAGTAATAGAACATCATCATCAGATTGACTGTGTGCTTGTTTACCACCTCCATACATGTAAACATTCATAAAAAACAAGAAACACGCGTCACTAGGTTTCATTAATAGAACAACATCATCAGATTGACTGTGTGCTTGTTTACCACCTCCATGCATGCATGCATTCATAAAAAACAGGAAACACGCGTCATTAGGTTTCAGTAATAGAACATCACCATCAGATAGGCTGTGTGCTTGTTTACCACCTCCATACATGTATACATCTATAAACAAGAAACGCGCGTCCCTAGGCTACAGTGCCATTAGGCATTGGTGCCTTCTGAAGGGTGTGACGATAACATCACCGAAACAGAGGCAGTGTGCTTGTTTGTCACCATTAGCGATCAATTCGCAAACACGAACGTCCATAGGCTATAGGAATAAATCAACATCAAGCAAGTGTGTGGTTATCACCATAGGGCTTTACACCTAGATAGCTAGGGCATCGTCACATCTTGAATACTGCATACAGTGACTGTATTGAAGACTAGAACAAATATTTGAAATATAATTACCTGAATAACTGAACAGCTACATGGCGATTTTTGCAGCAGTAGTACATGAAGTTAATATGTATTGGTGTGTCATGAACACAAGTTCCCGGGCAAAGCAGTAGAAATGAAGTTCTAAGTTCGCTCATCTTTGATTTACGGGAGCAGTAGTTTCACAATATAGCAGCAATCTGTAAAAGAAAACATAACAGTTTAAAAAATACTACTAAAAGTGGTATCAAACAGCTGATACCCTATGGACATTTCTAAGGAAAGTTCTATATACACTAACATCACTAAGATACATGAAGTAGGAACAGTTCAGATAGTAAGCAGGAATCACTTTCACTAGCCAATAGTCTTAGTTTTTAATGAGGATGATAGTGATGAGCCCAACAATTAAGGGCTATTCTCTAATTATCTTGTAGGAGTAAAAGACAACAGGAGTTGAATATTATTAAATATGAAGGTTCTCCGAGGAAGAACAATGGAATTCAGAAATCATAGAAATGGTTTCTGAGCATGTCAAGTTGTATTTAATGGATTCAGATTATAATTAGAATAGACATAAGAGTTACTTACTTGAGAGATTAGCGGGGAGACTTCTTTATTAAATGCATAAGGAATCATGTGTTGACATTGGATACTGAGGGGCACATTTCTTCACAATTAAGTAGTAGGTAGCAGCTTTATTACTTCATTACTTAAATGGTTCTGAAAAGAAATTAAGAGAAAATAATCATTGAGATTGTAGTAATATTTCGAGCCAGAACAATTAAGGAGAAGCAATGAATTTCCAAACAAAGTCAGTCGTAAGAACAATAACTTGCATAGTACTTTAGTATGACATAAGTACTACAGCGTTTAGAATATAGAAAAAAAAAATGGTATAATTTCATTTGTTTGACATCATGATGTTATATACAACAGGGGAATATCAAGTGAAACATGGATATATCTATTCCATTCCAACATGCCACTCGCTCACATAAAAGGACTTATGAATGGATTTTTGATGACGATTGATGAAATCATTGCATGCTGAAAGTTTATAAATTACCATTTGTCCCCGAACTATTAACAACGAGAAAATAGCAGATGTTAATTATTAATTAAAATACCACTAATGCGTCATGTAGGTTTACTCCATAATTATTGAGTGGATGGTGCGGGGAGAAAAACAATGCAGGGAATACAAATGTATAGTAGCAGTCATTCGGCGAAAACTCACCGTTTATTGTTGAGAAGTTTGAGGTTAAACCGGCGAGGTGCGAAGCCATCACAGAGGTGCGGGAAGCAGTTTGCGAGAGCTTTTCAGAGCCAGTTTATTCAGTGAAGGCGTAAGATTCGATATGATAGTACACCTTATAGCGTTACAGAAAATTTCACACCAAAGTAGCAAATATCATGGATTGAACACTCATTTAATAGGTTGCATATTGCGTACGCGCACTCGCATCATTCTTGAGTTTTGCCCCTTTATTAGGCATTTCACAGTAGGAATGGTAGTCACAAGCAAATTGCACATAGCATGAGTCTAAACACTGTCTAAAAATCACATCGCACAGAAAAATTAGCTGAATTACATAAACGAGCAAAGCAAACAGAGGGGCTATTGCGAGCCGCGGACGGGGTTTGCCCTCTCTGTCTCACTTATATGCAAACTTGCAGGTGCGACGGAGAGGGAGGGCTTCGTTTGCTGTCGCGGTAGCGCTCCAGACATGTTGATTATGTTGCGCCATTTTGAAAATGAATGAAAGAAAAACCAGTGTTGCCAGTTGTCAATTAGTTATCGACGCCTATGCGATTTAAATTTAATTAAAAACGAGGCAAATTGTCGCGTGGGATGGAATTATATAAATAAACGTCCTAAGCTGTGCATATATTATTTGGATAATTTACGCGAAAGGAAGTAACAAATATAATTAAAAAGGGTAAATAATTATCTTGTATTATATAGTGTCCTCTAGCGGCAAATAAGAAGATTCCAGATTATGATCAAGTATTGGAGTTAGAAGCAGACAAAACCGGTCAATTAGGAGGTTTGACTATTTATCGATACAGGCCGCGAATCCCAGGGATGGGTAGATGTCCAGATTATGATCAAGTATTGGAGTTAGAAGCAGACAAAACCGGTCAATTAAGAGGTTTGACTATTTATCGATACAGGCCGCGAATCCCAGGGATGGGTAGATGTCCAGATTATGATCAAGTATTGGAGTTAGAAGCAGACAAAACCGGTCAATTAAGAGGTTTGACTATTTATCGATAGAGGCCGCGAATCCCAGGGATGGGTAGATGCCGGGTTAACCCGTTATCTACGAAGACATAGCTAAAATTGAAGAATGAGAGGGATATTGGTTTATGAATTTAGCTAAACTTTGGATGCGAAATGTTGAAACGTTGTTGTTTCACGCGACTTAAACTGTTTATACTTGTTGTTGATACCCGACTCTAGGAGGTACGCAAAGATTGTGTGTAAGATCATATTATGCTAATATAGTAAATAAGTGAATTATTCCTAGGAAACTGATGCCATAATGATTTGGAGTAGAAATAATGTTAATGCAATTGTTAAAGTACACTGGAATGCACTTATAAGATGTCGTATTCGAATAGTAAGAAATAAGTATGTAAAGTACCTAACGATAGATGTCGTGACCAGTAATAATTTTCGGAACTAATTAAATACAGTTTTAGTAATTATAGGATGTCAGCGTTTTCCATAAGGCTATAAATTAGTACTAAGTAGTTCTTATGACAACATTGGTTTGTTACCTACTAGAATTAAAAAGGATTCGTGACTCACTAGAAGACAGCTGGATATTTAATTTTGGAACAAGTAATGCCGGTTTAGCTCAATGTAGGTATCCCCAGTCACTTCAATGAATAAATGTAGGTATTTTCGTTGCCATAAAGGAGATTAAAGGATCTAGAATTAGGTTCATTCCTTTTGAATAACAGGGCTCGTGTGAGAAGTAAAGATACATGCAGTGAAATTTTATTTTAAAAAAAATGCAGCTCTGAAAAACATATCAATATGTGGATTTAGCATCTAGGGAATACAAATAGGAAGTACACTTGTATATAATAACCATAGAAAACTACACAAGAAAGTGAAAACAAAATGCTGAAACATCATTTCATGAACAAATTATTTTTATTGTAATGATTCAATAGTTTTATTCTAAAGGGCTTTGTAAACCATAGTTAATATGGTATATATTTCTAGGAGTGCAGGTAAATGTTTCAGTCAGAGTAGTCAGAAGTTGATTTTTACCGATGCCAGTCACTTTTCCGGGATGAAGTCCACTGTAACATACAAAAGTATAAGATTAATTGGCGTAACAAGTACATTTTAAATGTAAATAAGTATCTCATTATGGAGGTTGAGTAACTGGTAGTAGTGTAATTTTTCAGATGGTCAGTATGACAAACAAAAATCAGATGATTTGTAATCAAGTGATACACTTGAGAAACAAACTATGTTGGTGCGCTAGATATACAGACAGGTGGAGAAATTTAAGCGTTAAGTGAGATCACATAGTCTTAATAGTTAATAGGTAGTAAGTATGTAAGAAGGTATAGTATGGGCATTGAGTACTTAGGTACGGAGACTATATAATTTTTTTGTTGGCCAATTTTTTTGTTTAATCGGGTTTTATTTTATTTTTGTCTTGTTAAAAGTGACTGAAATAGAGATTATGGTTCTTAGTATAATACAATGTGGTTACTGGATGTTTAAATATTATGATAATTTTCATTGAACTATTGTGAGATGTAAAACCCGAATAACAATTTATGGCTTAACTACGATAACTAAGGGACACCTTTATGACAACTTACATGAGTTTTAGTAGATATATTAATTTGACCCTGTAGCCTTGCTTGATATTCATTGACAGAGGTCTGTTTTCGGGTTTATGATTAGTTGTTTTGTCGCCAGGGAGAGTAGGTGACTCGTCAGTTTCAGATTAATAACCACTGGAAAGAAATAAATAAAAGGGGATTGATTATGGTATGTCGGTGTTAGCAGGGAGCTCGGATTGTGATGGGTTATGCAGGCTTAGTACTTACGTTGGGTCCAAAATCCAGATTAGTGGTATCGTTTTCTTTGGTTTTCAGTCAGGACAGTACACCGCAGTTTACGTTAATTAATCCATATTGTCTGAAAATATATTCGAGTCGTGATATAGGTTTGTGTCATGATTCTGCCACGTAACAATCATATATGATATATAATACTCACTTGATATATATTCATTTATTCTTTGGCCACTTAATCGAGTGAAAGCTCGTTGTTGTATATTTCGTAAACGTAGACTATTAATGAAATACAGAAATTACAGAAGACATACATTTTGATTCATGGAGGTTTGACAGCTGTGTGTACGATGACACTTGACGTATCAATGACAGCCACCTTTTGCTTGGGCGTTTTGTTACTTGGTTTAGAATCATAAATAACCCGAGGAGCGCCCTGGTGTCACGCGTGTGTTACTAACGCAATTAGAACCCTAACGTCCTAGTATCACACGTGTGATACTAACGACTTCGCTCTCATTGGCTGGATTATTTCGTCGATATTGTTAAGTTGCCATCCTAAATGAAATAAACCAGGGTTGCGTATGTAGTATACCAACATAAAATAACGATTCTGGCTAAATTACTAGCAGTCGTGGCAAAACAAATCGGGTTTTATCCCAATGGTACCAAATAAACCTTCTTAGGGCGCCATTTGTCAGAAACTGAGTGGTCCAAGGTCGGAGTGGCTTGTGTTTGGGTACTAGCCGACGATATATTTTATAGATACAAATACTAAAATACATACAAGACATCTGGGACTCGGAAACGGATGTTCGTGCTCATCACCCAAATATTAGGCCTGACCGGGATTCGAACCCAGGACCGTCAATTACATATATATTAAATTATTGGATTATTCTAATACATTATACAATTAATACATTTTTAACATAATGCAATGTCTGCCCGTTCCCTCTCAGCTATAAGGCCTGTGCCCATTAGACGTATACATATGTATAGATAGGCGGATGATGATGATACAATGTCTGAAACTCTAAAGAGACAAACACTTTTATTCCCATTTAGCTATTTCAATAACGATAATCAAATAGAAAATGATCGTAGTCCTCTATATCTGATCTAGTACCTGTTTATTACATTACGCAGTGAAAGGGTAAAAAGTATTGATTCTAAACTTAAAGAAATAAGGAAATTTTATTTTATAATAATCTCAATTACAAAACACAAAAATTCTAAGAAATAACGAATACTACATAGAGACAAAATTATTAAGATTCTTATAATATTAGTAATAGAGTCAAATAACATGTCTAATTTTGTAATTCAACTTTTCAAGAAAACTATTACTACAATACTAAAAATATAACTATCCTTATTTTACTGCAATTGATTGACACTATAGGAATAAATTTATTAATGCAATTTAAAATATTTTTGTTTGGACTCGCCAACCGGTCCTTGTTTTGTCAACGCTACTTTTGGTCAGTGACCGACCGGCAAGATGGCGCGCGTAAGCGAGTCTTTTTGGTTATGCAAATAAATAATTGTGTTATTGTGAATAATGCATATCATAGAGAAGTGATTATTTTAATCGATGCATAGTTTAATAAAGTTCACAATAGTGCTAAAACAGTGTGGAATATGTGATAAAGTTTAGTGTAAACAAGCAAAATGTTTCAACGAGTGTCAGAAAACAAATGAAAATCGGGCAAATTGATATGTTTTCGCGGTAATGAAACAGGTCAGTCAAGGAGTCTACCTAATAAATAGATAGACAAGTTTATCTGCTTTCGAACGGTATATAATGTTTACAATATAATTATAACATATTAGCACAATTTCATCTTTTCTAACGCAGGTCGACATATCTATTTTTTTTTTCGAAATTCCCGGGTCACTTTGCGCTTCTGAGCCTGTGTGGGGGGGGGATCGCTTGACGGGATAAACGATGCGATTTTGAGCGTAAATGTAGGATTTCGGACGTTATGTATAACAGTGGTTAAGGCAGAACATTTCATTAAATTATTCCAGAATTTCTTTAGGTTTATAGAGATTTTCAAAGGTATATTTATAGTCCTATAGGGTTGAGATGGATTTGTGATATACCATGGGGTATCAAAGTGGTAATTGTTGTCGAGGTGGGATCTTTCGCGACGGTATCATCATTATATTCCACAATATAATTATAAGAGAAATGGTAAAAATTATGTGATAAATACCTACTTGACTGACATAACGTGACGAATAGGAATAAGATATTAAGCTGGTGTTTATAGGTTGAGAGATTTTCAGAAAAAAAAAATATATATTTACCTATTCTAAAATTCAAATTAATTGTTTTGAACAAAATTATGTAACTTTAGATTTACTTAATCATAAAAATTGAATATTTAGTGAAGGGTACAATAATATCTAAGAGTTATTTAAGCGGGGGGTAGGGGTGTAAGTTGATTGATTGTCTTTCGGAGAGGTAGTCCGGTTTTAATATAATTTCATACGACAATTTCGTGGGAATTCTATGATTTACCTATCTATAAATTCACACGTGTCATTAAGCATAAAAAGCGTTTAACTTGAAAAGAGCAATATTTATGTTGTGGTTGTGCTTACGGAGTTTTGTTTCATTGGTGGAAACTGTATGTTAGAGATTAGAAATAAAGAACTGGTATGAGATAGTATGAAGATGAAGGAAGTATCGCCTTGAAAATACGTGTGATAAGGAGGCTATGAACGGAGAGTGGGAGGTATGAATGAGTTTCTTCCAATCAAACGGGATTTACAGTGCAACCGAAATTTGTTGGTAATTGGTCCCTTCAAAAGAAATCACCATGTGTTACCACAGTAATAGGTGTTAGGTTAAAGTCATGATTTGACAAGGTCCTTTGAGACTTACTGTGTTGGCACTGACTCTACACGAGCTAATATGGCTATTGCAATGGGTATACACACCTCACTTTGGGTAGGATAACCGATACCGATAAAAATGAATTCACATTATCGTATAGTTACGAGTAATTAACATTATTATATACATTGTTCTGATTCTGATGGTACATTAAAAAAATTGTGTTCAAAATTGAATTGCCTTGTGTAAACGCGGGCATGCATATATACTGAGCAGTAAGGAACTGACAATACTTATACATTTTTGATACATAATATAATTACGATTATTTATGTTAATTAGATTAACAACTAGATTGCAGAGATTGCAACTAGATGCACTACGATCTTGGTACGATTTAACACTTAATATTTTGTTTAACGGATCAAAAATCATCTGACGATAATAAATATTTAAAAGGACGGTTATCCTGTTCAAGTGATACATACGCCAGTGGAGGTAGGCTGGGGTGAGTTGGTAACGGGGAGTGGATTGAACTTTGATTCTGGTGATTGAACGCTTTAGTACTTACACCAAAGGCTTGTCTGTTATTGTATGGGGCGATTATGCGAGATTTGTCTATAGGGAGGGCAATGTTCCCTAGAAACGCCGTCTGAGCAATGTAGACAATGTTTCGGGATAAATCTGCATAGTTGGGTCACTAGGGCCGACCAGATTCACAACCTGGTATCTCTGGCAATGCTGACATGCTTGAGGAAAGGTTGTCATGAGCCTTTGTTGGGGTTTAATGGTTCGCTCTCCCTTGCCGGGTCACGTTTGCCTCTTATCCTTTGGTCTAAACACTCACTACACTAAAATTCACTTTCGTGGAGGGATTGACATATCAATAAATTGAAACTTTTCAAGTTTAAAACATCAATAAATGTTTAAGGTTATATCAGTTAAAAAGTGTGTAACTGTCGTTACTGTATTGAGGTTGAAGATGACTTTTACAGACAAGATTCTGAAAGATCTCATCTTCCAAACTCATCAGGGGTAGCTTGTAACAGAATGCAGCTAGCTGTTTCTGTCACTTTCTTATTAAAATAATTTACCAAGAGATGGTGGGTAGAATTCACCTTTATAACTTTGAGTCATTTATTAAGTAATTATAAGTATTTAGAGGTCTTGGCGGAGACACTACCGTGCATCTTACGTAAATTTTAGATGATTCTTTGTCTTGGCTAATTAGAGATTATATCAAGTAGAATGTTTAGAGTAAAGGAATAAAATAAATATTCCTGAGTGCCTGTAATAATGCCAGCTTAATATATTAAATTATTTAAGAAAAAGGAATCCTAAAATATCAATAAATCTAACAATAATAACTACAACCCATTTTCTTTTGCCGCGTTGCTTTTGATGCGCGCTGCGTTTTTGTTTTACGTTTACCGCACGTCCAACTAATATAAAACACTCAACATTCAAAATTCAACCTTATGAATGAAAGTATAAAGTAGGTTCAAGATAGGGTCGTTGCGATCTTCTGTTATTTTACGTTTGTCAACTAATATAAAACACTCAACATTCAAAATTCAACCATATGAATGAAAGCCTAAAGTAGGTTCAAGATAGGGTCGTTGCGACCTTCTGTTATGAAAAGGGCCGGCCGGTCAGTAGGTAGGTACACTGTCACCGTTGTCACGTTTGTCGCAGTTATCGCACGTATCGCGCTTGTCACACTTATCGCACTTCTCGCAATTGTCGCCACTGTCGCATTTATCGTACTTATCGCATTTGTCGCAGTTATGAGGGTATAAAAGAACATGCGGGGCGGTAGGGACTTAGATTTCGTCACTCAGACTGTCAAGGTCTCTGGCTTGCTCAGTAAAATCTCTTGGTGGGTGAATTTATTGGCATAAGAGTGGTTCGTCATTATGTGGGATTTTCTCCCCAACATGAGGGATCACTTTTTGGCATTATAACTAGTAAAATTAGTGGGGTTTTTGTATATTTTCAATAAGTTTAAAAGCCAGAACTTTGTCCAGGTTTACAGTATACCTGAGGAGTCATACCCGCCTAACGGTGTCAATGGGCATGATTCAGAGTCTTAGTAGTTATCAGGTCTGAAGGTGGCCTGACGTCTCTTCTTTACCAACACAGGAGACGATCTATCCTTCACGTTCTCACAATGTCCAGCTGGCAACGTAAACGAGGCTGCCATAGTTTGGGTCAGCATAGAGGGTGATCCTCGCTCGTTGAAATTGTGCAGTATTTGGAGAACGGTCTTGTTAAATATATTTATATATTTCTATTATATACACAATAGGGCGTCCTACTCTTGCCTCCATGCCCTCGGGCGCAAGGGGGGGGACAACCTACACAGGCTGATAGTATTGCAATTTTCAGTTTAGCCGACTGAACTCTTTAGAGCTTAGTTAGGAAATACGCATTCACAGAAACTAAATCTGGTAAGGGATTTTAGTTTCTAGTTTAGATCTCCTGGGGTTAATGTTAGATTTAACTTCATACACTGAATTAGGGGTAATAGGTTTAAAATTTAAGGGTTTATTTTATTCAGGTAATTGACAGTTCGGATAATAAGGACTTTCCAGAAATATGGGATTGATCTGGTTTTCGATTATCAGGTTAATTCACGTGGTTAGGTGGTTTATCAAGCGGTTAAGTCATACAATTTATTAGGTATAGCTTAGATGATGGGTAGGTGTTTTAGCAAGGTATAATATTATTTGTAATCAATAGGATAGCAGGACTTCCCAGAAATATGGGATTGTTCTGGTTTAGTGGCAGGCGGAGCAGTCCACTACTCTTATGTCCAAAGATAAGGTCTTGCAGTATTTCATCTTATCTTTCAGCGCGAATTTTGAAGTACTAGTAGACTCAATTGCTATAATTATATGGTAATCTTTTTCTAAAACAAATTTTAAGCCCGAGAGCTACAAAGGGTTGTTTGCTCGTTGCGTCCTGGGACAATGCGGATGAATAAACTCGGCATAGTTCTCCATAATATTATTAATTTGTCATTTTGACATTTGTCTTACACTCCGAATAGTGTTAAAAATATTGGAGGGGGCTTGTCCAGTCAGGGTCGAGAGCCACTGGTTTCTGTTTAATAACAGAGAGAGATAGCAATCTCTCGGGCGGACGGAGGGGCCCGACCTTATACCAATAACAAAATTATTCATAATCTCTACAAACCTGCAAAATGATCCTAATATGATAGGGTTAGCACATCTCTGTATACTAGGTTCGAAACATACGTACGTTCGACTTGACATACCTACTTAGGCTAAATATCATTACAACTTATTTAAAACCCAATTTAAATCCCATTAATTTATTTCAATAAAATCCTAGAACTAAAGAATGTCAATTTTAAAGTTTGTCGTGAGGAGATTTAGTACCATCATCATTAATATTATTATAAGATTAAGGAGCAAAAATGTAGGTAAAATGCATTAGGGTAGCTGTTGTGAAGGTTGGAGAATTTTAGTAGAAATGGTAGAAAAGTTGCACTTGGTAGAAAGAAATAGTAGATTTAGTAGAACAAAATTAGGCATAGCAAGGTTTCTAGGTAGTTGGGGAGTCCAAGGTCTGACAAGCATTCACATTAAAGAGCATGGGTTTCTACGGTACACAACAATACAGGGTCCTACCACTGACGATTCACATTGGCCAAAATAAGTACACAACTAGGTTTAATTTATTTAAAGCAATCTCGTTTCTTTATCTTTATTTTAAGGGGCGTTTATTACATCTACAGGTCACATTTCTCAACCGATTCTCGTGAAATTTTGTGAGCAGGTTGGATAAATATACAGATTTTTTTTGTCGAATAAGTTTTTGGAAATTAAAAAAAAATTATTTGTTCAACGGTTTGTTCTCCTCTACAGGTCGCATTTCGCAAACGATTCTCGTGAAATTTTATGAGCAGGTCCGGTAACTATATAGAATTTTCTTGTCGAGACAGTTTTTGGAAATTTTCAAAAACAATTTTTATTTCAAAGATTTTGTAAGTTTTTGCGTCCGAATTTCGGTTTGTTGCCCTCTACAGGTTGCATTTCTCAACCGCTTCTCGTGAAATTTTGTTATCAGGTTCGATATTCATAATTGATCTTTTTTATAATATTAGATTTTGGAAATGATAAAAAAAACTCACGAGGTCTACAGCTCACAGAGCCACTAGTTCGTATAGTGTCTATTTTAGATGGCTAAGATTTGTGGTCACAGCCCAATGAGTAATTGATGAAGGCGCAGTGAGGAGCGTATTTCGATCTCAATAATTGGATACCAACTGGATCAGATATATAGCAACAACAATGTTATCTCTATTTGCTGCGCTCGTCATACTCACACTGAAACTTGCGAAAATTGTTTTTTTTTTAAACGGTTCATTATATAATTCTCATAAAATTGAACAAGAAAGTTATAGATTACTGTATTTTTTGATTCTTTTCCAGTGGAATCGCTTTAAATATCAGTTAAGCAGTAGCGAAATTATACCTAGTCCAAAACAGCCTATAGTTTTATTATTTAGTTATTTTATATACTTAGGACTTGGAACAATTAAATTAATAATTTAAACTAAAACCAGAACGAGACAACCAAAAACCTTTTTTTTAATAAAATATGGCGCCGTAGTTTATTATGTAAATGTACATAGTCTGACTATAAACAAGAAAGTACGGAAATGTAAACATAAATGATTTTAATTTAAAGCAACTACAGTACCGGTATCACAACGAAATGTGCAACAATAGCAGTTAATTAAATTATCATTCAAATTCCTACGAGAGAACATTCCGTCGGTTTGCAGAAATTCCCCCAAATATGAAAAGCAGAGGAAAATGATACCTTACTTACCAAGTAAATTCTATTAGGTTTGTGGAAATACGGAAGTCAACGCGGCAACAGTATAAGGACGAAAATCGATAGTCTCTTGTTCCAATCTATCGGTTCGAATTTGCAGCATTTTTTATGTGAACTTTGTTATAATAACAGCAAGGTTGCTTTTGATATTATTCTAGAGAAAAAGATACGAGGCTACGAAAATAAACAGTGAAAATGTTATGTAAACAGAATATCTCCTGGCCCCCGGGTCGTTCAACTGAATAAATAACGCTGTAGCAAAGGCAAACTCAAACAAAAGTAAATTTATTCATCAAATACGACGATTAATACACGATCTCCGGACAGATTTATATTTGCCTGAGGCTAGTGTGGGGAGCAAGCTAACTACTAGACGTTTCAAGTTCGCTGGACGTGAGCTCAATGTTGTATTTTCAGTTGTGCCTATTGCTGGGAGAATACAAGAGTTATGATTCCCGAGTTTCATAGGAAAGCTCTTCAACCGACTGACCAAACTGAATGAAATACTGTTTTTTTTTGCTTGGACAAGGTTGGTGGTGGTTGGTGGATAAGAATCATGGATATATTCTGTTTTTAGGGTTCCGAGCCAAAATGGTAAAAAAGGACCCCTTATGGTTTCACTCTGTCTGTCTGTCTGTCTGTCTGTCACATCGCTAAATATCTCAAGAACTATTTATGCTATCAATTTGAAATTTGGAATAGTTATAAAGAAGGCTTATCTACATACATAGAACATGACTTTTTTAAATATATTTTTTATTTTCTGTGAAAAATGACAGATAATAGGGGGTTCAAAATTGGAAAGTCTAGTTAATATGTCGAGTGGGGTGTCATATGAAAGGGCTTGAGTTGCACATTCTGAAACATTTTTTTTACGTTGAGTCATTTTTGTTTTATGAGGGAAAATGTAAAAAAAATACCGTTCCCCCCCTTATCTCCGAAGTTTACCAAGGAAAAAATATAAAATTATTACATAACATTGATATCAATGTATATTTTACAGGAAAATATAACTGTAGCTCTATCTAGTTTTTCTTTTTTTATCGTCTAAAAACATTTATATACTGTCTAAAAACATTTATATACTGTCTTTAATTTAATCACCTTTGCATGTATTTTTGTTTTATAAATTCCTACTAAATTATGCTGAAAGTACCTTCTTTCAAATAAAAAAAAAAATTGAAATCGGTTTACGTGATAAAGAATTATCCTTGAAAAACTACCATACATACAAAGTTATTCAGTCGCTCAAATTTGTAACTAAAGTCGCCGATAGATGGCGCTGTACCCATGGCGTCCAATTTCCACATCATATTGTTGAGTTTTTCCTGATTTAATAGGGTTGGAACCGGTACACATCTGTATACGGAACCCTCGGTGCGCGAGTCCGACTCGCACTTGACCGGTTTTTTATTTATTCTTTATTATGATTTATTTGACGACCATCTTAGCCTAGTTGGTAGTGAACCTGCCTACGAAGCTGGTGGTCCCGGGTTCGAATCCCGGTCAGGGCAGGTATTTGTGCGATGAGCACGAATATTTGTTCCTGAGTCTTGGATGTTTTCTATGTATTTAAGTATCTATTTATCTATATAAGTATGTATATTGTCGCTTAGTACCCATAGTAAAAATTATTATTATTATATTTCACTCTGTAATGTGCTATAAGACTAAGTATGTTTAAACTCACGGGTAAAATATAAATAAATAAATAATCAAATTACTTACAGTTATAAAAGTTATCAGCTAGTAAGTATTTATGTGGAACCAAACCTCCTCCTCCCGCTCAATAAATTCTACATCTTGTTGAAAGACATATTATGTATCTTGTGAACATACACGGGAACGTGACTGATTATACTAGTCATCCAGACTTATGCTATGAGGGTGAGAAAATTCGACGTAACCCTTCGAGAAAAGGGAGGTAGCTTGTCTTAGCGGAGGAACTGAGATGCCCTCATAGTTACTTTTGTAGCACGTACAATATTGGTGGCCTAGAAATTAGAATCTCCATTCTGCATTATTACAGGCTCTTATATAACTTGCACTGTTCGTATGTAATGTGTGAGTTGCCCCCAAAATTTGCAATCCTTTTTTCAGCCACTTGCCGGTATGCGATTAAGCTGAAATTAGACATGCTTATAATGCTAGTGTTCAGGAGTGCCTCCCGGAAGTTTTATAAATATTATTTTCGGTCAAACAAAACTTATTACTTAAGTACTTACGCTAACTATTTATTAGTGTCCGACCGAAATACGTTTTTTTGCCGAAACCGAAGGTTGGGCTTTGGCTCTAGTTTCGGCCGAAACCGAAACCGAAACTTTTATAGACGTGTGAAAATCGTCAAATAAAGTGTCAGTGGACCATTTTTTCTAGAAATATAAACAATGTAACTAGGGATTGCAATCCGGTATCATTCTCAATCCGGCTGGATTTCACTATATCCTGGTGGATCGAGCCGATTCAGCCTAATTGGAGTTGAACGATTACCTTTATTAAACAATGTCAACTTTGGAGACATAAAAGGGTTTTTTCCGGTCCCATTTGAGTCACATTACTAGATCTGTTAGGCCACGGTACTGACCTTGGCCCAACAGATCTGGTGATATGACTCACTGGAGTATGTTGATACAAGTTCCCTGCCTTGGAACCAAAGTACGATTTTGTCCCTGTTGTGGTAGACTGCAGGATCCTGGGGTTTGGTAGCCAAGGAATTTGTTATGGATTTGGGTCGACGACTGAGAGATAGACGGGATCGTATATAGTGTAGCAGATTTCGCTGGCTATCGTGGTGACTACTACAGGTGTCATGGAGACATTTGAGCTAGGCGCGATCCAAGATGGTCCATTTAACTAGGTAGTCATATTCGTGTTTAAGGTTGACGAAGTCGACTACAACTACGGAAGCAAAAACCACTCATGGCCATGCCTTAAATTTTTTGATTGATTGATTGAAGCGTCTTATGATTTGCATTAGTGCCCACCTGACGAAGAATTGCAGAATGTGATTGGCGGTTTACTATTGCTGCCTTTTTGTGAAATAAACGTTATTTATATATTCATTAATATTAACAAGGCCACGTTGTAACGATCGCTCGTCAGAGCACGAATTATGAAAAGACGCGGGAAAGTTTACTTACATTTTTTTAAGAAGCAAATCAATTTTCGTAATATGTTTTAGCGCTCAGGCCTACCGGAGTTATCTATCTATATCGGAATATTGCCCGATCCGGTGCCTATGAAGATACTGGAGCCAGCCGGATTACCGTACCTATCCGACGGACCACATTGTAACACAGGACAGTTCGTGTTGTGTGGTACAAAATAAAACAATTTTAGTACTTAACAAGACATAAAATAACTAAAATAAAATGTATTCTACTGGTGGAGTCGGGCGAATTTATCCAAAGACAGCAGAAATTAGACCAACGCGATCCAAAAGGTACAGTGTTGTAAAAGTTTCGTCGCGGCCGAAAGGTTCGGTAGATTTCAGTCAGCCGAAACCGAAACCGAATCTTCGGTCGGACACTACTATTTATTTTCCGCAAAAGCGATATAAAAATAGAATATAAGCCGAGACGCGTTTAATTATTTTTAAGATTGTTTTAACAGCTCACAGCGAAATGAAACAAAAATAATGTCGAAAGTAAAGCTCGATTTTTTCCCTATAGAATTCTCATTAAGCGAGCCTACGAAATAATTAAATTATAAGACGGAAAGGTGTAAGAGCCGGATAGCCCTTGGAAAATCACAAGGCGCCACTTCCGATTTTTTAATAATTAAAAAGTATTTATGCTAATGTTGTTACATTTTAATTCCATTTTTATTTCAATAATTTTCTAGATAGATGAAAAACTGAAAATTCAGCAAATTACGGTACCTACAGTCGATATAAGGAGATGTTATTTTATATATGATGTGAACCCCCTCCCCTTGCTACCCTAAAGAGCGTTTTAGCTATTTTCGTTCGGTTAGATCCTACTATTTACTGGCCCGGCATCCACTTCAACATTTTATAACATTCCTTTTATTTTTAATGCAACTCGGCTTTGGGACAGCTTACCACTAGACTTAAGGCGTGCTAAAACTCTTGCTGCTTTTAAAACACGACTCAAATAAGATTATTTGTCTCCTTTGATACTCGGTTTTTGGTCTTACTGTAACTCTTCAGCTAATATTGTATTTATGTGTGTTTATTTTATGTTTATATATGTAGGTTTTCTTAAATAGGCATGTAATTTACTTTAATTATTTTTGCTTTGCCACCAACTCAAACAGATGTATACGTTGCATTTTTTATTTTTTATTTTTGAACCTGACTGTGGCTTTATAGGCCGGGCCCAATAAAGCGATAGGAGTGCGCGGTTGGAGAGTAGCCTGGGGAAAATCCAGGGGAAAACCTCCGGCACGACCACGCGTGTGGTTTGGAACACTGGAATACTCTAAGAGTTTGCGCTCCAGTGAGATTGGTTGAGCGGTTTCAACCGAATCTGAGGTGTGAGTGGAATCGAGCTACTGGGAGTTTTGTCGCTGGTTCACTAAACCTAGCCTAGCTGAGAAGAGTCCAGCAAGAAACTCAGCTAGGCCCGACCTGGGTCGGACTGACTCTACCCGGTGTGCGGCGGTACCAGGACGAATAGGGACTATATGTGTTACTGTTGTCGCGATCGCGCGGTGGACGTCCCCGCCGGCGGTATACGTTGCATTATCTCCGCTACCCAAGGGTTGTCTGGAAGAGATCACTCGTTAGGGATAAGACCGCCTGTTATTGTGTTATTTTTGAGGTAACTAATAAAGTGTGTCTGTTTTGTATTGTGGACATATTATATGATACAGCATATTGTAGCCCACTCCACATATACAATTTATATAACATTACGATTTGCCTTGAAACATCAATAATTCTGGTTATATAACAATAACCAGAATTATAAAATTAAAATTGGTCGGGTGTGGCGTGGGAGATAGCCGCTGGAAAAAACGTATTTGGTTCTATTGCGGTATTCAATCTTATGGCGTAGAATTAACGGCCTTTCCTTAATCATTAGGCTGAAGTTTATTTGGTTTTTACATATTTGGCTCATGATATCGCCACTTTGACTTGACCAATGTGAGTCAAATTTAGTTCATCCAAGTTTTATGGTCACTAGAGCTATTTAATGTTATATGTAAGTTACAGTTTTTTACGTAAAAAAAGTACTGAGATGAAAGCTGTACGCACACGTTCGATGAAAACAGCAATATCGCGCTACGTCAACACTGTTGCGGCTTAACCAAATTTCTAGTAACAACCACAAAACTAATTATCGATGTCACCTCTCCATCAGTAATCATTTTAAAATATACGCAGTGCTGCGACCGTCAATGGAAAATCAACTTTGCAGCGGAAATTGAAGTTCCGGCGCCAGAGGGCGCGCGCGCCGGACATGCCGCCATTATGGACACTTCCAGTTCTTTACTTACTTCCCACGTTACGCTTTGATATTGAAAATACGTTACAATACAATACAAATACTCTTTATTGCACACATCAATAAATAAAACTAATAGAGAATATAATTATGCGGCCCTTGGCAGAGAGTACAATTTTGTACCTATTGGTGTCGAAATTATTTGTCCATGGGGTTCCAGCGCGCACAAGTTATTTACTGAAATCGCGAAGCGTTTGGTTGACCTAACTAGTGACCGAAGAACTGCCGACTTGCTCGCACAACGTATCAGCAGCAGGCATTACATCCTCGATACAATGCCCCAAGGGCCGGTTTTAGATTTAAGTTAGTTCTAATATTATTTAAGTTATTGTTATTGAACTATTATTACCGCTTGTAAATAAATAAATACATTCTAGAGAGAGTATAGTATTAAAAATAATGTTGTCATTGCGCTAGGGTCAGAACTCTTTTCATGCCTAGTTTAGTTACAAAATTAGCCGTAAATTCTAATGATAAGAATAGGTAACATGACTAAAACCCCTTTGTATATTTATTTAATAGTAGCCGTCGTAAAACCACACACACACACATACATAATTTGGGTTTATTTGTTAACATAATGAACTACAAAACCCCTAGTATAACCGAACTAGAAAATTGAGTTGTTAGTACTGAGGCTAAGACAAACAAATTGTTGATGATCTACGACCCACATCTGGTGTTATTTCTATTATGTGGAACTAAACATAAAGTAAACTTTGTGTGGAAATAGTTAACACGTGGTGTGAAACGGTTTCATTGAAAACGGTTTATAAATACGGGTTATCACTTTAGGTAGAAGCCGCGTATACGATAGACACATGGTTGGTTCCATTGTTAACAACAAAGACACATTTTGTCCTATTATTCGGTGTGTTGAGTTGCTATAGCAATGATTAGGTTTCATGATTATAGACTGCGAGATAGAATAAAAGTAATCGTAATCAGAACGCCCCTCGGGTGTGTCTCCACTCACATCTAATGTAAGCGTAATAAAGACACAATACACAGAAACTCACACATTGAAACAAAGACTACTAGAAGAGGGAGACAAACAAATTAACTTCACATAGGTTTTTAGGCACCTAATATCGAAAGAGAAGAATGTCTTGATGAAATACAGAATAATATACGGATACTTCGGGCGCCGTCTATCGACCCATAAGGCCAAATAAGAAAGAATAAAAAATAATTATGACAAACTATAGATACAAAGTAGTTAAACAAAAGACAAATAATTAAATGAAACAGCGTGCAATTTAAAATACCAAAAAATATAAATGAAATAGGTAAGTACATAAATTTATCATATAAACATTCTAACTCGTAAAAGAAGAAAAATAAGCATAGGTTATCCTACAATGTTAAATATATCAGTTGCTAGTCGCTTTGCAGGCTAAACAGGGGAAAAAGATACTACGGGCGCTAAGCTACCACAGTGACGGTGTAGTTATTACGGTACCAGCGGCGGCTTGAATATACATACATATAATCAAGTAATAGGCGTTGTGCGTGCTTGGGTACGAGTATTTGTTCACGGCGGATGGCCTGAACAATTTGATCACTTTGGCTGAGTCAATGTTAATCACCATTTTGGATGTTTCCAATTATTTGGTGATCTTGACTACTACGTAATCGCGCTGACTGTAGGTAACGATCAGCGTCATGTAAGTGTACGTGGAGCAGTCAAAGTGGCCAAATAGTTCGGTAAATCATATATTTTGTAGGGTGTTACAATCTTTTTGGCCACTTTGGCTGCTATATGACACTGACTGTACATACCTACCCATTTTCGTTTGTTAAAAATGACTTTACTTTGTAGCAGCCATAGTGGCCAAATAGTTCGGTACACCATATATTTTGTATGGTGCTACATAGTTTATGACGCTGTATGTACAACAGAAATACCGCGCCTGCGAACGTTATCCTATTAAATTATATGTGTAAAATATGATTGAAACAATAAACCCTTCATAAAATATTTCAGATTTACTTTGTGAATATGTCTAAAATCGTAAAACATTTACTACGGCTTGCCCATTAACAAATTTCTTCGTTCTGTTTTACACTAAACATTTATTTGTAGCTTCAATATCAAATGTCAAGTCAATTGAATACGTGAAGAAGATAAAATTCAGTAATTGGTTGATTCAGAAGAGAAAGATAAAAAAAATTGAAGAGCGTCTCCCAAGCGGTGACCTGGAAGGGTCAGGTCAAGTATCAAAAACTCTGTGACTTTTGTCTGATTCAGAATATCATTATGCGAATAATTTTCATATAATTTCTAGTAAGTTAACAACGTGAACTGAGAGCTGGCGCAAGATGTGGTGCAATAACGCTTCAGAATGGGTGTTTTTGTTATAACAATTCAGCAGCTCATTTTCTCGAACTCGTATAAATTGCCTAATTTCAAAAGGAACCTTGAATTCCACGAAATAAATATCATATTGTATACACAAAAATACGTATTCGAGTTTTTTGAAGTAACCAGGCGAATTGGCAAAGGCGCGACTACTAGTCGCCTATTCTAAGTTTAATCTCGTGTCATTAAGTATTACGAATTTTCGCTCGACTTCCGCGTAGTAATTTACTTAACAGTACCCGGGAGGAACACACTCCCAATACTCGCGAAATATGAACGTTTTGTACGGGCATTGTCTTTTATGAGAAAATATTTATTTAACATGATATGAATATCACAGTTAGCATCAAGTTTTAATATTAAATCAAAGTGGGGGTGGTTTGTAATTTTTGTGTTTTCGTAGACGTCAGAAAATGAAATTGCTGATATTGTCTCTTTGAGTAAAACAGGTACACAACAGTGCCACAGACGTCTTTGATAAATATGAATCTGAAAGAGGTCACGTCATTATGAGATCTGAAGGTTTTTTTACCGTATATCTCGGGACAAAAATTCATATTTCACAGGGGTAAAGCCTCTTAAACAATAGGTATTGTTTAAAGATTATTTTACCTAGCCTAAATCAGAACTCATTAAGACATCATGTTGAACGCGATAGAACGATACTGTACTACCAATGACGATTGACGATTAAAAGTTTTTAATAAAGGCTACATGTATATGTATGACACGTTTAGCACATAGAAAAATATTTGCAGACACTGGGAAAAATATGAAAAATAAATGCAACGTACAAAGGCGTAAAAGCTGTCAAAGTGGATGTACATTACATATATAATTATTTCTTGCTGAACGTAAATAAAACATTAATTTGTAAAAAACAGCACTTTTATTATTTAAAATCGAATATTATAGGAGCAATACGTACAGTGAGTTATAGAGATATTTCGGAAGGTAATGTAGGTATGTATGTAAAAATGGTCTACGGCCAGGCAGAAAATGAACGTGAGTAAGTAAAATTAAAACTGAAAGTCACTGGAGTCGCTGAGACAATATCTTGCATTCTACACATAATAGCCGAAATACTGATATCAGCATATGAATACTCATACTTATCTATTACATAAAATTGAAAAACCAGAACGGGATAAAACACGAAGGTACGAGGCAGTACGAGCGTGATAGCGCCTTACAAAATAACACGAATTTGTTTGTCACGTTTCTAGGAAACGAAACGCTTAACAAGGGAAATAAGTATTGAAATATGTTCACTGGACATTAGAACAAGAGCATAAAAGCTAACTTATCCGTTGCGTATTTATTCCACAATCACCTAAAGAAAATTCAATTAAAAACGATTTCACACAATGTTGCCAGATACCCTGCTTTTCTTGAAATGTTACTATTTGCTCAGTGAAAATGCGGTAAATTCAAAACATCGAACCTGCAGGCGAATCACGTAACTTTATGTACTAACGGTAGATAGATTTTACTGTCAATTTTGAAGTATAAATGTATGAAATGACAATTCAAATTTGACATTAAAATCTACCTAACGGTAGTAAAAAAGTTACGTGATTACCCCGCTGTAGAACATTTTCATCCATAAATCTGGGTTTTTAAAGCGCACCTTCCGCTTTTTGTATTTCGGTACCTGGCAACACTTTCACAGCCTTCGGCCACCTTCGGCGTTCAATCGGCTCCGGCTCGGATAATATATGTTTGACGTCTAGAAGCACAGATATCAGTCTACAAGGCATCGGTTATCATGCATAAATCACTCATAGCACAATACGTATCACAGGGTATTGATGAATATTGAAGCAAAATCCATACATTTTTGAATACCACGATAATATTGATAATGACCGTGTAACGGATGCTTTTAAGTTTGCATGCTCTGTAGCACAATCTTTTGTTATTAGTAAGTAGGTTATTTATCATTATATAACCTTGTATACCAAAGCACAATCTGCCAACGTTACAAATAGAATAAGACAAGACAGACGTCACTGATTATATTATATTTGTTAATTATTTTTAAAGTGTACTGTTAATAAGTACTTAAAATACTGTGATAATGATAAATACAACAATGTGATGACATTCTCAAATCAAATCGAGTTTCTTACATAATATGAGGTACCTAAGTTTATTAATTTTTTGGTTTGTCGACTGGCGACGTCGAATTAGGATAAACTGTACTGGATACAATTTTTACTTAACAGTACCTACCAAGTACCATGACATTCACTCTTTCTTACAGTTGGAGCCGATGGGTATGACAAATCCAGCAGTACAAACACAGTCAAGACTGCCCGCGACCAGGACTCTCTTGAAGGTCAATCTTACCAAGGCCTTTACGAGGTGTGTTTGCCGTGGCGTGATGTTCCTTTCCTCAAACAAATTATGGTCTTGCCGAGAAGTATGGAACATGGTTAGTACCTATTCTATTTGTTTTTTTTTTGTTTTGCAAACAAGCGTATACGGTCCGTGGTTAATATTTTAACTTCACTGTAGATTATGTTCCATCGAGTTCAGTTCCTATTTTTTTAGGGTTCCGTAGCCAAAATGGCAAAAAACGGAACCCTTATAGATTCGTCATATCTGTCCGTCCGTCCGTATGTCACAGCCGATTTACTCGGAGACTATAAGCACTATGAAATTTGTTAGGAAGATGTATTCTATGAACCGCTACTTAAAAGTGATGTGAAATTCCAAAAAAGTATTACTTAAATTAGGGGGGGCACTCCATACATGTAACCGGTAAAAAATTTCAACGTACATATTCGTGTGGGGTATCGATGGACAGGCCTTTAAAAATGATATGGAGGTTTCTAAAAATCTTGTCCATTTAAGTCAACCGTTGGTGAGATATTAGCTGTCAAAGTTATAGAAAGTGTGTCCTCCCCCCTCTAATTTCCAAACTATAAAGTTTGTTATTCCGAAAAAAATGAGGTGGTGTGTATTAGTAAATACTTTCAACGATTTTTGATTTGAACAATATAGGTTTTACGGTTTTTGAGTTTTCGCTTAAAAACTGTCTTGCCCAAACAAAAGGTCGTATGTGCCGTGAGTTCCCTATGAAGATACGACTTTTTTAGATTCAATGTATTGGATAGTGATTTTAAATGTGGACTAGTAGCTGATGTGCCCCAAATCATAAAACGTCTGCTGTTACCTATTTATATGGGTACTTATGTATACATTTTATGAATCGTATACTGTTTTTCTCATATCTTTATTCTTTATGAGTTTATAAAGAAAGGCAGAGCGTACCAACATGAAGTACCTACACGTGACAACAACTCATGTATTATATTTTATTGGAAACTGTATTGAAATTATGTGTGAAGCGTTTTTATTTCATCATGTGCCTTTTTCGTGCTGCAACTTCAAAAACACCCATGTTCCGTCACCTACTGGTATTTTTTTGCGTTTAAAATTAGTCAGTTTTCGGTCGAATTCTGTGAACATAATGTTTATTGCAATTTATTTTTGGAAGCTCATAAGTAAGTCAATTCTATAAAGGAATTAGTAAACAAAATTTATCAGATTTTTTCCTATTTTCATTCGTCTTGAATCCTTTAATAGCAGCGAATCGATAAAAGTAGGTTCTCAGTAACAGGATTTCAATTGTAGGTTTCCCTGTCTCTTCAATTAGGTAGAACGCCCGATTAAGTTTCCGAACATGACTGGCACTGAGGCAGGATTTGGAAAGTTATTGGATTATACGGTTGGTTTGTAGAAAACAGATTTCGGCTATTGAAAGGCTTCGGTCTGTAAGTGATGTCGTTGTACGCATGTGTTTCTTTCTGAATATCGTTTCAAATTATCCATTACTACCTATATAAAAGCAAGCCTTAATAATGTCTTATTTTATTGTTTTTATTATAAATTGTATTTTAGTGTATACAGTAAGATGTAATAAAAATTATGGCGCTCCGTTGAAAGCGTTAGTTATTCTGACTAGAAATAGGTCAAACATTGTTTAGATAGAAAAAACAAAATTAGTTAACGCCTTAAATGGACTGCCTCCATTTTTGTTACTTACACCCTGTATGTAGCGGGAATAAAATTGCAGGTATATGTAGAAGTGAGTGGGTATATTAAATCTTTTATTCAATTTATAAAAGAACGCCCTACCTAATCATAACTATGTTTTAATTAAAACACCAACAAGTCTTTTTTTTCATGATCGGTTCTGTAAGTACCTAATACCTAAATATTTTGTGCAACAAAGTGTTTATTACTACATAGCATCAAAGTACTACTATGTTATACCTATATATGAAATTGTTCCTGAGTTAGCGGTACATTGAACCTTCTCGTGCGAAAACCGCACCTTTCTTGTTATTATACATATAAAAATATTATGTAACGTGTTGTGGTATAAACAAATATCTACCATAATTTTGTTTAATTCGGTAATACATAATGAATGTTATGAAAGTTACGGAGTAAGCTTCGACTCGTAATATAAAATTATTCCGATATTTATTAACTGGACCGTTTATATTTCCAACTAGCTTTTTCCCGCGGCTTCGCCAGGCTACTAAGCTTAATTTTTAACCGTCTACAAAAAAGGAGGTTGTCAGTTTGACCCGCAAGTTTGTATATGTACCTACGTATGTAGATATATATGGATGGAGGTAATTTTCGTAATCGGCACCCCGAGGAACAGCGAAGATGACACCCATATCGATTTTTAAGAGAAGAAAAGTAAAGATTTGCTCCCGCACAAACTTGGAACCCTCTTTTCATCCTATTGAATTTCGAAAAATCCTTTCTTATTCCTAGCCTACGTTACAAATGTAATCGAATGTGCAAAATCAACTCTCTAGCATTAGCAGTTTCGGTTGTGCGTTGATGAGTCAGTCAGTCAGTCAGTCAGTCAGTCAGTCAGTCAGTCAATCAGTCAGTCAGGACAAGTTACTTAAGTAGTCTTTCGTAAACCGCATTGATTTGATAATCACACCGTCAGCTTACAACGAGAGGAAAAGTCACTTACCAACTGTACAGTCTGCAGCAGAAGTTATGAACTTTACCGTTAAGTTATGATATTTTTTTCGAACTACGTATTGTCTTGCAGTTACTTGATTTAGTTCAGTAAGGGGGGCTCTTAACATGAGGGTTTTTAACTTGTAGTCTGTACTAGCGGGTCTCTTTCTAAAACAAGGTGTTGAAAAGAGGCTTCTGCGTTGCATGCTTTTTTGAAACGGCTCCAGCAGCAGAGCGAGTTAAGGATCTACAACACCGAAACATAACCTACGCTTATGCCATGCCACCTGTTTGTTTATTATCACAAAAAATAGTCAAATTTATAATGATTATACATAGTACGTATAAAATACTCTTAATCATAACTACCAGTCTAGAAGTGCAGTAGAATATTTATTAAGTCAAGTGCATTGCAAATTAATAAATAAAGTTAAAAGGGCTGGCTCTGACCGTACGAATGAAGGCGGATTATTCGGTAATCTCACCGGGCGATGTCTCGACACGCGCCGCGCCAGCCATATTAAAGCCACATTAGCTACTCTATTACACACTGCATGCTTTATTCTTTCTAACCGACAAAAAACATAGATTAACTAGAACTCGTTATGGCCTTAGAGAAATAATTACTAATAAGTACACTATTTTGAGCTCCAATTGATTATCGCTCTTCCATACAAACCCACACCCTCCTTTCCACCATCTTAAGGGATGAATTCCGGAATAAAAACTGTCCATCGTCACCTGACTTTACTTCTTTACAAATGCCGATCAATGTACGGCGAATTGTCTTTGTCAGATGAGATGTGTGTTGATGAAAACTAGGGAGTTGGCTTTTGGTGGCTTACACGTTTGACTTATAATGTGTGGGGCTGGGTGCCTGTGGCCAAAGTAAAGCTAGATCATAGACTATGTACCATATTAAACAATACAGTACTTAGTCTTTGCTTTTGATCTGAATCCAATTTAAAGTTTGCAAACCCTATTTATATGCGTCGGGCTAAAACAGATTTGGAGCACACTTGACGGGCATCAGCGTTACATCCTCAGCACAAAGCTATGAAAGCGGCTTAGCCCAGAGAAAGGGGATTACGCCATAATCTGGAACGGAGCGGTTGACATACGCCCGGGGCGGACTCTACCATAACAATTCGAAACAGCGTAAGCGCATTAGAGTTTCAGCCATTCATGGGTCTTTATTGATTAGAAAGGCACTGGCGAGCAGGTTTGCTCTAGGTAAATACGGTTGCACTGCGTATTAAACCAGCCAGAATTAGGTGGATACTGAAATGAGACCACAACACTGCTTAGCAGCGAGGCTATCACAATTGTTCACGCCCGGACATTCACGCGACCGTGGCAATGCGTTCGATATCGATATGCTAACGGAGACATAACTAGATACACGTACTAATATAATATCTATACGCATATAACATCGTCAGGATAGTGTAAATCTATGTATTTGCTTAATCTGAAATTGTACGAACAAGGTTACAAACATTAAATAAAGTTATTGATCAAGCTAAAAACTGACTATATCATTGCTAATAGTCAAGTCAAATGTATCATTGTTATAAAGTAACAGTTACAAATCATACGCTCTTTCTACAAAAAACAGCACGAGACTTTTTAATGTCTCTTTACTCTCCTAAATACCTAGAAAGGGATTAACATACCTTACGACATGTTTAAGCTGGGCGGCTCTCGAATCTGAAAAGAAACGTAATCGATTAAATTCTAACACATAAAATAAAAATGTTATGTCATGTTAATAATTCGGATAAGAGGAGACGTTAAAGCTTTAGCGTTTTTGAACGGAAAGAACGTAGACGCATTTTTTTACTTTGTCCATATTAACACGCCAATGTCCGTTAGGTGTGAATGATAATGACCCAATAGTCCCAGCGGGCGCGAAACCAATTTCAGTAAAATACAATGACAATAAAAAGTAAATAAAATTAACGAGTGAACGCAACGATGACAAAGTGTTATGTGTCAAATAAATTTAATTCGTAGACGATCGTTGTGGCTTGTGGCGTGGCTATATATTTGTGTCGTGTACTTGTCGTAAATGCTTCAACATCTACGTGGTCCCCAATGAATATATATCAGAATATGCGATTCAGTTTCTGGTATATTATGTTATACAGTGAGGAGCAATTAAAAACAGGCCAATCTGTGAGAAAATTTGTACAAGTGTACCCATGCACTAAACAATCTTTCGATGTTTTCCAATCGAATCTCGAGTCTCAGTTACTGATTTCAGGTACACGTGCCTTTTTAATTAGACGCTGGGAAAAAGCAACCGAAATTTAAACAATAACGTATTGGACATCGCTCTATGATATGAGTCAGCGATGCATGAGCGCTTGACCAACATCGGTCACCGGCCAATTGTTCGATAAGCAGGACAGACGCCCACATGCGGGATTATTGACGGACAATAAATGCCACATAATTCTTAATAAACAAACACCTCTAAGCGACAAGTCAATTTCAAGCACTCGCGACATGATTGTCCAAAATGTCATATCTCAATACGAGTCTGTTGTTGCGATGACCCTTTTTCACTTAGTGCGGCACGGCTTAGTGGACAAGAGATCAATAAATACCTGTTAAGGCGTCGAATGTGTGTTTAATAGATGACATTGACTGGACGTCGGAAAGGAAGACATTGTGAAATTTTTGATATTACAAAGCTGACGCGTGGCGCTCGGGTTTTATTGGCGATGGTGGAGGGATTAAAGGGTGAGAGGACCAATGCCCGAGGCTACGGATCCGGAATAACACTTCGCTGCCGGATTGAAGCAAATGGAGGGATTAGGTACTGACTAAATACAGCTGTCTTTTACCTTATTTACTTTGTTTTGGTTCTAAAGGTTGTATCGGCATTGAAGGATTTAAAATTTAGCGTATGGAGACATCGGTCTCCTTTGTTTAATATTTGTCTACTCTTTAGCCTCTTGTCTCAATCCTAACTTAACATTAAAATATATAAAACATTAGACTTGTATAGCTCAACTCCCGAATATAATTTTCTGAGTAGGGGTATTTGTGTTGGATGAATTTCAATAGCGACAATAAAGATTACTTTACCTAAAGTACATGAATATGAAACATTAAAAACGTTTCGGGTTAGTTTTTAGTTAAGTTTGTTTTTCAACGTAAACCCTACTTGCAATGGATGTCATCGACCACGATGAATTTATAACAATATCCGTTACCAAACTGAAAAGAGTTGCACCGGGGTTGTTGCAACTTCAATAAATTTGTTTTACAGTTTTGCAATTCCAAGTTTCTCCTCAAAATTCATTCCTATGCAAACAGGAATGTAGAATTTAATTCACCTTGTTTATAAATAAGTCTTCAATAACTGAGGAATACCAGATTTGTATCGGATGTTTCATTATTCATCCGTTCCCTGCCTCCCAGACGACAGTCCATTAGCATTTTAAATTACGTAATGAATTTACTAGACGATGGGTCGATACAACCATAAACGGAAAAACACGAATATAATTACTCGAAAATATAGAATGTAGATTTATTGATGCGATTTGCTTACCCTGGTCTGGCTCTTGTAAACCGTTCCACAAAGTTTCTTTTACAATATTAGCTCACTGTATTTCATTATAAATTAAGATTTTGCATGTCAAGCTTTTAAAAGCAATTTATTACCATCTTGATGTTTCTCGATACTCCGATTATCTTACGTTAACTTTAAGATGAAATCCCTCTTGTTAGTGTTGTAAAGTTTCTTTTTAAAAAAATCTAATTATCGACTGATAATAACGTTTGCTGTAAAAATAGTGTAAGCCAGTTGCAATGTTTTTCTTATTGAAATACAGAAGCGCTTCAAGAAAATTCTTTTCAGACGGTCTCGGGTTTATTTATATCTGAAAATCCAATTAACTCGAGAACTGCAGCCCGTGAATTTTTTGAGATATTCTTAGTCTGTATTAATTATTAATACCTGTTCATATTAATTAAACTCTACTTTCTTCTAACTAGGTACCAAAGTATTTATGAATACGCAGTGAGTTATTCATAATTTTAAAGAGTAAATCTTAGGTGAACAATGTTTGTTTGCCTACATTAAATATAATATCTACAAATGAAAAATTAAATGATAATGATCAACAAAATGCGGTTGGCTAGCGCTAATCTGCGGCAAAATGGCTGTCACCTGACCAACGACATTATAATTACGGTGCTGCCAGATAAAGCCTATTTAATTTGGTCGGGCATGCTAATAGGTAAGTCTCTTAAATTTGGAACTCGCGTCCAACTCGCCCACGCTTGCACGAGACGGTAATCGCTCATTTAGATTACGATTATGTGGACGAATATGCATGACGGCCGTTATCGCTCCATTGATTTTAAATGGGATTAACTGACGAAAGAAACTACGTCGGCTCGTTAGAGACGTCTGCAAGCTGAATATCGTCTCATTGCGTAACATGTTTTTTCGATGAAAATTTTCCAATTATTTTAACAATAATTTATGGGTCTAGAATTAAGAAAACAAGTTTATCCGTCGTCCTATACAGCAGTTCGGCAATTATCGAACGGTGTTGCAACAGCTGATTGATAGTGCTATCAGTTAAAGTTACCCCAATAAATTAGGTGGAGATATATATTTTATGAAAGAATTTGGAAAGCTCTGTGCACCTAATAAATATGGAACCCATGGTAACCCAAGAAAACATGTTAATTGGTTGCTAATCAGTTGAAGTTTTAAAGACTAATTTACCTAAAGTAACTTTTGACATATTAATAACCACTCAGAGTAATTTAGTTACTGCTTATCCGACACCGTTACTTACGGTAACCGAGAGCTTATTAAATAACTGTACCTACGGCGTGAGTTCATTTCGGAGGATTGAATATAATTGTTCGTCATCATTTATCTTAACAGGGCGACGTCAGAAGCAGGCCTAAGGACAAAGGGCGTACATGTGCGAGCTCGAGAGCTCGACAATAGACCCGAAGGTCTCACAAAAAGACTTCTAAAATTTCACCGAGTTTCATACACAGATGCGTAATTAATCGGCTCCATTACGAATGGCTTAATTGCTATTGAGAATTTGCCTTTGCTCAGTGACATATATATCCTCGTAACTATATTTATACTAAATAATGAAAAACTTGTGGATGGCACACTGTATGAAGAGGTTTTACAATTAACGAATCAGATCTAATGAGCAATGGCGATTGCGAAATATCATTTAAAAGCTGCTTAAAAAACTCTTTTTGTATGCAACATTAGTTTCGCAGTAATGTAGTTAATGTTGAATACTATATGATTCGATAATTTTGTTTGGACTGTTAGTTATATATATATGTATGTATATATATATTAATTTTATATTTTATAATTACCGCCCGTTAACCATTAGGCTTTATAAATACCTATAAAGAAAGACTTCTAAAGGAAATTACGTATGAGCATATTTTGCTCATGGCATTGGTACCTCCAGAAATTCAATAATTTATTATTACTAACTTTAAGGGTCCTTTGAGTATAAGAGCGAATTTTTGGCTGGCGGAACCCAAACTTCTCCGACACGTAAAAGTGTTTAGCCTTCTCGGCTTTATTCGAGGAAATAATTGAAATAAAGTAGGTGGCGTTACGGCCGCGTGGCACGCAGCGCTGATGTATTGCAACGAGCTTCAAATAATTATGTCAGTGGAGCCCTGGCCCTTATTTCACTATCTTGAGAACAACTTCTTTGGGTTTGACACTAACATATGCACTTCTTACATTGAATATTCCACTTTAACGCTAATGTTATTGAGTTTCTAATACTTACAAAAATACGATTTTTAGACAATGTGTATAAAATAGAAACTCTATTACATTAGTGTTGAAGTAGAATATCACATGGAATAAAAACATGTGTCAGTGTACTTAAAGTTATTTAAGTATCTGTTATTGTCACCTAACAAAGACAATTCGTGCTATATTGCTGAGTTTGCAAGTAAAAATAGTCGTTAAATACAATCGTTAAATATCAAATTGGTACCCAAAAATGCACGGCAGTTGTAATTATCACGTGTCAAAAGTGAAGTTGATACGTTCCAAACATTATCGTTTATGTAATAAGTCTGTTTGATTTGACTTGACGAGAAAAATATAAAAATACATTTGGCTATGTGATTTCTGTTAAAGCCTGTCGTAACAAATGACAATTTAATTTATATTTTACTCAGAAAATAAGGTCATAGCTAACTTACTATTAAGTCGTATTCGCTCGAAAACTATGAAATTTAGCATAGCATGGATAATTTCTGTATAAGCTGTTATTTCGTATATTTTTCTATGAATTTATTTTAACTGAGCGAACACCATAATGCACTTATGATGCTTATAAACCATGATATATAGCTTCACCACTTTTGAATGAAACAATATCCTGTTTCATGCGTGTGTCGAAGAGCAACGAAAATAACTTACGTTGCATCAACATTCAGTTTTTCTACAGCTGGGTAGAAAGTAGATTAGTCAACAAATGTTACATTCTTTACGCCAGATAATAAAACAAAAGTCCCATTCAATGTTACGTGCACTTACATCAACTTTCTCATAACATGAAGCATAGAAGCTACTTTAATCTCAGCGAATTGCGTGACGAGAAAGTAAATGTCACCCGTTTTATTTCAATTATTCTGACGCACAATCCGGAATAATATAAACTGTCAAGGGTTACAAGTAAATTGTACCTAACAGATAAATGTAGTCATATATTTGTGGTACATGTTACTTGCTAGCACATATTCGGATTATGGTGTATGTGAAGTTCCCAATCCGCACTGTGCCAGCGTGGGGATGTCCGTGTTGTTCATCAATGAGAGGAGGCCTCTGTGCCCAGCAGTGGGACGTATGTAGGCTGATTATTCGCATTTATATTTCTCATGGTTTTGATGACAATATTTGATGTTCATATATTTATTTCAAGGCAGAATATGTCCCTACCTATACGTGTGATAACTAATAGCTTTATCCCTCTACTTCTTACGTGGGTTTACGTACATACTTATTAAGACACTCATAAAGAGACAACAAATGATTCCCACCAAATCACATATCTGACCAAAAATGTTTATGTATATACATGTAGTCTTAATAAAAAAAAACTGAAATGGACATGCAGAAAACTCCAAATTTGTGCTAAAAGAAATAGGCAGGTTACTAAATTAATAGGGCCGCTGCGTTGCCAAGTACAGCCAATGTACATAATACAGTGACCTCATTTTGCGCTCCCCTCCGAGTACGGATTCAGAGCCAATAATAAAGTCTGAGCCACTCCACCATCGATGGCTCTTCAACCTTTGAGCTGCTTCTCCAGCGAAGACAGAATGAAAAGCGAATTACTCTTATTTCGCACTACAATAACCTCGGAATTGAAGGACATTCAAAAACCAGCCCACGACCTTTGTTGCAAAAAAAAAACAAACTGGGTATTTCTGAAATCACCTTTGTTCATTTAGCCTTTGAAGTACGAATCAGATACGCCCGCAATTTGTGAGGCTCGGACTGCGCTCTATGATAAGAACATTCTCTTCGGTATTGGATTCTTAGGATAGCCAAATTAAATCAGCGGAGTATTCCTACGTAATGAAAGGACTCTAATATAATGTTCAGGAATTCGTATATGATTTTACCGTTATAAGGACGTGTCTTCTTTATGTCGTTGTTCACTTCCATTGATATATATGATTTACTCGCGGTCCTGCAGGAAAATTGAGTAATGTTTAGCGTTTCAAACGAGCGTTCGGACATATTATCTCTTTTTTTGTTGTTGTAAAATGTTTGTAAAATTGTAAATTTTGGGTATGACTCTAAAAAATTCTCCATATAAAAAGTGAGTGAGAGACAGAAGAGAGTACGGGTAGTAGTTCGGTCTGTTTTGTAAAAGCGATAGCGTTAGCATTATTGGATAAGTAAATAGGTACGCTATACAGGATTTTTTACACGTGTTGTAATTTTCATGAATAACTTTTAGGTATTCCAAAGCAACCGGTTCCCGGGAAATCTTTTGAAAAGATACGTGAAGCTGACTTCCTGGGATCTTGGGATCGCAAGCACAAAATCCTATCAACCCACATGTCTTAAATCCTTCTCGATTTGGAATTAAAAAAGGTTAGATATATTTTGACCCTTCAAATTGTTCCGGAATCTTGGAATTCGCGTTATTTAATAGCATTTTTTAATAAGTAGGAATGTTGTTTTGCAGACTATATCATTTAAATGTTTATCTACAGTTACTCTCAACTCACAAAGCTAATTCCAGAATTTTCAAGGACTTTAATTTTTTTTTATATAGTATAAGATGTATCAATATAAAATATGTTTTTTTGGCCCATGAAAAAATCTCTACTCTTTTTGATTTTATCTTCCAGTACTAATTGATTAAAAACAAATTTTTCAATCAAGATGTATTCAGAAGAGTGTAATGAATGAAATATTCGTCATCACAAGGAATACAAACGTTAGCTCAGTTGGTTAAGAGCTATGGACGGATCCCAGAGTTCGTGGGTTCAAATCCCACCTGTGGCTATTAATTTTTCACTTTGATTGAAAATTATAGTTCCATTTTTGTACTAAGCAGTAACACTGCTAACGTAAACTACAAATTTAAATTAAAGGAAAAATTGAGAAATGTAGGCTCCGAGCAGGATTCGAACCTGCAAATTTCTGGCATACGCGGCCTATCGCTCTAGTCTTTGAGCTACCGGTAGCAGGTTCGAATACTGCTCGGAGACTACATTTTTCAATTTTTCCTTTAATATAAATTTGTAATTATAATTTCGTTAGCGGACGCATTCGCTTGACATTTTTTTAAAACTTAGAAATATATTCTTATTACATTAATTCATATTTCATTAACAAATCATATCCCTAGCAAATTATTAACTTGCTTTCGTCTTATATTTTCTTGTAGCTAAAATGCTAAACCCATTTATCTTATTATGAAGTTATGTTCACTTTTTCTTTGTCAAGCCTAAAATGAAATTATGATTTGTTTCCCCGGGAGTCAAGAAGGGTTGCTGGGACTACCTAAATCAGATGAGATGGGTCAACTAAGCTCATTGCAAGCATATTAAATACTTAAACAAGACACGAATCTTTCAGAACCAGTAATCACAAATCATGTAAGTAAATATATTATTTCAACTTTAAGTAATGCTCGTTGGTAGACTAAAACTATGCGTGGTGTAAAATGAAACTGTGTCCATATTAACGTAAGTCACAACGACCGCAAGTTATAAGATTAACGTGACAAAAACAGCATAATAGAAATCTCCTTAAACGTTGCCAGATGGAGAGACGTAGATATATAAATATGATAATGAGAGTATAGTTACAGTGGCGCCCACTAACATGCAAATTTATTGAGTACTTGATCAAAGACCTTCGTCGGAATGAATCTTGAGGGCGACTTGTATACCGGGAAGAACACAAAGGGGACACACTCTATGATTCAGTAAGCATTTCTGTGTAATACTAAATAACGTTATAGATTGTACAAGTGAACAAGTGCACATTTTGTAAAGTGTGAAATTAAGCACGCAATCAATGCTGAAACAATTATTATCATCGTATCAGCCGAAAAACGGCCACTACTGGTCATAGGCCTAGGGCTGGTAACAATAGCGAAATTAAATTGAAACGAACGAGTAACCACCAATTAACACTTTGAGTTTCAGTTTACAGTCTGACTGGCCGTATTCTGTCGTATCCCCGAATATGAGCAGAGTTGCATTTAAAATTCAAATAACGGTAATTTTCAAATTAAATTAGGATGCAACTAACGCAATTTCCTATTCACATGAATTCCGGCATTCCATGTCGCATGGAACATGCGCTGTCCTCTTCTCGCTTTGATTTATTACTATGTGCTAGCAAAGGAGAAGAGCTGTGAGATTTGTTGTCGACTAGTTTTAATCTAAATAGGGTTTAGTTACACGCGATGGCTGCGATATGAACAAGCTTCCTGGCCGCGACTCAGTGCACAACATAATTATGATCTACACAACGTGAAGTTAGATTGAAAGCAGATTAGGTTTGATTAACTGCCCCGCTGTTGGTTTTGGTGATTCCGAATGGAGGTTGGTTTGGTTCTTATGTTAATTGACGTACCTACGCGTAGCAGAGCTATAAATGTGATGGGTGAATCAAGCAATATGAAACGTTATGTCAGTGACCCAAGATTGTTGGTGCAATAATAATAATAATATGCGGACGAAGTTATCATGACGAACAACTACCGGAAATATATCCTGAAGGACGGTACGGTCGATATTTGTCGGGCATGCCGCCGTCCCGGAGAATCACTCAGGCATATCATTTCCGGTTGTGGTCATCTTGCTAACGGCGAGTACTTGCACAGACATAACTATAAGTATACACCTGCACCAGTTCTCGAAAATGGTCGTGCCACTCTTTATTGGGATCGATCTGTCATCACGGACAGGGCTATTGTAGCCAATAAACCTGATATCGTGCTGACAGATCGATCGAAGCGCCAGGCAGTGCTCGTTGACATCACCATCCCCCATGACGAGAACCTCGTGAAGCCCGAGAAGGACAAAGTCAGCAAGTACCTAGACTTGGCACACGAGGTGACCGCCATGTGGGATGTTGATTCAACGATCATTGTCCCGATAGTCGTTTCTGCGAACGGTCTTATAGCGAAGTCTCAACCAACACCTCAAGAGACTCTCGCTAGATGGCTGGGTCAAGGGTTAGATACAGAAGGCGGTACTCCTGGACACGGCGCGGATAGTCAGGAGGTTCCTCTCTCTGTCGCCCTAACCACCGGTAGATTAGGCCCCGCCTCGCTGCTGGCGGCACCCTAGGTTAGGATTTTATAATATTTTTATGTTTTGTAAGTGTATTTTTATATTTTACGTTTTATAAAGATATTGTAAAGACCTAACCTAAGAACGAAAATGAATAAAGAGAATAATAATATTCTTTATTGCACCACTAATACAATCTATTGTTTCGTAGTTTTACTCGATCTGTAATATTAGGTACGCGTTACAAATGGGTTTCAAAATTATTTTTTGAAGTCATTGTGTTGCTGTGACCGGAAAAATATTAAATTAACGTTTCATTGTGGCTTTGAATGCTTAAATAGTTCAAATTAATTGTCATTGTTAAGATCTCTAGGAATATTTTAGATCGCCAATCTATTTACGTTGGCATAGGTATATCTGCATGTAGCAGAATAAATTCAACAACATATTGTTTGATATTGGGTAATAATACTTTATGACCTTTATTTAATTGTTCTATTTTGTCTTTGATGAGATGATTAATTTCAAAAAGTAAGAATAGTTAGATGTTTCAAAATTATTCTTACTTTTTGAAATTAATCTTCTTTATCATGTACGGCTAAATTAAATTAAAGAAGAATAGAGGTAGAAATTGTATTTATCAAATTAAGTTAACTTATATTAAGTATTACCTAATGTTTACCAAAAACTACCTCCATTAATATTATAATCATAGTCACCCTACTCTTTTCGACAAATATGATTATAATACCAAGTAAAGGAGGGTGGCCAACCTATAATTACTTGTTTCAGTTACTTAACAATTTAATGAATCGTCTAAGTATATTGGATTTCGCAGCATCATATTTCATTATATTCGTCTTTATTTTTTATCAATTCTCCTATTTTACCTATTGTAGGAAATATATTTGATTGCTATTTTTTTAAGTTACTTAATACTCTATTTAACCTCGTCAATTTACAATATTTACCACTAGTCATATATCGAAATGTATAAAGAACGCCAACCAAACCTCCGTGTTTATATACAATTTCTTGGCCTTTGAACTTCGATTGTGAAAATACGCTGATTTGTCTGCGTCCATAAATCCCCGGTATAAGATAATTAGACATTGAATCAGTTTTACGCGAAGATTTTAAGGGACAAAGAGGGTATGAACAATAAGTCGTTACCATCTTAGCTGTATTTTGCTTAAACATATTCGTTTAGCCCCTGGCGTAAGGGCAATGATTAATGAACCACCCCTGTATCTTGGGTACTAGCAACGTCTGCCCCTTTTTCGTGCATAAATAAGACTTAAGAGGGTTTTGTAAAACTATTTTTAAGCTAAGGGATTTGGTGACTACGTGCTTAGTATAAATAAAAATGCACTTAATATATAACACTCGGTTTTTTAAAACCCGCTTTTTGAATCGAATTTGTAGAAACAAAAAATATGGATCGTAATACTAGGATAAAATTACCAATTCTTACAATATAACCTAACATTATAAAATATTTATAGTACCTAGGTGCAGTTAGTACGTTGAATGCTATATACGAAGATATCATTCTCAATCAATGTAATTTTAATTTACACGACTCGCTAAGTTATAACCTACCCTATATTTTCACACTAGTCTTACGTACAAATAATAAAGTGATTACACACATACACACAAATTCGCAAGCGCCAAGCTATTTCGCTACTCCACCCGGAATGCCGTGCCGTATCCATACATTTATATCGCGTGTATTCAAAGCATAAGCATTTGTTACCCAAATGCTTTCCTCGGTGGCTGTCACCCGGCAAATTGAATACGATTTGTCATGCTTACTATTTACGTACGTCTAGGTACGGCTAAAGATAACTAAGTGACTATCGACACCGGTATTTACCTGCGTTTTTGTGACAATGAAATATATGAATATTTGTTATCGGTTGTGTTTTGTAGGCGTAGTTAAGGTTGCGTGGTAAGTGTGGCTGATCGGGTGTGATTTTTCATTTATCTTGAATACATAAATGCGTCGCATCCTTATTGAGTCGCATTTATTGCGTCGTAATTATTAATAAAATTAATGACTAGCATGTTGACCTCCGTAATGCTCTGTTAGATTAACAATCATGATTCATGACCTAAAAATTAGAAAAAAATGCTACAATCTAATCCTACTAATATTATAAATGCAAAAGTTTATATGTTTGGTTGTTTCGATGTTTGGGTGTTTAGATATTTGGTACTGAATCACGCAAAATCCGCTGAACCGATAATGATGAAACCTGGTATACAACGAGTTTATAGGCTGGATTAACATACAGGATACTTTTTATCTCGATAATCATCCCTCGAAGGGGTGAAATAGGGAGTGGAAGTTTACGCGGGCGAAGACGCGGGCAAAGCTAGTATATATATAAATAAAATTTAAATTATGTATGCGTATAAGTTTTCAAGTAGTGTTAATCGTTTCTAAGACTCAACTTAGTTTTTAGACTCCAGATAATTAATCGAATTTTGATTTATTTTAAACTTGTTAGGGGACTTGAGTCTTCTGCAGAGATTTGAATCGTATATAAGGATCCGATCATTTTGTTGGTACACTTTAAAGCTTATATAAACTGTGTTATGATGAGAATTTAACAGTACTTGTACAGTCTCTTGATAATCCGCGACTTACTCATTAAAATACTGTAGCAATCAGCACATTTTTTAATTAGATGTCAAGTAGGTATATACATAGGTACTAGAAATAAGTGAACTATAGCAGCGTATTCGCTGTTTTCCTGCTGCTTACACAAAAATACGTACGCTCACACGTATGCATACATACGCACACACGCATGCATGCATACACTGAAGCATGTACACACATAAAAACGTTGTAATTTCTGCGTTTACTTTGAAATACTTAATAATAATGAGGCAAACCAGGAAGGAAACCTTACTTAAATATACACGAGGTAACATTTTCGTTACATTCAATCCATACTTTGCTAATGACATAACACATTGCAGGTTTCTTAATAAACACCAAATTAGTAACAGATCTGAAAAGTAAAATACGCAACATTGGTAGAAGTATTATTTAACTACTTAACAAAGACTAAACAAGCAATAAACAATTTACAATTATTCACAAATACAGTATTCACAATGAAACTCAAGATAGGATTTTATTTAAAGTTTTATACAGAAAGTCCTCTCGTCATCTATATTTTTCTACATCCCATCAGATCAACAGTTATGGTCCAATTTTAATAAATTATATGTCATAAGATTCGTCTCATGCTGCATAAAACTCTTATTTTTTCATATGTTTTAAGAAAAAGGACTAAAAACTTGATTTTAAAAAACTACTGTGCGCTGAGCACGTGACTTTGGCCGCGCGATCACGCGACGTGGCTCCTGTTTTGAATTGACATAACACAGTAAAAAATAAACAATAACTGAACTCTAACCTGTAGTAACTTCTTCAGCATGAGAAAACATAACTTTTGAGCCGGCGACATATATCTACAACCCCAAGAAAAGTAACAAAATATAAAATAAACGATCTTTTCGCAATGTTTACAATTTACATGAATGACAGACGTATTGTATCGTCATTTAATTCAACGTCAACATTTAATATTTTTTTCTTTTATGCCAGTATTAAATTGTCATGAACTTCTTACTTCAATAAAAATTATAATTACACAAACTCTTCGCATAATCAAAATTTTGAGAGAAAACCTCTTTAGGTTTAAGCCATTCATTGTCGTCCAATTGTCCATCTCTGTTATAGTCTCTTGGCCTCTTTGTTGACCTTAACAGTGCCTTGCGCGCCGATAGGAGTACAATTCCTATTGGCGATTTAGCCTTTAGAAGACTTATCTGTCCTCGGAATGGACAAATCGTCCAGCTGACTCCCCTTCCGGGTGGAGGCTCATGGTATTGCTGGACGAGATCGGGAATATGTTGGAAAGCATCCTCGCTTCCCGGATCGGGAACCAATAAGAAAATGCGGGCCCCAATGTCACTCCAATATATCATGGAGTCCCTCCGTACCTGAGGCGCATCGTGGAGCAGGTACTCTGAAGAAAGGGGAGTTCTCTCGATGTTCTTCGGATAGCCAGTAGAAATATATTATGACGGGAAAAGTTGAGGGCCACAGGTTCCGGGGCAGACCCGCTAGATAGAACAGCCAAATCACCTGCAACTATATCTGCACGAGGCCATCCATAAGCTGATAGGTGATAGGCGATAGGAGCCTATGGAGGAGTCTGGTCAGTAATAATTGGACATTATGTTCTCGGCGTCGAGGGAACGACTGATGATGATGATGTGCCGCATCCACGCTGTCCGGATAACTTAGCTAGCAGTCTACTTTAGGCTTGGCTTTGTATCCAGCGTAATGTGACACTGAAAAGGAACTGTCGATTTTTAAGACCCCTTTTTCAAATATTTTTGGTGTTCCTAAAAGAGGCACAAATTACAGAAATCTATCTATACCTATAGTTGTTCTTTTTCTGAATAACTATCGGAATTTTCGTATTTTAGTGGCGTCGGGACGCCGCTACGGGACTCTCGTTACATATTATGACTGATTGACTTTTTTTTTGTTGATGAAGCAAAAAGGATGTTTGATTTGAGGCATCCCTTTAAACGCAAAACAAGGGCATAATAATTAGGCCTGGAGACTGTAGCACCCCCCCCCCCCCACGGGCGATTCCGTAACTTTTCAGTATTTTAGTCTATCAGAACGGGGCACAGAGTAAGTTACGAGTAGTCAAGGATCGAGGCAAATGTACTGAGTGAAAAACCCGTAACAACAACTTCATTTCTCGTATAGAACATTTCAAGGAGCTCGCCGCAGAGGGTAGTGGCTTACTTCTCACCAGTCTTACTTTACTGAACATCAGCAATTCTGGATTTATGTGTTATGGTGGAAGTTTGACTACGAAAGTTCAAATGATTGTTTCGGTATAAATGATTGGTGAACACTTAGTTTAATTGAGTGAAAGTGTTTTGTGTAACTAGAACGTTTCACAATAAGAAGTCATTAGATACCAGGGAGCTGGTTAATGGACCATTTAACGAACCTATAAATTACACTTAATCATGACTAATTGAAGTGACATAAAGGGAAGCACACACATCGATTGGCTGGGCTAGCGAGTGCGCCCGGGTGGTCTATTGAATTACCACTTGGACTTTTACATTGTCAGATAATAAGTCCACTAAGAAAGCCAAATAAAAATTAAGATAATACTTATGGAACAAATGTGGGGAATATCGTAAAAACTCGATTTTATTGAACTTTAACATTAACGCTGTCCAATAAAACGGAGAGATAAGGAGACATCTCCGACATTAAAAATGGCAGTTTGTAATAGTTAAATACATCAAAATTTCAATAAACTCTCTGACCACATAATAGAATAGGTAGCACAAGAGCAGCCTGGTATATTATACAAAAGGTACCCCATTTTGGTAAAACCCTTCATTAAACTTATCTGCGTCGGATCTAAGCCCAAATCCGTGTAGCGTAATCGATGTCGAAACGAGGAGCCGCGAAGGACAAAGTGCGGTCACAAATTTACATATAAATTTGGGATTATTTTAATTTAAAACAAGCATTTGGAAAGTGTATTAGCATATACACGAACGCCCATTACAGCTTCTTTGTCGCAGTTGATTGCTGGCAATCCGGCGCATTAATGCAACCGACTGTAGGTACCTATACGGGCTTCCTTGCACCCCTAGTGCGGCGAATAAATAGTCCGGTAAGCCGATGTGACCACTCAATAAAATGAACCAATTTGTCAAGTGTAGCTGCGCCCATGTTGAATCTGGGTGGAGCCGTCGTTAACTGCACTCATTTAACCGATTTTCAATTTAGAAATGGAATTAAAACTATAAAGCGCTTGATTTATGAACACCCGCAATTTCACAAGTTTATTACAAATATTACAATTTACATTTTATTCCGATTGAATGTCTAAATGTAGTCTCCGTAATTAGACAAGCAATTCATATAGCCTTAGCACATCAAAGTGGTCGATGATATATTGAAGATGGGACGTTAATTATAGGGCTTGATTTAATTCCATGCAGGTATTAAATCAGTCATTGCCGGGGACGGGGACGCTTGATCCGGGATCGAGGGAAGAGAAATGTGCGCCGAGCACATATTTGTTCTTGTTGCACTAATAGCTCGTAAATATTTCAGCGTAAGCGTAGGACACACATGCGCTTCAGACAAATGGTTGCTTATAAATATGTGCCCCGTCACTTTGAACATTCCCTCTTGTTGCGTTTCCGAGGACTGAAATAACAATGCCAACCGTCGACAGTTTTAAAACGGAAACGCCCGCCCATCCATCACTTTTGGCTAGTCCTGACCGATAACTGAATGTGCTAGTCCTCAGCCCTCTATTTACTTTTCCTTTTTCAGAGCGAATATCCCGAAATTACTTGGGAATATACTTAACTTCTTGAATACATTTAGGCCGGGTTTTATAAAGATCCGTTAGACCAAATGTCAGATCAAATTTCAGTAACTCAGTACATTTTATGACATAACAAACCGACATAAGGTCTAACGGATCTTTATAAAACCGAGCCTTAATAGTGAAATTGATATCCTAAATTCTAATGATAAGTTCATGTGAAAACAATTCAAATTACTTTAGATTGTTCCTTATTCATCATCTAAACACAAACATCAAATAAAATTATTTATATTTTGCAAGTTAAAACATTGAATGATTTAAGGCACAACAAAGAGTAAATTCCAAAGGTAAAAACCAATTACTTAATAACTTCCCAAACAAAAAAGAACCATGAACATAATTGAATCACTTTACTAGCAGTTACCCCGATCCACATTTTATAACAATGCTAATACATATGATTTATTGGTGCTATACTAATTCATTGATGAGTCATTACTTTCTGTAATTCGATCTAGGTATAGATCATTATTACTCATTTACTTGACTTATTTCTAAAACATGCTTTAGATACAGCAGAAAGTAATCGAAGAAAAGGTACGAGTATGATAGTGCGTGAATCTTTCCTAATCTTCCATTGCCAATAAAACTAGGGACCACTGGTGTCCTCTTGTCGCCAGACAGTTAAAGGTAGTTTAAAGGAGAAATTGTCCAGAAAACGGCCGGGACCTTTTATTGCGACTGAATTAGGATTCTTAGAGATTTATGGCGCGGGTGGTTTCAGATGCTGGTTTTATTGTCATGGTTACCAATTCTTAGGTAATTTGCTCGCACAGGTAATTTACTTGGAATAGGGTTGTGCGAACGAAGATTAAGCAGTTAACTGATATCAGTTAAATAAATCAATTAATATCTTCGCTGTTCCCGATACTGGCGGTCACAATGACGGCGGTTACTAAACAATGACAGCCTTTAGTAACTTTTCTAACAGAATATATTTGTATTTGAGAATACACGTCAAACAGTTTAGTTGTCTATGACTATTACAGCACTAAGCCGAGTTAGACTCCATCGGCGACTTGTGGGCTTCAAACGTCGAAGTAACTCTCACTGGCGCTTCCAGTTCCTTCCGGGCTCCATTTTTCAAAGGGTATTTAGTCTCATAATATTATTTTTTTGTCTCGTGTATGAAACTACAAAATGAGACAAAACACTAACAAAATTATATACTCTTCGAGAATCGGGGCCCCGGGTTGGAATATCAGAATAGCAGGCAGATTCACAATATCGGGTGCTTATCACCACACTTTGAAAAAAAATCATTTCTGATATTTTCCGTGTTTTCGTTTATTTACGCATTAAACTAATAAATATACATCTCGTATGCTGCACAAACTCCAATGTGAGACTACTCTATTCACTACCTATACATGCATTGATAAGTACTTAAACCTACATAAAATTTACATAAAACCAAATTATTCACCTTGAAGTGCTTTGTTCTTAAGAACTTACTTCACTCGCAAACATTTCAGCACCCAGTGTAAACCTTGACATTTCTGACAACTATAAACCATAACGCTAAAGTGAATTCAGTACCTACACAGGCGCGGCGGCATCAACATACACCCCGGAATGTCAATCTAGTTTATCTCGAGAATATTGCGATGCAAACCCGACTGTAATTTAATCCTGCAAGACCAAAAGGTGGTAAATTGTTATCTTTCAAGCACACATACGCCCGTACAGACAAGTCATCCGTAAGCACCGCAATCGCATTGTACCGAAATGTCTCGGACTTTCTGGCTTTCCTTCGGGACCGTAGGAAATAATGCTGTTAATGTGTATTATGTAGCCATTTTTAATTGCAATCAATATGAATGTCAGCGTCTGGCAAATATCACGATGTGATAAGTAATACTTACAGAAAACTTAAAAATAATGAAGGAACATAATAAAAAACATATTTTGGTCAAATACATCGTGCTACTATTGCACTATCGTTTCTACATATTTATTTTATAGCCCTCATATACCTACTTGAGCTTACTAATAGATAGGCATGTAAATGTAGTAATATGTTAAAATAGGCATGTTCCATGCATAATTTAATCTACGAGGACGCGCCACACCTCTTCATTGTGTATTAGTGTGTTTTATGGAGTAGTAGTTCACTACTTTTATCTCATGAACGTGGATGAGCCATGATTATTGAGCTATACATGCACACCTCACGAACTGTGTCGCGCAAAAAATCGCTGCTGTATCTACTCCTAACATCAGCCCCTGAGTGTGACGTGTTTGAGAGCAGATGGGCAGTAATGCGAGATGAATATTTGAGGTTCTACGAGAAGATGGATGTGCGTGTTTCGTCAGTAGTATGATTTGTTCATAAAATTACTGTCTTTGCTTTATTTTGTGTTTTTATGATGTCATTCGATTGTTGTATTCAATTGTAATTTCATAGCGCTTTGGTTTTCCTGTAATGCTGTGTAATTAAATGGAATAAATAAATAAACTGCCGCCTCAAGGAAAAAAACCATAAGTGACAAAAAGTAAGTTTCGAGATAATACTAAAAACTATATAAATTAACAAAACAAATATTGTAGAATTTTTATGAATTACTCAATTCTCAATTATGTATTTATTTAAATTAGATATTAGAATATGCCAACCTAGATTTTCTATTCAAATTTCTTTCTTCCTATTAGAGCAGATATTTTTACACCAAGATTTACATGATACTCGTATGATGAGATGGCTACATCTAGTCTAGGGGATTACCCTAAGTTTAGGCAAAAACGTGTCTTCGTTAACCTGGCAACTTACACCCTACGGCTAGCGCCATACTGATATTCTACTTTATTGGAATAGCAAGCGGGTCAGGCAGAGGAACGAATGATAAGTAATAGCGCAGATGCTAACTAGGTATTTATTTATTATCAGAAGTTTATGAAACTTGTTTGAAAAATAAACTAGGGTTTACTGCGAAAGAGCTCGTTAACTCCAATGTTATTACGCGGCAATTAATGTTGTTAACTGATGTTTAAAATAAGTTGTTCAATAAAAACACAAAGAGACACACAGATCATAAAAAGACGTATAAAAATATACCTACAATAGTAGATTGTGTCTCAAGGGAGCAAAATGATATATTTACGGCGAGGGCGGTATACTGAATTCTGAGTGAAGCGAAAGATTCTATCCTTCCTTCCTTCGCTATGCTCAGGATTCTAAAGTAGAATCTTGAGCGTAGCGAGGGATTCAAGTGTTTACGCCCAAGACGGAAATAATTTTGCTACCGTGTGACACATACTGCTTTTCACACCGCCTATGAGGCTCGCTGCTAAAAATATGAAATATCTTACAAATGATTTTAATACAGAGGGTCACACACTGCTTTTCACACCTTCTATGAGGAAAAGAGTTATTGTTACCCTCTAATGAGGGAAGAAAAGTACATCTTTGATCCCTCATTCGAAGGCAACATTAACTCTTTTCTGAATAGCAGGTGTGAAAAATATTATGACAGGAGTTCATAATTTCATATCAATAACAATAATACGTTTTATATTAATAAATCTCTTTAGTCAGGTGACATTAAATGTGACATTTAGGAGGTCCTAAATGTCACATTTTATTTGTTAATTTTAGTAGGGAGCGCTAATATGCGTTTATTATAAGCAGAGCTCGGAATAGGTAGTGCCTATTTACCTAAACTTCACGGGAGGACGTAACTAAGAGTGGTTACAACCACCTAAAATAATTACTTCTTTTATTGAATGTGGGGTTTCCCGGGATTTACTGTATTATTCTAGAGGCTAAATACATTTCTCTTTACTTATAAATCTTGTTATATTGCATATTATTTGTTTAATTACCTTTAAATAACAATCAGTCATTAAAAATATAATATGGATCAAATTGAATCAAAAGGATTCCGAAATTTTATACTTTTTAGTTGACTTAGACAGATTTATACTCCTTTCTTCCATGACAGGGGACCTGTGTCCAGCATTAGGGCGTAGGTATATAGATTGGTGATGAGACAGAACTATAATATCGTATAGAAAATTCCGACATTCATTCCGACGTTTCGAGTCCTTTACAGCACTCGTGGTCACGGAATGTATTTTAAATTCATTATACGCGATATAATCGGTTGAAAAATAGTTTTACTACCATCATATTAGAAATAAATTAGAATACATCTGTACGATATCTTCTATGCCATATCATAGTTCTGTCTCATCACTAATCTATATACGTCCTACTGCTAGACACAGGTCCCCTCTCATGGAAGAAAGGAGTATAATTCTGTCTAAGTCAACTAAAAACTATCAAATTTCGGAATCCTTTTGCTTCAATTTGATCCATATTATATTTTTAATGACTGATTGTTATTTCAAGGTAATTAAACAAATAATATGCAATATAACAAGATTTATAAGTAAAGCGAAATGTATTAAGCCTCTAGAATAATACAGTAAATCCCGGGATATCCCGCATTCATTAAAAAGAAATAATTATTTTTTTGCTTGTAACCACTCTTAGTTACGTCCTCCCGCGAAGTTTAGGTAAATAGGCACTACCTATTCCGAGCTCTGATTATAAGTCAAAAAATATTTAACAAAGCTCTTTGAAAAGTCATGCGGGTCCACCTACAATGAAATATAAAGTTTTAAGTTTAGTTTGGTATCCGAGTGGTATTTTATGATCTCCTCCTAAGGTATTTTGCGAACACAATATTCAGAGCAAGACTAACATGTAAAAGACGGGCTGGTTATTCTATCCACTAAAGTGTTTAAATATTATTTTGGTCAAATAATTATTTATAATAAGTTAGTAAACATAATTGTGATTAAGTGAACTGTGCCAGTTATGGCACTAATAGTTTTTTTTTATGAACCTGACTGTGGGTGATCGGTGATAGGCCGGGCCCAATAAAGCGGTAGGAGTGCGCGGTTGGAGAGTAGCCTGGGGAAAATCCAGGGGAAACCCTACTAACGTGTAGTTATCTTGTAAATACTTACCTATCGTACTTTTAAGTGGTACATAATGGTTCTGAGTAATTAACTACCTAATTGAAATAGCTGTATTAATATTAACATTTATTAACATTGATGTAAAGATTATTATAGGACCGGTAACTAATAAGTTCTCCGTTACGCACGTGCGCATAAACATTATCTAGATAGTTACCGGTCTATTCCTATTATTAATTCCCATATTATGAGGGCTATACAGCCGATGGAATCACGTCGCACTGCGTAGACTATGAAAAAAGTTGCCCCAGGACGAGGGATTTATTTGTCAACTTTGTTCTGATAAAACTTTGTTTGACATTTGATTGTGAGGTCATGCCGCCCCGGTTTCCGCGCAGATAACTTCTGAGAGCGTCTCTTAGCTCCAGATTAATTTCCCCTAGTAATATTGGCTTCGTTTTACTTTATTCTTCCATTTAATATGGAGTTTCGTGATGTGGGTCTTTTCATTATAATTCGCAGACTATATACATGCTTTGATATGTATCTATGAATAGATGTAATAAAGCTTGGCAAAATTTATCTTATTACTAGACACATATATCATCGAGATTCGCTAAAGACGAATAGCTTAATGCCTCGGTCGTCATGTAGTTTAAGAGTTGTCTTTTTAGTGATATTTGTTCGACCACCCTCAAAGTTCAGAGCGATATGTCACAGTCGCTTAACGATCTATTTACGTGAGAGGTCGGTGGGCACACCTCAAAGGAATGCCGGCCAGGCTCGGAAGTTGACAAATCTTCCAGAGCTATTTCGGTACTAATTAGAATCCACAGTGTGGCCGATGTCACTCGAATGACATACAAATTTAATAATAAAAGAAGACGTTCGAAGTTTTTCGCGCGATAAACAAATTTGTTGGTTATATCAGTGACATCAAAGAGGTTAATCGACGAGTAAATGAAGTGTGAAGATATAAGCCGTCATCTCCCGGCAAAAAAATAAACAATAGCATTCTTATGATCCCTGGGATCCCAGGGACCGGTAGACGACGGGAGGATAGCAGAGAATCGCCGCTGTGTTCTCTGTCCGGGTGCCCCCAATGTGGAGTCATGCACCTTTTTTAAGGAGTCTATGCTCCTACTATGGAGTCACGTTCCCATACTGGATTCACAGTCCAACTGTCAGTTGGACTTGTGACAATATCAGATCGTTCTGTATGGGGACAATGAACGTGTTGAGTTTGATTCTACTAGATTATAGATATTTTCAAAGAATAATTATAAACTTGATCAAAGTTTAGTCGAAAATAGACACACAAACAATCAAACTTTAGTTTCTGTAAATAGAGTAACTGTATGATTAATCACCTCATTAAATTGCTTGTTTTTACTAATACGCTTGTAAACAAAGACCGCAAATTATAATTTCGCAGAACGCTCCATTTAAGTCGCGGATGCGCAGGTATGACTCGAGAGAGAAAACAAAGGGTAATTACCCGTTATTATAAGGATTATGTTGCGATACAGCTCTTCGTTTGTACCGGCTTTATTTCATACGACTTATATTTACAAGGGGATTATTAGAGCTATTAAACTTAATATTAACGAAACCAGTGTAATTTCCGAGATGCCAAATTACAAGTGCTTTTAATTTGTACTATTTTCAGATATCAAAGTAAAATTATGCAATTTAGATTTTGCTTGCTTAATTTTATGCTTAGGCCCCAAATACAAATTGTTGTAATTTTTGATTTAACTTTAAAAGTCAAATACATAACCAACGAATTTGAATTATTTTTCAGAATATTTTTACCTTTTTTCAGGCAGAAGAAGCGTTATATTCAAACCTCAAAAACATCCCCGAGCAAGTACCTTAATGTAAGTTTTTCAACTGCTCGTCTAAAAAAGGATTAAAAGACTTTAAAAAACTAATTTAGTAAAACTATACCTAGAAAATATTTAGTTAGGTTAGGTTACGTGTTACGTGTCATGGTACTTTATACCTAAATAAATATTTTTGCTTCCAAGAGATGAATTAAGCAAAAGGCTGATACTCCAACCACAAATCCGCTTCGCACATAAATCTCAATCATAGCAATCAGTCTAACCAGCCAGTCAAGTAACAATAAAACCTTCGCTGTAAAGAACTGCAGGAAACGACCGCACGATAATGCGGTGATGCCTAATGAGTGGTGCCCCGTACGAATTAGCTGCTCAATTAGATCTAACTTACTGGGCACACATCGACTTACCTTTTAATACTCGAAAAAAAAGAAACCTTAACACCTAATACACAAAGTACACAATTTCAATTTAAAACGAGTAAATACGATTTTGGGAAAGTTAATCGGTGTACCACTAACCGGCTGCTATCGAATGTGAACCCAATTAGAGTAATTTCTGTTATCTGCGGGGAATGCAGTGAGCGTTAGAACATAAATGAAACATAATTTCTATTCGTTTAGCAAGCCTATTTCATGTAATGTGTAAATATAGTTTAAAGAACTGTACCTGCCGTCCCTCACTTACATATAACTGACAAAAAACACGAAGGACAGTCCATTTTTAATCGATTTTTAAACATATTTCTGTTGTCCATGAGAAACCAGTAACTGACTGTACAATATATATTTTTGGACTTGACTGTAGTAAATATAAAAAGATACATCTAGTTAAAACCCGGTACCGACAGTACCTACAATTACTTATGTAGGTATTATAAATAAGTTTAAAGTGAATGGTCGTTAATATGACATCGATTGATTTACACTCACAAAAACTTCATCTCATTTATTTTATTTTCCGACTCCTTGCAAGGAGCCGTGCCTGTGACATTTAAGGCGTCCGTCCAGTCTATGCTAAATAAGGCAAAGACAGGTAGACAAAGAATTCCATTGCTCTCTGAAGTCGATTGACTGAAGTCAGTTGGGCTGAGTAGTCAGAGGTTAATGGTCTGTGATACATGTCGGTCCCATGTAAAATTATACCAGACTATTTGCGGATATTCTAGAAGCTTGCAATAGTCGATATCAATAATTACTTAGGGTGGCTAGTAGCCCTTATTAGGTTCAATTATGTAATAAACTGTATATTAACATCCTTCCCGACATTGTACCTCTGCGTCAACTATAAGATCATAATTATTAAATCGATCTAGTATATGTAGTTAAACTTCATGAAATTATGAAGATATATAGATAGACGTGGTAAGCGAATTAAAGACAGATGAATAGGGAATAATTCTCTATAGATAAAAATGAGATATTGCGTGGGTATTACAATTCCAAAATCAAAGAATTATATTTTAATATATTTGGAACGGACAGCGTAATTATTCTCGGTGAAAATTAAATCACGATACCGGCGTTATATACAAAATGAAGCTATAAAGACTCTTTTTTAATGAAATATAAGTAAAGTAATTTGTTTACGATTACATAAACGTAAAATACAAAGTACGGTATTCTTATCAGCAAAAGTTCGCCTTCATTCCTCAGGCACGTCTGATCTAGGCATACCTACTTAAGATCTTACAAATGAAGATGTTATTTATTCAAAGTCTTTAAATAAACGGAAACATACGTTTTTTTTTAACCTGACTGTGGCTTTATAGGCCGGGCCCCGATAGAAGTTGTATCATCGTACCTGTTATGTATTTCCAAATTTAAGTTTAACGCGGCCGTTTAAAGCAAGTGTGTTATAAAATGTTGAAGTCGGTTACTTTTTTATAAAAGCTTTTATATTACTTTATTAAAAAGCAGGCGTACTAGTATCATGAGCTGCTGCTTTATTTGCCACTAACTTAAAAATATCAGGTTGAAGTCCAAAACAACCTTGCGAATCCAAAACTACTCCAGAGATTAACTCAATCGCAAAAAGATTGAATTCAATTGGTCGGTGAACGCGGCATCCCGAAAATCGTGACCGGACCACCCACAAGCACTGTGAGAAAATAAATAAAATAAAACAAGTATAAATAACAGTGCTCGCGCATAATTGATCACAAATTAAAACTCGCCGCGCGTCCGAAATGTTAAACGCCGAAGTCGCCGAAAGCGAAATCAGTGTGGGCGCGCATGTGTGTGTGCGCATACAAACGTGTATATACTTAGGGCTGTCACAAGTTTTGTACTGATATTTAGGCGAATCTCCGAACATTTGAAATGATCGCCTTATGATTATTTTATCTATACAAAGGTAGGACCACTAAAGATAAGGTCTTTTGACAATATCTAATGAGACGACATAAACGAAGAAAAACAGCCTTAAAACGCTGAAGATGAGCTGTTTACTCATTTATTTATGCATATTATACCATGCTTGAAGAAATGAGATGCCTTAGTTCAGCATGTCTACGAAACGCTCAATAATTTATGTTTATTGCTAACAACGTGGTAAAAGGTATAATTTAAATTGTATTTTAAATTATCCCTCAGGTAGATATGGCACTATATTTTTAATAATACCTTTTAAAACCTATTAATTATACTCAAAATTTTACAAAAACTTGCTCATGGTAATGCTACGCGTATAATGTGTTAATGATGATACATACATATGTCTCTGAACATGTATTCTAAAAGGACTTACAGGATATCCGTGTATCTGAGAGATTTTGTGCAATTATTTACCTGTAAACAAAAAACATACAGTTACACATCATTTATAATGGATAGGAAGGAAAACCACGAGGCATTATTTATAAATCCCTGTTGTTGATAGCCCCTAACTGCTTACCACACATTTCAACTTTTCCTTCTGTTTTCATCCAAACAATGGTTTGCACTCAGAACAATATGCCACTAAAATATAAATGTTCTTTGTTCTCTCATTAAATCTTTTTATAGAAAAAAGATACAAATGTTTCTTGATCGATTCATTTATATTGCGATATCCATCCGTTCTTAATTATAAAATAAGTGAAGACTATCGCATTTGTATTCTTCACCCATCCAATATCTCATCAGGTAGGTATTTTATAGTAACCCGAGCATTAAGGTTTTTTATGGTTCAGTTGTAGCATTATACAAGAAGCTAATATTAAAAAAAAAAGAAAAACAGTATAAACAAAAATTAGTAATAAACACAAACAGTAAAGCAATTAAAACTTATTGTTGTCAGCCCTGTCAGGTAATAGTATATATTCATAAAATATGTGATTTATGCATAATTATAATGGCTAATTCCAATTTGTTAAGTATTTCAATTTCGAAGAATTAGAGCGGTTCCACGAAGGTGTATGGCCGGTTTCATATTTCTTGTAACGGTCAGATTGTAAGAATGATAAACCTAAACATTTTCAACCATAAACCTCTTTAGAAAACTTCAAAGAGCCTAACTTGTATTCAACAAACATTAAAACTTAGCCAGAAATATGAGTCCCTGGTCACAAATAAATGGACTTATAAATTTCAAGGCTAAGCGTTCAAAGTACTTCATATCATTTTGTACTAACAAAAACTATAAGCTGTAGTATCTAGCTAGTAACTTATAACTTCTGGAAAACTCGACAAAGTAAAATTACGGAGTTTGTAACATACTTAGATATTACTTTAGACGCTGCAAACTGAATGTCTTGTTTCTCAGTTTGTGAAAACACTGACTTTTCGACGCTGGTGTTAAGTTTATTCTAGTTCAGAACGATTAAACTTCTCAGATTCCTTTTGTCAACGTTAATTCAATTTGTAATGTCTGTCTAAAATGTGCAGTATTAAACCCTAGATCAAATTGAATATTCCAAAAATATTTCAATGTAAAATCTATTCGCAAATACTATTTTTGATATTTGGTGTTTAATTTGAGTATTTTAGTTTTTACAATGAAAATTCTCTAATTCGTTTATGTTTTGGTGATATAAAAATTCATGAACTGTGTGATTCTTACTGGATAGTAATTCAAGTTACACTACACATACAAGGCAAGATAGCGAGTGCATACAATCAATCAATGCGAGCCGAACGCCTTCAATAGCCCTGATTCGTGTCGGATGGACGTCTTGACTCTTGACTAACATTAAAATTCATTGAAAACTTGTCTAATATGGCAGTACGTGACACGATTACCGGTACGTTCGCCTCGCGGCTCGCCTGAATACAAAATTCTTACATCGATTTAACTCCATATAAGAACTTATAAATATGTAATGAGAAACCTCGACCTGACGCCGTTTTAAACCAAATCAGATGCACTTAATACCTTTATTAAATAACGCAGTGTTTTTACCAAAGTTTGATAGTCATAGTTGAATAATCCTGAGTTACGCGTGCTTACGACATGTAAAAAAACATTGACAGCATTAGCATAAAAAGTATTTAGTGATGATTTTAGTCTTTCATAGCTGAAAACCTAAGCTGTAAACGCTCTAAAAATTCAGATATTGATGAATACTTAATCCAACTATGAATATGAAACAAAGAAAGAAAGAAAATAAACTTTATTGCCATATTTCACTAAAAATCATATAAAAAAAACTAGTACAAATCAAATTATAAAGGCAATAGGTACCAATCTCAGTATGTGTGTGTGTGTAATATCTCACAGGCACTCGTACAAATTATATCGTAGTAAAGATCTCAAAAAACGTGAAAGTAGATAATGTAACAGTTGCTCGTGCGGCTGCACCGGTGATAAAGCACCTTTTAATATAAATGATTAGCTTAGATAAGCATCGAAACAGAAATTATTACGCCTAGTTGCAGACATACAGGAGTTATCAAAATAACTAGCCGTCGTAAGAGCCGGACCCTCTATCTCCACAATTAATGTGTAGGTAGTTTTATTTCTACCGTGTCCTTGCGCTGGCGAGAGTATCATTCGCATGGTTATCGTGACCACAAATCAGAACCTCTGTGGTACTTCTTAAAAAATAGAAAACCAATCTTAACCCCGAGCCGTATGATTGCATTTCCTCAAACGCAGATAACAAAGGTAAGTACAACACAGCTAAAGTGCCTCATTCTATGCAGTTCGCTGTGGCTTATCGAGTTGTGGCATCTTATGTGAATACTATTTTGTTATTTTTGCAGAAGTAATGTAGATAGAGTATGGAAGAAATATTGTCAGCTACGCCATTAGGTCTAATAAACGGCTCGAAGATTGTGCAGCGTTGTTGTTAAATTCGTTTTGTTAACAATAAAATGTCTCATTACTTTATAATAAATGTTGGATAGCATCAATCCTTTCCAAGTCAGCCTTTGTTCGGTTACCACACTATTAGTTTTTGTCTCGCTCAAAAAACTAAGCGGTTAGGTTATAGTGGTAACGATATACATAGCGTGACAAAATGTTCGTTCTACGTCGTTTCCTGTGCGAGAGTCAAGGCATGATTGCGTTTTTTTGGAAGCAATGGAAGGTGTGGTTCTGTGTCAAGTGAGCTTGCAACTTTCAAGTCAAATATTACAGGTTATGGATAACAAAGGCGATATTAAACCGTAGCCGATGTCGATCCGTGCTTGACTAGAATAGTGATATTATAAATCTAAGCCAGCATCACAGTTAATATTCGACCGTTAACTGTTATGTAGTAGCACTTGACTCCGCTTATCTTGAATTGAGATTAATCCTTCACTTTTCCACTCGGTCTAAGCTCTTTATTTTATTATGTTAAGTAGACTTAAAATTAATTCTGAAGATGAAAAAAAGCCTGCCGGGCTTGTAACGATTAAACTTAAAATACATTTTACTTCCTGTTTTTTTAGACATAAAGAGGGCGTTTAAATCTTTTTTTATTCGGGATCGAATGGAGAGTGATTTTAAGTATTTATGTGCTGTGCTTTATCGACGGTAGAGGTGATTGGACGAAACTAAGAATAAATATAATATTTTAATATTTAATTGATATACTCTTCATAATAAGCAAAAATTCGAAATAAATATCACCGAAACGTTTCTAGAAAAAAGAATCACCGGTATTTCGTTATTGAAGTTAATGTAATTATTTATAGATGGATTGGATGGATTATTTATGGATGAACTGTTGTTGAATCAAGTATAGAATGTAATAAAAACTGGTCTGACTTCGATCAAAATGGAATTATAATCGCATTAGGTAGTTATAAAATGCGTGATAAATTTAATTACACGGAGAAGCTTCCGTGGAGTGGGACAGAAATTATTCATCATGGGTCGGACGCGCGTGGGCCTGTATTTAGTCACGGCCTCGCAGCCTGATTCTGACACTTTCAATAGCCATACTTACTGAACTATGCAAAACTTTACTATGTGATGAGCGTAATGCAGAAAGTTTTATGTTCAACCAGAGGCTTGCGAATTATAAATACTGATAGGTATTTTGGTAACTGACGAGCCAGCAGTGTTCACAAGATTTACATATGCCAATTCCAAATATCAATCTTTTTCTTGTGTCGATAGTATGGTTTCCTATTTCATCCCTGTCCATCCCGTCACAGAGCAAGATCCGTAGCTGAGGGATAAGGCCGAACCTACCTAACGTTTTCGAACGTGCTAATAATTCGAAATATCATTCTATACTAAATTTTACAGTTAGATCTACCTAGAGTAAGATTAAATCGTTACACTGTATCAATTAACTGGTATGTAATTAGTAATATTGAAGGTAAAAAATATTCGTTATACAAAAACTAAACTGCTTAATAGAATGAAATGTTGGCTCCTGTCCGAATAGTGTGTCCCTCGTCTAACTGTGACTGTTTTACAAACTTACTTATATTATAGAGTAGCGGCCTGCAGAACCGGTCCCAATGCACTGCGACCTGGCAACGTCTGTTTTCAAGGAAATAACCTAAGTGTTAATACTAATGCAGTAGTAAAATGTTATGGGCTAGTTGATTTGTAAGGTCTGTCAAAATTGGTCTATATGTTGTCAATACACAAAGTATTTATGTAATACAAGAAGAGAATGTTAAGATAGTTTGAGCATGCAGATCGGAGAAATTCTAGGGAAAGGTCAGGTCAGAGTACCCTAAACCGATGAGTACATATGAGGAATATTGTGAAAGTGAAGGGAGCTATAGAAGTTGATCGTAGCAAATGGAAATTCACTTTATCTGCCCACTCCTCTGGGAAACAGGAGAGATGATATGTATGTGTTTTAAAAATAAATATAGTCTAGTTTTTATCCTCTGTCGAATGGCCTTATATCAGCCGCTAAGCTAGTATAGATCCCAGCCTTCTTCACCGAAATAACACTAGCACGACGTAGATAAAAAAAACACAGTGCAAGGGGATAAGATGACAGTTAGCTTCCGCAGAAATTATAGTGTATATCTATTTCAGTTCTATGGATTAAATAGCAAGCGAATCCACAGCTCCAGGTGCCACCATGATTACCCTGAGATGATGAAGAGTGCATAAAATCACATAGAAAAATTTAAGAAATTCACTCCAATATGAAATAATGTCGGAAGTCTAAGTTTCGGAGTACAGTTAAAGTAAATAAAAACTAAAGTACTTAGTTTATTTGGCGTACAATTAACATTTGTCTTCAAAACTTAGAACTTGTTAGAGCAACTCCACAACATCGCGAACAAGGAAATGGCAAGCAGATGAGAATAACCTGAAAGGCATGTGTTGCTAAGTTTTAAGGTTACGTGTTTAAGGCTGCTTTTGCTTTATCAGCAATCCAAATAGGTATCAATAAATACCATTTTTTATTTATTTATCAAATTACAAGCGGTAATAATAAGTTAAATAAAACTAAAACAGGCCCTTGGGGCATTGTACCGAGGATGCTGGCGGCATTTCCTCGCTGTATCGCAATGCTGATACGTTGTTCGAAGAAGTCGCCAGCTCTGCAGTCACCAGTTACGTCTACCAAAAGCTTCGGGATTTCAGTAAATAACTTGTGCATTACGAGCATGGGACCGATCGAGTGTCAGTCCGAATCTGCCTGGTGGCTAGTGTGTCTGGTTTTACTTCCTATATTATTATCGTAAAGCAGGTATTTCACGATAACAGGTTGTTTTGAATATGGTTGTGAATTTAAATCTTTATATATGGCTTTCATATTTTTCTCTTTCGGAATTCATTTGTTCGTTGAAACTTTTATGAACACGAAAACTTTTTGCTTATTAGACTATCGAACACCAAAGTTTTAACAAGCGGCATAATATTAGGTACCTACCGAAAACGAAATGTGGGTATTATTTGCACTTTAAACTTTTCTCATTTGAATTTGAAAAGCATATTTTGCGAGTAGGTACGTAAAAAACACGACGAGAGCAACATTATACATACAAAAAACTTTGGATATGATAAAAATTACAATGAACCGGTAGCATATGCGTCTGGCCGAAAATGGCTCGTCGACTTGTCGCCAGGGCTGATATTCACAAAGCTTGTACAACCACCTCAGGTGAACCAATATACTTTTTAACTCGGATTACATATAATTGTTATGAATCTCGCTAAGGGGATAAGATATACTTGATGAGATGAGTGTACCTACACGTATATAGGCAGGGAATCGCACAGCCGCGACGATCCTCTAACGTAACAGGCTGAAAAGCCGCAGCCTTCACAGAGGCACAATATTAAAACCGATCAACGAAGCTATCTTTAAAAAATCCTGTAATATTGCTTCCTTCTTGTACCTATACTATTTACGAACATAACATCGATGCGAATCAGATGTCGAATTTTGAATAAGTCGAAAATTGAAGTCCTAAATGATATTCAACTGCGTGTTGGGCTAACTGTACTTCTACCTCTTATCTCTTCGATTACCAGCCAATCCGACCGTGCAAAGGTAAGCGTCATCGGGGCAAGACAACTGTGCACAAACACGAAGTACCCTGATGCTAGCGTCTCTAATGACGGGGGTAAGCAAGTGTGGACCGAACACAACGTTTTTTTAAGCACAGGTGAAGCGAACCCACACTTAGGCGGCGTTAACCTGTAATCTAAATTCATTTCTCGATCCGACCCACCAAGGCCCATATCTCTGTTTTTATTATAGCGTTAAGGCCCATTTACAGTTTTTTTTATTCGAAACAAATTACCCATTATTCTGATGGCGGCTCGATCTTATTATCCGAGGACTAACTAGTCTTTTTTCAAGCATTATGACTAAGTTCTTGGAAATTAATTTTATATCCTGGTCTTGTTGTAGACTTGTAGTCAGTTGTTGTAAAGTTATCGATTTGCTAAATCGTTCTGAACTACAGATTGCCCGAATAGTGTTTGTGAATGTCCGGTATTCGGCCCAATGATATGCTTGAACTGGCGAGTAATTTTCAAAGAATAGGTATAATATCTATAGTCATTTCATAGTAGAATAATTACCTATTCTTGTACGGCTTATCACGGTTATTTATATACTTTGTTGTTCATATTCTGCTTTTAAAATTATCAAAACATACTACGTGATTCCGTGGTAAAAAGTCCACTGAATTATTCTGCTTTGGAACAGCTGATGAAGAAATCCTGTTGAACTGAATAATTCTGCCAAATCTAAACCGAATATTCGGTTGAATCTTCAGAATCGACGAAACCCCTGCGCGGCTCATCTCTATTCTGAAACATAGGCTTAAATAATGTCAATGGTACAGTCTAGTTTGCATCGGTGATATCAATTTATAACGTATAGCTGTGAAGGTTTATCAAATATGTATTCAGTCTCCACCTTGTGTCTATAAACGACTTTGAAATATTTTATGTACCTATTTTTGGTTGTTGTGTTGGCGTGCATGGTTAATTATATACTCATGTAAAAGTAGTTAGGTTCTAGAAACTAGGCGCCTAATAAAAGAAAATAGAAAATAGGCGTCGATTTTTGTAAATTGACATCACTTACATTCTTCTGTAGTACATAATTTACAATCCACGATATTAGGCTGCAAGTCCTGTAATAGATACTAACGAAGAGAAAAAATAATTCACACAGAACATAGCCTAAATAGGATGTGCGTTTTTAAGTAATAAAGAACGGAAATATCCACCAGAGCTGTGATAAGCCGTGTACATACAAGTGACATCCAGTTGTCAGACATGCGAGGTGCCAATCATTATGAACACTTATTATTAGCACATCTTTGTACACTCGAGTCTGAATACCTCAATCCCCTGTCTCTTTTCTATACACTGTTGTGCAATATAAACATAATGCTGCACTAGGTTTCTCTCAATAATGTGATCACAGAATCAGGACCGTTTTTTTCTTTCTTCGTAATCAATCAGTTTAAAAACTTTATGCGATTTCAAGTATGAATTGAAAAACTCTCAAACTCTCAACAAATTTTTTATCAAAAGTAGCCGACGGCAGATATGAAGCCGTGTGATATTGTTTGTCGCGACTTCTATTTAGTTTTTTGAAAGATGCTACGAGTTTTTTAAAAAGTTTACTGATAAGAAGAACGAGACACATTAGGTTTAGATTTATTTGAAACCGTTATCCTTACCAGAGAAGCTATCAAATTGCTAAAAACTTACCCATACTTATTCATAAATGCCAATCAAACCTATTTCAGTTAAATTGGGCCAAAAAATAGCTTTTTCATTTCTCATACTCTGAAAGTGTAAACAGAGGTTTTTTTAAGTTTTATGAATAAGGGGGTTATTCAACAAATAAATTTAAACCACTACTTGCATTAAAAATCAGCATATACATTTTAATATAATTTATACAAAATGGCTACGAATATGAATGAAAAATGAATATGAAGTATTTGATTAAGATGTGTACTGCTATTTTAACCTTTGACAAAAAGAAGACAGTTATTAATATGTCGAAACACTCGTAATGTGCGCCCCTCTACCAATCCAATAGTTTTACCATAACTTTTCAGCTTTATTTAACATGCGATTTGCTTCTCTTTTCCAGCTAACAAATGTTTTGAACCGGTAAATATGCTCGTAAGATTCAGAATTCCCGTAATTTTGATAATTACAGTACTAAGTACTTAACGATCGTTTGTATTTTCATTGTAGCAAGCGGTGGAAGTCAACTATTAAGATAATGTGGTAACACACTGTTGTTAGAGGTTTGTACCTCAAAATTGGATGTCCACTTCAAATTATGTGTAAGCATTTTAGTTTATGGCCGTGTATTAGAGTTCGCATTGTTTTAGAAATTATTAACTGGTGCTTGTTTACAATAATCTAAATTACAATAATATACACGTAATCTAAATTCCGTAATGTCAAACGAAATGTTATCAATTTCATTTTTATGAAATGAAATATTTATTTGCATAAACATGGTTGTTACAGTCTATTTTTCTTAAATAATGCGTTCCTACATGGCGGCATCAGTAGTTTCGACTTGTCTCATGCTTAGTGCTATCTTGTGGGGTATTAAAGTAATGGGGAAATTTTGGGGAAATATTATATTACATATTTTTATATTAACAAATAAAATTATTTATGTAACGGTATAACTCCTGAAGCCGGTTTTCTGAACCTGTCATCTACCGGCCCTGAGATCCCCGGGCTCATTACAAAACAATGCTATTGTTAATTTTTTCGCTGGGAGACGACGGCTTAAATTAATTTCATAGGGCCAAATACCTATCAGTAAAATATAACTCAAATACCGGAATGGGTTTCCAAATTAATTTAAAATTTCATATTTCTCGCTAAAAAACAAATCGCGGTAACAAGACATACCTACTCAAGAAGGTACCTACTCAGTTGAACATGGTGTAATGACAATAAACAATACTGACTGCTAAGTTTTAATTTTCAATTATCGGTTAACTCCTAATTTTCGACTTAAGAGAGATACACTACCCATGTTACATGTTCCAATTAGACATAGATTAGTCCGCACCATGCGTGCTTCACGAAATACGAACACCCACAAGTGATTAAAGAAAGAGGTTGATGCCATGAACATGAGTGCCTTTGTTTTTGAACTCCTAAAGACAGATATATAATAAAGGAATTAACGTCACGCGATTTGATAAGAAGTTAAGATCTCAGAAGCCGCTCTTTGAGTTGAAATAACAAATACAGTAAAAATGCTCCGCGATTACTACATGATGTTAATAAAAAGTCAAACTATGTATGCTACTAATTTGTCCAGAGAGTTAAATATTATGTTTAGGGTAAGTAAATTGTGAATTATAAAGATGTATTGACTTAAATAGAGATTGATGAGATCTCAAGCTATACTCCTACTTCTTCAATGTCAAAAGTATGTTCTGGAACGCTAAAAGTGAGTAAATACAACTTACTAAATATTTTTAATTTTAATGTATCCACCTAATTTGTTATTGTTTAAAAACTGACGCTTATAAGTAATATAAATTACTCAAGATTGACTAGGTACCTATGTGTAATTTTAAGTGAAATTGTATATTGCGAAATAAGTACTTAAAATCTAAATGATTGTGCGTATAGGTACTTCGTCGTACTTATGCTCTCAACTTCATTGTTGCATAAATATTCATTTAAACTTAAGCACGGAGATAAATCAAAGCCTAATTTTGCCTAGTGAAATGTACTTAATGATCATAACATAAACTTGAGATTATGGGCCAATTAGACAGATAGGAAATTATGCAATAGGTAAAGTGTATGGTAAAACCAAATTGATAAACCTACGTTAATCACAAACTTGCCTGCGTAATTTCCCTTATCTGACAGAAGAGAATCTGACTTGATTCTATCATATCGCATTTATTGCGTGTCTCTGTCATGCTGATTTTGACATCATGAAATTGGCGATAACCTAACGAGCCAGGAACATAAAAAAAGTTATCGTCTCGTATTGCGCCCCTTTAGCATCTTTTCGAATTAAACTAAGCGTACACATTAATAGATAATGAAAGTAAATGATGTCTGTAAACAAATATTGGAAAATACCAAATTTAATGGTCACGATGTATATTAAACGAACTTCAATCATTATATTAAGCGGTTACAACGCACATGAACATACACTCACACCGCAATTTAATTTCACTAATAGAACATGATATTGATTTAAACAGTAATGATAGAATATGCGGCCCGTAATCGTGATTTATTAATGTACAGTTAATATCCTAATTTAATTTATTCTATGCCTAATAGGTACCAGCATCAACTCGACAAATAACCAAGGTCAAAATGTGAGAACCGCTGTTTAAAATATAATTTGTGGGTTTTGCGTGGTTTCAACCGCTAATTTGAATGGTTGTTTTAACAAAGCCTGCGTGGTGAGACAAAGAATGTCCTGAACCAATCAGTGGCGCAGGCGTCTGGGGCGTGGCGTGTCTTGCGCTTGCGCGGCCATAAAACAAAACACGGCTAAATAAAGCCCATACAATTAACTCAAGAATAAAAACGGGTTCAAATTTTTAAGCACCAGTTTCTCTTTTGTAAGTCAAAGGCCCTTTAAAGCAGGCACTTATTAATTACTTGTGAAAGTGCTTTATTTTATTTTTGAAATATGAATGTTTTTATAATAAATAGTCGCTTGATATCTATAGTGCCGCCTAGGTGGTATACAGGAATACCACCAAGTATCACGGTTTTCCAGATAAAATAGTTAATTTGAACTTGAAAATAATTTTTAACGCCTTATAATTTATTTATTTTTGCAGTTAAAAATTAGAACTTTAACATACTTCCCACTCCTTAATATTTGGGTAAACAATAATTTAAAAAACCGGCCAAGTGCCTGTCGGACCACGCACAGTGTAGGGTTCCGTAGTTGCCCGTCCATCACGTCACCGGTCATATGCGGAATTACGGACCTGTAGAAGGGTTTTTACTGATCTTACTTAGTACTGATGATGCACTTTTTTGAGATGTTGTGTTGTACACATATTTTTGCCCTTTACGGTAATGTTTACTTAGCTGTGATAGTTTTCCTTTTAAATTCATCGTATATACTACTACCATGGGGGAGGGGACACTTGACCATAGCAAAATTTATCACTTCAAAGCTTAATATCACGCCAACCGATTCTTGAATCAAAAAATGCTTTTAGAAACCTTATAATATTTTTGTAAAGAGCTATCCAACGATACCCCACACGATGGGGTTTGGAAGAAAAAACAATTGCACCACCACTTTACATGTAGGGGAGGTACCCTAAAAAAATTTTTTTTATGATTTTATTCTACAGTTTTGTCGGCGTCATTGATATGTATACTCATGCCAAATTACAGCTTTCTAGTACTAACGGTTACTGAGAAAAGCGGGGGACGGACGGACGGACATGGCGAAACTATAAGGGTTCCTTGTTTACTACGGAACCCTAAAAACACATTTACATCTTTACGTGACCAATATTTTTAAGTAAAACAAAAGAGAATAACCTTAATTCAGAATAAAAGTCCGTCATACATCAAGTTGAGATAAGCTCTAGGCTAGGTTCTGTCTGCCCACATACCTACGAATGGAGGCGGTAGATACGGGACCGCCGCCGCCGGTTGATTCGTCTGTTTATTACTATAATCGCTACTTGCCCGTAATTACCCCGCCCATGCACTTAATATTAATTTCCAGAACTGACAATCGCTTATTACACGTAAGTTGCACTTACGTTGGATAATTTCGCGTAATATTCAATGTGAAGGTGTAATTTATTCGTCTTTAGATTTGTTTATTTTGCACGGCCTGGTATGGTAATTGTAAATTATGGAGATGGACCTTATTCAAAGAATTACCTTACTTGGATGTTGTTTATTTTAACCTGATAAATTTATGTTACTTTTTATTAAAACTAGTCTGTGAATGCCTGTAACGTAGCAAATTAGCGATATTATTTCTCTGTTTAAGGCTATAAAATTAAACTAATTTCCTCTTTCCAATTCATTATTACCGTGAATTTTATAATAATGTTAATATCATAATTTAAAGTAAACAAACTGCGTTGAAATCCATTTAAAAGCGTCTTGAAACTCGTTTAGATCGGTAACATTCCCATTGAAATTCAAATAAAGAATTTTAACGATAAATAGTAACGATAGCTGGCCATTAGAGTCAACCATTCTGTAATTATTGGTGGACCACAGAGCTACAGGTGGTATTTAAATGGGTGATGGGCACCCAACGATGCAAGAACGTTGTCTCTCTCGTACCTATGGCGCTTTAAAATAATTAGCTTGATCTTCGGACACTCTAAATTCAATTACAACTTATAAACTTTGAAGTCAATTTTATTGTTAAATCAAAAATAACACTTTTATGTGTACATTATTAACAACGTTAACGCATTTGATTGAACAGGCAAATTCGACTATTAATACTTATTTTTTCGCCTTAATGCGTTGTAATAAGATAAAAAATGAAAAGTTACCTACTGCAACATTCACTCTTGTTTTCTATCTAGTTAAGTTAAAACCAGATCCATTTCAACAGCGTCCCGTCTTAGGTACTTGTCTTTTTATACAACGTATTTCTCAGTATATCTCCAGACGACACGAACATGAATGCAAAATAAACGAAACAAATTGTTACAAGATTTGCTATGTTCCCGTTCCCCTCGGCGAAAGTTTAGTATAAACGTTATCATGGTCCCATAATGTAGAGACTGAAGTACCACTTTTGCAAAGTACAGTACGATATCGGTTGGTAAAGTACGTTGTTAGATTCCGTGGAAGCCTAGGAACAGTTTTAGCGTAAGGTATTCGTCGGTATCTTGATCGGAGTACTAGCGGCAACACCTTGTTCCTGCAGTTTGGCATCGCGATATCTCCAACGTTTGCTGACTTTAATAATGTAGAACTGAATAAGTATCTACATGAAAAATGCATTAAGTTAATACGCATGAATTTGAAAGTATGTCTGTCAATAAATAAATTTAAACTTTAGTGGCTCTGTGAGTTGTAGACTTCGCGATGTTTTTTCTAGAATATTAATATCGAATAGACTCAAAAAAATTAACGAGAATCGGTTTGGAAATGCGGCCTGTAGAGAAGAACATACGCAGATATACATAAAGGAAATCATTGATAAAAATATTGTTTTTGAAAATTTCCCAAAACTGACTAGACAAAAAATTTTATATAATTATCGAACCTGCTCACAAAATTTCAAGAGAATCGGTTTAAGAATGCGACTTGTAGAGGAGAACAAACCTTTGAAAAAATAATTGTTTTTGAAAATTTCCAAAAACTGACTAGACAATATTTTTTTACGATTATGGAACCTACTCCCAAATTTCACGAGAGTCGGTTGAGAAATGCGCCCTGTAGACGAGGACAGCCGTAAATCCACCCACAGAAACATGGAATCATTGAATCAAATGAAAGTTTTTGTCAATTTCCAAAAACTAACTCGACAAAAAATATATCTGCTCACAAAACTTCAAGAGAATCGGTTGCGAAATCCAACCTGTAGAGTAGAACACCCGTAAATCCGAACAAATTGAAGCATTTTTGTCGAAACTGAAGCAGAGACCTTCGTTTCAATCGGTCAATTTATAACCGAAGATAAAATGGTTGCCATTCTAGTAAAATTAAATTTAATTATGAGCGCAATCCATGACAAATAAGAGTATTTATTTTTAAGCACACTAACGAGGCCTCTTGTTCATATCACTTGTTTCCACCCTCGTATTTCGTAATCAACTCTTGATATAAATAAACCCTTACATGCATTTTTAACTTTTCACCAAAAAAACTCAAGTCTCAAGAAAAATGATCCTTTTACTTCTGAAGCCTCTTGTAAAATGAGCTTTATAAAACAACAAAAAAGAAAACTATACTTTCTTGTTTCTCTGCTCCATACTTAATGCACTGCGATGTAGCGGCGAGACTGAATGCTTTTTAATGGGCTAGCTGAGCATTAAATTACATACCTATTATAAGTTACACGCTGGTCTAAAATAGCCAGTCGTATAGCCACCATATGAGCGTAGGTAGGTGTTTCTTGGAAATGGTATTGGAATACTGCCTCATATATTGCGAACGAAATGTGGTGCCGCAGTTTGAAGCTTATATCTGCAACTTAATTTGCACTTAGTTAATGACTGACATACAGTGACTATGGAAGTGGTAATTAAATTTTTGCTCGTCCACTCAACTCAATAAGGCATGGGCCCTGGACCTAGATGGCTGGCTTGATCTAACTCGTATTACTTATAAATAAATGTTTTGTACAATGTAACTCTTTTCTTCTTTTCTAATGAAGTGTCACATTAATCAGTGAAAGTTTATCACACATGAGCCTTGTAAACCCATTTTCAAACATTCTTAAAAGAAAGGTAGTAAATGACACCTTACACCTGCTTGTCAAATGTGTACATAGTATATTATCGTTGGTAACTGCTAGTGATCTGAGCTGGTATGATACCGGCAGTGCAATGCAACAGGAATAATCGACAATGGAATGACGTTGCATAACTATGTATGTAGGCAACTGGTTTTCCGGCGCACATGCCCGATCGATACCAATTGGTTATGCCTAAAAATATATCGGAAATATGGTAACCTATCGCAACCACTAAACTTTTTTACCGAATCTTATTTATCCGAAAACTTTTAGGTTTTGTTTTACTTCTCCGAAAATACAATTCGTTATTTTTTTCATTTACCATTTGATGTTATCCAAATAAATAATTTGGCTTTTCACTGCTTTCGTCATTTGTTTCACAATCCATTTTTCACTTATCCAGCGTGACATTTCGCATTCTACACGCTTTGTCAATTTTCATTGCCTAAACATAAACATATATTACCAAATAATGTTTCATTAAATTTTTATTTGGCATAAAAAGCCCAGGAAGATCAATTAGAGCAAAACTGACTAACGTGGATAGGTTAGAAGATTAAGACGGGAGCTGAAGCGAAGCGACAAATGGGTCCAAACGTTTTTAGTGTTTCAGATAGGTAACCCGGAAATACCATTGAAATAAATTGGGGCACTCCTATGCTTCGTTAGTTTTTTTTTGTAGTAAATTCTCTTTTAAACATGTTCATGTAATTGTAGTGATAAGGTATTAATGAGGCTTTTTAGGGTTCCGTACCTAAGGATAAAACGGCACCTATTAAAAGACTCCGCTGTCCGTCCGTCTGTCGGTCTGTCTGTCACCAGGCTGTATCTCATGAACCGTGATAGTTAGACAGTTCAAATTTTCACAGATGATGAACAACAAATACTAAGAAACAGAATAAAATAAATATGTAGGGGGGCCCCTGTACAACAAAAATGTTTTTATTGCCGTTTTTATAGATAATGGATAAGGAACCCTTACTGCGCTAATCCCATTCGCACTTGCCCGTTTTTTTAAACAGACAAAGCGAGCGCTATAAACATTACCACAACACTACTAACTAATAGTGAACTTACGTATAAGTACCTACTTAGAGAACAGAAATGCCGCGTGCACACAACATCAACCTCGAAGCGTGAATCGTGAATAGTACTAAACGGACTTCACTTCCCATTTGCCTTTAACGGGCCATTGTCAAAATGTTAACGCATCATTGTCATGTCACAGTTTTAAAAAGGTTTTTTAGACGGTCGACAACAGAAATGTATGTTAATTTCGTGGGGCGGTTCCGGCTCGCTGACGAAACACATGTCGTTGGTACAACTATTGTTGAAAAAAAACTGACATGTTAGAAGAATGTGTCCTGATAGCATCGACGCCTGATCGTGTTCGTTGTTGGTTAATTCGTTTTCAATGGAAAGTTGATTTCGGAAATGATTGACGTTTATATGTCCGAATTACAGCGATGTGGAAAAAGCGCACTGACACGACCGCAGCTATATAGTACGAAGTTGCAAAGAGCGCTCAATTCAAATCAATCAATTTATTCATAAAATAATAATATTTTACATGTTTTATACTTTTAACAGGTGTTTATATCTTATATGTAATGTCATGTTCAAAATAGCGGGGTACATTACATACAGACGTACATACTTTTTATTTAACTAATACGTTCATTGTAGCTTTTTTAACAGTACTATCGTCTAAATATGGGCTAGCAATCGGTCATTAAATTTTATAGTAGGGCTCAAATATTGAACAATAATGATGTTTTAAGTTGTGTTTTAAATTTCGATAGGTACCTATAATATATATATTCTAAACACAGAGGTCCTTGAACAAAACCGAAGACAAAGTTAATTTAATCGAAAGCGGTAAGTCGCACTAAGCTGGCTTTAGCAGAAGACATTTTGATTTACACTGTGGAAAAAGTTACTTTACGCTACGTTCACTCAGTAAAGCGAAATTAGGGGCGTTCTTGAGGGGTTTTAAGGCCGCAACAAAACAAGCTAATTATATTATGATACAGTTTCATCTAATTAATCAGGGCTCTACAGAGGTTGTAAGGATTATAAATAAAGATTATGTACCTAATAGTGTAAATGATACGGATTTTTAATTAAATCCGATCAGAATATTCTAATAATTCAGGATATTCAACAACGGGTGGAACATATATTTTCATGAAGAAACAAAAATGTCGAGTGAACGATATTTAATGTACGATAAAACGCTGGCAGCGGTCGGATCAGTAACCTCCGTTATTTCGGAATATTCGCAGTTTAATCCCAAGCTGGACCACGTAACAGTATTTTACAAATTTTAAATTTAACAGCAGTCTCACTCCAGAGTATAAAGTTGCTTTCAAAAAGCGAGACCGAATTCCGACCGTGGTAAGATCACGCCTGTGCGGTGCACTCAGCTACTACTTTTAACTAAATTGAAGTTGAGGGTAAAGAGTGCACCCAGTGCACGTGACGCATCAGTCCGTCGGTTCGTTTGTACTCGAGCTAAGGTACCTTACGTGAGTGGATTGCAAAGGTTTTTTTTATGCCAAGGTGTGGTTTCGACCCACCGTGGTTAGCCGCGTGCCAAGTATTTTGTTTAGTCATAGGATTTAGTTTGGTATTCATGATATTAATCGGGTACATGTTTCTACGCGAGGATATCTACATGATTTGGTGACTCATTCGTGACTTTAATCATTGCTAATGGACATAACGGTTTTGTCGGATACTTCTTTTTCAACATCATCGTTACTTAAGAGCTCGCTACTCTTCTCTGTATACTGCCAGCCTCCTCATCCTGACTTCCTCATAAGACACGACAGCCACTTTCCCCTTTACTTGACAGAGATAAGATAACATTCATTAACGTTTATATAAACGACTAGATACAACACTTTTACATTTTTCTTTCAGTATATCTGAATAACCCTTTTTTGCCTTGTACTGTGCACCCTGCGTCTGGAACTAGATTGAGTGCAATTTCGTGCAACCGCCTTCCTCCAAACCCACACGAAGCGAGTTGGCATTGCAGTTGTACACTTCAATGTTCCTTAAAAGTTTACATAGTTCTTATAATATTTTCTCAAGTATCTGTATGTATCAGATCCTTAGTGTCACTTGCCAAAACACTTGTGTCGGTTCCATTGCTGGTCGCTAGACAAGCGATACTTAAGATCGTATAACACCGTAATGGATACACTACAAGTGCAGTGGACAACTTACAGCTTGCGTCTGCTGGATTAAAGTGCGGTGCTTGTTTCGAGTACTTATCAGTTGGGCCTCTAGTAAATTTTGTTTGTGCTTGAAAACGTCGAGAGCGATAACAGCTTTCCAAAACGCATAAATTGCATGTTACCTATATTCTTAAAAATCTTATGTATGGCTTAAGTAAATGTATTTTACTTCGTCAATTTTAATGTTCCACCTCAGCTAGACACTATCACATGAAACAACACGACATGAAGAATATAAGCGTTTAGCTCAAATAAGTTAGTACAGTCGCGAACCGGGATTGGTGAGCCACTTGTCATTGTCCGTAATTTAGCCGTGTAATTCATGACCGATGTTACCCGATGACGTGACAGTCCTGATTTGCATTACAGGTCCAAGTTGCCAACATTGGTAAGTGGCTCAACGATTTCCGTTTGCGATGGTACACGCGTGATTTTGCACTCATACCATATCAGAAAAACAAAGCGGCGACTATCACCTAGGAAAGCTAAATTGCCGGTTATATTTGAATTCATATATAATTATTTTTAATAATTCATGGAAATTACCGTGTAACTTCCGTAAAATATTAATATAGGCGACGGTTAAGTTGGAGTGTCACGGAGCCAGTTCCGGCCTGAAACTTTGTCAGCCGTACTCAAGTTTCGCTGCTTCTGAAAGCGGTATTGCTTATAATAGTTCCTATCCTATTCAACTCATGACCTCTCTTCGTGATCTGGTCTATGGCTACTAATACCTATATTTCCACCCTGTTCATAGATACTTACTTTTGGTCTCTAATGATTGTTATGGGCACAAATAAAGAGGTAATCTGGAGGTTGTCTGGAAGAGATCACTAATGAGCAATAAGACCGTCCATTGTATGCCGTTACATAGCGTTCCTATGTTATTGGTTTGGTCAATAAAAAAGCATATTTGATATATATTTTTAAGTTTATAAGAAAGAAAAAACGTCGAAAGGGCGAGTAATCTTCGAATGAAAACTCATTAAGGGGCTAGCTCACAATTATCTGTAACTCTCCGTTTTCTCATGTTTTTCATCGTTTATCGTATTAAAAACAACGAGGTTTACCTAAATAGTATACCATATTTACTTCAAAACTCACTGTTTTCGTGATATACGGCATCAAACTTTGGCAATTTTAGGCCTAAATACCAGTTTTTGGACGTAACTTTTGTGAAGATGAGTTAAAAATAAAATTCTCTCTTGCGTCGTTAGAGACGTCAATAAGAAACAGTTACATGTACATTTCATATATGTATTTTTATACAACGCCGGTAGCCAACAAGCGTACGGGCCACCTGATGGTAAGCTGCCACCGCAGCCTATAGACGCCCGTAAGTCCAAAGGAGTCACGTACGCGTTGCCGACCCGATGCGATGCGATGGTTGAGTTGTGATGTAAGTACATAAACAACACACTAATATCGAAAAAAGGGTTTTTTAGGACCATGGTTCAATAAATCATAAAAAAATAAGTAAGTTTTTTTCAAAATTGGACTCTCTGAAATGTAGATAAAGGATAGGCCAATAACCGTTTCTGCCATAAATATATATATATATAGTTTTGACAGAGCAATATCAACTCAAAACTCGTCAAAATCGATGAACAGCGCGTGGAGCCCCTTAAATTAAAATATAGATGTACCAGTTTCTAGGACTGGATAGGATACTTCGAGAAACATGTGAGCGGCGCCAAATGGATCGATAGTTTAAAATAAATGTACTGAATTACGAGTATACACACAACCGACTTGTGGTTTAACGTAGAGACTTATAATGCATTACGTTTATTTATTTATATTTTAAATCTGTGACAAATGTCCTATGAAAGGGCTTGAGTTTTTTTATCATCAAAAAACTTTTCTATACTAAGTTTGTAATTTTATCACCTTTGTATGTATTCTTGTTTTATAAATTCCTACGTCATTATGTTGAAGGTAACTTCTTTCAGATAAAGGAAAAAAATGAAATCGGTTCACGTGATAAAGAGTTATCCTTAACCACCATACATACCAAGTTATTCAGTCGCTCAAATTGGTAACAAAATTCGCCGGTAGATGGCGCTATACCCCCGGCGTTCAATTTCTACACCATGTTGTTGAAATTTTCCTAAATGAATAGGGTATCGTACACCTGTGTACGGAACCCTCGGTGCGCGAGTCGGACTCGCACTTGACCGGTATTTTATTGATCATGGAGTTTCCTCCACTTACCTCTGTTGGTTGGCTTCTGATAGGGATAATGCGAATATATTCTATTTATGCATACTAGTCTAGTACCCACCCACTACCAGTGATGGAATAAAATTACTTCCATTTATCCGTACTATAAAGTCTTTACAGGTAAGAAATTGGTTCCACGTTTCTCGTAGAACACAAATCTAGAATGTTTATGGAGGACATATTGAATATGTTAACACACAGACAAATTCTATCGAGTTTAACATAAACATTAAATAACATATTTTGTCAATTAGCGTCGTTTTGTTAAAAACTTAACATCCCATAAATAACAAATCCGAATATAGTATTCCGTAAAGCGTAGGCCGTAACACTCACCATCACAAATTCTGATGTATTCAAATTTCACACTTTTCAGACGCATAAAACCGGCATTCGCTGTTAACGAGAACTAAACGGAGTTCCTAATGAATATTGACATCATGGCCTTTACTAATATACAATATATACCAACTACAGAAATAATCAACGTAGGTAGCTTCACGTTACAGGAATCCTTAGATAACTACTGTAATTAGTTACGAGTAGAGTAGAACCATTTTTGAATGAATGGACGCCGGGCGTTTTCACTCCCATCTATCTTAAGCGACAAGTATACGGGCGCAATACATAGAAACTCACGTAGTGAAACAATGTCTCCTAGGAGAGAGGCGTTCATTTTTAAATTAATGGTTTACTCTACCAACAGTATAAATTCAAAAATGTGCCTGCCTGTCTTATCACGCTATGTTTGCTCCGATTTAGATGAAAGAACTTAATAACCAAATAAAACACATATTGGTACAGTTTTTAAAACCGATTCAATACATCGCCGATATATACGCCGGCTTAAGAACCACTCACCAATTAAGTAAAAATTTACATACATACCTAGTTTAGGATATTGAGAACTTGACGCTCAATTCTAAACTTAACATAACGTTTGGATTGTATACACCTATCGTAAATACCCAAAATACATATATAAAGTTAATGTAACAATTCCTGTGTAAATACGTCAACGACAGAACAGTCAAAGGCGACGTCGCTGACACGGCCAGCGCCTGCAAGCTGCAGCCCTAATTGACAGTTACACGGTCGGTACGGCAGACACGCTAATACCACTGCTGCGACCTCTTTCATGCGATAGGGTTGCTACCTGGATGAAAATTTAATTATGTAAAACACTGCGCTTTCCGTTTATCCATTGTTTGGGTAATACTAATAGTTACACGTCCTTGTCTATCCGTGCACGTAATAAATTTAGTGCAATGTACTGTTAATAAGAAGTGATGAGTGTTTTACTTGGTACCTATGTGTTTGCTTACCTGGTTGTCTATTAAAAGTAACAAGTATTCTATATATTTCGTGTTAGGCATCATAAATCATATAACTTATTTAAAAAAGTTATAGCGCTGATCATTGTAAAGTAACTACAATCGGAAAGGTATTTACGTAACTTTTTTAACAAGCTTTAGGGCATATCAACTGTCTTTTCACCTTCAGAAATAGTCATCCACAACTCGTTGAGATGGTTCCAATGAGCCCAAACACAGTAGTTTAAGAGTTGATATGGCCAATTTCTGTCTCTATGATCAGATCAGCTCGGTGGTACCTAAATATATGATTGTTACCGAAGTTACATAAGTATTACAAGTTTGGTACAAGTATACCAAGTTTCAGGTCAAACGTATACCGACAGGTAACTGAAAAAAGGATTGCAAATTTTGAGGACCACTTAATTATTTACTTACATAAAACAGAGCAAGTTAATCAAAAGCTTAAGTAATAACGAAAGGAGAAAAATGCGCAACAATATTGTTACTTTATTTCGCTAAATGGATTTTATTACATAATCAGTGTTGATTCCGCTACTGAGAGGGTAATGAGGGTCAATTCGTATCGGAGGCTCCATTCTAATTGAATTAGTTGCTCGTCTGATCTGAGTTACTCGCGACGCTGTTTAACACATGTTTATTGGAACCTGACCCTAATTATTGGTTGACAGAATAGGCACTTTAATGGTTGACAGTTTAGGCACTTTAAGACATGGCCGAGGTATATCGATACCGTGCGGAACTAAGGGCCAGGAGAGAACTCCCTAACCAAGGGGGTTTCGGGACGAAGCCATGAACCCGCTTCTGCCGAGATAGAGGGTAGATACAGTTGTCTACGGCTGGCAGACTAACTGTAGAGGCAATTTTGCCTAACTTCAAGAGTTGGATCGACCACAGACACGGGCAACTTGACTTCCGGCTGGGCTGGCAGCTACTTCGGCCAGAGATTAAATCTAGCCATCCAAAGGGGTAACGCTGCCAGTCTTCTGGGCACCATAAGTCACGAAGGCGACTTGGGGAGCATTTTTTATTTATGAGTAAGTATATTTTTGGCTTATTTATAGGTTAATTTGAAGTTTGTCATTAGATTCTTTTCTTCGTAATAAACTATTATGTAGTTGTTGAATTGTCAAGTGTCTATAAATTTAATTATAAATTCCAGTTTGATTTTCCGCTTTTTATTTCATTAACATTAACCAGCATAACATAATCATTATTACAACAGAAAATTGTATGAGCAGTCTAAGTGTGGCTGCGACTGAGAGCCCACGAGACTACCAAATTAGTGAACCCGTGTAACACTCAAACCCCCGCCCCGCTCGTCTCGCCGCTGCTATTCACATTCTCTCTCAATTCACTTCGGCATTTTCGCCTGTATATCTTGGCTCCGAGGGTATAATCTATACGAGTAATCAGTAACCCGACTTACACTGGTCCGTTTTAGGCGAGTGGTCGGCAATCGTTGTGAATTTCGTCTCCACTCGATTACAAATGCCAAGGAAACGGTGCTGGCGATCAGAGACAAAGGTATATTGTTCTATTAAAGATTGTTAGCACTCTCAAACTTGGCACCGGTGGAGAATTCCTCTTTTTTAAGGGACTCATTGAAAAGAACGAAACGGTTTATAAGCAACGAACTACAAGAGCTTAGTTAATAAAAACTAACTATAATAGAAAACTAGATTGAGCTAATCCTTTCATACCTGAATTTAAATATGTAAACCCAAACCAAAGAATAAGTAATAGTAACAATAACAATAAAAAAGTGTCAACTGCCATACAAGTCATACAACATTTATTGAATTTTTATCGAATATCATAAAATTAAGAGTCAGTTTCAATTTTCTACCTGACAAGCCCTATAAAAAATCTGGTAAAAGCCCCTTTGTAAAAGTGAACGAGACAGCTGTTTGATACCCCGTTTTAATAGGCCTTATTTTTACAGAAGTATAATTTTTCATTTCTTGCTTTATTATTGTGTTCATAATCGATGACTTCATTTGAAATTGCTTTCTTATCCCTAAATTATTGCAAACGTTGCACTGTTTGCATTAGCATGAACAAACTGTAAAACAATTACCTCTGTTAGCTTTGCCAATAACAATAACATTTATCAAATTACTCGGCCGAGCGACTTCGAGGCGATATCGGGGGAGGAACAAAATTGACAATGCAAGCAAAAGGCTTTCAAGGTTCGCGTGTTGCGTCGTGTTTGCATCCGTAATTTGTTTGTTGGCGGCAGCACACGGCAGACTACATTAAATGGATCTCCGCTTTGCACGCTACCAGCCACGCCACTCACGCTGTTCCAAAACTTGTCTTTAACGTCTTTCTTTAAAAAGTTCTGGCCGCGTTTGTAATTCTGTTTGCAAATTATTTCCAGTACTGCTTTCTTCGACGCTTAACTATGCAGACCTGCTATTGAATTACTAAAGACCGCTACGCTTTGTCCGGAAGCTCCAGACGACATTATCGACAGAAAATCTAAAACCGGTGTCAAAGTAAACAGACCACAGCGCGCTCTCAATCGCCTATTCCTCTCGTCACTGCTATTCTGCGCCCGTGAATGAACTGCGCGCAACCGCTGCCGAATAGAAGTAGCTTTATTCAAACTTATGCAAATTGCAATTATACAGTCTCCAACGCAGTCTAATTACTACTTCTCCCAAATTATCTCACTAAAATTGTTACTATTCCAGCTTCCGACTAAAACTGCCTTCTGGAATATCAAACTTTGAAATTGGTGTTACACTTAGCAAATTTAGGAGGATCTGGTTCCATATTCTTTCAATCGCCATTCAATTTTATATTTGCCATTGTTTCATTATAGCAGTCTGGACCTTTTCCAGTTTCCATTAGGGATTTAACTTCGTTCCGAAAGGACAACGCTGATTAATCGTGCATTGACACCACTGTCATATTGAAGTAACCCCGTAGAGATAAAAGGCTTTCATCATTTAATTCATATTGGCGTAGCGATAAGGTCCATAAGTGTTAATCGAATGTCCATGGTGATGGGCTGCAGCGCCTCGCGGTACTTATATGCTGCTGAAAGCATCATTACCGATCAGTTATATGAAAATAGCTCTTAATATGTTTGATTTAAGTACTTTATCAGGTCTTCCTATGTCTTGTAGAGTATAGGCGTTATCTTCTCGACCAGCGTACACGCCACGCCGCGTCGTGCCAATTAAGCCGATGTTGTTCTCTTCGAATAGCAATTTCTGGATGTACCTAGAAATTATACGATCGCTTTTATAATGAGGTGTACCTACAGTCGCCATCACATATATCGGAGAAAACAATATACATATATCTAAACAAGAATCTATTATTGAGGCGTTACAATGCACGTTCAGATAAATGTTGGCACCCTGACGAGTACAGGTATATTGATGGCGACTGTACCTACCCTTTTCATTATTAGTCGTTATACGCATAATATTGAACTGCTCATATCTCAGTCACCGAATTAAGAACATGGCATGTACTGTCGGCTGCAACTTTGGGACTTTTTCGCTTTCACCCGTTGGAAATTTAGTATGACAGTTTAGACGCGACATTAAAGCAACACGATACAAAGGTGTTAAACCCCTTGCGAGGCCAACCGTACATAGGGTAACCAACTACTATGTATGTTAGACTGTAAAATTTATTAACGGTCTTATATACTCTACGCAAACCCTATGTAATAACTACTTACCTCCTGTCTGCTCTACGAAGCTACGAACAACTTAGCTCTAAGTGCAATTCGCTCATGGTTACACAATTTTATGAATAAAAGCAGTTTCATTATCAAGCATATTATAATAAAATTCTCTTACAACTCTAGCATTCATAAATTAACTGTGTTCGTAACCTACCATAGGAATTACTTTTTCAAAGGTGTGATGTGAACTGAGAGCCTCATAGGTGTTAGCTTTCAAACGGAGCGACTATACTGCCGTCTCAAGGAGAAAAACCATAAGTGACAAAAAGTAAGTTTCGAGATAAAGCCAAAAAACTTTAGATTTCTTGTAAATTATGCACTTGTGGTTGTCTAAATCGTGATCTACAAAAGATATAGTACTATATCTCCTAGAGAGAAAGATCACATTTTTTTTCCTGATTACAAGGCTGGTAATAAGTCCATTTTGCAAAAAATGTCACTTATGGTTTTTCTTCTTGAGACGGCAGTATACCACACCGAAATAACTGTAACGCTAATATTTCTTCCATTTCTGATACGAAATACAAGATTTTATATTTTAATTAGAGGGGTGTTCATATGTCTCTACCTTATGAAGTACATACTTGCAAACATGCACATTACTCCTGTGAAGTGCTCATGAGTGCACAAAAATGATATAAAGGCGGGTATCGATAAGTTTATACAATATAACTGTGAATCCCTGTTCGTGAGATGAAACATTTATATGACAAAACCAATTCAATTCAATTTATTTTCATTTAACAATATACATTATATTATTATTAGGTATTTTATTATTTGTAACAATATACATGTTATTTTTCGTCCTTGTATGTTAAGAAATTAATTACTGCATCATCATTAAACACCCAGTAAACGCGCGTATTTTTGCGTTTGGAGTGGTAGTTTTGTCGATAGTTTATGCATATGTAATTATAACCATTATGAAGATAATACAAGTTTGATATGCAAATAACTGGTTATGAAAATCACATTTTCAGTTTAATAATGTTTTGCCCTAATTAACATGAACCGAAATGTGTTATTAATAATTTAGATATATAGTTACTAATGCATATTGAAATGATAACGTCCAATGTAAGTAATATTTATATTACTGGGAAATATGGCTATTATTGTGTACAACCAGTGTTGATGTGACATAACAATGAAGCGCTGTGGACGTGCTGTAAACAAAATTTCTGTGTATTATAAACATGTTTTACACGGTTAACGACCGCAGGCCTTGTTATAAACTCGTAACCATAACAAATTTCATTAATCATTTTTAACGTCCAGCTATGAACTTATAAATTGAAGTTACTTAAATCGGGTTAGCATGAATAAAACTCAAGTTTCAAAATCACTTTAATAAATTACCCAAGTTTCATTGGCAGGTGTAGCTGTTTAGAATGATACAGTAAAATAGTAGTAGTCTTTATTATCTTTTATTCATTCACATAAAAACTTGTACGTTGAATCACTATTTCACAGACATGCGTACATTTTAATTTTATATTGAGACCATCCTATCATATGAGACTGGTTTTAAATTAGATACCTCCCTCCAATATTTAAAGTCGCGCACCTTTTGCATTTTGTAGTAAAACAGATTTCCTTTCTCCATGCAACTCGGTGACGCAAACTGCATGATGCTTTAGCAAAAAGCTGAGCATTCACATGTCACGATCGGAATAAAATATAGGCGTGTGGCGCAAAGTTTTATTCTCACCCTAAATATCCCATTGTGGTTGGAGTAGAAACGGGACATAAATTCAAGGAGGCAACTCGCACCGATTACTCAGGCGCCGCTGCAGGCTTCGCCGTGTCGCGGCCGTCGCGCGCGCTGCATACCCCCTCCACAACTTTTATCATTTACAAAAAGTTACACCCGAGCACTTAGAGCACATTACGGCGATTGAGATAAATCGCCTGTTTCTGATGAAACAAAAAGTCATCAAAGTTATTTATGGGCTTCAAAAAGACACGCATGTGTGTTTTTCGTGATTGTGTATGAATAGATTCTTTCATACGATTTATTCTTTTGTTAATGATTTCTTTGAACGGTTATGATCGTGCGCCGGTCGTAAACCATGCTCATGCGCAGGCTGCGTTTTGTTAAAAGACGATAATTAATTTTGAGTCGGTTACGCATTATGCACATAATATATATGTATTCAGTCAAATATGACCTACTTTCAGAGAATGAGAAATGAAGATTTTTTAGAACAGCAACACTGTCTTTTTGCCAGTTTTGCAAATGGCTGAACTTAGTGGCGTTTGCGCCAAAATGATTTCTTTATTTTTTTCAATTCAGCGTCACCGCCGTGTTAAAGTTTTAAGCGTAAATACAATTGTCACATTATTTCTAATAACAAAGTATGTGGCTGGTTCATTGTAGATTAAATTAATTACTTAATGTTTGCGAGAAATAGCTATTTTTTGAGATATATCGAATACGTTATCTCATGAGCATGGGATGAAAAAACTGTCACCACCATGGATTTTTGATTTTGAGTACATGGTTATATATGTTATCAGTTTATTTGTTAATTACAATTTAGATATATATTTATGCAACCAACTTTAAAAGGCATAAACTAGCCTGTATAAAGTATTTAAATAGCCTAAATTTTCGTATGTAAGTGATTGTATTATTGTACTTACATTGTAATAGTTGCTTATGTCAAATAAAGACATATTACAAAACAAAACAAAACATTTCTTTTAAACAATTTAGAGGCTGGGTAATTATTTTTAATTACTGTATTATTTGACATGCATTTTCTAGAAATAGGTTTTTACTCAGTTCTCATTTTTAAATAAATTAAGTCCTTAAATTAAATTACATATCTAATCCAGAATATGAAAAAGAGATATGCGCCAAAATTAAAGTAGATCCCGTCAAGAACAAAGACGCGAAAGAATTGAGTCAAAACAGTAAGAAAATATATTTAAAAAAAAGAATTAAATGTCACGACTGAGGTAAAACATGTCACAGCCGTGTTTATATAGGTACTAATTATGATATCAAGGCAAGAATATTAAAAAGAGATACCGATAGATATATTATCGTGTACGAAGAAAAAAAAAAAAAACAAAATGTCACGACCGAGGCACTATACGTCACAGTCGTGCTTTAATCCAGTAACTTTATATATTCAGACCTTAAATAAAATCCGGTAGTTCTGATTTTTTCAGACTTATTTATGATGTTGGCCCAATGAACAATCCAAGCTTTGACCTCGAACGCTGAACGCAACTTTGTTAAAAATTGAAAAATCGGACTACTCAGTTGCTGATAGTACCTTATCAGTACGTACTCGAGGTCACAAACTTGGTTTATTCATTGGACCAACATCATAAACAAGTCTGAAAAAAATCAGATCTACCGGATTTGATGCACACTACTCCATACTTTCAGGCTACAAGATTACTGAATTACTTATGTACCCAAGTTTTTTTTATATATTTCTGAAGGTATTGAGCTTGTCTATGTGCACTAAAAATATGATTTTGATATGTATTGTTAATACCCATTTAAATATGCAGTAGAAATAAATTGATAATTATATTTCAGAAAATTGTCCAAAAGTTAAGAATCATCAGGTAACTTAGACGATTAGATTTCATGTTGATCTCTCTGACTAAATTATTAATTTACGCGATTGCTCTTGGAGAACCGAGACTTAATACATACAACCATTTCATCCCTCACTTGGCAGCGGCTGCCGGTACGAACACTACGAACAGGGTTGCTTGCGTAGGTGCCTAAATTATCGCTGCCTTGATTCAGATGTTTTATCATTGTCTGGCAAACTCCATACGAGTTTATTCGTCTCAAGCACAACAATAGTTTTTTAGCTTCATTCACGGACTAAATACTCTATTGTGACGCAATCCGGGACGGTAAATCTCTAGAGTTAAATACGGCAATTATTCAGGGAAGGCAAGGTTTCATTGTGCGCGGTGCCGGCGCGGCCGTCCGTTCCATAGAATGCTCACTAAATTTGGATTTTCATGCCTTGTCATCCAACTGGGAGTGTTTTAATATGGTTATTATATTTTATAACCACGTTTTGACATCACATGCAATGTGCATTCTATTATTTATGCCATCTGGAGTATGAATATGTCTTCACCACGAAGCATAATAGCGGTAAAAAGTTATTCTGAACAATTGATTAGAGGATAAAGTTTCGACCATTGAATTTGATACTTTACTAGTATTACCAATAAACTTAGAAACCTGAAACTTTTGGTTTGAATTCGCTTATATTAAAAATTAAATGGCTGATAATAGATAGAATAGATATTCTCTAGGAGATGTTTATCGCATTAATATAATACAGCATTAAGATCACAATGGCGCGGCTCAAGAGATACCCAATATAAGGAGCTTGGAACCCCACGTGCTTTGTTGTGAAAATAACTTTATACTCCAGAGGGCGGGAATAGTAAGGCAAGCACAGCTTTCAATAAAGCCAATGGCCCTTCTAAGAGATATACTTGTGTCGCTCGTATCCTTTGTGCTGATGTAATGATATTCGACCGCTTAGCCTGCAAAACAAACTAGTATTATTTTTAAATTAAATTTTATTTTTATGGGTTTGGGGATGCAATTTATCTATGTATGTATGATATTCTATTTCTATGCGGTTGGAATGTGAATTAACTGATTCGCGAAATGATTTTAAAGATCTTTGGATCAGTCTAATAGTTGTAAAGTAGCACTTGAAAGTACCTAGGAACAGTCAACTTAAGATGAAAACTAAAACATTAGAGGCGAAATATAAATTCTGAACGCGAAGGTTTTACGCTAAAGCTGGGAAGCCTTGTGACTCAGCTACCCAGCTTTAACTTGAAATATGTGGCCACGAAGGTCACAAAGAATCAAAAACCCGCAAACGGCTGAGCGGAGTTCGCAATATGTACCAAAAGGGAACCCAGCACAACCCCGATACTATCAACATCAGCCTCATGCCATCAGACAAACGCTGCATCGCAATTACAAATAAGTTATTTACAGCACGCCCATTGGTAGATATTTTAAGCTTATCGCCATCTTTAATCTATTGATTCACTCTGCTTTATGCATTTGCTTCTAGAGTGTCTTGTTTTATCCAATTGATATCCGTATTTGGACGCGAAAGCGGTCTGTTTTGCACTTGCACCTAGAGATTTATATTCTCTTTGATCTGCTTTTAGCAATCAAATTTCATTAGGGTGGGATAATCCTGTCTCAGAAGGTTGTGATAATGGGTAATTGAATGATGAATTTAACCGGCGTGTCGACATCGCCGCAGTTTGCGTGACTTTACATGCAGGTGCAAGCATACTTAATCCAATCCGTATGAATGTTTGTAAATGCCTTTGACCATCGTATTTTTTTCCAACATCATCTTATACTTTACAACTGGATTTTATCAACAGTTAGGCGATACGAGAAAGTGAAACGAGATTCTGACAGGTACATTCGGAACAATAAATCATTGCAAGCTTTGTTGTTTACGGCCGTATATGTGTGTACGTGATCGAAGGCGCAGCGGTAATGGTCGAAAATCGAAGCATGGTTGGTATGAAAAGATCGAATTTATTACTTAATAAGTCATGAGGGTTAAGTAATAATCGTCAACAATGGGCAATAAAGAGTTTATAGGCAGTAAAGTTCGATCCTCTCGCACGTAGAGGCTCGGAAGTCGTCTCGTTCTACACTACTGCTCATGAAAACAAAACTTATTTTGTTTATACGGTTTTAAATTATAATATTAAATGGTTTTATAGCTTAAAAATGAAGATTTTTAGGAATAAGGAGTAGTCGTAGGTTGACAGTAAGTACATGGAACGATTCTATTTCGTACATTTTATTGTTACATTTACGTATCTTCAATATGTTCTCAATATGTATTGAAGAGCTATGAAATAAATAAAAATAAGGAACGCAAGAAAAGTTTTTTTATATGTAAGTATAGAAATTCAAGAGTAAAGTCATTATTGTGATTGTAAATCAAACTTTGGGTCTTTCAAATATGTACCTAGACTATTATTTTTCTAAATACGGCATTTCAAAAGAGCAGGATGATTCCAGTTTGAAGTAAACCATAGAAACCTGAAGTCCTAATATGATTACTTATTACCCATTCAACGGTTGTCTAGAAGAGATCGCTCTTTAGTGATAAGACCGCCTGTTTTTTACATACATTTTATTATTATAATAAACTAAGTAAATAGTTTTAAACGAAATGGAACAAAACTAAATAAGATTAGTCACACACACATGTTTGGTCTGTTGTAGCCATAATTTATATTCTTAAAGAGTGTTTATATTGTATTATTCTAAAACTTTGTATAGAAAACCACTTGCAAGTTTTTTAGTTATAATCACTAAATTGAAAGTAAATTACACTTCATTACAAAAAAAATGTTAAACCGTTCGCCTTCTGAAGAAACACACTAGGAGTAATTTAAAACCTGTTTGTAGACCATTTGGTTAACAAGAAGATTACTTACAGCTATCAACTGTTGCTCAAAATTATTAGAAACTCGCCTTGTAGCGTACCGTCTCAAATTAACGTAAATAATTTACTGTCAAGAAAATTTTATAACATTAGCGATATATCGATATTCAATATCTCTTAAATGATGTATATGGCTTCTACCTTTCGACGTTCATTTAAAAATCTCTCTTTTACCTTTTGATGAAAAGGTTTCAGATAGGTAATTGATATTAATTTACTGTGGTTATCTTTGATCATTAAGGAATAAAAATGGTAGGTATGAATAAGTTATGTAAAATAGCAACCGGGCGATTTGTTTTACTAACTAACATCAAAATAGTGTTTGATGCAAATTGATAAACAAGCAACTCAAATAACGGAACTCAGGGGAAACCATAAATTTAAAGCACACAATCGAGGGTTGAGTTACAAGGAAGATTATCTTGCCGGCTGTCGGCGAATGTTTAAAATAAACACAAGCCGTGGTCTCCTATGATAACACCGGTGTTTTGATAGTTCGTCTGCTGGACGCTAAAGCAAAGTTAACATACTTTATCCTTGTCTGATACGTCATTAATAGTATCTCGTTCCTTTTCTCTCTCGTGCAATAATGTGTCTCTTCTTGTTGGGCTTACATTACATCCTCGGTAACCGTGCTGTGCCAACATCCTGTTATGTAAGAGTAGAACGAAGGGGACCTCCTTCAGAAAATATAAGAACTGACTAATTTATCAACCAGACACCGTAGTCTATGCAGACTTGCGTCTCCAGAACAACCATTTACCTAAGCGCACTGACGCATGACAGTATTCTTTATTTCATAATTATCGATAGTGCCTGAAACACGTATACATGGAAAATTATATAGTTCCTGTACAATCCCAATTACGAGTAACAGCTCTTGAAAAGCTAGGTAGGTACCTACGTATTAGTCACAAGTACGAAAACCTCATTTGACTGACCGCGGCACCGTCGGCACAGTTAAACAGTGTAGATATTATCACAAGCTCACAACAGCTTAATGTTTGTCATGCCAACAGAAAATGACACTTTCCCACTCGTCTCTGTTATGATTGCCGCCGCCGTCTGTTTGACCGGGGACAAGGCGGGCGTTGGAATGTACGCTGTCATAGCCGGTTTAAATCCTTCCAATGATTAGCCGAAATCCAGTCACGAACACACAGTTATTGACAGAGATCGGGCCGAAATTGAATACGGTTCGTTTGGTCTATTAATGCATGCGATATTCATCGTTTTGTGATCTTGCGCCAGTTGATGATAAGACTTAACAGATAAATCTTTAGAGTTCATCGTTGAGTGCAATGATCTTACAAACACCTTTGAAATTAGATTGGAACTTGTTTGATTATAAATTTCATTTACGACCTTTCAAATTCAAAAAGGTACCATACCATAACTTAACAAATTGATAAGGCAACGGGATAATTTGTTTTGAATGCATAAGAGGATTACTGGTCAGCAATACGTACTAGTATTATTTTTCGGCTATATTTCATCCCGTGTCCCTCATAGTGCCTCTTTTATCAGAAAAGTGGTTTACAAACTGTATTCGAATCTATCAGATGGGTTTGGAATTATTTAATATATCGACTGAACATAAATAGTGTAGCGTAAACTACGCGATTACTGAAATTTAGATCTTTAAGTATAAAAACCAAATGCCCTTCAAAGCCGAGTGTGATCCCCTGTAAATTAATTATACTATATAGCGATAGTCGGAGTTGGCTATTGTAAACGTGAATTATAATAGGAAAACGATAATTTCGGCAAACGATGGACACAGTTTAGTTGTGTCAAAGTTAAATTGACGATTTTCTCTAAGGAATTTCTAGCACTAAGAGTAATTTTATTTGTTAACTGCAAAGAAACAAAGTACGCCGTAGTTATTTTTGATACCAGACGTCGCAACGCGAATAAGCTATCGGTATTTCGTTTTATGAACTTGCACTTATCCAATAATAATAAGACACAAGTTTCCTCAGCATTTTGTGCATTAATTCATTTTGTAAGTGACGTAAATATTCGCTTACCTGCTTGTTTGTTGTAAGGAGAAAAGGGGCCGGCGGCGGGCACAGAATCTTTTTTTACATTAAATTTTATGTGTGGGAATTTTAATATGGCTCCGGAGCGGCACGTTCTGCTCACAGATGGGTCGCAGTTGGTTTAGATACTTTGCAAAACACGTGTCGCTTATGATCATAAACTTTAACAACACACCAAAGAATATTCTTAGAAACCACGCCTCAAAAAACCTCGTCAGCTCTGTATCAGTTAGACATTGTTTTACCGAGGCAACAGCTTGTATCTTACATTAAGTTACTTGCAGATGATTGATGAAAGTAACATTACGGCCAAGTATGTTTATCGCAGTAATCGATAGTTTCTCCGCTATCAATTTTATCAAGGGATAGCGTCGGCTCACACACGCTGTTTCACGGCGGGGCGGTAAGAAAGCGCAGCGTCATCCATCTCATATTTCTCGAGCTTCAACTTCAACGGGGTCTACTCAAGACGTTCAAAATAAACACGAGTTCTACGAAATCTGTCAGCAGCGGTAGCTATTGGCCCCATCACAGGGATCATAAAATCCAGTTTGATTTATAGTAGCATTGGAAGCATCTGGTTTTTTTTCTTCATCCACACCTTTCACATGATGGAGTGCAGAGTTCACTAATAACAGTCTTAGTTACATTTTATTACACATAGCATTTAATTAATGAATGAATCGTTTTAATTTCCGTTCATAATCGACTAATAAGAAGTAATGTTTAAAGCAGCTGGAATTCCCGCAAGAAATCCGTCGGGCGGCGCTCAGCGGGACGCCTCGACAATGGCAACCAAATTAAAAGGAACCGTAAACGTTTGGACTTGAGCCTCGCTAAAATTTATTGCTCCAAGCTTTTTTCTCTTGTTTTGCTTGCTAATGAGATTCGAATGTTGCAGCTGTATTATTTGAGATTGCTGGCGTTGATTAAAAAATCTGAACAACTTACCTCTCACAATTTTGTCCCGAATAAGTTTCGACGGGACCCCAAAGTTTTGGGAATACTTTTTTATCCAATTTCGTTCGACAGAGCAAGCTGATTACAACCGTTTCGAAATTTCTGGAAACCGGGCAAGCTACCCTAAATCCAATAGCTTTCTTTCGATACACATATTGAAATTCGCAAGTGAATTGTGGAGCATCTTATTGCAAGCGATACGACGAAGCGGGCTTGGATTCCTGATTTGATATCTGGTGCGGTGCAATAAGGCTGCTATTGATTCGAGGATGGCGAAGCTACGCGGGTGGTCCTAGACAATGTTGTCGAAGCGAAGCGGGAATGCAAATTTCACCAGTGTTTCTGGTCAGGTGTTGTTGAACTCTCTAGTAATTAGCTGGAGGACTTGCAGGATGTAAACCATTTAAATTGACTATGAAACGACTTTGTGTACCTATAATCAATCATTTTTGTTTAACGATTGGAGCGTGACTACATATAATTAATTTATTTGAAACATTATTTAGCATATAATATAATATAGCACTCGAACATCATTAATAGTAGAAAGTTTAACAGAATTATTTGCAAATGAAAAAGATAATAAAATTATTCGACATTTGTATCAAAAGGTACAAGATGGTCTAAGTACTCTAAGTGATCCGAATAAAGCAAAAAATGCTAGAGCCGGTGATGCAACACGAACCGAGTGCGGCAAACCAGATCCGTAGAATAAAGAGCCGCTTTGAAACTCTGACGAACGGAGCTAAGTAGGGACAAAGGGACAATGGTGAAAGAGCATAAGTACCGGAGCGTGGCGATCTAGTGCCAGTTTCCGGCAACGTGGGAATGCCTTTTTATTGCTATCGATAATTTCTCCAATTATTGTTATTGGATATTAGGGTCTTCGCGCGATTATCTGCCAATAAATAGTACACGGCATAATTGCGACATTAGTAATAATCGTAACTCCGCGTTTCTTGCTTTAATTCAAAATCAATAAATTAGTTAATCACCATTAAAAGTTGCTAACAAATAAATAAACGATGGAAATATGTTACAGTATATGATACAAATATTTGTACACAAAAAAATAAACGATGAAAATATGTTACAGTATATGATACAAATATTTGTACACAAAAAAATAAAAAGTAAGTTTTTATATCAAGGTTCTTAGTTCAGTACCTACTAGACGACTGAAGAACCTGGGCGCGTAAAATCAACTCTGACACCCAACACACTTTCCTAACAATAGTTCATCAAATGGTATCGTGAACCGACACATCATTTCACGGCCCATCGGCTGTTGGTCTATTTAGCACTTCTATTTCCTTCAGACATCGACTAACACCCGATCTCCAATTACGCATTTCATTTTGTTACGGCGTATTAGTTTCCCTCAGTTACTTATTTTGAGTTACAGTAATTACATCTTTAGACAGATGCTGAGCTCTTTGTTTTTTCTTAGTTTTACTAGAAACTAATTTAAAAATCGTTCACTTTTTGATTGTTTTACTCCGTTTGTCCAACCGAAGGCAAACACTGCTTGGTCAAATAGTTCCCCGGCCGAGTTTATCGCATGTTTTCCCCTTTTTCTACATCATTGGCTGCAGCTATTAGATAAGCGTACCTATCAGACAGAACTAACAAGTAAGGGAGACTCTTGCCAAATACCTACCCGCCGTTGGAAGCGCATTTCAGTCAGGGAAAGGGAACCAATGATTTATTGGTAAAAGTTGCGCCATTTCTCATCTTACCATTCGTTACTCCAATAAAAAGAACGTCTCCCGATAATTTATATGAATAAGTATGAAACGATTTTTTATTACGGTTGTCTATTTTAAAGTGCACTCTGTCAAATGGTTGTTAAGATTAGAGTAGGTTCAGAAAATAAATAATAACTTTTGATTTACGATATCCTTCCAAAAGCAATTTAACTTTTTGAGAGCATTAAAAGGTTTTTTCTTTATTATGACAACTGCTAGGTAAAGCTTTATGGGGTGCATTTCTAAATGTTACCTCGCTACGACTAAAAAATATTAAGTATTATTAATTCTTGAGGTGTGCCTATTAATAACAATCACTGATAGGATCGTCATTGATTATTATTGACAGTTGATCAGATCACAGAGAAGCTTTGTAAATGATATTGGTCACGCTCACGCTGTCGTGGCTTTGTTTATGGAATTTAGCCAAAGATTTAAAAAAAAAATCAAACCAGAATAAACATAGGCGTCAAATATAATTGTGTCTTAAACAGAAATTAATCAACTGTATTTAATACAAAGTAACAAATTTAACTTTATTTTTTTTTTCAAAATAAAGTAAAAATTGGTCCTAAAAAGGCAGCTCCTTCAAACAAGTTTAGGTTAAGTACTTACTTACCTATAATTTTATTTATTATATATTTGTGCGCAGAACAACCTGTTGGAATTCCATAATTGGTACAAATGAATTCGGTTATGAATAAATTTTGTTCAAGACAAAGAAATACAAAACAGACACATTACCTTTTGAATTTGTAGTTATTAACAGTCTTATTAGTTGTTACTTCCACAGAGAAGACCAAAGTTTGAACTTTCTGACTTGGCACATCAAATTGTTGGCAGAACGTAATTAACTTGTCAGCACACCAAAATTACGCAATCGCGGCACGTAATCACGATACTTTATGTCACTTCATAACTTTATCACTGGGGCGGAGTTAAAAACTTAACGTACACAATCACAAAAGTGTCAATTGAAGCACTTAACAAACTTATTTGCGGTTAGACTTGATCGTAAGATCAGGTTCCAGCTGAAAAAGCTCTTACAAGTCGTAGTTTAACACAACACGGTTGTTATTGGTCGCATAACGACGCGACGAGGCAAACCGGTTACCGGTTACGATTGCGCGGAGCGAGTGGCGGGGAGCGAGGCGGCGTTCGGTCGCCGTGGCCGCGCGGGGCTCTCTGTCTGTAGACGAGAAGCCGTGGCGGGCGAGGGGGCCGCCGAGAGACGAAAATGGCTTCACAAGTTAATTTTTTTCTCTTTCCTCCTTTAATATTCCGCATATGCCGTGCGCCGCGGCCGGTGCACGCGCATGCGTGCAACCCCTGATGTAGGGGTTGTAGTGTAACGCGATGCACTTTACATAACTTATTGGGCTAAATCGAAGCCACTATTTAATAAATGCCCGTCCCGTGTCGGCTTTGTGTGAGGCTTCCTCGGTGCTTTGCAGCATAAACCCGCGGCGAGACTTTAAGCTATGCCTAAAACGTCGGATCCATTAATGAAATATACATAACATCGTAATCAACTTGAAAACAGAGAATTGATTGAATTATCTTTTGTACGTCCTATGTGGATAGGGATAAGGGGGTTCGGCACTGTCAAACTTAACTATCAAAAACCAAAAAAGACAAATTTTATTGCTTATAAAATAACGATATCAAACATACTCAATTAGGGAATATATCATTTTCAAATGTCGCTACCTTTTGGCGTCGTAAAGGTTTTATGACCAAGTTTAATTTGGGAAGGACTTTCAAATTAGCGTCCATGGTCTGGGAAGATGGATTCTACTGGGTTTATGGTCCGAAGTAAACATCAAGGTGTGAATTGTCATCATTAAACATAAACTTGATATAATGTAAAATTCTTGATATTATGGGAATTGGGGACCATTAATCTTATTAACCAATTTACCTGAACTAAAATATGAAGCTACGAGTACTAATACACAAAGATTTTGTACAATTAATTTAAAAGTATACTAAGTCTCTTAATAATTCATCTCTGGTTAGCTACTTCATAAAACCTTTTATACTCGTTTTCACAATACAATATTGCCCAGTACCTACCTCGTGGCGAAAATATTTTATCTTTCGTTATTTCTTCCTTGAGAATCCAAATAAATAAAGTCAATAAAAATCCTTGAAATTGAGACGCTACAAATTCATAGACTTCAGAAACCCTTGCTGTTAAATTACAAATGCACATCAAGCTTATGGGCGCGACTTTGTTCGAGTACAAATCGTCAATCCTTCCTCATTATCTTAAAGATGATTTCAAGGATAAAAATTGTCCATTGTCATTCTTAGGGTCTCAAAGTATTTCCATGAAAAAATTCTACTAATTCAGTTTAACACTTTCACTGCCAAACTTTTCGTAGCGCTACGCAATTTCCTCTACATACGGGGAAACGCATGGTATCAACTACGCGTCAACGAGAAGAGCGCCCGCTAGGCGGAGTGCTGGCAGTGAATGTGTTTTAAGCGGTTTATCTATGAAAAGGTAACAGACAAATACATTTCCCGTTTAAATTGCTTGTATGGATGGATGTTGCTTAAGCATGCATATTTATAGTAATGGTTATTAGGTACTAAAAACTTTTGTTATAATAAACTATAAATTTTCATTCTTGGTTGCAATTATACACAAACAATTAAGCTTAATGAAACAATAAACGAGATGCCAGAGATAATAATAAGCTATGCAAACTTTGCACGCAGCTGCATACAAATAGCCTTGTATTTGTTAAAGCTTCGGATAACTGTGAAAGTTTTCGTTTTGTGAAATCGTTATCATGACTTTTCTTTAGTGGGTAATCTGGAAAATGTTCCTTCAAAACGTATTATGATAACAAAGAAAAAAAGTAGGTACCTATGTAGGTAAAGCCGATATTATAAAATGTATTCCTTTCTCCTAGAAGAGATTGTTTCAATTTATAAGTTTCTGTCGTGTATTGCTTGTATAATTATGCTCACGTCAGATATGTAAACGGAACACACTGTGGAGGGGCGTTTATTCTAAGATTGGCTTTTCTCTCAACATATTTTGACGTCGTACAGCCGCAAAAGTATCTGAAAGGACGAGGCAATAAGAGCTTGTTTAAATCATTGAGTTCTATGCCCTCATAGACTAACTGACGGCACTAAAAGCCGCTTTTCAAACAAATACTAGAATTTAAAACAGATTTGTACAACTCTCTTTTAAACTCTATCATTTGATATTTAGGTACTTACTTAACTTATTTTATAAATGTTTTAAAAGAATATAATTGAGTTTATTCCAAACCATTGCCTTGGCCCTTACAAATATGACGTTTAACATAAGTTTAATGTTAGTCCTTATTTTAGTTTAATGGAATCGGGTTTTATGTATAATGTGAACATTTCTTATGTGTAGGTACCTACGTACTTTTTTATCCCTTATTGTCATTGTGACAAGAGCGAAAAAGGTACGTGTTTCAATTCTTGACGTATTATTATATTACTTATTCACAAAATCTCGTCATATTGCGTTCTCTCAAGCAATATTAAAAACGATGCCACTTTCCAAAAGCTTTTAATTCTTGAATAAAAAATGATTTGGCGAATGCCAACAATCTTAATAATTTATTACAGGCCTCCCATTAGCACGGCTATTACATTATTTTCGGAAGCTAAGAGGCTGAAGAGGTTGATTTCGAAATCAGATCATGGAGCCTTGTAAAATATTTTGACGATTTATTCTAATCTTGTAAACACAAATCTTACTTTTTTAGATTATGCATCTGAAAGGCGTCAATGGAACTCTATTACTAAAGTTCCATCTGATTGTCTAAAAGGAACTGGCCATTTGAATTATAATGAATAGCCTTAATAATAATAGGTATTGTCCTAGTGTGCGACAATATAAATAATTTATATTATAGTATACCCCTTAGTGTCCAGTCCGATCACTGGGCTTTTTTCATGATTACATGCTTAAAACATTACATAAATTGTATATTTTATTGACGACCGCTTTAGCCCAGTTGGTAGTTACCCTGCCTTCGAAGCTGGAGGTCCTGGGTTCGAATCCCGGTCATGGCATTTATTTGTGTGATTGGATGATTTCTATGTATTTAAGTATATATTTATCTATATAAGTATGTATATCGTCGCCTAGTACCCATAGTACAAGCTTTGCTTAGTTTGGGACCAGGTTGATTTGTGTAAGATTGTTCACAAATATTTATTTATTTATATACATTCGAAAAAATAAAAAAAAAATCTAATACGTACTTTGTCAACACAGTAGGAAAATAGTAAATACAAAAACATAATGTTGAAAATAGTAAATACAGAAATTCTATGTTAACTAAAAAAAGGTAGGCTAGGCTATGTAAGGACCAATATTAATAGATGTAAAGACTCAATTGAAATTGTTTAATTGTTACAGGTGTATGTAATGTTTATTGTTATAAAAACTTAAAAAAATATTACAGTTAAGAGGTTGTAACTGTTATGTACTTTTTTGATAATTAAATTTAAAAAAAAAGCAGTATTCTGGTCAAATTTTTTAATTAGTTATAATTTTATTAGATATACTTATAATAAACAGATTTTCAGAATTGAAGCTAAAAGAAAAGAAGGAAGGAACTCTGTATCTGAATCTGAAACACACTGTAGCCTACGTAACTGATAAACTTAGAGTTATCTCTACGTAAGTAGATTTAAGCCAATAAAAAATATTTTTGTCATTATTTACGTTTAAAATATTTTGTTAAATAGCTACTCCATAAAAATAAAAAATTGGAAACCTTGAAAGCGACTACAATTAGACGAATGAAATTGCGGTCTGTATGTTGAACAGAAAACGCTTCATACTCTTAATTGAATTTAAGAAAACCCTACCGCGTAAATTATCGTTTGACAACGACATTTTATTGAATTTTTACATTACACACCATTAAAACTAGTGGCTCCGTGAGCTGTAGACCTCGTGAGTGAGTTTTTTTATAATTTCCAAAATCTGTCATTATAATAAAGATCAATTATGAATATCGAACTTGCTGATTATTATAAATTATGAATAGCGGTTGAAAAATGCGACATGTAGAGGACAACAAACCGAAATTCGGACGCAGAAACTTACAAAATCTTTGAAATAAAAATTGTTTTTGAAAATTTCCAAAAATTGACTAGACAAAAAAAATATAATTACCGGACCTGCTCACAAAATTTCACGAGAATCGTTTACGAAATGCGACCTGTAGAGGAGGATAAACCGTTGAACAAATATTTTTTTTAATTTCCAAAAACTTATTCGACAAAATTAAATCTGTATATTTATTCAACCTGCTCACAAAATTTCATGAGAATCGGTTGAGAATTGCGACCTGTAGACGAGAACAAACGGAAATCCGGAAATCCGGACATACGAAAACATTTTTGTCGAAGCTGAAGCAAAGACCTCCGTTTCACTCGGTCAAAAATGGTGGTTAGTGAAAAAGTTCAAGCTCGGTATTTCAAACTAATATTCCACCGAAGGAATCCCGCATGTATCTGCGAATAAATCCATACACGTAGCTGAGAGTGGCGACTATTGCCAGACAGATGTAAACACGATGTAATGTGATAAGCGTTAATAAATATATTATAAGTAGTTACCTTTTTAAGACACCACATGGTCCAAAGATTTCGTCCATAAAAAGATACATTAACACTTGCTTATGTACTTACGAAGCCCAACCGAATTGGGATTGGTTTTAGGACTTCCATCGTATTCGCCGGATGTACAACAGGCCCGAACTCGGAAATGCAGCACGCATGTTTAAGGCGCATACATTCTTATTACCCTCTTCATTTGGCCAGCCACATGGCCAAAACCCGGTGCGATTTGAATACCGTTCCCACGTGAGCTGTCAGCCGTCGGTCGTCGCTACTAAGCACTTTGCATACTTTCGTCCTTTATCGAGGCTGTTAGCCAGTTTTACTTGTTTCGACTTTTAATCGTCGGGGCTATGAATTTGAAATTTTGTCCGCCTTTGTGGAGAGCCGATCTTTTCGACATCGTACTTATTTTCTTCTTTTTTGAGTGCCAATTACATGTTACCCACTATTTTTAACCAGGGGCCATTTCCGCCTTTTCTACTTAGCAGTGCCTCCCCATGACTGGGTGAATTATTTAGCTCTGTGCATCTGCCATTACTTTACAAGCCATAGTGCATTTAGTGAATTGTTTTAAAACATGGGTTATACAGCGCCTTTTATGCTAAATATCAAGTATTTTGCAAATTTACTAAGTTGATAAGGAATTCATTCTTTGCATGTGTGTTAAAAAATTTTGTAACTCCATTTACATCTATTTAAAAAAAAACAGTTGAAAAGTGAATTGAAAAAGTTATGGATTTAACTTGAAGTTCTGTTAAAAAGCTAAACTACTTGAATCAGAAGTCACACCAATTCACATACATTTAACGGCTTATCAATGGCATTCTTAAAGGGAATAAAAACGATTAGGTATTAGGCAGTAGCACCAATATTTCCATAACAAATAAACGCCACCAATTGATTTCCCATTACATTAAGCAACTGTAAAAGACGGAAGTTGGATAATTGTATTATAGAAGTGCTAAAACATAGTTTTGGTGCATTTGCCGCGTTGCCGTGATGGCCGGCTTGCGTGCAGCGCCGCGATAACAAACCCGAAGCGCACCAACTGTTCCGAGTAGTTCAGAAAATGAAAGTTTTTACAGCTGAAGCTAAATGTTCTAGGAATTTTAATGATATGAGCGACTCGTACGAGATGTAATTTTTCCATAGTAAGTAAATCAGTCAAACGTGCTTGTGATTACGTTATTTTACTTATGTGCCGACTCTAGGTGCCCGCGCGGCTCCGCCCGCCTGAGGCCCATTTATTTACATGCGAGAAGTGCGGGACCTTGCGTGCGATTTTCATTATACTGCAGCGTTTGATCGTACTCGTCGAACCTAAATAATAAAAATCGCTCGCAAGTTCCTGCACCATGTAGCTAAATCCTGTTAAGTCTTTTGACGTAATCTGCTCTCAGTAAGTGGTTTGTCAGTGGTTGGATTTGGGTGGATGGCTAGGCGATCCTTGTAGTTGCCACTGTGTAGCGTTTTGCTTCTTTAAGGACAGTTGGCATCTCCAGGTATTCATGGATTTCATTGTTTCGTGTGAACCACAATTTTTTCAACGTCAAAATATTTTTTTATATGGACGGAAATGCAAATATACCACGTGTGTCGCTGTAGGTTGATTACCTGTTCACTTTTGTATGGCTAGGTACATTTGTTTCAATTTACTGATTTAACAAAGATACTCAAGTTTGCACCATTATTTTTAATAAAAGTAACAATAGGTACAATTTTAGTTTGATGTTAACCGATACTGTACTGTTAGTTAAACGAAACACGTATGAATCAAATAACATTTTGTAAATAGGAACAACTAAAATAGTTTAGTTATTTAAATACTTTTCATTTCTCATACTCTAAAAGTGGGTCATTGTTCATCTAGGTGGCGTGTTGAAAGTGGTACTTTTCTACTCTAGAGTAGAACAAAGATACTCAAGTTTGCACCATTATCTTCTATCTATCTTTTTAAATATATAAAAGAAGAAGTCTTGTTCTACCATCAACGCACAGCCGAAATGACTGGAACTAGAAACTTCAAATTTGTTCCAGAGCTTACTTGTATGACGTATGCAAGGGATAAGACGGGATTTTTGGAAATTCCACCCCTAAGGGGATCAAATAGAGATGCAAAGTTTGTATGGGAAATGTAATTTTTTTAGACTTAAAAACTTGAAATTTCGTATTTAGACTCTCTGTTTAAATATAACAAAACTAAATTCAGCGATTTTCTAAATTCGTCCCCTAAAGGGGTGAAATTTGTAGGTAGTTTGTAGGGGGAGCAAATCTTTTTTGAAGTGAGAGATTTAAAACTTCGTATATAGACTTTCTGTTTAAATAAAACAGAACATATTTCAGCGTTTTTTGAAATTGGTCCTCTAAAGGGGTGAAAAGGGGGTTCCAACTTTGTACGGGGAGCAAATCTTTTTTGAAGTTAGAGATTTGAAATTTTATATATACTCTCTGTTTAAATACGATATAACATACTTTAGGGTTTTTCAAAATTGTTCCCCTAAAGGGGTTAAAATAGGGTTCCAAGTTTGTAAAGGGGTAAATCTTTTTTGAAGTGAGACATTTAAAACTTCGTATATAAAAAGAGAGTCTATTTTTAAATACAACAAAAATTATTTCAGCGTTTTTTGAAATTGCTCATCTAAAGGGGTGAAAAGGGGGTTCCAAGTTTGTACGGGGAGCAAATCTTTTTTGAAGTGAGAAATTTCAAACTTTGTAAATAGACTCTCTGTTTAAATACGATATAACGTAATTCAGCGTTTTATGATATTGCTCCCCTAAAGGGGTGAAAAGGGGGTTCCAAGAAGTTCGTACGGGGAGCAAATCTTTTTTGAAGTGCGAGATTTAAAACTTCGTAAACAGACTCGCTGTTTAAATACAACAAAAAGTGTTTCAGCGTTTTTCTAAATTGTTCCTCTAATGGGGTAAAACGGGGTTCCAAGTTTGTGCGGGGAGCAAATCTTTACTTTTCGTAAAAATTTATATAGGTGTCATCTTCGCGGTTCCTATGGGTGCCGATTACGAAAATGACATCCAAATCCAAGATGGCGGACATTCATTTTTTCTTTTGAGTAATTTTTCACAAAAGATTAATAGCATCAGACAACTGACAAAAACAAATAAACCTCATTTATATCTTTGTTACCATCTAAAATCTACGCGGACGAAGTCGAGGGCGGAAGCTAATTTTTAATAAAAGTAACAATTGATACAATTTTAGTTTGATGTTAACCAATACTGTACTGTTAGTTAAACAAAACACGCATGAATCAAATAACATTTTGTAAATAGGAACAACTAAAACAGTTTAGGTATTTAAATACTTTTCATTTCTCATACTCTAAAAGTGGGCCATTTTTCATATAGGTGGCGTGTTGAAAGTGGTACTTTTCTACTCTAGAGTAGAAAAGTATTTCAAATGAAAAAAATACGGTCAATCGTAGTTAAGTAGATTGGGCAAAGTCAGTAACCCATATAAACTTAAGTATGAGTACATCTTACGTAGTCTTGCCATAAATTCTGTCCTATATGAAATGACATTTATTTTGAAAATAAAAGAAAGTTTATAAATAAATTAGGGTTATTTTTATTAATTATACTATACAGATTGTATAAAATAAAATATTTATTCAAAATGTCCACCTTTTACTTTAACACACTTCTTTAAACGGTCCGGCCACTCGTCTATGACGGCACGGACGGTATCGATGGGTATTGAAGCCGCTGCCCGCACTAAATCTAACTTCAGAGACTCAACATTGCGATGAGGTTTAAAGCAGGCTTTCTCCTCCAAAATATTCCACAGACCATAGTCCAAGGGGTTGAGATCCGGGCTTCCTGAGGGCCAATCTTCAGCCGCAATAAACTCGGGTAAATGCGTCGCTAACCACCGTTGCGTTGTCTTAGCTTTATGTGCAGGGGCAGAGTCTTGTTGAAATATCCAGTGCTTACCGGCAAATAAAGTATCATTTAGCGGCTTAACAACTCTCTTCAAAATGTCTTTTTGATAGTTCGTAGCACGTATTTTTACCCCTTGTTCACAAAAATGAAGCTCTGTGACGCCTTCATAGGATACTCCCCACCAAACCATGACATATGCAGGATGGTGGCCTCTTTCTACCCTTGGAACTTTTTCAGAAGCTTCTTGGGAACTGTGAGCATATATTTTATCATTTTGGCGGTTGAATTTTTGCTCCACAGTAAAGATTTTTTCATCTGTAAACAGAATATTACGATATCCGCCCTTTGCATGCCGCGACCATAACACTTTAGCTCTCGTCGCTCTTATTTTCCGTAGGGCCGCTGTCAATCGCTGACCTGTGCTCCGTCGATAAGCCCCAAGCTTAAGGTCTTGTTTTATGATACGGGACATAGTTCTAGGGGGAATTTTCATTTCCCTAGCCATGATTTTCTGCTTGCGTAGCGGATTTCTCCGAATTCGCTCAGCTACCGCTTTAATCGCTGCCGGTGTCCTTGTTTGCCGTGGTCGACCGCTCCTGGGCCGGTCGTCGACTAAACCGATGTCGTTGTATCGCTTGATGGTACGATAGATAAATTTCTTTGTTATATTCAAAGGTTTCAGCAGTTTGAAAATGTTGTTCACTTGCTTGTTACACTTGTATAACGCTATCACTGCGACACGATTCTCTTTGATGCCCCACTCCATCTTCAGGGAAACGATACCTGGAGCCAAATATACTTTTTCTGACAGCCAAATGTCTATTTAAGCATAATCAAGAAACAAAAGTACATCGAACGTTCCATTATTAAATTAAAAATGGCGAAAAAGTTGGGACAGAATTTATGGCTAGACTACGTAATAAAAAAAAATTATACTCCATACGCAAACACAATTAACATCACTCAGCAGCTCCCGCTGAAATGGTTGTGCATATTTTGGCATTTTTTTTAGTTTCCTCGTCTTCTAAATGAAAAGCAGTGTTTAACTCGGATGAAACTACCCATTTCAGCCTCGAAATATTGGCGCTCTCACTTCGTTTTAGAGCCAAAATATCTCGTCTTTAATCTCGGGTGTTTTTCAACTTTTGGTTAAAATCTCCTATTAATACATAAGTGTTTATGCTATCCTAATTTTCTGTATTCTGAGAAGTCCTGGGAAATTTATTAGTAACATTATATTCAGTCCACCTACATGCTACTCGGTGTAGGTACTGAGGCCGGAGTGTAGTGTAGGTATAAAAGCATTCGTATTTCTGATCCTTGCTGATGAGTATTTTTCCCAACATGCAAATATAAATACTCACAAAATTTACCTATATTCTTATATAAGGAAATTTCTAGTTTAACCCACAACTAAAAATGTCCCTGTGCTCGACACTAACCCAATATATGGTACCTACTTCCAATCTTATCCCATAAAAAACATTCCATGTAAAAATAGGCCCAGTCTTAGATTAATAACAATGCCTGACTTGGCTCTACGTAATATCTCACAACTTCTTACGGTGAAAAATTTCCAGACTTGGCATATTTTTACATGGAATGTTTTGTATGGGATCTCACTTCTTTTTGTAGGTAAATGTGCCAATACAAATTTATGTATGCATCTAGAACTAAAAACTTTTCATAGATGCAGGAACTACAAATCTTAATTTTGAAAATAATTTTGTATAGGATTACAAACTTATTTATGCAGTTTGTATATATGTGTGTAACTGACTGAAATTGCATTATTTTTAGGTCTTTTTATGACTCGATAGCCTAAAAACTAATTATGTTTAAAATTTGAAGCTCGTAATGTGATGAAGGTCTGCTAGAAGTACTTAAGAATTATGATGATCGGTCAGTCAGTCAGTGTGCCAGTGACAAAATTTCGGGCAATAGTTCTTAAACTCCAAGTTTAAATTGAATAATATTGAGAACATGTCTAAGTCATATTATGACCTGTATGTTGCTGAAAAAAATTCAGGGTCCTACCTTTAGCCAGCACAAAATTACAGGATTTTGAAAATGGCCTGAATCGCTTCGTGAAAAGGACGGTACAGCTGTGCCTCTTTGTTTTGCTCGACTTGTCGGGGCCACTGCAGTACCCCCAGATCTCATACTGACAGAGGTGATTGATAGGTTATTAGGCACTAAAAAGTGTCGAGCACTGGGCCGTTTACTTTATCTTCAGCTCCGTATCTGAATAATAGCTGCGGTAAACAAAAGAGCAGTGTAGTTATCAAAAAAATATCTTAAGTTCTTTTCGATAAAAATGTTTAACAAAAAGTTGCATCGTTGCGCTTATAACAAGCAGTCACCCTAAAGGTCTGATCCGATGACTGGGGTATTCACAACTGTAACCAAGCACTCGCCTGAGGTTAACCAGTGTATATCTGGTTTCCGATGAAGCCTATTGGAGTTACGGATTTCTGGGTCAGAATATACTAAGGGAGTGGTGGGGTCAGTCGAAACAACATGTGAATTGCAATGCGCTCTTGTTGATATTCACCGTCGCCACGCCACTCGGTTCTTGCAACGTTGTCTGAATTGCTTTATTGCCGCCATCCACACCTAAATATTAAAGTGCCAGATCCACAATATTTCTCGATGTGTCTAAATGCTACTTTTGATATCTTGCATGTAGTAAATGCGTGGCAAACAAGCTTTTGTTAGTAATATGTGTTGTTAGTAATGCTATTCTAATTAATAAAAGTTTGTTAAAGAGTATATTCCGATACATTGGGCAATAAATAGTATTATGTATTAGTGGGGGATGGATTTATTTAATACTTACAGAGTTTATCAATAATTTTAAATTTTGTTATTAATGGGGCTTTTACTGTCTATGAATCGTATAAATTCATGCTTCTTTAAGGAATACTGAAAACTCTTGGGTCACCTTATTGCTGAGTCAAGTGTCAGATAAAGAAGGAAGACAGAGGAAACTATCCAAGAGTACCGACTCGTGGACAGTTTCCTCTTTCAAACAGTACAGTATAAAGATTAAGATTGTAATATTTCCACATAAACTGTTAAATTTTAATCAAATAACGGTCTAAGCATCCGCGCAGCAACAAAATTGGTTAAAAAGAATATAAGGGCAAATACTCGGCAGCCGTTTAACAAACAAAATAACCAATTCGGTGTACGGCCCGAGGTCGGGCCAAATTACGTTCTGTCTTAACTCAACTTACTCAAGTTATGATAGACAAGGAAATGTAAACAAGACATAAAGACGACAGACACTAAGCAAAATTGCAAATAAACGAAAATGTCGTGCTATCAAAAGTTCAGCGTTTCAGTTGTTTTATTAAACAAACTAATAATAGGAAAAGTTTATGACGAAAAATTTTGATAGTTGATAGCTACTTTGTGGTCGTCGTCGTCTTTGGATCAAGTTCGAAAATGTGACGCCTCCTTTGCATACAGGAAATTATTATATGTATACTGAGATAGATTTGTCAGACAAGCTTTATTATATAATTTACAAACACACGATATTCACAAATAAACCAAACCTACGATTTTATTTAAAATTATATACAGAGAATGCTGTTTTCATTACATGACATGACTAATCCAATGAATACAGCATATCTACAAAAAGAGAGTGACCGAAGCCATATTGCGGAAAACTAAAAATGGCGTTCTCTAGTGCTGGGAAGACCAGACAATATCGATAAACCAAAAGTACAGTATAATAACTTTGTATCATGATGGAAACATAATATAACATAAAATAAAGTACTCTGTGTTCTACCAATGTTAGTGTACAAATATTTAGCTTAAAAAATTAATTAATCAAGAAATAGGTTAATATACCTCATAAAATATCAAAATAAAGTTCTTAAAATTTAAACAATAAAATAAATCTTAAACTATAGAGAAAAAAATAATGATATTATGGTTAAAATACTCACCTAAACTATAATAGTATTTTCTAATTAACAATGTCTGTAGTAAATATTCAAACCTGTGAGTGGTTTCTAATTTAAGCGTCTCTGGAAGTTTACTAAATATTTTTGGCGCTATACCTATGCTCTTTTCATTAGAGATGTATTGCTAACATCCTCCTTAACTGTAATTTTGCGGGGCCGAAGAGTAAATGTTTGAATTATCCTTTTTGAATGGAAATAATTCCGGATTACATTTACAAATACACAACATTCAAAAATATATAGACAAGGAAACGTAGAAAAGAAATCTTTAAGTTTTCAAAAAATGGTTGGCATCTTTCAGTCGGTTTCAACTTGAAAATGTTTTTGTACCTTAAACAAGATGACCCTATATGCTACAAATCCATGGTCTGCCTTCCACATTGCAAATGAAAATTTGTGAAGTTATATATTTACCAACTGCCTGGGAATGTGTTTCGCATTACATATTTCTGTCGTTGTGAAGTCCTAAAAATTGAGTAGTCTGTGTTTCCTGAACTTTACTACCATTGTAGGAGATGTTAAAATTAGGAACCGCAATTCTTTGTTTGAATTGCATTCAATTGGTTTTGTCTACATTTACTTTTACATTATTTGCCCATTTCGACCATGTTACAATATTTTAATAGCCAGTTTGATTTCATTCTCATAGTGATTACCATCGGATTTTACATGAATAATGGATGCTGAGTGCACTCGACTATATCATTTATGTGACGCAAAAGACCATGAAATGCCTAGTATTTTGATAACTGATTGCATGTATTGAACATTACACCGAGTCCACTCTTTAACACACTCTTTAATATGTCATTGGACTGATCTGACTGGCATTGACTTGACACATTTTGTTTTTGATCAATAACCATAGTTTTTATTGATGTAGCAAAAAGGTCGAGGAAATGATATTTGAGTCTTGCTTAAAAACGGAAAACAAGGACATATAAATTAGGCTCGGAGACTGTAGCGTCTCCCTTGTTGGATTTCGATAACTAGTCGGCATTATAGGCAATCAGATCGAGCCACTGAGTAAAGAGTCTGAGGATCGAGGCAAATGTGCTGAGTGAAAAGCCCGTGGTCCTTTGCAGGCTGCGTGTTTATTGATTTTTTGTGATATTTTCGCTTGGCCGCGACAGAGGCACGAAATAAAAGCAATTTTCTACGAAATCGTCTACTCCTTTCATTTTAGACAAATGGAATTCCTTTTCACCTGCGGGGTGATTACATAATTTTGCAAACGTACGTGAGGTTGATCTAAATCTTATTTTTAGTACGAAGAGTGGCATTTAGATCCACCTTACGCATGTTTGAAACCGTCCTTAATTATTCACCTGGAGTTAATTTCACTATACCTAGTTACCTTAGTCAGAGGTACACTGTAGTACGTATTCTCTAAACTGGTGCTTTATATATATATTCGCCATAATTAGATTTAGATTTAGATAATTTATTTCATGATAAGGAATTACATTATAAATTTGCACACATGTCAAAATTACAAGAATTGTTATAATGTCTTATTTTCATATAATTAACTTTTTAGACGGATTCTATCACACACAATACGTTGGTAGCACATTTACGTCATACGGCCTTAAAAAACTTTATGAAAAGCCTGCCCGCGTGTTAACATTAGGCGGTATTTTTCCAACCTACCCATTTCGATTTGTTAGATTCAGAAGTTGAATAGCGATGATTGCCAGTTTGCGTGCGCCACTCTGATAGTTTTATGCTCCGCGGTAAAATCCACAGACATATCTGCTACTTATTTACCTGATCACGTAAATAAACATAGCGATGTTTCAAAAGCAAACTTTAAACGCACGGAATAAAGTTCACGTTGGGAAAAAGTTTGTAGAGAAATATGAGGTTGTAAAAGTAATCAGTCAATATCTACTTCATCTGAGAAATGAACGATCACTAAACATAAATATTAAATAATACATGGATGCGAAGCTCACAATATTAATACTTTTCGTGACTGGAAACACTGTTCCTTTGGTTGCTTATTATTCTTGTACGATATGCGCTTTGTTTCGAAATAAAACGGTCACGATGTGAAGTACCTAATGCATTCTAAACCCAAATGTGCAATAAATAACGCAGTACACAATCAAATAGATATATAGATAATATAAATGAGTATCAGCAGAACATACCCTTGCCCACAACATTCGTAATAAAGATGTAATAATTCTTGTATTTTTAACCTACTTTGCGGCTTATAGTAGTAGATTCACTTACACTCAGACCACATTCCATATAGCAAGATGTCTCAAGACATGTTGTGGTTGCCACAATAAAAACACTTAGGTAAGTGCTCAGTGAAATTTAATTAAAGTACCTAAAGTCGATATCTCCCCAAAAACATTTTTTGTGCCCGATACTGCGAGTAATTGTGCGAAACAGCCAGTTCCGACCTATCGATTAAAACTTTGCAAACTTATTGTTTTTGCAGAACATTGAATGAAAGTTAATTTTATTATGACAGTTGAATGAGGGGAAAACGCCGCAAGCATGGAACAGAAGTGTGGTGGTGCTTTTCTTCAAAAAAGGCGATAACACTTTGTTGAAGAATTATAGGCCCATCTCACTTCTGAGCCATGTTTACAAGCTGTTTTCGAGAGTCATCACGAACCGTCTCGCGCGCAGGTTTGACGACTTCCAGCCTCCCGAACAAGCCGGATTCCGAAAAGGCTACAGTACCGTAGACCACATACATGCCTTGCGGCAGGTTATACAGAAGACCGAAGAGTATAACTTGCCACTTTGTTTAGCATTTGTGGACTACGAGAAAGCCTTCGATTCGATCGAGACTTGGGCTGTACTGCAGTCTCTCCAGAGGTGCCAAGTTGACTACCGGTATATCGAAGTCCTAAAGTGCCTGTACGAAAACGCCACCATGTCCGTCCGACTACAGGACCAGGAAACAGAGCCTGTTCCACTGCAGCGGGGAGTCAGACAAGGAGATGTGATCTCTCCGAAGCTCTTCACCGCTGCACTGGAGGATGCTTTCAAATTTCTGGACTGGGAAGGACGAGGCATCAACGTAAATGGCGAGTACATCACTCACCTTCGATTTGCTGACGACATTGTAGTCATGGCTGAGACCATGGAGGACCTCAGTACAATGCTCGTTGATCTCAGCAGAGTTTCCGATCGAGTTGGTCTGAAAATGAACATGGACAAGACGAAGGTCATGTCTAATGCCCATGTCGTACCAACTCCCGTAATAATCGGCGGCTCGGCGCTCGAAGTTGTTGACGAGTACGTATACCTGGGACAAACAGTCCAGTTAGGTAGGTCCAACTTCGAGAAAGAGATCACTCGTCGAATCCGACTCGGCTGGGCAGCGTTCGGGAAGCTTCGCAGTGTATTCTCGTCCAGTTTACCGCAGTGCCTCAAGTCAAAAGTCTTTGACCAGTGTGTGTTGCCAGTGATGACATATGGATCCGAGACATGGGCGCTAACGATGGGCCTCATAAGAAAGCTCAAGGTCACCCAAAGAGCAATGGAAAGAGCTATGCTCGGGGTTTCTCTGCGTGATAGAATTAGGAATGAAGCTATCCGTAGCAGAACTGGGGTCACCGACATAGCCGTCAAAATTGCGAGACTAAAGTGGCAGTGGGCAGGCCACATTGCTCGCAGGACTGACGGTCGATGGGGCCAGAAACTGCTTGAGTGGCGTCCACGCACCGGAAGACGAGCTGTCGGTAGGCCTCCGACAAGGTGGAGTGATGACCTGGTGAAGGTCGCGGGAATCCGGTGGAAACAAACGGCACAGGACCGGTCTAAATGGCGAGCCTTGGGGGAGGCCTATGTTCAGCAGTGGACGTCTTTCGGCTGAAATGATGATGATGATGATGAGTTGAATGACGCGACTGACTGACGCACGCTATCAACCCTTGTTAGTATCGTCTGGTTTCTTCAGGCATGGAAATGTGGGATCACTAGTTATTTTTCGGAATTGGTTACTACCTTTTGGAACCCAGATTGCCATTGCTTTATTTAAGTAAGGATGTGTGTTATTATTGATTTCAGTCCGACCCAGGTCGGGCCTAGCTGAGTTTCTTTCTGGACTCTTCTCAGCTAAGCTAGGTTTAGTGAACCAGCGACAAAACTTCCAGTAGCTCGATTCCACTCAGACCTCAGATTCGGTTGAAATCGCTCAACCAATCTCACTGGAGCGCAAACTCTTAAGAGTATTCCAGTGTTCAAAATCACCCGCGTGGTCGTGTCGGAGGTTTTCCCCTGGATTTTCCCCAGGCTACTCTCCAACCGCGCACTCCTATCGCTTTATTGGCCCCGGCCTATAAAGGCACAGTCAGGTTAAAAAAAAAAGATTATTGATCGTAGTAGTACCACTTTAGATCGTAGTAGCTTGGCGTAATACTTATTACTGAAAATGGTTTAACTGCGTTGCATATTTCTTAATTACATCAAAGCAGATCTTTGATGTACAGAATAATGCAAACATTTTTAGGTCTTCTGATGAAAACTATCTTGCCCAATGTGTGACGGTTGAAGGCGCGGGTTTACTCCCGGCTGCCGTCTCGCGCTACGATAGCACTTAACTAGTTCTATAGGTAATTATTTAAGAATCAATGATTCAATGTTTTGCTACCTTGAACTAGATTTCAAATAGCGTCACTTCCGACCCTTACAGAAACAAGGCAACATCACATGTTCACGATCAGATAAGTGCGTCACAGTTGGCTACGGGTCCGGCTTCCTTGCCAAATGTGTCGCGGCTGATAGCGCGGATTTACTACCGGGCGCCGTCTCGCGCTACGATAGTTCTGCCGATTGAGAATCTACTATTACACGATATTATTTAGGAGCAACCATTAAAAGAAATATCGTCGTCACATACGTGATCAGATAAGCGCTTCGCAGTTCGCGTCCGCCGCCTTGCCAAATGGGTCGCGATTGATAGTACCAGAAGAATTCGACATTGGTTCTTGTTATCGACAAATATTATGTAATGCAGTACCATTAAAGATAGTATCCTACGATGTGTGAAACTAGGGCGCTCAAGTGGTTATAGCATACAGTCTAATTAGCAAAAAATATAGCCAGTTTCCACAAAGTATATCTGGAACTGCCTTTTTTGAAACAAGTTTTTTCTATTCAAGCCAATATGTCTTTACTTATTTATGTTCTTAAGTCATTTATAAAATTAATAATCTTCGAAGCAGTTTGAAAAAGATCTTAAATACAAGAAGTAGGTCTCTTTTTGGCCAACATGCTGTTTCTCTTTTATTCCACTGTATAATTTAATATTTTACCTTTTTGGTCCGAACTTTTACAGAATTAAAGTTTAATCCTGATTATTTCGATGTCCTCTTTTGCCTTGTCGACTAGAATGTCAATCCGACTAAGGCTAATGAAATAGAACCGCATTGGTATTTTTATGCGCTCGTTTTGATGCGTTAGACTTGAGGTGCGAGGAAACGAGAGGCAAACCAAATCAAATTCAATGCATTTAGGCAAATAGGAGCCGGTCCCTTGCGACGACACGGGATTGCAACATTTCCCCCTCAAGTGGCCCATGGCTCGCACGGCCGAGCGACCTCAAAAGCCGGACTTAAGACTCTAGCTCTCAATTTGCTTACTACGAGAATTCATATTTGATCCACAGATACAAAGAATAATCGCAAAACTTGGGCTGATTGCAGACATTTCGAATATTTAGGTATTCAGCTACGATAAAACTATGCACGAGTTATAGGGAAAATCACTGGAAGGAAAAGTGTACTTAAAGCATTATTTACATCTCATACAGTTAACAATACATTGAGTGCTCATGTAGACATACAGTATGTGAGTTTTCAGAATTATTTAAAATGATTATGTCAGGTACTTAGACTTCGAAGTCGAGAGCGCATGACGATTCGTATATATATATCAGCTCAAGACATCAAAAATATGTGCTGAAACTTGAGTTTTGGGCAGCCCAAAAAAGGTTCCGTACTAAGTTCTTTATTTTGAAACTTCTTTTTTAGTTCACTTTTATTTAATATAAGAATTAATGTTCTTTAGACAGGCCGAGCTTTAAACGATGCGAATAGTGCATCGTTTATCTCCAAGTCGACCCACTGCTAAATTCACGCATCGCTTCATTATTTCACGTCGACTTCCTTCACTCCAAATAAATTTTATTAAAATGCTAGAGTAATATTTTAAAAAGTAGAGTGTAAACGTTTCGTTGAGCCACGGCGCCAGCAATTACGACTTGCACGTGTGTTTCGAGTAATGAAATGCGTTTGCTTTGAAAGCAGTTTTTAATCTCGGCAGTTTTAGATTTTTAAACACTTTCCGTGATTTTTTTAATGTGAAACGGGGTTGCCTTTTACTCTAGTTTTACCGGTTAAGATACGGCCAACGTTGTAGTATGTTTACCTATATCCCAGTGGGAGTTTATATTTTAATGTGTACATACAGGTTATTAAAATTAAGATCTGAAGGTAAAGTAAGATCGGATCAACAGATGACACTTTTATATTTCTATATCTTATTTTAGACTTGACATTAAGAAGGTGAAACAATAATAAGAAATGAGAAGTAAGTTTAGAAGCGCAGTGACCTTCAATTACTTAATAAACAAAACCCGTATTCACAGTACAAAAATGTGCCAGTGCTAGTTAAATATGGACCAAAATTTTATCGATTTCATTAAAAAGCAGTTTTCGATTATCATAACTATAGCCAAGTTTATATATACAAATCAATATTTAAGTCCAAATGGTTTCACTTAATTGAAAAGATAAATTAATTTACTGTTTTTTTTGCTAACAAAATTAATCTCCCTAAATTCAATCGCTCCCGTATTTGTCAAAATCTCCTGTCGTTCCTGTATTTTTTAAGGTGGAGGTATTTTCCCAGTTGCATGCTCCAAATTTGAGTAAAATGAGTTCCTGCAAATTCTTTTTAGGTTAGGCTAATAGGTATTTGTACTTTAACCTTCCGTCCGAGGTTAGATTACCTTAAAATGTAATGGAAGTCTGTGGAATCTGTATACTCATATATACACACAAATATTGAAGCATATTGAATACTTGGAAGAGCGAGCATCAAGTTACAATGTAATGAATTTACGCACGCTATGTAAGTACTTAAGTAACATTTTACGTGAGCAAAATGTGCTACACTCGCTACGCCGTCGTAGCAGTGACTAGTCAGCAAGCAAACACCTCTCCCTTCTAACATTTTGCTGAGGTTTTTAAAGCGTGCGTCATCCCAAAGGATAACATTTTGCTTTACATAAATGAACACGACAGGGGTAAGGAATCTCCCTGTGCTTAAAAAAATATGACAAAATTCTCCTTAGCCCCGACAATACCACCTCCATTTTATCATTTTTTTTCTTCTCTGATATAATAGAATTAAACGTCACAAATTTCAAGTTAAAAACGGGTTTTTATTCTACTAAGTACACATGCAACAGAAGCCAAATAGCATCGTTATAGTCTAAAACTTTAATAAAAGCATCGTATACTTCAATCGGTTTCTTAATATAGTAAATGAATACTTACGCCATAATTTGAGTTAAAAACATTTTAAATATTGTAAGGTTTATACATATTTTGTTTTATTCATTTTTTGCAGAGTTTTTAATGATGACCTTTTTTATTTCATCTTTTTGTTTCAATTTGACTTCGTAACTGCACTGAACACTAAACTGACGGCTTGACAATTTACTGATTAATATATAAGGTTCGTCATCAAAATTACTTTATATTTAATAGCTAAAAACAAAATATTATCTCAAGGCGTCCGTTTGGAACAAAAAGCAAGGCGGCGCTTCCGTTTACCGACAAAAGGAAATTCAATAAGAGCGAATTTCCCCTGATTTACGACCACTATTTCCTCGTTAAAACTTTGCTGAACCCTCGAGGTGTGTCCGCGAGACTTTTATTGTGAAGACGATTCAGTTAGCTTCGTAGATAACGACAAAACAATGCATTTCATGTCGCCGGTTGCGTCGTGAAGGATCGTCTCCAGAAATGGGTTAATACTTGTAAAAATTTTATTTCGTCTTTAAAAATCAGCCAAATCCGGGCAATCGCTTGACTGCTTTTACATTTGCTTCTAAATATAGTCGCAACCTTTTGTAACAATTATATATATATATATACCCAATTCGTATACACTAAATTACCGTTCTACAAAAATCCAAAAAAATTAAAAAGCAAAATTAACTAACTTTCTTCCTTCATTTCATTCTCATAAGGTTGTAAAGTATTTATACGTATATGCCTCAGTGTAGGAGATTTCGTTCAGTTAAATTCGAGGGCACGAATTTGAGTTTCTATACTTATGACTTCCTTGGAACTTATTTAATATAAATATATAGAAGAAGAAACTGACTGACTGACTGTTTCAAACGGATGTCACAAAATGAAACAATTTTGTAGACTCTGGTGGATACATATAAAATTATCATCGAATTACCGAGTTTTATACAAGGCATTTTTAACTTTATTACTTAAATAATATTTTCTTTTGAGAAAAAGATATTGTAAATTCATTACTAGTCCATAATTCCGTGAATTAAACTAGTAATTAAAGGTAAATTTATTAATTGACAGCATTTTTACATTTGTTTAGTACCGTATACAAATTGGATATACTTTGAATTGGCATGTTTTATCGGTAACTTACCATACATCAAAAGTCGGTAAATGAGTAGTCACTGTGACAGCTTAAAAATGCCACGAAAATTCCATACTCTGTTACCAACATATGAAAATAATAAAAAAATAATAGTAAAGTTGGCATAAACAAGAAAGACACGCGATTATCTTAGATCGCGGTTAGAATTTTGACTACAATTAATAAATACATCAATTTATAATATGAAATGTTGGTGAATAGTGTAGCTTCTTTGTATTTGCGTATTTTTGTCGGTAAGTATTGCTTCACTAACAAGAGTAGGTATTGTTTCTGTTTCTCCTCTTCCTTTGTAGTATGCAATTTATTGCACTCCTCAATTAAAGACACGCCTCGCCCTGCTATCTCATTTACAACCTTCATATACCATACAATTTTGCCTTGATTTCAAGGTAGGTTTCATCTGTTTCCCAAAGGACTACCTCTTTTTTTGCTCTGATGAAATGCCGGTAATTTCGAAAAAACCTCAAAGTGTTCTCCGAGACGATAAACTTAAATTGCTTCTCATGTCTAGTTATAATGTCAACGCTAATACGTTTGGAAAAATAATGAACTGCTAAATTTTCAAATTCTGTACCCATACTCTGTTTAATTTGTATCAGCACTTTTTCACCAAAAAAGGCAAAGGCTACTCGATCTTCCGACAAGTACAGTCAAGGGCGTAAAAATGTATACATTTTTGGACCTAAGTCAAATGGAGAAGGTGAAAAAATGCATACATATTGGAACTTCTTGATTGCAACTTCAGATAAAAAAAAATACGTAACTCCAGTTTCTTCAAAAGCTGTAAATCACAACATGCAGAGGGTGCTTAAAAACCAGCGTTATAATCTTCACTACGAATATGCAGATATCTTTTATCCCTTTTTTTTTCTCTCTTCGTAAATTTGATTTGTTTCCTGTACAGAATTTTTTTTAAGGAATACATAGCTTTTGAGATCCATCTACCACAATGCAAACCGGCAGGAGCTCTATAAGATATTCCCTTTTTAGGGACCCATAGCAATATTTAAATGCTCGTTGTAATCCTCTCGCGGCTGTTATTTTTCGATTTGATCTTAAGAAAACAATATCAAGTCATCAGCATAATCCTTCAGGGATTATGTCATTCGCCGGAAGACCAGCGCTGGCTTGTGAGTCAGCATTATGCTGAGGCGGGACCATTTCGTGGCAATTTTATTTTATTAGTTATTAGTTATAAATGTATTATCTTTTAGTGTCTATGCCACGAATAAATTATTTTCATTTCATTTCATTCAATAATAAAGGATCGTCCAAGAATTTTTAATTTTTTTGAATCGTAAAATATCCGGTCGTCTTGAAGGTCCCATTAATTCAATTACCACTGCTTCAAACATGATCTCCTTAAAATAGTGCCTTCTAAATCTACCCTACATATTAAAATATAGATTAAAAGACTTACGAGTAGGAAAGAAAGTTACCTTTCAAACAAACGCTATGTTATTCATTGAATGAACAAAAATTTCAAACTTAAAAATACGGTAGCGATCTTTAAAATTTCACCAAATAAGATATAAAAATACCTAAGTACTTTTTTTGCCAACGAGAACCTAGTAACGGGGTGCCCTGTTTGTTTTTTAAAAATCGGTTATTAAGAAGAACTAGTAAAATAAATACTTAAATTTAAGATACACTAAATTGTATCCAGACCCTATTGTTGATATAATTGTATAATAAAGACAAATTATAGCGCTTTCACAAAACATTGTAAAAAGTGTACGCAGCCGGAAACTTCACTGAGACCAAATAATGGCGGATAAGAACGTATGTGACGTAATTTATGTCTAAAATTTTCTCGTAAAAACTTTTGTACGGTGTGTGTTTTCTGTAGCATCGCCTTTTTGGGGTTCCGTTGCTTTGAAGCTAGTACCAGTAGTAGTGTATTGTAGTGAAACATATCTGTTTAAGGCAAAAAAAAACACAATTACAAAGTAGTTAATCTCTAGATCATGCTTCTATTTTTTTTTCTAATTTGTAGCATATAATCCCGATTTTTGTGCAAATGTTTTGCTTATTTTACACACTTGTAACGAGAATCATTCATCATAAAGCATGAAATATAACCTCTCTTACTTATAGAAATCTATTTAGGTAGTACTGTACTTTTACATTACTTTTATTTAAAATGTGCTTGCGGCTCATGCACAATGAAGGGTTCTGTACCAACACCTATTAGTCGACATTTAAAACCACTGTCCAATACATTGAATCTAAAAAAGTCGTATCTTTACGGCACTTACTACCTTTTGTTTGGGCAAGACAGTTTTTCAGCGAAAACTCAAATACTCGTAAAACCGCGTCGGAAAAAACCGCGTTGCGTGGAAAAATCACGTCGAAGCTATTTGCTCAAAATTGGCATCATCAGCATATGCACTTCATAAGCTAAGACAGGTAGTGGATGTGGAAATAGTTTTGACAGCATACCATGCCTTAGAAGAATCTATTCTTAGATATGGAGCAATTTTTTGGGGAATTGCACAGATAGAGATAATTACTATTCTATTATTGTTAATATTGTTAATTAATAAATTGAATGGAAAAGTTTTTTAGAAACCTTTATATCATTTTTAAAAGTCTCGTTACTACCCCATACGACTATGTGCGTTAAAAATTTTAATATTTTTTGAAGGGATTCCTTATAACACACCTTCCTACCAAATTTGATAATTCAAAAAGGATTTGCTAATTGTAGTGTTTATAGTCTCCGAGTAAATATCGGCTGTGACATACGGACGGACGGACGGACAGACATATGACGAAACTAAAAGTGTTCCGTTTTCTGGCTTTTGGCTACGTAACCCTAAAAACGTGTAAGCCGACGGAACCCACAAATTGTTTCCGAAGTATACTTATCAGACTGCTTTGAGTGGAGGCTTTGTCGTCCTGTCCCCGGTGTCATTTCGGGCCTGGATTTTAAAACGATCGACCTTATTTCTGTTTTGTTTACTCGGCATTTTGCTCCATACCCTCTGGGGAAATTGTTGACTTTGGAAGTTTCACTCGCAGCGTCTTAATAAGAGGTGCTGGAAAGAGATACACAGAAGTTTCTTAATCTAAATGTAAAAATTTATCGTTTCAGTATTTGCAATGCAAACAATACCATCGTTTTTTAATTTTTATTTACTTATAAAAGTTTTGCCGTTGAATGAGGATCTCGCTCAACAGCAGATGCCTACCTACTTCGGCCCTACCTTAAATTAGGTACTGTTAGGTAGGTCATGACTTCGTGTAAATTGACATACTATTGTAATATAATTGTCTTAGTTATTATAAAATAAATGCACTCATTCGTTCATTTAATATATTAGGGGATATTTTCCTTCTAAAATATCCCCTTGTATTTTCAATGGTGTTTTTAATTAAACAGACAAACGCTGACGTATCCTTAGATCCGTTTATAACATAACTTTACTCCCTACACCATATGCGTGAACCCCCATTACCAACTTTCACAAGATTTCCAGAATAAAACTTATATTTTTTTAATACATAATCCAAATCTGTTCACCTTTTTCGCGATTGTGTAACAAACGTTCTATTTTAGCGTTCCGTGCCAAAATGGTCCAAAAAGAACCCTTATGGTGCGACTCCAGTTGTTCGGCTGTCGCAAAACGATGTATCTCAGGAACTACCTACATATGCTATCGATCTGAAATACGGTGTAGTTATAAACAAAGCCGACCTAAATCCCAAGTATATTGAAAATCAAAATTAATGTTTATTATAGGCTGATATGAGGGGTCGTAAAAGTCCAATCTTGTTACTAACTACATCAAGTGTGCTATCAGTTGAAAGGGAGTCACCTAAAACCGGTTTACTTTTTAAATTATAAATGGTTAATATAGATGTAAATATAACAAGTTTATTTTTAATTCATCATCATTTATTGACCGAGTGAAACGAAGGTCTCTACTTCAACTTTGACAAAATTGCTTTGGTATGTCCGGTATTGTTCTCCTCTACAGGTCCCATTTCTCAACCGATTCTCATGAAATTATGTGAGCAGATTTTCAAAAAAAAAACACGCGCGAGGGCAGCTCACAGGGCCACTAGTTTAGAATTATGAAAAGAACCATCGACGCGCGAGTCAGACTTGCTTTTGATCGCTTTTTTACTACTTAATATTAAATAATGTTTAAAGTATAATGTAAGTAAGTATATGTATGTAAGTAAGTGTATGTGTTAATGTAAGTATAGTGTGTTTGTTTTAAGTATATAATTGTATCTATGTTAGCTATAATGTATTTATCTATGCGCCTTTGTTGCCCGAAATAAATTATTATTATTTTATTATAATAGGTAGGTTGCTCAATCGTGTAAGTTTCTTTATCCAATATGATCCTGATCCACACAGCATAAAAACGCCGCAGACTCAACACAATTGAACAAAGGATTCCAATTCCGCAGCATTTGGTGGAAAAATATGTCGTATTCTTAGAACCAATATTGTTCAGCAGATACACTGTGCAAATAATTCGAAGGCATGCACTTGTGCAGTCGTACGAGTACGCACGGCCTGTATAGACACTCTTGGCACGGTCTAGTTTCACGTGGCAAGTGCAGACTTGTCGACTTGGATCGAAAGGAGTTAGAGACATAAGGTCATGTCAATGTAGCTTGAGGCGCAGAAAAGGTTTCCTAGCAATGTGAAAACAACTTTTCCATACGGATATTAAAACACTCGTGTTATGATTGACGGACGTAAGTAGGTACCTATTTAGATTTACATAAGCTCCTGCTTACATGTGTTTTCTTTTAAAAAAGGATTATTTGTGTCACTGAACTCTCAATAATTGGCGTCAGAAAAATATATTGAAAGAATTCAGCGAACCTTTAGCAGCTTATTGAAGGTAAAAACTTCTTAACGAGACGACGGATTAAAATAATATAATTCCCGTACGGTTGGCTTATTAAGGCAAATTATAAATAATCAAGTTGGTATGTCATAACAAATGTATGTATGTATGTAAAATTCTTTATTGTACATGAGTAAAACATAACATAAATTACAAGAACAGAAAAAGTGGTGGTAGCTGGACTAACTTTAATGCAACTGATTTTATTACAAAAAAGCAGGAAATGTCAGTACAGGGCCCTCGAGGTGGAAGTGACTATTACAAGAGCGGAATTAGTTTACACTCGGAATAGCTGTCATTTCATATACACATTAGAATGGTATTAGAGGTGATAGTTTTTTCATATACTTACGTCAAAGTGTATATGAAAAAACTATCACCTCTAATACCATTCTAATCGCGGCTAGGTAACATCCTAGTATACCCCCAAATAACCCCGTAAAATTCCATTAAGTAGCGAATACGTTCCAGGTATAATGTACATAACAGCTGGATTAAAATGAAAACAAGGTACCTAACTTACACAAGCGAGTCGGACGCTACGCAAATAAACCTCGTTACACATAAAATAAACGCCACCCTTTGGCATTTAAGTTGTAGTAAAAGACAAAATAAGTCAGTATATTGCGAAGTTGGCTTTGTGAGGGATTTCTGTACATTGTTTATCTTGAGTCCCGAGGGACAGTTGAAAGGAAAAGAGGAAAATCTCGGTTGAATCCTTCCGTGCGGGGTACCTGTGGAGCAAGGGGCGTCCCAATTACAGAACTACCTGACAGCTATTTAAGTAAATGATCTTTCAAACATCATTGTCTATTTCTTATTATATTCAACTAATTATATTTTACCATGTTACACACATCGTGTCTGTTTATACAGCGCCCTCTGAGTAGAAATATTAAGCAAGCATCCCTTTACAGGACGAATTGAAATAATATATCTACAGAGTACTACAATATATTTTCAATAACCATATATCTATGTATAAACCCCAAAAGACCCCGATTAAATCAGGTTATCATATTATCGCTTTTTGATCGATTATAGTTCCATGTTTAGCGTTCCTGTGCTAATCAGGATTTTCTCCTTGCTACATCCTTTTCATCAGCAATTATGGCAATATTAAGCGAAAAAATGTGATTACATAGTTTTATTCTGCTTTGGAGATTGACTTTGACAAAAGATCTATGTTTAACATGCATATCTACTGCAAGTAAAGCAGCAAATTAATTTGGTTTCTATGCTTCGGGGTTCTCTCTACACAACGAATATTAACCCTAAGAGAAGTACATACAGAACCTAGCCAGTCATGTTAGTGCGCTCAATAAAGCATAATTTATTTAAGCGCTCGACTAGTATACTAAAAAATAATAAGAGACGCCCTCCACCGTCGTTGAGTCACTCATGAATTCAAAATCAACGAACATCTATTTTTGTTCACAGCACTATAAATTTTATGCGATTCGGAATACAGTTTCATGAGAATGTTCGAATTGGAAAAGTAATAGAACTCAGCTGAGTAGTCGTCGATTCGACAAGTGTAGCGCGAGGCGCTTTACTGCGAAACTTCCACCGCCTCCCCGTCCATGCAGTAAAAACTGTTGACTCTAGAATTATAAACCAGACGTGGATGATTTGGTTATTGGGTTCATATAATATTTTTAAAGCATGAACGAAAACCGAAAGCTTATTCAGGCGTAAATACTATTTGTTACCTAGAATATTTGTAGCTGGTAATAACGGCATGCCTACTCTTTGTTCATGAAATAGATTTTAGAATATGTTATCAGCAGTGGTTGATCCACTTAAGACTCAAAACAATTAGTTCCTATTTAGAATAGAAACAATTTATCAGTAGCCGCTTAGCGATGCAGAATTTTAAGGTTCATCTTGAAAGGCTCACCTGACAATGACAATTTAATATACTATGACAAAGGACAGGTAAAAAGTATCCCTAGCAGTATAGTTACATATTTAGCGACACGTAAATAATATGTTCAACTTAACACTTGTCACCTGAAAATTACAATTCGTCGTACATTCCTGGGTATAGACCCCGTTTCAGTGTAGAATTGTACTTAATAGTAGTGTACAATTCTGCCCTTGAACGTGAAGATACGATATTTCGATATTTGTGGTTAAGGGCACAAATATCGTATCTTCACATATATATACTTGTGCCCTTAAACGGTGGCTGGTTACTTACAGTCGTGATAAATCAGCCCAGAAATGCACGATGAAATGTCATTATCGAGTACAATGACATGTCAAGTTAATAAAAACATCTTATCAACTGTCGATCAAATCAATATCAGCAGCTAATGCAAAAACAAAGATACTTCGTAATCTTTAATCCAGTATATAGGAATCCTAATAAAGCGGATTTCAATAAAAAATGGCTGACGATGATTGATGGGCCGCGATTCCCTGAGTCACCGGGGACGCCGTTTAGTTTACCGGGTAAATTCAATGATAAAAACCTTTTCGGGACTCAAGGGTAGCCATGCAATTTTACATTGATAATTTGTTTTATAAAATATTTACTTACAGAATCAAAGATTCAACGCCTTTGTGGCTGGTAGGTATCAAAATCAATGCCAGAATTCGCGTGCATTTTTCAGCACTCCGTTAATGCTAGAATGTCCTGGGGGACTGTAAGCAGTTCTAGAGAAATAGAAGAAATATTTCCCAGACCAACTACCTACATAGTTATTCCTTGTTTACTGTTAGTGTTAGCGCTACGAACATATTTATTATTAAATCGACTAGAATCTCATTTCTGTTCTTTTATTGACTTTTTAACAGATCTAGTTTGTTTTTCGAATCATGCATAGGCATTTTTAGTTATCAACTCCGTTTGAGCTTTGGCTAGATAAATTCGAGCACTAAACTTAGCATGTCATCAACAAACACACTTCGTTTAAATTCCCTACAATTCTATAGTAAGTTTTTGAAAAAATTTTATTATAAATGTGATTTAGAATAACCACAAAAAAAACATGAAACAACGGACAAAGTTCCATGCCAAATCCTAAAAACAGGAAACTATACCTAAAGGCGAAATGTGACAAATCTGAAAAGGAGTAATGCAAACGAATCCCTTTGGGACAGAGATTCTCGATAAAAAGCCGCTTTTGTCCTTCCGTCGCTATGATTAATGCAGTTTTCGCGTGTCGTCGACGTGGCCCCGCAAGTTTGTTTCTAAGTGACACCCCCGATGTACGCAATCTGACGTGTGGAGAATTTTTCATTCTAACACTGGGGTTTTAAGTTGAAAGCGTGTTTTTTTTATAAAAACTGTTTCAATAATATATTGTTTTTATTATTAAAGCTTCTAGTTAGGAATTTTGAATAGAAGTATGCAATTTTAGAGTTACCAATATTTTTGGTACATTGGTGTTATAACTCGCATATGTGAAGTCTCATGTTTCCAATGGTGACAGTTTAAGGTTGGCGTGCACCAACTTACGATTACAGACCGATCGACGTTAAATATTATGGCAACGGCAGCTAAGATCCCATAGAAACTCGTCAAACTTTCCTTACAATCGAATTTTAACGAACACCGCTACGGTTTGGTGCAACTCGCCCGTTCGCTCGCTCGGTTTGGCATAACTACAAGCGAATTAAACCATGACATAATATATTGTGTGTTTAAATCACTCCTGATTGGCTCATATTAATTATGTGTATAACCTAATGGTAATCCAATGGTAATTACAAATAATAGTAATCCATTAAGTACCTCAACCATAAAAATGTATGCATAAAAAACATTACAGACAAGTATGCAATTACAAGTTTACAACAGACATCACAAACAATTACACACCTGAAAAAGAACCAACATACGCCATTAAAGTAAGTACCCGTGAAATTAAAGGTATGCTTTCGGGCAACATTTATATTGAGTGAATGGCGGGCGCGATTACGGCAAGGGTTGGCCCGAGCATAAGCCGAGGCTAACAATTGCCGCTTTTGAACTCATTAAGAGCGGATTAACGTTGACTTTGACCGATGGCACCCATTTGAGGACGCGACGATCGGAGCGGGGGCAATCAATTTGTACGATTTCTGCAGTCTTTAACTGCTTACATAAATAACTAATGGAGACGAACTGCAAAACTTAAAATATTCCAGTTAATGGTTATTGGAAAAACATAGTTGATGAGCAATTGTACATTAATATTCATAGACATTTTGTAACGTGGTAATTAGTAAAAACACAATAGTTTATTGCTAAATAAACGCATAGGTACCTACTATTTTACTTGTATGAGCGCAACCTAAACTGTATAATATAACTAGGTTTGTATATTAATAAAGAGATGTCTATTACTGAGGGGCTACCACGAACCGAAAACGAACCAAGTTCGAATATCTCCCTCTCTGTCGTACTTGCTGATTAGTGCGACAGAGAGGGAGACATTCGTTTTCGGTTCGCGGTAGCCCCTCTGGCTACATTTAGTTTTCCTGTACTCTCGTAACTCTATTACCTACCAAACTGTAGATTTTTAACAGTTTTGTGCATGTGGATTTTTAGTAACGTTTATAAGGTGAAGGATGGCTCCACACAAACATTGTACTACAATATGTACAAGCGGTAATTTTTATAGGTATTCGTAAATGAAGGTAACTGCTGACCATTTACTTAAAATCTGTTATTATTAGTTTTTGGTTAAATATAACATTACTAGTTTTTACCCGCGACTTCTTCTGCGTGGAACTCGTTAATCTAGAGTTTAATTGCGGTTTTTTTCTATCAGGTGCTTACCTAGTCATCGCTCCTACCAAGCAAACTCCCGCCCCTTAAGGGATGATTCCCGGTATAAAAAATATGTCCTTTCCCGCCATGCTCCCGCAAATGCCAAGTTTCATCTAAATCGGTTCAGTGGGTCAAGCGTGAAAAGGTTATCAGATAGACAGACAGACAAATAGACAGACAAACAGACACTTTCGCATTTATGATATTAGTATGGATTAGTATAGATAGTATGGATGGATTATCTTGAAGCTATGTCCCGGGTACAACCAAAAGGAATAAGTATGCAAAAATCTGTTGTTAGAAAACCGATGATGTCAAACTTTTCTAAAACTTTGTATGGAAAAGTCCTTGCAATATATTAGCTTTCCTTTATTAGTCGTTAGATACACATATTACGTACATATTACATTACACATTTTTTTAAGCCAAAGGTCATGAATCATCTACATCTTACTTTGACATTCCGATAAATAAATAAATAAGAATCTAAATAGTATGACTACAATTTCCTATGGTTTCAACTTAGACGGTATCTTCGGAATCCTGAAGCACGAGGGAATAGGCTACGTACCAGTGTCAATATTGAATCAGCACGGCTCGTGTTTGTGAGAGGAATAAATTGCGGCCGCCAACGGATACTGTTCGCGTCAGACGAATAATTTTCTTATCTGTCTTTTTTTCAGGCCGAATTAATGCTGGTGGAACTGTTAATTTCAGTGGCCGTAATTAATTTCTGTTTGCTATTACTTATGCGGACAGAGGTTGCCAACAATAAAGAGAATCTACAAATACATATATATCAAAGCTTTTATAAATAGGTATACTGTATGCGAGACGGAGGAGAGTACTGACAAAGACGATTGATCGGATAAATGGTTTTTGACGCTTTTATACTTGAATTGAGATTTGAGACATGAAATTACTTTTTCTTCTGGGATCCTATAAGGTTTTAAAAATGATAGTAGTATTAGCTATTTTATGAGAGTTAGAATCGGAGGAGAGGAAGCTAGTGTATAAAATATTACTGACGACTGGATTATATTTGTAAATGTATTAACCTCAACAACGAATTTATAGCCGTGGAATTTGTAAACCGTGCACCGTGTCTGCTGACTAAAATTTAGATCAGCAAAATATTGGCCAATCTTTTCAAACATCGTGTTTAGTTTTACATTTTCCCTCGGTAGGACCGACCGCAAGCGAACAGTAATTTGGTTATTGGTCGGTAGCTCGTTTCTTTTTGGGGTTAAAAAGAAGCCAATATCACTTTTGGCTATAATAGCCAACAGTGACATCGGCTCCTTTTTATCCCCAGGTTAAAAATTAATCTCACCTGAAATAATTTCATTTTTAACCTAGTCTCATAAATAATTTACAATTAATTTGTAGATAGAGAAAACGACAGTGGACGTGTCCTAACGCGCGTTATAAACGTAACATAAATTGTGAGGAAACCAATATTATTTACATATATACCTACCGATGGTTGTCTGGAAGAGATAGATTTTTAGCTGTAAGAGTACCTTTTGTTACCTATTTTTAAGTTGTTTTTTTTATTTTTCAATATTGTGGTGTATCTAGTTATAAGGCTCAAGTATATATGTCATGTATTCCTTTTGTTGACTCAATATTAAATCAACATTTATCCTACTAGGTCGTTTGAATCCTCTCCCGAACCTCCCGCCTGTAGATGGCGATCTCGCCAGCTATGCGCTGCGTGTCGCGGCATAACATAGCCTTTTGAGGCAACCAGTGTATCATGTGGACGATACTAAGTTGATTCTAGTATTCGGACCTTGAAAATTAGTGAAGTTAGTCGTGCGTGACACTGAAAATTTGATTGTAACATAACCGTCTAGTTAATTAGCCGGTCTACAGTGCTTACTTATTGACATTTACAATTATAGGTGGACAAAGCACCAAGGAAGAGAAAGAAGAAATTATCATCGCCCAGACAGCATCAGGGAGTGCAGGAAACATTGCTGCCGTAGAGGAGTTACGGTCACATATGTCGACCACAAATATATGCCTATTTATCATTTGCATCAGTCTTATGATCGCAGGAGCTTTGCATTATACGAGGCTTATCGCCAATGCCATCGTCGGTGGATGAGAGACGAGATACGGATGACCGGCTTACGTCTTTCAATCACACGTCGCCAGCATGAGGACGGCGTCCAGGTGCAGAAAGTGTAAGGTGCATCAGTGGTTCCTCATATCAGTGGGTGTTTATTTTTCTGTTCAATAATTTTCTTAATATGTGGCCTACAGGCAGAATGAATGCAATAATGTAGACAATTAAGGTCATGTATGAAAGATTAGAAGAGATATATACAAACGAATTAGTATACTTGTGCCAATATCTCACAAAACTAGGACCGTCAAGAAGATTAGATACACCACAATATAAACAAGGCACGAATCCTACTTCTATTAATCTAACTTTATACGTACTTATCGTGTAAAAATGTAACGTAAAAAACATTAAATACGAACATGTAAAGGATACATTTTGTACTTACACAACACACATTTCCCTTCCAATCGGTACAGAGAGGCAGTAAAGCGCTGAGCGATCGCGAGTATCACTTCCAGGGCATTTGGCCCGCTATGGCCTCGTAAATGGCATGCTCAGAACCGTTCCTGTGGAATCGCTATGCAGCTCGTATAAGGATCAATGTGATATGGCACTGTTTGAAAATGGAACCGATTATTTGTTATTGTATAATATATATTCCTCCTCATCAATTTCAATGACAGAGAACTTTATACAAATTATAAAATGGCCATATCGACGACCGCTTTAGCCTAGTTGGTAGTGACCCTGCCTTCGAAGCTGGAGGTCCCGGGTTCGAATCCCGGTCAGGGCATGTATTTGTGTGATGAACACGAATATTTGTTCCTGAGTCTTGGATGTTTTCTATGTATTTAAGTATCTATTTATCTATATAAGTATGTATATCGTCACTTGGTACCCATAGTACAAGCTTTGCTTAGTTTGGGACTAGGTTGATTTGTGTAAGATTGTCCAAAAATATTTATTTATTTATTTATTTATTTTATTTATATTATGAGGTCTGATATGGCTGGGTAGGTCAAAATTGTTCTTGACTATACTCTATTCTATTGCATGAGTGACAGTATAGAGTTAGCCAGATGTGATACTTGTAATTGTAAGAGGGTTTAGGTCTCTCATTCCTTTTATTTTTCGATTTGGTTGAAAATATTTGCTACCTTGAAATATGTTAGACCACCAAGATACCCTTTAAATTATTGTAAGTACCTATCCTATTCCTAGAATAACAAATAGTTGTTATTAGAATAAATTGAATGTATGCTGTCGTCGTTTTTCTTGTCCTTAGATTTTATCTTAATCAAAACAATTGCTAGCCAAATACTTACGAAACTTAGCAAAGCAGTCAATGAACAGAACACATAATAAATGTGAATTGTGTAGAAATTAGCATTACCATCAGCAGTTTGCTTTGCAGACACCGTACCATAAAGTACGTACGGTATCTGCGAGACGTCACTTTATGGGCAGTAAGAGACAAAGCGACGGTTATAATGCTGTCATGTATAAACGGCTTCCATACAAATACTTTCTTTACACTATTTTTAACCAAAGCGTCGAAAAGTTCTGTTGACATTGTATCTTTCAAATGTAAATAATCGAATATTGAGATGATAGCTGTCATGTTCAACAGAAACAATCAAGTTAACGTGTCGCACTTGTGGTATTATTCCGGATTTCAAACATTTCTAGTTTAATTTGAACGTCTGCCAGTTACCAGTCATTGAATAAGATTACTTACTTTGTTTATGTTAATCAACAGTTTTCATTTAGGTTCGTTCTCTTTTCTTGTTTATTGTTTCATATATACATATACATATTTAGGTAGGGTCATCGTAATTATAACTACAGACTAGCTCCGATTCGCACATCCCCGAACCATGCGACGTTTATATGCATTAGAGGGAGCATGATATATTTATATACATCTCTTTCTACAGTACGACTACGTTCCGCGAGCTGACCGAGAGTATCTCAACATGTACGAGTAAACGACGTATTAGATTTGCAAGAATAATGAATTATCAGCAACTCTCGTATTACATTTGTGGGGACTTCGCCAATGCTAAGTGTCGCTTTTAATGTCACTTGCCACGATAATGATGATCATTTGCATGTTTATATAAGTTTATTTTAGATGTTTAATATATGTAAATGTACGTGTTTTGCCTGATTGCTTTCAAAGTGCCGTGCCATAGACGTTAAGAAACTTTCATGTTGGTAATTTAAATGTGTAAAGGTTTATTGCTAATTGAAAACCTTCACATGAAAATTTAAGTAGACACTTGTATTATAGTATACAAGTCTCAACTCTCTGAATGAGTCTTTACTCATTTAAACATCTTTATATCCTTATATATACTTATTTACCTTTGTATTGTATATTGTTGAAGAATGGGATTGAATGCACAAATGGTGCATTGAGGTTAAATATAGTACCATCATTTCAAATTTATTGTGTCGTTTTATTTCTAAAGTTTTGAAGACTATACCCAAAGGTATCATGTCACACAAGTTTCAAAACTTTATTAATTGTTAGAATTTCCCATACATTCATTACTTAAAATAACCGTATTACCCAGCAGTAGAAAATCATAAAATGCGTAAAACTCGCAAACTACGAATTAGATGGCTGAAGTTTTTACTGTATATTTGAGTACAAATTTGGTACAAAAAATTGAGATATTAACATTGGTTGATAATTGGTAGGATCGCAATTTTCCCAACTTTGTAATAACTTTAAATACGGAAGGGTACAATTTTTTTCTAAAGTGGTACAAAATAGTACAAATTCAGTACAAATTTTTGGTACACTTTATTTACATATTTGTTTAGGTACGCCCGCCATCCTGACTCTCACCATTTGAAGGGATTAATAGGATCGTGCATTGGTCTGCCGCGAAACTTAAAAAAAAACAACTTTACAGCTGTAACTGCCACAATTCACATCTTTCTCAAATGTGGCAGTTACATCTATGATTTTGTACATTCATACTAGACCTTGTTAGGATTAGACCGAAAAAAAAATGGTTTTTAATCTTTAACATAATGATATATTAAATTATTTTATTCCATATAATAATCAACTGTAATGTTATTTAGATTACTATACTAATTAGTTTATGTCTGGAAAGTTATGAGTAATGGAAATCAGTGGAAATATTAATTTGTATTAATGATATGCTCATAGCAGCCTCAAAGAGTTCGATGAAAAGTTTTCATAATTATTTGCCCTACGTTTAATTTGCTTAGTGTAAATAATTAACGAAAGACCTGCATTTATACACATTAATTGCAGGCTAGTAGTTGATAAAGTAGTGGTGGTAGAATACTAGTTTAGTAGTAGTTGAGAGATAATCGCCTACGGTTGTGTGAAACGTTAATGCATCTTTAGATGAGCTGACGGTATTCCTCAGAACGAAATGTAGTTCAGTAATAACTTCAACCCTTCAAAATAATTATTACTAAATCTGAAACAAACCTCCTAAAAGAAGAAATATGTCTTGTGTGTAAAAAACAAAAAACATGTTGTGCTACAATGTGGCCTGAAAGTAGTGATAGTTAACACATTTATTTATTCATTAGCATATCTTTGTAATAGGGATATTGACACCAAATAAGAAAATCAATAAGCTCGAATTTTCTCGAAAAAGGATCTAATTCTTAATCTAATGGCGACAAGCGTAACTCAAAAGAATAAATAGATAAATAATTATAAGTCTCCAAAGTTTGTATTTTAACGATCGTCATTTATTATGGCGCTCTTGGTCAATGACACTCTAACCAGTAACATTAAATCGGTTGTAGCTTCGATATTATATGAGATATTTGCATAGGATTTTCACCAATTGCCATATTTTTTTGCCTTGTTTCTTTTGGTGTAGTCTTATGGAGTAGTCAAATTTTGAGTCAACATCCCTATATATAGTTCTATATTTTTAGACACTTTGTCATTAACGTTTTTGTAATGCAAATTATGCGTAATATGATATTTTAGTAAAACATTTTTGTTAATTTGTTCAACAAAGCAGCGCTCTTTGCCCGGGAACTTTTAATTAAATAGAACGCTCTTACTAGCACTTGGGAATTTGTAAAACACTCTGAAGATAACATTGTCTAATTTCAGAATACGTGCACACCCGCACTACGGGTCTAAAGTATTATACTAGCTTCTAAATTGAAGCAGTGAAAGACATTTTCAGAATAATAAGTGTCAAGTGTAACTGACAGCTGATCTCTAACGGTTAATTTGCGTAAAATTTCGTACGTAATATGTTTAGGTTTATATATATCATTTTGATATGAAAAAATCACAGTTGATTTTGTTCTAAAAAGTTACATAAATACCCCTTTTTGCGAAACAGAAAAACATTTAAAAGGTTTCTGGGGAAATAAATAAAAAAGTAACCTCTAAACATGATACAGAAAATTAGCAATGTGCAGATAAAGTAAGATTGAAATGCTTTTTCTTCTCTAATTCTTTATTCCTTAACACTATGGTTGAATTTCACCTGGCCTATTAAAAACGTTTACTTGACTATGCTGCTAACTGTAAAACTTTTATTTACATCCAAAAAACCGCATTTTTTTAGAATAGTTATATTTTTTTTATATTGTTACTTAACTACTGCACTATCAATCTTTTTGATAAATCTACCTAGAACTGCTAGTATGATAAATCTACCTAGAACTGCTAATATGATAAATCTACCTAGAACTGCTAGTATGATATATCTACCTAGAACTGCTAGTATGATAAATCTACCTAGAACTGCTAGTATGATTTACCTACCTAGAACTGCTAGTATGATAAATCTACCTAGAACTGCTAGTATGATATATCTACCTAGAACTGCTAGTATGATAAATCTACCTAGAACTGCTAGTATGATAAACCTACCTAGAACTGCTAGTATGATAAATCTACCTAGAACTGCTAGTATGATAAATCTACCTAGAACTGTTAGTATGATAAATCTACCTAAAACTGCTAGTATGATAAACCTATCTAGAACTGCTAGTATGATAATTCTACCTAGAACTGCTAGTATGATAAATCTACCTAGATCTGCTAGTATGATAAACCTACTTAGAACTGCTAGTATGATAAATCTACCTAGAACTGCTAGTATGATACATCTACCTGGAACTGCTAGTATGATAAATCTACCTAGAACTGCTAGTATGATAAACCTACCTAGAACTGCTAGTATGATAAATCTACCTAGAACTGCTAGTATGATAAATCTACCTAGAACCGCTAGTATGATAAATCTACCTAGAACTGCTAGTATGATTAATCTATCTAGAACTGCTAGAATTCCAGTTCTTCAAATTATTCAACAAACTTAATCTATCTACTGTATAAATATGAGAATGTAAATCTTAAATTTCCCTCAAAGTTAAATAAAAGTTTCGAGACACATAATTTATGACGATTTATATTCGGGCTAAAAATCTCAACGAACACGATGTAAGTTTGAGTTGTTTCTGTGCGTGGATTCCATCCAAAGATATCTATAACGACTCTACTATAGAGATTAAGTATACTCAATTGTCGTTATTTTTTACGCTAACTCGAGAAAATGCTTATTTTTTTCGAGTACAATTTTCGATGTGTTGCAGCTCAGGAAAATAATATGTTTTCACAATGTTGTACTTATTAACTCTGTATTGAGATGAACTAGGTACCTAAGTATTTCATCATAATGTGCCACCACTTTAAAAGCTTGTAAAAATAAGCAGGTTAAATAATACCATATGAAAATATGTACTTCGTCGTCATGGAAATTATCACTCCAATAAAACAGTTGGAATCTCGCCTCAGTGCGATCTATTATGTACGAACTTGGTGGCACGGAGCTTTATATTCAATTTAATTGGCAATTCACCATGCATCAATGACGAGCTGTGAGTACCCACAGTGCGCACTTCACAGCGACCCAGTTTGTAAATTGAATGAATAATTGCTCCACTTATCATACAGTTTTTAATTTGTTAGGTTTATCAATATTTATATATCATTTGTAATATTTAATTTTGGAGAAGTTATAAATACTTACATTTTTATTTTGAATCAACGTGAAATGATTAGGTAGAATTGTAGAATATAACCATAATGCTACTCAAAATCAATGAAAGCCGTACAGTTTTCACGCTCTTGAAATTATACAAAAAAAAATTTCGGTTTGTCAAGGAATTAATTACTCTTCTACATTTTTATTTATGTCTTACAACACAACAACAACATAACACAACAGATCAATACCTATATCATTGGTACATGACACTGTAAAATTATATATCAATAAAAATGAAAAATAAACACATCTAAAATACATTGTAAGAAATTAGTTCCCCTGGGCCTATGCCTATAATTGTTTCTCTATAATTTTTATCTCTATAATTAATCTATAATTTTTGCCAGCATCTTAAGGACTATTCCCTTAAAATTATAGAATATAGATTAATTAATTTAATAATGACTGTGAAACAATATTCAAGCCTTTCAGATATTACGAGTTAAAATAAATTCACATAGTTACGAGTAGGAATTTACCCTAGCCTTGACGATCCTTGGTTGACTTACTTGAAATTTAGCACCCGCGTGGAAATTCAATAACGTATTTATTATATAACTTAATAATGAATTGTTAATGTAATTGCGTATTGTTAAAGTATATAATTGTTGTGGTTACCACTTATGGCCGCCTGCAAGTTCAGTGGACCGCATGTGCGGCCCTTGAAGAACCTGTAGGTACGTACTTCTTTCATGAAGAACCCCACGATTGTAATCCCTCGGGAACTGAAAGCAAAATCGCAGATTCCGCCGAGCAAGTCCATTCTTACTCACATACTAATAAAAACCTAACATAATGTAACCTACCTATAAAATTTCCTAGCCAAAAACATATTATTATATCATGTTATAAGTTATGAGTTGTTAAATCTAAATCTTAACGAAGTAGGCAGTAGTAATTAACTTTGCCGGTATGTAAAATAATTACCCCTTTATTTATAAAACTTAACAAACCTCTTCTAACTAAAATGTTCTTTGTCCTATTCTCACACACGTAAATATTACAAAAAAAAAGCTGATTTATTTAAACATTGTCCAAAAAAGCTCTATTTTCGATACAAGTATGTTGTTTATGCACTATCAAGTTTATTTAATATGAATAACATTGACAATCAATAATAGTTAATAAATTATGATAATTAAAGGCCTACAAACTAAACTTAAAAAATAAACTTAAAAATAAATAATCTAAAATAAGGGGTCCACCGCGGCATAGTGCCAAAGATGCTGGCAGCATTTCCCCGCTGTATAGCAATGCTTATGCGTTGTGCGAAGAAGTTGCCAGCCCTTTGGTCACCAGTGGTGTTCACTAACCTTTTAGTGAGTTCTTTTAAGAGCTCTTGGGCCCTTGCACCCCACGAACCGAGGGGCTCTACACTAGCTTATTAGTTGCGATGTTTATATAATAATAAAAATAAGGTAAACGACCTGAGAACACTGACCCAATAAATGGCACTCTTAAGCTTATGTCATGATGACAGTGGCGATTCTGGTGATTAATAGGTGATCTATTGGGCACTAAGGTGTCGAGCACTGGGACGTTTACCTTACCTTACCAGGCTGATTTTGAAATCAGTCCTTAAGGTAAACATACCTAAACATTACAACAATCAGGTGTGCGAATCTTTTCACCATCATGATTATTAGGTACCTACGATTGAACTCACAAGGGGCTTAACACAAAGGTACAAAGACCTTGGCATGTTTAAATTGTCATACCAAAATTTGCAACGGGTGAAAGCAGCAAAGTACCAAAGTTTCCATTATAGGGTCAATTTTTATGTACTTGTTGTTTTTTTTTTATATTTTTAAATTATGGTAAAAATTGGTGGAGATTGAGTTCCTTATTCTGATCAATATTTGCACGATTTACTACAGTGTAAGTACTACAATTTCTTTCTACTAAGTGACAAAACTAATGGGGTTTTCGTAACTCAGTGGATAAAGTCCATGGGAAAAAAAATTTGGGTACATATTATGATTTTATACGTATTTTGTGCAGAATCAGGTGCTCATCCAATCTACCTATTTCCATCCAAAACAGACGAAAAATAAAAATCGTCAATAATATAAAAATTGGCCCAATAAAGAGTGTAGGACCTACACTAGGTACAGTCAGCGTCAAATATGTAGTATGTAAATAAATAAATAAATATTAGAGGACAATCTTACACAAATCGAACTAGCCCCAGCAGTAGTATGTAGCAGCCAAAATGGCCAAATATTTCGGTACACCATACAAAAGGTATGGTACATACATACATACATAAACTCACGCCTGTATTCCCAAAAGGCAAAGCACATGAAAATAATTCTAGTGCCACATTTACCAATTGCAGGCTTAAAGATGGAGAAAATGTGATATTGCAGTGATAGGTTGCTAGCCCATCGCCCACAACACACAAGCCGGTTCCCATAGTCGACTCTTACGACACATGCGGGAAGAAAGGGAGAAGTGCTATTCTAACCCGGCACCACACGAGGGTGCGAATCTTTTCACTAAAATATATGATGTATCCAAGTACTTGGTCAGTTTGGCCTAAACACTCTTGTTGTGACAAGTTAAAATTGAAGCTGAAGTTGTTGCTTTTTACACCGTGTATCTAAAATATACTGCTCTGTTACTGTACCTACTGATAATTAGCTTAATTACGTAAGTGGTGTATGTAATTGAAACGACAGTAGTTTTAATGGCAGTTATTGAATGACGAAATACGTGAAGCCTGGAAACTAGAAAATTAACTTTCAAAACTAACACCCCGTTTGTACCGAGGCAGTTTTATTAGTTTCGTACTAGTTATATCGGGTTGCATAACTAATATATTTGCTCGCGATTCTGATAACTATACGTAATTATTTCTCTCTGTGAAAGTGACGAAAAGAACTTTTATATTTATTTTTTATTCCACAATAGTAGAACTTATCGCACAAAAGGCGGACTTAACCCCATAATTATTGGCTGTTTATCTTGGGGCAAAGAAATTAATATGACTTTTTTCATACACATTCACAGCCAGGAGTCCGTGACTTAACGGGCGCTCTGCTCGTAGACACGCAGCTGATACTGTTTTTAACTTGTATTTTAATTAACATCATGATTTTTGCTATTGCAACATTTATTCTCGAAAGCAATGCTTGTATTAGTACCTCCATCATCATCATACAATCTTATCTAGTGGATAATTCTCATTCCATAATTACCTGTTACATTCGGTATTTTCAATGCAGCTGATTGATCAAAGCTATAAATAAATTTCATCATTTTACCTTGGCTTTTACCGACCAATGCCCCGTTTTAAAAATATTATGACACAACCCAACCGCCTTTTAACTTTATAGTAGCATGAAATATATGAACGAAACTCTTTTAAATGCAGAAGAGCATAAATCCCCATTTCGATACCTCCTGCGTATATTGAGCCAAGTGCAAAGTCACCATTTTACAGGAGGGCTATTCAAAAGTACAAAGTTCCATAACTAACTCATACGTTGAAATAATTTCATGAAATTTTCAAATATGTATTATGAATATATTTTGCTTAAATATACATATTAACTATTTCGAAATTAATAATAGTTTTAAAAAATGGCAGTTAGATTAGTATACGTGAAATTTACGAGTACTAGATTTTGATAAACTAAGCCAACTACCACTTGATCCAGTATACGTACGCAACTATGCTTAGATTAATATTTTGATGTTTTTTATCTTTGCAACAAAGTGTTATTGAAATTGAGATATTTATTGATAAAGTTATAAGTAATGTTATTTTGTTTGTACATATGTCACTTTATATGTACAATACAATACGAGTACACTTTATTGCACACCCTCAGCAAGGATCACGGTACAACAGTACATGAGGCCTAAAGCCGACAACACAGCAATTTTGTTTCAGAAATATGTTTTAAGTATTATCAACATGATACTTACTGTTTTAACATTTATTGTAGATTAGTTATCTCACAGTCTTAATACCCGTGACTTAGTGGATATATCTACGAACTTACTTAGTGAATACATCACTTTCTTTTAACTTTAACATTAAAAATCATATAGAGTAAGTCTCTAAGTTAGGCACGTTATAAATATAACAACGGAGATGAGTTTTTTACCACTGGCTTGGCCAATTGCGGGTAATTCGAATAACCCTTTTAGGGCTAGAGAGCTCAAGCCAGTCAGCTCGCGACCGCGGATGTTGTGATAGGTTCGAAACGGCAGGCAAAGGTACCTTAAAACGTAAATATATTAGTATTGTACGCGATTAAGTCCCGTTTTCCAATAATGCTGTGTGAAAATCGTGTAAGCTTAAATCAATATACTTATAAAAAACAAATAAAAACATAAATATAACTTCTTAAACAGTAACTACTTATTTTAGGTCAATTTATATATTTTTTTAATCACGATGGCACTTGCATAAGATCATTAAATAAACATCTCATTGACTACAATAGCTCCAAGTCATTGACATAAAGAACACAACAGAGAACTTAGCCATAAGGCAAGGCCCATTCAGAGATTTGACGGAAATAATGAATTTTCAGCTTCCAGTGTGAAGTAATGTAGAATTACAGTACACTTACTTACTGCGGACTGTAAAAAAAAACAAAATATTGAAAAATGCCTTGGTGACTATGTCAAAAAATCCTGAATAGCATCGGAAAAATAAACTTTCATGCTGCAGATTTCGTAATTATCAACGACAGTGATATGCTTTTTTTTACAAAAAAGATACCTTTTATCATAGATTTTTTTATGATCCAGTGTTCCAAAAATCAATTAGAATGTACTAAATATTTACAAAATTACGCGAGCTTCCGTAGAGAGCCGGATGGTTAATTGCAAACTCACGTACACGTGTTACTTAGAGGGGGTCATTTGCAATGGAATAGCCTTGCCTTAACATAAAAAACTTAATTCGGATATTCATCCTAGAACTTCAAACAATTAATGCAGGTACTAAAAAAATAGTCATCTTCTAAGAAATAACATTACTTATTTTAACTAGGCCAGTTATTCATAATTACTTACTTACTGATGGCACCTAAAAATGGACAAACATAATATATTTATGTACAATGGGTTGAAGAACTGTTCGACATGATGCCCACGGCCGCTTTCTACCATCGCACCGCTCGCCGTCGACAGGACATTCATCCTCACACCTTAGAACCGAAATGGTCGCATACAGTACGGTTTCAGAGGAATTTCCTCCCACGGATGCTCCGGTTGTGGAATGAGCTCCCTGCCGAGGTTTTCCCGAGGGACTACAGTATGGAGTTCTTCAAGAAAGGAGTGTATACATTTTTAAAGGGTCGGCAACGCCCATGTGACACCCCAGGGGTTGCAAGCGTCCATAGGCTACGGTGACCGCTTACCACCAGGCGGGCCGTACGCTTGTTTGCCACCGACGTGGTATAAAAAAAATATTTAGTACCTAATTAAAGTTTTGAAAAAGTGGTGGTATTGACTAGCGCACAATGGGACAACGTCCACCCGCAACGACGATGAGCGCAAAGAGTATATAATAAGTATGTTGGACGAGCGAGCATACTGAGTTAACTGCCACTTGCACCGCGCCCAGGCCGCCTTTCCCCGATAGGTGTACCGCGCATAGTGGTATAAGTGACTTAGCTCATTAGCTCAGTATACGCTGTTCTAATTAAAAAAAATGGTGTTAGTTGGGTCCAGTATACGTCATTTTATTTCGAAAACTAGCAGTAATATCGTCACGAAATTGTTATAGCATGTAGATATAAGTATTCTGATCCGAAATATGCAAAAAAACGTAAATCGTAAAAATTACAGTTAGCTCAGTATACGTAGGAGGTATCGATATTATCACTAACCTAACTCGGAAAAATTCACGGCTCAGACCGGTTTGCGAAAGAAGTGAACAATCCATTAATTTTGTTTTCAGAATAGCGGATTAGACATTTTTCTCTAATTGTACTGCGCAATCAGTTAAATCTTTTTGAATTTTTAAATCTAAATTGTCATCCAATCTACATTTCTGATGAAATGAGAAGTTTGATTTTTTGTTATTCTAAATTAACTACATGAGTAGAATGAACTAAAAGACCAAGAAATTTAGACATTTATTATTATTATCATCATCTTGACATTACTGAGAAATTCTAATCTGCTACACAGGCTTCGTCAGGTGGTACCCACCTGAAACTATGAATCAGCAACAGGCGTCATGACAAACTCAAACTCAAAATATTCTTTATTCGAATAAGACTAGCAACAAGCACTTTTGAATCGTTAGTTATATATTACATAAATTGAATCTAATTATTCAGAGCAATTTATTGATGCATATGAAATTTTAAAAAGGAAATGAGTTACTAAGATGTATGTCAAAAGAGAGTATAATAAATTCACAGAAAGATCGTCAATATGGAAAATAAAAACATAAAAAATAGTATAATCTAGACAGTTTCTAGAATAAAATCTGAATGTCAAGAGGAAAAGTCAACATCTAATGTCATAGTTATGAAAATAGTCATTAAGATGTAATGTCATAATTATTAAAATATCATTAGTATTTTTTAACCACAATTATACCCACGGTGTTTTATCATTCATGTAGTCTTTTGTGCTATAATATGCTTTCGATAAGAGGTTACGCTTTACATACGTCCTGAATTTATTAATAGATAAATTAGTCACGTTTGTTGGTAGTTTATTATAAAACTTTACACAATTACACATGAATGATTTTCTTATTTTCTGGAGCCGAGTGGAGGGTACCGCAAGCTTATATTTGTTTCTAGTATTAATACAATATTTTTATGTACATACACAATATTGTCATAGATTTGCATCAATTTGCATATGATTTACGTTACTCGTGACGAACTTAATACATTTAGCCTTTTTCTCATTTAACAATAAATTGTTGACATTAAACCAATTAACTATTTTAGAAATGGCATTGTTTACATAATTGCAGCCTTTTTGTTGCCGTGTAACTTTGAATATGAGTGAGGTATCATCAGCAAACAATACTATATCATGGTGGGTCTTTACGAGGTATGGTAAAGGTCCCAATATTGCTCCCCGCGGTACACCTATAGAAACCAATGAACCCGATCGCTGTCCATTCACATCGACCCTTTGTATTCTATCATGTAAGTAAGACTTTAGCAAATTCAGTGCCGATCCTCGAACTCCATAGTAGTGTAGTTTCCTGAGCAAAGTTTCATGACATACGCAGTCGAAGGCCTTGGACAAATCACAGAAGATAACTAAGGCATCATGTGACTCCTCCGACTCCTCGACAGCAGCGTCGGTTGTCGAGCGACCCCGCGTAAAACCAAATTGCTTATGATGCATTAAATTGTTAGCATTATAATGTATTATTAATTGGGATTAAAACTAGTTTTGCAAAAATTTTGCTAAATGTAGGTAGCACAGATATTGGTCTAAAATTAGTGGGGTCAAAAGTGCTACCAGACTTGAACAAAGGAGTTGAATTTGAACATACATATAGATATCCACACAACAAAAAAAATCCGCAACAGGGTCCGTCAATTAACCTTAATACATCAACTAAATAGGATCGCTCCGAACCGCAACGGGCTCAAAAGTTCCCATTACGCTTGCAGCATTACCGCGCTGAATAGCCAACGAAATCTGTTGAACACGATCCGAACCACGGATCACAGCTCCTATCTTTTAATAAAGTTCTACCCAATTCCTTAAGAAAGATTTTAGCCTCCATGTTTACGTAAAACGAAGTCGTTCCTATATTCAGTCAGCTTGATACATATGGCAACATCTATGAGATGGTCAGTCAGTTGTGTCATTCAGCATTCATACATTCACCTTTCGAAAATCGAGACGTATGGAACGCTGCCTAATTATCTTAATCGGACTTGACTTGAGATAATTTTCGCGTGCCGCGTGTTCATATTTCCCGTCATCAAGTCAGTATAATTAATCATTGTGTGCCATTTGGCAAGTGTTACAAAAGTGCAGTACAATTAGATAATAGTGAAGTTTTCTGTCACTTAGGTATTTAGGATGTAACGTATCGTTATGTAATACGCGTATACAGACATTACATTTAATAAGTGATATTCCTGCATTTTACTTCATTCGTCACCCGAGAACCTGTACTCTATCGAAAATTCAATACTAAGATACTGCGGCAGCAAAACTTCAGTAAAGCATCAACCGGGACCTCTAGCAGTTCCAGCAATGATACAAGAGGATGAGTATCCCAAAGTCCCGTGAGCGGAGTATACCCAGTCCCCCATAGCGAACCGGAAAAAAAGCCTGGCACCACTGTGCCTCGTTCAGGTGATCATTCAAAATGTTCTCCAAAGACACTGAAAGTGGTTCAACCACGTGGGGGAAGTTCTTAAAATATACAACATGCGATGTATGGCTAAATAGCTCCGCAGCAGGGTAAGCGAGACATGTGCTGACAAATTCCTCAAATGTTCTTGAACCCCAACTTACGCCACCCTTTATTCCTCAAGATCAGAACTAACCCCTTCCGTAAATATGGCAGCAGCTAGGAAGCATAAGAACGACTCATCTAGAAGTCGAAAAATTGTAACCGTTGAACCGAGAAATTGTATACTACACAAGTTTTAAGTAACTTAGTTACAATTTGTTGGTCTTCCTTTAGCAACTGTAAGTAATCATGAAGATAAAAAATTGCTGAGATGTCGTCAGTCTGTAACTAACTTCATCACGTTTATTTGGGGAAAGTGATATAATAGTGAATCGTACTAAGATACGGGAGGTGACGAGCGGACGACCACCTTAAGTGCATTTATCCATTTCGGGCCCGTAATGGAAGCTTTCATCGTTCAAACTGTAGATATAAATGTTACATACCTGTGAAATTTGCTTTTGAAGTTAGCGTTGTGTTTACGAACACGATATTGCACTACAGCAGTCGCCTCGCCAATAATTTAACCATTTATATCGCGTCTATCAATTATGCTTAAAATAACTTGCCGTAGCGCTGCGCTTGCATTTGTATGTGTTTGATGGATAAATATGGTAAATAGTTACTAGCTTGTGCCCGCGACTTCGTCACGTAAACTTTCATTCCCTATTTGATCCCTTCATGTGAGTCTATAAACTGGTTTATACCAAGTAGGTACCTATATCAATTTCATCATAACCCGTTCAGCCGTTTTTGTGTGGTTGAATAACAATCATCCACACATCTAAACATCCAAACATTAAATTCGCATGTATAATATTAATAGAATGGGGTGTAATAAGCCTTGTTTTAGTAATTAACGAGTTTATAAATCTTTTTACAAATAATGATATATATATGTATATAATATACATAGCCGGTGGCAAACAAGCGTACGGTCCACCTGATGGTAAGCGGCCACCACAGCCTATAGACGCCCGCAACTCCAAAGGAGTCATGTGCGCGTTGCCGACCCTTTATAAAATTTGAAGGTTCACTGTGTTGACAGCAAAAGGGACAAATTTAGGTCCCACGCTCTCAACACAGTGCATCCTCCGGAGCTCTGGCAACCTTGCTCACCTCCAGGAACACAACACTACATACCTGTATAGTAAATCATGTTATTATGGCTATGGTCTTCTGCAAGGTGGAGGTACTTCCCCAGTTGGGCTGCTTCAAATTCGAGCAAAATGACATTTTGCTGTGCCCTACCTCTCTAAATATGACATATTAATAATAATACACTTGACATTTACGCAATTAAATTTAATGTTACTTTGCAACTGCTTGCTTGCTTATTGTTTAATATATCATATAAGTATTTTTAGGATTAAGTTTGTGACATTTGTATTTTTTGTCGCACGCCAATAGGTACTTACATCATAATTATTCCATTGTAATACCTATCACCTGTACATAACCTATCTACCTATGACGACGAAATAAAGAAATTGATAGAAAATGAAAGAGGCGTTGCCGTACAAAAAAACACATTTTTTTAATATTAAAGAAATAGTATATTTACGGTATAAATGATACGAAAGTAAATACCAGTTTTAGGTATATGGAAGTTGGGTCGACGAAAATCGTGCAGAAGGAGACGACTTTTTGTAAATTTGCTTCCATACTATATATACCTTTGATCGGCGTAAAATAATAGTAGGCCTGAAAATAAGGTACAAGAACGAACTTTGGGGGAATTCAACCCTCTTGAACTTTGTCATACAATGTCGTACCCATTAACTAATTAAATTTGCGTTAATTAACCTCAGTTGATATTTTCAATTGGAATTAGTTGGCTATTCTGAATCCATCAATTTTTAACAAAATGTACGGTATCTGGCAATGATTATTAGGTTATATTCCAGTCGTAAACACAATACTTGGTTTGTCTGTACTAAGTCTGTGGTATACAGCTAATTTAAAACGCGGCGGACTTGTTCAGACACTTTTCTCATCAAAATGGCGATCACGCGCACATTAAGCTAGGTTGCTGGTTCAGGGCCGAAACTAGAAACACTGCCCAGGGGCTCACAGCCCACGTCTGAACGTTTCGAGCAACTGGGACTAATTACGGTCCTGTTTTTGACGTACAGAAATAGTAACTTTTAATATAACATATCAACTCTCATTGTAACCCTCAAAGAATTGTAATTGATAGGTACGGTGTTTACGTGTCCCAATTTCAATAACGTCGTAATAATAAAAGTAAAAATATATATGTGTCTTCTGTTGGGTATTAAGCTGACAAACATTAGGACGTTTACCTTATAGTCCTATATCCTGTTTTCGAAAAGTAATCCCATTACCCTACAGAAGGTACGGTAGGGGGTTAAGTGGATAATTTATACAACTACTACATAATAAGACACGACTGCTACAGAATATGTACAGTTGCATACACTAGGTACTCTATCTACATCCATATTATAATAAATACTCTTTTTGTTTCAAGCGGCCGCTTTCAGCCGGCTCGCGCAATGCGCAGCTATGCTGTTAAATTCACGGGCTGTGAATTAAATCTCATAACCGTTCAATTTATGATGCCGTTATAACCATCCCCGCCCGCCACCCGCTGGGCACGGTATATTGTAAGGCTGGTCCTCACCTAGGGTTCTTGAAAATGTTAACACGTTCACTGCGGGGTAATTTTCAATGAACTCTCAGCCAGTGCGTTTGATACCTATAAGAACTTGTAACCAAGCTTTAGTTCAATACGTGTGAGACCTAATCAACCTCCTAGAAAATAGGTTTCGAATATAACGTATAACTCGCTCAAAAAGACTGAATGACTGGTTGTGATTTTTTTAAGGTTTAAAAGTAATCCATTGTTCTGTCTTTAGACGAGTTCCCATGCAGTTATGACAAGATATAGTGGTGGGAATAAAATTAAACATTAATAGTCGATAAGTATTTACTTATATAAAAATGATAATCAATTTGAGGGAAATGTTTCACATTAAAACATAGTAAACACATAATTCTCCTCGCTCGCTCTCTCTTCCTGGCGGTTACGAAGCCTACGAGGCCTACGATTTAGGAGACTCAAAAGGCCCCATAACGCACCAAGTTTACAAATTTATTACTCTGTGCGTTAGGGTCCTAATCGTTTTCAATTTTTTGAATACGTTGTTGAGTTAATATTTAAGCCGGAAGCAAGTAGGTATATTTGTATCTGTTATACACATAGTAATTCAGCCGCTATTACCTGCCGCACAGAGGTGCGTCATACGAAATCGCATGCCGAACTGAATGAAAAACAAATTAGAGATGTTTTAGATCTCATAACGCAGTGAACGTGTTAAAGAGGAATTACTATATAGGTGTAGATAAAATATATTTATCTACATCCATATCATAACTTCCCAATAATATACCTACCTACCCAATAATATACCTTTTGTTACAAATTGAAAAAATGGCTCACCGCCCAGGCGTTTTATAATATGTCAGAATTTTATATGACGAACAATTATGTAAATTTAATATAAAATCAATTATTCAATTTCTTTTGACATTGTATTCTAATTCATTAACATTTTAATTCTGACTTCTTAGTTGATAATTATTATTCTACTTTATTTACATATAATCATCTTAAAATGTATTTAATTAAATCTTTGACATACCTATTCAATTTAAAATGTTTGACATGTAAAATTTTATATTTTATCAATAAAATGAGTATGAGTATGAGTATGTTCAGAAACGATAAGCAAATGGCCTATATTATAATCCTATAAATAATAATAATAATAATATTTTGGGGACAATCCTACACAAATCGACCTAGTCCCAAACTAAGAAAAGCTTGTACTATATTATTTAACTCTTGTAATACCAGACCAGAAGCGAAATCACTCAATTTGCAACTACGATCGTAAAAATAAAAACTAAGTAATCCGAAAACCTGCTTTATCTTACCCACGATAACACTCAAAGTAGTAAATTGTGTAAAATTATGTTGATTATCTTCTACTTCACCGTTAGGTCATCAACGGTATAAAATGACACGTCAATGCCAATGCATGACGTCAAATATCGTGTTATCGACAACTGTCTATAGAGTCGCCTCACCATATGTTCTTATTATATCTTGACCCTGAGATACGTGACAAATATGTTCATATTCGGAGGTTAGCCTTATACTAGTTCATCTGAGACGAATTTTCCGTAACTCAGCAGACATTGTAAATATCTACATGACTGGTCTGGTTCATAGATTCAAATCATCAATTTGAGTTATGATTTAAGGGATAAAAAGTATCCTACATGTAATCCAGGCTAAAATCTCTATGTGTACAACGTTTCACCGTAATCCGTTCAGCCGTTTTTGCGTAATTGAGTAACAAACATCCAAAGATCCAAACATCCTAACTTTCGTATGTATAACATTAAGTAGGATATTTTGTATGATTTCATTATAAATGTATAGTTTTCATATTTTCCCCTGTACTTGTAGTAAATGACGATATTACTTGCCAAATTTTATAGTTCCAGGTCAACGGTAAGTACCCTATAAATTTTGATTCCCTTGAGAGTGTCGATAATATACGTTTTTGGCGGCATAAATGGTAAATTATTTTTACGTTAACTTAAAAGTTTGGTTTTTTCACAGCTTCAAGGGACTGCAGATCTGAGTCTAAGGTTTTAATTTAAACTCGATATCTCTACGCGTTCCCGAGATAAAGGGTCGTGACAGACAGACAGGCAGACGGACAACAAAGTGATCCTATAAGGGTTCCGTTTTATCCTTTTGAGGTAGAGAACCCTAAAAAGCCTTAAGATGAGATGATTATCAATTAAAAATAAATACAATACCGCCAACCGAGCCCAGTAAACAAACATGTTTGTTTGTGACTATCCGTTAATACTAGGCAGTGTTACTAAATTACCCAATAACATCATTGTTTACCTAAGATGCTCAACCAACAAGCTAATCACTGTAATTGTATGTGGGGTAGTCCATACAATGCACATAACGTTCCTTCTCGTAGCTATATAAGTACCAATGGAATGGTAAACAACGTATTGTGTGTTAAATATACTCATAATTGTTTCAATGTCAAATATTATTAAACAGTCTTGCGTGTGTGGATTAGTCATAATATATCTGCCTGCGAAGCACTGAGTTAGTACTTATCCCATTGTAACATCCCTCTGTCCTCTAGCAAGTACCTATTTCGTTTCTAGATTTGTTTGAAGAAAGTCATAATTAATGACAAAATCAGTACATGTACAGACATTAAAAACAATCCAACGAATAGAAATAAAACTAAGAAGAACCTACCGGCCATTGTACGCCCTACTGTTTCGTTCTAATTCACGCGGTAGAATGTTCTAGAAACACCTATTTATGAAAGCATCACTGAACTCAAGAAGCAGGGTAAAACATTTTAATATTTAAACCAGCTCTGCTAGCAACTTCCTTATATTTGAATTAGTGAACAACTGCAGGCGCCCGTTAATTAAGCCTCGTTCAAAAAGAGTTGGAACGACTCAAATGTTTGTTTTTATGTGTGTTCGCCGCTAAAATTTGCTTTGAATTCGAATTTCAAACAACGCTCGTTTTGAAAACATGGTGCGGAGGCTTATGCGTATGTGCCTACGTAATATATTATCTATACGAACTTACAAAAACATTTTAGTACCGCAAGCTCGCTACGCTCAGGATTCTATTATGAACTTGCTGATATGATAACATCGCGTCGGTCAGTACGAGTATTACATTTGCGCACTATTAGTATCATGGGCGGAAGCGGAGCAGTACTGCTGACTTATTGGGGGTTTAAACATGTAGCTGTTAACTTTATCCAGTTAGCTCTCGTGTTGTTTTGCTCTCAGTGAACTGTTACTTAACGCGGGCGCAGCCTCAAGGTGGTTGGGAAAATAAATTTCAATTCGCGTTAGGAGCGACAGGAATGACGTTAGTTAAACGGAAATTATTTTCCGTATCGCCTTTGGGCGTGAAGCGGCGTTACTCATGCGATTTTCTGGCGCTACAGTGGATGCTATTCCTGTTCCAAATAGAAAATATAACATAATTTGTGCATCTCTTGAAGAAGATAACAGTTGTTTGGTCCATTTTTTGTTGCATTTTTTATATACATACGAAGGTATATAATGTTCTTGATGTATATAACAATTGTCGTTTTCTCTATTGAAAATTGTTGGAGCAATCAAGCATATATTACTTAGTTGCCTGAATACAATGGCCATGACGACCTAGGTACTTGATTAAAACATGAATATTTATCTAACCGTATGAATACACGGGTTTTATCATGATACTACTCGTACTGCTCGTTGCAAATACGTTCAGTTCCTTCAATTAAGATATCACAACAACTTATGTATCATAATTTCACGGTGAATCTTTATGTAACTTGCAATTTTATCACCTTAGGCTGTATGTGTTTCAACCATATTTATCACATGAGTGATATTGTAGCGCGCATAACATTCGATTAATGAACATTCTCATGTCCAATAATGCCACAGAATTTAATCACAAGTAAGGCCCGGGATTTCTGCGAAAATTCATAAAGGCATGGATACAAATTTAGGTGGGTATATGCCTAATTTCATGCTACACTGGAAGCTTTTATTGTTTTTAAGTTAGTTGGTTGAAATCTCTGGATCGGCTACCCTATCTGAATCCACTGTTTGCTTTCGGTATTCCGGACCATGATTATTAGAAATTATTATGAGGTTCTTTCTCGTTTAGAAAATATTTTCGCAAGATAAAATATTTTCCGAGTTCGACCAGCGGAAGGGCAGCGCTGTTTGCGTATTTTTACAAACGCGTTATTAAATGTTGAATAAACTAAAAATGCCTGGTATCAAATTATTGAAATTACTAATACTTATTTTAATTAAGAGTCCTTATCAGTTAAAAAATGCTTATCTGTTTAGGTCATTTTCTGTTTGAATTGACACGTATCTTGACATTTTATCAACGTCACTATCTAGAACAGGACTATTGCAAGCCTATTGCCATTTTAATAAAAATGTGTTTATTTAATTTATCAGTAAGAAATATCGTTTCAAATATCATTCCGTATCGACCATTTTTAGCCATAAATTGTTTTTTTTTCTGCTTAAATTCTACTACTTAATGAAATCAAAAACTTGAACAAAATCATCGTATCCGTTAATCATTATATTGGTATTGTCATAATTTGAAATCAAAACGTTTAAAAACTTGTAAGGCCTCTTAACACAATTGTCACGAAAGGAAACAAAACAGGTAGGCAATTCCGTGCATCCTTTAAGAGCCTGCAAAAATTTTGCTACGTGCAAGTAGGTAATGCAAGCGCAGCAAAACCATTCAAAGGTTTATGGCAACACACACGTTAATATCGTCTTCATTGAGGAAAGACAAGCTATTGAAAGGCATCAAACGAGTACCCCGATATTCTGAGGCATCTAGTTTATTTTCGCGACGCGAGCGACTCAAGATTGCACTCGGAGTATCAGTGCGATGCAGGTCGCGACACAAAACATCCGATATAGCGGCAGAGTGTAATTTCACTCGAGTGCCCTACTCGCTACACGATCCCAGACGTGGCAATCAAGGGACAAGTGTGCCCCATCGTGCCCCATCGCTCCCTCGTCTGCCTTTAAAATAACATTAGGGAATGCATCACACATAACATATATCATATCTATTCTATGCTGCGTGTAAGTGAAAACCCACTGGGGTTGAAAGCTGTTAAAGAATAACAAGCGTAGGCGGAGGTTGACTGTAATGGAACCCAGTAATATTATTTTGGATGTATTCGAAACTTTCCTGCAAAATGTGGACAGTTAAAAATATAACTTTACAAAATATAGTGTTTTTACACAAGATGGTGAAACGTTAAGTATGTCGCATAGTGTACTAAAATAAGGCATGTGGATAGAAATAGACACGAGTTATCGAAATTAATATCTTCGTCGGTAGTAAATTACTGGCAGCAATTGCAAATGGAACATGTTAAATTTACACTGATGAAAGGATAATGTTATGCGAATTTAATTTCAAGCGAGAATCAAGGCAAAGCGCAGGTACCTACCTGTCTAATTAATTCCTTCAATTCAATGACTTTGGAATTGTGATGTGCCTTCGTAGTATTATAAATGTAATATCAATTCAAAGCACAGGTGCTGTAAAGCTAAAGCATAAACTATTCACTAAACAGGGTCTACCTATAATGGACTCGTTTCTCTCAAACTTGATAGAAAGTGACAAATGCTTTAGCTTGTCGTTTATCACTCGATAACTACGACCATAATACGTTATTTGTCCAAGAATTATACAGTTTTGTTTTATTTACTCTCACGGTTCGAAATAATTTCCATATGATAAATAAATTTATTGTAAGTATACCAAACGGGACATTTTATTAAAATTCTGCATTTTCCAAGTCGTCGTCTCCCAGCGAAAAAAATAAACAATAGCATTCTTTTCATCCCTGGGATCCCAGGGATCGGTAGACGACGTAACTTTCGTAATGAAATAAATTCGTATTCCTAACAAATAACTAAAACGTTTTTTTAAACTCCAAACATATAAAAATGCGCAACAATGAGTAACATCGAACAGCGATGGCATGAAACGACATAAAGAGACAAGAAAAAGTAGATTTCCCCGCTAAACAAGCTGAATTGCCGGAAGCGACAGGCACTACTGTTTCCGATTTAGAAAACAATATAAAGCTGACGATGGCCTTCCTTCCAATATTTTTCCGATAATGATGTTTATATAACTGTGTACCCCGCCGACTGACTTATTTGTTCAACCTCCGCGTAAAATATACCTACATTGTTGCTTCCGTATCCGTTGCTCGCATATTTTAACAGGTGCCTTCCTTATTTCTGTGTTGTCTTGTCACAACCCACCCAGGACGGGAAGCTATACTTTCGGTCGTTTGTTTATTGCTAGGCGATATATTCAATATCTTTGCTTTTATGTAACCCCCTTAACTACAAGGAAATACATACTTTTTTTGGAAACGAGAGGACGTCCATAAATTACGTGAGGTACTTTTTACAGAGATTCGAGATTTGGTTCGACTGACTCCCGCTACCCATTAATCTCATGTGAGATTTTTAAATGCATAATTCTTTTTGAAAATGGATTCTGTTCCTAGTGAGCATTTATAAAGTAACATATAATTTGCTTATTTTTTTATAAAACTAGTTCAGACTAGTATACATCCTTATACGTTTTTTTTGCTAATAATATTATACAAACACATTTATATGTATGAAACTAACACAATACGGTAGTTGAAAATGACAACAGTAAATAGTCGATTATATTACAAGGGAGCAAAATGCAAATTACATCGTGAGTTAGCCTGTTGAATACTGAACGAAGCGAAGAACTCCGGAATGAAAATAACATGGAATTATGAGCGTTGTGAGGGTTCCAAACCGCCACGCTGGAATTTGAACTAATTTTGCTGCCATGACAATTTCTTTTCACTTCTCCTACGGTAAAATCCAAATTAGTAATTAAAGGAACAGGTACTTAATCAATAAAGCAAAACGAAAAAAAAACATTAAAAATTGACAGATTATAATTAGGTAGTTGTAAATAATAGCCTATAGTCTCATCATCATCTGCCTATATACGTCCCACTGCTGGTTACAGGCCTCTCCTCTCATGAATGAAAGGGAACTAGCATTGATTAAATAGTTATCATCCTCTAATTCGAGGACTTCACAATCTTCACACACACCGTTGGGTCTCTTCTCTTTGGAACCTATCTGCCGTGCACATAACCTTAAAAGGAAGCAAGAACAATTAGAACACGACAACCCGCTACACGTAAGCAAAGCATTAAAATAGGGTGTCTAATTAAATTAGTTAGCCGTCAGCATAAAGCTCCGTTTGGATGGCGCAGCATTTGAATCGCGCTGTTGTGAAGGCGGCGCACGTCGCGCACTGAATCAATTCCGCGTCAGCCGCCGCTCGGCGCTCGCGGTACAGCGAGCTGCTTACGTTACATGTCAAACTTACTTAGGGCGCCCTATGGGTCGCGCCAAGTATCGCTGGAAGAATTTGGTGGAAACGGACCTGCGTAAACTCGGAGCCGGTGCAAGATGGCAAAAAATTGCGCAGTACCGAGCAAAGTGGCGTGCTCTTGTGTCGGAGGCTAAAAACTCACTTTAGGTCGTCGTGCCAGTCCAGTTAGTTAGTTAATAAGTCAAACTTACGCTAGGTAGATTTACGCTCGAAACCGTTACGTAGGTGGGTCATACTTAGTTGAAAAAAAAAGTCATTCCTCCTGTGGTCAATAGTTAACGGCTTATGTGCATGTTAGCTATATTTTTATTACAGGGATTTATTGAAACGGAGACACTGTTTATGCGGGTTACTGGTCCAATCCAAAATTAATCTTTGTAGCACTTAACTTTTGGTATATCCACAGAAAAGAGGCGAACCTAAATCCGTGTATGATGCAGGTATCTAATAACGAGTACGCACCAACAAAGTACAAGGCATGTTAATATTGACTGTTAATCAGATTAGCTAACTAGTATTATATTAAGCGTCAAAAATATTAATTCTCTGTAGCGGGCATGTCGTGTTGTAGGCCCGGGGGTCGGACCGCCTGGAATATTACTATATAGAATAGTAGATTGTGTGACAAGGGTCTAAAATGAGTCATAATACCACGAGATAGTTATTTTCCCGAACAATGTGAGGGAAAATAGTTCGATGGGTAATATGGTTTTTAGACCAGAGTTATACACTCTACTCTTCACTTCGATTGCAAGAAAATAAATAAACATTAGAATTACGATTTGAAACGGGATATTTTCCATGTATATTTGTATAAAAAACAATTCTAATGTAAACGACCATGTAAGCTTGAAATCTTAATAAATAAACAAAAGTTAACCATCCAAAATTAACAATAAATTCACGGCGAAATTATATACAATTTGGCAGCATGATTTTTTTTCTAAACTGCTTTGACACACAAAATATAGACAAAGCGGTTCGCGCGCAACATCCACGCGCAAAAAAAATAACTCACCTTCCATTGAGCGCTTCAAAGCGTTGCTCTCGTTCGTAATCACTTTTTTAATTATTGTGAAATAGGGACTACTACAAACTTAATCTTTAGACTCTTTAGAGAAATGAATTCTGTTTCCTGATTGGTCGATTTTAGTAAAGCGTATTCCTGTTGAACCCGTCGTCTACCGGTTCCTGGGATCCCCGGGATCATAACAAAAGGAAGATATTGTTTATTTTTTTCGCCGGGAGACGACGGCTTAATATCCAATACCAAATGTATTTTAATGAGTTAAATTAGTGTTTTGTGATTGGTGGATTTAATAGGTGGAGTATTTTGATTGGTCGAAATTGAATGTTTTGTAAATCATAAATATGTATTCATATTTTCTCTAGGGGTTAAATGTACTACTTTAGCCCCGCTTGACAAGTCTAATATGACAAACTTTTCGAGCATGAGAAGTGAACAATTATTAAAAAAAAATAGTTTAAAGTGTTTTCGTGAGTTTTGTTAACCTTGCTTACCTATTATAAACAGTTGTCACAGCGTAGCATCAATCAGTCAGTCCTATATACTATTATGAAGATACTATTGCAACGTCCATAACGCGAATGCCCTAAGTTAGCTGGGATGCACTCGCCACCATAACAGGGCGATAAATTTCAAATAGTGCTACTATCTCGTGTAATGTAAACGTTGTCTAGTTAATCGGAAAATATCTCCAGCATCCCTTTAGGTACTGGTCTTTAATACACTGGCTTCTTTTATACTGCAAGTGCAGAAATAGCGCAGACAAGTGAATGGAATTTGAAAGTGAATGTGACGTGGTTTTTGAATACTACAAAGTCTGTTGCTAATACATTTTAATACCAATGTCAATGTCTCGTCAATAAGTCGTTCAATATGTAAAAAAAATGCTGCTGCGGATTTGTCCATGAATTTGCAAAGCGACTACCTATCGCGTTCACAGATAAGGTTAATGTCTTCCAATGTTCGACACTGACCCAATAATTGACAATTTCAACCTTATGTCATAGTAACAGACGCGATGAATAAGTGTAAAGTATTAGTTATTAAGGTGTCTAACATAGGGACGCTTACCTTATATATTCAAGTAATATATAATTAATTTCACCCGTCATACCTACGAAAACTGTTTGTGAGTACTGAGTACTGATAATGTTCATTATGTGACAGTTTTGCGTGGTCATGACAAGACATGAGTGTAGTATTGACCATGATTCAAATCAAATCTAAATAGGAATTACAGAAGTCGGTTAAAAATATGATGTCACCGGCTCAGCGAATAAGGAAATATATAGCATCTGTAAGTTGTTATCGTTTTTGAGCCTAGGAAATTCATATCACAAGTATTGCGAACGCACAAAGGGTGCATGCGTACTTACATCTAAACAATGTACGCCATCGCTACCTCGTCGCTCAAGTGTTAATAGTGCTAAAATGACGCTTTGCCTTAAGATTTGACCTAAAGCCCGACCGGAAATACATAACCAGTGTCAAGAGGGCGCTATTATTCTCATTATATGGCAACAGGTCAGTATAGTCGGAATAATTACATTTTGACTTGTTTACCTGTCAGTTCTGATTTTAATTTTGAAACGTATTGTAGCGAAATTGTTCCATTTCCCGAGCGTTTTTTTTTTCAGAATTTTATTATATACATTATTACTAATGTTCCGCTCTTAACAATGAATCGTTTTGGGCATTTTTGTCATTTAATGTTCAACACTTAACCCAAATCACCCTGTGTCGTTGTCGTCAGTGTCACTGTTGACATTAACAACAATGACAGTCTATGATTAAAATGATTGCCATTGTAAGAAATTAGTTGGATTCTGCGTGTCTTTGTGTTTGATTCGCTGGGTGCGAGATGACAGCGTCAACTAGCGATTACAATTACCGCGGATTTTGAAGTGTCAAATGGCCGGCTGTTTTTATGAAGAGTAAGTAAACAAACAAACAATTTCAATTAAATATCAAATATTATAATATATGTAATATTCTATTCGGTCATTTAAATCTACAGTGTCGATAATAACGTTGACCTTTTTGATTTCCCGTCTAAAATGTCACAATCAATAAATTTCAGGTAGTACATAAGAACTTTCTCATTGCTGACTTCACGAGTAGTAAGTAAAGAAATAAACAAATTTAATCATATAACGCATTTTATATATGTTTCAGACGATCATGTATGACTGTAGTGTCGTTAATAAAGGAAACTTTGCGTATTTTCAGTTAAACATGGCAAAATTAATTCCAGACCATCACACACGATATCGCTTTCCAACCACAAACTGCTATAAAAGAAAATCAATTAGTTTTGGCTCAAATAAAATAGATTAGAATTTGTGATCACGGTTTTTGCCATTGTTCTTGCAGTTAACTACGCAGCAGGTTTCGTGACGCATACGTTTATTTATTTTTACTTAAAATGCACGGATACGTATATTTCGCTTAAAAAATCTGACAGATGATCTGCCGATAGTTCCTTTTTTGGCCACGATGCGCACTGCGATCGATTCGTGGTTCCTCCAACTCCTACTTCGCACCCAGGGAATAACGCACGTGTTCCAGGTTTGAATAAAATAAATAAATAAATAAATATTCTGGACAATCTTACATAAATCGACCTAGTCAAAGTAAAACAAACTAAGCCTGTACTATGGGTACTAGGCGATGATATACATACTTATATAAGAGAAATATTAAATACATAGAAAACATCTGGTTCTGAAAATGGCTCAAGTTGTTTACAAAGGCATAATAGCATGTATAAAGGAGGTCAAAAGTATTGGCAAAAATAAAGTGTGCATATACTTTATGTCAGCCAACTCATTTTTGTCTGACCCCATTCTGACTACAAATAAACTTGTAGCAATGATACCCAAGTTTCAGGTTTCTCGCCTGGGTGTAGTAAGTCAGATCCCGCTGGATTGGGCCTTAGAAGAGTTGTCAAATGGAATCCAATGCCCCTCTGGGTTTGGACAAGTTATAAAAGCTCGTAGACTTAATAAAAAGAAAGAACTTGAAGGCAGGAAAGTTTGGGAGCGTACAGATACAGTGGTACTAACATTCCTCGGCCAAATACTACCAGAAAAGATTTTCTGCTTCAACATGTCAATCCCTGTATCCTCTTATAGGCGTCCAATTATACAATGTCACAAATGCTGTAGATTTGGCCATATCAAGGAGCAGTGTCGTTTCAATCCCAGGTATGCCCGACGCGCAAAAAATCACGAGACTTCCGAATGCTCAGTCCCTGACACTGGTCATGTCCTTTCTATTCTGGTCCACATGCTGCAACTGACCCGAGACGTCCAGAACTTTCCAGACAGAAGTCCATGAAACTAGGCCACCACAGCCTATAGACGCCCGCAACTCCAAAGGAGTCACGTGCGCGTTGCCGACCCTTTATAAGATTTGAGGATGCACTGTGTTGACAGCAGAAGGAACACATTTAGGTCCCTCGCTCTCAACACAGTGCATCTTCGGGAGCTCTGGCAACCTTGCTCACCTCCAGGAACATAACACTACATACTTGTATAGTAAATAATGTTATTAATTTTCTGTTGAAATTGTCGGTCATTCTACCGTTCATAGTTTTAGAAAGCCTTACACATTTGTGCTGCTATTAATAAAGTAATTCAAGACGGTCAATCACAATCTGATACAATGGAATCCTAGAAATATTAAAAACAAAAGACAGAAGTTATTCCATCTGATTAATCTTTTCAGGGCGGTCATTTTTGCCATCTCGGAGACGGCTGAAGCCCCGAATCTTTACTCGTGTGTACTGGATGGTGGGCTGGTTGTACTGTTCTTGTAAAAAGAAGTTTTACTTTTTCTCAACTTCCCATACCTCCCCACTCCCCTGGTTTAAATGTTGTTGCAGTTAGATGCCTTAATATTTCCTTTGTGTCTGTTTATATCCCCCATCCAAATCGTGACCTAATCCACGTGCTTAACCATATATTACTAGCCCTGCTAGCTCCAATTATAGTTCAAGGAGACTTTAATTGCCGGCACACACAATGGGACTCCCATTGCTGTGATGCAACTTCGTACTTTCTTTTAGATCTCATGGATGAGGTCAATTTATGTATTTTAAATGACTGAACCCCAACCCGCAGGGTATCGCCCACTCACATACGCTAGTGTCCCTAACCTTAACCTGGTATTCCCAAACTTAGTTCGTTCCCTGTCTTAATCAGTTTCCTCTAACTCTCTTGGGAGTGATCATCTGCCTATAATTACTACCTTGCTTGACTCTCCCATTACCCCATTACCCGTACAAGCCCCACTCCTCAAATATAGAACTAGCCAGGCGGACTGGAGCAAATATAGATCCAATTTAGAACTTTCTATGGGAAATATGCCCAGTATTGCAAACGAATGTCTTTGATCTGTACAATCAGTTTATCGCTTTTATGTACTCAGCGGCTGATAGCTCTATCCCCTTAAAAAATACGGCACGCGTCAAAATACCTTCCCCGGCGTGGTGAGACGCTGAGTGCTCGGCAGTAAAGTTTTTAAAGAGCGTAACCAGGCGGAATCTCTTTTTGCTGCGTATCTTTATTTAGAGAACTATTTAAATTTCCAACATGTCAGTGCTCACAGTAAGAGGTTTCTTAGCAAAAAGAGATTTCAGGGCTGGCGTTCCTTTAGCGAATCTTTGTCTCCCAGGGCTCCTAGCATATTAGTGTGGAAAAAAATAAAAGCTTTTCGCTGTTCTTAGACGGATAATAATGCCTGTAGCAACGACACTCCATGGCTTGAAGGGTTTACTGCAAAGCTTGCCTCTCCATTCGTACCACACTTGGAGGGCGTCGGCAGTTATTGCTCACTTTCCGCTTTGAAAGAATGACCGAACCCTTTAGTTTTGATGAGCTGCACTGCACACTTGACCACTTGAGACACCGGGATGTGACGGCATCCCATATTCATTTATTATACAGAGCTCAAAAATTACTATTATTGTTTTTCTACTAATTTTGAATACCATATTTTTGACTTGAAACGTACTTGATAGCTGGAAATCACAGATTATAGTGCCGATTTTAAAACCTGGTAAAGACCCACTGAGTCCTTATTCTTACAGTTTATCCCATTACCTTGTCGTCCTGTCTAGGCAAAACTATGGAACAACTTTTAAAAAACAGACTACAGTGGTTTGGTTCCCTAAAACTCAGTTTAGCTTCAGAAACTCACCTCTGATATACGGCTGTCTCACACTCGAGGCGAGCATGTGGTGGGCATCTTCCTGGACGTCACAGCGGCCTACGATATTTATCGTTGATCTCCCTATACTCAGGCAGAAAATGCTCAATCTGAGTATACCTGTGAGGATTATCAATATCGTGTACATGGGTCGTTCCATTCTTGTTCGATGATAAACTGCCACCACCCAGTCTTGCTTGGAAGAGCCTTCCCCAAGGCTCTGTGTTGAGACCTCTTCTCTAGAGTTTATATACATCGGATCTCGATACCTCCGCCTCCGTTAACTGCTTCTGTAATATTCTACAATATGCCGATGATATCGCATTATATTCTTCGTCGAAAGATTTTTCAGAAAGCACACATGCTCTTAATTCTGCACTGTACTACTCAACTCATGGTGATCGGATCATGGCTTAGCCTTATCTCCAGAGAAAAGTAGTATTGTCATCTTCTCTAGAAAAAGGCATGTTCCTGACCTATATGTCCACATCGATAAATACCCTATAATGGTTAAGGGCTAGGTTAAGTTTCTGGGCAATATTCTAGATTCTAAGCTATCTGGGGTCAGCCGCCTGAACTATGTGTGTCAAAAAGCAGAGAAAAACATTAATATAATTCAAATCAAAGATGGCGGAGATTTATTTTTCTTAAAAATCAATATGGGTGTCATCTTCGAGGTTCTTCGGGGTGCAGATTACAAAAATGACATCCATTTTCAAATCCAAGATGGCGGACATTTATTTTTCTTAAAAATCGATATGGGTGTCGTCTTCGAGGTTCCTCGTGGTGCCGATTACGAAAATGACACTCATTTTCAGATCAAAGATGGCGGATATTTATTTTTATAAAAATCGACATGGGTGTCGTCTTCGAGGTTCCTCGGGGTGCAGATTACAAAAATGACATCCATTTTCAAATCCAAGATGGCGGAGATTTATTTTTCGTAATTATCAATTTGGGTGTCATCTCCGAGGTTGCTCTGGGTGCCGATTACGAAAATGTCATCCAGTTTCAAATCAAAGATGGCAGACATTTATTTTTCTTAAAAATCGATATGGGTTTCATCTTTGTGGTTCCTCGGGGTGCCGATTACGAAAATGACATCCAATACATATCTGCATGCAGGTCAAACTGAGAACCTCCTTTTTTGTAGACGGTTAAAAATTACTCTTAGTACGCGGGCGAAGCCGCGGGAAAAAGCTAGTTAATAATAATAGTGCAGGGTCATTTTAGTGGCACCGACGCACCGGCGATAGCGCCCCTGGCGTATGCAGCTCGCGCCGAGTAGCCCACTTAAGCAAAATTAGCTTCTTCTGTAAGCGTAAAGAACACTATCGGATGTTTTGTGCCGGCTCTAATACGGCCCCCGTTTGACGTCCCTAGATTAAAAGGCAAGGGGGCGCGTAGACGCTGAAGATTTCATAGTTTCGTGGAAAAATGGCGCATGATACTATGGACGTATAGTCCCATTAGACTTTGTGGTGCGAAAGAATGAGATTTGTCAATAACTGTCTGACTGGGCTGAGTTTATCGGGATCGCGCAGTGAATGCGCACCGTTACTGCATGTGTTGGAATCCTTCCATAAGCACAGAAATATACATAAGCTTTATGACTAATTAACGCATACAACTACGCATAAGTACTGCTCGGTAGCGTCTAAGGCGCATTTTCTTGTTTAAAAATCGATGCTTAATTCATTTGTATTGTGCCCTAGAGTGCTGTTTCAGTATAGTTTATTATTTATAGTAAAAAAACCGGATCACGCACAATGAAGGGTTCCGTATCGACACCTACTAGTGCACATTCAAAACCACTATCCAATACATTGAATCAAACAAGGTCGTATCTTTTGTGCGTGAAAGTTTTTCAGAGATTACCTACTCAAAATCCATTAGACCTATCGAGTTTAAATCAATAATCGTTGAAAGTAATTATTAATGTTCACCACCTCAATTTTCTTCAGAATACTTATAGAACTTCATAGTTTGAAAATTAGAGGGGGCGGGGGGGTCACTTTTCACGACTTTGGCAGCTCATATCTCACCAACGGTTGGTTGGTGGAAAATTTAAATGAAAAAGTTTTTTAGAAACTTGTATATCATTTTTCAAGGCCTATCCACAGATATCCCACACGCCTATATGTATTGTTTTTTTTTTTCAACCCCTGCAGGCGAATCACGTAACTTTATGTACTACCGTTAGATAGATTTTAATGTCAGTTTTGAAGTATAAATGTATGAGCTGACACTTGAAATTTGACATTAAAATCTGCCTAACGGTAGTAAATAAGTTACGTGATTACCCCGCTGGTGACATGTATGGTGCCTCGCCTAAATTAATATTTTTTCGTAGTTTTGCATAATTTTTTATTTTCGCTTCATACACCTTCCTACCAAATTACCATGACTGTAGTCCTTATAGTCTCCGAGTAAATTGGCTGTGGCATACGGATGGATGGACAGACATGACGAAACAATAAGAGTTCCGGTTTCGCCCTTTTGGCTACGGAACCCTAAAAACCTTAGGTATTGATTATGATTATAGAAATAGAGAGATTATGATTACAGAAAACAAGAATTGACAACATTTCATATTTTTAGTGCTACTTTTTATTGTCCGGCTCGAATAAACGCACAATTTTAAGATACAGATATTTTTATATTTGCGAAAATCTTATATTTTACTGCAAAAATCAACGAGTATTGTAAGTTTGATGAAAAAGTATCTATGTAAAAAACGTCAAACTATATAAACATCACAGCTGTAATTCATACACTTAAAAAAAATCAAACAGTTTTACAGTGAATGTGGAGCGCTCGTGGCCTAGCGGCCCCCGCGTGCCGCGTGCGGTATGCGAGGTTAAGCAACATGGGCCGGGGTCAGTTCTTGGATGGGCGACCGCTTTAAGTGGTTACTAAATGAGCGCTCTCGTGCTTTGGAAGGCACGTTAAGCATTTCAAAATCAAAACCAATATCAAAACATTTATTCTGCAAATAGGCCTCAAGGGCTATCTAAATCTAAAATCTAAATCTAAATAAAAATAATACAATAATAAAAGTATCATTAATTAAATGTAATGTTACATATGTTAAAAATAAGACTAAGAAACGAATAACAATCGAGATTTGTTTGAGATGTACAAGGTCTCTGAGCGTTAGTCTAAAAATAAAATCAAATGAGAACAGAAAGAAGTCTCTCATCATGTCAATTCCACTGAACACTAGTAGTATCCAGTAGATCCTGGTTTATCGAACCTATATTTCAGATATAAAACCACCGTGACGCTACTACACTACTTGCTTATTTTAGTTAAAGCTTACGTATCTGTTAAGTATGTAATATTAATAGGCTTTCTTCATCTGAGCTCTTTCGGTTTTTTCTCGGCAGTCTCATCTCTGTTTACAGCAAAGAAGAACTTTAATCACATTACTACGGAACAATAGAGAAGGCGCGTTTAGCCTTTAATACTTTGTAGACCGCTGGCATTGTTTGTTGTACCTACTTCCGCAAATCCGCGTTTACTGCAAACGCCTGCTATTCAATTACGAGCAAAGCGCGCCAGCGGTGCGTGGTGCATCGTAAACTGTCGCCGACCATAAGGCGCTATGACGCCACGGACACCTATAAAAAGTAACGTTTGCGATGTAAGCTTGCAGTAAATGTAAAATCGATGCACCAAATGAATACCTTTTTCCAACTTACTCTCATAAGGCCCCTCGGCCTAATTATACCAAAGTGTCTGCCTGATTTACCCAACTTCTTAATTTTTCGTAACAATATCTGATCCTTTTTTAGGAACCCTTAAAAAAAGTGTTTCTGTACGTTTTAGAACATTGGTACGTTATTACAATCGTTTCAAAATTAGCTTGAGTCTTACGAGGCTAAAATTAATGCCAGAAATGTAGAGTATGGATCATAAGCCTCAGGCGAACAGACCTACGAAACACTAAAAATATCTCCAAAATCAAGACATCTCAAAGTAGACTTGTTACTTATCTTCTCAATGAACTTAACCTTCGCAACGCCGACTCGGCATTCCCGAATGTTAGGGTTTTGTCAAAGCTCCCTGATTCAGACTTGGCACAAAGTGAATCGTTTGTATTTCGATCCGTGCTCGAGTACTCCCCGAAGACCGGGCGCAATAAACTTCCTTCTATTGTAATTTTGTTTTGTTACAAACTTCGCGCTTTTAGGTCGGACCAAGCCCGAAGTTTCGGCGTTTACAAAACTACGACGATTCATATAAATTATTAACCCTAAAATGAAATTTAATTCCCGCCGCCTGTCGCTAAAACCGTAATGCTTTCCGGAAAGTTTGGATGACAGATGATTTAGTTCCTTATTATACAGAACTCTTCGAACGATAACAGCTATACTATTTTACCAAGTTTTAAATTTTATAATATTTATTTAAGCCGATGAGACATGGTATGATTTCTATATCTAAAACATTGAAGTGCAATTAAAAATACACAAAATCAATATTTTTTTAGATTTGTTTAGGTACTGATAGTAACAATTTGATTAAATTATATTTTTAACCGTTATGATAAATTTTATTTCAATTCTCAGTAAACGCTTGGTGCTCTGTCATCAACAATATACGGGTAGGTATATAAAAATATACAGACTAAACAAAACAAACTAAGTATACAAGGTCCACAAATTATATTGGTATATTATATAAATACTACTGGTATATTCAAACTTAAAATCAATGTATGTCGTATTGCGCCTTTTATTACACATAATTTACATAAACAATGTTTATAACCCGCGTCTCTGACATTCTAGTATAATGTTATCTGAAATTAACCCATTCAACCCTAAGAGTCATCGACGTCTCATAGAAGTCACTACGTACTTACGCATTATTGACATTATATTGCCAAAAAAAATATTGACAAAAAACCGGTCGTGCGAATCCAACTCGCGCACCGAGGGTTCCGTACACAGATGTGTACCGGTTCCAACCCAATTCATTCAGAAAAATCTCGGCATCATGGTGTAGAAATTGAACACCATGGGTACAATGCCACCTATATGTGAATTTAGTTACAAATTTGAGCGACTGAATAACAGTATGTGTAGTGGTTTTTCAAGAATAATTCTTTATCACGTGAACAGATTAAAAAAAAACGTTATTTGAAAGAAGGTACTTTCAGCATAATCGCGAAGGAATTTATAAAACAATAATACATGCAAAGGTGATTAAATTACAAACTTAGTAAAAAAATGTTTATTGATGATTAAAAAAAGAAAAACTAGATAGAGCTACAGTCCTGTAAAATTTAAATTGATAACTAAGTTACGTAATGATTCCATATTTATTCAACAGTAAACTTCGGAGATAAGGGGGAGGGACGGTATTTTTTTTACATTTTCCCTCATAAATCGAAAATCACTAGACGTACTAAAAATTGTTTCAGAATGTGCAACTCAAGCCCTTTCATATGACATCCCAGTTGATATATTCACTAGATTTTCAAAGAAGAAGAAAAGACAGACAAAGTGAAATCATAATGGTTTCTTTTTTACCATTTTTGTACGAAACCCTAAAAACCAGTGCAACTCGCAACCATGCTTTAATCTTGGCTCGGCTAGTCTGAAACTACACCCGCTAAGGTCAAAGAAACCTGTTTGAATATCCCATGTTGCTAAACACTTATTAATAATCGTTTATTGGTAATGTCCTTATTATCTCAGTGCGTGATGAACAAAGCAATGAACTGGTCGTTTGTGTTTATATTAAGTTTCGGACTTTTAACTACGTTTTCAAGTATTCGCTTAATTATTCCACTTGGCTATATGAATTTTACACAAATAGTGTCGCAGTATGGTTACATTAGTGAAAACCACACGGTACAGACAGAAGACGGATATCTTCTTAATGTGTACCGGATAACTCGTAGTGCTAAATGTGAAAGTGAACAAACTAAATCTCCAGTATTGCTTCTAAATGGATTGATGGCTGGTGCAGAGTGCTTTCTGGCCGCTGGAGTAGACAATGGGCTGCCCTACCTTATCGCAGATGCGTGCTATGACGTCTGGGTAGGTAATGCTAGAGGCACTTACGACGGTCGAAGACATATAACCCTGGACCCTGATAACGACAAATCTTTCTGGGATTTTTCTCTTGAAGAATTCGGAAAATATGATGTGCCTGCTACCATCCACTACGTCTTGAATCACACTGGAGAACAGCAGCTCAACTACATAGGTTACTCGCAAGGATCTGGAAGTTATTTCGTGATGTGTTCAGAAAAACCTGACTATTGTAATAAAGTGAAGCTCCTAATTGGATTAGCACCGTCAACTAAACTTTCGAATACAAAATCTGTATTATTTAGGACTTTAAGGTTTTTTATAGCGTATTTTATTACCATGTACGAATTGTTTGGCTTTCAAGAGTTCATGTGGAAGGGAATGCTGCCCATACCGGTAGTATGTCAATATATGCCTCAGCTTTGCTTCTGGTTCATAGCGTTACTGGACGCTGCTCACCCTGGATCGATTCCCATGGAATCCTTAATAATGGCGGTACAGTATTTTCCCGGGGGAACATCAATTAAGAACTTCGCTCATTACTCGCAATGTGTGAACGTTGATAGATACTGCAAATTTGATTATGGTCCAGAAAAAAACATGGAGTTGTATGGAGGCGAACCGCCTGACTTTAATTTGTCTGCTGTGAGCACACCTACTTATTTGCTGCATGGAGAGAACGATGGAATTGTAGACTCTAAAGACATGGAATGATTGGTGACTCAGTTACCTAACGTTAAAGATATTATTATTATGGAAGACCCTCTGTGGAATCATTTAGATATGATAATTAACAAGGATTTGGGTAATACGCTGTTTCCAAAGGTTTTGAAGTACTTGCAACTGTACAATAATAATAATTAACAAATTGAAATGAAGATAGGTAATGACGCTCTGCCTAAAGTAATATTAATTTAATTCAAGAAGTGAGATTTTATAGCCGACCAGTTACGCAGTGATTAAAAAGCCATAAAGGTAATTGGTGACAGAGATTATTAGGGCTATGATAAATTAACATGCGTACGGGTTGGTGTACAGTATATATTTTACAACCACTGTTTTCAAATAGACCAATTCCATGTAAAAAAAAAACATTTTGAAAAGCGAAATGTGTACACATTGTAAACCTATTTGTCTTGACTGTACATCACAACAGTTAATAATAGTCACTGGAATGTTAAAACATTTCCTAGCTATAGTTATAAGTTAATTGATATCAGTGGTGTAGGACGATATGTTAATGGGCTATTGACAACTAAGATAGATTCTTGATTGGTCACTGTTGTTAGTAATTTTAACTTCATAATTTAATAAAATTACGTGTGCGAAAACAGACGGGTTTTAATATCCATATCAAATAGAGTAACGAAGCTTAATTATAGAGCTAGAAATAATTATTAACATATGATACAAATAACCGACTTCACTATTCTACTTGCCTTGCACATTCGTCCCGGTACCGCCGCACACCGGGTAGAGTCAGTCCGACCCAGGACGGGCCTAGCTGAGTATCTTGCTGGACTCTTCCCAGCTAGACTAGGTTTAGTGAACAAGCGACAAAACTCCCAGTAGCTCGATTCCACTCACACCTCAGAATCGGTTGAAACCGCTCAACCAATCTCACTGGAGCACAAACTCAAGTATTCCAGTGTTCCAAACCACACGCGTGGCCGTGTCGGACAGGTTTTCCCCTGAATTTTCCCCAGGCTACTCTCCAACCGCGCACTCCTATCGGTTTATTGGGCCTGGCCTATAAAGCCACAGTCAGGTTCAAATTATAAATTATAATGCCTTGCACAATTATTCTTTCTTTCCATTTCACCACACCTAACAGTAAGCAAATATTACAGGATGATACCTACATAATAGTCTGCGTTACTATTGCATTACAGTGCATTTAAGGAGTTCATCGATTTCTCAAGGAGCCAAGTTCCTTGCGGAGCTATAACATACCGTTCTATATATTCAATTCAATTATTCATAAAACAAAATTTTAAAATTTCAAAGAATTAATAATTATTACAATATTTCAGTTGAGTTCTCGATATTTCGATATTTTTACATCATATATTACATTATGTTATTCATATATTGAATTCTGATTACATAACATATCCTTCGATTGTAAATTCATGTCAAAACCGTCATCTCCCGGCGAAAAAAACAACAATAGCATTTTTTTGTAATGAGCCCGGGGATCCCAGGGACCGGTAGATGACAGGTTAATTCTCAGCATCATTTAGGAATTCTTGTATGGAGTAATAGGCTTTATTAATCAAATATGTTTTAAGATCGACTTTCAATTTGCGTATGTTACTCATAGCTTGGGTTTTTTGGGATTTTATTAAATATTTTTATTGCCATGGCGAACGGGCCGGATCTAATCATTTTCATTATAGTGTCGGGTGGAATGAAAATGATTAGCTCCTAAATATTTCGATATCTGCATTTTGTAAAGGGTTACTTTTCATTGAAGGAGTCATCATTGTAGAAAATACCCAAATTAATTAATGCGTGCCGTATTAACGCAAGATAAGAAATCGACGTCATTGAAATGACGTTGATTCCTCGTCTACACGGGGACCACACTGAAGGTAAAGGTAGATTTACAACATAAATAAATGTGATATATAAATATCACAAAATAAAACATGACGACGAATTGAAAATCTCCTGCTATTGAAGGCGGTTAATAAATATTCAATAGACATGAAGTTACGGTTATCGTGTCAAGAACTGACGGGAGCGTTATTAATGCTAACTAGCACAACTATCCCATAAAATATTCATCAGGGCCTAAATTAAATGAATAAGGCCTCAAGAACTTGGATAGTTTGAGCGGATGAGTTTGCAGAACCGTCGTCGGCGATCGAGCACTCACCGTGATGGATGGCGCGACATCCCTCCTCGGGGCTCAACTCATTGAGGGGGAATTACACCGAGACGTTGACGAATTGCTCCTCCACACACAGATAACACTATTGAATTTAAAACTTCCACTGACCAGTCTCAGCCAATTTGTCCCGAGTCGCAGACACGTCATTAGAGCGGTAGGAAATTCTTTATTTGTACCAGCTGGACGAACTGGTACTGTTGTAAACCGTTGGGACTTTTGTTAGATTTATAATAAAAGATGGAAAATAACGGCAAGCGGTTTGCCCCTGCAAATAGTGAAAAACAAGTACAGGTAAATTACTTGTAGTTTACCACTGACATATGCTCTTATTCCTTTAGATATTGTACTTTAACAGTAATATAATAGAGTTTCTATTTCAGACACACTCTCTAAAATTCTGTTATGATAGAATATCAATCAGATTAACATCATCTCGCAGTGGCAAAGCTTCAGCAATCGTACTGTACATTATATACATACACTCTTGTAGACGGAACGGGGAGTAGGTACCTAAAACGTCCCATTTACTTCATAAAAGTTAGCAGATTTCAAAAACATTTTTATACTAATTCGGAAGTCGACATTTTAAACACTATGCCTAATCTCTGATTAACTAAATTAAAGTACACCTTATTTTAGTCTAACCTAATCCCAATTTTTGACATGTGAATTTTAAATTGTTGATACCAATGATACGCATTTTGTTTATAAGAGCGCAGGATTGGTTATATAAATGTCACGCTGTTATAAAGCATCCAAGGCAAGACAGACCACACAAATAGCAATGAAATATAACATTATAATCAATCTAATGTACACTGAATAAGATGACTGATATACCTGTTACACTTTATTCTGTCTTGTAATTTTTTTTCACATTGTATTTTAGTAAGTACCTAAATGTATCGGTACCTCGCCGCTTCTGCGCAAACTAAGGTATGCCTAGTACTATAAATATATACATATTCATATTTTTTACATATTTTTGGACAATCTTACACAAATCAAACTAGTCCCAAACTAAGCTAAGCTTGTACTATGGGTACTGGACGAAGATATATATACATAGATAAGTACATACTTAAAATATACATAGAAAACATCCAAGATTCTGGGACAAATATTCGTGCTCATCATACAAATAAATTCCCTAACCGGGATTCGAACCCGGGACCTCCAGCTTCGTAGGCAGGATCACTACCAACTAGGCTAAAGGAAGGGGTCATTCTACCAACTAGGCTAAAGGAAGAGGAAATATACTATTGCGCAAATGAAGTACTGACAGTATATGTATAGGAATGCAGACGATGTCACTATGCTGTCGGAAAAGTAGAAAATACCGCATATAGCTTGCGTCCCTCTAAATCAAGACTACACATACTTCAAATGTCTGAAGTATTCTCTTTGACAACTCAACAACACAAAATCACGTATAGGCGTACTAGCAAATTTTTTCCCTGAAAATGCGTACTGAAAATAATAATGTAGAGAAAAAGTGTTAGTGAAATATTTGGTCGTGTCGTGAGAGCCGTGCACATCTGGTACCAAATCAATTTATCGTACGGACGTGATGTTCGAGACCACGTGCCGAGTGCGGCTTACATGCCTCTCTGTATTAAGACGTCCTGGATACAGGCAAAGATACAAGAACTGGGAATTCTCGGATAGATGGAGTGCTCTTACTGTGCACAGGCTTGTTTACTATCAGGTCAAATCAGCTAAGAAAGTGAAATGAAATGAAATGAAATGAAATCATTTATTCTTCAATTTAGGCATGTTACATGCACTTATGAATGTTAAAAAACTACCACCGGTTCATAAAATAAACCTCTGCCTCGAGAAGAACCGGCGTAAGAAACTCGGCGAGGTGTCATTTTTTCAAAACAATATACTATGTATATAAAATAACAGTAAAAATAGTACAAAATTCAAATGCTACCTACAGTATCAACATACATACATATTTTTTAATACTAAGGACAAAATATTTCTGTGTTAGATTACTTGTGCGGGACGCTATCACTGCCAAACATCCCTATCCATGATGTAATTGTTTATCTTATAATATGCTTTTGAAATAAGTGTCTGTTTCACAACAGATTTAAATTTAGAATCCGTAAGTTCAGTAATGTGTCTTGGAATTTTATTGTAGAATTTTATACAATTTCCCAAGAACGACTTTTTCGCCTTCACTAGTCTATAAAAAGTTATTTTGAGTTTCCCAGTGTTTCTTGTAGTTATTAACTTATCAGTATTCGTTGGGAAATTGTATAAATTTTTCCTAAGTCACTTTAGGAGTGCGGTCTTCGTTGAAGTAGACATAAACTACACTATTTTTAAGGGGCCCTAGCTCCCAATTACCTTTGATCTGTAACTTTTTCTCGTGTTTTATCGTATCCCTCCCCTCGTAACATCTAGTTCAAAATTCACTGCAAAAAATAAGTAAGTAGTCAGTTTTTTCAAAATTTGGCTGTTGCAAATATATATAAAAGATTGAAGAACCGATAACCGTTGGTGCCATAAGTAATCTATAGTTTTGACGGAGCAATATTAACTCAAAACTCGTCAAAAATCGATGAATAGCGCGTGGAGTCCCTTAAGTCTGGGACGATTTGCTACAGTGAAATTTAATAATTTTAACGAAAATTTAACCCACCTAGGGCTTACTCCAGTCACTTGGCTTTAACCCGCATGCAACCGTCGGTAATCAAAGTAAGGTAAATGTCCGAGTGCTCGACACTGGCCCAGTACTTGGCACTTTCAATCTAATTTTGATACAGTATATATGTATCTACACAATTATTCGCGTACATGGCGTTTAAAATTTGACATAAAGTGTTAATAGTCACATTTTACGTACGGCAGTTTATATATTTGGGCGATAAAATTTGTCGGAAAAAGCTAGCATGCTAGCTTGGCTCGAACAATATCGGAGCAGGCCATATAAATAAAATAAGTAGTTAAATCTACTTCTCTGTGCATATACTGGTTATTCCTTTCTTCGTATAGGTAAGATGGATGTTTCGTCGATTGGACCATTAATTTTATAACAAACAGATTGATCTGTTGTTTATCTCACAATAATAATGACTAACATAAATGACGCAACATAAATGACTTTAATTCATTATCTAAACCAGTTAACGACTCCGGCTTTATTCACCTGCTTCCGGTTTCATTATTTTATGTAAATCGTAGCCCGTTGAAAAGCATAGGTCGTGTCGGTGGACTCTTTGCTGCATACTGTGTAATAATAATAAGAGACTCCTACAGTAGTTAAGTTAGTTTCTTTACCTTTAGCCCGCTTCAGTACCTAACTATTTAACTTCTCTGTTTTCTCTCTCTCTACCCGATTACACTCATTGCGTTACTTTGGATTCATAATTCCAGTCCAAGGCGCGGAAAGTACGTAATTGACCACGAGCCAGGCGCTAAAATCGTTATTCATTTCCTCTCGCACGAAAATTTATACAGTGGTTAAGAAAGTTGTATTATGAAGGACTGTGGACATCAGCTGCGATTCCGTTGGTGGGTTGAAAGTCGTAAAAAATGTTTTATACATGTTCATGTGATCGGCATCCTAATTTTATTCCTTAAGGTATTTACTTTAGCTATGATTTAATACAATTTTCAGTTGAAAGGAAATGAGATTTTTTTACGACTTTGGTAGACTGCTTCGATCAAGTGACGAAACATTGTTAGTAAAATTGCACACATTGATGCATTTACAATATGCTGTTGCTAATATGCTAGTCTACTCGTATGACTTAGGTTACAATGGTAAGTATTTTAATTTCTTGTCCGCCAAAAATGTGTTGACGAACCTTCTGGGTGCATCTGTGTAGTTTGCGACTGCGCTGTCTACCTCGCAAAATTTAAATCATGTTACCATTAATTAGGCTTCCCTCGGGAATGGAAAACTGCTTGGATAAGCATTTTCGTTCGCCTGTTGCCGTTACTCAAAATAATCAAGATCGCGATAAGATTTCGTTCGAAGTGTGAGTTTTGTTTAGGCTTGTTACGTTGATTGTTAATGAAGATTATATACAGTCTGCTGCAGAGAAGTGATCCCCCTGTGCATACAAATTCTATGCACAGATGCATACAGGAAAGCTTTACTCACTGTACTAATGTAAGTGTTTATATATGGGCATCGACTTCAGCATACTTAGCAAATAAAGAGTATTATTCATTTATTTCAGGACGGTGGCAAACAACACATCGTCAGATGTCATCGGATCGTCATCGTGCATGTGACACACCTGGAGTGACCCCGGGTTGCAAGCGTCCATAGGATGAAGACAAAGCCACCGACGTGGTATCAAAAAAGAAGCATAGGTACCTGCAGCAAGCTTGCTGTTAAGCAAATACCATTAAGCCTGTTTAGAAATTTTAAAATAGTGGCAACGATTCAAATATTATATACATCATTGCCGAAGCTCGGAAAACAAGAGATTGCAGTGTATATCGAGGTGGTTATGGTGGCCAAAAGTTTAACGCAGGTGGAAATTCGATATTTGGAAGCAATATTATACTGGCAATTTAGGGTTTAATTTATTAAACTACACTCCGCGTTTTCGTTTTTCAAACAAAATGTTACCACTTCCAAACATGTCAGAGAAAACTTATTTTTAAACCGGTTATTCGAAAGTTACAAGTCTGCAGTAGAATTAGCTACATCGACCACATGTCAAAATTTTCAAAACGGTGGCGCCGAGTAAATTTGCATGTCACATAGTAAGATACATACCCATCTCATGAATAAATGTATAACTTTAGCCTATTTCAAACATTCAGCCCACGTCAAGCAAGATAGATTAAGCCTCAAGCAAGTAGCTCGAAACATGCAGCACAAACAAGTATGATCAGTAACGCAAATAAACAAGGTCTTACATCAGAGATAAGGGTCCCTATTCCGCATAAGTGCACAAACATAAGGCACGATAATTATCGTCAACATGCTCTCTTATACATGGATATGTGTGATAGCAGGATAGTATATTGAAACGTGCGCAACTTTAAGACAATCTTGAAAAGTTTTGGCTTTAGCACAATTTTAAAGAAACCAACGAGAATAACGCACCATTCCGCGACATGCATTGACAATTTTTTTGTTAGCTTTAGTAATAAGATCGGGGAAGGCAGGGTCCTGGAATATAAGATCACAACGCGATTGAGCTAAAAGTAGAGTGCCCCGGAATTAAACGACCAAAATGCAAAAACATTGTGATCTGAGTACTTAGTACTAGTAACTGTAATTATTTTCACTACCTATTTAATAAGGACATTGAATTAAGGAAATCTGTATTACTTAATAAGAATGCGAACGATAAAGTAGACACCTTCATGAAAGGAATTGTCCACTATTATAATATTGCTTTTCCCGAAAAAACTGTAAATGTCAAAACTAACTATTCGCCTGTTTGGATAACAAAAGTTATAAAGATCTCAAAAGATAATCTTAATAAAATGGAGTTGCTTCAAGATCATTCACCCACTGAAGAGAGAAGAGAAAGAATAAAGGCTTACACAAAACATCTCAAAAAAGCTATGACGTTTTCCAAAAAACTGGGTCATTCCGATAGAATACAAAAGTCCACAAATAAGATTAAAGAATCGTGGAAAATAATTAGAGAAGAAGCTGTTTGTGGATCAAATAACAATACTGGTCTTCCAGATAAATTACTTATTGATGACAATTTTACTTACACAACTAACAATGAAGAAATGGCAAATGTCTTCAATAAATTCTTCACTAATATTGCTCATAGAATAAGTTGACACTTAGATGCGTCACCAGAAGTTTGAATAAAATATCTCAACAAGTGTAAAAAAACCGACTGAGCAAATGGAATTCAATGCCTTTTGAAGAATTGAGAAAAATTTTGAACAAGCTGAAGGCCAAAAAATCTAAGGATGTATCACAGATGGACACGAGATTCCTCAAGATAATACCTTTAATGATAACGTAATGGAACTACTATTGAATAGTATGAATTGTTGCATCCGGGAAGGTGTATTTCCAGACGTACTAAAAAAGGGCCGAGTTGTACTTATCTTTAAAAAGGGAATTGTCACAGACCCTAACAACTACAGACCAGTTTGTATTCTACCTGTGTTTTCTAAAGTACTGGAGTTAGCCCTCAAATCAAGAATAATAACTTTCTTCGATGAAAACGATCTTTTTACCTCCTGTCAGTATGGGTTTAGAGCCAATAGAAGTACAGGAAAAGCTATTAGACGAGTAATAGACTGGGTACTTGAATCCTTGGATACGTCGCAACAATGTGCAAGCATTTTCTGTGACCTATCCAAGGCATTCGATTGCTTACGACACGATATCCTTCTGAAGAAGCTAGAATATTACGAATTTAAGGGAACATCTTTAAAAATGATGACTTCTTATTTACAAAACCGTAGTCAAATAGTACAAGTAGGATCAAGCAAATCTAACGTTAGAAATAATGACATTGGAATACCACAGGGATCGATTTTAGGTCCGGTGTTATTTCTAATATATGTAAACGATTTACCATCTAACATTCCAGATTGGGCACAGACTAGTTTATTCGCTGATGACACCCATGTTGGAGTGAGACATAAAAATATAAACACGATGGAAGCACAATTAACACAGGCCCAGCATATCCTTCAGAAATGGTTTCAGGCCAACGGCATAGTTCTAAATACAGACAAAACCATAATGATAAAATACAACACAAATTCTCGAGCTCAACAAAATACACCAGAGCTAACATATGAAAGTTCTACGAAATTTTTAGGATATGTGGTGGACTATAGATTAACACATAAAGAACATCTAGATAAACTTAGCAATAAATTATCTTCGGCAAACTTTGCATTACTAATGCTAAAACCTTCGATTAACATAAAAACATTAAAAATGGTTTACTACGCATACATGAACTCCTTACGGAACTACGCCATAACAGTCTGGGGGCACGCTTCAGACATTCAAAAAATATTTATTACTTCAGAAGCGTTCTATCAGGATAATGTGCGGTGTAAACCAACGAGATGCAGCAAAACCACACTTTGAGAAGCTGGAAATAATGACGGTGATTTCATTATTCATTTACAACTCCCTTCTGGAAATACACAGACAAGCGGACTGTCTTCCAAAAATGTCTGATATACATAGCTATAATACGCGATCAAAACACAAACTAGTATTACCAAAGTTACGGTTAAGAAAATGCCAAAAACAGGGTGCTCATTTAAAAATTTAAATGTATAATAGACTGCCATCAGAAGTAACGTCTTTACCGATTTATAGTTTTAAGAAAAGAATATCTAATTATTTATTAACCATGCCTTTTACTCAGTGACAGAATATTTGTCTATCAATATTAATGCACAAAATTTTGAATAATGTTATACCTACAATAATGAAATTGTATTCTATTTTATTTTATTTTAATCTATAATATTTTACTCATAGCATATTGTATTGACATACCATGTAATGCCCATATTACTTTATGGTGAATTAAATAAATAAAATAAATAAAACCACGATTCACCTCATCTTAGCGTTATCTCGGTTGCATTCTCGAGGAGACGAACTCGAGGTCCGCTGGGCGATCTAATGGTAAATTTGGCGTGGGCACTAGTTTTTATGGAAGCGATGGTAGTCGCTGATAATGGCAATATGGCTTGTAACTCAGAAAAACAAAACATTAGAATCGGGTTCTGTCAAGTGCTTGTTAAAAATTGACTGCTGGAAGCCGCCCGAAGCCCTCTTAGTCACCTCTTATCTAACGGATCTTTATAAAATCCGGTCTTAGCCAATAAGCCAGTACCAAATCATTTATATCAAACAATAAAATATTGCGCAATATGTTTGCGCTTTAGAATAGAGGCCAAGGAGCAAACAAGCTGACGGGCCGGATACTACGCTCCGTCGACTCCTCCGCCCGCCCCGGAAATCTACCACGGCATTAACGTCGTAAATATAGAGAGGGAAAGAAATGGCCAACTTTAACATGTCATATGAGAGCTCTTGACCTATTTCAGTGGAACTCGCATCGCATGAAAATGTAACGTCCTTAAAGGTAAAAGTCGCCGATATATGTGGAGGTTAAACCTTAATTTGTGCTACTGAGATTTTTGTTTAGTTTTTAGCCATTTTTATCTCGGAAGCAATGAGAGGGTAAATATTGTGTCGAAAATTCAGCCGATGCGATTTTGTGCGATTATTTATCAATATTACTAGTCGACGTTCCGAACTATTGTTTGTATGGTTCATTATAATAGTTTAGTTGATTAATTTATGTATGAAAATAAATTCCAAGAAAGAAAGATTTCAAAGTAACTTCAATATTTGGGGTTCAGTACCCAAAGCGTCCAAACGGAACCCTTCCGTCCGTCCGTCCGTCTATCACACAGGTTTTACAGCCAAACGGTTGGAGCAATAATCTTCAAATTTACACAGTATACCTACGCATCTTATTGAACCAAAGCCATGCAAATTGTCAAAATTTATTTTTGGATGTTTTTAAGGGGGCGCGAAAAAAAATTTACCTACCCCTTCGAGTGGGGTATATTTGTTTAAAGCTCATTGATTAGATATATAAATACCGTATTTTTTGTATTAAAATATATTGGAAGACAAATCTGCGCTTGCTTATCTAGATAATTATCTATCTACGCGATAGATAATTATCTAGATAATAAAAAGTGCGCCCGTGTTTTGTTTTCACCAGTTCTCACTTACTGACGTAATGATGGCCCTAAAAAGCAAAGCAACATACATTTTAGACTTATTAACCCCAACTGTGGTCTCGCTGCTACTTTTCCTATTCAATGAATGTGTTAAAAGTGGTATTTATCCCAAAACCACTAAAAGTTGTTAAAGTGCAGCTCATTTATAAGGGTAAAGGTGACATGGATGCACTCAAATTATATAGACTCATATCCTTAATACCCATTGTGTCCAAGGTATTCGAGCGCCTGCTGCCTGCTGAGTGGAGACTGATGCATTACTTTACTAGCAATGGCCTACTGAACTCGCACCAGTACGCTTACCAACCTGGACGGTCGACTGCGGCGCGAGATGTAGTGCGGCGGGTGACCGCCCACCTCGAGGCTGGGCGACATGTCGCAGCTATATTCTGCGACCTGTCGCGCGCTTTCGAAAAATTTGATCACGCACTGCGAGAAGCAAAGCTATCGCAGTATGGAGTAAATGGATCCTTCCTTCAATTATTAAAGTCCTTCCTTGGGGAACGAAAACAAACCACTTACGTAAAATCATTACTGTTCCACAGGGATCAACGATGGGCAAGAACCTGTTTTTGGTCCTTGTGAACGACATCACTGCCGCCACCGAGGCCGCATAGTACATTATGTTTGCTGACGACACGTGTGTGATAACGGCAGCCGATGATTTCGCTAGCTTAGAAACTAGACTAACCCTAACAATGCAAAGGATATCTGATTGGTTTACTGCTAATGGGATGCTTTTGAATGTCGAAAAGACAAACATAATGTACTTCCAGTTAAAGAAGAATCTAAATACTCAGGTTAAGATTGTTTTGAATGATATTCTGGTACCACATGTACATGAAGTTAAGTACCTAGGTTTTGTAATCGATTCAGGACTAACGTGGGCACCTCATATAGATGCGACGTGTAAACGTTTCGCTTCTGCGTGTTTCGCGTTGTCTAGGTTAAGCCACAGTCTCTCTGAGGAAAATCTAAGGAAGGCCTACTATGGATACATCCATTCTATATTAATCTACGGTGTTCACCTATGGGGTACTGCTGTGGACCGTGAAAGATTATTCAAATTGCAAAAGCGAGCGCTACGCATTTTGACTAGAAAACCTCTCGACTATCCAGCTAAGGAACTGTTTAAAAATTGTAGAATACTGACGTTACCCAGTACATACTAGAAGCATGAAAATATGTCAGACAAAATCTACATCTGCAGGCGAATCACGTAACTTTATGTACTAACGGTAGATAGATTTTACTGTCAATTTTGAAGTATAAATGTATGAGCTGCAGGCTAATCACGTAACTTTATGTACTAACGGTAGATAGATTTTACTGTCAATTTTCGACCGTTCGAACGCCTGTCAAAAATTCGCACCAGGTAACTTTATGTACTAACGTTAGAAACACCGTTTCGTACCGTACCGTTCACAAGGTGAATGAGATTCGACGTTCTGTTATTGCAAAGGTGATCCAATGAACGAATGGTTGTTCCTTCCAATGTTTTGCACAAACTTACTATCATAATAACCCAATTCAAAGCACTTTATCTAAAATTAAGGAAAAATGTGATCTTGATAAATGAACACGAGTTATTATATTTAAATCACAAATACTAAACATGCAACCGATAAACACAAAACGCATTATTACAGAGAGAGTATGACAGAAAGACAAATGTAAATGTGACGATGTAAAACCTTTGTAATATTTTAAATTATTTTCTTTTAATAAATCTTTAAATAATATCGGTACAAATAAATATATCAATTTATATTGTATCATTTAATAATATTTATTTTAAAGAACTAAATGCCATCTAGTATCGAATAGCAGAACTTGTTGACAGTTAATTCACTTGCATTCCATAATATTGACATCTAGTATGCAGTAGGAGAACTATCAGGCAGTAAAATAATGTTGGCTATACACCGAAGCCTAGACCCGCACCGAATTATAAAATGAAAAGTGTGGTGAAATTGCATTATCATAACAATATTATTATTGCAATAATCTTATATCGGTATAGTCTTTCAAATCAGTCCAAAAAGGTTCAAATTTTAAGAATTGTAGGCATAACCTGCCTATTTTAGTTAACCGTTTAATCGCCATGCGTCATGTACGGCAGTGATCCCTACAAACAAACTCATTTTCCATAAGAGATTGTTTAGTGTAAAGCACGAAGGTCACTTTGACAACGTACCTGACACCACACCACACCACACCACCAGGTAAGCAGGTAACACCTATAGGCCTTTTTGTCATATCAAGAGGGTTAATCTACCTACGTCCCCAAACAGAAATGAAACGAGCATTTATATTTCCCAAATTTAATACATAATAGCTCTGGACGTTCCTTGAATACACACATACATTGACAGAATGTTCTCTATAATTCAATCGGACCCGACATCAGTGTACACTAAGTAGGTACATGAAGGCAAAGGCGTCCACTATCGGCACGGCACGGCAAAGGGCTCCTCAGCCTCACACATTAGACTAGCGGGATAGACAATGCATGCCAAAGGTGTGCTTGGGAATGCCGAGAGGGATGCTCGGTATGCCTAAGGAGGTCTGGGCATGCTTAAGGACGGCTGTGCATGCCTAAGGATGCCTCGGCATGCCTCAGGACGCCTCGGCAACCCCGGCAATCCTAACCACATCTTGGCGTGCCCGAGGAGGAATCCCTTGCCGTCCCAATGCCGTGCCAATAATGGGTGCCGGGCCTAAGGATTTGACAAACTTCTGCCAAATTAAAGGTCATACTGTAGGCTTGCCTAATTATTGCTTCATGACTTCACTTCGTAATAGTCCATGATGATCAACTAAAAATCATTCTTTGCTCGTGGTCCTACACCATTAGTCCTAATGATTGTACCACAGGTAATTTTCTTTGTCCTTGGTTCTATCAGTCTGACCATGGACACCTAGCATCCTCTTCTCCAATATGTTCAACTGTCTGTTTAACCAGTTCAACATATTGTATAACTTTCCTTCAATTTATCAAAAGTAGTTGAGCAACTTGTGACTTAAAAATGCAATAAGTTCAATTACAATATTATGACGTTAAATAAAATGAACTATTTTTACGATACATTTCAAAGCAATAGAGGAATATATCCAATATGTTCAACTGGTTAAACAGACAGTTTAGCATATTGGAGCAGAGGCCTAGCATTACCCGTATTCCATATATCTCTACCGCTACATTTACCCTGGTAGCTTACCGTTAGATTTCCCTCCTTCCACTTGGCGCCCAAGCCTATGATTCCATGGAATTGCAACGTAATGTTTTTGTCGCTATGCTCCCATGGTATTAATAATGTATTTTGATGCCGTTTGGCTGCCATAACATCCATTGATAACTAAATATTTTTCCGTCATGCTTCCATGCAACTGCCCTGTGGGATCCAGCGGTGGTACTTTTCCTCATCTCTCCCAAGCCACTGATAACGTTATTCCTCCTGGTTCCCATACCGCCGATTTTTCCTCTTGGCTCCCATACTGCTGCTGTTTGGGACCTAGGGATTTGTTTTCCTTCTGGCTCCCATACCGCCCCCCAGGGTAGGCAGAGGTGACTAAATGCCAGATACTATATAAATTCGACTACTGCTACTACCGATATCTTTATATGGGAGTAAGGGAATGAATATATTCCTGGATGCCATTTAGCTGTGGCGTGGCTTGGGAGTGGGAGCCAAGGTATCTGGGATACCAGTATGCAATAAGTTCCATCCTATCCTTACCTGTGATTTCTAACATCTCCCCCGGAGGGTCGCTACAAATGAAACTACTGACGTCCACCTACATCTGTTATGGGTGGTCGTTATAAAAGCAGTACGTTTGACGACCATCCTTAAAAGAGGTGTAGGCACGACGACGAGCGAAGCTAGGAGGAGTGTTCGTAAAACTGTGCGATCCGACAGGTTGCAAATAAAATGGTCGTTAGAAAAGAGTGTTCGGTTCTGGCGCTTCGCCGGCCGCTGCCGCGGCACGGTCGCTTTGCTTGTAATGTCGCAGTTGTACGAACACTTTTTCTAGCTGCGTTCGTTGTCCCACTGGCAAACAAGCCTATTACCCGAGGTTCCACCAACATGTCCCCCTTGTGGATCCACGGGTATTTTTTTTGACCCGTTGTCCTACCGCTCTAAACAGTGTTCTTCAGTAGGCCTACGGGCAATTTATTTTTACCATGGTCCCACTGCACTACGTATTCTACTCTAATGCAGCGAAGCGAGGAGTGTTTAAGCAGAACTATGACCCTACAGCGGCCGGCGAAGCGCCAGAACCGAACATTCGTTACAATTGGTTAGGTCAGAAATATTACTTGTTCGCAGTTCTACCTGACAAAATAGCTAGTTTTAATTAATGTTTACCGCTTAATGCAGTGGGACCGTGGTAAAAATAAATTGCCCGCAGACCCACTGGCGAATACTGTTTATAATGGGACGACAACGGGTCAAAAACAATTACCCACCAGGGGGACATGTAGACCCACCTGCGAACACTGTTTCGAACTGTAAGACGACGGGTCAAGAACGACGGTAGGACAACGGATAAAACAAATTACCCGTGGACCCACCAGAAGGCCTTCCTTAACCGTGGTACCATCAGATAGTACCATTGATGGTTCTATGGTTTTTTTTGCTATAGTAGCATTAATGGTACAACCGAAGTATTTTATTGCCGTGGTATCTGGTATAATTGATGGTAATACGGTAAAATAAATGTTTACTAGTACCATTGCATTGCAATTATAATGGTCAATGATCAGCCAGCCAGTGACAAAACTAATGAACTTTGACCTGCAATCGTTCAAAAACAACAAGTTCAATTGAATCTTATAATAGAAAATGAAATAAATTATGAATGGAGCTTTAGCCAGCACAAAATTACAAGATGCTGAAAATGGTCTGAATGGCTTCGAGAAATGGATGGTAATAGCCGTATTGCTCGACTTGGCTAAATAATAATAATGTTGTTTTCTATATTTCTATGCAGTTATTAAAATAAGATCTTTAAATTATATGTAACCATTATCTACATGACTGTTAATTAATTACCGAATTGTCTACTATCCAGTACCACGGGTAAAATAATATTAGCTGTAGTTCCATTGACATAATGGAACGACGGCAAAACATTATTTGCCGTAGTACCATTGATGGTATACGTACAATCTGATGGTACCACGGTTAAGGAATGGTTGGTGGGACCACGGGTAATAGCCAAATAATATCCCTACCGGTAGAGAAGAAAGTAAAATGTCCACATTTCTCTAACAGGCGGGATGTGTCGGTAGAGACATATGGAATAAGGGTAAAGAACGACTATTTGCGGTAAAAAATACGTCGGAACCTTCATACCTTTAAAAGTATTTAAATCCTTTTTTATTAGGGATCTTTCTATAATAATAAAACAACACATAAATAGCATTTATTACTACCTAAATAAGCAAGAACCAAAAATAACGGGTACACTTTGTATCGATTTTTCTATGGAGAAAGTATATACCCATTACTATTGCTCTTGAATGTATAAAGTATCGTTACGTTCTGGGTCTGCCGTGATGATTTGAACGTTGCGAGGAAGACCGTAGCAAGTCATAATTTGTAGTAGAAAAACCTTCTGTTTGCAGTTTTCAAGCATTCCTGAAAAAAAAACTTGATCTGTAGAAGTTGCTTTTTAAACTGAATTGTACCTATTCATATACATCATTTTACAATCCGAAATTATTATAACAGTAATATGTAAACTGACATAAGTATAAGGTACGAAGAGCTAGTCAATAGAATAGAGTTACTAGTTATTTACTGAAATTGCGAGGCATCTGGTTCACGTAACTGGTGACCGAAGACCTGGCGACTTCCTCGTATAACGTATCAGCATTGCCATATAGCGAGGAAATACCGCAAGCATCCTCGGTACGCCTCCCTCAAGGGCCTGTTTTAGATTGAAGATAGTTGTAATATTATTTCATACTAGCTTTTGCCCGCGACTTCGTTCGCGTGAACGTCTACTGACTATTTCTTCCCCTTGGTAGATATATTTTGCAGGTTAGGTTATAAACTACTAACTTTGACTGACTCACTCAAAATGTACTGAAACGTTTTTACGTCTCAAAGTTACAACCTTTCAAAGTTTCTTATTCATATAAATATATTAGCAAGTGAAATGGGCCCCCTTGTTCATGAAAGGAGGCATGTGTCTTGAAGTAGGATATAATAGGCGGATAATGAAACAAAACGGGAAATATCATTTTTCAATAGGTACTGGTCAAGGGTACTGGCCAGGAAATTCAGACGTTAAATACATATTTCATTCCAGCCCCGAGAACGCCGTCGACTCGATCCCATATAGTATTTACGTACAAATATTTTTTATGATTTCTTATACTACGTAACGAAACACAATGTGTGCTAAGAAACTACGTCATCAAATCCATGTAGCATAGTGGTGTCATGGTTCGATGTTGCGTACGTATGCACATTCGTTCGCTTGTTCTATGAAGTTTCCCAATTCCCTACTTACCGAGCCTTAGTACTGACATGCTCGATGTAGCGACTACAGGGGAAAACATATTATGATTGAATGCAACAAATACTTCTATTTTTCTCGAATTGCAACGTGTTACAACGTGTTCCTACATTATAACCCAAGATCTGTAATGACCTACAACAATATGACACGCTCTACTTGCAGCAGTGAACACCGGTCACCTTGGGCACATGTCTCTACGCATTATCCCTCTGTATGAAACTTTATTTAATACTTCTAGTTTACTAAGATTTTTTTTTTCATATGTACTTGTAGTTGACTATGACAAACACGTTTACAAAATTGTTAAATTTTCTCCCTTAATCATAGGTATTTTTCTAGTGAATAAACACTTTCCAAAACGTTCAATCGAACCGGTGACATCCTGACATACGCAGCCAATCACTTTAACGAAGCTGTCTGCATGAAAAATCAGTCATCACACTCGGTTACCAAATCCTTCAACCAGTTCTTTCTTCTCTTCTTCAAAGCCTTGGGGATCCGTACTCAGAGTGACATCTACCAAAAAGACTCGCGCTTCCTTAACTCCAACTTGTAATTTAAAACAGTAGTAATATTTTTAACTACCTACGCGCATTTATTTTATTTTATCAAGAGTTTTCTAAAACAGCTTTCAGAATGTACTAGTGTACATTCTGAAAACTGTACTAGAATGCTCATTATCTATAGATTGCCGAACAATAGGTTTCAAAGTGTCTTTTTGTCTTGTAATAGGTCAAAATGAGAGAAACTGTATGGAGGCGGTAGGCTGCTAACATTCGTGTCAGTGGCTGGCATTGACGGAATCCTGGTTAGTACATTCTGAAAGCTATTTTAGAAAGCTCTTGATCTATTGATTGCCGCACAATAGGTTTCAAAGTGTCTTACTGTCTAGAAATTTGTCTAAATGAGAGAAATATGTATGGAGGCGGTAGGCTGCTAACTTTCGTGTCAGTGGCTGGTATTGAAGGAAACTTGGTTAGTACATTATGAAAGCTGTTCTATAAAGCTCATTATCTATAGATTGCCGTACTATAGGTTTTTAAAGTCTCTTATTGTCTAGACATAGGTCAAAATGAGAGAAATCTGTATGGAGGCGGTAGGCTGCTAACTTTCGTGTCAGTGGCTGGCATTGAAGGAATCTTGGTTAGTACATTCTGAAAGCTTTTCTAGAAAGCTCATTATCTATAGATTGCCGAACGTTAGGTTTCAAAGTGTCTTATTGTCTAGAAATTGGTCAAAATGAGAGAAATTTGTGTGGAGGCGGTAGGCTGCTAACTTTCGTGTCAGTGGCTGGCATTGAAGGAATCTTGGTAAGTACATTCTGAAAGCTCTTTTAGAAAGCTCTTGATCTATAGATTGCCGCACAATAGGTTTCAAAGTGTCTTATTATCATTTTACTGGCACGAGAACGGAGGCAAGTTACTTCGTTTTATTATTGTCATTCATGTTGGTAATTTTAGATGTTAGCCCTATTTTGATGTATTCTTAGTGAATGTGTTAACGTAACCGATTATTATTTAAAATATTTCAGGGGTTAAAGCCTGTTTTCACCGTTAGAAGGGATCTTAAAATTTGGACTTCTTAATTTGGTTGGGTTATCATAGGCCGCTAACTTCACACCGGTATATAGCAATAACACATAATTACTAACACATGAGGCGTTGTGTTCCTGGCAACCAAGAATGCCAGAGCTTCAGAGGTGGAGCTGTATTGAGAGCGACGTACCGCCATATTTTAGCTGAAAAATAGTTAAACTGATGTTAAGCAGGACACATTACGAGGATATTGGTTGGGCAACACGTTTGTGCGATTCAATACATACTTACTTTCATACCTATTGGTTAAAAGAAAGTTTAACAAAAGCAAGGTTGGAATCTCCTTTTAAGTAATAAATGTACTTGTGTCAGGAGACTACGCTCGCCCAAAAACCATGTAAGGGGTATGTACAATACATGCATACAAACCTCATGACCTTTTTATTTCAATAAAAAATATAATTATACAAACTTCGCATATTCAATATTTTGAGAGAAAATCTCTAATACCATGGACTGCAAGGCGAACAAACCAGTCCATCCAGCTACGTTAAGCTGTCGACTATCGACAGTATGTCAGGACCGCATCCTCATATATATTTCGAACACCTCTCACGACGTTCGTTCTTCGGATAGCCAGTAGATAAATATTATGACGGGAAAAGTTGAGGGCCAGAGGTCCCGAGGCAGACTACCCGCTAGACGGAATACCCAAATCACTGGTGGTATCCTGTAACTATATCTGCACGAGGCCATCCATAAGGTGGGTGACAGGAGCCTATGGAGGAGTCTGGTCAGCAAGAATTGGACATTATGTCCTCAGCATTGACGGAACGACTGATGATGATGATGATGATGTGACGCATCCACGTTGTCCGGAAAACTAACTTAGCTAGCAGTCTACTATTAGGCATGGTTTTGGTCCGGCATAATGTGACAATGAAAAGGAACTGTCGATTTTTAAGAACCCTTTTTTACATGTTTTTGGTGATCCTAAGAGAGGCACAAAATTAAAGAAATGTATTTGTACCTTCAGTTGTTCCTTTTCTGAATAACTATGAGAATTTCCGTATCTTAGCGGCGTCGGGACGCCGCTACGGGACTCTCGTTTAACATATTTTTCTAATATCACATTACTTTTATATAGCGGTTCGTAGAATACACTTTCTTACCAAATTTCATAATTATAGTGTGCTAACAGTTTCCGAGTAAATCGGCTGTGACATACGGACGGACGGACGGGCGGACGGATGGACGGACGGACAGACGGATGGACGGACGGATGGACGGACGGACGGACGGACGGACGGACGAACAGACGGACAGACATGACGAAACTATAAGGGTTCCATTTTAAAAATATCCTCGATTTACCATCTAATACTTTATGTCAGTTTTGTGACGTGCCATATAAAACTATATGAGAAATGCGCCACAAAACGGAATCTTTTTGCACTTTGTACAAGGGTACCTTGTTTACTACGGAACCTTATAACTCAAATCGTTTTTTTTTTCTCTCTGACCCTGACTGTACCTTATAGGAGACCGCAGCCATAATAACATCACTGCTTGCTCTTTAGGTATACGATGTTGTGTCCCTGGTAGTGAGTATATAAAGTCACAAGAACTCCCGAGGATGCACTATTTTCAGAGTGCGTCACTTGTCTCTAGCTATCAACACAACAAATCCTTATGTCAATAAAGGCTCGGCAACGACCTTGTGATTCTTCTGGAGTCCCAAGTGTTCATACTGTATTTTAGAGATTACTCAATAAAAAAACTTACTTGTATTGAGGTAAGGAGATCTTGTGGACCAGGCAGCAGGGTGGCGGTTATAGATTTTCATTTTATCCAATTATCATCATAACCATGTGTTGATCAAAGAAATAGTCATCTTTAACGTGTTGCCTAAAAATACGCAATTCACAATTGCTGCACTGAAAGAAGAAATTAGAGCATAGTAATGAACATCTTGAAGTAGCATCTGAATTATCATGACCCTGGCTACAGATTATGTATAATATAGTAGCCGTAGAAACTAAAAATGCTACAGTTTATAATAAGGACATTCCTCATTTGACTCAGTATTATTATCAGTATCACCCACGCATCCATAGTCTCAAAAATCCGCAATTTCATAACACCAAAATACCCATTTACATATCCCTGACCCTGAATCCTAAACTTAATAAGGCTCGGCAACGTGCTTGTGATTCTTTAGGAGTCGATAGCGTCCATAGGCTATGGTGTCTGCTTAACCCACGCCAGCAACTTTTCGTGTGACGAATGCGTATCGGATGACGCAGTGAGTGAAGGCTTCTTACGAGGTGGCCTGACGACCTTAGAGTCAAAAGACCTGGGACGACACGCGACCGATCAGCAAGGCATTTTCCGGGAAAGGCCTATGACCAGCAATGGACGTCTATTCAGCTAATGATAATGAGTTATGCCATGATGTTATGTTGTAACATGCACACTATTTATTAGTGATATGTAATAAAATTACTTACCCTGGGCGCGTTGTAGCAGATAAAGTCGTTACTTAAGTGAACTACCATAGCCAACTATTCGATACGAGCCATTATGAAAAAATGATTTTTATACGTGACATTCACCAAATAAGTGTTTAATATTTATTGCTCTGGACTAAATATTACATAATAATTGTAAAATGTATTTATTTTGTTGTACTCATTTTTTCTAATATGTTGACTGACACTACGTGTCAAATTATTATTTTTAAAAGTTAAAGTACCTATCCAGCCTCTTAATGCTAGAAGAAGATTACCGGATTTTACCGTTGCTATTGTATGAAACGAAATAGGTTCAACTTAGACATCTAGCGTCAAGTAGAATAAGTTATTGTATATACATTACTAGCTATTTCATTGAGAGGTGATTGAGAGAAACTCAGTCTTTATAATCTATCCATGCACACGTTGGGCAGCAGTTGTATTTTACAATAAATATCATATAAAATTATAATCATGACCAATAACGTGATATTAATCTTTTCACATATGGATTACATTATTGCATCTACAACATTATTCAAGATTAATGTATTTTCAGCTCAACTACGCAATCGGTACTGATGAAGTCCCTTGGCTTCTTGTTCTTGCCAAATTTATTGCTCTGCGCTAGCGTTATAGACTGCTTTGGGTGCGATATGTGCCTTGATAATAATCTATCTACATCCCACAAGGTTTATAGATTTGCCCACGCGTCGCTACTCGTACCGTTTGAATAAGAAAGAGTAAGAGTATTAATGAAGCTCCTTCTTCGTTCTATTTGCATAGTTAAAGAAATATCATTTTAGAAGAATTTAATGAGCATAAGTCGATGCAATAGCATACACACAATTTCAATATAGTGTATTCGTATGTACCTGCTTACACCTAATGAATGACGAAACGTATTATTTACGTATTTAAATAATGTAAACAACAACGAAAAAATACAAAAATATATTAAGAAATAACATCATGTCTTTATACAACTTTCTTCTCTCTTCATGCGAGTAGGATTTTTTCTTGGCAGTAAACCCGCGCGGAATTAAAAACTCACCAGCAACACCGACGGCTTCGCAATCTCGTTGTATCATCTAAAACATTTGACATTTGTGTATAACTCTTGTGTTACTTTACCTGCCTACCCGCGCGGATCCGCCGGAGTGTTACTCTATTTGCTAGGGAAAGCAAGTAGAGGCGCGGGATATAATATATCTTATGTACATACCGAAGGTTCACATTACATGCTGGTTACAAAGGAAGAAAGAAATAGCATCCCAAGTGGACTTAATAAACTCATGTTTAAAGGATTCGGAGACTAGGTAGCTACGGGTCGGTAATTTATGTCGTCCTATTACTTTTCATAAATCGACAAGCATACATCGACACGCGGGGCACGTATATGAAAAAGTACATACTTATAAATTAACACTTCTATATTTCAGCGATGAATAATATGGCACGCTATTGCTTGGTTCATGTTACTTCATAGTTTCCCTCGTTTTATCTCTCCCACTCTGCATCTTGCAGTATCGCATCATCACCAAGAGATGGGGAATCTGGTTTACGTACATCCTGAAAAGAAGCACATAATAATACCAAATATATTAGTAAATACGAATGTGAGCAAATAAATACCACATGACCATGACATTTGTTGTTACTTACTTTTCGTTTTATTTAAAGTGCTTAGGGAATTTTAAACTCGATCGTGTGTTTTAAAGACATTTCAAGGAAATTTGGGGCATTTTCACTAATTAATAAACCCAAATCATGACCAAAATCTTTGTTTAATTCATTGTTATGACATGACAGACGATGACTGACGATGACTTTGTCACGCAGTAATTGACATATTTATACCGTACAATTTTACCGTCAAAAAGTTACGTGTTTCCAATCATTTGATCAATTTCTCACTTTAGTATGGGATTTCCATTCAATCGTTCATTCAATTATGTACTAGCGTCGGGTACAAAAAACATGACATTAGCTCAGCAATTTATACTTCAAAATTGACATTAAAATCTATCTAACGGTAGTACATAAAGTTACGTGATTACCCCGCTGACAGTTTAAATTTGACATTAAAATCTATCTAACGGTAGTACAAAAGTTACGTGATTACCCCGCTGATCCCAACTCATAGCCAACTCCGGGGTAGCGTGACGCGCAGGCGCAACCAGCTGATTGTGCCCGCGTGCTGCCTGGCTAAAACTAGGAAGTCTATGCATATTATGGGAATAAGACTGTACAACATACTGGACGATGAAATAAAGCAAGCTTCTAGTGATGCAGGTCATTGGCCTAGTAATATACAGGCATTATATTAAAATGGTATTAATTATGTAAATAATCTATAATTGTATTTTTACTTAAAATTATGTAGTTAATGTAATTTACATGCAATGTAATATATATATTTTTTGTAATGACTTGTAAATGAGTGACTGTAAATGACTTGTAGATATGAATGTTTACCAATAAATATCAATCAATCAGTTAATCAATGACTGAGAAGCCACAAAAGTCAGCGTTTTAACAATATTTTGTCCGAAGAATTTTTTAACTTCCCATTGACCTATGAACTTGTGTTAATAATGTTTACTGTTTCCATACTTTTCCAAAAAATACTAATATATTGATAAATCAGATTTCTTCATTTCCTTATTTTTTCTATTAAAATCAACTTCGGAACCCTAAATGCACGAAGTCCGACACGCACTTGACCGGCTTTTTACTGTACCCAACTCGCAATGAGTATACATGAAATGCAGTGGAGCACAGTGCGCTGCTAAATTTACCTATTTTTATAACTTTACTCTCTAATTGACATAAGATCTAATTAAAATTATGTGTATAATGTCGAGTAAAATTTCAGATTATATACAGTCTGAAATTTTACTCATCCAAATGATTCCGCATAAAAGCCATGAAATCATTCCGCGCCCAGCCATGCTTTCGCAATTTGATTACACGTGAAGCGGTTTAATAAGCATAGTAATTTCTCATAAAACCACATGTAGCATAAGTATACATACCCTATACCTACGTTACCTACGCACAGTGGGCCCAAGATTTCCCATAACATTACCATATAGACGGTCGACGCGTCTTCGCTGCGAATTGGTATCGCCGTCAGACAAAAGACAGTCAAACCAAGAAATTCTTGCATCCTTATTACCTTTCGCCTCTCAATTGTGGTATGGCACTATAAAATTACTGCTACTACATTCTTATTACATAACCATTTAACATGTATTATCTTGTGTAACATGTGAGACGATGCCCCCTAAAAATCCCTCTAAATTCCCCTATTATCTTACTCCTCATATTAAACTGACCGATTCCCCACTTTTAATGCTAAGATGCTAAGATATCCTTGTGAGATTAAAACCTACGGTACTTTTCAAATATTAACACACACGGTTTTATGATGATAATAAATCATATGTGGTAGGTACCGTTAATAACCAGGCCGTAGTGGGTTATAATAAGGTAATGTAAAAGTCACAATTTTTGACACCTTAACACCCAACACTGGTCACTGAGGCATGGTTCACAAGGTTGTCGAGTACTGAACCAGCGAGCAGCACTGGGATGTTTAATTTACTTATTGGTGCTAAAGAGTAGGCAGTTACGAGCGATTTTATTAATTTTGGCTCGAAGATTCAGGCAATCTTTATTTGTGATGATTTACTTAAGCAAAACCAAAAAACCTTTTTTCTTAAAAACCCTTCTTAAATTTAACACTTTTTTTTGTTCTTAAACGCTTTTCTCAAGTAGCAATACAAAAACGCTCGCAATGAATAAGTAATTTTATGTACAATAATTGTTTCTGCCAGATGTTACTATTCTTTTCTCACAGGTTTTGACGACCGCTTTAGCCTAGTTGGTAGTGACCCTGCCTACGAAGCTGGAGATCCCGGGTCCGAATTCCGGTCAGGGTCTTTATTTGTGTGATGAGCACGAATATTTGTTCCTGAGTCTTGGATGTTTTCTATGTATTTAAGTATATGTTTATCTATATGAGTATGTATATCGTCGCCTACAAGCTTTGCTTAGTTTGGAACTAGGTCGATTTGTGTAAGGTGGTCCCCGAAATATTTATTTATTTTATATTTAGGTAAAGTTTACCTAAGTGCCTGTAAAGGAAACAACAATACTTCAGGCTAGGTTCTACACAAGCGACCTAGCTAACATTGTCGCAGCCGTAAAACGGGCTCCAGCAGTTTAATGACTTTTTATGGGCTATTGCAAACCTCGGCCATTTTATGCGCCGCTTGTCAGCCTTTTATCGCCATTCGAATAATCACTCCATAGAAAGGGAAGCTTTTAAAACGAGTAGGTATTCGCAATATATGTATGAGTCATGGAAGCTCACAACATTATGAATACTTAAATACACACCTAAGAATTAGCAATGTGGTATCTAATACGCGTTACCCGGCGGTTTGTTTTATTAAATGACTATTCTTGACTACAGATTCTTCTTCGATAGCTTTTGATTGAAAAAAATGCCTAGTTAGCTATGCCACACCACTTATGTACACGTAGCTTCACGTAACTCTCTGCATAACTACAAATAATATACATGTTATACATCCAACATATAAAATATGTTTTCGCAAAACCCTTAACCATGCTGCCATTGTAATGTCACTTCATTATTACAATGTTACTCAATGTACATTTATTTATTTACAAGCGGTAATAATAGTTAAATAACTATAACTTAAATAATATTAAAACTAACTTAAATCTAAGACAGGCCCTTGGGGCATTGTACCTAGGATGCTGGCGGCATTTCCTCGCTGTATCGCAATGCTGATACGTTGTGCGAGGAAGTCGCCAGCTCTTCGGTCACCAGTGACGTCCACCAAACGCTTCGCGATTTCAGTATACATGTATCACAGATTTTATTGATAGATAATTGACCTATAAATTGCCTTAGCTAGCCTCTGTAGCTGAGCGTTCTCGGAGGCCGCGGGACCGAACCCCGGCTCGAACACCAGCAGGTGAATCACGTAACTTTATGTACTAACGGTAGATAGATTTTATTGTCAATTTTGAAGTATAAATGTATGAGCGATAATTAAAATCTACCTAACGGTAGTACAAAAGTTATGTGATTACCCCGCAAGTTTAAAAAAAAACTTATGTAAAATATCATTATTTCATGTACAACAGTGGCTTTTCGGTAAAGGAAAAAATCGTGAGGAAATCAATCTAATCTCAAAAAGGTCTAGGTTGGGTGGATGGAAGATCAGATGGTAGTTTCTTTCGTGAAACTGGTTTTTACGCCAAATCTTGGAATTAGGTGTCAAAGTGGACCCCTTAGGGCGCAAGCGGAAAAACGCGTAGGATGAGAATGATGATGATTGATGACACTAAGTAGAAACCTATTTGCCTCGCCTCGCGTTATGTTGAATATCGATATAGTGCTCATTTCTGCATGTTTAATTTTTATATCAAACTAATTCGTCTAGTCGGATAACCATCCGGTGCATATTTTTACTAAGTGTTGTTTTCATTCAAACTAACATTCAGTTCATTAAGAACTCTCGTTCATCGACGTCCGAGCTATCCTTTGTATATCTTCTACAGGCACAAATCGATTAGCTACTCCATACTATGGCTACAATGCAGTTTAATTAGTTGTAAGCCTCGATGAAAGCGCCTCCACAATGTGTCGTTCACAGATCATATGTCTAAGTAGATCACACAAACGCACTTTGCGCACCAACGATAATTTACAGATTTATGTGTAGTAAAGTTTTTCCATGTCAAAGTATTTATGACATTAACATAAGATTTAATTTCACCTGACAGGTAGCCAAGGTTTTTCACAATAACTGTACAAATGTCATGCCTTGCCGCTACGGCTTAACTCAGCTACCGCACACTTCCGAGGCGAAAATTCAATCGAACGCGGTTGACAGCTACGTGACACTCATAGTACTGCGGCGAACGATGTACCGTGACGAAGATACGTATCGTCGACCCTAACTGGACAAAAAAGCACGTGCTATGCGAGAAAACGCAATGCCATAATTTGAGTTTATCTAACATTAATTTTGTTCACTACACATCCATATTTTTGCTCAAAAGTACCTCGGTGATTTTTCATTTTTCACTGAGAAACAGGAATGCTCGATGTCCGTAATATACAGTCAACAGCAGAAAATAAGATTACAGTTTTTCACAATAGAATAAGGTGCAAGAATATTAACTTACTTTTGCATTTGCTTGACAGTAGGTACATGCGACGTCTACTTAAATATCATGTCTGTGGTGTCACTACTAATAGGTAATTAATCGCTTCACGGCCCACACGGTCACCTGCATGTAATATTGGTTATATTGTCACACAAGGCTTATAAGGAAGGCTAGCCTCTTTTGGGCTGTTTTGTCTTAGTACAGTGGGTAACTAAGAGCTTTATTGGAAATATATGATTAAACTATTGAGAACACAGAATATAACACAATAGAAAACACTTTATTTCGCATTTTACACGTCATAGCACCATTCTGAAACTTGTTTTGCTATCACAACGATAACTGAATTGTTTTGGTTCATACACTCTCTCTGTCATTATTGCATAGCCAGGATCAAATTACTTAGAATACTTTGCTGGCTGTATGTACTATGGGGCACACCTCGGCCTTTCTTTTGTTACTACGAAAAATCTGTTCTCTCTCTCTCTCTCCTCGAATTATAAAATGTCATCATCATCCTCCTAGCGTTATCCCAGTACAGTTGCATTCCGAAGGATGCTCGGGTCCGCTACCTAATCCCCAAGATTTAGCGTAAGCACTAGTTTTTACGGAAGTGATGCTCCGTTTGACCTTCCAACCCAAGGACAAACCAGACATTATTGGGATTAGGCTTGTCAAGTGAGTGGGGAACTTGTTGACTGTTAGAAGTTCTCAAGCCACCCGAAAGCCTCTAAGTGGCTATAAACCATGAAACGTATAAAACAAAATTGTATTACTAAATAATCCAATTAGGTGTAAATACTGATACATATTACAATATAATTTATTTATTTGGTACAAATACAAGCGTCTTACGGCAGGAATCTCGCCCTTATGAAACGGATCTGAACAACTTACAATAAACGACGGCCCGTATTGGCAGCGAACAAATCCTGTTTCCGGCAAATATATTTTCTGTAAAGCGGTTTGTGATTGATTTTCGACGGCGCATATTTTGCGCCGCAGTAAACACACAGGTAATATGGTATTCGTCAACCGTAGGGAATAGTATTGCGTCTCAGTCTCAAACATAATTATACGGAAGTCCATAAATAAATAAGTATTTAAGCCATCTTATATAGGTATACTATAGCGTTTTAATAAATGCGCTAGGTGACGCTGGCAACACTGGGTCCTGTCTGGATGACATTATCGCTGCTGGCGCGAGCGTGACTAATGCGGAAATCAGAATAATGTGTTTCTGTTAATATTGATCATAGAAACCTATTGTTAAAGTACAAAGTAGCATACGCTACACCTGGCGACGAGGATAAACTGGATATGATGACCAGCGCGAAGACTTTCACCAGTTCGGGCAGGTGCAACTTCGTGCAAGCAGCCATTTTTAACCGACTTCAAAAAAAGGAGGAGAGAGAAAAAAGAAAGGTTTGAAAGCATACGCTTCAGAATCTAGTTCTGTTGTTGGGATTTATGAGGAATTGAGGGAACTCCTCGAAAATTCAAGCGAAACATATTATAGCGATATTAGTATTTTTGGTATAGATCAAGCTTTGCATTCAGGAAGTAGCAGTTGGTGAACGAGAACTGATAAAGCGGACGACGGATGGTCATCCAAAATTCCTATTGTTTCATGGTTGGCATTAAGATGTTTCGATCAAGATACTGAAGCGACTATGACGAAGTCATTTTAAATGGTCCTGATGTAATGTCACAATCAACCTGATCTGGTAATTGAAGCCAAGATCTGGTAATTGTAGGCAACGCAACTCCGTAATAAAACAGTGTAGCATAGCCGTGTTTGAGCTTATTGAAATCGTTATGAGATGCACTCTTGTAACGATTCATTAAAAACTGTGAAATAAATGAAAATTTTAATAAAGAAATAAAACCGACTCCAAAACAAAAAGACTGAAAAGTAAAAAATAATTGCCTTTATTCTAATATGAGAGTCATGGAGTCGGTTTTATTTTTTTATTAAAAAATAAAGAAAGCAGGAATTACTAAGTGATATCAGTGTACAGGTAAAGTTACCTAAGATGTTGTGAATTCTGATACTTAAATAAGTGGATGAAATTCCATAGTTCCATACGTACAGTAATATCAGTGAACAGGTAAAAGTTACTTAAGACATTGTGATAAACAAATGGAAGAAATTCCATATACATGGGTATAAACAAAGGTACAATAGCGAAAATGAATTGTCATAAACAAAAACTTGTGTACAACTAAGTGCGCATATATCGCGGTCTAATTGACCAAAAGCATAGTGAATACGCGTTACCATACCTACATACGTTTTCGTCTGTACAAGTAAATGTCCATATAATCATGGTCATATTTGATCACAAAATTGTGGACATGCATGTTACCATACACATGTTTCCATATGTATTACTAAGAGGCGTATATCACGGTCTAATTGACCAACATATAATAATAATAAAATGGACGGAAGGTTCTTGAGCGGCCACCACATACTAAAAGTTACAGCATAGGTAGACCCCCACAAGGTGGGCTTGACCTAGTAAAATCATGGGAGCCCGCTGGATGCAGGCCTAACTAGTCATTATGGTACTTCTTGGAGAGACCTATGTTCCACAGAGGGCATTTTTCAGCTAATATGATGGTGATGACCTATTCAACTATATACTAGTAAAGTTTAAGGTATTGTACCCTAACGAATTCCCATTGATATTAACCAACTAATCACCAACGTTTACTATCTAAATTGCTTTGTTTAATTTTGTAATCACAGTAAAAAAATAACATATTATGACCAATTATGTTCCGATGATATTCATCTATTTATAAATATGTATTTATGTGTAATATTTAACAGCATTAAATGACATTCATGTAAACAAAACAAACCACAAACTGCCAAGGGGTACTAAATTTAATTGTTCCGATTGCCACATCTAAGAACAAACAAACCAAATATTACCAAATTCAAACGAATTCACAATGTTTCAGGAAATGTATAATAGGGCAAAAATATTTTACATTAAAGAGGGGCGAGCATCTTTCACTATGGTTGTTCTAAGAGTAAGAGCCCTTATGAGTTAAAAAACGCTAATATATATAGGTCATTTTCTGTTTGAATTGACACGTATCTTGATATGTTACTATCTAGAATAGGACTATTGCGATCTTATGTCGTAAATTTTAAATATATATATTTTTTTATTTTTCATTACGAAATATCTTTTCAAACATCAGTCCAAAACGACCATTAATTCAAACTAAAAACGGCATTGTTCCACACATTGATACACATAATAAAATAAAATAAATCTTATATCACTATCTAAAACTTGTATAAAGTCATCGTATCCTTTCATCGCTTTAATGGTATTATGAATACTTTTGACATAATTTAAAATCAAAACGGTTGTCGCGTTTTAATAAATGCGCTAGGTGACGCTGGCAACACTGAACCTTGTCTGGATGACTTTGTCGCTGCTAGCGCAGAATCTCCTAAGTAGTCTGTGGCTGGCGCGAGCGTGACTAATGCGGAAATCAGAATAATGTGTTTCTTCTATTAATATTGATCATAGAAATCTATTGTTTAAGTACAAAGTAGCATACGCTATATATTCATAAAGGTAAAAAAATTAAAAACAGATAACTTTCAGCCCGGGAATTCGTGTACATGGGACGAGTATTCTCAAGTTGTACCATGGTTGTACATTCCTAGGCCGTGCATTATCTATCCGTAGGTACATTCCACGGACCCGTGAACAATATATGTCAACTGGGCATCAAGGTATCTGGGACGTCTACCTTATAATCCCAGTGATAAAAAAAAATGTAGCTAGCGAATTTTGAAACCAAAGAAAAGTCTGTAAATGTAACAAACTCCGCGCTGGTATAAAGGTGGTTACTGCAAATAAAATGAAAGGCCGTATTAACCCGTGAAAGTATAAGTGTAAAAGGATTGTTTCGTCACGTATATTTTGATATCAGAAGAATGCTGCTGTATCGCTTCTCAAATAAATAGTGTTAAAGGACCATATACGTGGGTATGTCGTTTTCGGTAGGTACTATGGTGTGTAGGTAGGTATTATAAGTATATTATGTTGCCACTAATGTGCAAAATTAGTAAGTGCGAATTGCGAATTGACTAGATAATCTGCATATTTTTCCGGTAAACTGGAAATAAATTGTTGCAGTTCTTACATTTACATTACTTAGATAAAATGGATAATTGAAAGACTACCTAGGTAACCTGCAGACTACTTGGTCTTGTCATGGTTCTATAGTCGCGAGCGTCCATAGGATACGGCGGTTTCCAAAAGGCTAAAAATCACGGTCGTAATATAAAAAAGCGCATTATTTATTATACATATGAATATTACCTGTTTTTATATTGTTTCTATAAACGTAACGAGTCAAAGTGGTCATTCTTTGTTCCAGCCTGTATTATTGCGCCTAATAAATATAATTCTAGGACGGGTTTTATAATAGAGATTCGTTAAATCGTATTACCAAATACTTTGCAATTAGATAATTATTTGGTAATGCAGTAATGTTATCGGTTGTACGTTGTTTTCGCTTCGCTTCAGCTCCCGTCGTAATCTTCTAACCTATCCGCGTTAAAGTCGATTTTGACCCAACGGGTCTTTCAGAGCTTTTACAAAAAATACCGAACAAACAATGTTCGTTAAAACAATACTGCTGTTTTATAAGTTAATTAGATAAATTAAAAATTCATTGAATTGTGTTTCAGTGAAATATGTTTCCTTGAAGTGAATAAGCGTTGATACAATACAATAATATTCTAAATAAAAATGCAAGGACCAAATATTATTTAATAAGTTTCTACACAACGAAATTCTATGAAATTTCTGTCTGCGAAACAATGAAAGACCAAACATAATCTACTGTTTGATAAGTTTGCTAAAAAAAATAATGATATTACAAAATTCATTGAATTGTGTTTCTTTAAAATATGTTTCATTCAATTAAATAGACATTGAAACAATAATAAGCCAAATAAAATATAAGGACCAAATATTACATGAAACATTTTCTGCAAAACAGAATTCTATGAAGAATAGAGGAATTTATAACGAATCGATATAAAACCGGACATTAATAATTTAGATGCGGATTTAATGTATTATTCCAGTAGGTGCCAACTTTTTATTCTATTCCCTATTTTTACGGCTGAGAAATAACCAGACACGTGTAAGCCGTGTTAATATTTAAATATAACATTTGTATTTAACGTATTATTTATGTTTCAGCTTAAATATTAGGATTCTTTGGTGAGAATTACACATTAATAATGAATAAGGCACGTATTCCGAAAGTAGGTAGCAAAAAAGGAATTAAATTATAATGAACGTGAGATTAGTAGGTACGAGACTGTATCGACCATCATTATAGGAAAATAGCAAAAATTCCCAAATCAACGAAGAGATACAATTAAGTTCTATAATGACATATATACAAATAAGTATTTCAAAAGTAAAGCCATAAACTTACTCCGTTTGTAAACAGGAAGTATTGTGGCATGAAAAGTTTATCGCGAAATCACTTAAAGACTTTGAAAGCCCAGGTAAGAGCGCTCAATTTAATTAAAAGTAGTTCCGAGAATACTGGTTCTGTTGCATTCGAACTATTTACTGTATTAACCTGGCATCTTACTAGATTATACAAATGCAAAAAGAATCTTACGCCTCGCTAAATAAAGTTCTTATCTGATATGGTGCTATAACAAGATATGGTGTTGTAAAAGTAACTTGTCGGTTTTCAGTCGGCAAAATGGTCCCCGTCGTACATTTTTATAACATTTACTTACCGACCGGAATGAAATCGCGGCGGAGATAGAAAGTTAGCACATAATCCGCTGCAAACTGTAAAACTGCATTTATTTTATTTTATAATACTTTTCAAGAGGTTTTTTAAAATAAAAGTGTAGGTACGTAAAGTTTCCTTTTAAGCACCTACTACTACCTGAGCATAAGACTAGATGTTATATGATAGGTTTAGTATATTCATAGACTTACCTTACCCCCTTAATCATAATGGTTTATAAAGTCTATTTTAGCCAAATTGCCGCTAAAATTCATTTGTAATTATGTGTCACTTTGACATTTGTATTTGTGAAAAAGGGACAAAACGCATTTTAGCTAACAGAGGTTTTTCTTGAACCTAACTGTGGCCTTATAGGTCGGGCCCAATAAAGCGATAGGAGCGCGGTTGGCGAGTAGCCTGGGGAAAATCCAGGGGAAAACCTCCGACACGACGACGCGTGTGGTTTGGAACACTGCGCTGGCCCTCACGGCGTGTAGGGGAGCGTCTCCCGGGTGGTGGATGGGGTAACGGTCAGTAGCACAGCCTAGCTACGCTACTTGGTTAAGTTCTGTACATAAAAAGGCCTCCAAAAAAAAGTGCACGAATTATAGGGGAATCACTCTACTCTCTACGGCGTACAAGATTTTGTCAAACGTACTACTAAAGAGATTGGAGCCCTATACCGAAAAAGTCCTTGGGGATTACCAGTGTGGCTTCCGAAAAAATCGCAGCACGACAGATCAGATCTTCTTACTGAAACAGCTCGGGAAAGACGGCGGACTCTCGTTTCGGAGGCCAAGATCCTCTTTGGGTCACTGCGCCGATACAGTAAATATAAAACTAAAACTAAAGGTAAACAATTTACCCCAGATCACTGCCAGGCGGTAGTGTGCCCAGAAGGCTGGCAGCATTGCCTCGTTGGATGGCAATACTGATCCTGTCAGCGAGGTAAAAGCCAGCCTTCTGGTAACGAGATGATCTCGACCAAGCGCTTGCACTATCAAATGGAGATTCGGTGTGCGCCCGCTCCCACGGTCCGAGCGTCTTTACGCCAAACGGCTCAAAAATGAAGTCAGCAGGAGAACGAGCCTCAAACGAAGTACCCAGAAGATATAATGACACCAGGGAGTTGACCCACGTGGCGTCCCACACTAGGGATCGACCCATCTTCCAGGGAATGAGCGTGATTGCGTCGGGCCTTCTTCCATCGTCCCGAGTCAAACCAGTAGGTTCGAGGACTGTATAACGCTTAAACTGCACAAAATTTTTAGATATAAGGTATTGTTGAGGCAGTTAATCTGAGTGGCTACTTACAGGAACCCAGTAGCACCTCCGTTCACGTGGCGTCTAATGGAATTAAGTAGATTATCGCCGCCCAGCCTGTTTCTCCAACATTTTCACACAGGCACTGATTTGAGGACTGTCCAGATTGTTTTCAATAGAATATTCAACGGAAGATGTTCATACAAGTTTTTTAATTCACGAGCGGATGCGCGGAGCAGCCATTCATATCGATGGCGCAGAGAGGTTTTTATTCACAGGGGGCGCTAGCGTGCGCTCTGAAGAGCTTTGGGAACACCGTAAAGTTGCCAGCTCAGAAAGCTGATACAAGGAAAATTTATTCTTTACCAATCATATTGTCATGTAGGCAAGAAGAAATACCGATTCTCTTATTACAAAAATGAAAAAAATATACTTAATACTAAATCTGTTCCTCGACGAAACAGGTATATGTCCCAATGATTGAAACCTTTAAATATCAAATAGTTGACAGCTATTGTTCATCTTTATAAATAGATATGACAAAAAATTGACTGAGGCTGTGGGAAAACTGGATGTTAACCTTATGCAAATGGAATAGGTACATTTTAATTGTAAAATATAGTAAACTGATTTACCTATATCGTTTAAATTCAATTTGAGGAGCGGAATCGGTTATTAAATTTCTCCGCTATTGTAAAGCACCTTGTACATAAGTATATTTTCCATGGAGATAATATTTATCGGTATCATGGGTATCTCTACTAAAATGAAAAATATTTAATTAAATAATAAATAAAGTAGCTATGGCTTAACGCACAAATAGCCCCTAAATGTTGCGAGAAACCGTCGCAAAGTCTATTTCTTGTCGCTAAAAAATCGGGTGCGGCTGTAATAACGGTCGCGCGACATTGTCGTCGGACGACGGTGACCGCAAAAACTTTAATGGCTTCTTTTATCGACCATTTGCGCGTAATGCTCGCTTTTGTCCTAATGCGGGGCCTAATCTTTTAAGCGCTTGCGTTAACTCCATACTTACACTACATACTATGTTACGAAGCTTTGACCTAATTGGACACCTGTTATTGTAATCGAGTAAAGATTCTGAGGGCGTTGTACTACACTCAAGACCAAAAAAAGTTTGTAAAAATGGGTACACTTTGTATAGAAATTCAATACAAAGTGTATCCATTTTTTTGTTCCTGAGTATGTATATTAAGTCAGTTATAGATTACCTACACATCATTATCCATAATTAATATACTCATAATGATGTAATACTTGATCTACCTACTTAATACTTCTTTGCTTATTACTAAATCATACTTAATAAATTAATTAATATATATAATAATTATTTCCTTTAGAAAATTACGTAATGTTTTACCTTTTTAAAACAAAATAATTTCATAATAGGATCGTCAATAGGTATAATAATAATAATAATGAAAGAAATATAATTATTAAATTTAATAATGTCACAGAAAATAAAAATTAAATCGAATAATGTAACGTCAATATTAATATAGTATATGCGAAATTAATTCCGTCTTACCTCTTTACGCTTATACCGCTGATGAATAGACCTAGATGAAATTTGAAGGGCATAGTTGAGACCACATGGAGGGCATAGGATAGTGTAATGTTATCTCGGCAATCACTCCGGGGTGAAAAAAGTGGCATAAGTTTGTATCAGAGAGGGATAATTAAGCCGATTTCTAACATAATTTATACAGAAATTAGTTGTACACTGCAATTACGATTTCCACGCGGACGAAATCGCGGGCAAAAGCTAGTAAGTACTCAATAAATTGTCCATCAAATAATAAGCGGAAATAGTAGATTGTTAACCGAGGTTCGAAAGTAACCGAATTCAGCCGAGTTAAACAATCTACTTTTAACTTCAACTATGAGGAAAGTTAAAGAGAAAAAAATAATGGTATTCTAAGGATTCAGTAATAAAAACGCGCTGCTTAAAACTATTACTTTCTACCTTAGAGTTGGAAAAGTGATTTGCCACCCGACTATCTACATATGAAAATCGAACTTTCCGAAAAGTAGAGATGAAAAATCTTTTTTTATTGAGCACCGTATGCTCGCATGTTTATTGAGACCTCTTGAAGAGAAAGCACTTATGCTGAATAGTTGCATAGCACGTTCCTTCTCCAGCTGTCGCCAGCAGACTACAAGCTGTCTTAGCGTCTTGAGAGTTCGATGATGGAGCCAATATTGATGCTATAATAGTCAATGACTTTAATACAGATAAGTAATTAGTAATAAGAGTTTGGTTCAAAAATGTATTCGTTCATTAACCATCAGAACATATCATATATTCCGCTGCTGAAAACCGACTTCCTCTCATGGATGAAAGGGAACGGGCGGTAGTCCCGCGCTGACTCAATCAAGAGAGCAACTTATCTCAAATGAGCCAAAAACATGGCACCAGGTCTGCAGCTGCAGGTAAGTATGCTGTACTCAGAGTAAACAATTACTATGGGAATAGACTCATTGAAAAATTATTACCTTATTTACTTAACGCCTAAGAAGGGAGCGAAACAAAAATAGATTTAAAAGAGCCTTTGTTACATCCTCGAAGTAATGTAAATAGATACCTTATATCTAGCTGACTATCCACTTTTTCCACAACACTCAAGGCTGTTCTTTTTATTCACTAAGCGTTTAGATTAAGATAGTAGGTAAGTAACTAACTTAAGATTACTACTTATATCCTTAAGATTATAATATAGACTCATGGATCCCACAGTCAAACTATGCAAACAGTTTAGCGGGATGTTGTATTTAATTTTAAGTCATGTTATTTGCTTTACTGAATAAATAAATAATAATAATAATAATAAATATAGCTTAATGTGGGTTGGAGGTTTATCTTACCTACACCTTTGAATTTCAAAAATGGATGAGTTCTTACAGTCCCATTAGTCAACGTTATCTGTAAACAACAAGCTGGCTGAGCTTTCATGCATCTTACCTACACTGGAATTTAAGCATTCAAGTGTCTGTGGCTCGGCAATTTATCGTTTTGGCTGATTAAGTAAAGAACCTCAATAAAACCAGTATAAGTTTGAAGACCTCCAGTTACGCATAGTTGTTAGGAAAGTGGAGGTCAACTAGGAAGGGAAGGTGAGTCGAGATAGTGAATCGTATAGTTGGAATATGCAAAGCGTAATCCTGTGAATGCCTGTCGACTTTAAAAAGGTTGAACTGGCGCTCACAACTTATTTGTATTTACTTGGAAAAGTCAAATTACTCGCACTGATATATTGATTTAATCTTACACAATTTTCACACATTATTATTGAAAAACGGGACTTAATCGCGTACAATACTAATTTAATTACGTTATCGCGCGTATTGTAAGCGATTAATTCCCGTTTTCCAATAAATACGGGTCTAGGAGATCATTTAGAGCTCCCATTAGCGCTAGATTGCATCTATTCACGGGCAAACGTGGTAGTCGTAGTCTAGAATTGGGAGTTGAGCAGTACCGCGTAATTGCCTCATCCAAAGCTCTCCTCAGTTGCTCATTGGCCTGGCTACTCACATTCTGATTCGCGTATTCCTCATCGGTGCTGGGACCGGCGCCATGGCACTAAGAAATAGACATGTTATGAACTTGTTATTTTATGATATTTATGACCTGTAAAATTGGACATTTTTTTAATAAAGTTCTGATTCTGACGGGTACGGGCACCGGGGACGGCGACGTGGCAGGCCGGTCCCGAAGCAGAGACTGCGCTAGCAGAGAGTGCCTCCAGGCGTAGCCGATTAAGTGTTGCGTCATCCAACCGCTTGAGCCGCTGGATGACGTGCACCTGATCTGATAGGCGTTGCGCAGATACGGTAACGGTTGGTTCAAGCACCTGAAACAGAGGAAGCATCCGAACACGGTACATGGATAGATTAGTTCCTCCATCTGTCGCCCCAAAGTACGAGTACGCTCGCATGCAATTCTCATTAATTGTTAGAGACCATCGCATGCGGCGCACTATACCATCGACAGCGGGGGCTGTAGACGGGGCAAGTTGGTCCACAGGCCCCAAGCGTGCCGGCAGCGGTGGAGCACTGGCGGTTGCCCGCATTCGTCACTCGACTCACTGCTACTGGGGTCGGACGCGGTGGCAAACTCCTCCGACGAAGATGCTGAGGAGGACGAGGCGGGAGAAGGTGGTGGGCGTGCGCTTTGTATATTAGACGCTTCTGTTTGTTGACACATTTTACTTCTTGTTTTTGTTATTTGGTACACTACCGATGTTATATTGTACAAAAGTAGAGTAAAAATGCACGTAAATAAGTAAAATAAAATAACTCAAGGAAAAATCGTAAAAAACACGTCTGACGTTGACAGCGTAATTTTTTTGTATATTATTATTTATTTTCAGAAACTTCCTAAACGGCTACTTTTCTATACATACGCGGATATAATTCAAGAACAAAGAGACACCAGTGTGTTCAGTTTTCAATAGCATAATAATTGAGTAATTTTCGAAAGAAGGTTAAGACATGAACTGTAATTTATAGTTTCAAAAAATGATTGTCGACATGTCTTATCATTACCCCATGGTCGAAAAGTTATCTCATGGACCTGCGGGAGTGTCACTTTTTTCAGTTATTCAGTTAGTTATGTTATGATATCTCTTTATTGTCTGGCAACTATAGGCATTCCGTGTAGGCACGTTTATAATGTATTAGATAATACCTAGGTATTATCTAAACCGTTTTATATATGTCTATACATATCTAACTGAGGTAAGCAAGTGTCTGAGGTTGCCTACCAATTTGACGTTTCAGGTGAATCCGTCACGAGCCAGTCTGCAGTGAGCGCTGTAATATGCAAAGCTTAATCCCGTGGATGCGTGTCGGATGTAAGGCACTGTGACGTCACGCCTATGTCTTAAGTAACGTACTTCGTATATTAACTCTGAACTCAGTCGCACATGCAGGGGCTTTAGTTAATGCAAATTATCTTGACATAGCAATCTCAAGCCGATTACGGACTAACCCGGTAAATGAGATATATCGGATCAAATGGATAACAAGCTTGGACAGCTCTTGAAGCTGAAGAGCTTCCTGTATGTACACTTATGTAGCGATTTACGCACGTCACGAGATTGATTGTGATGAGGAACATACGGGATTACTTTTTATTTTTTATAGTTCTGGTAAAACTATTAATTAACCCGTCGTCTACCGGTCCCTGGGATCCCAGAGCATTACAAAAGAATGCTATTGTTTATTTTTTTCGCCGGGAGACGATGACTTAATCAGTTACATTAATAATAAAAGGGGGACATTTATAGACATATATACATTTTATTTTCAATTCTAGGCAACTAATAAAATGTTAAATTATTTTGTAACCGCATCACACACCATGCAAAATGTTACCCTGACCATGTCATGTGTACAAAAAACAGTGAAGTTTAGAAAACTCCTATTTTCCTGCTACCCTAAGTACGAATTATAGACTTATTCATTCACGTCAAAAAACGTTACCACAGGCTTATTCGAGACGATATATCGGTAGTTACACAAGTTACGCATCGTTATAAAGCCGCTACACGCCATTTGTGCTCGGCGCGGGGTAACAAATATGGGCGAGTTCTGTTATTTTTATAGAGCGAGAGCAGAGTGGACTACAAATCAAGATAACAAGCAGAAGCAGAGGCCAGAATGATATTTAAAGGGAAGACCCCTATCCAAAGGCAGACATACGCCTTTTCTGTGGCTAGTACCTACGTAGATTTTCTTAGAATGTGAGATTATTTTAATTGAAAAGAAAGATATACGTATCATGAAACAGTTTTACATATATTGTTATAAACTAAATTTTACTGCATAAAGTAAATGACAAGTGTTGAAAGACAAAGACGGTAATTAGATATATACATCCTCTGCGTAGAAAACACTGAATATATAAACCCAAAATATTTAACCTAACTGAGGTTTGAACCTGAGACCGCCAACTTTATAGGAAAGGACAGCACCCAAGATAAACCTACGCCATGGTGTTGGTATTTATGAAATATGTTTTACAATACAATACAAATTGCACACCTCAATTAAAGGACAAATACGGTACAAAATCACAATGAGTAGAGGCAAACAACAGGCAGTCTTATCGCTAAAGAGCGATTTTAAGTCTTAGACCTTAACTCATATATAATTTCCCTTATTTTCCTAGTGGTGAAACTATATCTCATAATTTTACGCCCAAGACTTTTTTTAAATAATATAATGGCAAAGTGGCTATTAATTAAATAAACAACGGAAAGCCGACTATTTATCAAGAGCGAATAAAAATAACATTAGCAAGTTTGTCAGAGGCGCGATTTGGATTGCGCGGCGCATCGAAGCAAAATTAATCGGCGCAACTCGGGCCATTCTTCAAACGCGGCCTCGCCTTCCCTGTCGTGATTAACTTCGGAATAAGGCAATTCATCGAAAGAACAAGTTTATTACTTTCAAGTTTGCCCATGAACGCACGAAGGGTCCGGAATTCACTCTCACAATGGCACCAATTACTGAAATCATGAAATTGAACAGTACCGAATTTTCCATCATTAGGAGCATAATCTGGGCTTATCTCGATTTCAAAAGAGGTCAATCCCAATTTGTCGAATAATTGGTAATTATGCCTCCACTTGTTTATAAAAAAAATTCAATTGCTCCTTTAAAATCACATTTACTTATCAAAGGTTACCTTAAAAATAAATGTACCTAAATAAATAATCCTGCATTTGTGACTCGTTGCTGATAGATTAAATTAGAACTTAAAACTTGAAATCTTACAATAATAAACCAGAAATGAAAGTTGCAGACTTTTTGTGGCTAAGATCAATATACGAGTATAATATGCAATGCATCTTTAGATCTTGAAGCTTAATACGTCAAACTTACGTCAAATCGTGTCTCCTATGTTACGTCACGGGGCCGCGTTACGCAATAATAAGGTATCGCGTCCTAAAATAAGACATCCTAAAATAATTATAGAATTAATAACATAATATTAAAATCAAATGACAGTGACAACGTTTTATTTCTGCACATTTGTGTAATAAATGAATAGTCATAGTCAGTGAGGTGCTCGCAGCAAGGAGTCGGCATTATTACCCTCCTCGTTAAGTTGACGATTGCAGTAAGCGAGTGATTCGCTCGCGCTTTGTTTTACGAGAGCAGCTAAGTCATTCACAATAGGTTTCACTACACCTTACCGCCCATCCCTAGTTTAACATGACCCCCAGTAGTAAGTGCCGTAACAACTAGTCGTCTGGCTTATGCTGGTTCGCCTGTGATGATATGTTCAAAGAGCGTTTGTGAGTAGCGCAGCGCGAACCATTTGTGAAAAGATTTAACTAAACGCTTATACATTATCTTTACATAAAATGATATTCAGAAGTAACGAGAGCCGTTAGCTGAATAAGGCTGTCTGGGGCGTTTACTTTTGAATTTAAATCCTGCATTTAGGAATCTAACAAATTGAGCACTTGTAAAATAATGCTCAAGTCAATAAAGGTTAGGCAACGCGCTTGTGATCTGCTACGTTACCTGCTTACCACCAGGCAGACCGTAAGATCGTTTGCCATCGTTGTTGTATTAAAAAAACTTGTAAAATAACAAAGCGCTTAGTAAACTTACAAAATGTTTATACTAAATCCATTTTGCTGCACTAACAAGCCGTCGTTAATCGCAAGTCATACTTCTAGTTAAATTTAATTGTATAAGATATTTAACAATTTTCTACGAGATAGGAGCTACCGGCGCCATACCTACGAGTATAATGTTAACCAGTTTGTAAAGTGTGGTTGACACAACCCGCTCTGGCCTCATGAGACAAAATCAATCAGTAAAGTATTCATCTAAAATACCTAAAAGCATAAATTCAATCCATAATATTGAAGTTACAATTATCGTTCATCATCGATTTGCTGACCAATTCCTATATTCGTATTAGGTCAATGTAATGTGCTCATATATTTCACAGCATTTTGGATGAGACACTGCAAACAGACATTAGCGTGTATTATCTTTCGCAAGAATTGTTATCTTGTCCTTCATCTGATTTACTGCCCGCCTAAAATAATAGAGCGGCTAGCTCCGTGGGCACAACTAATGTCTTTGCCAAATCTAGTATTATATTGTTTTAAGACTTTTACGAGGAGATAATTTTGTGCCGACCTTTTTAAAAGTTATCAGTAATTCTTTCCACGTCTTTATGAAGCAGTTGAAGTAGAAATTAAATAAACCGGTCAGGTGCGAGTTCGACTCGCACACTGAGGGTTTCGTACACAGATGTGTACCCGTCTCGATCCATTTAATTTAGGAAAATCTTAACAACATGGAACGCCACGATACAGCGCCATCTATCGGTGAATTTGTATGATGGTATTCCAAGGTTGAACTAATTCAATTTTTTTTCTTTATTTGAAAGAAGGTACTTTCAGCAGAATCACGTAGGAATTAATAAAGTAAAAACACATGCAAAGGTGATTAAATTACAAACTTAGTATAGAAATGTTTTTTGATGAAAAAGAAGGAAAACTAGATAGATCATTGGTTATATTTTTCCTGTAAAATATATATACATTGATATTAATGTTGTATAATAATACCATGTTTTTTCCTTGATAAACTTCGGAGATAAGTGGGGGAACGGTATTTTCTTTACATTTTCCCTCATAAATCGAAAACGACTTAACTTAAAAAAATAGTTTCAGAATGTGTAACTCAAGCCCTTTCATATGATACCCTACTTGACATATTCATTAGACTTTGAAATTTTTAATCATCTTATCTGTCATTTTTCACAGCAAATCAAGAAAAAATAAATAAAACCATGTTTTCTATGCATCTAGGTTACCCTTTTCTATAACTATTCCAATGTTCAAACCGACAGCATAAGTAATTCTTTAGATATTTAGTGATGTGACAGACAGACAGACAGACAGATAAAGTGAAACCATAGGCGTTCCCTTTTTACCATTTTGGTACGGAACCCTAAAAAGACAACCGATGTTAAATAACAGTTCAGCTATTAGGTGCCTCTACGTGCAGAAATAATGCTTCAGAGGAATCTAGAATTATCTATCACGTTTTTTTTTTGTATGGCATATTTATTTGAATATTGGGCCTTTTTACTAGTTCAATGTATTTATTCTAGTTTGATGACTTTGTTATTCTTGAAATGGTTGCAATTGTCTACAATCAAACAAGACAGGAGAACTTAAGGTAATATTTAAAAAATATAGGCACCGAAATGTGGATGTTTTTTAAGTAATAATAATAAAAAAATAAAAAAGCACCGACGCCCCATCTTGGGATTATGGAGCGGACCCCGGGCTTCCTTCAGGATGCAACTGCACCTACTGGGATGAGATAACGCTTAGAGGATGATGGTGATTTTTTTTCTAAACCAGGACCGGTATACCTCATTAAGTTGCACTCTCTTCTTCGGCCTCTGAATTTGTATTATTTATACTATTAAAAGCGTCATCATGTAATTTAACTGAAGAAACAATAATTAAAACCCCATGTTTTCATAAAATAAGTTTTATTTACTTAAAAAGAAGATCCTGCAGCCCAACAAGCGGCACAAATACGTGGGCGAAAGAGCGCGAGCAATATTTACGATTCAATTTACAACCTACCTACCTACCTACCAAAATAAATTTCCACAAAAGATTACATTGTAAATTTTATCACAGCGTTTGTAAAACCCTTTCCAAACTACTTAGAGGAACAATAATTGTTATTAGTTAGACACGTTGGTATACTAAGGGAAGATTCGTTATTATTTATTTCAACTCAAAGTGTAGAAACCTTTGAATTCCGTGACTTTACGTAGTAGTTGGTAACGTATTAGGTACTCGCCGACCCGCCCGCGCACCCGTCTTGCGACCTATGATATTTATTTCTGGCATATTTTTTTAATCAAACCTATATAATATTTATATATTTACAATCTACACAAAACCAGCTTTCTTTTAGTATTTATTTTATAATTTTAGTTAGCTTTGTACGTCCAATATCAGAGCGCAGATCAAGAATAAACGAATGATAAATTAATAATTTTGCGATTTTTTTCAGAAAATTGTTCCAAAATAGTGAAAAATATGAACAAAAATGATTTCAGCATATTCATTTTATACGAACATGATATCAAACTTGCCCTAGTAAATATAAAAAATGAGTCAGCGCATTTTTAGATGTACTCGTCGGCTACTATATTTGACTCCCCCCCCCCCCCCCCACTACCACCTACATCAAAAATCGGGGGAGCTCTACTTCGAAAATGGATCTTTAGACCACAGATATCAATCCTGCCAACGGAAATCTTATGTTCATTAAAAGTCGTATTTGTACATTTTTTGCTTTGTAAGTACAGATGCGACTATATGGCCAGTCCACCTCCACTTTTGCTGGTCAATTTTAGTTAGTATATCGGATACTTTGGTTCTCTGTCTTAAGTCATCGTTTCTAACTTTGTCTAGTTTCCGTGTTCCCGTCATACTGCGTTCCATAGATCTTTGGCAGTACTGAAGTTTGTTTCTATGTTCTTTTTGAGTGCCCATGTTTCGCAGCCATAGGTAATGCAAGGGAGAATGCACGTGTTGAAGACTTTTCTTTTTATAACAATGCTTAGATCTCTGGATTTCATGACTTCTTTTAAGGCCCAATATTTCCTCCGCGCATCTACACGGAGAAAGAAAAAATATAAAAAATAACGTAATAGGATAAACATTTATTTACAATAATTCATCATATTGATTGTAAATTATCAGAAGAGCAGTGGCGTCGGCTTTTAAAAACTACTCAAAATCGGCATTATAATGTAATGTATGTCGTATACGTCGCAACAGCTAAACTGCGGCATCTCTTAATGAGCCAGGGGCGGGTGCTGTGGATTTCAGGGACGAGCTTTCCACTATTGCCAGTGCGTGCCGGACCGTTATTATTCGTAGTAGACTTACGGCTTTGTATTTCCATGTATCCCAATTAGATTTTCACTCTAGAAAACCAATCTGCTGATTTGTCAAATTCTCCATACCTAACCAATGTGTCCAAGGTTTGCACCCTTTTGGACTCCGAGTGAATATTTCACTAACTTTATACCAGTTAAATAGCACATTATAATAGTAGATTGTATGACAAGGGTCTAAAATGAGCCATATTACCACGAGATAGTTATTTTCCCGAACGAAGTGAGGGAAAATAGTTCGAGGGGTAATATGGCTTTTAGACCAGAGTTATACACTCTACTTTTCACTTCGATTGCGAGAAAATAAATAAACAAAGGTTAACCCACCCAAAATTAACAATAAATTCCACGGCGAAGATATATACTTTTGCAGCATGTTTTTTTTTCTATACTCCTTTGACACACAAAACATAGACACTGCGGTTCGCGCGCAACATTCACGCGCGAAAAAAGCTAAACTGACCTTCCATTGAGCGCTTCAAAGTGTTGCTCGAATGATTTAACCACTTTTTTAATTATTGTGAAATAGGGACTACTACAAACTTAACCTTTAGACTCTTTAGAAAAATTAATTATGTTTCCAGATTGGTCGATTTTAGTAAAGCTGTATTCTGGTTGGTTAATACCCAATACCAAATATTTTTTTAAGAGTTAAATTAGTGTTCTGTGATTGGTGAATTTAATAGGTGAAGTATTTTGATTGGTTAAATTCAAATGTTTTGTAAATCATAAATATGTATTCATATTTTCCCTAGGGGTTAAATGTACTACTTTAGCCCCGCTTGGCAAGTCTAATATGACACACTTTTCGAGCATGAGAAGTGAAAAATATTTACACGTTGTTTTATTATTTTCGATCTTGACAGACACACTTGACAATTCAACAACTGAGAGCTGCGCAAGATAAGTTGCGCACGAACATAACGCATAACGCATAACGTGCTAAATTAAGAAAGTCGTATCTTTACCCTGATCGTATACTGAGATACGACTTTTTATTATATAGGTATTATAAATTTTCATACCCCGGACTTATTATATATGAAAATCGATTCTTAAGGAGTAAACTCCAATAAACTCCAAAACTGTAGGCATTCACAAACCATGGAAACCGTGTAACTCATCCGACACCGACACTTGACCGCTAACTAATTCCAACGTATCCTCCTTTAAGCCCCTATCACTAACGTGGTGCACAGCTAAAGAAAAAACTGCTCGTATATGCAAAGTCTTTATGCATTTTAAGGGCGGTGCTCTCAACCCTATGCTTATAAAACCGCAGAACGCGATGGAGGAATTGAAAATAGAGCCCTTGTTATTTCGAGTACATGTGGAGAGGAATACAAAGGGGAACATTGTCTCTGCAGCCTCGTTATGCACCGCTTCAGACATTCTGATAACAAACCGCGGTTAAGCGCACTCGCAGAATAAATGTATTTCCCTATCCCGACAGGGTGAAGGAAATTAGCCGCGTCAATTTTTAACCACGACATCACGAACTCGTTAGGTTGGTTCTTCTTCAGAAAAGCTAAAACTAAGTTCAGAAAAGTAATTAAATATAATGGGATATATTCATATTGTTTTATTTAAGGAAATGACGCTTTGGCATTAGAAATAGGTAAAGCCCGACCAAAAATATATGACCGTTCGGAATGTTGCGGAATTTCATTAGAACTAATTCTTATCATATCATCTTACACTGGCACTAATTTTAATCATAGGTTGTCAATGTTGTCAGTGTCACCGTGGTGATTTAGATTAAGTGTTGAATATTAAATAATAAAGGACAGTAAATGTCCAAAACAATTCATTGTCGAGAGCGGAATATTATTAACAATCCTAATAATATTATAAACGTGAAAGTTTGTACGGATGGATGTACGTTCCGCTTAATCTCAAAAACTACTTAACAGATCTCTATGAAACTTTTCAGTATTGTAGCTTAGACATCAGAATAGGACATAGGCTACCTTTTATCCGCGGGTAACACCGCAGGGCGCTGCTAGTATATAATAAAATTCTGGAAAAATCGCTTGGGAAATGGAACAATTTCGCTAAAAACATTTAAAAATTAACATCAGAACTGACCGGCAAACAAATCTAAATGTTATTATTCCGACTATACTGACATTACTGATCTGTTGCCATATCAAGGAGAATAACAGCGCCTTCTTGACAATGCTCATATATTTCTGGTCAGGCTCTAAATTAGATAACTTTGTGGCGGTTATAATGTGACAATAACTAAATACGAAAATTTATTTTTCATGTGAAGTGATACTGCCCATTTTACTTGAGTAAATTATAACTTGTGACGTATACACATGTATAGTTCATTCTATTTAATATGCTGAAAGGCACTTGTAGCGGGATTTTAATAGTATTTTATGCAACTGATACGTAATGAGAGGTCTTAAAACGCAAGTGTAGTTTTATGAAACGAGCGTCAGCGAGTTTCATAATAGGATCACACGAGTGTTTTAAGGCCTAATTATGTACAGTTGCATACACTACTTTATCTACATCCGTATATTAAATCCTCTTTTAATGTGTTCAGGAACCATTGCGTTGCAAGTGTAGTGAGGTCGAGCGTGAGCCCGTTAAAGTCTTTTGAGCACGAGCCTGTATCGTTATGGGCGGAGATTGCCATAACGATACCGTTTTTGATGCTGTTATGGCCATCTCCGCCCCGGACCGGCGCGATATTGTAAAGTTGGTCCTTACCTACACTTTTTGAGCACATAAAAGAGGATTTACTGTATGTATGGGTGTAGATAAAACACTTTTTGTAGCCTAAATATGAAAGGAAAAGATAACAGAGACGTATATAAAATATAATTGATTAATTTTCATACTACATAGTTTGTACTTTTAGTACTGCACCGATGTATGCACTGCACGTTGTAGAAAGCTGCATTTTTATGAAACTTGAATCGTTCTTAAATCAACGATGTGACCTAAATAAGAACCCTTCAAAGTGTGTCGGTAAAGTGGCTTTATGTTTATTACAGGTTTATAATTTTCAGCTTTTAATCTAGGTAGTTACCAACGTAAACATATTTATTCAGGTTTTTCTTACCTAAATATTTACTGAAAAATTATTCGTTTAGTTCAGTTTTAACTGCCTATTAAAAAAGCAATCTAATGTTAGCGACAGCGAGGAGTAGAGCCGATTTTCACACAAAAGATTTACTTGAAATAGATCGACAGCCTTTTGACCAATGACCTTATTCAATAAAGGGACAGGAAAAAAAGTCCGTATTAAAAATGGCATCGCCACGCGATGGAATTACTGAGAATCAATTTATAACGCGAATTCGGCAGTTGTGTCCATCGAGCCGCGCCACCGAAAGCTCAAGTAGGGAGCAATTCGTCACTGTCCGAAGTAAAGCCTCTTAAACGCGTTTCTAAAACACAACGCGGCCGCACCGCGCCGCTGTCCACTTCGGTGCTTCCTACAATCGATAAGACACTCCTATTACTTATATGGATTTCTAGGATATCTATCACAGCCGTTAGTACCTACCAGAGAATTACTCGATTTTTTTCTCTGGTATAGTGGTACAGTTGTGTTAAAAATGCACATTTTAAAACACATTTCTTAAGTATAACTGTGTAAAATACAGTTCGTATAACAAACCCAGGTAGTATGTGCAAGAAATGAGCAAATAAATCAATTACACACTGCCACGGCGCGCCACGGGAAATAATTGGATTTGTACTCAAGCGCCCTGGGGGGCGATCGCTAGTTTATTGTCTAACATTCTTCACGTTACAAGGAAAACCTTGTAAATCTTGAGAAAGAAAACTTATTTTAGGATTTACAACTTTGACAAACGGAAATATGATGTCCACAGCTTGTACGGGTTTCTTATTATTAAAAAAATACTGTTCTAGACTTCATTAAGACATACGCGTTATGGATGATGAATGATGATACTTCAAGTTTTCAAGTTATCTGAATTGTAATGTTTGCCACTTTGTGGCATCGTAATTCGCATCTCAAGAAACTGTAATAATATTATAGTTTCATTTCATACATCAACTACGTGGAAATTATGTTGGAAATCCCTAAATTCGAAGTCATTCTATAAACACCCATCAAAATCTTAAGAGACCTTTCTTTAACAGAGACCTTTTGTAAAGTACTTCCAATTCCATTAATCAAATACTTTCCTCGCTGGCACCAAATATTAGCAAGCCGTCACAGTGTCACCAGCATTATTTCCAAAATCAGTTGATTGTTTCATCAGTAATCAAGTGAGTCATTTCATTAAAACTTGAACAAGTAACTCATAAAACTAAGCCCGAAATCTTTGTCGTCGCCCGCTTGCTGAAATTACTCGGAAACTTGCCGCGAACTTATACCTACTAACAAGTGTAGAAGTTTTAACTACACTTTACGGATTATACGCTGCCTGCTCCGTTATATGCCGATTTACAATGGATCCACATAAACAGTCTAAACACGTTGGTTACGCCTAAAAGCTGTCGACAGAGCGGCCAAATTTTCAGGTGTATGTAGAAAGATTCTCGTACGTTCTATAGTGGCACATGAGGCAACCAAACACGGATAATTGTGTTGCTATAATAAAAATGTGATAATGAAACTATTACAGTCTGTTTATACACCCCGTATTTTCTCGTTGACCTGTTTTTAAAAACATATTAGAACTGGGAACAAAGGCCATAGAATTGGATTTTTTTTAATCCAGCTGCGAACTGTTTGCCGATACATTACGCAAACAGTTCGGTGGAAACTGAAAATGGCGGACGCAGGCGGCTAAACCGAGTGTGAAAATAATGGCCACCAAATAATTTTGCTTCTTAAATTGACTGCCACTTAGCGCCCGAAATTGCAAAATTATTGAATTTATAGGAATTCCTAGTAGGATTTCGACATTACATCCATTTTTTAGGGTTCCAAACCTTAAATGAAAAAAAACGGGACCCTTATAGGATCACTTTGTTGTCCATCTGTTTTTCTTCTGACGGTCTGTCCGTCTTTCTGTCAAGACCCTTTACGTATCGTATCGAGACCATATATATTACTCAGGTTTACAATCTCTTGAATCTGTGAAAAAATCGAGCTTCTAGGTTATGGAAAAAAAATACGGCCGTTCGTGACGCTAAAAACGTATATTTTGACACTCTCAATCAAAATTAATAGAATAATTTACCTACGCTGACATGGAACTATGACATTTTGCAATTAATATCGTCTTATACTACTACAAGTACAGGGAAAAATCACATACTATACATTTGTATATACAAATAAATCATAAAAAACATAGTCTTTATTTAAAGTATATAACCAATACCTATACAAATTTGTACGAAACCCTCGGTGGGCGAGTCCGACTCGCACTTGTACCGTTTTTTTTGTTTTTGTAATGAATTACATAAACATAAACATTAACATCATCCCGCGCCCAGAGGAACCATCTTATGAGAGAACAAATAGAAACAATTAGCTGAATATGCTCTCTACTTTTGGACTCTTGCCTGGACATACACTTCCGACTAGAGGCAGTAGCTGCTTAGACCACTTTATACTAAAAGTTGATCCTAGTAAAACTACAGCATGTACAGCAGTATTCAACACTTCCATAACCGATCATCTAACCACCTTCTTAGCCCTCTATAACACTGTGATGGAAATAGACCCTATTACAACTAAACGATTTGACTATTCGAAAGCCGTTGCTAAATTACATGAAATAGACCTAAACTTACTTCTACACAGTAATGACCCCCATTTCGTTATATCAAAATTAATAGAATATCTGTCAAACTCCTTGGAAGAAAGTAGCACCATTAAGATAGTACCAAAATATCAACGCACCATAAAACCATGGATTACCCCCAGTATTATTAAATGTATAAGGAATAGAAACCAGATGCAACTAAAGGTTCGTTTAAACCCTGATAATGAGATTCTGAAGGTCACATTCCGGAGGTACCGCAACTTCTGTTATAACCTTATTAGAAAAGCTAAAAAGGAAATATGAGCGAGATCTACTTGAAAAATCAACTAAAAACCCCAAAGCTATGTGGAACACAATGAAAAATAATAATTCTGTCGGGCCTCAAAAATGATAGTGCACACGGTTGGGACACTCGCCAGGCCGATTGTTCTTCCAATTATCAGCAGATTGGCCAATTTATGTTTTACTGAGGGAGTTTTCTCTACAGGACTAAAACTGATTAACCATCGACTATTTAACTATTTCGACAAATATAGCGGCTTAGATGGCTTTAGGCGGGGTAGATTCACGGAGGACGCTGTGCTTGCTCTTTCCACCGAAATCACACATATAAATTGACAAAGGACGAAAGTGCCTGGTGATCTTCTTGGATTTACGTAAGGCCTTTGACACCGTCTCTCTCCCTATACTGGTTCAAAAGCTCGAACGTTTAGGAATAAGGGGAAAACCACTCGAACTACTTAACAGCTATCTATATGGACGTACACAAAAAGTTAAAATTGCCGGCGTTGTAAGCCAGGAGCAGCGTGTTGAATTTGGACTCCCTCATGGAAGTGTCTTGGGCCCCACGCTGTTCTTGGCTTAGATAAATGACTTAACAAATCTTACTACACACGAAGGTTGTGTGTTTTCATACGCTGATGATACAGTAGTTGTCTTCAATGACAGTACTTGGAACGCAATTTGCGCTAAAGCGGAGAGAGGATTCCATTTAATTTCCCATTGGCTGAAGTGCAACTTGCTAACATTAAATGCCTTTAAGACCAACTAAATATGTTTCTCAAAGTATGAAAATACACAGCCTTCCACTAATCTTAAGCTAAAAATACATAATTGTAACCGAGTCGACATTATAACCTGTAATTGTATAGTCATTGAAAAAGTGTCCTCGCTAAAGTACCTTGGAATAATTCTATATCAGAGGCTCTCTTGGAATTACGATATTGAATATCTAAACGGGTGAATCTGGAAGCTGATCTGGATTTTTAAAATACTTAAGCACGTTGCATCCAATCTGCTACTGAAGAAACTCTACATTGCCTTAGCTCAATCTATTATGAACAATATACAATGATACCAATCTGGGGAGGCGTAAACAAGACCAAGTTTATTGAGGTTTAGAGAGCACAGAGATGCCTGCTTAAGGTAATATTCTCAAAACCCTTCAAGTACCTATCCAACCACGGAATTCTATAGAGGTTGTGACCTATTATCTATGCGTAGATTATATATTGTAAACTCTACCTTACAATTTGGTACCCTATTAGCCTACTTATATAATCGCATCAACAAACAAATTGGCAAATACTCTCTTCATCATCATCATTGTAAGAAAGCTGTAATGGAATGGATAATAAATCTGACGTATGAGGAAACAGTATCTATCCTGTCTTTCATAATTTAATTAGTGTCACATTAATCGACCAACTCATATAATAAATATGTAACACACACTTCACGCACATACATACGCTCACACACACGCACACGCGGACGCACACGAATATGAAATGGAGGCTCCAACCTTGCCTATTATGTAATTATGTTAATAACCTACAATAAATATTTTTCATTTTCAATCTACTATTGTTATTAAAATTTAGGTAGCTTCAATTTAGACTGCTATGATGTAATAGTCAACTGCATTCAAATCCACAGTATAGCAGCTATATAAATTCTATGTTAATCATCAACGTTATTCAGATCCACAACGTTAATCAAACTAATAAAACCAACACGGAACAATTTAGCCTTCCTATGGTGGAATATGAAAGCATTTCCTCATGCTTTCATATTCAGGTTGTAGCGTATGCTAAATATATGACGGTGGGCTCACTCAACCAACTATTTCCTCAGTGAAAATGTCCCGGAAATTAAAACCAGAAAATTTTTTGACTTTACACTTAACTTTCAGAGTGGGTTTATATTAAATACGTTCTAGGTTCCTACAATGTTTAGAAAGCGAGAATCTAGTGCAATTACGAAATACTAAGAAACTCAAAAGTGCTATAATGAACGTTAATAACACTTAGTTCTACGTAAACAGCATTATAAACATATGATAATGAAGCATTCCAACAAATTTTGGTGAAAACTTTTTTTTTTACCCTAGCATAATGAAACAATCTTCATTTAAATATCATATTTTTTCTATTACTTGTAAGAAATGTTTTGCCGTAGCTTCGTCTATAGTTTATATATTTATATATATATAAACATTGTTTTAGGCTAGTTAAGAGATAATGTTGGAAAAAATTATATAATAATAACAATTGCGGATATAATCTTACACAAATCGACCTTAGTCTCAAACTAAGCAAAGTTTGTACTATGGGTACTAAGCGACGATATGCATACGTATATAGATAAATAGATACTTAAATACATAGAAAACTTTCAAGACTCAGGAACGAATATACGTGCTCATCAGACAAATACATCCCCTGAGCGGGATTCGAACCCGGGACCTCCAGCTTCGTAGGCAGGGTCACCATCAACTAGGCTAAGGTGATGGTTGTTATAATCTCGGAACTATTATTCTTCTAATATCTAAAAATCTTTAGAATGGAGCGAAATTTAATGTATAACGGACTTTCGAAATTGATTGAGTGTTCTTGTTCTGGAGCTAAAAAAATCAGTAGCTTCCAAATCCGGAGATTATTGTACCTGAAAGATTTTGTGAAAACGTCCAAATGCATGTATGACACATATAAATTTTATTAAAAATTGTCACGTGTTCGTGCTTAATTCCCATATACTCAATTAGTAGAAATCACGTTCAATTAACATGTTGTTACAAGCCGAATTGACCTCATTAACCAAGGAACGAGTTTTATTAAAGACCGAATACCAATCCTCCATACCAATGATGTGAATATGTAAACAAAACGAGAAATCACACTGATAAACATATTCTGATATGGGTCAGCCACCGTGGAGCTATTTCCCGTATTTTATCTTTTTGGTAGAAAAATATATGTGAAATATATATTTCCGATACAGGAATTAAATCTGTCACATGTGTGCTGGCCACAGTAGATGTATGATCGCTAGCAAATTATTGTTGAGGTTGAACTTCTGAAAATTATAAATAAGATTCATGTTATGAGAAAACTTACTTAATCTTTCATTGAATTCAATCTGAAAGACATGAAGGTTTATGTTATAGTTAAGTCTTAAGTTTTCTCTGTTATTTATTCATGTGATTTAAACATCGTTTGATGAAACAAGGGCCCGATTCGATATTTAAAATGTGATGTCCTCGGCATCTCTTAGAGATCCCACTTACATGTCTGTTTTTCAAAGTCAGAATGACAGACAGGATCTCATGATCGAAAATATGGGACGCCCACTTCTGTAAACGTAACTCACACCAGTCATTTTTGTTTCCGTAAGCAATATAAGTAATAATAATCCCGAATGAACATTCGGGATTATTATTACGAGTGTGTATATTGTATACATGATATGATTAATCTGCGAATGTACCGGTGTATGTCCATTAATATTGATCTATCATAAGACATAATAAATGGATCGCTAGACGTCTTAAGTAGGTATACATTGTAAATACGATATCTATTTTACATCTAACACGTCAGCACGAACAGCTTCATCTTAACATAACTAAAGGTGAGGAAATGAGAATGATATTCATAATTATAATGTTCATACTCATTATGATAATAATGGGCACTGATTAAAATAAGGACTATTAAGCACCTCATTACCGTATCCATCGTTCCAGTCCCTTGTAAAACCCAGAAACACTTATACTTATTGACAAAGTGAAACCAAATTACTTAATAAATATTTCAAGTCACCAGCCTAATTATACAGATCTCAAGTCCGGGGTGAACTGGCTGACTCCAAGAGCTCCTTATCAACCGTATACAGTTAAATAAAAACAACACGAGAACACTAACAAGCTAATCACGTTATCACCCCACCACAGTGACGTCATTAAGTCTCAACTTTATACTTCACTGCGTAGTCAGCATCAAAGCAGCAGACATCACAGGACGGCTGCGAGTAATGTGTCCGACCTTAGTTAAGAAACAAAGTTAACTTTAGTTCTACTCCTAAAAATAACGAAAAGTGAGTGTATAGTTACTATTTATTTTGGTGTCGATATTTTGGCTCGGGATTGGAATTTAAGATGCGTTTATTTGGGACAGTGTTTGTTTTATTTTTATGTGGGTACGGTTTCGAATCAATTTTATAAGCTCGTGTAAACGAATAATTGTTAAAGAACTAGCACATTGTGTAAAAATAATACGTAGGTAATACTTCGCATACCATTATTATTCATTTTTTTGTTTCCGTTATATTTTTGTTTGTTTCTGTTAACGCCGACTGTAGTAGCTTAAGGGGCTCCACACGCTATTCATCGATTTTAACGAGTTGATATAGCTCCGTCAAAAGTCAAAGTCAAAGTTTTTTTTTTAAAACATAGGTGAAACTGTCATGACAGTGTTGGAAAGATATAAATATGTTACACTATGTTTTGCCCGTGGGCGTACAAAAACTTATTAGAAACTTACAACTATTAAATTTAACAAGAGACAAGCAAAAGTAATGAAAATTATAATCAGTTACGTATTAAGATCACATGTCAAAAAATCTGTGATTGAATAGAAGCAGTGATTAATTAATAAGGTCGATACTTTCTTTTTAAATGTGTGCATTGGAAGTGATTTTAATTCTGCGGGCAGCTTATTATAAATCTTACATGCTAAACAGAACACGCTCTTACGCATTAATGCGGTTTTTGCGGATACAGGAAATAGATTTTGAGGGTGTCTTGAATTTCTGGTGAATACCTCAGCGACTGTCCGAAACAAGAATGGATTAGATTTTAATTAGATTTTACAAAAATCACGGTTTCGAAAATAAAGAGACTTGGCAGGGTCAAAGTGTTGAGTTCTTTAAAATGAGGTACGCAACTATCAGTCTGCTTAAGTCTGCGTATCGCTCTCACACATCTCTTCTGTGCTTTAAAAACAGCTTCCCGGTTGGTTGAGTTACCCCAATAAATGTTTCCATAACACAAGGTCGATGCTACGAATCCATGATATGCCATCATTACAGCTTCCGTATTTATTTGAGCGTAGGCATATTTATTGAGTTTTCTACAGACTGTTTCAGTATCTGCTTTCCATGACACATTATTATCAATCTGGACTCCTAAAACTATAGATATATATATATGAAATGTATATGTAATTGTTCCTTATTGACGGCTCTAACAACACAAGACAGATTTTTATTTTTAACTCGTCTTCACAAAAGATACGTCCAAAAAAACTGGTTTTTGGCATGGTATACTATTTCGGTAAACCTCGTTGTTCTTAATACAATATGCCATAAAAAATACAAGGAAACGGAGAGTTACAAATCGAAGGACATTGGGAGCTAGGAGCCCCTTAAGTTGATTTATCCACATACTAGTATTCAATACAACGGTTTTATATGTTTACATACTTGCGACAATTATATTAATTAAAGCGTTCCACAAACAACAACAAAGTGAATGAATTGAATGATTACGCTCGTTTTCATCTTATAGAGGGCTGCGACTCTAGGTTGTTAGTGGCAAATTGGTAGAATTGTAGAACGTTTTACAAATCATTTTGTCTCGATTTTTAGCTTTAGATTATTACTAATTTACCGGTAAAATCTTGAAAGGCGTAATATCATAATTATGTCCTTAACACGTGTAAGGCTCTGTAGTATATCTGTAATAAGCAACTACCTACCATCAATCTGTTGTTCGTTATTTAGGTTCTTTGCAGGAGATGATAGTCTGTTTCTGAGACGTACTTCAATGGATAACATTCACAGCCTCTTATCTTTCTTTGACGAAGTTGTGTAAAGTGAATTTCATGCTAAGCGAATTAAGTTTGATTTTAGAAGCTTTAGTAGAGTGAATGGGTAATTTCAGAAAGTGTAGAGAAGTACGTATTTGCTAGCTTAAGTCCCGGCGGAGGTTCTGTCGTCTTTCCTATCTATCCTACGGAGAGGGCATTGACGTCACGCTGGAAATTGAATCAATTTGTCGAAGGAACTCCACGCTTTTCGATCTTCCTCACTCATAGCAATATACGTCTTCTAGTCTCCTATGCCAGCACAGTGGTGATCTATAGACTGATTTTATGGAAGTGGAATTGTTTGTGACCATGAGTTTCTTTAGAACCCTCGACGCAAACGATACGATAAGTTTAACATGTAGGTATATCTGTGCGTCGCTTTGTGGTATAGTAGCTTATTCGTAGCTAGGTACCAAACGATTGAGCCGATTTATAAATTCACAAAGCAACCCTTATGGTGCTGCTATGTCGAACCATAATATATTACAAATATGTATCTCAGCATTTACTTTTGCTATCGGTTTGGATTTGGAATACCTGGTTATACGGAAATCTGACCCAAGTGAATATGAAAAAATATTTATTGTACATGAAAGAATTAAGAAGAAGAAGAAGAAGAAGAGTAGTTTAACCATATAATACAATCAAGAGCAAATAAAATGGTTACACTTTGTATCGAAATTCCATACCAAGTATAGGTACCTCCTACCCATTAATCAAGTCGCGTTTTGATGCATAGTCCGTAATTCATCGATAATTTCCGTATTTCATCGGTATAGAATGTTACTAAGACTTGCACTTTAGTAACTAGGTACTCGGTGTTTATTGTCATTACAGTACATAATGTTGCTACACGTTTATCAATATTTATAGTCGTCTGACCCTGCTATCAGTGATCTCATGCCTCGTGCCTGCTAAACAGATATTATAATTCGAAAATAAAAGCACATTCAGAAACCATAAAAGCTGTTAAACCGCGATCCAGCTTCATAGAACTGCAGCAAGTGGCACAAATATGGGTCTGGCACGCCGCGCGCGCCCTGGGCGAGGTTCTCTTGCCAAATGTGCCATCCGATAACGCCAGAACATTGCAGCGAATTTACAACCACCCTATTAGCACTAAATCTAAACATTAACCCGATTCCGGTAACCAAACTTCACGGTTACTTGCTCGAAATATCGGTCACAGAAAACAGATATTTTAAGTCAACACTTCGAGCTCTTGGCGAGCATTGGGTCATAAACATCTAAATGCAAGATAAAATGGGGTACTTACTCGTTTTTAAAATACCACGTAAGTGCGGCAAAACCTAGGAGCTTATAAAACAGTTTATTTTATTGTTTTTTTTTAAGTTTTATAAGAGATGCACCGACGGCTATCCAGCTACATTTATAGTCGGCAATTACTCGGCGGCTAGTCGGCAAAAGATACCGACTATTCAGCACTTAATGATTTACTGCTAAATAATGTAAAAACTACCAAGTTTTTAAGTATTTTTCTTAAATACAACAAATAATCTCAGGAATAGGAACTTTATTTTTTGATCATAGACTAATTTTAAGAAAATTGACTAGAGATGTACCCACTAGTCGGGAAAGACGACTATCCGGCTACATTTAGTTGGCGATTAGTCGGCGACTAGTCAGCCACCTCAGTACAGATTAGTCGGCTATTCGGCAAAATCCATAGTCGGCCCATCTCTACAGCATTTACCTATAATTCTTCATCATCGTCATATCAACCGAAAGACGTCCACTGCTAGCTATAGATAGGCCTCTAAATAGTGCCCCATAACCGATTCAGCGCCACCCGCATCCGTCGGATTCCCGCGACCTTCACCAGGTCATTAGTCTGCCTTGTCGGCGGTCAACCCACGCTGCGCCTTCTGATGCGTGGGCGCCACTCGAGAACCTAATCCACCCTAACGCTCTATGTCATGTGCCCCACCTACTGCCCCTAAAGTTTAATAATTCAGAGGGCTTTATAGGTAATTTATGCATAGCAAACTTTAATTCGTGAATTTTTTCAGCAATGACATCGTACAAGCTAACACTGTCAGAGCCAGTTATCAGAGACCGTCGGTTCACGAAACCCCTGATGTGCGGACCGGGTCCATGCGACGTCTGGCCTTCTGTCGCCGAAGCCCTAACGAGGCCCGTTATATCGCCGATATGCGACGAATATTTTAACGTAAGTGTTTTTTAGGATCTGAAGTCTAGTGGTAGTTCTAAAGATTTATCTGATTTAATACTGGTGTCTCGTGCCTCGGTGACCTCAATTTTTACCCATTAAATAGAACTACATTGCTAGTAATATGCATTAAATGGGTCATAAAGAGTTTTAAAAAACACAAGTAGTATCTCTTTACTTATGCGCATTAAGGTAACTACACCATGTTGGACACTTGAACGGCTTATCAGCATAAGCACCGATAGTGGACACTTCATTCCTAATTAAAGATTCGGTTTTAAATTGTTGTATATTAAATAATAAATCTTCGTTTCTTTTAAATAAGTAAGAGTTAAAATGCATTATGAGGTCCTTGTTCCTTATTAGTGCTGTCACCGTATGATACAACCAAAAATGTGGTTTTACATATATTTCCCTAGGTATGTCTGTAGTTCTTGGCTACTGTGACTCATACATGCACCCTTTTTTGCAAGACACTCGAAGACTTGCTTTTTCTAATTATGAAACATTTCCATCACATTTTTTACAGGTAATGGACGATATCCGCGCCGGCATCCAATATTTGTTCCAAACGCGTAGTAATCTGGTGCTGCCTATTAGTGGTTCAGGCCACTCTGGTATGGAGACTGTCATTAGCAACCTCATCGCACCCGGGGAACTTTTGCTCGTCCCGTTCAGGGGTATTTGGGATGAACGAGCTAGCAAAATGGCCGATAGATATGGTAAGTAAGTTCCGATTATAGTGAGTAAGTACTTATAGACTGTCATCAAGTTTTTCTGTAAGACTCCGTGTCAACCGTTTTCAGAGATACGAGATACGTTTCCTCGTATGGTAGGCTCTTCGAACGTTACGAATTGGTTGGAAAATGTTATACTATTGGTGATAAAATACCGATTAGCTACATCTGCCTGCAATTTTGTGTAATGTTCCTATTTTTGATCTTAATCTCGTCTCGCCTACCTGTGTTAACACCTTCAATGCATATTATTCACATGTAGTATCCAAACCGTAACATTCAGGGTCTTCTTCTACCTAGCGCTATCCCGGCTGTACCATAACATAACACCATAACCATAACATTCAGGCTCAGGTGACAAAAACAATGCTTGACAAGCGTTTTACGAATGTTTTCATTCTATAAAGAAGTAGGCGTAACACGCGTCACTCGTTTCATGCCCCGCCACAGAATATTGCACAAACGTGGTATTGCTACATGCAATACCATTCCTCGTGATACTTGATACTGCAATGCACACACCCACCGAAAATTCAGACCCTTACAGAATTCACTAAATCATTTCGGTGTATCCAGGTATTATATATACAAAGGAATATTTCCGCACTTTTTTTTATTCAATTTTACACCGGCTATCCACTTCGTGCTTCACACGAATAAAAATAAACGTCAATTGAGAATAAAACTAAGTAGGTAAGTATTTTGTGTTGGTAAAAATAGCAATGATCCAGGTATTTATTTTGTCGTCAATTTTGCGCAGTCCGACATTCAAAAGTTGATTCGTCTCCTGTGTGACATAGGGATAAGTTTACATTCATATCCTCTATTTTTAAATATCACTAAATTGACATTCAAGTACACGATTTTCACTTGTACCTGTTTTCACCTATATCACTGATAAAAATGAGTAAAGCTAATTTTTTTCACTTATTAATTTTAATCTTTATTACTCTGTTTGACATAACTTTTTTTCTTTCAGGTATCAAAGTGGAGACAATTAAATCGTCAGTGCCGTTCACAAGTTTCTCGATAAAAGAGATAGAAGCAGCACTGAAGAAACATCGCCCAGCGGGTTTATTCATCACCCACGGTGACTCTTCTACGGGCACCATACAAAGCTTGAAAGGACTCGGCGAACTATGCCACAAGTAACGGTTTTTTTATTATTTTAATATGATGTATCTAAGACACAGACTATAAAGTGATTGATGTGTTTGTGAAACGTAAGACATTATTTAGTTTGATCCTTTTTCGAAACTCATATGAAATTAGTTTATAGTAACCGTGAAGTGACCTAATCCACCTTGATCATGATCATTGCAATACTGTTTTTTGTATGAACTGATTTCGGTAAGTCAAAGTTAGTTAACCATAGGACTCAGGTTGGTTTAGGAACACTCCGGAGCAACTAAAACGGATCAATTCGTAAGGATGTGAAATATTAGTTTTACTTGCTCTTATTTACAGACAGCAACAGACAAACTATGAGATTATAGTGACTTTATCTAGTTTTCAAATAGACTAGCCATAAATTTAACAAGAAAACTCTTAGATAAGTCAGGTTACGCCAAGCAATTCCTCAGACATGGATAACTTGAAGAACAAATTAAGTTAATATTTGTTCTAGAACAGCTTGCGCTGCTAACTATTTAGAATCCTATTTAAAATCTAGGGTATCCCGTCAGAATGCCTAAGTGAGCGAACATCAAAGTGTCATTAGCCATTCTGCTGCAAACTTAAGAGACCAAAGCAAATACCTATAAATACTTTGGAAATAAACCACTCATCGTAACTTATTTTTGCCGAGCTTCTTTCAATGTCAAACTAAAAAGAAAACGATCTTTAGGAGAAAAACTCTTCGATTGTCCTCTGCGAATAGGAACACAAGAGGCCGAACAATTTAATTATATTCGCTGTCTTTTACTCGTGACTTGACTTTTTACGAGTCTCAGGTCTCCGTTATTCGACTAAGATGAAAAACTACAATTAGAAAATTGTACTTATCCTGTGAACGACTGCAATCAGCATGCAAAGTAAAATGGAAAGTGCACGGAAGACACAAACTTTCCGCAACCGCATTCTGTAACTTTTTTTTAAATTAACGCTTCTGTCTTCCGTTTTAATTTTGTTACTTGTATTGCTAGATGCTTGTAGCAATTTTCTGTTACCTTGATTAAAACTAATTAGTTTATAACTTTCAGCAATTTAATTTTATAACCCTTCATATAGTTATGCGATGTTTTACATTACTGAGTGATGTGGATGTATTTGTTGTGCACTGTAACATCAGGCCCCATGTCTGAGTTCCACAATAAGAATGACAAACAGCTGATTGAAAAATATATAAGTTATATTCTTGTTTCAAATCTAACTTTTTATAGGCCGGGACCAATAAAGCGATAGGAGTGTGCGGTAGCCTAGGGAAAATCCGGAGGAAACCTCTGACATGACCTCGCGGGCGGTTTAAACACTAGAATACTCTTAGAGTTTGCGCTCGTGTGAGATTGGTTGAGCGGCTTCAACCGAATCTGAGGTATGAGTGGAATCGGGCTACTGGTCGTTTTGTCGCTGATCCACTAAACATAGCCTAGGTGAGAAGAGTCTAGGTAGAAACTCAGCTAGGCGCGACCTGGGTCGGACTGACAAAAAAGTGATATCCTAAGTAGGTATGTCCCCTTGATGACCCTGGCCCTGAACCCTGATCGGCCTGATCCCTCCAATGATGGCGGTGACGACCCTAGCTTATCAATCAATACCATATCAAAACAGATTTTTGTTCACAGATATGGCACTCTATTGCTAGTTGACACGGTGGTGTCACTTGGTGCAGTACCTTTCTTAATGGACGAGTGGAGTGTCGATGGCGTTTACACTTCCAGCCAAAAAGTGTTAAGCGGGCCTGCCGGCATATCTCCTGTGGCTTTCAGCGCTAGAGCCGAGTAAGTTACTTAGTTACAGCTGCTACTGACGACTGTTGTGGAAACCAGCATCCTACTTTTTTGTGTAGTGTAAGTTTTATAAAGTAGAACTTAACAATGTTTAGTGAAAATATTCCCCACGTGTGAATCAATCTTTTCTTCCTACGGGCAAAGATCATAATTCCAGAGCTGCTCTAAAAAAGCAAAGTTACGTTCCAACTTACCATGTTTTAGCAAATAAACGACTGATTACTGATTACTGATTACTGAAAAAACTTAAGGGTTTCTATATTCCAATTCCAAGAGCATTGCTGTATGTCTTAAACGGCTTAAAAGTGTGAAGTATTTAAGTTATCCTGGGTAATAAAAGTTATGTAACAGTCGGCCTCACAAGGGGCGCCTCACCTTTGTACCGTGTCGCTTTAACACCGCCATGTCTAAACTGTACATACAGTTGAACTCGAACCCGTTAATAATTTAGTATGACAGTTTAAACATCACGTTAAATTGAAGAGGTACAAGGCTATTCAACCCCGTGTGACTCCGAGGTACTTACCTACCTACTTTTTGGAGTGAGGCTGGTTATTTTTGTTTTTCGTTTATGTTTTTTTTACCCTATTAATAACGGCGAAAGCATAATTTAAAATGTTGACTTTTCCGTAGACACCAAACAGTATATTATACTGTTTTATGTAAATCTCCTAAAATCCCCTTGTACATTTTCCGTGCACGTAAATGTCTCTATCAATCACCGATCCCGGGCTGTTGAGCCAGAATGTTCTGCTTGATAACCCTATCGAGCACTAAAATTGGGACCCATTGGATAATAAAAAAAAACTTTATGAACACTTATTTTATAGGAGCGTAGTAAAAATATTCCACTTTTATTCAACCCAAGCACGCGAGCCTTTTGACGCCGATAAGAAACCGAGGGCAAATAGTATGAAAGTGTTATTGAGATAACTAATTTATGCAAATAAACTTATTAAAAACAAATTTAGAAAAAAGAATTTAAAGTTGCGTTAGTGCTTAATACAAAATTAAAAGAGAATTAACCTAATATGTGATATACTAGTTTATCTTTCACTGTATGTAGGTATATATATATACAGGGCGTCCCACGGCTATGCCACATGGAGGGAAAGTACCTTGAATATTGTATATGGAACATTTTACTGAAAGAAGACATTATTGGAATTTAAAAAATAATTTGAACTACATTCACAGATATTTCATAAATAATTTTATGGTTGAACCGGGAATGGAACCCCGTTACACGAGAAAAATAATCACCCTGTAGCTTTATCATACCGATCGTAAGGCTTCATCATATGGATTATTTTTTGCTAAATAACGTAGTGTCAGAAATAAAAGGAAGACCATGAATTTTAACATTTTATATGAAAATTTCTCGTGTAACGGGTTCGATCCCCAGTTCAGCCATAAAATTATTTAAATATCTGTGAATGCATTTTAAATTGTTTTTTAAATTCAAATAATGTCTTCTTTCAGTAAAATGTTCCATCTACAATATTCAAGGTACTTTCCCTCCATGTGGCATAGCCGTGGGACGCCCTGTATATATCATATCTTTAAACGAGCAATTCTTGTACCAATTTATTGTAGATCTCATACACGGGAAATTATTGAATATTATGGTTTGATTTTTCAGGGCGAAGATAAACAGCAGAACGCACGAGCCGCCTTTCTACTTCGACATTAAGTTACTAGCTCAGCAGTGGAACTGTTATGACAAGATCCGCGTGTAAGTATTTTTTTTGCCCATTTTATTCTGTCCAGTTGAAAATTTTATAACAGTTCAGAAAAGTTTTGCGTGATAGTCTTTATGACATTGACATGGGGTTGAATTTCACTTACTATTAGTTGATTATGTATTATGTCAAACTTATATTAGGTAGGTAGATTTTTTAGTTATTATAGAAAAACATTTAGACCAACCTTGCACACGCTCAAAAAGCTTACGTAATCAACTCTCTGATGCCTTAAAATTATTACTATGTTTTATCACAACACACGTTAGGCTATACCGTCGCCAAAATTTTGTCTCGCTCGCTCGCTAGTCGCTCTCGGTCGCTCTACATGCTGTGCTCGTCGCCCGGACGCGGAAACTTGCAAAAATCGGTAATTTTGTCTCGCTCGCTCGCTAGTCGCTCTCGGTCGCTCTACATGCTGTGCTCGTCGCCCGGACGCGGAAACTTGCAAAAATCGGTAATTTTGTCTCGCTCGCTCGCTAGTCGCTCTCGGTCGCTCTACATGCTGTGCTCGTCGCCCGGACGCGGAAACTTGCAAAAATCGGTAATTTTGTCTCGCTCGCTCGCTAGTCGCTCTCGGTCGCTCTACATGCTGTGCTCGTCGCCCGGACGCGGAAACTTGCAAAAATCGGTAATTTTGTCTCGCTCGCTCGCTAGTCGCTCTCGGTCGCTCTACATGCTGTGCTCGTCGCCCGGACGCGGAAACTTGCAAAAATCGGTAATTTACTAAGCCCTGAATATATTTTTTACCTTTAGAACTACCGCTTATCTAATTCATGCTTAGTTAGCAATAATCTTAAGAGCGCTTTAATAAAATGTAACAGGTCCACTAGCGCCACTCGTAAATAATTGTAATTATTTAAATTTAACGATATATAACTAAAAAAAGGGGCCGCTACGTACTGTAGTTTGTATTTAAGTACTTTTTGAATCCATCAAACTAGTTTTTACGTTGCTGGATTCGTCAATCTATGAGCTCAAAATTAAAACGGCTGTTTTAACTTTGGACGCATAGATTACAGTACGTAGCGGCCCCCTTTTTTAGTTATATATCGTTAAATTTAAATAATTACAATTATTTACGAGTGGCGCTAGTGGACCCGCTAGATTTTATTAAAGCGCTCTTAATGACAAGTAACTATATGTAAAATTCCAATGAAAAGGATTTCGTAAATATGTATGTACTTTCTAAAAACAAAGTAGTGTTCATATATTTTTAATCACTTTGTCCGTGTTCATTAGTGTAGTGTGTAAGGTTAGTACAGCATCATTCCCTTTCTTTTCGTATGTAGGTATCAAATAAGTATAATATATAGTAGTATAATATATACTAGTGCCCGCCCGCGACTTCGTCCGCGTAGATTTTAGATGGTAACAAAGATACAAATGAGGTTTATTTGTTTCCGTCAGTTGTCTGATGCTATTAATCTTTTCAAAAAATTATTCAAAAGAAAAAATAAATGTCCGCCATCTTGAACTTGAAAATGGATGTCATTTTCGTAATCGGCACCCCGAGGAACCACAAAAAGGACACCTCTATCGATTTTTAAGAAAAATAAATGTCCGCCATCTTGGATTTGAAAATGCATGTCATTTTCGTAATCGGCACCCCGAGGAACCTCGAAGATGACACCTATATCGATTTTTACAAAGTTGGAACCCCCTTTACACCCCTTTAGAGAAGCAATTTCAAAAAACGCTGAAATACGTTTTGTTGTATTTAAACAGAGAGTCTATATCGAAGTTTTAAATCTCTCACTTCAAAAAAGATATGCTCCTTTACAAACTTGGAACCCTCTTTTCATTTCTTTAGAGGAGCAATTTTGAAAAACGCTGAAATACGTTTTGTTGTATTTAAACATAGTCTATTTACGAAGTTTCAAATCTCTAACTTAAAAAAGATTTGCTCCCCTTACAAAGTTGGAACCCCCTTTTCACCCTTTAGAGTAGCAATTTCAAAAAACGCTGAAATAAGTTTTGTTGTATTTAAACAGAGAGTTTATATACGAAGTTTTAAATCTCTCAATTCAAAAAAGATTTGCTCCTTTACTAACTTGAAATATGTTTTGTTGTATTTAAACAGAAAGTCTGTATACGAAGTTTTAAATCTCGCACTTCAAAAAAGATTTGCTCCCCGTACGAACTTGTAACCCCCTTTTCACCCCTTAGGGAAGCAATTTCAAAAAACGCTGAAGTATGTTTTGTTGTATTTAAACAGAGAGTCTATTTAAGAACTTTGAAATCTCTCACTTCAAAAAAGATTTGCTCCCCGTACAAAGTTGGAACCCGCTTTACACCCCTTTAGAGGAGCAATTTCAAAAAACGCTGAAATACGTTTTGTTGTATTCAAACAGAGAGTCTATATACGAAGTTTAAAATCTCTCACTTCAAAAAGGATTTGCTCCCCGTACAAACTTGGAGCCCCCTTTTCATTTCTTTAGAGGAGCAATTTTGAAAATCGCTGTAATGTTTTTGTGAAGGATGGCATAGCAACCTATTACTGCAATGTCAAATCTTCTTCATCTTTAAACGTTTCTGGAAGTAGCACAATGCAAAATTCTTGCACGCTGTTTATCCCTATTGGAAATACAGACGTGAGTATCGTGTGATTGTGAGTGTCGTGAGTCGTGTAATGTAAAAATCGTACCTATAAGATCTTTTTGTGTCTGAACTGGACCTAACTTAATTACGATCATTTTCCGTTTCACAGCTACCATCACACATTAAGCCCGCCATTAGTATGGGCTCTCCGACGTTGTTTGGAAGAAGTAATCAGCGAAACCCTTCCTGAATCATGGGCCCGCCATTCATCAGTTACTGCGCACTTTCACAGACGTCTGCAGGAATATGGATTCCAATTCCTCATCAAAAAACCCGAAGATCGGCTGCTCACGGTCACCACCATTGAACTACCGAAGGGTTATGATTACAAGATGTTCGTGGATCACATGAGGGCCAAGTAAGTGGGAAGTTTTCATTCACCGTAATGAAAAACCTTTACACACACAATGTTGTCACACAGAGTCCGCGACGTCCACGCAGCGCGACCGCTGCAGCACACCGGAAAGTACGGTAACATGTTAATTATAATTAGCGACACCATAAGGCCGCGCGGCGCGAACGGGACGTTATCATACATTCCGGCTCGCAGCGATCGCGTACGCTGTGTGACGAATTTATAGTCCGCGAGCTGATAACGGATTTCATGAACATTTCCTCTCGGGCGACAATTTGTAAAAGGCTTCAGAGAGTTAGATACCCGTAAACTTCAGCTGCGGTTACGTGGGTAGGTCAAGCAGCAGTAGAGTCATTCGGGTCAAAAGCACGCACTTTATTTTCTTTGCTCTTCAAAAAGTATCAAAAATGCGATTTCCGAAGGGATTGGATAAAAATATCGTAGATCATATGGACACTTTTCTATTATTATCCAATTTTACTTATATGTGTTTAAATTATGTGCCGAACGCGTACTCTTTCCCCGTCATGTGTATAAAATTACGCAAGGTTTCAGGGAAAGTTACGCGCGCGGGGTAAAAGTACGCATTCAGAAGAATCTTGATGTATAAGATTAATAAAAACAGGTTATTCGTATATTCAACGTTTATAAAACTTTAAGATGAATATGACTGGTAACTTTCGGTACTTTATTACTCTAAATATTAACTTTAGGCATTAATTATTGCAATGACCTATGCAAAGACTTAAATCAACTAAAGAGGAGATCAAAATTAGGCATAACGTTTATCATCAACATTACCTACTCATTCCACTTTTGTACGCAGTAGATTTCTTAATGAAACCAGTCATTACAAATTATACATTAGAACCAATATTCAAATTCTTCTGAAGACGTCTTGAATTAATTGTTCAGCCTTATTTATTATTTATAAAATAATACTTTTGTAATTTCGTATCATTTTTCTGTATCTATTCTGAAATAATAAGCAAGTAAAATAACCTTACATATATTTGTTTTGTGTCAGGGTATAAGTACGCAACGTGGATATAAATACGCGTGCGTACTTTTAGACCCGTACTCTTACCCCAATTAGTAAAAATATTTAATAATCTGTCCCAGCCCTTTTGCCCGGCATACTTATATAGAAAATATCAGCGCTTTTCGGGTTCGGCGACCTGCCGTACGTACGCGGCGGTTGACTTGTACGTACGCGGCGTGTGGCTACAAAAATCCGAAGCGGCAACGTACGGAGCACTGAATTTCATGAACACGCACCTCAGCCCCCCCACCATCACCGGGAAGGGGGACTGCATACTTTTACCCACCGCGCGCTTTTCCCCGAATTACTAGTAGGTTTCGCACGCACTTTCGAATCTGTTGTAATTAAAGAATTGGAACATTTGGAACTAGTTTGACTTTTGACCAGCATGCATTGTTAACGGAAACTGAAAGACATATTTTATCCATATTAGTCATTCAGAAAAGGAAGGTAGGTACAGTCACCATCAATTATATCTATACTGCTCAGGGTGATCAAAGATATCTGAACAATAAGGCCTTAACACCAGAGTCGTGTTCACTTATTTTTGAGCACCTTTTTGTATATCTGCTGTCGACTGTACGTGTTTCAATTACCTCAAGTGTAACACTACAATGTTCAACAGGCACAACATCATGATAATGGCCGGGCTGGGGCCGACTGTCGGGAAGGCGCTGAGGGTCGGCATCATGGGGGTCAACGCTACTGTCGACGTGGCGGACCGCGTCGCTGATGCGATGGCAGAGACCATGCGAGCTCTGACTAAATCGTCGCTTTGATTATATGTAATTTTAGGACGCGGCTGTTAGATTTATCATTAATTAAATATACTTTTATACACGATTTTTATTGACGAATTTTATGACGAAACCTCTCGGCGCCGCCTGAAATGGCTTTTACTGAAAATTCCATTATAAAGTTTTTTAATTGTAATTTATACAGAGCCTAAAGAAACAGTGAGTTAAGTATGTTTTTTATTTGGCAGTTATTGAATGGGAATCCATTATAGAAACTAGAAAATATCCCTTCTGTTCATAAACTCAGCTAAGTGGTCGCAAACCGGCACACCCAATTAGCTGGTCGCTAACCGACCTATCTACCCTATTCAGTTAAAGAGTACATTCAACTTGACTTGGCATGTTAAAAATATTGTTACTTTTTGTATTTAATTTGTTGTTAGGTGTTTCGATCCTATTGGAAGATCCTTCACGAAACGTGTATTACTTAAATTATGAATATACACACAGCCTTTTGCTAACACCACGTGTACCTACCGAGTGTCTTTTTAATGACATTGGGTTACTTTTATTTTTGTTGTCTTACCCATCCTATAACCAACCATCTTATAATTTTGACATGTATGCAAATTTGTGAAATATTTTTTTTATCATGAAATAGAAAATCGAATTTAATCTATACTGCGGAGGTGACAAACAAAAGTATGCACCGTAGCTTATGGACGCTTGCGACTAGAAAAATTACAAGCGCGTTGCCACCTTTTACTGATTTGAGGATTCGTTGCATATATTCATTGATCTCTATAACAAACCAATACCATTTTAAATACATATAGTGTTCTTTGAAATTTACCGGGAAGATTTTAATTTAAATCGTAAAAATACAGCTCCCTATACAAATACAGAATTTATTTACTATTTTCAAATAAAAATTATTCTATTCAATCGCCTCGGATTATTCCGCAGCTATGTGATGTGATTCAACTTATTAGGGGCGCTACCGCGAACAGCAAACGAAGTTTTCCCTCTCTGTCGCACTTGCAAGTTTGCACATAAGTGAGACAGAGAGGGAAAACTTCGTTTGTGGTTCGCGGTAGCCCCACAGATGTACCTTCTTGTTGAATATTTCAAACCCGTCGTCTACCAGTGCCTGGGATCCCAGGGCCCATTGCAAAAGAATTTAAATAACTACTTACAAAGTACAAGTAAAGCAACGTGCGCGACATTGTGTAAAGTAAGTGTGCCTACGCCAATATGTAGGTACAATTCTAAGTACCTTATAAGGGTTAGTGGAAAAATCATTGAAACCAAATTGATTGTTGTGTTCACTGGTAATTTTATTCCTTTAACCATACTGTTTACAAACTATTGTTCGAGTATGGACAACTCAAATTATGCAAATTTGGGAAGACAAAACACATGGCAAAGGTTTAACGAAAAGGTTGGTATACAATTTTGTACAATGTCTGTAGTCCTATCTATATCGGTGTACAGTTCACGGTACAAATATGTATTCATTCTTGGTCTTTATCTCAACTAAAAAATCTATACAGATTTGTGCCATAGACTGTACATTGAGGGATAATGTGGTTACAATTTTTCTCCATCTTCCACCATCCGTCACATAATATAGTTATTATAATAATTGTTAAATAATAAAACATTGCAATACAAGCGAATTCATAGTGTCCTTCATGGCTATTAGTTAATGTTATTCGCAAGCCATATAGTGCTACTTTCCTATTGTTAGACTATAAACAAAAATTAAATCAAGTGAACTCCTTGTGCCTTTGTTATCGAGTCATATCCATTATGACATACACGAATAGCCGTAATATAAAGTAATCACAAAAATCAAATACATATTTTGATGGACTAGAACCCACAATAACGTGAATTTTGTTCTTTATGGCAATAAATTTTAAATTTCTTAAGTTAAAAGTAGTACTTAAGTAACTTATAATGAATTGTAAAATGATCTGTCGAAGGTTCCTGGCTACCTGGCATCATCCGTCACATCGAACATTTGGACTAGCTTCCTTAATTACGCAACTAATAGTTAACCTAGTAATTAATCAAACCAGTCGCTAACTTACAGAACCATAGCAGTAGGTACAATCCGTATGTTAACAGTATAAAATAATATACAATGCAAAACGTTAATAATAATGTAGCAATTACACATTAACGTAAAGTGATACCTAAATTATTTACACATTCACATTCTGGCAACAAGATGTCGGTCGCCTCAACTTATCTGCACCTATTTATAACCTACGTGACATAATTACTTATAATGAATGAATAACAATATAAGTCGCGTGAGGAGTCTGTAGGTATGTGACTCGCACGTCCACGCACTGGCGTACATACACTCGATCTACATTGACCTGCAGTCCACTGTACAACGTATAATCGTTCTCGTTGGTTCAACGATAGAGTTCCACAGAGGACTACAAATTAAATTCGTAACTGTAGGTACATAAAACTAAAAGCAAATGCACAAATCAGGCGACCAATCCAATGATAGCTTGTGATGGTTGAAATACGACTACCTAAGCGTGCGTCCGCACATAAATATTACTATCGTAAATAAATATGCACATGAGTAAAGTTAAAAATAATAATTTATATTTACATTAACAGAATATGGCACATCTTCAACGATATCGACTGCGCTCTCCTCCTGCCTCCGGGCGAGCCGCACTAATACTCTAAACGTGTTCATTGTCGGATCAGCGTGTAATGCGCCTATAAAATTTCGTCACATCATAATACCAATTAAAATACCGGTGGGTAAGTAAATATTCATCGCCGAATACACAGTAAAGCTAAAATCGTCCATCGTCGGTATCCCGGGCGGACGCGGTTGGCGGACCGACTACAACTAGACATTCGAATCGCACGAGTACATAAAAATATATCAGTCTATAGAGCGAAGCATTCACTCACTTAGCCTACGAGCGGGCCGGGGCGGTCGCCCGCGCTCTGCCAGCCCCCGGCCGGCCGTGTCGTGTTCCGCAGATGTCCACGCTTAGGTTTCGTTAGGGCTTAATTTGGTTGTACCCTATTATGCAATACACCTAGATCTTGAAACAATGTAGTGTCAAAATGCGTAAAACGTTTAATCGATCTATCAAACCGCACAATATCGTGAAACTCGCATGCGAGTCTCGTACGTGTGTAAATTATAAGGCTTGAATCTTAAAACGTCGGTTTTTTCTCGAAACTCCGGATTTTCAAATAGCTCGCACGCCGATTTAAAGCTATTCTGAAGTAAACATTTGACATTGAGCCATATTAAGAATCTCTATTTTCGGGAAAGAATATTAGGCATTCTGAGATTTCGCTATTATGACACTAAGTCTTTTTAAGATTGCTTAGTAAAAAGATAAAACGAGATTAAGCGCTAATGAAAGCTAAGTACGTTAACATAGCAGTGGTCGGTTCCGGAGGCGGGTCGTCGGCCGCTCAGCTGGGCAGCGGCGGCGGCGGGCGCGGCGCGCGCTGGCGCCGGTGCCGCGGGCAGGCGCAGCACGCTTCGCCACGCCGCCGCCGCGAGCACGCGCCGCGCCCGCACCGTTTCTTCACGCACGTCACTTCGCCGTCCTGAAACATCACCAACTCTTTTAGAGAACTTTTAAGCCTTATTTACACACGCACGAGACTCGCATGCGAGTTTCACTGCACTGCGGGTCATGGAGGTATAACAAGTTCAATCGCTCTATAAACCGCGCAACGTATAAGGTAGTTAAACTCGCATGCGAGACTCGTACGAGTGTGTATTAGGGCCTTTAATATTGATCTTTCCTCCCCATCTCAACGTTATCCCGGTAGCATTCTGAAATTGAAACCGGGCTTGCTACATAATCCCAAGAATTAACTTAGGCCCATGTTTGTACAATCAACTGCAAATCATCAGACCTTCTAAGCCAAAGGGCAAACTGCTTAGATCGCAATTAGGGTCGGTTGCACCAACATACGATCACAAGCCGGTCTTAGTCAAATATGGCGCCGGCAGCTGTCATCCCATAGAAACTTGTCAAACTTTCCATACAGTCAGATTTTGACGAACACCGCTTGCGATTACAGACGGTTTGGTGCAACCCACCCTTAGTCTTTGTATTACAGGGAAATATATATAAGGGACTATTGACTGTTTTTGTGTTATACGCAATGTAAACCGATTGAAATGGGAAGAATTTGGGCAATATTTTAGTGATAATATCTCACCTTGCAACGGCAAGTGACGCACCGCTGTTCACCGTGCGAGTGTATGTTGGGATGCACCTCTTTGCCGTTGGGCAGCGGTCCGTAGGGAAACTTGCAGCCGCCCTCCGCAAGGATTTCTTCCGCGGTCCGTGGGGCGCCTTGGTCTTTCGGCGTTTCGTCTTCGGGTTTTTTCGCTTTCACCTGAAAATAGTGGGAGGAAAATTGTTAACTATTGCTTATATATAAAACTCTCGTTAGTTTCATACATATAGACATATTGAGATTGATTATAGCATGTGACATTGTATAGTAACGGTGTAAACAGACATTATGAGTGTTGTATGTAACCCGACATTGAATAATATAGTGACTAAATAGAGGGTGGATTCTCGCATCCCGCACCGCCGCCGCCGCCGCCAACATCGAGCAGCCGAGCATGCCGCGCGCGAAGGAGCAGTGCTAGACGCGCGGCTGTCACGGCTGGTTCTCATGATTAATTGGTCCGAAACATGTCGAGCGATATTCGACCTAAAAGACGTGAGTGACAGTTCATTATATTTCAATATTGTTTATTAAATGACGACCGGTTTAGGCTAGTGGGTAGTGCACCTGCCTGTGAAGCTGACGGTCCTGGGTTCGAATCCCGGTCAGGGCAAATATTTGTGTGATGAGCATGAATATTTGTTTCTGAGTCTTGGATGTTTTCTATGTATTTAAGTATTTATATCTATTAAATATATCGTCGACTAGTACCCATAACACAAGCCTTCTTGAGCTTACTGTGGGGCTAGTTCGATTTGTGTAAGATTGTCCTCTAATATTTATTTATTTATTTATTTATTTTATTTTATATAAAAAAGTGGTGTGTTATTAAATTCATGCTTTTGGTATTGACTAGTGCCATCGTGACTTTTGAATAATTTAGAAGATTTATAGTAAATATCGTTTTCAAGTTATACGATTCAACTCATTCAAAACTGTAAATTTGTATGTTATACCAGGTTTGTTTAATATAAGTCATATCTGGAAAAGTGTGCTAAAAATAAGCATTTAAACAAACGCGACGACTCAACGGCGTATAAAAGCTAAAATTAGCAGTATATAGTAGGTGACAAACCATCAAATCAGTGCCTTTACTTGCAACCTTGTTTTTGTGCAGTGGCTCTTGCTAAAAATTTAAATCACCAAAAGTGCCTACAGTAGCTTTTACTAAGACTAACCTCTGGGCAAACTCGGCAGCACGCCTTCTTATCCGGTCTGTAGGCTTCTTTATCCGAGCACTGCAGCGGCGGACAGCGCACGCGCGGACACTTCACCTGCCGCGTCGGAAACTCGCATGTGCACACCGCGCACGTGTCGTAGCCGCCGGGCACCAGGTACGGGTGCCAGGAGGAGCCGGGCGCGTGGTATTGCCCGGCTAGGTGGCAGCCGTGAGACTCGTTCCATACGGCTGTCGTTGAATCTGGAGGCAGAAAAATCCTTTGAGTTCATGATGAATAACATATAATATAATCCATACTTCAATACTTAGGTGATATTATAAATACGAAAGTAACTCTGTCTGCCTATTATGGTTGACGAAATATAATTTGCACCGATTCCTCTAACAACTTGTATGACAAATCGGTGCAAATTATATTTCGCCATTCTCTTCGTTCGCGCCTAAACCACTGAATGCATGGTATTGAAATTTGATATAGGTATAGTTTGAGACCCCGGGACGGACATAAAATACTTTTCACTTCTCATGCTCGAAAAGTGTGTCATATTAGATTTGTCAAGCGGGGCTAAAGTAGTTCATTTAACCCCTAGGGAAAATATGAATACATATTTATGATTGACAAAACATTTGAATTTGACCAATCAAAATATTTCACCTATTAAATCCACCAATCACAGAACACTAATTTAACTCTTAAAAAAATATTTGGTATTGGGTATTAACCAACCAGAATACAGCTTTACTAAAATCGACCAATCTGGAAACATAATTAATTTTTCTAAAGAGTCTAAAGATTAAGTTTGTAGTAGTCCCTATTTCACAATAATTAAAAAAGTGGTTAATTCGTTCGAGCAACACTTTGAAGCGCTCAATGGAAAGTCAGTTAGCTTTTTTCGCGCGTGAATGTTGCGCGCGAACCGCAGTGTCTATGTTTTGTGTGTCAAAGGAGTATAGAAAAAAAATCATGCTGCAAAAGTATATATCTTCGCCGTGGAATTTATTGTTAATTTTGGGTGGGTTAACCTTTGTTTATTTATTTTCTCGCAATCGAAGTGAAAAGTAGAGTGTATAACTCTGGTCTAAAAGCCATATTACCCCTCGACCTATTTTCCCTCACTTCGTTCGGGAAAATAACTATCTCGTGGTAATATGGCTCGTTTTAGACCCTTGTCATACAATCTACTATTATATCCCGAAAATCATTATTTAAGGGAGTGAATAAGTGGGTGAAAGTTTATATGCGAGAGCTATAATTAAGTCTGCGCCTAAAACAATTTCATAGCAATTATTTCTGTAAGGCGATTACGGGTTCTACTCGGATGAAGTCGGGCAAAATTTAGTATAAGTAATAAATGTTTATTCGAGACAAAAAACGCAACGACAGCGTAAATTCACACAACGACATCATTTGTTACTGGTTCAGTTTAAGCGACTTATCTACACATATTATACTTAAAAGAAGAAGTCCTCAATGACTGAATGACTCATCAACGCACAGCCGAAACTGCTAACGTTAGAGAGTTGATTTTTGCACAGTCAGTTACATTTATAACGTAGGCTAGGTAATAGAAAGGATTTTTCGAAATTTATCCCCTAAGGGGGTAAAGCAAGGGATGAAAGTTTGTATGAAAACACGTATTTATTGAAGTGAGAGATTTGAAACTTTGTATATAGACTCCCTGTTTAAATATATTAATAGCGTATTTCAGCGTTTTTCTAAATTGCTCCCGTAAAGGGGTGAAAAGGGGGTTCAAAATTTGTGCGGGGAGCAAATCTTTTTTGAAGTGAGAGATTTGAAACTTCGTAAATAGACTCTTTATTTAAATAACCACAAAAAATGTTTCAGCGTTTTTCGAAATTGTTCCCCTAAAGGGATGAAAAAGGGGATTCAAGTTTGTGCAGGCAGCAAATCTTTATCTTTTCTTAAAACGCGATATGGGTGTTATCTTTGAGGTTCCTCGGGGTGCCGATTACGAAAATTACATGCGTTTTCAAATCATTTTTCTTAATTATCGATATGGGTATCATCGTCGCGGTTCCTCGAGGTGCCGATTACGAAAATGATACGCATTTTCAAATCCAAGATGATGGTCATATATTTTTCTTAGAAATCGATAGAGGTGTCCTTTTTGTGGTTCCTCGGGGTGCCGATTACGAAAATGACATCCATTTTCAATTACAAGATAGCGGACATTTATTTTTCCTTTTGAGTAATTTTTCACAGAAGATTAACAGCATCAGACAACTGACAGAAAAAAATAGACCTAATTTATATCTTTGTTACCATCTAAAATCTATGCGGACGAAACCGCGGGTGGCCGCTAGTCCATGACATACTAGTGAAATGCTCCCAGTTTGAGAAATATATAGTGGAAGTTTAGACGGTCTTTATAGTCGGTACAGTTATAATTACCTACTCGTATTTAATAAAGAGATACTCACTTGTGCAAATAGGGCAGCATTGGCCTGGAGGCTGGATGGTAGGTACAGCGCAGTTGACCGGAGGACATCTGACTGGGTCGCACCGGAGAACGCCATGCTCGCAACCGCACATACGACAGGACTGAAAAATAAATATTGTTTTATAAACAAAGTTAGAGGACGGTTCTTTTTTGGATACCAGTGATGCGTGGAACACCAGTAGGGTGATTGGTTGAAAATTGATCTTAAAATCCATTTTAGTATGGAGAATGACATTTAAGACAACCTTGCGTACGTTTGAAAACGATACGTTATCACCCTGCTGCCTAGTCGTTAGCGAAACGTTTCGTACATACATTAGGTACATCTACCTAAATATATTTTTTGTAAAGGAAAATAACAGTGTTAGTTACTTTGTCCTAACGTTCGTTCGAAAAGTAACGTAAAATTACACCTCCAGAAACAATTATTGGGACAATTTTGAAAATGAAATCTTATTGGTTAGGGCGCTTTATCTTGCCAACCAACACGAATTCAATCCAAATTAACATTTTTTCAATAACTACAGAAAAGCTATAGAAGTTACGGCTGCGTTATACCTACACTTCAACAACTCTCAGTAATAAATAGGAGATTTTGTAGCTTCCGTAAAAATATAACACAACAAACCTCAGCAGACATCCATTGAGCGCCGTCTTCGTAAAACCGTCCATTGTAGTAGCACGAGGCGGTGTTCGGTAGCGAGTTGTCCGGCGGCAGCGAGTTCGGCTGTTCCGGAGTGTAGTCGACGGTCAGCCCGTTGTCCGTCGGCCATGACAGTGATGGCAGGCACGACTGTGGCACGCTTATCTGTAAATAATCAAAATATGAACAAAGATAGAACGAAACGTCAAATATAAACTTAGTAATGACTTTCTTGAACATATTTCTTACATAGAAACCTCTTAGTCTTACCTCATTGTTTTTGTCGTCTAAGCAGCATGAAACATTTTCAAATATTAATTAGGTATTAATCATAAAATGATCAAACTACAGTTATCTTATAATGCCGTAGCATTATTGCTTATTGTTTGTTAAGATTCAATGTACTTGCGTAATTTGGTCTATAGTCATACCACTTCATAAGTTATAATAGTTTGTCATTTTCAATGTCATGTACTTTGTAGCCATGTTACTAACTTAAAGACTGCATATGAGAATAACCTGTGGTAATCGCGTGCGCAGCAGCGTGGTGTCATTGTTGGGCGCCCTCAGGTCGAGGTAGGCGGCGCCCGCGAACAGCGCCGCCAACTCCGCCGGGTGCGGCTCCAGCACGCAGCCCTCCATGCCCGCGAGCAGCCGCGAGTTGGCGCCGCTAGCGCCATGTGTTTCCAGGAACGCAGTCCAGGAGCCCGGGTTGCTGGTTACTACCACCTTAGCCAGATTTGGTTAGATTAAGTAAGTAAACATACGAGTAAGTAGTATGTTGTACATCACAGATGATAATAGTTACAGAAAATCAGCAAAATATGGAAACTATAGCAGGCGGCTTTTTTGACCGAGTGAGCGAAGCGAGTGCACTAGTGTAACTAAGCTATATTTTCCAAACTACCTTCGATTATAGAATTGCCAGCACGATTTTTTTTAATTTGTTACTTTTGAACATATCCAACGGACTACCTATGTAGATAATATGTGTAATGTACAAGTAATTGAATATAAGTGTCCGGTGTCATATCATTGTAACATATTTTAATACTAGTGTTGTAATAATATATTATCAATCGCTGGCTATTCTATTCTATCCGGTGTCAATTCCACCACCTTTAATATACAAATATATCTAAATTACCTCATAATGTATTCCACACATGGAATCTACGGACAGCCATGCCAGACCAGCGACGGGGGTAGCCGAGACGGGCGCGCGTGCGTCAGTGCGCCGGAGAAGCGCGGGACCCTCGCCGGCAGCGTCCGGCAGTGGGCGCGACGTTAGACGACCGCGGAGGATAGGAGGACCTGGAATGCAATCATGACTATAAATAAAATACCTGCTCGTACCTACAGCGTACCAGGTGTATCAGTGTAGTTTATCATTTGTTTTTATAAAACTAATTGAAAGAGACCACCAATGTCCACTCTTCCGAAATTCAGGCCTGTCTCTCTCACTACTTCAGCTGAACTCTGGTCTCGCACTACTCCGAGGAGGCGAAACGTAGAGCGAAACGAAAAGTGTTATGCGGCGGGCGCATGCGAGCGGCATGTCATGATTTAAATTTTCAGCTTTTCAATATCGAGTTTGTTAGACAGAGGAATTTCTGTGCGTAAATATATTATTATTCTGTGTTTACGTTACGTTAGGTATTATAACTGCCATGTGACCTTCATTAGGAACTATTGCAGAAATCCGATTGTCATCATGTTTATGTAAATCAGATGAAAAAGTTTTTTTAATAAAGCACCACTAGCAGGACTAGTACTTAAAGAGAATACTTTTCTACCTATACTAATATTAGAGAGCTTAAAGCAAGTACATACTTGCTCTGAGGATACTAACATGCAAATGTATTGCCGTTAATTTTGGCTTAATGATATTACATCTCGTCATATCAAAGTCATAAGATGATGTCTGTTGATTGCGATCGTCTTTCAGAGGATTTGCAGTTTAGATAGATATTACCTTACGGTTTGACATTAGGTAAGAACACTAAATTTAAAGGATTCAATTCTTGGAAACTACTTAATATGATAACGACAATGAGGCTGCCCTTCAGTTGTACTTGTATCATAATAACTATCTACATTACAAGTTGCGGTATAGATGTAGATATAATGGAGATACACATTGTGATAATAATGAGTCATTTTCTACCGTGGTCAAAACTGTATACCTATCTACTAAGTCACAGTTTTTGCTCCGATGACTTGCCTATTTATCTCGTAAGCCTTATTTTTAGAGATCCGTTCTCAAATAAGTATGTCAGCCCTTATCTCGCTATACCAGGAGTTAGTCTGGTCTGTTGGACCATAGAGTTTGTATATATACCAATGCAAACTCAATCCGTTTTAGAATAGTTACTATACTTTTTCTATGACGGATGTCAATGTTTGTTAACTTTTGCTGTGTTAGTACAAACATAAATGATTCATAATAAATTACTGAAACCGAAAGGTGGTTCGTCTCAAGATCCCCGGATCTCCAACATGGTCATCCACGCAAATTATAATCATATTGATAACATGTGACATTATTTGGCTGCTTTACGTATATAAAAGTACAACAACAGTGATCAGTAGTTCTATTATCTGTAAAAACTTACCAACATCAGCTCCAATGTGAACAGCCAACTGATCTTCATACAGTGGCGGGAAAATACGAGCGCTGGGCCGAGCCAGAACTCCCACTCTTGTGTCCAGAATTTCTACTTGAGAGTGCCGTTTTCCTTGCTCCTCGACTAGAGTAATCTTTGGCTCCACGATTCCCAAATTTTCTACCTGAAAGCCATCATTAGGTAAGTAAATTAAAATAGTGTGACAACGTACCGTTACTTAAGCATCATTTCAGATCATTACGTCCCATTTTCGTTTTGTTTTTAACCCTTAATACTTATATTAAGGGTTAAAAACAAAACGAAAATGGGATACACGTCTTAACGTACCTGTATATCATACACAAGAGATCCCTCCTTATCAATATACAGCACAGCCATGCCTTCGGGAGCCAGAGAGGCCGGTGCCCTTTCCGCCAGCAACGGGGAATGGAACACTTCACACGCAGCCCTCTGTCTGACGCTTCCGGAAATGCGGCGCTCTGGAGCTCCTTCCGCTTCTACCGTCAGAAGCAGACGGCCCCGTGCAAGAGAGCGTAGCTCGGCTGCTGATACTGGAGTGGACACTTCGAGGATGTTAATTTCGTAGCTTGGTTTTGGTACAGTTTGAACCTAAGGAAGAAAAATAATTGCGCATTAAATACTGATAGAAATAAACTAAATTTCGTAGTGACGGCAAAGAAAAAAATATCCGGACTACGTCCGGGCTTTGAATCTGGTTCCTTGTATTCTATATTAAACAGCGCTAAATTTTAGTTCCTACTGAAAGTGGCGATCCGATCGCCCAATAATATTATAACTAATCTAAAAATACTGATAAATGAAATAAATTAATTTTATTCTGCAAGTAGGCCGCAGTGGCACTTTTACGAGTCAAAAACTACTAACGTTTTTCAAAAGACCACTGCCGAAAAGAAACGCCGAAAGAAACTCGACAGTCAGTCATTTTCTCCAAAAATATGCTTATTACAACGATACAACTTCAGTAAATCTGAGTGGAAAACAACAACTATAATAAAAAAAGAGGAAAAAATAATAATAATGGAAAATAATTCCCCTAAAGATTTCAAGCTCACATAGTCATTTACATTAGAATTACGATTTGAAACAACATTTTGATTTGAGGCATAAGAATTTCAACCGTGAAGATGGGTTTCAACTGTCAAGTGTATGGCGTCCAGTAATCCGAAAGTCCACAAATCGAAAAGAGACTGTTTCCGGAAAGAACTTGCGTATTGATACTGTGAGTGTGGTGTGTCGTGACCGTAATCGAGTTTCAAGTGACAAGGCGGACGGTGGTAGTGACGGTGACACTGTGCGAAAAAAGCGTACCAGGAAGAGGGTAGATCGCTATGGTGTGTGGGTAGACCACAACTAAAACTCGCAGCACGTAAGTTAATCCTTGATAATGGCGCATGCAACAGTGCCGAAATATCGGGAACTCACAAATACAAATATACATGGTAAATATCCCGTTTCAAATCGTAATTCTAATTCCCGTAAACTTAAATTAAATCATTTGATGTGCTTTTTTGCAAGAACTGTGTCCCTTACCTCATCTATAATAGTCTGATTTTTATCCGGCAGGGTGAGCATCACTCTAACAGCATGATCTCTGCCGATTGCTGGAAAAACGCCGTTGTAGACTAGGGCTAGGTGCAGACTCGGTGCCGCTCCTGCGGCTCCGGTGACCACGGCGGTGCCTCCCCACCACCCTGACTCCTGGCCAGGTGAGCGGTACTCGTCACATGCCCCGTTTGAGATCACCGACGGCGGCTGTTCAGGCTCCAGCAGTGATGTGAACATTTCCGTTGGTAGTGCCGGGTACCTGGTTATCATAATTGTGGATTTCGTTTTTACTTTTCCATTATTAATATTAATATATACTACCGTTATTAATATATATATATATATGTAATACCGAGCCTTATAATATACTCTTTACTTAAGTTTTTAAAATAGGATGCAACATAAGCACTAGCGTACAGATCTACCACTTAGTTCCTAACGTAGGTCAGTTGTTTCCGTTAAAAAACAATCCTAAATAATAATTTATATCTAGTAAGAACTTACTAATAATCGTTTTAATTACATAAAAATTGCATCGTAAAATAAGCCTACAAACGGACGCTATAAACCAAAACCTTTTGATAATACGAAAAGGTTGATGCGTCCTAACCTAATAGCGATAGGAAAAACTAGAGCACAAACAAAGTCTAGTAAACAAACATGACGTAAGCGGCGACGCGTAAATTCGAGAAGATGAATGCGTGTTTTAACTTTTAACATTTTCGTCTGGGCATTTTGTTGCGCGAGTATTTATTTATACGCCGCTACTACGACAATGTGCGTAAATGAAGCTCATTAACACGTCTGTTTTAATCCTTACGTTCTTAGTTTCTATGCTTTCGAAATGTTAGTTTACAACACACGTATGTCATACAAAATCTAGTCACGATGACGTACCAAACTATCGATAGTCAATTTAAATGTAGGTAAGTCTTGGAAATTGGTAACCGTTAGGATACGAGAAACTCAGGCATGGGTTGTTTTACTCGGTATTTTTCCTATGTGCTGGTAAAGGCGGTACTTTCCGCAATTCATCACACGGTTAGTTAATTTACAATACACAACGTGCTATAAGGCTGTCGGCTCACAATTCTCAGAATGAATGTTTCAAGGACACTTTATCTTTGAGATCTATTTTAGCGAAGCTTTGATCCCATCGGTTGAAATATTTTACAAGTAGTTTAACCAAAAATATAGGTAAGTAAATTAGGTTTATTTTTACTCTTAGGTTAAATCATCAAAGATTATTTTATAAAGTGTGATGCTAAACTGTATATGTGATTCAATGGTTGAAGTAAATTATTCGACTCTTGATTTGATTAGAGTCGAACTCAAAATAAAGACGTACCTAGTTATTATACATCCTAAAAGAAAATTTTATTCCATTTTGCATCGATCCCTCAAGGAACGTCAATTCTTTCTTGAATTTAAGGGAGTGAATAAAAATTAAAAAATATACTTAATAACCTGTTAATACGGCCGCTCAAGGTACTCTCCATAGAGTTGTTCTTCTCGTCGCCCCATATAAGAGCCACGTACAAGGAACCTTCGCGCAGCAACCGCTTGTACTCACGAGGCACCCGGCGCCAAACGCCGCACAACTGTAAACAACAGATTAGCGGTTTATATGAATATTCAGAAACGCAACGGAATTACCGAGTATTCCCGGTAATCACTAGACACAGAAGCCACAAATGCAATACATACGCAGGTAGCTAAAATGAGTTGTCAAATCCTTCTTGCTTTATAAATGTACTAGTGACCCGCCCCGGCTTCGCACGGGTAGCCCAGGTTTTTTAAATTAATGGTTTGATCTAGACCTTCCATACTACAAATGAAATTTATAGTCTCTCTCTTATTACTCATTTTCCATACAAACATTCAACCGCCTTAAGTTAAGCGACGAATTTTCAAAACGCTGATATTACTTTTCTTATATTTTAACTGAGAGTGTACGCGCCAAGTATGAATTTTATATACGGAGTTTGAAGTTTCATTAAAAAAATACTTGCTGCTCATACAAATTCTGAACCCCCTTTTAACCCCTTTAGGGAATGAATTTCGGAAACCGCTGAAATCAGTTGTGTTGTATTTAAATAGAGACTCTGTATACGAAGATTTAAGTCTCCCACTTTAAAAAATAATTTCTCCCCATACAAATTTGGATCACCTTTTAATATCTTTAGGGGACGAATTTGAAATGCTAAAATTAGTTCTGTTTAAAACAGTGAGTCTATATACGAAATCTCAAAACCATTCCTATGCAAATATTAACCTCATTTTTAACCCTCTTTCGGGATGAATTTCGAAAAACTCTTTTACTGGTTTTGTTGTATTTAAAAAGAGTCTATTTACGAAATGTCTTTAACTTTAAAAAACTTGCCCCTGTACAAATTTTTAACCATTTTTTTATCCCTTTAGGGAAGAAACTTTGAAAAATGCTAATATGAGTCAGATCTCTTCTTATATATATATATATATATATATATAAAGTGTGAAAGTTTGTATGAAAACACGTATTTATTGAAGTAAGATATTTAAAACTTTGTATATAGACTAAATACATTCATGCCGTATTTTATCATTTTTCAAAATTTCTTCCCTGAAGGGGTAAATGTTTGTACAGGGGCAAGTTTAATATATATGTGTGTGTGTATGTATATATGACGGCAGTGTAATGTTTCGTGCATGTTTTAATTACGTACTTTTTCAGTTTTCTCTTCGTATGTTGCATGAACTCCTTTTGCTTTTTTCAAAGGATGTTCAAGCAGTAACCTCTCTCCTCTATCCAAGAAAGAGAGAGCTCGGGGCGGTGTCATCGAAGGGCCTAAGATCACCGACCAGTAAAGGTGGCGTCGACGGAAAGTGAACCGAGCCGTGGCCACTCCTGGGGCCACCGGCACTCCGGTCATATCATCTCGGCGAATGCACAGCGGAGACCGACCCGTCAGCAGGGCACCGAAGTCTGTAAATAATACATCTTGTACTATTAAACTAGCAACTTTCGTATGTTTATTTGTTTATATGATTAGTCAATGGGTTTTCGAAAACAGCTCTAACAATTTCTAATGATGAGATTTACAATAGGACATACTAGGGGTTTATGAGACAAAAAACAATCTAGCTAGGTTACTTATTCGGGAAAATTCGTTTTCTCCGTGTTTCCTCTGAGAGAAGCCCAAATTATCAGGTACTGAAAAGATGACACGCGTATTCATGTACATCAGTTATTTAAAACATTGATTCGGCCATGCGACAATCATTTCATTAATTTATGAAATGTCATATTAAATAATGAATGACGTGACATGGTTGAAATTATAGTACACGTACAGATGGAAAATATCCTTACGTTTCATACTTAGTTCCTCTTCTTCCGGACCCATGACGACTGTCGGCCCATCTTCTTGAAAAACCTCGGGTGCTGAAACAAAGAGATAAATCGTTTCATTATCTGCCCATAATAGAAGCGATCACCACATGCAGATGTCGAGATCAATTTGATTGGCCTGTATCGAACGAGATACAACAAATAAACCAGTCAATAGATCTCGTTTATCAAAATGTTCGGTCTCCCTTCAGACTTAATCTGCTTTGTTGTCAGTTGTAGGTACCCTGATTTCTATTGCAACATTGCATGTATAAGCACTTTCACCATTTGGTTCTAGTAGATATAAAGTGTAACTACCTAATAGCACTGATTATATTGCTATATCAATGCTAGTAATTTGCCAGGCCGTGGTAATGTATAATTTTGTAAGATAAGAGGAAGTAATGGCAGCGGTAAAATTATTTGCGAATTAGTTGCGTGGGATATTATTCGCCAATGAAGACCCTGTAGCTTCGCAAGACCCAGCCGACCTCTCCATTCGGGTTGATTGGATCAAATGTTATTCAATCGTAGCACGCCCGTCTAGACGGCGACAGCAGAATTTGTGTTTTGCATAGCTTTCTTGTTGGGTCTTGCGCTGGACGGAAATAGAGAGAGCACTGACATTTCGCGCGACAGTTTGATCGTACCCGATTTGTCGATATGTACTCGTTCTTGCATCTCTGTAAGTACCGACGAAAGTGATTTTATACTCCTGTCTGAGTGCTTTAGAATTAGTTTTACCTTTATTACTTAATTTAGTCACGATTCTGAATTCCGAGTTTTTATATCAACATAATGGATATCATAAAGCTATTAAGACTAAGTCGTTAATGCAATGATAATAAAGTTAAAGTTGAGTATGCTACCATCACGTCTGTGTACATGATAAATGGATCAAATTTTAACAAAGGTGCCTCAAAGAAACAAAGAAACCACTACCAAGAAACTCTGAGTATTATTTAGATCTATGATTTCACGGCTAATATCAATACACTTTACAATTATAGGTGCTACTGCAACATGGAACTGATAAATAAAAAGTAAGATATTGGCACGTCGCAATAAATATATTTAGTTGTATATACAATCAATTAAAATCCCAGCAACTACGTATGTACAGATGCACAGTAAACATTCATACTAGTGAAATATGACGACGGGACCTGTTTACGTATTCAGTTATGCCCGAAGACAGATCGTAATCCATAATAATTCATTATAGGCCGGAGACGGGCCGAATTTATTGGCGAACGGCGCCACGGAGGCGACGTGTGGCGTCGAAGCTCTAGGATATTTGCAAGTGCACTGAGAACGGGCTAGACCAAGCGACGAAGAATTCTTGAACGTATCTGACATTTCCAGATAATTAATGTTTCGCAGTATGACTGTACTCGACGATACAATCCAAGACTGCACTTAACAATAGACGAATATACATTTCCCAAATTTCAAATATTTATTCCTGAAAGTATGTTTAGCCTTCGATGACTCTTTAATATGACAGAGTTAATTGCATTATTTGAAATTTACCTACTCAATATTAAAGTATGAGAAAATGGTCGATTCCTGTGCCTCATTGATTGAGCTACGGGGCCAGGACAAGGGTAAGGGTAACAGAGGAGCTGCAGGCGCGTACGGCGCCGGAGCACCTTTGACTCGGCTGGGCTCGGCGTCCGCGTTTGTGTGCGTAATTAATTAGTATGTATGCGCACACGTTAGTGTGGCCTCTCTGCGCCTTACGACCAATCTCATTAATGTCATTTAGCGAAAATTTAAGCTTTTCAACAGCTAAGACGTGATGAGACTGAACTGTGACAGTTTGATTCGCAGTCGCGCGCCTAGGGCCGCGTTACGAGTTTTCCGATGGGATGATGTAACCTGGCGCCGGCGGGGCCGCTCAAAGCCGCGCATACAGAACGACGATCAATAATTCATTTTAGAAAAAATGGTGTTGAAAGAACCCTCAGTTTAAATGACAGCCTACTTATCAGAAACGAAGACATTGAAATTTAAATGAGATGATTTAATAGTTTTCGGCAACTCGCCTTCTCAAGTATAATGTCTGTTTCGTTAAAACTAGCATTTGTATTATAATGCAGGTACTTTAGGTTTTTAATAGCTACGTAAACCTTCACCCAACAAATACAAAATGTCATCAATAAAACTATTATAGCACTACTTTAACAGGTGGTATTCGACCGCACAAATTTCGCATTTAATTGCGACGATGACAAATCAAAGTTGGCACTTTATATCCAAATTCTAACTGCGATTTGTGCATCTCAACGGGTTGTCTGTCAGCAACAGAATTTATCTTTAATGCGTGTGTGTAGATCGTATATTGGCAAGTTAGCTTCATAAATGGCAATCAAATATTGATTGCACTACCAATCGAAGTTAATTATACTCAACATTATATACATATCTTTAAAGTCAACTTGCTTGTTTAGTACTTCCTTAGCGTTTTACATATAAGATGTTATGAGAAGATTTGACGAAGTGTGTATAGTAGTTTGACTATGTTGGACCTTAAGTAATATCTATACTGACACAAGGGCTATTGATATGCATCTGGGCTATTATACTTTTTGACGTACATAACTTTCAGACACTTTTTTTAATGCAGATTTCGGAATACTTGGCCCTAACTTTATATTTTTGTATTGTTATTTAGAAAGAGGTTTAATTGCAGTATCACTTCCGATAGTTTTGGTAGTTAACGAACCACAGGTAATATCCATAAATCGAGTACCTAACTCAGTGGTCCTTGGATGTCTCACCACTTGTATGAAAAAATGGTTTTTACCACTGTGTTACCCATCTTTTACATCAATATGTTAATTTATTTATTTTTTTTTATTTTAAAAAGTAGAATGACCCCATCTACAAAATGACACTGTTTATTTGCGTTTCTGGCACTTACCCCGCATCGACTAGCCGTTTAGTTACCGCAATATGAGTGAAATATTTGCAATGATGCATGCTATTCACATAGCTTCCCAATTTTACATAAGATAGGTACCTAATTTACAGGTATTTTACAGAAATATGAATTCGAATTGACCCAACAACTAAAAATCAAGAAGTGATAAGTACACCATTCAACCAGTCATTGCGGCTTGTTTAACTTACTCATCATTAAATTTGCTCACGTACCCACCTGTAATATCAAGAACAAAGAAGTACGTCTGGCCTTGGCCTTCGAATTTGGGATGCTGGCGACAGCTTTTTCTTTGCTATAACCTGGTTTTATATTTAAGACATTCACTACCGGGAACGCGTATATATGTTCACTTCTATATTATTTTGTTTCTAGGCGGCGTGGTCTGGCACATACACCTGAGCTACTAAAGTATCGGACTGGCAATGCATACTCTACTTAATTTTTCTACAAATTTGTGCAAAAAATAGCAAAGGAAATAGACCCCTAGAAACTTGGTAATATAAAAATTCTATAACAACATTTAACTGTTACTATGAACTTAAAGCTTAAATTGATGAAACTTCAATCCCATGCAAATAAAATCATTATTGGAATAGGATTCCAAGAACTGCATAGGTACCTACGTTTGATGTGTAAGGTGTCGCGTTAGAATAGCATCACCTCTTTTCTTACGGTAAGATTTGACTATAGTAATAGGGTATAAAGTGTATCGTAGACATCTTCCTCTACTCCTCTGCCCGTGCTTTTTAGAACTTCAAGCATACATTTATATAAAATAGAGCTTATTGATGTTTGTGATTCCGTGTCAATCTTTGAATGAGATTTTTTTCTGTGTCAATATCTTGTTTACCAAGGACGACATGATTGGCGTGTTACAGAACCGTAACAGACTTGTAAAAACGATAAGATAGATATTCAAATTATAAGGAGCTAAGTAGGTATACATATTTTTTTGTTTTTCTGTTTAAAGACGACTCGAGTACTTGGCTTAACGATTAAGGACTCACCGGGTAACATAAATGTAAACAATATTGTTATTTAGAATATTCTCGGTAATAAATGTAGATAACATGATAATCTTTTGCAATCACAGAGTGCCTACCTGCCTATTTTAACTTCAATACAATGATTTTTAATTTAGATTTAATGTGATTAAACCAAAATAAGGATTACTTCAAGTTTCAAATTTGATTCCAATTTGTCTTAATCTACATGATATTACAATAAAGGCAATTTACCCCATAGAAGCTGGTTGTGAAAAGGAAGATCGTCCATGAATGTTTAAAATGTGCGCCACATGGTTCTACAATATTTAAAACACTTTTATGTTATAGCTATATGTTTATTTATGGGCATGTGATAATGCCATAAGATCAGGTGTCTTGGTGTAAATATATAGGCGATCTAATCTGGTACACCACGTCAGTCAGTACAAGTGGATATTTCTTTAATGCCATGCCCCTTGACGTCATCTAATGATATATGTTATGTACTATATAGGTACTTTCGTGAATACGTTTGTAAATATGATACACTGAAGAATGAATGCTGTGTGTAAGAAAATTATTAGATCATCTTGTGACCAGGCGTAGCGTTTTAGACTAAGTGAGCGAAGCGATCGAAGGTCTTCGTTTCAGCTTGGCCTTGGGCTATATCCGGATTTCCCGCTGTTCTCCTCTACAAGTCGCAATTCTCAACCAATTCTCTTAAAAAATTGTGAACAGGTTCGATAATTATGTTAGAGATTTCTTGGCGATTATTTTTTGGAAATTTCTCAAAACAAAGTCACTCGCCAGGTCTACAGTACACAGAGCCACTAGTGTGTATAACTCTTAATGGTTTATGATTTTTCAAATGTATTATGTATTTATCCTCCTAAGACCCCGCGTCCTATATAAAGGACAAAATATGGTCAACGGAAAATAAGTTAAAATTTGAAGTGATAGTATTGCATTTGTTTTGGTTTGATTGATTTGACATAAAATAAAATTCAAATTTGTAATCAGAACTGTTAGGTTCAAATTCGATTGTATTTTTATTTGTATGGTGGGTCTCAGGAGGATAGTACCGAATTTTTCTGTCAAAATATAATCTAAAAGTGATTAAAATATAGCTAGATGTAACCCATATGTCACACTGACACGTAAAATAGCTTTATTTTATGTAATAAAAAATAAAATAATTAAAAAATAAATATTGGGGAACAATTTTACACAAATCGTCGTAGTCCCAAACTAAGCAAAGCATGTACTATGGGTGCTAGGCGACGATATACGATTGTATTGTAAAACCTTGGGAAGTTAATCAACTTTGGCATACGTTTATCATCTCTGTAACAGCGTGTTTGAGCGACAGAGAACTATTTAATAACTTCAAAGTGTCAACAACTACATCAGTGAAATGCATACGAAATTCTTAGATTGTTTTAGAAATTTGAGTTATATACCGTTCGATGCAATACCTTGACCTCGCCTCGGTTGTGAAAAACTCTTGAATTTCAGAGCGCGCGAGTGACATCATGTCTGGTGACGTCATGGCCGACGAAAGCGCAATACCTACATGTCGCCAAGCACGTACAACGTTCGTAAGTAGCTGGGTACTAATTAAAATTTACCATTAAGTACTTTCTTGTGTTAAATAGGTAAGTTCAATACTAGGATAACGTGAAACTGCTGGATGCTGATAGTGAGGTAGTAGTCTGAACCATTGTGAAATAAAAAAGTACTACCTAGTTGCGTAAATTTCAGTAGAGTAATGTGAAAGTCATAAATAACTTAGGTATGTTCATGTGTAGGTTTAAAAATTTGGTTATATAATTTCGTTAATATACGTGGCGGGTAAGTAGTTGATGAATATTTCGTATTTTACATACATAGTACCTAAGCTGACGTAATTAAAAAGAAATTATTTAAAAGCAGATGGTCATTATAATTAACAAAAAAAACTGTAAAATGTAGCCCAGCGGTGATGTTATATGGCAACCTATGAAAAACTGAGTTGCGTTAATAATATTTAATATCTCGCTAAATAATAATAAAGCATTATCCAAACCAAAATTAAATACCTAGTTATTTGTAAGTTAACAAATAGGTACAGAGAAAATGCCGGAAGTCTTAATAGCTGTGTGAAAAAGCAGTGAACACACAATAGACTAGATTGAGTGTCTCGTAATTTTCTTTGACATTTATATGCAGGCGGAATCACACTTTGACAGTTAGAGGATAGGATGTTCTGAGCTCACTTTCGCGACGTATCAACTAGTCATGGGGTATACTTACACACTGAAATTGAAATAAATACAGTTATTGTGAACCGGCTTCGTGCGAGAGTTTATAGGGGGAACCAAAATTTAAAAAATATTCTAAATATTATATGTACAGTCAGTCAAAAAAATGGTTTATCACTTTTAATGTAACAGTGTAGACCAGGTTCTTACCATACCTGGAATGGCAAATTATATTTAACCTAAATCTCTGCATGACCCCATTTGGAATCTTGTGATTATTTAAATGTTATAGGTATTTTTAATAAAGGGTCTAAGAATGTTTTAACCTCAAACGTCGCTATTCGTCATTGCAGTCAAGGCAAGTCTATTAATAAACACTCGAGGGAAAAGAAATACTAAAGATTACACAATATATTCAGTGCTCAACCTAATTATCCAGCAACCCACAACTAGGCCAAATAAACTTGTCCATTGTAGATAACAATGATTTTATTGTTTTACTACAAGTGCTATCGTATCGCAGATAAGTGGAATAATAATTATGATTTCGATCTGGTTCCGGCGTTAATAATGATTTTAGGGATTTTATTGTGTTTATCAATTAGTGTCATCTACAAAATAACCATATTTTTTTTTCAGGAATCCGTTGGCGTAATACTAAGCTATACTAAAGAAGCCAATTTTTGTTAGGGTTGTCTTATTTATCTCAGTCCCACGCAATCGTTTAGACGTATCTTAAAGGTTTTAGAAGTAAAGCGCAACAAAGGAGTTTGGAAACCACCATGTGGAATCGTCTCATATTAGGTCTCTGCACAGTCTGCACTCTGGTTAGACTACAAATGGTATCAAAGTACAGTGCATTAAAGGCGCTACATATTCTATCCCATCTGTCCCGACGATGCAAACATTATGCAACTCCGAACGTGCTGCTCGCGTGTCGCGGCAGTGCCTTCGAACCTTCATTGCGAATTCCCCAGACGAATGACTTGCCCAGTCGGCGTCGCACTAATTTATAGGTTATATTCGTAATGATTGCGGCAAAGAATGTTTATAGCACAAGGTGCGGTCTCATTGTTGTCTTGTCGATAGTCGAGGCCCCACTCGCCGCATAACTGTCCCGAGAACGGAGGTACCCACTCACATTCCATTTCTATAAAATGTAGTTTTGAATCGGCCCGAGATGAACAGTATACATATTTCAGCACGCATACATGAACGTCGCAAAGTAAACAACTGACGCAGCCGTAATGCCGTATGCAGAATGCATAAACGTCTATCCCAACCTACACAAAAAGTGTTTTACGGATTTGTACGACAAGGTGATTTTACCGAGAGCTAAGCTATCGGCGGCCGCTCAGATGTATCGAACAACGAGGAATCGCTGCATTAACGCCAGCGATCCCATGTAAGGTGGCGCCGAATGCGGCATTGTACCGAGGCGGTATTTCAGCGGCGGCCTATAAGAAGCCGTTTAAGGAGAACCGTTTACCCAAAAAAGTAGAACAACAAACCGCGTCTGCGCTGTTTACACGACGGCCAACACTTCGGCCGCATTTGTCCTGCGGTGAAACGCCTGCAATTTGCATTTTGCTCCTACTGAGCGTGCTGCGCCCGCGGCAGTCTCGCATTTCGTATTTATCTCCTATGAAATGCACGATTTAAGAACAATGAACTAATTCACACCATATCTACAAGTACATAAAACAAACAGTGAATTGTTAACAATAATCAGACGCTTGTTCACGTATTTTTGGGCGAGATATCAATTACTTCCCGCTTACTATTCCTTCACACCTAATTGGTAATTAGCCAATGCTCAAAGATAAATAATTACCCGCACAAAGATATCTCAAACAGACACCTCTTTGCGTTTTCTCCGTCGTACTCAAAGTAAACGGAGATGTTTGCTCTTTTAACTAAAAAAATGTATTGCGAGGTCAGTAACTTGAGATACGAACCCTTTAAGTACCAAGTTATTCGTGTTAACACATTACACCAATTTTGTCGCTCCGTTTTACTTGTCACTAGAAGTATTATAATATCATTGGCGTTTAAAGCCACAACCTGTCAGCTTGCTTTGCCACCGACGTAGTATAAATAAAAATACCTAGTTTTACAGCACGATTACTGAAACTTTGACATCAATCTAATAGAATATTTATTACAAAGATACGATTTTATAGAGAGTGTATTTACCTAATACAAACTCTATTACATTAAAGTTAAAGTAAAAAAAAAATGCCATTTAGCAGCGACTTGGGCGACCCATGCCCATACAGTTTAGGCCCGTAGTTAAGGTTTAGTAGTTAGTAAGATCCTGTTTTGTTTTCGTTCTATTTTATGGCAATAAAAAAAAATACTTAAAAAAAAAGAAAATCATATTTCAGTGATTAACTTAAAGTAATTTACCTGTAACCACCTGAAGGTATCTGTTATGCATGTACGTACAAACAATAATTTTAGAGCTGTTATTTACTTAGTACTAGTTAGTATTATTCATCTAACCCCTAATACAGAATAGTACTCGTATATAATATCAATACATATTCTCAAGTGACTATGAGCAGCATAACTGATGGAGCTTAATTAAGAATGGAGACAGGCGCACGCGCACGTGACTTCGCATTCCGCTCTACACTTGCAAATTATAATTTAACTCTTTTTACCTCCCTCTATTGAAGTAATGTAACTACCTTGAATACTTATTCGTACTCGCCAAATAGAAGCGTTCTAGCAATTATTCGTGCACCTACTCACCGAATATTCTGAATTTAGTTAATAAAAGTGTTTCGATATTTCTATTTTGTTGATGAATACAAGCAGGATAAAATGTAGGTTAAATATCATACTACAAATAAATTTTAAAGGGCTTATCAGAGAACCGCGTTAGTTACAGTTTTAATGGACTCGTACAGTGGCCAGTTAATATGATATAATTTTATTAAATACACATATTAAGCATCGTAACGAAGCAATTTTATTTAACATAAAACGAGCACATTAAAATACAATAAACCAGTCGCCTGACTAAAAACATATTTAATGAAAAATCAAATCATCGATTAAAATAGACTATTTATCGTCAAATTGCGACTAATTCGTTGTAGGTACGAATTAAATCAGTCCACGATTAAGTTTTACTTCCGTTCATTCAAGATTCTGAATAAGTATAAAAAGTACGATTGGGTAAATGCTCTGAAGATACTCTGCGTTGAGTGTGATGGACCTGCATATATCTCTAGTTGTTAGCACAACGAATCCTAATGACAATAAAGGGTCGGCAACGTGCTTGCCAGTCTTCTAGAATCACAAGTGTCCAGAGACTACGGTGTTTGCTTGCCATCAGGTAGGCCGTTAGCATGTTTTCCGCCGTAGCTGTAAAAAAAAACATTATTTCATATTCCGGGCAATGTCTAAAAAACTACGCTCTGGAAATATGAGCCGGGCTTTCATAGACGGATCAATCGAAACAATTAGAATGAGTCATATATATACGGCGCGCCCTGGCTGACTTTAATGCCACCACAGATGGCACTCTAACATGTGAAGTATCGGCCCATAAATTAATTCTCCAGATTACCGTAATATTTTTAAATACTGGCGTAATACCTTTTCTTTACAAATTCGTATAGGAACACATAGTTAGTTTTTTCGCCGTAATTAAAGATTATAACCTTAGCTAGCATTTATAGCTTATATAGTCGTAATAGCCCTGGGTCGTCCTATAACGTACTCCATGTACAGTCGAAACAGTTGAGCCACTTGTTATTGACCGTAATTTAGCCGTGTAATGAATGACCGATGTTACCCGATGTCGTATAAGTGCCGATTTTCATTAGGTACACTTCCAAGTTGCCAAAATTGGCAAGTGGCTCAACAATCTCGGTTTGCGACAGTAGGTATGATAAACCAATGTTGTAAGTATGCCTACTCCTCCTCCATGTGGAAAAGGTTAATTCACAGTTATATATTTCTCCTAGAAACTTTAAATTTAACGGCTGTCATTTGGCGATATCTGAATCTATTAACATTTACATACTTCTAAACTATCACTAAACCCCATTTCGCCTACTTATATATATTTAGCATAGTATTTCATGTTACGAGTTTACGCAAGATGGTTTATGTCCGACATTACCGCACTGAACTGTACTGAAAATCTATTCATCATAAGATTAAAAGGTTCTGGTTCTCTGATAGTTTATTCTCAGCCTGATTTCAACTTGAATACGGAATGGTATTAATCTCATTTTTATTGGGTGCCATCTTGAAATAGTGCAGTTCTGTTTCGATCGGTCGGTGCGCTGTCTTAGCTAGTACTCCGTAAATCTTAATTAGCGACTGTAGCACGCCTCCCTATTCTAATTTAGTTTGAGAAAGGAAAAAAATTAACCGTAGTGTTAATCAAATAGAACTAGTTTAACGTGATGATTAACTGCAACACTGGTACTTATGAAGCACATCAATACATAGCTATTGTACTTTTCATGGCTTTTTTACTCTAAGCTACGCTAACTTTACTTCCAAAATTGGAAGTCGCTACGAAGCAACACGTACCTATTGTACCTAAGTACCTATAGTAGGTTCCTATACAGTATTGCATACTGAAACTTTATATTACCACCATCATATTTCTAGAATACATTATCATGCCTTAAAGTACCTAATATACCTATCAATATAACTATTAGGTACTTTAGGCATGATAATGGATTTTAGAAATATGATGGTGGTAATATAAAGTTTGAGTATGCAATACTGTATAGGAACCTACTATAGGTACGTACGTGTTGCTTCGTAGTAACTTGGTACCCCAAATCATACCTAATCCTAATGCAGCCCATATATACGATATGTATTGGCAAAATCATACGTACACAAGATGTTTTTTTATGTAGTCAGTAACTTATTAAATAGCCCTGCAGCCCTGCAGTTACTAAATAGCAGAAATTAAATGCAGTAATGTAAATAACATGACAATGATGACCTAAATGGTAATCCGGACGAATCAATCGGCGGAGCGGGTACCTAGTCTAAACAGTCCTAATCCAAATTGATGATGATGGTATATACATATAAAAACTCTGACTCACTCCTCGAGAATACCTGAGTGTGTAAAAAAAATCTGTGAATCATTCCCAAATATTTCGATTGGTCCAGCTAGACAAAGGTCAGGCTGAAAGGAAGTTTGCGGAAACTTATGACAGAAGCAAATATTAGATGTGTCATTCCTCACTGGATTACCTTGGGTCGTTATGACGCTTAAGGTTAACTTGCTTTTTTAATCAAATTTATTGTAATTCTAGGTCATTTTACCTGGGATTCCTTGTAGGTAACTTCATACGTCATTTTTTAGGGTTCCCTACCCAATGGATAAAACGGAACCCTATAAGACTTCGCTGTCCGTCCGTCTGTCACCAGGCTGTATCTCATGAACAGTGATAGTTAGTTGACCGTTAGACGGTTGAAATTTTCACAGGATGTATTTCTGTTATCTCTATAACAACAAATACTAAACACAGAATAATATAAATATTTCCCTCCCATACAACAAACGTGTTTTTTTGCTATTTCTATAGATAATAGTACAGAACCCTTGGTGCGCAGTCCGACTCGCACTTGGCCGGTTTTTTATTTTAATAAGTAATTACAGTGATGTTATTAAAAATTGTATGTATGTGGTCACAAAATAATATCTACAATACAAGGAAAGTACGAGTATTAAGCGTTTCTGACATATTATGAAGTATTATATATATAACTCTTGATGCTTTAACTGGATTGTTTGTTAGTGGAAATTTTCTGCCTTCATTCAAAAGTTTTTGGTAAAATGTACTAAATTTAAAAGTAAATACGGTATTACTGAACCACTGAGGTACATATTTTACCTTGTCGTTACTTACTTTTCGTGTGAGAATGCCCATCGTTGGTCCGTTTGTCCATAAAAAAGGTCAAGCATGTACTTTTACTCGCAAATATGGAAATATCTACTGTACTTACATGAGGAAATGTTACCAAAGGTTTGGAAGGCAGACATACTATTAGCAATATTGATCTTGACATGAAGTGATATAGCGCACGTTCCGGTGGCCCGGTGAGCGATCAATAGCGCGTTTGTGCGCCACATGGCGCCAGAAGCGGCGCCGACGCCCGCGTCCGTGAAACGTGGGAGACCAAGGGTCAAAGTTCTTGATGCCTGACCTCCATAGCAATCTAGTTCCCATGTTGCGGCTAACCGTTGCTCTACTGAATCAAGATTAGGAGCAATCTTTGCATTTCGTGTAAGTTAGAGATCGTTTAGTCAACGAAGAAGCGCCCTACCTACACCATAATCATCAAAGTTAAATTACATAATCAGAAGCAAGAACTTGGGCACTTCCTTTAGACAATACAACAGTTAATTGTTTAGGTAAGAACATATAAATGGTGTATGTACCAATTATTGTAGTCATGCATAAATTGCAATTATGAAACCTCAAAAAGAAGAAGAAATATAAATGGCGTATATACCAATTATTGTAATCATAAGTCGCAATAATGAAAACTCACCCGTATGGGTCCAGCGTCAAATTGTTTTGAATTATGATAAACGTTTATTGTTCATAATATAAAATAATATCTAATTTATATTGCACTAGCGAACAAAAAAATTATGTTACATTGCAAAAAACTAGACCATACTATCATGGACATTCAGGTACGTATTTGAAATCGAAGACAGTGGTGTTACATTTCGCTTCACCGCCGTCTTAATGCTAACATTATCGCATGTAAATAAATAAAATGGGCACATATACAAACACGAGATTAAGTAGGCAAGTATTGAGCAAACTGCAAAAACAAATTTATCAATTATAGGCGGAGTGGCTCAATGCCACTTATCAAATGGGTTCGCAGATATCTATTGGAATCCTAAGGCGACCTTATAATATTTTAACGATATCTGCGTGATAATGATACGAGGTGAGTTTTAGTTCAATTATCTTGATTAAAAGAAGCCCAATGTTTATAACAGAAGTCAACTTAGTGACCCTGAAAGAGCTACTTACGACAATAACATATCTAAGAATCAATGCGTTTTTACATATGTTACACTTTTCAACGGTGACTGTGGAAGAGGAACTGCGGAAAGTTGTGTGACATAATTTTCAGCAGTTAAAATAATCAAAGTAAACTATTGTAACTATTCTCTTTCAACCACGGTCCAGCCATCCACAAATACGTCGCAGGAGAGCTGCATTAGAGTCGAGCTAAGTGTGTGTAGGGATCGGCCAATGGGAGAATTGCGAAGGCTAAGAGACTCAGCCGGTCCGCTCGGAACCGAGTAGGTAAGACCGTCAGGAATAAAGAAACGACCTGCCTAATTGACTAGGCCAGTACAGTATTTGACTAGACTAGGAGTAGCGTGATCAGCTGGTTGACCAGTCTTCGCGTGGTCAGGGAGTTGTAACCAAGAGTTCCCTGCAGATAGGCAGTAGGGTACATAATGGTAGTAACCGTACAGCTGTTTATAGAGGGTGCATAGGAAACATTTCTGTACCTTTTCAATCATTAGGGCATAGGTTGATTCATATGGGTTCCGGACACACGAACTTGCTTCTAATCTGGTCCTTACGAGTACAGATTAAAGCAGCCTAATAGCATCAGCATGAGTAGTCCTTACAGTTACGAGTAACAAGTCAATGAGATAATTTATAATGCGTACTGCGTACCTATGTCAAGATTTTCTTAGTACTTACCTAAAAGTTTTTCTTATAAAAATTAAGTTGCATTGTTAACAAAGCAAACATTTTTAATGTATATTCATGAGAAAAGAAACATTTCCCTACACTACAACGACATGAGTGCCATTAACCACACATTTTTGATTATCAAAAACTTGGACAAAACTCATGCCCTGACTATGTCTTATAAGTCCTTGTGTTCGCGTGCAAACGCGCCTATAAAACAAAATGATGGCTGTGTTCATTCCTCGGAGCATAGGTCAAGACTGTTGCTGGCTGCAAGAATCACTTGATTAGTATGGAAATTAATAATGGTTCGTGGTTTTATTGCTTACAATAAGTACTCAAATTTATCGCTTTAATTATAAACCTAAGTAATGAAGCTAGAGACTAAAATATCTTTGGCAGAAAATAAATTGTTGCCTGTAGCACGTCATTGAAAATATATAAGAAATTAATTCTGCCAGTTAAGTATGGTTGTTATAACCTCCATTACAAGTATAATAGATTCTCAATTCAATAGTACCTACATAACATAATTTAACCAGCAATAACAATAAGGTAACATTGCATGAACCGCGATATTAAACAAACATACGCACCTATGTTAAATAGGAATTTATTCGTTTATTGCGATATAATTTACGTGTTGTATTTCTGTTTCTATTTGTTATATCAAATGCACGTAAGTTGCATAAATCTGAAACCGAGCCAAGATCTCGTCTATCATTAACCGGTATACGTCCATACAGACATGTTTATATTTATACGGAGTTTATAATAAAACATCTTCCATTTCTAGTTCACGGAAATAAATAGAGATACTAAGAAGTATATAATCTACAAGTCAATCGTTACCGCAGTATCGTAGCGTGTGTTGGGGATAAATCTGTCGACGGCGCACCGCTATACGCGCGGGCGCAGATTATTCGCTGCACAATGTTTACATTCCTCTCATCGGCCTTTCGCACTAACATAGTTCAATAAACACTCATCTCAACGACTCTGGAGTACATCACATTTATAAATGCCACGGTAAGAATTCAAGTTATTCTGAATCTGAAACCAAGTTATAACACAAAAATACCGGGGCAATAATATCCAACTTTAGTAGCCACGTTGACATCCATATATGTTTCGGTATGACCCAATTTAAAAAAATGGCTCACGACATGATTCAACTCCCAAATATGCACTTACACCGTAAAATCCGAATTCGATTGAGCAACTGATGTTTATTGAATAGATGTTTCCGTTTGCAGAGAATGCTTGCTCGTAATTTCACAATAGGAATAATTAAATTGTAATGTATTCTAATTTAATTCATTAATTTATTTGAAATTTTACCAATTTACTCGATATGGACTGTATGGTTCGAAATAAACAATTATTATTATTATGTATAATGCGCACGTAAACGATCGTGAAATATTAAAATTCTAAACAGATGTTTGTGGACGTCATGCTGTTCATGGTGCTCGCAAGAGTGTTTCGCGATGAAAGCGACATTTACAAGCGACTGATCGTAAAATTGCATAGGATCGAGTTACCGGCGCCACATTTCTATGAACAATGAAATGGAAATGGCGCCAAATGCTGGATCATAAGCTGTGCACGCGCAAACAGTAAACCGCACGTCGCTCGTATCTTCACAGTTTGTGACGTTGTGCTGTTGTCACGTCCTTGGGTAATGACGAGCATCGCCGCCACTATTATTCTTTTACCACAATGCAGCTTTCAATGCCCTAGCGTTCCTGAATTAATATAAATGGTTAAGGCTCGGCATCTCGACAAAGAATCATTACTATATTTTTCACTCATTTCTGCTTGAATCATAGGTTCTTAACTTTGAAGTAAATGTGTTTATTCAACAAATTGTAAACTAAAGATATTTAGTTTAAAAAACGGTCTTTGCATATCAAACCCTAATTGGAAAGGACCCTGTTGTTATATGAAACTGAAAGGTTAAGTAAGTGGGCGGTTTTTTGATCTTCTTTCACATAGTTATTTCTATATACCTACTGAAACTACACCAGGTAGACCAGTGCTCTATGTCCGACATTGTGTATGTTGTAATGTATAAACAATTGAATTTGTTATTAGATTACTTTTGTTAATTTATTTGTGTTGTGTTATTAAGGATTTTTTTGACAACAATAGAATATTATGAGTAATTTTGACGACATTGTTTTTATGTATTTTATTTTTGTTTCAATTTTGACTATTTATTTATAAGAATTATTATTAATTTATTCATAATTTAATAATTGTATAAATGTTGACAATTATAATTACTGAATGATAATGAATGATTATTGAATTTAATGGAATTCTAAATATTTGTATGCCTGTATGTAGGCGGAATACACTGGACAATGGAACCCCTCGATTATTTTACTGTATTCTGGCAAATAAATGATAATGATTGATTGATTGATTTAAATTAGGTTCTAGGTTCTTTAACTCTCACCGTTATCGGGTAATATTTTGAACTCGCATTCATTTTTTGAAGTGTTGAAATTTAAAAAAAAGGCTCAAAAAGAAAGGAAAGCTCGTTCGAAAAGAAATGTTACGGAATTACTCTGCTCTCTGTAATCTAATATAGCAGTAAAATTTTTACTGTATGTTTATTATTTTACTCGAATGTATAGTTAATGCTAGAATTACTAGCAGGCCAGTCTAAACACGGTGTGCATAAGGCGCCGGCGCCAGACTACTTTCCAAATAGCCTTTGCGTCTCGCCTGTGACCTTTTACGCACGTAATACGTGCCGGCTCACGCCTAGACACATACTTGAGCTCAAAATTAAAAGCAGAACTGTTGTTTTCATTCATTTACCAACCACCTTACTAGCTGACTATAGTGGCTAGGAGATTCGTGGTAAAATCATTCGGGGTGCTAAAATTACGTTTTCACCTCATGCTCGAAAAGTAGTTCTTTATGTCGATAGAAGGCTGCATAGAATGGCTTTTTATGTTCTTGTGCCTAAAGTATTTTTTTTTAACTAACGCAATTAGGCCTCACAGCCACATACGAGTACACAATACAATATACCTTCATTTAGTACATATGTTTTTATGAAATTCAGGTTATATCTTCGTTTAATTACGACATACTATATAATAATATATAATCTATAATCTAAATACAAATTTAAGATTAAAATGGAGGAACGGGAAAATAAATATTTATATTAACTTGGCATTAAGGATAAATTGTGTGACGGGAAACTAATTATTCATCAAAACTATCCAAATTTGTTGTGTTGTTTTTATTTGCTTGCAATCAAAGTGAATGAAGCAGAGTGTAAAATTCGTGCATAAAGCTCATTTTATGCTCTTGTAGTAGAATCTACTCTATTCTAGGCACCTACCTACTCCTAAAATGTGAAGTCACTACCAATATATGGGTATCTAATTGCGTAGCTTTTCGAACAAGCGTCGGACTTATCAATTGTCAAGCAAATAAATGGCAGCGAGATATTTATGTCGTAACGCGCGTTCGAAAAATTACTCAATTACCCTGCCCATATCTAAACACAGTGTTTTCTTTTAGTTTTGCGTTACTATCAATGTATCTGATCTGTCGTGCCTACCTAATCTAAATAAAATATAGTTGCGATATCAATGAACACATGTCATTGACCTCGGATTATTCTTGTTTCGCTTCTAAACATAAAATTGTGTTAAATATGAAAGTTTAGCGCTGAGATATAGGTTAACCGTACCATTATTCCGTGTAGTCCGAAGATTATGTGTGAAATTTGGTACATAAAAATTATATTCAGACGTTCATATTCACCCGGACTGGAGAGAAATGAAGACACATTAAAAAAACATATAGTAGTATCTAATTAAATCATATTTGTTCCAATATATGGCAAAATAATAAATGGCAAAACAGTTTTTTAATGTTTTTTTTGTAATAATGACCAAACATTACAGATTACCTTTTATGGGCTTAACTTTATTACTCTACTTAGAGTAGGGACGAATAAACATATTAATCTAATTTCCTTTAGAAAAACCTTATTTTCAAGTATGATTGTAGGGGCAGACAATCATCTGAAGTCAAGGTACAAAATATTAAAATATATGTTAGTTAATTAAGCATTCATATTAACAGCTGCATCACAAAACCATCTTGAATAATATCTCTATTCAGTTTTTCGCAGTAACGAAAATAAATGTTATGCAAAATTGCCGCTTCACTTTGAGCAACTTTTCATTCTCATTGAAATAGTTTCGTAATGATTCATAGGAGCAAAATAAATATGTTAGTATTTTTTGTGTTTTTTAAAGATTTATTACGTAGTTTGCGTGTTTGTCAATTCTTTATCTTCACTTTTATTCTTTATTATTAATACCAGGTTTTTCCTTCAAAATGAGTTTCTTAAATTGTTTTTGAAAATTGCATGCAATCATAATATAGTCTATTCTTCAGTTGTCATAATTATTACTAAGGTAAGTATATGTAAGTTATAGTTAACCTACTTACCTAATGAATTATATCACGTATAATATGTAATAGTTAATCCCCACATTTCGAACCATTAAGAGCGCTCGTAGTCTCGTAGTAAAGTGTACATAGGAACTTAATAAAGGTAAATGATCTACCGCTTTATGTAATAATTTGCAACCCTTAAATATCATCAATTATTGTATGCAGCGCACCGGCGCGGCGCGGGCCCGTGTCAGAAGTCGCCGTGGCGTTACTTAAGAGTGCTTACATACCTACAGATGTGAAGCGTTTTCAAACTCGCCTAACAGCGAGGTTCCGCAACGCTGCATAAACGAGGCAGGTTTGACTAGATAGAACAAAACAGGGTTTTTGTAGTCATTTATTTTATAAAAACCTCTTCACCGTCTAAATATGCAAATGGCAGTTTCATATTTAACATTATGATAAATGAAACTGCAAGCGTGCGTAATTTCAGATGCAGTGATAACACAGAATAAAATCATTGCCGCTGCAGTGCGACTCATGTAAAAGAAAAAAGGCCGATGCATGTCGAAGACGCGATAGCACATATGGCTTTATTGCTGAGCATGCTCGTATACATTAACCCGTATATTGGTGGCGCCAGCGCAGAACCGTGTTTACGAGTACGACAACAAAAACATCCATTAGATTATTAGTTATGACGTAATTCATAGATACAGCTCGCATAGTAAGATTTTCATTGCATGAGAGGTGCAGTAGAGAAGGAATGCGAAAACGTGTATGTTTTGTTATAATGTATGTACTTTGGTATGAGCATTGGACTTATGACTAAGAAGACACATGCGGGTTTCAAGTACTTATAAGTATATACTTAAACCTAGATATTGTTTATTCAGTTTTAAGATTATTACTCCAATGAATATTCACAGAAACCCCATTTTTCCTGCGAATTCGTCAGCACAACTTATTAATCGCAGTCCTAATACAATATGCTACTCTCCCTGATGATTTCTGGAATAGAAACTCCAGGTATGCTTGAATATTAAAACCAAAAGTCAATCTTTTTGTTGCCAAATCATTTGTGGCACTTGTGCCGAGTTGATTAGATATACCGGGTGTACAATCCAAATGGGTCAGTATGGAGAAGTCGGAAACTATGAGAGATAGCGAGATCTGTTCTTAGGAACCATGACGTCGATTTTAGATTTAATAATAATTACATTCAAACTTTTTTATTAACTCTCATACATAACCAGGAATCGAACCTGGTCAAAATCAATGTGTATAAATTCTGCAAGTCGCAAGAAGCACAACACTAATGGAATCTTGTTTAAATAATTGAAAGAAAAACCCACCAATAAGATAATTATTTTATTTCAGATAAGATATGCATAAGTGGTCTTTTCAGATAATTGATGATCGATTCATATTATTCACGACTTTTTGCAAATTAATAAAACTGTGGGCATTTTAGTCTAATTTACTGTCAGTTGTGTTTACACAAGATTTCATAGCCAAATTTGGTGGGTTGGTATGAGAGTTAATAAAAAAGTTTGAATGTAATTATTATTAAATCTAAAATCGACGTCATGGTTCCTAAGAACAGATCTCGCTATCTCTCATAGTTTCCGACTTCACCATACTGACCCATTTGGATTGTACACCCTGTATACTTATGTAACGTGTCATACTCACGCTAGGTATATCTAACTGTCATTTTTAGTATGACAATTAATTGTACCTTTAGGCACGCTGGAAAATTTTACATAATCACCACTCTATTGTTAGATCAATAAATAAAATAATAACTATAAATAATTAATATTGAATAGGTATGTAACCAGTTGTCCAGAACTACAACTGCATCAATTCTATGTCACCGCCTTGAAGTGGCACCTATTGAAAAGGGAATTAATTAATCCAGTAGATTAATTGATCTAATTTTACCCGCTTACTTCAATATCGAGTTTGAAAAGTAATCGTTAGTTTCAAATAATGTGTAAACAAATTGCAAAACTTGACGTGAGCGTAGTTGTGCAGCATTCATTGCGATTTACATATCGATTAAATAATTTATATACTTTTACGTAGACGTACCTAACTAAATTAAAACACAGTTTAAGCACATCGTCACTAGTGAACCAGTATAGGTAATTAAATTAATATAAAATGTTTTATAAATAGTTAAACTGAGTACCTAGTAAAGAAGTGCGCGTGTCCGCGAAGAGGCGCGTCGTTGGCGCCGGGTGGCGCCGCCGCCGGCGCGACCCGCGTGTTTGCACATCACGTATGTTCTCTATTTACACAATACGTCTACCATTGTTTCACAAACATTCACAAATCTTATGACGTCATTAACTAGCAAATATTCGTTAATAAAACATCGTTTTCTCAATGCTAAATCATAACCGGCAGAAGCAATAAACTTGACACAACGCTCGAGGTTTCCCTACCTTGGGTTATCCAACAGGCCCAGGAATTGCAGCGCATTACTTACATAAATACGCCTGGCTTATAATGAGTCGATATTCGATTGTCACTTAAATACGTCGCACCGACCCGGTTTAATGAAAAGATTAATGTTTGAGGTAAATCAGAAAGGGCTGGGCGCTACCGCCGCTGCACCCGCGCCCGCGTCCAGCTGCCAGCCCAGTCACGCTCGCACCACAAACCACGCCGCTATTACTCACGATAAACTTGCCCACTAACCGCATTCACCTAACGCTGCTTCATTAGCCGACATTAAAATAATAACGATCACCGCACTTGCGGCCGGCAAATACACCCATTCAAACCATTTAAGATAACATCACCTCATACTCCCACTCGGTATTTCGACGCGCTCACTTCAATCACCTCGGAGCGCCGTATAATGATGATACATTGTTCTCATGAGGGCTTGGCGTTTTCGACGAACGACATGAAAAACTTCTAATGTAAAAAAGCAGGCCGACATCAAAGCGATTCTTTTCACAATCGCAAAACGGGTGAAAAAGGCGCAAACAAAATATTCTGCGAGGAATGCGATGCAACGGCAGAGACACTGATCTCACGAAAATAAAACGGCGATTGTACGCGGCATCGGCGTGCACAAAACAAATTCCTCGGAAGCACATGCTGTACACTGAATTAGATACACTCGTGATCGACTGATCGCCAATGCGATGCCGGTGCCCAATGAACCGTGAACGGCGCTCTCCGGCCGCCGACTTGACTTCTGAGCCTTGGTGCTGGTTACTGCCCCACCTTAACCACTAGCTTGTCAGAGGTTACGTTAACATGATAAAATTTACACTACCGTGACCAGAAATAATCGTCGGCGCAAAAGACGAAAGTAACTTAATATTTCCTAACATTATACCATATGGACGCTAGTGCCAGTTTTAGCCCAAAAAGTTGAACAGTACATAGTTCAACGCATTTTTCATTCACTATTCATATACAATCACACTTGAAATCATCTATAACATATATGAATAGTGGATTCAGCCGCCCGTGCCCATACCCTTAGCGATAATACTTACAACTGCAAAAAAGTGTTAATTTTTATGAATCACTCAAGGCCCCATCTTAAGCGAAAAATTCGGTTTGTGAGCAAGAAAAGAGATGTATTTTATTACTACAACACCTGGCCGGGATTCAATTAAAAATTATCAATTTTACAGTCTTAAGACTGGTCTGGAGATTTATTAAAAGGTCGATAAACAATGTTATTACAGCGAGCAGGCGGCGGACGGCCAACTGTGCTGCTCACAAAGGCTGCCGATGAATCAGATTTGATGCATTTTATAGTTACGAGCACCGTATTATAGACTTTATGGCTGGTTAGGACTAGCTATATGAAGTCAATTTGGATTTACAGCTCGATTCGAATCCGACGCGTTCTGTAAAGCACTTCATTGTACTTTATAGATAACCAGCTTCTGTCTACGTCTTCGTACGCATATAAACGACTATGGTTTATTGCTGCCTATGCTTACGTTATTCTAATATATACCTAAACTATCTTATCTAATTTTTGTGCAATTGCCCCCACCTAAACTATACTACTAGAAAGTTTTTTAAATACCCGTTCAGTATTACGTTCAATCCCATCCAAATATTTCAACAAACATTCACGAAGCTCCATGATTATAATATAGCGCTATATAGTAAATATGATGATGATTGATTGGAAACCTTTTAACAGCTATTTGGGTCCTGCTTAAGCAAAAATTTACCTTTTGGCGGCGTCAATAAAGCGCCATTTCGCTAATGTGGGATTCAAGTCAAATGAAGAACGCTGAAAATACGATGCCCATGTTGGAAATAGCAAGATATGTCCACTCGCCTTATCATAGCATGAGAGGCTGTGTAGAGAATGCAATGTGTGCTGTAGATATATTGGAAAATGTTATCCATGACGCTACCTACCACATATGAATCGCTAGGAACACTATAAAATAAAAGTATTTATTTATTTTCTTGAATGAACGTCACTTAGGTAACGTAGTGTTAGCACACGTTCGTTGACATTATCGATATACATTTGCAAAAATGCGTCGGATGTAAAGTATCGTTTGCTAAAAAGGAGCACAGACGGCGTTGCGGCGTACGGGTCGACGTCCGCGCCCGGAATAACCATCAGCACCAGCTATATTTGCAACGGAGGGGGTGGGGGGCAGCGCGTGCCATTTCTGCAACCGCCCGGTGCATCTGAGTAATGCCATTGCAATGCTTTCTATACATATAGTCCTCGTTGGATGAGGGCAGACGCGGCGTCGGCAGCAGTGGCTGCCGTCACTGGTGCAGGTTTCCCTTCATGTTTAGTAGATACCTAGCTCAGCGTCTCGGCTACGTTGCGGTGCACGTTGTCTATAGACGTCGCATTTTAAGGCTTAACTACGGTTTCATTTAAGTACCAAATGGGGAGAACGAAGATTACTCGTGTCCGCAAAAAGATTTACCCTGTGTTGCCTTATATGTCTTCCCCGGGTGGTGCTAAAGAGTAATCAAAATTGGCTGCTACCCTGCTCGGAATGATTCTCGTGGCCAGTTATCAAATATATATAGAGATCTATACAAATTGGAATCCTTAAGCAAATATATTAATTATTGTAAGAACGTAGAGACAAAGGACCTTTAGTCCGAATCTACTAAATATATATTAACGAGCTTTGGAGGGAGTACCATAGGCCTATCGTCGGGGCTCAGGGCAACCCGCGATTTGGAGGGGTCCATATTAATTTATTGTAATTTTAATTTTATCTATTTAATTTAATTCAATTCAATATCATTTTTAATTTTTATATTATAATTTTATGATGCTATCTATGAACTTGTTCTGGAATAAATTATTTTCATTTCATATATAGAAGGCCTAAGCAGATCTAAATGTGACTATTTGACTAAACTCCCAACAAGTAGATTCGTTCTCCGAGATTTCCTCAATAGACAACACAGGCCTGTTATTCTAAAGGTGGGAGAATTCTGCTTACTAAACCACTTTGATGTTGGAACTTCAAATAAGCCGACTGGTCTAGTTACCCAGCAAAAGTGGACGCAGGAGTCCGTTTTATTTCACTTACAGTGGATACCTACAAACGCCTTGTGGGGTTGGTGTACTTTGTAAAGTCGCATGTGCGCCGAAGCTTCAAGAAAGAGTACATTCCAGGATGGAACAAAGAAAGCGAGCAACTTTACAAAATTTCGCGAAAAATTAAAAACGCCTCGAGCTACCGCCCCATTTCGCTCCTGAGCAACAGCTACAAGCTACTGGGGAGAGTTCTCCTAAAACGTATAGCGCCTTTCATTGACAAGGCAAACCAACCCTGTGGAACAACCTTACAGTGCAACTGGGGTTGTTCCCGGACGATACCGCGCTCTTTACGATTACGACTCATTATAAGTACACTTTTATCCGGCGATACCTCCAGGAAGCAATCACTGACCTAGGTCGTTGGTTTAGTCTTTGGCGTATCGAAGTCAATTCGGAAAAAAGCACTGCGATAGTCTTCCACACGTCTGACCGCGTTAGCACGGAAAGGCGGGTGGCTCCGATCCAGATGTTAAATCGCCCCATCCCCTGAGCCAACAAAGTCCAATATCTTGGAGTGACCCTCGACAGAAAACTGACTATCCGTAGCCACATCAGTCGGGTACGCAAACGTGCGTTATTCGTGCTAGGAAGGCTTGGGCCGATGATTAACAAGTTTAGTAAAATGTCACTTAGAAATAAGCTGACACTCTACAAAACTTGTGTTCGTCCAATCATGTCTTATGCAAGTGTAGCCTTTGCTCATGTGCCTATGACCTCGCTCAAGCCGCTTCAGGTCATTCAGAATCGTTTTCTCCATAGGGCGACTGGTACCAGTCGAACCTCAGTCTGCACCACAGCATGCAGCACCATGTATGGTTTCTTTAAGTAGACTGTCAGACGTTATTTTGACAACGCTCCCCATCATAGGAATCCGTTAATTAAGAAGGCTGTCGACGTTCCCAACCCTTCTCCCTCTGTCGTAACTCGGCGATCACTGATTAGCGACCGCACGGTCCGGCATCCTAGGCACACACTCACGCACCCAGACGACGTAATCACAGCGTCCATCGAAAGATAGAACGCTGCGTTTACGGCGTCCAACTCAGACACAACGCGTACACTTAGGCATTCCCGTCGGCGGGGACGTCCACCGCGCGATCGCGACAACACTGACACATACAGTCCCTATTCGTCCCGGTACCGCCGCACACCGGGTAGAGTCAATCCGACCCAGGTCGGGCCTAGCTGAGTTTCTTGCTGGACTCTTCTCAGCTAGGCTAGGTTTACTGAACCAGCGACAAAACTCCTAGTAGCTCGATTCCACTCACACCTCAGATTCGGTTGAAACCACTCAACTAATCTCACTGGAGCGCAAACTCTTAGAGTATTCCAGTGTTCGAAACCACACGCGTGATCGTATCGGAGGTTTTCCCCTACATTTTCCCCAGGCTACTCTCCAACCGCGCACTCCTAAAAAAAAACCTGTGAAACAGGCCGGATTTAGATGCGGGCGTATTTAGCCGTACTGATCAAGTCTTAACTTTGACTACTCACATAGAGACAGGGTTCCAAAACCAACTCAAATCTGCAGGTGTCTTCATAGATCTCACTGCAGCATACGACACGGTTTGGAGAGAGAAACATGCTGTTCAGCAGCAAGGAAATATGCTGTATTATTGACTCGTTTTATACATTATTATTTATATACATTCTCGAACAGAAAGATTCTAGCAATTGCAACCAAATTGACCACATAAACGTGTTATGACGTATTTGAAGGCTACTTTCGCTGCGGCTAATTTTTTAATGTTGACTGTACATAGTGGAGAGAAGCATAATACGCGGCGGCGATGAGGGCCGGCCGTGGGATCGGCGGAATCGCGCGCCTCCATCATTTGTCATCTCTCCTCCTGTCAACCGCATTCGCATGCTTTCTTACGATCCGCAATTACCCTTTAAAGTCAGCAAAATCGCCGATCAAAAAGTACCTCTTTAATGGAATGATGAACGACAGTGATGAATAATTCTTAAAGGGTAATTTCTTTTGAATAGCCCAGACACTTTACATACCTATGTATCTCCTATAGTTAAGCAATTTAAGCATCAACAATTTACATATTTTAAATATGTGACATAAATGCCTATCACAATTAAATTAATAGCTAAAACGATTAGCGACTACTTGAGTATTTATGTGCCGAAGTTAACAAAGTATCGAATTTCATAAGCGAGACGATCAACCAAAAATGGTAAATTAATGACAGTCATCAACGCTATTATACCTACCTACAAAAAGTTTATAAACTTGTATATTATGTCGTTCACTCGATTTCCACATGTGTGGATAGTTTTCGCGACAGATGGGCCATGAGTCACTCGTAAACCTGTTGGCGGCGGTATACGTTTCCAATGTAACCGACACCGTAATACATTAGACTAATATTAATAAAAGTCTAGTAGGTATCATAAACCGATCAAGCATCACAAGAAGTTGAAGGAACATTCGTTATAATTTTTGAGGTTGGTAGTAACGAGCCGTTCCCGTTCGTGAAACACTCGCGGTATCAAATGACGAGCCGAAAAAATCATGACATCAGTCAGGCACTTAGCTCTGAACCAAACGTGATATCATTTAATTTAGGCTGATTTGTGTGTGAGGTGCCGGCTGCAGCAGAGTCGGCCTGCGCCGGACGCCGCGCGGCAGCGGGCACGTGGGCCCGGCACGGCGCCGCCATGGGAGCAGACCATGCCAGCAGCATTCACCTCACTGATCTCTAGTTTCATTATCGTGTTTACAATAAAATTATCGCAGTGTCTAGTGCAAGCAAACGTGCAAACACTGCGCTCCCGCGCTGCTGTCTCCGTCTAATTAAATGCCGAGCCGGCTGGCGCTTGTACATCATTAATTTTCTTCAACTCACCATCTAGATTGGTTTGCCGACTGATATCTCGATGCTCTTTTGTTACTGTGTGCCCATAAATTATATTATGCTCCATCTAAAGGTCTACGCATACATTTTCTGAGGGGACAATGAAAAGTAGACTTACCTTCATCCCCTGGGCAGGTTTTGCAGCAGCGGCCGGGCAGTAGCACGGGGGTGTCACATGATGGTTCCGGGCACTCATTCTTGATGTTACGACAATGTACTTTGGCCATTACGCGACGTTTCTTTTGAACCTGTAAAAGTAGAGATTTGCGATCATTCCCGCCGAGCGACATTCGTCTTCATGATACTTGACATCATAAGCCGCAAATGCGTGAAACAGTATTAACTGACTTTGGAGACTTATTTTTGTCTGTTTATATTATACTTACTAGTAAATAAATGTTGTTAATACGTACCGAAACACACTCACATTTGATGCAGTACATAATGCCAAACGGGGGGCCCAGGTCCGCATACCATGTCGAGCCGAGCTCCTTAGCTTGTTTGCCGAACTGGCATTCTGTAACAAACACGATGTAATGACATTAGAAACAATCGAATCGAACCATAGTGGAGCATAAAATAGGAGTCATGTCACGCCAAGCTGTTTAGGAATCGACTTCTAAACTAGCTCAACTGTACCATGTAACTGAACTGAGAATAACACCTTTTTAATAACCCTAAAAAGCTACATTACTTACGTAGTCATAATTAGTTTTTCATTTGAGGACAGCCTAGTGTTCAATATAGCCGCGCGTTACCTCAGAGTTGAGTTATAGAGATGGTTCTGCTACATGATTTGAATACACATCTCTCTGATACATTAACACTATGCCATGCACGTATCTTTAATAGGTAACGTGATCAGATATAGCACTAAAGAGGTGTAGGTACCGAAGTTATGAAGCCAGTAAATCATTAAAATATCAAAAGCTGATTTTAAAAAATAAATATTACTTTAAGGCACAACGTTGCAGAGCCAATATAATTGCATGCATAGTGTAGCTATCTACGCCAGCCAAATGTGCGCGCAGCATTGTAAAACATAGTTTGTGAGTAGCGTGGTTCATCATAGTAGTAATATTTTGACAATTCATTTAATCGTTTTATTTGTAAACGTACTTATTGGAACCTGGAGAATTTCGATTTTCCTCTTAAGATTGAACTGGGTAACAAAACATTTAAAAAATATTTAGTTCTGTTACTTTCAATAAGTGCATCGTACCATCCAAAACAGCATTAAATGACCACCACTATTCTGTCAAGAGCATAAGAAAAAGTAAACTTTCAATAAGTAACTATTATTTTGTAAGTATGATGTACTTCTTTGGTGCCTATGATTAGCTAAGCCTACTTATTTGTAATAAGTTTCAAAACTAAGCATTGAGAAAAATAGTCCTTATTAGGTAATAAAGCCATTTTAACTGATATTGCCGCCTTTGGTATTCAGGGGTCAGTGTCCGTCGCGCACTTAGAAACCTTAAAGGTTTCTAAATGCGCGTTTCCTTATATCCCCGATTCCCTATATGTAAGTATATCTTATGATACATTTGAGGCAAGGCCCCTTAAAAGGGAATGCGTCTATAGACGTCCAGTTTAATTGCAATAGAGTTGTCAATCGTGGAGCCAGGGCAGGCGATTCGGTACCGTAGATAGTTCGCTATCAGATGGCTCAGGTCGATAAGGTGCCTCGTCCTCTATAAATAGGCGTCACTCTTATCTCTCTCGTAACTATTTAATTAACCTCACTCCACGAGTGCACTGATAACCAGACACGTTGCGTGAGAACATTATTGATCTTAATGTCTATCTCATGTATGTCTTATTGCGGTACAATTTATACTGTGTCTAATGTGTGGATTGTTTTGTCATTCCGTCACTAAGAGAACAATGATCCTGTATCAATATCCGCAGCGCGCCCGAGCACGTAATAAGGAAGGAGGGTGCCGGCGCCGCGATATGGATCAGGATGCAACAATCACGACGTGTAAATCGCTTGTCTGTTGCACTCTATTAACATATTTCATACTTGTTAATTTTGTCTCCCCGGCCAGCGAGGATGCAACTTTACACTAAATCAAACCGTTCAAACTGTATTTAAAATAAAAAATATACCTATTTAAACAAGACAAAGCAACTTTGGTAAGTTTATCTATACATGATTTTTACTTCGTAATTCACAAATAATACCGTTAACACTAACCGTACCGTAACACCTTTTGATATTTCAATCGTTTTCCTCGAAATAATTTGAATGAAATAAATTGCGGTTATTATAAAGAGCTTGAAATGTATTTTTCAATAACAAATACAAGTATAATGATGCAGTTTTAGTGCCAAGAAAACATTCAGTGTAGCTCCTCCCGCTCAATCAGCTGTGGCGCGGGCACCGGCGCGCGTGCGTCGTCGTGGTTAAAAGATCCCATAAAGGTCTAGTTCATGTCTACTGTTCTCCCACGATTTCCGATGCCACGACAAACGTCCATATAACTTTACCCATAATTTTTACACTGAGCTCATGTGATCTAAATATTATTTAAACGACTTGGCATACGTGTTGAACGTATTACATATAATAAAAAACCGGCCAAGTGCGTGTCGGACCACGCACAATGAAGGGTTCCGTACCAACACCTACTAGTCCACATTTAAAATCACTATCCAATACATTGAATCAAATAACTTAACCAAAATTACAGTTAAATCAACCTATCTCAAAAACTATAAGAGATACTTTGATCAAACCAAAAATCGTTGAAAGAGTTAATTAGCATGCATCACCTCTATTTTTTTTAGAATTTTATACCCCGTAGTTATAAAAATAGAGGGGGGGGGACATACTTTTTACGACTTTGAGAGCTGATATCTCAAAAACCGTTCACTTTAAGAAAAATGTTTTTTAGAAAACTTTATATCATTTTAAAAGACCTTTCCATTGATACCCCACACGGGTATGTACATCGAAAAAAAAATTTTCATCCCTCAGTTACATGTATGGGGGGCCCCACCCCCAATTCTTTTTTTTACTATTTAGTGTCATAATTTTGTAGCGGTTCATACAACACATATTCCCATCAAATTTCATCACTGTAGTACTTATAGTTTCCGAGTAAATCGGCTGTGACAGACGGACAGACGGACAGACGGACAGACGGACAGACGGACATGACGAAACTATAAGGGTTCCGTTTTTGCCATTTTGGCTACGGAACCCTAAAAAGATAGCTCTGTAAAAAAACTTGGCTTCTTTAGAGAACTGTACCTATGTAAATATGATGTGAAATATTTAGGCATATAAAGAGAGGCGAGACGTCGCGTAACCTTCTGCCGAGTTCTCGGAACCGCTGGCTCTGCGCCAGTCTCAAGCACTTCGCCGGGGAAATGAAGGATTGGCGACGCGCGCCGCGCCGCATGCGACCCGTTCCTGCTTATGGAAAATGGCTTTGATACATTACGCGATGTTTATTTTGAATTCAATATCGGGAAGTTTCCTGCAGCGTAGATGCCGATCCGATGACGCCCAGCTGCATATTAAATGCATGCATAGATTACGCTTAGCCACTTAGCGCTTTTATTTATCGCATCGAAACGTGGCGTCCACGGCCGCTCGGTAACTGTGTTATAGATCACAATAAGTATGAGTTACATGTCAAACGGGCAGCATATGGTCGGCTCATTGAAGCGTGCGCGAGTCGCTTCAATAAATATTATTCGTAAAAGGGTTGAAAGAGGCGTGCGCCGTATTTCAGCGCGTGGGCTGCGCATAAATTGTTCGCCGCGAATTAGCCTTAAGCAGGATATTTTGACAGTCGCTCGATGCGCTGACTAGTTTACATGCGCCGGGGCGAGTGGGCGAGACCCGCGTAAGGGCACTTCTCAACTTGTCTTTTAATCTAATATTCAAATGGGACGGATGTCTGTCGCTCAGATTCTAAAACTGATAATAATTGCAAATATAAATCAGGGTAACGATATTTAAGGAAATACATAGAGACATCAGCCTTTCCTTTACTAGTAGTAGTTTAGTAGTTTAGTAGTAGTTAGTAGTTTAGTAGTTGTAGTAGTGTACTTCAGTATTCTGTACAAAGAATTAAAATGATTAGTTGTTGTATACGCCCTGAGTGCCCGCTCCGCACTCATCGCTCACAGAGCGTGTGCAAGTGCATAAAACACAGACATATTTATTTCACTTTCTTTCCTAATGAACACAAATATAGGCAGTGATTACATCGAAATAAACTACATATATTCCATGTCATATTTTTACTAAGGTCACGATTGGCTTTTTAAAAAATAGGTAGGTAATCTAAAATTTAGTATTTTTCTTCGGTTTATTTGGTAATACAAAATAAACGGTGATTTGCTATTGCTGTAATTTATGGTAACTCACTTACTTTAATTAGTCATAAAATTAAGTTTTCTTAGTCATGATGTCTGTCGCTCAGTCAGTATTTGACGTCATCCTGCGGCCAGCGGATTATGTAAAGCGAAGAGTATCGGATGTCGCAACAGGTGCGCTAGTGTTAATGATTATTGTTAGCATCGATTTGATCACACGCTTCGACGGACACGCGGTACCTCTGACATTTGGTACTTCGCATGTCTACTATAAGTAAGTAGGTATTCATTTTCTGGTTTTTTAACAATGAAGTGAGGTTATAATATGCAGTTGATAAACACGTAGAACAACATTCCACTTTACGCCCTTAATCCTGGAAATACGTATATTCATGTGCGTGCTCTAAACAAAATAACTTAATTAAAATTAAATTGCGATTTAGCGGCTCATATACATTAAATATCGTTAGAACTTATGTGAGTAGGTAAGTTTTCTCAAAAAAATTACTAAGTTACCGAATTTTGAACTAAGATTTGGTCTAACGGATCTTTGTAAAACCATACACCAGAGGTTGATTTTTTCAGCATCTAAAGTACTTTTTTAACTGAAAAGTTTAATTTAATAATAATGCAACAACAACATAATAAAACTAACTTAAAAATAAATATAATATAGAGACAAAAATTATAATTATAAAAAGAAAACAGCGTCCAGCTCTTCCTCCTGTGGCATGGACCCCAGGACGCTAGCTGCATTACCCCTTTGGATCGCAATCGCGATCCGTTGGTAAAGGTACCTGCCAGCCCTGGGATCTCCCGATGCGTGGATCAACCGAGACGACAATGCCTTTATAAAGCTTTTCATATCGGCTGACCTGGTTTCTACCGCAAGCGCCGCAAATTCATAATCTCTAATTAAAGATGAGTATTTACGGCGCTTAAGGAGTTGAGCCTGACCAGCCGCAGCGCCGGCCTGCGAGCGGGTACACTGGATGTGGGACTGACAGAACGTATCCACGCACGTGGCGTCCCACACCAGAGCCCTGCCGAGCCGCCACGGCACCAAAGTTACTCCGTCCGGACGCTTGCCATCGTCTCTTGCCATACCGGTGGGTTCTAGGGTAGATGGCACCGAGGCGGTAGCAAGCGACCGGCGTACCAGGTAATTTATAGTGCAGTGGCGGTAAATGCGGCCGGCGCTCCTGTAGCAAGACAGGCCATGCCGTCCCAGCTGATCCACAGCTTTACCACACACGCATGTGTGGGGTACACATATCTTGGCCCCAAGCCTGAAGCAGATCGCTATACTCAAGCAGTTCGGGTCCAGGATAATGCCCACATTGCGTGACTGGAGCGCATTTAACCAGTGACCGGACTCACTTTCCGAAACAGCGAGAAGTCGGGCTCGTTCCAAATCGTCAGGATTTTGGAGGAGAGCAGCATGGGCTGCCTTAAGACGGGGGGTATCCCATGCCCTCTGGTTGTGTTTGGCAGCCGGGGCGTCTTCTCTAAGGCAAGACTCACACCAGGCTCTCTCGGCCTCCGCCAGGCTCGCTATCTCAGTGACGGATATCTGTGGGGATTTTAAAATGATACCGACAAGAGGCAGCGAGCTGTAGGCGGAAGACAAGAAAGCCGGCAGCGCCACGCTCGACGAGGAGCGAACACCAAGACCACCGAACCGAACAAGGGAGAACCGCTTGGACCCAGGAATTTGAATCTAATTGAATATTTAGAATTTTGGTTAATGTTCCGTGAATGGAGTCGTCGATAGATGTAAGAATGGATGGAAATTTCCAGATCGGACAGCTTCGAAGTAAATAAGTGAATTTTAGGGTGAATAAACAGAAACTGATAATGAAAAGGGCCATATGGGGATTTAGTTCAAACAAAAGGGAAGAAGTACACTTAAAATGGTTTAATTTGCAGTTAATAATAGGGTTGATTGCGTCATCAAAAACGGGAGAGCCTAAAAGTGTGAGCGATGATTATTGATGAACCGAAATATTAGGTAACAATTGCATTAAAATTGGTCAGTATTTCAATTTTTCTATCCTGGAGAAGGTGGTCAGGTAGAAAAATTTCGCACTTCGTAAAATTGAGAGACAGGCCTATGTCAGAGAATTTGTCGATTATTATTTCCAAATCTTGTAGAACGGTTTCGGCGTCTCCATCGAGGGAGCCATCGTCCAAATACCAAAGGTTAAATTTAGAATTTAGAATAGAAATTATTGGATGAATAGCCAACTAAAAATCGCGAGTCCAAGCGGATCTCCTTGCTGGCAGCCCGTGCTAGAATTAATAATTTTGTCACCAATCAATAATTTTGAAGGGGCCCCATAACACTACCAAAGGTAGCTATAAATTTCAGGAACATCTTTTTTGACCATTTGTCGACCGAATTAAAGGCATTTTTCACGTCAACCTTAACAAAAGTTTCATAATCTGGGCGGTTTAGAAAGGTGCGTGCGGCGTGAACTGCAGCCTCACAGCCACTTTTGAAGCCGAAACCCAGCTGTCGAGGTTTAAAAATATTAGTTAATTTACTGCTAAATTTTCGACAGCAAAGTTTCGACCCCAAGCGCCTGAAGGTACAACCGACAGCAATTGGTCGGATGCCAACGTCCTTCTTGGCCAGTGCAATAAGATTAGCGCCGTAGAGAACTGGAACGATCTCCGAGTTTACGCGCCCAGACAACATGATGTTCAGCAAGGCTGTAACTTCTTTCAATAATGCCGTTCCAGTATCTCCCAAAGGTGTAGTAGTTAAATCTTTAACATGCTGGGGTGACAAACCATCTAAACCACCAGCAGAGCCGGAGGGGAAAGACAAAATGGCTTGCAACACAGCGCCTTCAGAGACGGTTATCCCAGTATCATCGGAAGTAGGAGGAGCTGGAAACTGAGTTGGGGCTGTGGGGACTGGGTGCTTGTCGTTAAGAGCTGCATAAGTCTCAGCCGAATGCACCACCAAGTCGTCGCTTGAGAAGAGGAGGCAGGCAGCACCGCTCACATTCCCTTCCGACATTTTATTTTCTACTAATTTCAGCTTGGAATATGAACAGGTATTAGTGCGCGTGTTGGCTGTGTGGTGATTTTGTAAATTGGTGAACGGAGAGGGCATCGGTGAAGTATTGAGTTTTATTTGACTAGGTAAAGAATTATTATAAGACTTATTTACGTGGAGAACAGAGTATGGGAAAGTAAGCAGCTCCCAAGCCTGGGCTGAATTTTCAGCGACAATCTTGGCAATGCATTCGGTAAGACAACTGGCTACGGCTCTACGCGCCCCACGCGGTATTCTCTTTATAACGGGAACATTCTTTTTTAATGTGCCCAGTCTTTCGGCGAACGTTTTACTAGAGGAAATAATGTCTCTCGCAGGAACGCTGCACATCGGCTGAGAAGCGCTGGGCAGCGGAGGGTCGGCAACCATACGGGTATCATGTTAGCGAGCCGTATGGATGGCGAGTCCCCGCTTTCCCTTGTAAAATTTGTTGTCTGTGCAGAGAGGACATTCCAGTAGTTGAACCGATCCTAGACATGGCTGCGAAGACATTAGAGAATAGTCTACAATTTAACAATTACTTAAATTAAAAAAAAAACATACGTTAACGCGTTGTTCTAAATGCATAGAAATTAATAATTGCACTGAAACACATCAAAAAGAAAGTAAATAAATAAAAAACTTGACACTTGGCATAAATTTGATGTTCAGTGACACTATGCGTGGAGAGGTGCGCGAAGGCTTCGTGTTTGGAAATTCCTGGCAAGGCGCAGGCGTCGTTGTACCGTTGTCAGGGGAACAGTACGTATTACGCCAATAGCGTGGCGAGTTTCCACTTATAACTGGTTGCCCAGGGAAACGTTGTGACACAGCTTGCGGCGTCCCTTCAAAACCATTGTAATAAAAAGAGACTTGAAATTTCACTCGACAGAGTACTTGCAAAGATATGCCAACACTTGTGTGTGTGTGTGTTGCAGTTGTAATTATTTAAATTTAATGATATATAACTAAAAAAGGGGGCCGCTACGTACTGTAGTTTGTATTTAAGTACTTTTTGAATCCATCAAACAAATTTTTACGTTGCTAGACTGGTCTCTCTATGAGCTCAAAATTAAAACGGCCGTTTTAACTTTGGACGCATACATTGACGAATCCAGCAACGTAATAACTAGTTTGATGGATTCAAAACGTACTTAAATACAAAATACAGTACGTAGCGGCCTCCTTTCTTAGATATCTATCGTTAGAGCCATAAATTATAAGCACTTGAACATAAAATGAATTTATAAAATTATTTCTATCCGAGCTTTTGACAATTCAGACTTCTGACATATTAACATTTAACTGAAAGTTCAACATTGCTGATGGAGCGATAACTGAGTCATTAGTTGTTTTTGACTTCGCTTTATAAGGGCAAGTAATGACAATTTATTCATAATTCTTCTATAAACGACATCCATAACATTGATGGGACAAATAAAACAAATTAAATACAGATGTCCGAATCATTAGTATTCTGAAGGCGGTTACTGTTCAATTTCTGCAGTTACTATGTCTGAAACACAATGAAGGTTTTTATGGTATAATAGAATTCAATGGAATGTACGCACTTTGAGAGCCATATAGTTCACGCAGCAGGCAACTAGGCACATATATCCAAGATATGCGGTCGCCAATTATTTCATAACGAATTTTTCTCATCATCTGATAGTATCTATATAAAGAAGATAAAAATAAACGTAAACGCTATACTGACATACCAGCGTCTTCAATTATGCAGAAACCTTTTTACAAGCCAAAAATAGTAAGTTTGCAATATATTAATGTTAATTGTTTTTACCATATATACCAGATGTTTTCTACAGTATTTCACAGCAAATTAAATATCATACAAAAAATAATAATGACAGAAAACTCAATAAATCATTCTCCTCCCTTCTCACGATATCCAAACAAGTCAGTCACACTTTTTCTAGTTGATGGACTATTAATGCTGAATGCATTATTTCGACTAATCACCAGTTAAGGTATCTCGTGTACCTACTTAAGAAAGACGACAAGCGGTCTGTGCCATTTCATAAATTTTCATAAGACAAGTCGCACCTGGACATAACGACGCTCCTCCGGTTTCAAACACACATAATTAACTACCATATAAATAAAATTATACTTTATCATCAACTACGACACAACTGGTAAAAAAATAGAAGCACACCGCCTGGGTTTTTATTCCGCTAAGATTTTAAAACCTTTGTACTTGCAACAAGGAATTTATAATTAAAATTAAGGCTGTATATGTATATGTCACATAATTTATTTGCCGTTCCAAAAATGTGTACAAAAACATGAGGACGCAATTTCATCTAATCGTCAATACAATAAAAACCGCCACTACCACCACGCCACGCCAACGTTTTCATTTTAAAATAGACATTCTATTATTTGTTTTCGTTTGTTGGTAATAGCTCATTATGGCCTAATCCAGTTATGGCTTCGTAGTGCATAATAAAAAGAAACTGCGCATATAATAATACGTTGACAGATACCTTGCAACTTATTTGATTAATGGATTATTTAAAAAGTCGACTGCTTCAGCAAGTTTTAAATTTACTACGAGAGTTTGTCTAATATTTACGTGTCTAATACGCAAATCTGCGTTTATACAAATTTCGGTTTTTAGAACATTCTGGCTATAAAATTTAGAATGAATATTTACGTACAGTCCAAGTAAACAACTAACTGCCTTTAATCTGGATTTGAGTTCAAACATATCTACTTATGAATATTTTTCACACACACTAAATGTAGGTGAATAGCAAGCTAGAACTTTATTCTAAGGCTTTATTAGGCCGCAAAGGCATTTGTACAAGTCAAAAACTACTAGCGTTTCTCATGAGACCACTGCCGAGAAGAAACGCCGAAAGAAACTCGACAGTTAGTCATTTTCTCCAAAATATGCTTATTACAATGATACTACTTAACCTACTTAAGTAAATGTAAGTGGTAAACAACAAAAGAGAATTGAAAGAAAAACAAGGAAAAAATAACAATAGGTATTTACAATGTGTAGTTACACAAGAAAACAAAACATGTCGAATCGTTTGATATGCTTTCCTGCAAGAACTGTGTCAACTAGACACAATGAAAATATTATACATGACACTTCACGCTATTTAGGTATTTGGTTTGGGCCATGCATTTCTGTCTGTTAGATAGTCCTCAAACCTATAATAAGCCTTTGACATCAATGTTTTTTTAAGTAATTTTTAAGAGCTGGAAAGGGTAAACTCGAAATTACATCGGGTAACTTATTATAAAAACGGACACATTGACCTACAAAATACTTGTAAACTTTACGGACACGAAACTTGTTATTGGCAATTTTATTTTTATTCCTGGTATTAAAATTATGGATATCAGAATTTTTACAGAACGATTTTCGATTCTTTATGACATAAATAATATTCTCATAGATGTATTGGGACGCTATCGTTAAAATGTTAATTTCTTTAAAGAGTTCTCTTAGAGTTTCACGTGAGCCCAGGTTATATATGGAGCGAATGGCTCTTTTTTGTAACACAAAAATTGTCTGTTTGTCAGCTGCTTTACCCCAAACCAGAATACCATATGACATAACACTATGAAAATAGCTGTGATAAACTAAGCGAGCTGTCTACATTGGTCAGTTGTCAGAATCAGAATCAGAATTCATTTATTTGTTTAACATAGGTATGTACCTAAAACCGTAAAGATCTTAAGACTAAAGCATGTTGCGAACACTATGTTTTGCCGGCTGACGTACAAATATTTCGGTTTTTTTGTCAATCATATTTCCTTTTTCATGCACAGATAATGAAATAAAAATTATTTTAAAATAACGTCAGCAAGCAGCATATAAGATAATGTCAATAGTTTTCATATTAATGTCAAAACTAAATGAGAATATAACAATTTCAATCAATTTAAATTATATATCTATGTCGTTTAAAAATTGTGGAATATTGTAGTAACATTTATCAATTAAAAATAGAGTCAACTTTTTCTTAAATAATCCAACTGGCAAGTCCTTTATGTTGGTTGGAATTTTATTATATATTTGTGTTGCCATTCCCAGTATACTCTTCCTTACAACAGCAGTGTTACATTTGTGTCGTAACATATTCACGTACTACTGTGATCTCGTGGGGAGCCTTCGTGTGTTGGCAACTGTAGTGTATAAGTTTGGATTACATTTTACAAAAACAGCAGATTCCAAAATGTACAGACAAGGGAAAGTTAAAATTTTGGGTGACTTAAAATATGGAATACAACTGTCTGTAATTTTTAATCCACACATGGCTCGAATGCACCTTTTTTGGGATTTAAATACTGACGCCTTATCAACTGAATTTCCCCAAAAAATTACTCCATATCTTAATAAGGATGCAACAAGTCCATGATGAATGATGGATGAACGAACGGCACAGGACCGGTCTAAATGGCGAGCCTTGGGGGAGGCCTATGTTCAGCAGTGGACGTGTTTCGGCTGAAATGATGATGATGATGATGATGAAGTCTATGATAGGCAACCCGTAAAGCATCAATATTTACTATTTTGGAGAGCTTGTAAAGAGCGTCAGCAGACTTATTAAGTTTTTTACATAAGTCATTAACATGGTGTTTCCATGTGAACTGACTGTCAATGAGTAAGCCTAAGAATTTTGTCACTCCTACCGTTGATATATCATTACCTTCATAATTAACATTAATGTCTTTTAATTTAATTCGTTGATGAAAATATATTATATTCGTTTTAGTTAAATTAATTACTAAATTATTATTGTTCAACCACAATATTATATCTTTTATTGCATTATTAATGTCATGTTCGTAATTAGTAAATTTATTACATTTTATAATAGATGTGCTGTCATCAGCAAACAAAATCATTGGATGAGAAATGGCTTTAGGCAGGTCATTGATATATATCAAAAATAATAAAGGTCCCAGCACATTTCCCTGTGGTACACCGTAACTTACACATCTTGCATCAGACAAAAACACTCTGTGAGTCTTGCTCTTAGCACATATTCTATTTACTTCAGTGTATTGCAACCGGTTGGACAGATATGATTCTATGAGTTTTTGTATATTTCCCCTGATACCATACGCATTAAGTTTCTTAAGCAAAATTTCGTGATTGACATGGTCAAATGCTTTACTCATGTCAGTAAATAGGGCACATATTGGTATTTTCTTATCAAGGTTTTCCATTACAGTATTTACTAGGTCAAATATAGCCATATTGATACTGACATATTTCCTAAATTTTAAAAAAATTCTGATTTTTCTAATGGCATAAGCGGCTGAACTTAATTTACGTACCATGATGGCTATATGAGGACTCCATTGTAGATTTTTGTCTAATGTTATACCTAAGAATATTGCTTTATCTACAATTTCTAAATACTCGTTATTTAAAAGTATATTAGTTTCCACCGGTCTAACATTAGGCAAAGAAAATCTGACACATTTAGTTTTCTTTGCATTAAGTAGCAGATTGTTAACGGTAAACTAATCAAGTACTTTGACCAGTGTGCCATTAACGTTAGAACATTCTATTGTTTTTCGGTCAACCTTAAAGATTAATGATGTATCATCTGCGAATAATACTATGTCACAAAGATTACTTACTATAAACGGCAAGTCATTTATATAAACCAAAAATAAAAATGGACCTAGGATAGAGCCCTGAGGCACTCCTAACGTTACTACAGCTCCACTAGACTGGGTTCCATTTACAACAACTGTTTGAGTTCTATTGCTAAGATATGAGGACATAAGGCTTAACGCATTATCAGACAGACCATAATGTTTAAGTTTCAAAATGAGCGTTCCATGATCCACGCAATCGAATGCTTTAGAAAGGTCACAAAAAATACCAATACCAGACCTATTAAAGGCCGGATACGAATTGAACATGTTTTAAAAACTACCGGAGATTGCAAAATATATACATGGAAAAAAAACGATGACTATTCCGCCATTTAGACTTGTTTATATCATATGTGTGTTCGAGTGACAGCGTTTCTTTATCAGCTGATAAATCGTAAGTACAGGTACCTACGATTTACTATCTCATAAACCATCTGATTTACCATCGGTAGGTAAATCGTAGGCAGACTCGTTAAGACATATTTACGCAGTATCAGTCACTACCCTACCAAAGCTTGAACAGCGGCCAAAAAGCTGAGCATCTTAAATAAGGTGAAGCAATATTTCCCGTCTGGGCTGTTTCTTACTTTATACAAAGCCCAAGTCTGATCTTGCAAGGAGTATTGCAGTCACCTTTGAGATGGCTAGCTAAGTAAAAACTTGCCGCACTCAACTCGGTGGATCGCATAGCCAGGAAGCTATTGGCCACAGTACAGTAGTAGTAAGTAAGCTGAAGCGCCTACTAGCACAAAGACGCAAAGTCAGGCAATTTTCTGTGCGTCCTCTAGAAGATATACTTCGGTGAGTGTACTCAGGAGCTTCTTGAGCTCATACCGGCTTCCCCCTTCTTTCATCAGACATCCAGACGTAGGTACGGCTAGCTACCATCCTTACCTGGTCGAATTGTCGGTCGGACATTTTTTATAATGCGCACTGCTTTGGCTTGGAACTCCCTGCCGGCATCTGTATTTCTGAGTTCATATTACAACCTAGTTCCTTGACCTTTTTAAGGCACGAGTGAATGAAAAAGGCATCTTTTCGGTGTGCTCGCTTCACCGTCGACCTCATCTTTGCCCCCTGGCTAGGTGCTGGCCAAGAGCAATCCCATTTTTTTTCGATTCGTAACAACAACGCTTGTTCGGAGGTCTCATTTGTATTGGTCCGCCTGAGATAAAGTGTATCGTTGTGAATCAGAGTCCAGTCGTCACGATAGGGTCACTCTATAGCGGGGTAACCTCGCAGCATGCGCCAGCGCGCAAGGTTGTCGGCAGACGCCTTCCTGCTCCTTTCACGTGCCACCGTCGCTACCCAATATTTATCGATTTGTTACTAAAAATAGTATTGACTGAGACTACTTACCGTGAATATTATATGTGTATAGCTACATTTTCTTTTGACTCTATGTATTTTTCCGATTTTATACATATACGATCTCATACTAATTACAAACTTCAAGTTCTTGCCTTAACATTATTAAGTTTTGGTCAATATCTGACGTAACACTTTAGAACTTCGAATTTATTTCATCACCATGCATTCAAACAAATTGCAGGGAATATTGAAACCAGTGCAAATTTACATTAAATATTTCTTATCGGCTAATTTTCGCCATCATGATTTCATCGGCTGTGTATAATATTCCTTTAATATGTACCTACCTACCACATTTGTTTTACACTTACCTGTCAGGTGTCAAATATGTACAATTAGTTAAGTAGGTACTTCTGCCGAGATTTCTGCATTACGTATGTAAACTACAGGCATTATTGATAGGCATGCGATAAAGAAAAACACAGGGCGTTTTTCTTTCAACAAACGGAACCTTATCGGTATGAAACGGCCCGCACTTGCCTGATGTTTATTATTATAGACTTCATTGAGCGGCCCGGCGCCTGCTTGTCGCAATTGTGACTGGTTCTTCTCGTTCTAAATGTCCATAATTCAACATATACATATGTTTATTTCCAGTGTATCTTGATTAAAATGCAAGAAGGCGACGCAAAGGCCATATACATTGTCAAACCAATTAGTAGGAACCATAAAATTCACATAAATCATCATCCTTCCTTATCGAGCGTTTTTGTTGACCGCCGACGTGATCTTTATACTCTTATAACTTTTGGATGACTTATATTGAGACAGTTTTACGAGGTGTCGACAGTTTCAAGTGGTACAAGATATCTCATTTAAAGCCTTTGCGTCAATCACCGCGTGGAATAGAATTTTTGAGATAAATGAATACTTGCATTCTTCGAATTTAGTTTTGTAATGAAAATATCTTCCTTGATATTGACATGAAAGCGTCCAGGAGAAAATCGTGGAAGTGAGCCAAGTTCCTAACAAAAATATCGCACATAATTTATTGTTCTACGAATGCCTCAGTAGTGAGCGTATCGTACGATTGCACCTCATAAAATCATACTTAAAAAAATATTCGCGAACATGTCGTGTCGCGACTCGCGACGCCGCCGAGTCAGTCAGATTTAGCCGCGATGCATATTTTCCACGTCCAGATAAAACATTCTATATGTGTATAATAGATTTGTCTGAACGCTTGTAATGAAACATTTTTATGCAAATAGATCGCTGAATAACGGAAAATACAAGGTCATTTCAATGGTAATTTGATTCCAATTGAACAGATTTAAATGAGAGAAAATGGCAATACTTAATATGGAATGGCCGGCATTTGATTCGCGAGTCAGACTGCGCTTGCCGCCGATCACGACCTACGACACAAAATCGTTGTCCATTAACTCGCAGTAAAATCAACCCGTTACCGCTAAGTAACTACTGCGCTAAGCGATATTAAGTGGACCCGACATATCCTCTTACATGTTCACCATATAAGTCGCATAATAGAGCTTCAAGTAATCCAATTAAGATCTCAGTATTCAGGATTGGAATAGGAGGGATGATGTGCCGGCGGAATTACTATGTACACCTCGAGTATAACGCCCACCAATCTATTTTAATTGTTTCTACCAACAAACTTATCAATTAGATGGCAAGAATGCAAATTTAATTGCGACAGGGTCGTTGTCCGTAGGGTTACCGCACAGCGCCAGTCGTAAACCTTACTCACGGTAAAGTCATCGACCAAGATATGATTTTATGATTTACAGCTCTTTATATTAACATTTGTACAAAGTTCTCTTATATTACAAGTTTATGGTCTTGTAAATTGACGCGTTTGGGTTGCGACAACCCTCACTGAGCAACATTGTCCATGGTCGCAATAATATTCGCACACGATGGCCGAGCCACTTGCATGCATCGCATTACGCAGACTAGCCACTTATGACCGACTGGCTTTGCATCTATGATAATATAATGCAAGATTTTATAAAGGGACTTCACTCCGCGACAAAATTAAACATTAAGTACAACGTTTTTAGTAACAATTTGCCGTGGCTACGTTATTGCCATTCCAAAATTACTAAAGCATTAGGGCATTTTTAAGTCGAGTACGTAATGATGCCACATCGTGACATGTTGTATACACAACGCATTTAGATAATCCCGAATTTCCAGACAAGACGATGAACTCCAACGAAAACAATATTTGGGTGTGAAGATTGGGAGCACGCGCGACTCGCCGAGACGCCGCCATCGGCATCGCCATCTGCACGTCTGTATATAGGCACTACTAGTGATAGGTGTGTATAGCAGCCGTGTCAACCGCGCCGCCGCGACTGTTGACTTTTCACGAGGTTTTTCAGCGTGGTCTGATAGGACGCGACGGAGCACGATGAGAGGAGCGTGGGCATGGCCCCGTTTCCTGGGCTAAATATAATTTCACTTGATCATTTAATTATGTGGAGATTAATGGGCGAGCTGAGATGCCAACTTCGCGTTAATAAACTGTACAATATGGCGTGAAGCATTTACTATAGGAGCGGCGAGACGTAGTGGTTCATTGTTTATGCTGCCAGATTGGCGTCTACGACGCGGCTAGCTCGACCGTTAGACACACAAACCCAAACTCAACACACCACTAGACAGATGCAGTTTGAGTAAACTCGGACTTGCACAACAGTCTAAATATTGTCCAACGCATTTGACTATTATTAGCTCGCTCTTACAAACTTACGAAACTAACCGTTGAGTTTTTAATAGGTATACTTTAAATTGCCAGTCTTTTCTAACAAAATATCCCAGTCCCAAGGAGTTTTATATGGCCTTCATTTATTACTTAAAGATTTAAGACGCCTATAAATAACATGTTAATACACTAATCCATTTTTGGTTAAACCTTAATCCTAATTTATATTCCTGGCTATACGTAAAGCACAAATAACAGGCAGACAGACCCAAACACCCAGATCCGGTATAGTGAGCATATTATTGGCGCCAGCATTTACATTAGTTAGTGAGACATTCGCATTTAAACCTACAGCAACGATGCACAGGTAGTCATAAAAATATATGGACTTGTCATAAAAAAGATAATTAGGGAGATTTTCCAGCATATAAGCGATAAAGCTATATTTTGCAAAAACCTTCTAGTTCTTTATATGTTTTACGAAAGACAAAAGTTAATTTCCTTATTTAATTGAAATCATAAGAGCAATTAGATTCGTCATTTCTTTCCATTCTTTTCATATTTTATGGCATATGAGTCTCAATTAACATTATTTCTTCGCAGACATTTTAATTAATTTTGACATTTCATTCACTGAAGTACATGGTGGAATAAGTCCGAACCAATAAAACAGCGTTTACGAATGGCGCTAGGTATATCCAATATCCCTACATGCACGCCGGCCACAGTCACGGGCCGGGAGGATCGTGGAAGCAGAACCGCGAATGAAGGTCGCCGCGTCCTAGCAATAACACTACTCCAATACCACTGTTTTATTGACCAATCATAATTATCTCGGTAAAACTAAACCAAGCCTATCACAATGGAATAAAGATTGTGTTAAATGCCAATTCATAGATTCAACAAACTGATAACGTAGGCGCCTATGAACGTAGTGGATAAGCGACTATAGTTATTGCAAATATCCTAATCAACTATTCAACGAATAAGTTACGAAATCGTAATCTCATCATGCTTAGATCCTAAAAGATAGTGTTCATGGGACGTTAGTAATTTTATTTATTATGCACTGATATGTGATTTTTATTGATATTCAAATAATATTGGCAGTTAAAACTTTGATTATTCACTATAACCTGCATCACCACACCCAAAACTAAGTGCATGTTCCGTCATAATAATGCAACACATTTTTCTAAATATAGCTTCTTATGTTTCTAGATAAGAGTTCGGTTACAAACATTCTTTATTAAGAAATTATATTTATCAGGTAGAATACGCACATTAATTTTGGCCGAAGTCAGCCGAGACGCAGCGGCGCAGACGGAGCCGAAATGTTAAAAGCATTATTTATACTTGTTTAGTTGGTGACAGAACTTCTCTCCACGTTTCTGGACGGCCTAATTAAAATTTAAATTTGGAACCCGAGTTGAGGTAGCTTATTTCCAAAAACATAGTCATTGGATATCAAGATATCTTAACTTTGCGATAGTAAAATAAAGTTTATTGTATAAACTGCCACTGCAATTGTTTGCTAAAATTTATTATGAGTGTGTGTGTGTGTATGTAGACCTAAGTGTCATTTTTGTTTTTTATTTTATTCATTTTATTCTACGTCTCCAATTTCTGAATATTTATTTTACAGGTATAGGTAGATATGGGTTGCGGTCCCGAGAACGACATTCGGGGCCATTTTAGACCCAATTTGCTTTGCATCATAAATTAACTAACTGATCGAAATGATGGGATTTTATTCATTTTGTGTAACTAGATAGTAAATGTTTATATGATATACCTACTATATAGATATACCTAATCACCTCCTAAAGTTGCATATTCATAAAATTAATGTAGGATAAAGTAAATGTATTTAGAAATAAGTTAATACTATTTAACGCAGTTTTTTCCTAATGACGTAACAGTTGAAAAACACATTCCCATTTCACCATTCTCCTATCGTTATCCCAGTACAGTTGGATCCTGATTCCTGAAGGATGCCCGGAGCCCGGAACCGAATCCCATGATTTGGCATAGGCACTAGTTTTTACGGAAGCGACTGACATCTGAACTTCCTACCCGAGGGGAAACCAGACCTTATTACAATTAGGCTTGTCAAGTGAGTGGGCAACTTGACTGTTAGAAGTTGAAAAACACATTCCCATTTGTTGAATGAAAATAGTCCGTTTTACGCTGACTTCGCAGTATGAGAAATGTAAACAAGGCGTAAAAGAAATCCGAGGACGCGGTATCGTTGACATGTTAGCAGCAACCCAGGACAATGAGAAAATTATAGTGTCACGTTAATACATGCCCGGGAATGAATCGGGATTAGTGTAGGCGTGATGAAGGCCTTCCGCAAAACCATTTCTACCTTTTCGCAATTCTGTACAATTTGAATTCATCATGATGGCAATGGCATTCGATCTAACTTTAAGAGGCTATACCTACTGAAAAATCTGTTGTGAATAGGACGAAAGTCTTTTGTAGAACTCTTAGCAGCCTAGCTAGGCCTTTTAGTCTATTACACTCGATGTCAAAAGTATATTTACTTACATATATGCACATTATTCCACCAATGTGATGTGTAGGTTTATACCATTGAGGTCAACGTACCGTAACGTAACTTAACCGGAGCTATTTTTTCCTAATGGGTTGGTTTCGATGAGTGCACAATACTTATATATTTTCGTTATAACATGCTTCAACTTCATTCATAAATACTCTATTCACACAAAGAGTCGTTCATTAACTTAGCACCCACAATGCACATATAACCAGTGGTTGCAGACAGTATCGCGGACTCATTGGGCAGCAACAAAGATAGATAAAATCAGAATACTAGTAATAAGTATTGTGTACAAGCCTCGCCCTTGATTGTTCGGCTGTATTAACATCTTGCGTATAAGCTTCATTAATTTCCTTGTTTTCTTACATTTATAAGCATGCTGCGATATACATAAGATACAATAACACTGAAAGTCGTTATTGAAAAATATATCCAGTTGACATGACCTGATATATAATGTTTATGTGTACCTATCAATCTATATTTGTTTAATGATTGACACGATTTGTCTACTCTTCTGTATTCGTGATCTTGTATTGTTTTTTTTTAACGATTAATATTTCTCAACCTTCGTTCTAATCGAACCTTAAAAGGATTTGGGCTGATTTTACCGAACATGAAAGACCGTCTAAAGATAAACGTGAAAATATTATAGGCTAATCTTGGTATAAACCGGACTAATCTTGGAATCTGGACTTCAAAAGTTATTTATATAAAGAATTAATAAATTAATAAATATTTATGGACAAGTAGGACACAAATCGACTTAGTCCCAAACTAAGCAGAGCTTGTTGGTACTTTGGTTACTAGGCGACGATATACATACTTATATAGATATAGATAGATAAAATACATAGACAACATCCCAGAATAATCAACAAATATACTAATACGATGACTCGGATTCGAACTCGGGACCACCTGCTCCAACTACCAACAGTACCAACTAGGCTAAAATGGTCGTCGAAAGTGGCGTCAACGTTTTGATTTGACGGCACTACTGTTTTGCAAACCATGTTAACATAAGAACTTAACATAAAGAGCTGAAGATGTGTTAAGGTGCGGCGTACCGTAAAAGTTTGAGTAATGCTGCAGTGGTACAGTGACGCTCCGGGATTTGAATACAATGCCGCGATAGCTCAGGGCCGCCTGCGTGCGCGCATGCATAATACTCGCGTTCATTCAAATCTGCCACATTCTCTGTATGACTGATCGGTGTGCTCCACGATCAGACTCGGGTCCTGCCTACGCATACTATTAATGTGACGGCCCTTGATACGTCTACAGCGGTTTTGTTTTAAAAACTGATACTATACATATGAATGAGATTTCGATGCAAACGAATGTTGATTTTTTACAAGATTCATCTTGTGAACATGCTGAGATGAGTTATTTTTTCGTTTGTCATAAGGTAAATGTTTCAGTGCTCGACACTGACCCAATAGATGGCACTTTTAATTATGTTATCATGATCAATGGATGTCAACTATGGGACATTAAGGTGTCAAGCAAATGGACGTTTACTTTACATCTACTGTATACGTTATACTTTATAAAATTTACATTGTTAATAGTTCAGTGCATCAAGAAAATCGTAAGGTCAGAAACCACCTGTATTAACTAATAGCAATATCAACTAGAAGAGGCGGAGACATAATTCAGCAGAAGATAAAGTTGCTTGTGAATAATTTGAAATGAATCAACGCCCTCGCCGGCGACGCTAGACTGCACCGCCCACGCTGCTCTGCCTACCCGGGATATTGTATCTTCATCCATCCATCTCAATCCAAGCACATCCAAGGCTGACAAACTGATACAACGAATTAACGCAACAACTCGTGTGCAAACTAAAAACATATTACAGCATTCTTGAGAACCCATATGCCACATTTTACAAATTGCAAATCATCACGGGACATTGAATTATACCCATCGCATAGATCACAGCGCGATGACATTTCATATTGATTACTGGTCGTCCTCGATAGGGGGAACAATATCATTGGGGTGGCAAAAAACATGTAGACAATGGAAACAGGCGAATGTCCTCGGCAGCGCTTCGTCTCCACTGATGCCTATTTGGGATGAAGTGCCGTATTTGGAAGGCTGCGGGTCGAGTTGCGATCGGTATCGGTGCGAGCGCAGGCGCAGTGCCGGCGAGCTCCGTGCGGCGGCCGAGCCGTCATTCACTTCCCGACAGCCTTTTTTCATAGTTCATCAACGGCTCCAACCAATTCGACAATATACATTTTATACACGCCAAGTATCTTGATCATCCTGTTCTTTAATTACTTCCTACGTTGTTTAACGAAGCTATATTTAGAATGGTATTTTTACTGTTACGTAAAGGCAATTTTATATCGTTACGGTAAGTTGTATTTTGGTTCATCCCAATTTGAAAGTGCGTCATAATTATCTTCACACTATACCTGCTAACGCACACTATGCATTTGACTCTGTGGTATTGAATAATTTACATCAGCTTACCTAAGAATGAATGTGTAACAGAATATCTAGAGCCAATTAAAAGAGCTGTGTAATCAAACATAGGATACCAAAGGAGAAAAATTTATTTGTATGTTTATTAATAATGATTTCACACCTATCATAGATTCGGTATCAGTCAGCAAAGTCCACATTCATCATTTCTGATACAATTTATGTTGTTGTTTGCATGTTGCTCCCATCTATATTTGGTAAATTGTTTCCCAGTCAAACAATTTTCATTCTTGCGCAATGGAATTAAAGTGCAATGGAATCAACTCACAGATGCAGATGTAGCAGTAAGAATTCTAACTTGGCACCGCGAATCACCTGGCATCACAGCGCATCAACAAATTATTCAGCCGTGTTGTAAAGTCCGCATCACGGTATATTTTTTCACGCATTTACCTCCTCTAATACCAAATACCTCATAAATATAAATGTCAGAGCATTTACATAAAATGTGTTACTGAATTTATAGATCAACATGATATTACCTTGTTAAAAAGCCACAAAATAAACAATTTAGATATTTACACAAGAAATGGCCCGCCCAATGGAAAAAGCATTTTCGTCGACAGTTTTCCTGTACTGAAATGGTTTTTGGAAAAAAATATCCAAACGGTACATAGTTTTAATAATAACATAGGTAATATACATAAGTCATGTACAGTATTTCATTTTTTAAAAATGCATGAAAAAGCTCAATCTTCCGCTACTTTTCACTGTGACTCCGATTCAGCTACATTGTAGTCATACTTAACTAGCCATAAGCGTACAAAAACTTAAAGGACGCAAACGCCTTATTCTGACAGAAGTGGCAGACCGTGCGCGTGCCGTTCAAATGAGTCCTCGTTAAAAAGCTGCCCGCCGTGTAATTAGCGGCCACAACACAAAATGAAACAAACCCTGTCCTCTGTCCCACGGCCCCCTTCGATTCGTGACTCTTCACGAGGATCCATCACGATATTTTACTCACATTGCATCTTATTAAGTGTTATGAAAGCCCTCGTAAGTGACAGCGCCTTTTAAGGTAGCTGAACGCCCTTTGCCGCCGCCGAAACCGGCGTTGGCGCGAAAGCTTTGATGTTGCCAAGTACTCTCGGTGATAAGCGATCATCATTTACTTTGCACGACATTTTACAATCGCCTGCAAAGTATTTTGCCACTATGGACCCTATTTACAGGAGCGCATTTAAATAATAAAATAAAGATTCCTGGCGGTACGCGATTGTGAAGGTTGCTGGTTCTTAGGCTACATGCTATAAATTGCAGTTTTACTAACTAATCATTGTCACACGCTTCTAGTGTTATAATTCGGTACTTTATATGCATTATATGCCGCGCACCAGCTCTCCCGGTGGTTTAGGGCAAATGGACTAGCGCTCAATGTCACCAAAACCCATTTTATCCAATTCCATGTCGGAGGCCGCCCACCAAGATCACTCAAAGTCCATACCGGCGGTTTGTTTCTAGATCAAGTGGAAGCTACCACCTTCTTAGGATTTGGTATTGATCAGAAACTGACCTGGGTGACCCACGTGGACAAGCTGTGCAGTAGACTGGGTAGTGCGTGCTTTGCGCTGCGCCGCCTTGCGCGAGTCGTACCGCGGCACGTTGTCAAGGCGTGCTATTTCGCGACAATTCACTCGCTCTTACAGTACGGTGCGGAGATGTGGGGGCGCGCCGCTGACTGGCAGCGTATTTTCCGGCTGCAGAAAAGGGCTGTGCGATCTGTGGTGCAGGTGAGCCAGGAAACATCTGTAAGGCCTTACTTCAAGGAATTGGGTATATTGACACTGCCATCCATAGTCATTCTACAAATCGCTACGTATACCCATGCACACTTAAGCGAATATAAAAAACGCGGCGAGTCATCTCGGTTGCTGCGACACCCAAATAGAATTCTCCCAGTGAAGCGGCGACTGGCCAAGTCCGGAAAGACTACACACCTGATGGGGCCAGCCGTGTATAACAAGCTACCGGAGCTGGTCACGTCGGCCGCTTCGCTAATTAGTTTCAAAAGTAAACTTAAAAAATGGCTTCTCGAGCACACATTCTATAGTTACGAAGAATTTATGAATTTATCTATAAGTACAATGTGATTATTTATAGACATTATGGACTGTTAATTATTAACTATTGATTTAGACGTTAGATCGTATAGACTATTTGTTACAATTTATTGTAATATTAATATATTTATAGAATTATCCTGACATGTAATATTGACAATTATGAATAAATGAATATGAATATGAATATGTTATATGCCACTAGCAGCCGCCCGCGACTTCGTCCTCGTAGGTTTTAGATGATAATAAAGAAAGAAAATGAGGTCAACTTTTTCTGTCAGCTGTCTGATGTAGTTAATCTTTGTGAAAAAGATATGCAGTGACCAGCGGATTTGGAGCTAGAAAATTAGGGGTCTTATTAAACATTATTCCATAAGAAGATTAAGAAGGCACAACTGGTATTTTTAAAGAAATGCCTCGATTCGGTCAGATACGCCCTCCGTGAAAGAGACACACTTATGTCTTTCGAGCACGACAAAACAGGATGCAACACTCTCTCAACACTTCAGGAATGGCTTTTTTAGACAAATCTCGACAAATATCTGACTGTGTGCAGTTTTATTAAATTTCCTCTTGACAGATGAGCTAAAATACCATCATTTCGTAGGCTGAGTAAAAAAAGGAAAATAAAGGCTCAACTTTGTTTTTTTTTCTATCGAGATAAGAAATCATGTTTCGGCTATTGTCAGAATCACAGTCATATAGTCAAGAATAATATGTCTGAAAATCAATCCTTGTTGTTTTCTCGTCTGGGAAAACAGCGTTTCAAAGAACGCGATATTTCTCGTTGCACGGCCTTAATGCCTGCTAGACTATTTAGAAGAAGAGACACCGCGGAATTCTCGACACTAGCCAAAATGAAGTATTCTTGAAGGTAACACAGCGTTTCAAAAAGATAAGTGTTTTGAGGCATAGCAAAAAATATCCAAAACCTACTTTGTGCTGAATGTAATTGTGCACCAGCTAAAACTTGATGTACGTAAGGGAATTCAATCATGCGATTAATATTTTAGTCTACAGGCTAATAAGAGCGAAGAAAAAATGTTATTATAACATATCTCTCACTTTAAAATGGATTTGTGACACACTTTTTACCCCTTTAAGGGAGAAAATTCGAAAAATCCTAAAATAAGGTTTTTTGTATTTAAATATACAGAATTTCGTATGCGAAGTTTCAAATCTCTCACTGCAAAAAAGGTTTGGTTCCGTACAAACTCTGAACGCCTTTTCATCCCTTTTAGAGACGAATTTTGAAAAACGCTGAAACTTGTTTTGTTGTATTTAAACAGAAAGTCTATGTACGAAGCTTCAAATCCATCGCTTTAAAAAGGATTTATTCCCTGAACCAACCATTTAACCCCTTTAGGAAAACAATTTTAAAATACGCTAAAATATGTTTTGTTGTATTTAAACTGTGAGTTACGAAGTAAAAATATCTCACTTCAAAAAAGATTTGCTCCCCTTGTAACCTTTTGAACCCCTTTCTCACTCCTTTAGGGGAGCAATTACGAAAAACGCTGAAATACGCCATTAATGTATTTAAACAGAGAGTCTATATACAAAGTTTCAAATCTCTCGCTTCAATAAATACGTGTTTCATACAAACTTTTTTCCCCTATCTTACCCCCTTATGGGATGAATTTTGAAAACTCTTTTTTATCCATAGCTTACGTTACAAATGTAATCGACTGTGCAAAAATCAACTTTCTAGCATTAGCAGTTTCAGCTGTGCGTTGATGAGTCAGTCAGTCAGTTAGTCAGTCAGGACTTCTTCTTTTATATGTATAGATATATATATATATATATATACATATATTTTATGTAGATAAAGATAAGGTTTTGTCCGCAAAATCTTAAGATAAGATATCTTTATTTCTAGTTACGATAAGATATTTGATTTATAAATTTAAGTAGGTACTATATCACCTACTACAAATAGTACCTACAACATAATAAAATATAGTTATTACGGAAAACAGCAATAAGTGCAAGGTTTGCCAAAATGTTTATAAATGTTGTTTATAAAGAACTCCTCCTTCATTTTACTTAAATCATAATCGCAAAAAATAATTCGCAATGATTGATCAGTCATATAATTACGGTAAAGGGCACAACGAATATTCTTTTATCTTGGAAAAATACGACATAATATTACAGAAATGAGCGCATCAGCGTAAATTTGAAGCGATAAGTTTATAAATAGGAGAGCTGGAGGGTGCTATTACCGCGTCGCGGAAAGCAGGCTTTACCTCTCAATTTAGTGATAATTTCATAAAGACAAGAAGGCGGCGCGCGCGCGGGAGGTCTCGCGTAACTGACCACTAATTGCGAACGGCTTGAGAACGCTGATCGATAACATGATAATGTCTTCAATGCTATGCGCAAGAATTGCGCTTTCCTCCGATCTTGCGTGGTGCGACAAATTATCCGTGTACCAATTCGGTATATTTGTATGTAAGAATTCAGAGCGTTTATGCTTCTGTGTCAGTGAATAGGCACTATCCAGGTATGCATGCAACGTCTTCGACCTAATCACCATACGAGTACACCATCAGTAATCTACAGGATAATGAACAGAGCTGTATAAATCTGCAGGATAAAGGAGCCGACGATCACTATATGACCATTGAATATATATTCGTGCTATTTTTGATAATACTTTGAAGTAAAACATAGCCTTAAAAAATCTCAGGCGGAGGGTTGTCATCCAAGGCATGACCGCTATTTGGCAAAATTCGTCGGTCTATCTCACTGCTACAACTCTGCTCAACATTGGTTGGGAAACCGGTAAGTAACAATTCCATAACAGCTTCTTATGATGTATTCCTCTATAGAGACGAATATTGCAAGTAGTTAATCTACATTTATTTATAATCTATGCAAAACATATCAAGTATTTATACGGACAGGATAACAAGCAGAGACAACAAAACTTCAGGATTTAAAAATTTAGTAATGGGGTTGTTGACTCCAAATTTGACAACTTCAGCAACTACTCCAAAAGAAACAAGGCAAAAAGTTCCATGCTCGTAAAGTGCTTGGCCAAATCTTAGCATCAAAATATGAATCAATTATATTTTCTATAAAAGCTCATTTCATGTGTTGGCATGCTGGTAGGTACTAATTCAAAGAACCCTCCCTAATTAGTATGCAATGGGGCGTCCGTTTAAGATGAATGAGTTGATACGAGCCAAGCGAGGTGCCGCTCGCTTGTATCGCGCTAACCCTCAATTTCAGACAACCGTGCACTTATAAGCGTGTGCGAGATAACGAAATGGTGTTACTATCACATACTTTAAACCGTGTGAAACTTTAATTTCATTTGCATAATGACTCCTTTTATAAAGGCCGTTTAACTGGGAGTTAATTTGAAGCACCCGAAAATAATTCCAGCGCAGACATGAGGATGCAATTTCGAATACGCCAGTGTCTTTTCTATGACAGATTATGATTTTGTATCGAAAAACTTAGGCCTATATTCTTAAACGAAGCAGGCAGATCACCTCAAATTTAATTTTCAGTGTGACTTCGAGTACTTGTTGCGACCAAGTGCGACTCGGACTCATCCTACGTACTAAAAATCAAGTTTCTCTTATGTAATTTTAACAACAACAACAGGAATGTACATATATTCTATAAAAATATAACCTGTTTGGACTGTCTACACCTAGTTACGCGGTTCATGAAATACAGCCCGCTGACAGACGAACGAACAGTGGATGCTTAGTAATATTAATATGGTACATTAATATGGTAACCGTTGGCATCCTTTAGGTACGTATCTTTATAATTAATAAAAGTCTTAGTGCAAAGTTAAGTTGTTAGCTCATCGCTACTATGGGAAAATAAACATTTTAATTCGCTAAAGATCAGATAAAATAATACATCATACGCTTAACAAAAATAACGTCTTACTATGATAGGCCCGCCACCAATTGACGTGTAGAGGACGCTACAATAATAGCAACGAACTAATTCTGCTACTGCCAACCTACTGCAGCGCTACAGGGTCTTCATGATCAACGCATCGAAAACCACAAACTGAAAACGATACCAAACATAAGAACCGAGAGAATTCCGCAATACCCTTGTTATTGTCTCATTTATTTATATATAAACCATCAATTTTACATACGTCCTACTACTGATACAAGAAAGTTCACATTTTCACAAACATCGTTCGTAAGCGTGATTTCTCGGAAAAGAGCCGTATAAAAGAAAAAGGCTTCATTTCCTATTCCTTTAACGTCTCGTATTATAAAGCTGCAATCGCACGCTGACCCGACCCGCTACCCAGGAGATCACAAGCTGCAACCAGTTACATAACATGCATTATTTAAGCGCGACAACCTTTTACGAAAGTATAATAATGTGATAGAGTCTACGCATGTCGCGTATGGTGAGTCAGGGAGCATTGACCCCGCTCTGACGCCGCTGCGAACTATTCCTGGGGGGTAGGCACAATTTCTCCATCGTGTACCAACTAACTGTATTTTATGCGATAATTATATGTAATCGACAGCTTTACGCTGAAGAGCCAAGATGCAGATGTTAACGTTAAAGTAGCCATAGGATAGCGTTTATGTGATTTCCGAAGGTGAGTACCTTTGATTACATTTCATGCCCGAAAGGGTGAACAAAATATTTGTCAGCTAAATTATTATAAAAGCATTACCTGAAAGAAGCCTTGGTACTCTTTTAACTTAATGTATATATTCCATACGCTGAACATAAAACTTTTACCAGTTTTGTGAAGAACATTGGAAATGATACAAAGAGCCTCGCATAAAGCTACTGAAAAATTGTTAAGTATAGAACTTGACTTGAAGTTATAATTTTAATAATAATTTTCAAAGAAGTCAGTTTTACGATCGACGTGCCTTATAATCTAAAAGCGTCGCTAATCAAGCACAGGTGACCCGTGTCAAACACACTTTACACTTCACACATTACATTCGAGTGATTTTTATTTTCAACCTACAACTACGCAGCAGTATGCGCTGAGGATAGGCCAGTCTTCGAGCACGCCACTCACCCCGATCCCGTCATAATCTACCAGGTGCCCGAATATCTTCCTAATATCATCAACGCAAAGACCAACCAATGAATATTTATGAGCTTGTATTAGAACCAGAACGGAGTCTTATACAGTCCAATCACCACAGAAGTAACTTGTCTCGTGCAAGCCATAAATTCCATTCCAACTCACACTTGACCAAGTCTTAATTGCTAGATGGAGCAAGTCAGTACATGATTCAGTTGCAGTAAATTTGCATCGGTCCGTGCGGGCGTCTCGCATCGCCTGGATTTAAGAGGCCGGGGCGATCTCATGTCGATACTGTCACATGACTAATGGAGTAGGCGCCGATCTCAGATATCGACAAATAAAAGTGTTTTCAATACGCCAACTAGCCGAGGGTTCCGCAAATATCAGAAGTAAGGTATCAAACTAACAAGGCTTATTAAAAGAGGAGTTACTCTAAGAGCTCAATTTCCATAAATACATTAGTGTTTCTGTACAACTCGTAGCCAAATAAAACTGTAATTATATTTATTAACTTGATACTGGAAATACTGAAGCTAATGATTGAAGTGATTGGGAGCATGTTGGAAGTGATTTTAACGTTGCAAAGAGTTCGGATGATTTGGGTTCGAAATTTGGGATCGCCTACACATTAAATATTACGTTATAAGTGCATGTATGTATAAATAAGGACTTTGAATCACTTTAAAACGTAAAAAGGTACAGAGTACTGCAACTGGTACGTACACTCAAACTCAATCGGCACAAAACTCTCTACATGAGATGTTCCGCTTTGCTCATGACTCATGACTGACCCTCCCCGCATATTTAACACCTCCATTTTTGGCATTGAGATATTTACCTTATAAACAAACAATATGACTATGACAATGAAATATTATGATCTCTATAGGTATGACATGAAGGAACCCTAAAGTAGTATAAGATTCGCGAGCCGCCCGCGTCGTGTCGGTTCCCACACTGCATGTGAGCGTTGCCGCATCTCGATCGTACGCGGGCGTCAAACGAAACGTTACGGACAACACTGGCGTTCAGAAAATATATCAACAGCGACTAATAAGAAAAACCACATCGATATCTTACTGAATAGAAGGATTCGTAGAACAAGAGTATCCGTGGCTCAAAAATCTACGCCAAATGGTTTAAAAAAACACCCTTTATCTGATGTTGTCGTTCTGGGTTGATGTGTAGACGGTGGAAATCGCCATTCACAAGTTCACAAAACTACTGTGGCACGTGGGCCACTTGGCACCAAAAAAGATGTTGTATTACTGGCTTTTTTTAATGTAGCTTTACCGCATATTATATCAATGCATAGTTTTATGGAGCAATATTAAAACAGGATCCACGCAACACATTTAGTAGCGCTCAGTCGCTCCTGTCCTGCCGTGTAAGGCGAGGAGGCTGGCTCCAGGGTCTAATCTACAAAGCTGTTGTGCAAGATAACGCGCGGGAAAGTGTGCTCCACTCGTTTACCAGGCCGTGAATGATTTTACAAACAATCTATCTATATATATATTACGCGAGGCCGATTTTTGTACTCCCCATCAGATCTACAGTTATGGTCCGATTTTAATAAAAGATATGTCATAAGATTCGTCTCATGCTGGAGAGTTGCATAAAACTCATATTTTTTCATATTTTTTAAGTAAAAGGACTATAAAATTGTTTTTAAAAAACTACTGTGCGCTGACCACGTGACTGGCCGCGTGACGTCGCTCCTGTTTTGAATTGACATAACACAGTAAAAAAATAAACAATAACTGAACTCAAACCTGTAGTAAGTTCTTCAGCATGAGAAAATATACGTTTTGAGTCGGCGACATATATCCACAACCCCAAGAAATTTAACAAAATACAAAATGAACGATCTTTTTGCAATGTTTACAATTAACATGAATGACAGACGTATTGTATCGTCATTTAATTCAACGTCAACATTTAACTTTTTTTTCGTTTATGCCAGTATTAAACTGCCATGACCTTTTTACTTCAATTAAAATTATAATTATACAAACTCTTCGCATATTCAAAATTTTGAGAGATAACCTCTAGGTTTAAGCCATTCATTGTCGTGGACGTCCATCTCTGTTATAGTCTCTTGGCATCTTTGTTGACCTCAACAGTGCCTTGCGCGACGATAGGAGTACAATTCCTATTGGCGATTTAGCCTTTAGAAGACTTATCTGTCCTCGGAATGGCAAATCGCCCAGCGGACTCCCCTTCCGGGTGGAGGCCCATGGTATTGCTGGACGAAACCGGGAATATGTTGAAAAGAATCGTCGCTTCCCGGATCGGGAAGCAATAAGAAAATGCGGGCCCCAATGTCACTCCAATATCATGGAGTCCCTCTTTACCTGAGGCGCATCGTGGAGCGGGTACTGTGAAGAAAGGGGAGTTCTCACGATGTTCTTCACATAATCAGTAGGAAAAGTTGAGGGCCACAGGTTCTGGGGCAAACTAACCGCTAGATAGAGCACCCAAATCACTGGTGCCCTGCAACTATATCTGCACGAGGCCATCCATAAGTTGATAGGTGATAGGAGCCTATGGAGGAGTCTGGTCAGTAATAATTGGACATTATGTTCTCAGCGTCGAATATCCACGCTGTCCGGATAACTTAACTAGCAGTCTACTTTAGGCTTGGCTTTGATCCGGCATAATGTGACACTGAAAAGGAACTGTCGATTTTTAAGACCCCTTTTTCAAATATTTTTGGTGTCACAAAGAGGCACAAATTACAGAAATCTATCTATACCTATAATTGTTCCTTTTCTGAATAACTATCGGAATTTCCGTATTTTAGCGGCATCGGGACGCCGCTACGGGACTCTCGTTATAATTAACTACCAAAACCAAACGGTCTACTTTAGTGGAATAATGAGCTATTTGTATTTAATAAAGATTCCATTCCATCCCAATCCATTAAGTGTAAATGCGAATATAGGCGAGCATTGTAAACATGTGTCAACGATAATATTAAAATATAACTATGTGATTCTGAATTATTTATATCTCGCTAAACCGATTCAAATGACAGAGATAAAGTGTCATAATTAAAACAGTATTCATTTATGAATAACTGCAGATAGTTATGTTCCAGCGATATTAACGACAATAGGTACATTATGAAGATAACACTTTATAGCAGATTTAACCCAGATACTGGTAGACGACATTGTGGTATGTTAGGGTATACATCGAGTCCTATTCGTTGACTGAAACGCAGTGATAAGCATTATTACTGGAAATTGGAACAAGACATCCGGCGAAGCCGCTTAAATTTAAGTTACTATCCCGGTCAATGACTGAACGAACTCCACAATATTCTTTAAGTGAAAAAATAACAATATCTTAACTTGAGTACATGCTACACCGTAGGTACCCTACTCTAAGGCAAAAACTGAAGACGGACTAATGCCAGTCACAGATCGGTCGTAATTTACTAGGAAGTGTATTCCAAGTCGTGTCTGGTGACGTGGTAACTCCGCGTATTTTATCTGCCTATAGATCTATTGTGGATAGAAAGCGAGAACCGCCGGATGTGGAGACCTTGCCAAATGTGTACTGCAAACCGCCTGCCTACTGCAACAGCGGCGAGCAGACGCCGACGACAGACGCTTCCGCGGCCGCCGCGTGACGCGCCGTCACCACTAAATATACCCGTGGCAGTGAGACACTCCGCCGCCGGTCACCTCTCCTCGACCTCACCGTGTCATGGACACAATAATACCCGCCCTTAAACCGAGCACCGCGACCCCATCTCCTATTTAATAAAACTAGGTTCAACAACCGAGCCAACGGGAATGACGCTTCGCCTAGATAGATGCGGTATGCGGTTTAATATCTACCGAGATCGAAATAAATCGCTAGGATTATTGCCAAGTGGAAAATCATTATATTATTTATATTGGACGCGCGGAATTCGCTTTGACAATATTTTGACAGTGCGCGGTCCGAGGGATTTAGATCCGTCCGCAGGGGCTCTCGGATTTTTTATCTTTTTATAATCTCGCGCTTGTATCAACACTAATATTTATATATTTTGATACGGGTTATTAAGACAAATTGTTACCAAAATAACTTTACATTTTCGTTCAATGTACTTAATTATGAATCAAGGTGTTGTGTGAGCAAGAAGTATTTTGCGTTTTTACACGTTAGCTTGGCGCTTGTGGAAACGAGCGCGCGAAATCATCATAATGTAATGCGAATCATAGTTGGCCCCAAGAGAAGAGTTCTACGGGCGAGAATTAGTATCTACAGAGTCATTCTCCATCTTACTTCCACTTATATAAAGCCCGACCAGAAATATATGACCCTTGTCCAGAGGGCGCTATTATACTGATTTATATGGCAACTGACTGAATGACATTTTCACTTTGTTTACATGTCAGCTCTGATGTCAAGTTTGAAATGTCAGCAGCGAAATAGTTTCATTTCACGAGCGTTTTTCTTTCAGCAGTTTATTAAATACATTATTAATAAGGTTCCGCTCCTGACTATGAATGGTTTTGGGCATCTTTTGTCAATTATCATCAAATCTTCAACACTTTACTATTAAGAAAATAAACCACAACTGTGACACTGACAAAGTGACAACCTATTAATATAATTATTGCCAGTGTAAGAAATTAGACGCGTGGCCATATATTTCTGGTCGGGCTTTACGTACGTGGCAAAGCAAGGAACGGAAAGTGCCTCTTAATGTAGCAAATGTAGTACCTAATACTTTAGTATTCTTTGGAGTAGGCGAGAGCACAGCGGGGTTCGCTGCGGCAGGCGCGAGAGAAACGGCCGCCGCGCGCCGGTGGCCATCTATGGAGTGCAACTGTACAACCGGCCCGCATTCGCCTCGCTATCCGACACTGCGCTATGTTACTACTTGATATATTGGCACGCTGTCAACTTCACCTACCAAATCAAAACCATAATCTGAAACCTAATCTCCGCTAGACCTATCAACAAGCACAGGCTACATATATACCTAACTATTACTAGCGGCCGCCCGCGACTTCGTCCGCGTAGATTTTAGATGGCAACAAAGATATAAATGAGGTTTATTTGTTTCTGTCAGTTTTCTGATGCTATTAATCTTTTGTGAAAAATTAGTCAAAAGAAAAATGAATGTTCGCCATCTTGGATTTGAAAATGGATGTCATTTTCGTAATCAGCACAACGAGGAACCTCGACGATCGATATGACACCCATATCGATTTTTAAGAAAAATAAATATCCCCATCTTGGATTTGAAAATGGATGTCATTTTCGTACTCGGCACCCCGAGGAACCTCGAAGATGACACCTATATCGATTTTTACGAAAAATAAAGATTTCTCCCCTCACAAACTTGGAACCCCGTTTTACCCCATTAGGGGAACAATTTAGAAAAACGCTAAAACACTTTTTGTTGTATTTAAACAGAGAGTCTGTATACGAAGTTTTAAATCTGGCACTTCAAAAAAGATTTGCTCCCCGTACGAACTTCTTGGAACCCCCTTTTCACCCCTTTAGGGAAGCAATTTCAAAAAACGCTGAAGTACGTTATGTCGTATTTAAACAGAAAATCTATTTACGAAGTTTGAAATCTCTCACTTCAAAAAAGATTTGCTCCCCGTACAAACTTGGAACCCCCTTTTCACCCCTTTAGATGAGCAATTTGAAAAAACGCTGAAATACTTTTTGTTGTATTTAAACAGAGAGTATATACGAAGTTTTAAATCTCTCACTTCAAAAAAGATTTACCCCTTTACAAACTTGGAACCTCTTGGAACGCTAAAACACTTTTTGTTGTATTTAAACATAGAGTCTATTTACGAAGTTTTAAATCTCTCACTTCAACAAAGATTTGCTCCCCGTACAAACTTGGAACCCCCTTTTCACCCCTTTAGGGGAGCAATTTTGATAAACGCTGAAATATGTTTTATTGTATTTAAACATAGAGTCTATTCACGAAGTTTTAAATGTCTAACTTCAAAAAAGATTTGCTCCCCCTACAAACTTTGAAACCCCTTTTCACCCCTTTAGGGGACGAATTTAGAAAATCGTTGAATTCAGTTTTGTTACATTTAAATAGAGAGTCTAAATACGAAATTTCAAGTTACTAAGTCCAAAAAAATTACGTCTCCCATACAAACTTTGCACCCCTATTTGATCCCCTTAGGGGTGGAATTTCCAAAAATTCCGTCTTATCCCTTGCATACGTCATAAAAGTGAGCTCTGGTCCAAATTTGAAGTTTCTAGTTCCAGTAGTTTCGGCTGTGCGTTGATGGTAGATCAGGACTTCTTCTTTTATATAATTATTTATTTATAATATTTATATTTATATATTTAGATTATATTTAATATTTATATTTATTTATTTATTTAGTTATTAGTATAGAAGACAGAAAAAGAATAAAAGATAAATATATTACACCCATTTTGGCATTGCAAACAGGCCGATGATTACAATGCTGCAGTTTAATATGAGGCAATATCGGTGAAAAGCCGTATTTCTAAGGATGAACCAGTAGGAATGACCTAATATTTACCCGATTGAGTTTAATAGGTTTTCCTAAAACATGCTCGGAAACCATCGTTATTGTTTTTGAAAATGAAACACGCGAAGTTTATATACCTAATTCTCATCCGCCAAAATTTTAAGAGTTAATACTTCCAGAACCAGAAGTTTTTGAGAAAAGCACTATAAAAGGTATATACGTTGGTGGAAACGAGCATTGCCGAGGTCTGGCAAGAGCCAAGTTCCCATTCCATTCCGCGCCTCTGCAATAATGTAGGATGTAGTACTATTTCTTTCAAACCTTCCTAACCAAAGAAGTCAATTTATTTGTTTGTTTTGCAGCAAGAAGTGCCATTGCTAACGAAATAGGTTTTTAATGTTATGACTATTCCTACTGACCTGATTAGATTCGAAATGGTAAACCAGTTGAACTTAATTTGATTGTCTTTCTTGTTCTTATTGCATGAGCGAAGCGAGTGAAGTCTCCGAATATACCGAAACAATTCAGCTGTGTATGTATAAATCGCCATAACTAGAAAATCGGTGATAGGAACTGAGACGAAAGAAATTTTAAGTTCTCATATGAGCCAAATCGGTCAAGAGGTTGCCGATGTCTAGGGAGTTGTAATATATCTACTGAAAACACGGTTTCTCTAAAGAGCCCTAGGATGCACCGGATGGATCCAGGAGTACGTTGGGAGTTCACAGTTCGGCGCGAAACACTAAATGGTTATTTTAGCGATAGCTTACTTAAAAGGTGTGTTTCGCTAAGTAGTGAATGGACAATGAACAAAATAGTTTTCGTGTCTGTACCATGACTTAATACTAATAGGAGCGCTCGTGGCCCAGCGGCGCCCGCGTGCCGCTTGCGGTATGCAAGGTTAAGCAACATGGGCCGGCGTCAGTTCCTGGATGGGTGACCGCTTTAAGTGTTTACTAACTGAGCGGTCTCGTGCTTTGGAAGGCACGTTAAGCTAGTGATCCCGGCTGCTGTCTATGATAGCAGTCATTAAACCAAGTTAGGGGCCTCCGGGCGGCTTGGAACTTCTAACAGTCAAGTTGCCCACTCACTTGACAAGGGGGGTCGAAGTTGCACCACGTCCGTAGGGAGTACCCACGTGACAGAGGTCACATGTAGGGTAACGGTTAGTACCACCCAGGGGAATGGTGCTAAACGGTGCAACAAAAACTGACAACAAAATTGCTATGCGATAAAATAAAAGGACTTTATTATTATAGGTACAAATAAATATAAAGGCGCGATAGATACGTTTGACTATGCTTCAGTATGTTATTGGCTGTACCTACTTTATATATAAATGGTATTGAAGGAAGCTTTCGTATTTATAATTTAGAGAATTATATTTTCATAAGTAAGTGTTGGAGATGTCAACACTGCTAGCAGAAAGCCAACCTAGCTGCGTGTCCTCCGGTCGTCGTACTCTCATTATAACTCAATCGTCTAGAAACGGACTGGACTTACAGATGTACAAGTTTTTTCCCGCGCTACATTCCCGACTTGCTAGGACGCGTATTTATTTTTACCCCTCAGAGCAAGATCCGAGTTCCCAAGAATCCTGTGCGAGTTGTTTGTTGCACGCAGACAGCGGGACGGCTCGTGCACCCCGCAGTCGCCCTCCTTCATGGCCGCGATTCCATTTGCCTTTGCATTTGCTTAGTATATCGCTGTTGTTTCATCTAGCTCTCATTATCATTATAAAACACGAAGATACATGAATGTGGAGATATCACTGTCTTGCCATGGGCATCACATTTAGAATCAAGAATCGGGCCTCAAAGCACACGCATACTTCAGCGCTCGAGCAAACCATAACCGTAAGGCACCCACATTTTTAAGCGTTCTCACGAGATTTTTGTGCGTAGTAGTCATTAAAAAGCATTTGATCCTAGATGTGACCAAGTACCTAATACGAGTAAAGTAAAACATTATTGTCTTCGTGCAACTATTTTCAAGTTTTTTTAATCCTACAAACTGTCGGTTTAATGGTTTGTCCGACACGTATACGAACAAAAAAAACAAATGCTAGTCAGTTGGTAGACAATGTCTATGATTATCCCTTATTTGTTATTTGCTGTTGTTGTCCTATGTTACAGTTTAAATGCAACGGACAAAGCGCAGGCGCCACAGATTTATTGCATAATTACTTTTTCTGAAAATTTCATGAACGGGCAATTGAGGCAACCCAACTTTTATTGCACTAAAGAACCAACTTTTAATTTAAAATTATTATAAAACTGTAACGAAGCTAACGTGTGATCATTATATTGGCATAAAATCAACGCAAAAACTGTAAGTAAAGCAGAATTCCCAGGCAACGCCGAAGGGTTGATTCTCGTGTGTACATAATTTATGCCATAAATACACAAGGTGTGGTGCCTACTCGTACTTAGGCACTTACCTATAACATAGGGGCATATCCGGCGCTGGGATAAGAAAGTCATAGCATTTATCCAAACACGTTTCTCGATCGATTGAGAAGAGTGCTGGGATCCATTACGTGTTGCATGAGCAAACAAGCTCTCGCCAAGCCATTAGAACCTTTAGCTGTATTAAAATTAAGTGTGAGATTGCGTGTGGGGCCTCGGATGTTTGTTGAGTCTGGCCAGCCGGCTCTGACGATGGGTAATCTCTAGAAAATTGACATTTGGCGCCTAAAGGTGCGTTATTGAGAGTGCAACATTTGGCGCAATCTGGGAGTGCGTAAATGTTTATTGAGCTGAATTCATAAGTGAGTTTGCATGCGAGCTGAGTGACGGTATGCTTCTTCAGTTTATATTTCGCTATAGTGTAAATATCATTTTATAACCGCGTTGGGGGTGTTAATTTCCATCGCAACATTAGTGCGACCTTCCTTTACATTGTCGTTATTCTTTTTAATTTGATGTTAGGTTATAGGCGTGGGAATCTTAATTAAAGTCACATTTTCTTTTACCGCAGACGTATAGGTACCATCAATTGATGTTACCAAAACGATTAGGTCCGAATGTATTACAGTATATATATTTTGTAGTAGGTAAATTTGACGTCAAGTAACATTTTAGGAGCTACCTTTTCTTAAACACCCCTGTGTCGTTCACGGCCAAATGTTGTAGTATTACTTACGTATGTGTACCTACACAAAAACATAGATGGCATTTTATTCAAATAAATTATTTTCCTTCTTTAACAAGTTGATTTTATGCGAATTAGTACAGAGGGCAAAATATGTTGACAATTGTGCTAGCCGACCGGATGAGGCGCTTGATGTAATTAAATCAGGCCGTAATGCTCTATAAGCATTGATTAGGGATCAATGACTCTACTCCATACTTGTCATCACAATGGTAACATCGTTAGTTAGAAGAAGAACAAGTATTTTTTACTGAAACGTGCAGGTACATCACTGAATTAAAAAGTTTATATTCAGCTATATTTTTATTATTATTAGAACCGTGTCTGAATATATCTTGTAGTTTTGAACTACCTAATAATAATTTTATATTGAAAATTAATTGTTTTTAACATGGTGTTGAATGTTTTACAAAAAAAACACGTTCAGAATATAAAATATGAAAGATGAAACATATATATTTTCTCTGATTTATAACCGGCTTATTTTACAGCCTTAACGTTTAGAAATATATCATTAGGAGTTACTACTCCGCGCCTCAAAAACGCAGGGAGACGTTAACGTAGGTATGACATTAATTGAATCAAATAATTTTATCTAAAACATATCTAAACAAAAAGATGTATAAAGCATTCCCCAAATTGAGTTGTGAATGAGCGATTCTGTTTTTGTGTGAACCTCAACCAGTTTTTGTAATGTTACGATATTAAACTACTAAACATGGAAGACGCCTCACAGTCTCCAATAATCGACGTCGAAAAAATAAGCTGATTCTCTTTTCAGAATTGCTAATGAATGCCTTTATTAAGGATTGCACTAGCAATTACTAGGTTTGTTACACCTGCGTTAAGCTATGCGAGGTTTTTATCACTGCTCTTACTATGGACGGGTCGGTTAGGTTCCAAAGAATGCCAGGTCTCGTTTGGAGAAGACTTACCAGACTACATGTCTGCTCTGTGGTTTTGACGTCGGCTCAATGAGAAAAACCTGTGTCACATTTGTTGCTATTAAACTGCGTCACATGATATTTATAACCAACAATTAATTAATTTAGTGTGTAATTTTGCTGTATATATTTTAAATACTGATCGATATTTATATCGTAATCAATATACCGGTTTTAATAGGTAGTCCAACTTATAATAACGACCGCATTATACACCTGCTACTCATTATTATTGAATCAAGATGATTATACAGTGCATTATGGTGTCAATACACAATGAATGGTAAAACATGCATTTCTTTTGTTACCAATACATACTTTATGTAATTGACAACCACTTTAGCCTAGTTGGCAGGCACCCTGTCCCTGCCTATACGAAGCTGATGGTCCCAGTCAGGGCATTTTTTTTATGATTACACAATTATTTGTTGCTTGGATATTTTCTATGTATTTAAGTATCTATTTATCTATATTGTCACTAAGTACCCATAATACAAGCTTTGCTTGGTTTGGGACTAGGTCGATTTGTGTAAATAAAATAAATATTTATTCACAAATATTTATTTTATTTATTTACATATTCAAGATGATTTTTAATTGGTAATCAGGAATATCTAATTCAATAATCGATGGCGTCACGGTCAGCTAATAGTTACTCAAAACAAGTGTTTCTTTTTTTTTCCTTGACAATATTATCGGAAATTAGCACACAATAAAAAATACAGTCACCCTACCCGTGGCTTAGAATAACTGCAACCAAATGGACCTTAAAACTTCTTGAATGGTTCGTTACTTAAACCAATCTAAAATCCTTATGTAAAATAATTAAATTACGAGTAATAAGTTGTCACTTGTCACATGTATAACAAGTAAATGTAAGAGTTTTTTGACGTCATGCCCATCAAATCTTCCCCCACGCCACAGAAAGATGACTTGTGTGCTCGGACTTGAAGAAATGTAGGAAGACAATACATTCAGTGGATATTAATATTAACATTATTATTAACTTTAACTAACTAAGCAGCGATATAATGGCATGAGACCTCACCCATTCGAATCTACTTGACTTGGTTATTATTATTATTATAAATTGCTCTGAGTAATGATGTCGATATATTATCGGGCAAAATTTAAGTCATTTAATTATATAAATTAACAATTAAAAGTTTTAAAAAAACTTGAAAAATTGGCAATGATTGATAATGATTCATTATTTTAATACATCATTATGTGCGTTGTATCTTTTATGAATAATTGAAATATAATAATTGATTTTGTTTAAACATACTCTATCGTTTCTATCATCCATTGTCAATGTTTACTTCAAATAATAAATACTCCATACTATTTGCATCTATTGCAGTTTTCTAAATTTCTAGTTATGAAGGAAACGAAAGCCTTGTTCGTGCCGATGAAGAAGTCTGTTTTTTAAAAACACTGCGACTGATTTTGATACTGCTACAAACAGCGTGGGAAGTAAAGTAACCAGGTTATATGATAAATAATGAAGTGGTAGTTACTGCTGAGAGAAGACCTATTAATGATAGAATGATTATGATTGGACTAGGCTGTGGGACGCCGGCGCACGCCCGCGCGGGCGTAGCGGATGCACGTGCGCCGATGGACTAGCGTGGCGTGCTGAAGCGCGACTTGCACTTCCGACTCACATTCATTCCCGCGCCATTCATACTACTGCGTCATTCATTTAATTCAAGTTCATAACGAGCCACCGCACGTGGGAGGCTCACGACAAGACACACCCGCGACTTAGCCATTATCACTAACTTTTAGTGTCGTTAAAGATAAACAAGGGCCCATTTTCACGATTCATCCGGCGACATCGAACAGGTCCATAAAATAAATCGGATCGCTCAAGTTTCGGAGGCGCATTTATTGCTTCTCGGTATTTACGCCGTTTTAAATTCCGTAAGGCGCGCAATATTTCACGGCACCTTTAAGCCGGTCTTCTAATTATACGGGCGGGCTCCACTGACAGCGGACGCCGATCGATCGGCGACGTGGCGCGGACGGCGCCGGCGCGGGCGCCGAGATGCTATCACGGGTGAACCGTCGCACCGCGCCATACTTTTCTAACTTTTTGGCCTGCCGGGTCGCGCGGGGGCGTATTGTGTGCAATTGTAACACGCGAGGGCACCTCCGGCCGACGACCCGCTGTCCCTCGCGTCATTTAATCCGACAGCGTTATGGCCGGCCCGGCGCCTTTGTTGGCTACCGGCTTAATGAGAACCGTGGGTGGCTTATGACACGTCAGGATATGATCATAAAGGTGCCAAAAATTCTACCTGCCCCAGGTTGCGCCGACAACATTCCTATCCCGCGCCTTTCAAAATTAATGTCTATTGTCCGCGCATGCGCTGGCGCAATGGCGCGGCCTGACGTGGGATACGAACTGATTAAAAACAACACCGCGGGCCAAGGAGTCGGGAATTAGGTGCGAGTCCACGAAATCCACACAAACACGCATTCAAATAACTCGCCGGCGTCGGTTTCTGATAGCGTCACTTTTAATTGAGATGTATGCACTTAAATTCTTTGACCCCAATTAATTTCGTGGAAGTGAGTCCGTTGGGAGTTAATTAAATGTGCTAATATTTGCTAACACGGGGCCAGCGTAAGCACGTTTGTTGTAATTGCAGCTTTATTCGTCCGCCGCGCTAAAACAAACAATAAACCTACCTCCACATACCTTTACTTTTGTGTAAACTCATAATTGCGTCGTTATCCTGCTTAATTAAACATACTCATAGTAGGTATTAGGTTGATATGCGTACTACAGGTTAATCATTATCTTAGCAAGTCGGCAATCAGATTCCTATTGTATACTTGAATGTACATTGTACAGGTCTTACATGATGTACCTAATTTGAATCGTAGTTTCTCTCAAAGCAGATGATGAGTCTTCCAGGAACTGGTTGAAAGATTCGTTGGCTGAGCGATGGCCCAGTTTGTAGCAGCTACTGGCTATGCATGTAAGGAAGTCGCAGGTTTGAACGAGCTTGATAAGAAATCGCAGGTTCAAAATCCAAAAAAAAATATTAATTTATCAAATTTTCCCTTTAATTAAAAACTTGTATAGTGCGTTGTTATTACCCGCCAACTTTGTAATGCAAACGGCGTTTTTTGCAAAATACCTACCGACTAAAAGTTTTATAGAGATTATTATGAGTTATAGTGAACAATCTTGGCTTCTCTCCGAACGCAAACAGTGATCTAACATCGAATTTTTGTTGGCAAATAAAAACAGCGTACGTCTGTACAGTAATGCAATTTGAGTGCAATGCATTGCACATGGCGTAACGTCACTGTGCGTTTGTTACTCGGGGCAATGAACCACGGACTGAATTGGACACACTTAAGTGTCCTGCGATGGAGAGCAGTACCGACACGACGAAACGTGACCCGATCGGAAAGTCACACTTCGCTCCCAGCGATCACCAGCTGATCTGATGGATTGCGACGGTGTTAACTGCTTACTTGGTCTTCCGCATAAGGATATTTCCGTGACTGTATCACATTGAAGGAGAAAGCACAACCTAAGCAACTAAAGCTATGAACATGAAATTTAGAACACATGTAACATAAAAGTTTGTATGCAGGGAGGAATCTCTTTTCTTTACAGCTGACTGTACGTTAAAATGTGTCTTAGTGGTAAAAAGTTCAAATGGTAAATTGGAGGAAGAAATACAAAAAATATATCGAAATAGAAGGAAAGAGTGTATGTACCTTGCGTTCGAAAATTGGGTTTCTGGATTCAATTGCTCGCCGCGAAGTTCTGTAAGCTCCCAACCTCCTTCCACGTGCAACGTCAGCGTGTAAAAACGAAATGCCTTCTTGTACAATAATTAACTGTTTAAACCGCACCAATAAAGGTGTATACTATATATATTTTAATAATATAATATAATACGTATACTATATATTTTAGGACATAGAGTACATACGTATTTACGTATGTACTCTATGTCCTAAGATATCTGTTATTATTTATAAAACAATTTATTTTGTTGCTTCGTATTATTTTCATCAAAACAGTAGCTAGTTTTTCATTGCGGTTTTAATTTAATGCGCCAGACTTGACGTGCTTTGAAAACAAGAAATGTAGTGTACTTATACCAACTCAATATTTATGTATGTTTAGCAACTCAGTACTGGTATTTTCATGTTTTCTTTTTGTATGTACATTTAATTCTCTTTGTTTCTCCTAAAAAATATATATACTAAGAAATAAATTAAATGCAATTTACGTAAACCCGCGAAATCAGGAAAGAAATATTATTTTGTTTCATCTACCTATTTGAATTAGTCACAGACTTGTAAATAATATAAACTCTATCGTTCATTTCTAACATCACATTGTTGCAACCATAAACCTCAAGTAATTGAAATGGGAATAAAATAAAATAATAATATAGACTAAACTATCTGGCAAGCACTAGGTAAAAAGGTACCAAATACGTACCGATTAAGTAGGTAATGTAAAAGTACTAAAAACATATACGTGTTATGATATATACGTCCGTTTACTGACGATGAAAATTGAATAATGCGAATTTGTAATGGCTGTGTAAAGTAAACGCCTAAGACAATGATATTGCGGGACCTTACAATGTCGCGCAACACTCGGCGCTTATTCTCATTCCGTACACGACGCGATGTACTTACCAGTAAACACAAACAATCTACAGCGCACAATATCTGCGTTTAATGCGCGGGGGCATTCCAGAAATCAGGATTATAAGACTACCTACTTTTATAGTCTTGCATTCCACTGTTTCATCTTTTGCTGATGCTTATCTAAAGAGGTCCTGTCATTTCCATAAGCGACAAAGATCTTAAAGATACTGGGATCGATTGCGAGCACTCGACGGATCGGCTATCTTGATAGAAACGAAAAACTAGCTTTTCACCCTTGATGGTAAATTTTCTGAATGACGTTTTACTTCTTTGATATAATAATGCCTGTCACATGTTTCACTGAAATGTAGACGGTCCCACGTTCAAGATGACTGCATTTTAATATTATACCTACTTACAAGAAACGCTGGTATGCAATCTATGTGTGACTTAAGCTTAGCAGAGTTCCACAAGAGGATACTTAGGTAAAGTAGAAAACAATAATATTGTAAAACAAGATCTTTCAATACTGAAATTTGATGATACGTAATCTGAATCTTGAATATCGCATCATTTTTATCATACACTCGATTGTAGTGTCATCCAATCGATCGATCTGACAATCAATAGGTAGTATTAATTTGATATTGGACCCGTGGACGAGTGACACGGCCGTTCCGCGTTGCTCCCGTGTGTACGAGTACTACATGACACGTATAATCATTACGCAAGCCCAGGTCCGCTGCGCTGGCGCCCTTTCAGCCAACACCCACTTCGCCACACGTCACGCGTTCGCCACGTAGGTATACTCTAATAATAAAATCAATAGATAAAACGCATGAACAGTACAGCACAGCTCTCACCACCATTCACACCTCACATGCCTCTGATATAAGAAATACGTGATATCATTTGAAATTTTTCGATGAATTGTTATTGAGGATGCTTCTATACAAGGAAAGTTAGTAGGTAGTACTAAAACCCTTTTTTTAAATCTTTATGCACAAGAAGAAATCTTAACGTACAAAAGGCGGACTTAATGCCATGAGGCATAATGCTACAACATGGGGCTTGCAGACACTGGTGTACTTGCCAAACTACGTTGTTGCTTTTACATCGCATCATACATGGCAATTATTATGTATGTTTCCTTGTCACATCTTGTCTCATCGTCTAGACTTTCTTGACAAAAACGACTTTACTTCTTATCCGTGGGTAATACAGTTTTTGGCACACTTATTAAAATATTTTGGCAAACATACCTAAGTGATTTTCAGCCGATGCGGAAAATGAATGAAAGTTGACGGGTGGGTGAGTCACGTCTCATAGGATTGTCTACAATATATATTTACGGAAAAATTAATGGTGATGACGGCCTGCTATTGCCAAGGCTGCAAGATGCCCCCGAGCTCGAACCGATGCGACACCCGATACCGACGGCATTGCCGCTCAAGCTAAATACTCTAGCCTTTATTTATGTACTCACATTCGTAATAAATATTACTTATGTTTAATTATTATGGATAATATATGTAAACTAGCGTGGCGGTAAATTAGGTCCGTATTATTCCTACAGATAAGAACTTATACACGAGGTAGGACTACACAAAAAGATTGTAAAAAGACAACGTTTAATTATACGATCATTACAAGTTAACAAAACGACTCGGGTTTCCACGATTATTTACAATTAACGTTGTCTTTTAGACTTAAACTAGGCATATTTATTTAATTAACTTAATTTACTGCAGGCCTTCAAAGTCGATTACTTACTTACTTATAGTCGGTCATTATCATGTAGTGATGTTCTTAGAAAAATTAAGTCTGAGAAAATTCCCACAAGTAATGTAATTTAAGTATGTATCTTTGGTTTATTTAATAATATATGCGTTTATTATTTTAGTTACATAAAGCAAGCATAAAGCCAATGCAATAGAAAAATTTTCAGAAGTGTAGTGCAAACGAACATTAAACGCATTTCAATCGTCTAGAGTTGGAATAGGTATAACACATAATAATTCAGAGTGTCTAATACACCCAGATACCTGATGTACAGGTTGGTTAGTAGAAAGTGTGGTCTTGGGGTAACAAGCTTCTTCATAATCAATTCGAATAACTTGCCTGTTTAGAACAATTTCGCTGACGGTTTCTAGAATTAAGTAATTGACTATAGTTTGTGTCACAAAAGGTAGGTTTTAATGGCAGAATTTATGCCAAATACCAGAGACACATGAATACACACAGTGTAAATAAAAAGAAGCAGAAAGAGAAAAGTCGAATCTTAATAATTACCTACGGAAAATATGGTTCACTGTTCATACTGACTAAGAATATTAGGGCCAAATTGCGTAGATTATTGCATCAAATAATATATTGTATAGCCTGACAAGATTGTATTTGGCCCTGAAATAGTGTCGCTACTAACAGCTTAGGTACATATGGCAATAATGTGTGTAGTTGTGTACATCATGTACAAAATGTTAGCCGGTCATGTCAACGACCGATTTCAAAACATTGTTTTTCTACTCCTGTACTTTTTTTCGCGACTTAAGCAATCATGAACTCTAATATAAACACATACTTTATTTATTCTGTAGAAAGTCTATCTAGTCTATTGCCCAAAAACACACTCCTTACCCTATTTTAATGAAAAATTAAAGCAGAGTTGGGTGCCACAGACTACTACAAATACTTTGTTTAGTAGTCATTCTTTGGTGCGTTCAAGTGAATCTTTTATGATTATAATCAGTGCTGCCAACTTAACGCAACTTTGCTACATTTTTTATGTATTAATTAATGCATAATATATTATTTACTAATACAAATAGATACATATATCATCTTTTTTGTGTTGATTAACAAGTTTTATCTATTTTCGGATATATTTATGAAAACGAAACAGTTAAGATTCGATCCGGATTTGAATTCAGTTTAGGTCGGATTCCAAGTCTAGCAAATTAAAAAAAAAACAAACCATAAACAAAGTGTCATATTTTTGATTTCCCACCAAATTCCTAATTGTAAACGAAAACATTCAAGCTGATAACTGATTATATTACTTAAATCAAACGATTTTTTTGTGTTCATGAAGAAACTGTGTAGGTAGGTTGTTTGTTTATTGATTCTTTTAAAAATCCACGAAGAAGTTATTTAGCATTACTGAAGATATTGTGTAGGTAAGTTGCACAATTACTAAGGGGAAAAATGGCGCATGAAAAGTATGAAAAATTGTTACTTTTTATTTAAAATGAGTCGTAGAAAAAGTATTGTATGCAACGGTGTATAACTAGTATAAAAAGGCTCGTGGTGTCTTTACTTGCGAGTTTCGCCAAGGCTCACATCGCAACCCACACCACTCACCTTTTTATGTCCTTCTTATACACCAGTTGCATAATATACTATTATTGCAGTGCTACGCAATCCTTCGTCCTTTTTTGATGTATTATATCGTCACTTGAAATATGAAAACTAATTCGCAAATTAGAAAAAGTTCTGTAACTTTTTATATACTTACTATACTACTCAAATGATGCTTATTGCAATTATCTTATATTTGTGGGATCTTTAAGCTGACATATATCTTAATAAAAACTGGCCAAGTGCATGTCGGATCACGCACAATGAAGGGTTCCGTACCAACACCTACTAGTCCAAATTTAAAACCACTATCCAATACATTGTCGTATCTTCATAGGGAAATCACGGCACTTACAACCTGTTGTTTGGGCAAGACAGTTTTTCAGCGAAACTCCAAAAACCGTAAAACTTATCTTGCTCGAACCAAAAATCGTTGAAAGTATTTATGTACGCCACCTCATTGTTTTCAGAATTTTAAACTTCATATACGTAGTTTTTAAATTAGATGGGGGGGACATTTTTTATGACTTCGACCGCCAATATCTCACTAACGGTTAACTTAAATGGAAAAGTTTTTTGGAAACCTCTATATCATCTTTAAAGACCTATTCATGGATACCTATACGACGCACGATTTTTTATCATCCACCGGTTATAATGTATGAAGTGCCCGTAATTTAATATTTTATTTATAATTTTACATAACTTTTATGTAGCGGTTCATAGAATCTTTCTACCTAATTTCATAATTACAGTGCTAAGTTTCCGAATAAATCGGCTGTGTTATACGGACGGACGGACGGACGGACGGACATGACAAAACTATAAGGGTTCCGTTTTACATTTTGATTAGGGAACCCTACGAAGGCTTCTATTGAAATTTTAAAAAAATGGAATGGTGGTTACGTTAATTTTTTCCCAAAAAAAGTAATGTTACATTCAGGTTTATTTCTATTATATCAAAAGTTTAAGGTAGTTATGTCCCAAATAGGAATATTTTTTTAAATTAGTGTCACTTACGTTATAAAAAGTGAGTTATAGGAATTCCAAACTTATGCACTTGTTATAAGGTTCAAAATATAATCAATTCTTCGGTTTTAGTTAACTTGTGGCAGGGTGGTAGTTCTTATTCAATAAAACAGTTTTATATATACGAAACAGTTTAACTGTCATTAAAAACTTAAAATATTGCCTCAAAACAAACTAAAAGTGTCTAAGTACATCTTTTAAAAAATAAGTGCGCAACAGTCTCCAATCTTAACCCGTTGTTATTAAAATATTAAAACTTTTCCTCAAAACTAACTAAAAGTATATTTTAAAGGTGTCACGATACAACCAGTTGACGATTTGATTTATTAAAAATAGCATATAAACTGACATCTGACTTATTTTACCAAAATCTAGAATATCGTCCGAAAGGCTATCCTAAGAGTTACAGGAATGATTTTCTAATTTCCTTAATTTAAATTACGTTCATTTATATAAATCGAATTCAAGGCGTCAATTCAATACAAGTATACTATAGTATAGATAGGTACATTTCAATTTGATTTCCACGCATTTCCCGCGCCCGTCTATTCCCAGGCAACAATCTGGATATGTGCTGGGTGTACTCGTAGTACCTATTCCGTTCGCCTACGCTCCTATTACACTGTCGCTGTGTAAATAAATAAAACTGTTATGTCACCCTAATTGGTTTACTACTAAATAAGCAATCATTCATAATTATATGTATGGTACCTAAAGATTAGATTGCAAAATCGTACGACACTGATACCGCAGAGTTACGAAATACCGGCTCTATTAAAACGTGCTAATGGAAACCTATTCGATAATAATTCATGTAGGGATCGTCAATACTATAATACATCACTTATTACCGGGACATTCAATACCTTTATGCATTAAAGCTTACAGAAGCGAGTCTTAAAAAACTTAATAATCCGAATGGAACTCCGCGCCTGTGTCTGTTTGGTACAATCTCACTAAACAGAGTTAGATCAATTGTAATGGCGATTGAATATGTCCTGGAAAAGGAAGTCCTGGGTAGGTATGTAGGATATTTTTATACCTTAACCCAAAGCCATTTCCGAAGATTATGAAAATCAAATTATACGTGGAAAAAGGAGCGGGCATATATTTTTTTAGACTGGAATAAAAAATACAATCTTCAACTTTATTTCCGAGATGTACGACTGTATTGTTTGATATTAAAATCTAACCTTCTTTTTTCCTTCCCGTTACTCGAGTTACAGCTACTACAAAAGAATTCGTTTGTTATGAAATACCTTCGTTAGGTTACCAGCTTCCCTAAGGACTTGATTGATACTCGAGAACCGAAGACCTTCAATGAAGTTAGACACTACCTGTTGCCACAGTCACTTTTGAAAAATACATACGTGTTTTAGTATCACAGAAGTACTTTTTATACAACTTTATAACCTGAGCATAGAATATTACTATCTGATTTCTATAACAAAGGGTGGGACATAAATGCTCTCTAATGTGCGCAAAACAAATGTTGGTATCAAAATCAAGAGGGATATCAAAAATCAAAATAAAGGGAAAATCTTAACAAAAGGGGAAGGGATACCAATTTTACTTATAGAAATAAGTACAATTGGTATAGAACACTAGAAGGTAGTCGGATAAAAAAAATACTTTTTAGAGTTGACGGTGGGAATCTTCACTGATTATTGATTAATTATACACTCCGATATCTTTCTTTACAAATAGGCACGTGGCTGAATCATACTGACAAAGTGATAACCTTCCTAGTAGAGTAAAAAAATGCAGTTACTAGTTACCTATCTGATACCCGTTTAATTAATTTATAGAGATACCTACTTATCCAACTTAGAGCATTAACGTTCACACAATTGTTGCATTGAATATGCGCGTGTATTTACTTTACCTTTACAACGAGTTACGTCTATAGTTAAAACATAATATTAACATTCTAATAATACCATTTGTCTCTTGGAGGTTTTTCATATAGTATAAGTATAATCACAATATCAAACATGCTGTCACCATCTCGTGATTGAGATGATTGTTTGCAAGAATAAGTTCATAAGATGTCTTTGGCCGATAACAGTTCAGTTATTGTATCACTGTTGAAAATAGATGTGCGTTAACTTCCTCGGGCGCCGGTGATACTGCTGCGTAAACCTTCACTCACGTGGTATTGTTTTTATTATCCCTCCAAATCACCGGTATCGGCTTACTGATAACGATACGTTAGATTACGTGTATTGATAAATAACTTGTACTCGCTAAATCAACTCGCCGTCGTCAGCAGCAGCCACGCTCTACGGCGCAACAATATCGCTATGTCAAATGCAATAGATCCAATGCTTAATGCTTCATTGCATTTTAATGAATCCATTTACCAGGTCATAGGGACGTGTAAAACCCACATATAGGTATGCAAAGAGTAAGGAGTGCAGCAATAGACGTTTGGTCGTCGGTGAATTGTTTGTTTATTTTGATGGGGTCAGGTGAGACTTACCGGCGGGTCGCGTGATACGACGAGCGGGCTCGTCCTCGCGCAAGTCGGGCGCGTGGCGGCGCGCGGCGGCCGGCGGGGCCAGCGCCGCCAGCGCCAGCACCAGCACGGCGGCCAGCATCACGGTGCACAGCTCGCACTAGCTACTCTCTCCGGCGTGTTCGCTCCCGGCGAGCGACCGATCGAGCTTACTATTTTCGCCGCGCGGTCGGAGTTGATGCAGCGAGCGTTCGGGGTGAGCGGAGGTTCGCGACTAACGGGCGTCGTCGTAGCGCGACGGCTGAGCCGAACTGAGACGAGCGCGCGATTTCCCGGCTGACGCGGCGAGGGGGCCGGCAGCGGCACTCCTTGCGGAAAACGCGCGGCCCACCGTGCGGCCCGGGCGGGGAAAATGCAGCCGCCATCCGCCATCCGCGCCGCCCCCCGCTCGCGCCCACACCCGCATTTTGCGTCTGCGCCGCTACTGCACCGCGCTTATCCTCTACCTACAATTAACACTTAACTCATTCATCTGTCTATAACTAAATAACTGTAAAAAAACATACCTAAAACATTAATGAATATTTCAATTATCATTACAATGTACATAATAGTTTAACGTGTTTAATTATAAAGGAAGTTATTTTATTTTAACGTAAAATGCTTAAGAAAGTTCCTTTTCCCGTGAACACGTAATCATTGCAAAGATCCCAGTCAGCGAGTTATTTTGATTTAAGTACCTGGTACATACGCGAGAACCACATATTGCCGCGGGCAGTTATTATGGGTAGTTCTCGATTCGCATTCGTCTTATTAATGTCTGCCTGTCTGTCACACCTTTTTATCTAAGGAACTTCATATAGTTACTATCAATTTGAAACCTGGTAGTTATGAAACCTGCTCTATAAAGATTGTAGAAATACCTATAGGTACATATTAAAGTAGGTATATTGATTGAAACTGGAAGCTGTGACGAGCAATTTAAACTTTATCATCATATTCTTAGCGTTTTCCCATTTATGCCCTAAGGACCCCCGGGTCCGTTTATTATAACTAAATTTAAGCTTATGACACCTTAATTTAATAACGTCCTTACCGTCGTTTTTTACCGTTCTCTCCCGGCGAAAAAAATAAACAATAGTATTGTTTTGTTATGTGCCCGGTGATATCCGTCACTAGGAAATTAATATATTGGTTTAAAACTTTACAGCGTTTCACACAATCGAGTACGCGAACTCCTAAGGGTTCAGGATCAAGGATCGTAAGCCTATGAATAAAACTTATGAAGCCGGAAAAAAACAGATCTTGGGTATCTACAGTACACCAAAACTTTTTTTAAAGTAACCGTCTAGAACATTTAATAAGGTATGTGGGATAAGTACGAGAAACCGTGAGTTATTCAACCTAGGAGTAATTTTCTACAGGCCCGAATAAATTGGATGCTAAAGTTTGTCGACGTGAAAACTGGCGCTCATCTACTAAAAAAATTACTGCGAATTCCATGTATCCTACCTATATACTTATGATAGTCGCAGACAGTGATGACAACAATAATGACATAGTTAATGTTCCAACGAGACAGAATACTGGGAAAAACCGTGGAATTTTAATGCCTTGTAATAAAATATGGTATGTAGAAATTTTCCCAAATGTATTTACATTTTAGGGTTCCGTGCCCTATGAAATCATATTACTATAGCAGGATTCGCAGGGTATTCACATGGCTGTATTTTTTACCAGCAAATGTTAAATATTTATTTCTTCATATCAGGAAAGCCAACAGCAGGAGAACAATGGAACATGTGATAAACATGAATATTAACACCAGAGCCAATTAACTACAGGATCTCACAGATAGCGCTAGTGTTTAAGTACAATACACACAACACACACAATTAAACAAAGTGCGTACTCGTACACAATCACACATGCAAACAGTATTGGAACAAAAATCTTGGAAAACCAAACCATCAAGCTAACTTAAATATTTTAAACGAAAAAAAAAAATATTAGGCTTTTATCCTAATTTAATAATAACAAATCGTTTAAACCGTATGAATGCAGTTAATGAAACTAAAGTTTTCTAATATATAGTGATCCTTCAAGCTTTTCCTCAATTTTCAGCTCAATGCTAAAATATCCTATTGTGTATATGTTGATTTGAAATTCTTCCAAGCTTAAAATTCAGATATTATCCCCTAGAAGGACATTAATGGAAAATCTCACATGGAGATAAATTTTTCTCCACGAAGACAGGTTTTTTCGTCACACTTAGGCTGCGGTGGCCTTTTACCATCAGGTGGAACGTACGCTTGTTTGCCGCCATCATCGTATAAAAAAAAAGCTTACGTACGGTCAGTGCAAAATTTATTAAGCTTCAATGATGCTCTTGAAGTCTCGACCATATTTTAATAGGGTAGGCAGATTTCGCACACATTGCGAATATCTTACGGATAGAGTAGTTTTTCAAGATATAATATAGCGGCGGCTCTAAAAGGGAAGACGAAAACAAAAGGACTTCAATGAACATTCGTAATACCAAACTTCATAAAGTTACCGGCATTTCGAGGTTTTGCTTTATCGACTGGGTTAAGAGGTATATAAATGCTTATTGCTTTATAGATTGCTTATCGTTTGTTACGGCGTTTTTAGAAGAATACAGTATCGGACGCCTATTAGGCGGGGCGCACCAGCACCGGGCTGTACTATCCAGTCACCCTGGACTCGCAAAACATTAATGATTGATTTTTTTGGTCTTTTAATTCATTTATTGTTGCTGTATGATTGATGATGTGTTAAAAATCACTACGTATATAACACATATCTGTTTGAATTAAACCTACTATCTCAGCATGGCTTAAGTACCGAGATACGGGGTTGCTAAGAGTAATGACAGATTTGCAAGTATTACTTGTCACCCAACGATATATTTACATGATGCTTAGTACCCTTCCAGTGCTGGCATCCAGCGACACTGGCGCTAGGGATTTGTACTTTGTTCGCTACAACAACAAATAATACAAATACAATAAGGTTTAATCATTTTTACATGTGGTGCACGGAACCTTTCGAGCGCTAGTCAGAAATGCACTTGATGTTTTTTATTCACATTTACAACAATATTATTGATTCAGTTAGGTACATTTAAAATAGTTCTCTTGTGAACGTAACAGTCGGGAAAACCTAATATTTTAACTACTTATTTCAACGCCTAAGTCTCATGAACTACTTATTTTTTTGATGACATGTATTCTCAACTTTTTATTTAGCTAAATATGAATTATTTTTGTATTAGCATTCGTCGATAGGTACGGCGTAAAAAGTTGTATTAGCTACACTGTAAATCATTTTAAAGGACGAATAAACTAACAAACGTCTCCATGAGATCGATAGATAAGATCGGTTGAAAATTGAAATAGGTAAATCAAAACCCTATTCTTAATTGTGAACGAGGATTCTGACATAAAGAATATCTTATTAAATATACACCGTGGGCGTTAATAACCCAAAATTTTAAACCACATAGTTTTGACGACAGTACGAGTAAATAATGCTATATCAACATGGGTCCAATTAAATATTTTAATTAAATTACTGTTTTAGTACAAAATAAATTATATTAATTGACCGCTTTTTTGTGAACAAACCTTTACTTCAGAGAGTGAACGAGTATAATTAATCTCAAGTTGAGAAACAGAGAGCGAGCATTGTCATTTTAGTGTCATTAATATCAAACTATCATAATAAAAAATCTAATCATATAAAAGTAGTAAGTGGCTACGTCACGCCTTTAGGGTGTGTTAGAATTGAGATTTTTAAATTGTGATTTGTTTAAAAAAATTAATAACTACTCTTCATTTATGGGTTTTTGGACTACATGTTGTATAGCTTTTTATACTGTAATTAGGCTCTCAAATCGTTGGTTTAAATCTTTCTGGTAACGATGTATATTTAATAAGATATTTTTTATGTCTGAGTTCTCGTTCACTATTAGGAATAGAGTTTTAATTTACCTATTTCAATTTTAAACCGATCTCATCTATTTTTTATATCATAAAAGTATTGTATAGGATCTTACAAAAGTATTGTACCTACTTGAGCTAAGTATGCACTTACAGAAGTGTAATCGCATGTGTCGAAATTAGTTCTAAAATTGGGCCGCGATTCTTAATGGTAAAAGGGAGAATACCTAGGATGTCGCATTTGTTTCATGTCTCTGTTATTCTAATATTGAAAGAAAGAGACAAGAAACTTGCCGGTGACGGTCATATTTTGAACGTCAAGGTTATTCATAAAACTTCTAAGGGAAACCCTTACTTGCCAGAATTCATTTGCCCGAATTTTAACTGCCATAATGTTGTTTCTTATAATGTTTTTCTTTTTTTTAAGCAACAGTCACATTTTAGTAATTATCTTCAAAGTAAAAACATTTTAGTAATAGACCTCGTGTGCCATAACTTAAAATTAACATTAACTACTTATATGACAATTTAGGAGCGATATTAAGCGAACAACGGGTAAAGAGCCTTATTTCCACAATTTTAATGAAAATCGTTTTGTAGGGTTTCGTACCTCAAAAGGAAAAAAACGGAAACCTTATAGGATAACTTTGTTGTTCGTCTGTCTGTCTGTCTGTCACCACCCTTTATCATGGGAAAGCGTGGAGGTATCGAGTCGAAATTAAAACCTTATGCTAAGGTCTACAGTCCCTTGAAGCTGTGAAAAGAACGATGAAGATGCGGACGTTTATGTCGCAAAAAAACGTATATTTCGACACTCTCAAGGGAATCAAAATTTATAGGGTACTTCCCGTTGATCTAGAACTATGAAATTTGGCAAGTAATATCGTTATTTACTACAAGTACAGGGAAAAGTTTAAAACTATATATTTACAAATATGAAATATAGTATGAAATCATATAAAATATCCTACTTAATATAATACATACGAAAGTTAGGATGTTTGAATATTTGGATGTTTCTTTAATCAAACACGCAAAAACTGCTGAACGAATTATGATGAAACTTTGTATATATAGAGTTTTTAGCCTGGATTAACACGAGTGATATATTTTGTCTCTTAAATCATCCCTCAAATTGATGAATTTGGGGGTGGCAGATAAGCTTATGAACCAAACCAGAGTCATGTAGATATTTACAATGCCTGCTGACGTACGGAAAATTCGATTCCGAAGAACCAATATAAGGCTGACCTCCGAATATGCACATATTTGTCACGAATGTTAGAGACAAGATACCTATAATAAGGAAGTATGGTGAGGCGACTCTATAGACAGTTGTCAATATCACGACATTTGACAACGTCATTGAAGTTAAGCAAATACTGTAACATATTTTACACAATTGAATTGAACATAATTTTACACTGAGTCTTATCGTGGCTAAGATAAAGCAGGTTTTCGCATTATTAAGTTTTCATTTTTACGATCGTAATTACAAATAGAGTATTACGCTTCTACTTCGTTATGATGAGCGATTATTTTGACAGATTTAGTTCGTATATATGGGACTCTGATATTACAAGAGCTAAATGATCTTATATGAACGAAACCAAAACGACTTATGTCAATTAAAATCAACGCATTTCAGCTCCTAAAGTTCTAGCAATCACATGCATAATCGCATGAAAAACAATATATTAGTTACTTAATACACTGACCCATAGCCTCTAAAGCGCTTGCCAAAACATGCTGACCCATCGAGCCGTAGTAATTTTAATGTTTAATATAGGAGGTTAAATAGATTGCGCTTTGATATCTGCATACCGTAGTTGTTAAGAACCTAAACCAACCAACCAACCAACTAAAATTTATGGAGTTGTTAGTGCTTGGTTGAAAGTCACAACAATAACTTGTGATGCTGTACCCACGGCGTTTTATTTGTATTTTATACATCGCGTTATTAAGTTATTTCCTGAATTAAATGGGGTCGGGACGGGTACACGACCTGTGTTCGGAACCCTCGGTGCGCGAGTCAGACTCGCACTTGACCGGTTTTTTGATTATCGTTTCCCTTAACACTATTCACAGCATTTTTTTACCACTTAGGAACCATTTATTGAAATTCGTTAGATCGCTTATACATTTTCTCGAATTGCCTTTTACACAAGAATCAAATTTGGTTAACGGGCGAGGAAGCGAAGCGAGCGAGCAAAACCTTCCGAAGCAAAACCGAGTGTTAGGTTTTTTTATGCGCCTTGAAAAATCATGCTTGCTTGCTTGCTTGCATCATGCAAGTATACGTGCTTATTTGCTTTCTTGTATGCATGTATGTGGGCTTGTTTGCATGCTTGCTTGCTTGTATGCAATGTTTGCTTGTTTGCTTGCTTGCAGATTAGTATGTTGGATCGTTTATACATTTGCTCGAATTGCCTTTTACGCAATCAAATTCGACTACCGGGCAAGCGAACGAAGCGAGCGAGCAAAACCGACTCTGTTAGGTTACGTTCAGAAGACTAAAGCGCCGCCTTGGTCTTCTGGTGTTAGGTGTTTTTTTTTTCATGCGCCTTGACAAATCATTGCTTGCTTGCTTACATGCATGCATGCTTGCTTGCTTGTTTGCATGCATGCATGATGCATGCGTGCTTGCTTGCCGTTGAGACGGTTAGGCGATCGACACTACCTATAGTGCGTGCCATCCACGAACACGGCCAAATCCGCACAATTGCGCATGTATTAGTATGGAAAATGCATTTAATGTGGCGTTTAAATATTCTACTAAATAATATTATTGCACTTAATAATATGGATACCAATACGTATAGCATTCGTATCATTCTGTCATGTAATATTCGGGAATACAAGAGTATGTCAAACGGTTTTTCTAGTAAATGAACCATTCGGGTAAATGAAAATCGGGTAAATGTTTATCGAGCAATTGAAATTATTCCATATGAATTTCGGGCAAACAATAGGCACCCACTTCTAAGGCTGTTATCACACCGATGCGATTTCCGCGCACCTTTGAAGTGTGACGACCACCTACGCGTTTCGTACACTACACGCATTAAGCATAAATCAGACCTCAAATTACACGTAATTGATACGAATCCCCCCTGGATTCGTATCAACTACGTGTAATTTGAGGTCAAACGATATAAGGCGCGAGTCGCGATTGTCGAGTAGAAAGCATTTTAAATAGATGCGCAGGCTACTGAGCAAATCGGTCAATGACCTGTTATTTTAGCTACGAAAGAAGCTACGAATGCTACGCTGCCTCTACGCTTAGATTCGCTAAGGTCTATATTTTCATTTGCAGTTGTAACTTTTTTTTCGAAATTTGAAGACTAGAAAGGATTTGAGTGACGCGGAATTCAAACAAAAGGCTTTCTATCTTTGTTTACATACTCATTACAACACTAAATTCGAAGTGGATTAATAACTACTAACTACCCTAACGCTTTAAGTTATATCTTATTTTTCTAGCGCACTTTTTACCTACCACACGTGTCAAACCTTAAGTACCATAAAGACTATCCAACTTAGTTTAGGCTACGATAGTCTAAATTTGTATATGTGTGTTTTTAATATTTTGTTTTGTCCTTATATAAATAAAATCTAATTTGCCTAATACATTATTTCCTAAGATGAGATGGAACTGCACCTGCGTATATGCAATGATACAATATATACATACACGTATATCAATATAATAAATATCACGTCCCTGGTCTACAGTGCCACCGAAATGTGTTTCTTTTATTATTATTTTTATACTTCAGATCCTTCACACAATTAAATTTAAATAACTTATTAAATCATTCGGCTCTGTTTTGTCGAAATAGGTACTATGTAGATTATTCACAAAACGTAAATCTTTGTAATGACTGTTTGTGTCAAAATAAAGTTTAAAAAATGAATAAAAACTAACAACGACTAGCTGTTTCCAGTAGTACAGTAAATATTAAAAATCCGGCAAAGTGCGAGTCGGACTCAAGCACGAAGGGTTCCGTACTATTATCGCTTCTTCTTCTAAACAAAGTCGCTTTCTACAGAGAAACAGCCCATGCCCAGCCATAGGGACAGACCAATGTCCCTTTATCCCTATATCCCTATGTATGCTTAAATCTTTAAAACTACGCAACGAATTTTGATGCGGTTTTTTTTAATAGATAGTGTGACTCAAGGGAAAGGTTTATATGTATAACACATGCATCAGCATTGCACCCGTGCGAAGCCGGGGCGGGTCGCTAGTTATCTCCAAAAACGGCAAAAAAATCACGTTTATTGTATAGGAGCCCCGTAAATATTTATTATATTCTGTTTTTAGGGTTCCGTACCTTAAAAGGAAAAAACGGAACGGGATCACTTTGTTATCCGTCTGTCTGTCTGTCTGTCTGTCAAGACCCTTTATCTCGGGAAGGCGTGGAGGTATCGAGTTGACATTAAACCTTATACTCAGGTCTACAGGTCTTGATGCTGTAAAAAAACTAAACTTCTAAGTTAACGTAAAACAAAGATACGGGCGTTTATGTCGCAAAAAACGTATATTTCGACACTCAAGGGAATCAAAATTTATAGAGTACTTCCCGTTGACTAGGTCACTGTGAAATTTGGCAAGTAATATCGTCATATACTACAAGTACCGGGAAAAATCATATAAAATATCCTACTTAATATTATACTTACATGCGTAAGTTAGGATGTTTTGTTACTCAATCACGCAAAAACGGCGGAACGAATTATGAAACTTTGTATACATAGAGTTTTTAGCCTGGATTAACATGAAGAATACTTTTATCCCTTAAATCATCCCTCAAATTGATGAATTTGGGGGTAAGAGCTAAACCTATGAACCAAACTAGTCATATAGATATTTACAATGCCTGCTGCCGTACGGAAAATTCGATTCAGTGTAAGGCTGATATCCGAATATGCCCATATTTGTCACGAATCAGTCATTGGCATTGGCGTGTCATTTTATAGGTACCGATGACATTATATAGGCGAAGTTGAAGCTAATGAACATAATTTTACACAATTGACTACTTTGAGTCTTACCTTACTTTGATTCTTGTGTAAAAACCAAAACGACTTATGTCAATTAAAATCAAAGCATTTCAACCCTAACGTTCGTGTAATTACACGCATAATCGCATGCAAAACAATAGATTAGAGTTACTTAGTACACTGACCCATAGCCTCTAAAGCGTTTGCGATATAAATATAACCAAAACATGCTAACCCATCGAGCCGTATAAATTCTACTGTTTAAAACAGGAGATTAAATAGATTGCGCTTTGATATCTGCCTACCGTAGTTGTTAAGAACCTATGGGTCACTAAAGTATATGGAGTTGTTAGTGCTTTTGTATTTTGTACATCGCGCTATTAAGATTTTTCCCGATTTATTTTTTTGGAACCTGACTGTGGCTTTATAGGCCGGGCCCAATAAAGCGATAGGAGTGCGCTATTTTTGCCGAATTAAATGGGGTCGGGACGGGTACACCATCTGTGTTCAGAACCCTCGGTGCGCGAGTTAAACTCGCACTTAACCAGTTTTTTTAGTATTTGTTGTTATAGCGGCAACAGAAATACATCATCTGTAAAAATTGTAACGGTCTAACTATTACGGTTCATGACATACAGCCTGGTGACCGACGGACAAACAGACACGACAGACGGACGGACAGTGGAGTCTTAGTAATAGAGTCCCGTTTTACCCTTTGGGTATGGAACCCTAAAAAACCATTAAAAAACGCTCTGTTACTGAGAAGGTACCTTAAGGAAGTTAAGTACCTACTCTGAGGTTAGTAAGTACTTACCTAAGTTTATACGGTAAGTAATACGCTAATACACCTAATAATAGCGTCACAATTTTATATGGTCAAACAGCGTCCATTATTCGTCATTCATATATAGCGAAAAAAAATCAAAGGAATAACATTTTTTGGAGACAGCCTTTGGAATGGCGCGGAATAAATTTCTCCACCATGGTTAGAGGTATTCAGAGGGCCTACTGCGAACCAAAAGCGAAGTATCTCTCTCTGTCGCTCTAACTAAATCGTATGCAGAGAGGAAGATACTTTCGGTTCGCGGTAGTGCCTCGTTCATTTTATAATGCGATATCGCCATGTAGCGCTCTTAGCGCTGCGAAGTATTTACGCTACATACGGGACTAACATGCTACGGACTACGGCGTAGCATACGTAAGTACGTGCTAATGTTTAAATATAATTCACGCCTCATGCCACCTGAAACATCATAATAAAAAGGCTTAACCGCTTAAGCATTCTGATACATTTTTGTACCTATTTTTTTGCTATGGATAAATTTTGATTTAAGAAAGAAGGGGTTGATAAAAATACCACTGGCAACTTATCTCCGACGATTACCAAGCGAATTTTTTGAAATAATTGCATATTTGATGTAAATATTATAAAACCAACCATAATCTAATTAGATTTTTTTTTCAGTGCTTGCTTTTTTTTCTTGCAATTCAAATGAGATTATTTGAAAAGTACCTTATAAAAGTACCTATGTAAATTCTTCCGACATCGGTTCATCAGATAAAGAAGTATCGCTGAAAAACCAATATACCTGACATGCTGCATGCCCCAGGTATTACAAGACCGCAATTCTCAGTTTGTATAATTGTAGTCTTTGACCGCAATTAGTTCACACTCGGAATAGCTGTCATTTCATATACACTTTGACGTAGGTATATGAAAAAACTGTAACCTCTAATACTATTCTAATCGCGGCTAGGTAACCTACCTACCTACAAGTTGTTTGGGCGCTTGCTTTTGCGCTCAGAGATCCAGACACAAAACGCAAATAATAATGCCACGTCCAAGCGAGATCGTCATATACAAATCTCGCTAAGTGCGACAGCGAGATTTTTTTTTTATACAACGTCGGTGGCAAACAAGCTTACGGTCCATCTGATGGTAAGCGGCCACCGCAGCCTATAGACGCCCGCAACTCCAAAGGAGTCACGTACGCGTTGCCGACCTTTTATAAAATTTGAGGATGCACTGTGTTGACAACAGAAGAGACAAATTTAGGTCCCTCACTCTCAACACAGTGCATCCTCGGGAGCTATGGCAACCTTGCTCACCTCCAGAAACACAACACTACATACTTGTTATTATGGCTGTGGTCTTCTGCAAAGCGGAGGTACTTCCCCAGTTGGGCTGCCCCAAATTCGAGCAAGATGACATTTTGCTGTGCCCTACCTCTCTTACGATATGAGACATGTATAATTTGCTGTCTCTGTCATAGTTCTATTTTTTTATTGGCCGCAACTGATTTTGAGGCAGATAAACGGTAGGCGAAGTGTCGTCTCAATAAATTAAATGATCTTATAATGTTTAATATTTATGTGCATTAAATAGTGTTTTGGGTTAATATTAAAGATCACGTTTTTTGTGTTCCAATTGTTATAAAACTATGGTAGCGTAGGTAATCGGCTGTGAACGCCGTAGTGAACGGTGGGATGAAAATATAACCTTTCACATGTGTCGTATCTAGGTAGTTGGTTTATCTAGGCTTAACCTGTGTTATTAGATTTCTACAATGATGTTTCATTCAAAATCTTGTAAAATAAAGCGACTAATATTGAAATAACAACATTGTTTACGGAGGTTTAAGTTAGGATAGAAAAAATTGCCGATATTATTATCGGCCTAAATTACTTAGGTTGTTCTTGCTTATGGTAAGCTGTCAGAAATGTTAAAAGTCCATTGGTCGCTTTTATACTTTACCGTGGACGTCCACGATTTACCGTCACGATAAAACTAGTGACCTAAATTGTATGAAAATGTATGCAGACGCTTTTATTCTATCGTGAACGGTAACGGCATGCAGTGGACGTCCACGATATGCCGTAGCCTCACTGTCATCCCTACGATATCGTGACGATAAATGCGCCTGTTGTGCGTAAAGATACGAAATTGTAGGTGTGTGAGTGCTGTCCCTCCCTGTCAATGCCTGTCAAAACGCTGACGTTTACCATGATCTAAGGAAACAAGATCTGACAATCAGGATCGAGTTGCCACTTTATAGTAACAAAACAGATAATTAAGGGAAAAAAATCTGCCGTTCTCATGCAAAATATTTTTTTTCAGCCGCTTTGACGTTAACCGCGATCTCGCTCGGATGTACTGAATTGCATATTTCACTCTCAGTCGGTGTCAGTGTAAGCAGTGATTGTCAAACTTTTTTGCGGTGCCGTTGCTAATAAGATTTGATGTAGACCTGATTTTAAAACGTAGGCTGTTCTATTTGGACCTGTAAGAGTAGTAGTCTTGAAGGCGGGACTATATTGTTTTTTTCACTTCCACAAAAGGAATCAGTAGCCAACAAATGGCTTCGCTATTGTGGGTCGAAAACAACAAAAAAAATAGTACGTACCTCCATATATACAATTCTTTATTTTTTTTTAATCTGACAAAAGAAGAGTAAAAGAAAATTATGAAAAGAAAATTATGTAAAGTGTCAAACACACATTATTGAATATTGAACATAATAAAAATAATTTGTAAATAAAAACTGACGGTGATGATGAATTCATTGTTTTACTGTAATATTTGTTCATGTATTAGCATCAACCATTACACCGAAATAATACGTTTGTATAAGTAAATAAGGGTCAGATTTTAACTGTGTTGGTGTTTGTTAATTCAGGCAAAATATACTAGACTAGCTTCGCACGGGTGCACTATTTAAAGGATGTTATTGTACATATAAACCTTCCTCTTCAATCACTCTATCTATTAAAAAAAACCGCATCAAAATCCGTTGCGTAGTTTTAAGAGCGCTTTAATAAAATGTAGTGGGTCCACTAGCGCCACTCGTAAATAATTGTAATTATTTAAATTTAACGATATATAACTAAAAAAGGGGGCCGCTATGTACTGTAGTTTGTATTTAAGTACTTTTTGAATCCATCAAACTAGTTTTTACGTTGCTGGATTCGTCAATCTATGAGCTCAAAATTAAAACGGCCGTTTTAACTTAAATGTAGGCGTAGGGTGCCTTTCCATCAGAGCTATGCCATGCTACGTTGCTGTGGATGAGTTGATATTCACATAGCGTAGCACTGGTGGAAACCGAAAGCTATCACATCCTCGCAGTATATAGCATAGCTCTGATGGGAACTGCCCTTAAAGATGTGCCGTAAATTTGGTCCTCGCTCCTTTTTGATTCCCTTGAGTGCCGAAATATACGTTTTTGCGGTATAAACTGCCGTATATTTGTTAGGGTTCGTTCCGTAGCCAAAATGGCGAAAACGGAACCCTTATAGTTTCGTCATGTCTGCCCGTCCGTCCGTCCGTCCATCCATCCGTCCGTACGTCCGTATGTCACAGCCGATTTACTCGGAGACTATAAGCACTACAATTATGGAATTTGAACATAAGTAATGTGAAATTATAAAAAAAAATTAGGGGGGCACTCCATACATGTAACCGTTGGAAGAAAAAAAATTTCAGTCGAGCGGCGCATAGCCAAGTTACGCATTAAATTAAAGCTTGATCACGCAGCGGCGTGCGCAACGCAAGCGGTACGCCGCGCCGCGAAATGCGACCGCTGCTGCGCGATGGAATGCAAGATTACATCCCGCTCGCCTCGCGCAACCTGTGTGAAGTCGCTAACCTATTACCGTACGTTCCAGCGCAGCGGTCGAGCACTCAATTTGACGCACAAAGCTTGATTCCGCGTGAAATTACCTATGTAAACCAATGTCAAGATTCGTAAGTACAAGAATGTTCCTTCGGTCGTCCGGACAGTATTGTAGCTTACATTAAAATGTAGCGTGCGCAAGCTTCATCCCACTGTAACGTACGTTACCCATGTTACTCAATGGGGGCTATCGTTTTTGTGCTCACCAGTTGGCGCCACTGTCAAGTAAGGCCCAGCTGTCAAAAATTGTTATTGGTTATTATGGACATGAGAACGAAGTTTACATTTAAATCATAGGTATTCAATACCTTAAGAGGCCCTATAAGCGAATTTCGCAAAATACTTAGTTTTTCATTAAAGATTCTGGCGTTAATATCCATAATTTTGAAGAAATTCTTAAGGCATTTGATAGTTCGTTTCTTAATCTAGATAGTAACATTGCTTAATCTTTGTTTTTTAAGGGCTAAACCTGGTAAAAACGCATTCTCTTGGCAGCGTTTTTTGAATATTTGCGGTTAGGCGAGACGTTTCGATTGTCAATTTAGACACAAAAACGATTGATTTTGGTACAAACTGAAGACAATTCTATTCAACATATCATAAACTAGATAGTAACGTTGTTAAAAAGTTCAGATTCATCTAAAATTTAGGCTTAAGTAGCATCCGAATGTTGCCTTGTTTTTTGATAAAAATAGGGTTACACTTTATTTTTTTCTGGCAAAACGCATTAATATTTTGCTCTAAAGATAAAATTGTCGTAAAGTGCAACTCTTTTTCTGTCTCAGATTTTTTTTTTATCGTAATCGGTTTGAAATTCAACTTGTAAATCGTTTTTAAATATTACCCAATTTACCCATAAATTACGCTGCACCGATCCCGCGCTTTGTCCGCGCCAAGCGCTCTCAGAGGTCGGACCTATGTCGCTTTCGTTGATCGCGCCACATTGCAAACATCGGACATAGGGTTCACGGAATTCCATGACCCGCTGTAGTCGTATACAGCGATTAAATCATCATGATCCTATACCCAAGTATTTTTTAAAGATATTTTATTTTTGATTTAACCTCTGCTCCCCATATACTCATCTCATCATAACAGCACCGTGTTTCGGCACGTTGGATTTGTCTTGATGAGTACCATCGGGATAAATGAGGTCCAGGGTCTCATGATGGAGTCAGGAGATGGTCACCGGAACTCCTCATACCCTCATCACAGCATCGCTGTGTTTGGGCTCGTTGGATTTGTTTTGATGAGAACCATCGGAAAATATGAGGTCCAGGGTCTCATGATGGAGTCAGGAAATGGTCACCAGAACTCCTAATATGCTCATCATACCACCGCCGTGTGTGGGCTCGTTGGAGTTGTCTTGATGAGTACCAGCGGAAGATAGATGAGGATCAGGGTCTCATGATGGAGTCAGGAGATGGTCACCGGAACTCCTCATACCCTCATCACAGCATCACTGTTTGGGCTCGTTGGATTTGTTTTGATGAGAACCATCGGAAAATATGAGGTCCAGGGTCTCATGATGGAGTCAGGAAATGGTCACAAGAACTCCTAATATGCTCATCATACCACCGCCGTGTGTGGGCTCGTTGGAGTTGTCTTGATGAGTACCAGCGGAATATAGATGAGGACCAGGGTCTCATGATGGCGTCAGGAGATGGTCACCGGAACTCCTCATACCCTCATCACAGCATCGCTGTTTGGGCTCGTTGGATTTGTTTTGATGAGAACCATCGGAAAATATGAGGTCCAGGGTCTCATGATGGAGTCAGGAAATGGTCACAAGAACTCCTAATATGCTCATCATACCACCGCCGTGTGTGGGCTCGTTGGAGTTGTCTTGATGAGTACCAGCGGAATATAGATGAGGACCAGGGTCTCATGATGGAGTCAGGAGATGGTCACCGGAACTCCTCATACGCTGATCACAGCACCACTGTGTTTGGGCTCGTTGGATTTGTCTTGATGAGTATCAGCGGAATAGGTGAGGTCCAGGGTCTCATTGTGGAGTCAGGAGATGGTCACCGGAACTCCTCATGCGCTCATCACAGCACCGCTGTGTTTGGGCTCGTTGGAGTTGTCTTGATGAGTACCAGCGGAATATAAATGAGGACCAGGGTCTCATGATGGAGTCAGGAGATGGTTACCGGAACTCCTTATACGCTCATCACAGCACCACTGTGTTTGGGCTCGTTGGATTTGTCTTGATGAGTATCAGCGGTATAGATGAGGTCCAGGGTCTCATTATGGAGTCAGAAGATGGTCACCAGAACTCCTCATATGCTCATCACAGCACCGCCGTGTTTCGGCTCTTTGTATTTGTCTTGATGAGTACCAGCGGAATAGATGAGGTCCAGGGTCTCATGATGGAGTCAGGAGATGGTCACTTAAACTCCTCATATACTCATCTTAGCACCGCTGTGTTTGTGCTCGTTTTGTCGATGAGTACCGGCGGAATATATGAGGTCCAGGGTCTCATGATGGAGTCAGGAGATGGTCACCAGAACTCCTCATATGCTCATCACAGCACCGCCGTGTTTGGGCTCGTTGGATTTGTCTTGATGAGTACCAGTGGAATAGATGAGGTCCAGGGTCTCTGGAGTCAGAAGATGGTCACCAGAACTCCTCATATGCTCAACACACCGCCGTGTTTCGGCTCTTTGGATTTGTCTTGATGAGTATCAGCGGGATATAGATAAGGACCAGGGTCTCATGATGGAGTCAGGAGATGGTCACCGGAACTCCTCATACGCTCATCACAGCACCGCTGTGTTTGGGCTCGTTGGAGTTGTCTTGATGAGTACCAGCGGAATAGGTGAGGTCCAGGGTCTCATTATGGAGTCAGAAGATGGTCACCAGAACTCCTCATATGCTCATCACAGCACCGCCGTGTTTCGGCTCTTTGTCTTTGTCTTGATGAGTACCAGCGGAATAGATGAGGTCCAGGGTCTCATGATGGAGTCAGGAGATGGTCACTGGAACTCCTCATATACTCATCTTAGCACCGCCGTGTTTGTGCTCGTTTTGTCGATGAGTACCGGCGGAATATATGAGGTCCAGGGTCTCATGATGGAGTCAGGAGATGGTCACCAGAACTCCTCATATGCTCATCACAGCACCGCCATGTTTGGGCTCGTTGGATTTGTCTTGATGAGTACCGTCGGAACAGATAAAGTACAGGGTCTAATGATGGAGTCAGGAGACGGTCACCGGAACTGCTCATATCATCACAGCACATCCGTGTTTGAGCTCTTTAGGTTTGCCTTGACAAGAGTCGGTAGAGATGGACGAGTCAGGAGGTGGTAACAGGAACTCCTCATATGCTATATTCATTTACGCATTATGAGAGAAATTTTAAAAATGAAATACGAAACGTTTTCCTCTGGGCTCTTATAATATATACCTGTACGACTGGTACTACCAGGTTCAGGGTCAGCTGCATACCACAAATAAACAAAAATGTTTGTTTGCGGTAAGGACTGGTCCTGAACATCGATTAAAAGTAGAATTAACTGAAACAGATGATAATTTCTGGGCAACAAAGATGGAAGAAAAACTGGCAAAATTGTATGAAAAATGTTTGCTCCCAGAAATTGATGACCCCCGAAAGACCCGATATGCCTTTTAGGGGTCCGTAATCAACAATCTCTTGTTCAGTTAGTCTTATGTGATATGTGACATGTATTATTGTTTTTCACTTCACTAGCTCGGAAAGCTCTTTACTATTCTTTAAAAACAGATGGTAAAACTTTATTTTATCAGCAAGAGTGCAAAAAATACGTTTCATTAGTTACTTTTTTAAACGTAAAGGCCAGTCCAGACAGGACAATTTTCTCTCATCAGCTAATAGATTTGCTGACTGTATATAAGATTTCCTGCCAATTTGTGTTATTTGTGTACTAGTTAAAATAAAGACTAGTTTCTTCTGTAGTATTTTCCTCGCTTTAGTGAGTTGAAGAGATTTGTGTTATACACGGCTGCAAAGTTATTTTACGTCTCATGTATTGCAACACTCGCTACGCTCAGGATTATATTTTTGAACCAGACGTTTTGCTCAGTATTCTGTTTTCAAACAACTCGCTTCGCTCGTGGTTCAACCACAGAATCCATTCACTAAATCGTAGTTTCACCCTAGAATCCATTCGCTAGCTCGTGTTTCAACTCTACACTCGCGGTTAAAATACAACTGTACACCCTTGTATAACAAATAACTATTAACCTTTTATTGTGTACAATAAATTGTTTCCATACATACATACAAACCTTAAAAAGGCAAATAAGTTAAATTTTCTCAAACATGCAATAAAATATTGACGTTATGTTCGTTATAACAGGCTGAGAAGTATCACGTTTCGGATGCGGCGCAACGAGCGGCTCATAATGGAATTCATGCAACATTTCCTAGGCCGGCAAAGTGATCGTCTTTTGTTTCCGGGGCACTTTTCTTATAATTTGCAAATTTTATTGCATTTTTTGAGAAAAGCACTATAATACAAGCCTCGGCTTGAACAGGGATTGTCGGCCTCGTTAACACTGGGCCATCTATACCTACTCGGCCGGCAATCCCCTATTTCGCGCTCTGCAGTAATGTACTTTTGCGTTCGGTCTTATACAGATAAATAGATACATAAAAAACATCCAAGATTCGGGAAAAAATATTCGTTTTCATCACTCAGATAAATGCCCTGACCGGGATTCGAACCCAGGGCCACCAGCTTCTTTGGCAGGGTTACTACCAACTGGGCTAAAATGTACGTAATTTCAAAGGAGACAGCATCTACCATTGAAATTACGCAGTGAAACAAAATTATGAGTTACTATTATTTGTGTAAGTATATTTTCTTGAAATATAATATTAAAGTACTGCTTTCAAGACATCAAATACATTTTTAATTACATTAAAAAACTGTAACTGTAAAACCTTCGACTTGGAAAATGTCAAAACGATCATGATTGTTTGCGTCCCGGTTGAAACGCACACATACGCGCAGTAGGTTGCTGTAGAGCAGTGCGCTCGTGTGCCGAGCGCTAACGCCATCTATCGACTAAGATTTTATGAAAATGATGAACGCTCAAACTTATAAGGACTGATATGGCATTGTAGCGCGGTCCCGTTTTGTTCGGAAAAAAGGAGGAAATAAGTTTCCGAGAGACAAAACTGTCTCAAAGCCCTGAAAGTCATTGACCCTTAACTCATATTTGCCATAATCAAGCTCAGCTATTGCAAAATAGTCAGCATATTGTTCGAATTAGATATTAACCCGCGTAGCGCAATCACAAAGAGTGACATTTGACGTTTCGGAGACCCCCACGCTACACTAGCGCCTCTAGTGGCGATTTCATACGCGATAGCCCTCATTGGGTTAACACTGCCTATGTATCCATACATCGTTAACGAAGTATTCATCTCTGGATACTAAAACATCCTGTTAGTGTTTCCACCACAGACCATCAATTTAACTAAACGTCGCCTGTGTACGTACTTCGCGTGCCAAAAAGTAGTCAAAACGTCAACCTTCTACGCAGTCTCGCTCAGTCCGCCTTGAACGGTCATTGCCTCGAGACGTCAACCGAAATACGTAAAAAAATGACTCGTTGTTCAGTATTGAGTTGTAGAAACTGTTCAGAAAATGCTGACCCAAATAATGGACATATTTCCTACCACAAATAAGTAAATTCCTTCTAAAATTATGTTTAATACCATTTTAAAATCATTTATTTCAGATTTGTCGTAGTTGTAATATGAAAAATAGTCTATTTGCGACAGATGTACGATTACTTCATGTTCATGATACATTACCTACTTTAGTAACAAAGTTGTAGGGCCTGCCTATATTAAACGCGCAATGGAAATAAAACGATAGATCTTTAGCTTGTGTCGCTCGTCTTCTTGGTAAGGGGAAATTCTCATTCATCTGTCCAATGAAGCGAATAGTGATGTTCACCTTTCGATTCGTCACAGTTCTTATCGATTGTTGAAATCGAGGTATGGTATTTTGTGACACATTATAATTATAAATTACAGGTTTCCAAGTAATCCATACATAAAAGAGAAATGGATGGAAGCAACCGGGCAAAAAAACTGGTTTCCAACAAAACATAGCAAAATTTGCTCCATACATTTCGATGATAGCTTTAAACAAACAAAAAAATATCGTCGACTGATTCCTGAAGCAATACCAACCATTGATGTACTGAAAAAATCAACAAGTGAAGCAGTTAGTAGATTGACATTGTAATCGATAGTATTGATTCCCTGGCATTGTTCTTAGAAACTTAATTTAATTATTTCACAGTAAAGATTAGACGTTCTAATTGTTGATTAGAACTAAAGATTCGATGTTTACAAAACGAAGCCTTTTCATTTAAAAAAGCCAGACGAGTATCGTTTTTCCGTTTATTGGTCGTTATGGTATTATTTTTACATGACCATATTTTTCGTGTCCGATTTGTCCGAGTCCGATTTATCGACTCGAGCTGCACGGCGCGGGCGACATATCGCCTTTGTATCGATTTCGCGGGGACAACGGAGATTTCACATTACTAATATGCTCTCGTGACGTCACAGTAGCAGCAAAAGTGAGACAGTTGGTTCTCATACAGATTGAGGTGCTTAGGTCCTCTAGTTAAATTGATGCTGTGGTTTCCACGCAACTGAAAATGCTAATAATATGATAAGGCATTTTCTGTTTCAGCGCCTACAAATAAAACGATTTTTACATGCAATTTAGGTACGTATAGGAAAGTAATTAAGGCATTGTTTATTATTTCGTTTTAGTTTTTGCATTTAAAACTTCTTAAATATGTATCTACGAGTAATTTTAAGTTAGATTATTGATAGTTTCCGTGTCATTCCAAATGGTTAGTTGCAATCAAATGAGTGTTTCAAAGCAAAAATCAAATATTGGTGAGGATATTTTATTCCATAATACAGCATAAGACAAACCGGAATGTCACATTTCGCATTTTCAATATTTTTTGATTCTCATAAAAATAAAAAAGACTATTCACCACACAAGCCACAGTGTCCTTGGATATTAGGTTTTAACAATTTCTTCTAAATTATTATAAAAATGCTAAGTTATAATTAATTGTGTAAGAGCAAGGTACCGCTGAAGATTCTGAGTACTGTTTCCCAGTAGCGGAAACACATCTCAAAATGACACCATGTTTATCTAATACATACATATACCTAAGTTACAAGAATAATCTCGGTTCGCCGTGAGAAATCCACTGTAAATGCAGGCTCGTCACGACTGGCCGCCTATCAACCGTCGATCGGAACTATCATAATGGAAAATACATAACAGCTTACTCTACCTCGTTAACTCCAAAATAAACTATCATCATACATTAAGTCGTTCAAATAAGTGGAATATGTATTAAAATATAATAAACGGGTCACTCACGTTTTCAAGGTCGAGTAGCTCGACATGTCTCAAACCAATACGTGGCCCTTAATCATGAGAACTATCTAGTCGCGACGGCCGCGCGTCTCGCACTGCGCTGTCGCGCGCGACTATCGGCTGATTGATGTTGGCGGCGGCGGTGCGGGGTGCGAGAATCCACCCTCGTTTTCGTCACTATTATTCAATGTCGAATTACACACAACACTCACGTCACTTGCTAGTCTCGACCACACTCGTCACATACGTAGTATTCAAAACAGTTCTCGAGCTGATCGGTACCGACCATCCACAATCCCGATTAAAATTCGGGTGACGACTAATTTCGACGGCTTCCCGTACTTTGCGTGACACAAAGAACTTTTCCCTCACTAGCACGGTTACTTTGTCAAATCGAATATAGTGCGTTAAGCCCGAATCCAGTGAATGCTCCGTAATTGCAGAACCTCGGGTATCTCGTTTTCCATACTACGTATGTGCTCCGAGACCATCTTAAATAGTACGTCTGTGACGAGTTTGAACGAGAATTTAGCATGTGACGTTGTGAGTGTTGTGTGTAACCCTACATTGAATAACAGCGACGAAATTGAGGGTGGATTCTCGCCCCCCGCATCGCCGCCGCAGCCATCATCCGCAGTGCGAGACGCGCGGCTGTCGCGGCTATTTCTCATGATTAAAGGCCACGTATTGGTCCGAAACATGTCGAGCTATACTCGACCTTGAAGACGTGAGTAACCCGTTTTATATTTCAATATGTCTGAAACTCATGAGAGTTTTATATTTAAAAGTGGAATATGCACAAAATTGGTGACACCACCGTACAAAGACGAGCACGTGAAAAATCGTTATAGTAATAAGTGTCAAAGCGATGTGAATAGGCTAACGGCTCGGCGCGGGCCGCAGTCCCAGCTGTCCCCAGTCTATGAATCAAAGTCAGCAGGTATGAGGAAACTTTAAATACTTTATTACGACAACTTAATCAACATACAAAACATGTTATACTGTGATTCGTTTTATCACGTGTTAGCTACATACCTATCCACATCACGATGCGCGTTCACACAAGTGTTTCTTTGTTTACTGATAGTCATTAATTATAAACAAAATTGTATTTTTGCATAAACTTTACACGCTATATTTTGTTCAACGTCGCGAGGGATCGAGCAATCAAAGCATGCGGGCTCAGGCCGAACGCGATGCGAGCTCGGTCACCGAACGACGTAGTAAGTAATACATTTATGATTCCGCACATAATACATTGTATTTTATAGCAAATAAAGTTAACATATCTTAAACCATAGTCTCTTTCAGTTATCAGATTTGTCTGTGGCGCACACGGTTAGCGGCTGGCGTTCTTGAGCTGGTTGGAGAGCCAGTCGAGGCCCTCGTAGAGGCCGTCGCCCGAGGTGGCGCAGGTGGCCTGGATGTACCAGTTGCGGTTACGCAGCGAGTGCAGCCCGAGCTTGTCCGTGATCTCCGCGGCGTTCATCGCGTTTGGCAGGTCCTACAACACGGACATTATTATCTTACTGCTTGGACTTGACTTTGGCTAAACTTCCTTACCACTGCACCGACGTGTAATATTTTTTTCACTTCTCATGCTCGAAAAGTGTGCCATATTAGACTTGTCAAGCGGGGCTAAAGTAGTACATTTAACCCCTAGGGAAAATATGAATACATATTTATGATTTACAAAATATTTGAATTTGACTAATCAAAATACTTCACCTATTAAATCCACCAATCACAGAACACTAATTTAACTCTTAAAAAAATATTTGGTATTGGATATTAACCAACCAGAATACAGCTTTACTAAAATCGACCAATCAGGAAACATAATTATTTTTTCTAAAGAGTCTAAAGATTAAGTTTGTAGTAGTCCCTATTTCACAATAATTAAAAAAGTGGTTAAATCGTTCGAGCAACACTTTGAAGCGCTCAATTAGAAGGTCAGTTAGCTTTTTTCGCGCGTGAATGTTGCGCGCGAACCGCAGTCTCTATGTTTTGTGTGTCAAAGGAGTATAGAAAAAAAACATGCTGCAAAATTATATATCTTCGCCGTGGAATCTATTGTTAATTTTGGGTGGGTTAACCTTTGTTTATTTATTTTCTCGCAATCGAAGTGAAAAGTAGAGTGTATAACTCTGGTCTAAAAGCCATATTACCCCTCGAACTATTTTCCCTCACTTCGTTCGGGAAATTAACTATCTCGTGGTAATATGGCTCGTTTTAGACCCTTGTCATACAATCTACTATTTCATTCAATATACACAGCATGTCTATTTCTTCGTTTAAAAAAAAGTATTACACATCTTGTTAGGTTATAAATTGCTTCCGACCTTACCTATACAAACATAATCAAACCAAATAACTCAAGTAGCCTATGCATGACCCGTCGTCTACCGGTCCCTCTGGGATCCCAGGGATCATAACAAAAGAATGCTATTGTTTATTATAGCGTAATATATAGCGTCCCGCACAAGTAATCTAACACAGAAATATTTTGTCCTTAGTATTAAAAAATATGTATGTATGTTGATACTGTAGGTAGCATTTGAATTTTGAACTATTTTTACTGTTATTTTATATACATAGTATATTGTTTTGAAAAAATGACACCTCGCCGAGTTTCTTACGCCGGTTCTTCTCGAGGCAGAGGTTTATTTTATGAACCGGTGGTAGTTTTTTGACATTCATAAGTGCATGTAACATGCCTAAATTGAAGAATAAATGATTTCATTTCATTTCATTTCATTTCATTTCATTTCATTTCATTATTTGTTTCGCCGGGAGACGACGGCTTGAAATAAGACAAACCTGTTCTCATCTGGCGAAAAAAATAAACAACAGCATTGTTTTGTTATGTGCCCATCCGTCACCGGGAGAAATATTTAATTTGGGCAAATTAAATTCTTCAAAAGTTTCACCAGATGAAGGTAAAATTTGTTTACTTTTGGTTTGTGTACTTTTGCTTACATACTACCATATAAATTGAGTGCTATTTTGGAGCAAAACTTTTTTTTACTTTGTACAGATAAACACCTACTCAGTCTTGTCGAAGTCTGTCTTGTAGTCAATTCCATAGGATATAAACAATTGTTTACAGAAGCTACAAAAAAAACGTTAAACATATTAGAAGGGTAATTATTGAAATGATTCAATCACTCCTACTATAATTCTCAGACTCCCAAGATATACGTGCAGTGATTATTAATCATCGCCAATAAGCGCAACCATGGAAATCAGGTAGTCAAAACACAATAATTGCCTTGGCGGACTAGCACCACTTGCTACAAACTCTCGCCGCGAGCGACTTAGTGGCTCCTATAGCACTATCATAATTCAAATTAGAGAGAAGACTACATTTTCTCGTCTCCCGTGGCCGCGTCGTCAGTTGTGCTAGCCTCGCTGAAGTGACAAAAATTAAGTATACCTGTTTGTTTGCGAAGATCAGCAACACAGCATCCCGCAACTCGTCTTCACTTAACATTCGCATGAGCTCCTCACGGGCCTCTCCAATACGTTCCCGATCGTTGCTGTCTACTACGAAGATGAGACCCTGAAATGAACACATATTACATCAATGTTGTATCTCAGAAACAATACTTGTTGGGTGGGCAACAACTCATAAATATTCATGAGTTCAAATCAGCCTCTATGTTAAAGGTATCACAGCTCAGCGTTTAAATGTCTGCTTAATTTTTATCTTTAATGTTACACAGTTCTAGCCTTTTGTTCTTCGTTTGTATGTGTACTCCGGAGGGAATACTGGTGTTTCTTTGGAATAATATTTAATAGTTATTACTGTGGTATTGTACATAATATCCCTGCACTATATACTTAAATATTAGATTGTTAACCAAGGGTTGAAAGCCATCCATTCCAGACGAAATATTTTGGCACTCGAACGAAGGGAGAGCGCCAATAGTTCCGAGGCTGAAATGGGTGGTTTCACCCGAGTTAAACACTTTGCTTTTCATTTTGAATACGAGGAAACTGATAAATGCCAAAATTATCGTACTTATGTTCGTATGGGGTACTGCCTTTACCCAATCTAACAAGATTCACCATACTTTTTTTTAAATATTTTTCTACTCTAGAGCAGAAAAGTGCCACTTTTAGCACTGGCGTGCTACTTTTAGCTAGTCACTTAGAGGAACAATGACCACTTTCAGAGTATGAGAAATGAAAAGTATGTTTAGTTACCATTAATAACAATATATGTTTAGTGTTACGCCCAATAAAATCATAGTTATAATTAGTGACCCCGGAGATGACGTCAACCATGGCAACTGTCACAATGACTGCCTTAAGCATTAGTCAATTAGTCATTGTCTCATAGATATTATTTAATAAACCCTAAGCTAAACAAAATCAACGGTTTGCATTTCATTATGATATCGGAATTGCCACTAAGCCACAGAGGACACAGCTGATATTAACCATAGTAACAAGATAAAAGAAAAAGTTCATAGTCGGAACTTAAAATTTTCCTTGGTCACACAAAGTTTATTTGTATGACAGGATGAGCCGCGTTGCGTTTTACATTGCAAAGTTTCAAATTATCGATCTATAGAAACTAACTGCGGGGCCTATATACTCCACCAAAATTTAGATCTAGTACGTAGTCTAGCCATAAATTCTGTCCCAACTTTTTCGCCATTTTAAATTTAATAATGGAACGTTCGATGTACTTTTGTTTCTTGATTATGCTTAAATAGACATTTGGCTGTCAGAAAAAGTATATTTGGCTCCAGGTATCGTTTCCCTGAAGATGGAGTGGGGCATCAAAGAGAATCGTGTCGCAGTGATAGCGTTATACAAGTGTAACAAGCAAGTGAACAACATTTTCAAACTGCTGAAACCTTTGAATATAACAAAGAAATTTATCTATCGTACCATCAAGCGATACAACGACATCGGTTTAGTCGACGACCGGCCCAGGAGCGGTCGACCACGGCAAACAAGGACACCGGCAGCGATTAAAGCGGTAGCTGAGCGAATTCGGAGAAATCCGCTACGCAAGCAGAAAATCATGGCTAGGGAAATGAAAATTCCCCCTAGAACTATGTCCCGTATCATAAAACAAGACCTTAAGCTTGGGGCTTATCGACGGAGCACAGGTCAGCGATTGACAGCGGCCCTACGGAAAATAAGAGCGACTAGAGCTAAAGTGTTATGGTCGCGGCATGCAAAGGGCGGATATCGTAATATTCTGTTTACAGATGAAAAAATCTTTACTGTGGAGCAAAAATTCAACCGCCAAAATGATAAAATATATGCTCACAGTTCCCAAGAAGCTTCTGAAAAAGTTCCAAGGGTAGAAAGAGGCCACCATCCTGCATATGTCATGGTTTGGTGGGGAGTATCCTATGAAGGCGTCACAGAGCTTCATTTTTGTGAACAAGGGGTAAAAATACGTGCTACGAACTATCAAAAAGACATTTTGAAGAGAGTTGTTAAGCCGCTAAATGATACTTTATTTGCCGGTAAGCACTGGATATTTCAACAAGACTCTGCCCCTGCACATAAAGCTAAGACAACGCAACGGTGGTTAGCGACGCATTTACCCGAGTTTATTGCGGCTGAAGATTGGCCCTCAGGAAGCCCGGATCTCAACCCCTTGGACTATGGTCTGTGGAATATTTTGGAGGAGAAAGCCTGCTTTAAACCTCATCGCAATGTTGAGTCTCTGAAGTTAGATTTAGTGCGGGCAGCGGCTTCAATACCCATCGATACCGTCCGTGCCGTCATAGACGAGTGGCCGGACCGTTTAAAGAAGTGTGTTAAAGTAAAAGGTGGACATTTTGAATAAATATTTTATTTTATACAATCTGTATAGTATAATTAATAAAAATAACCCTAATTTATTTATAAACTTTCTTTTATTTTCAAAATAAATGTCATTTCATATAGGACAGAATTTATGGCAAGACTAAGTATTCTGAGTTTGTCCACTCAGACATAATTTTAATGAATGCATTCTACAGAAAAATAATGCGAGAATCTAGTAAGTCTTTCTTTCTTAATAGAATGTCAAAGCCTACTTAATCCCATCGAACATGCTTAGTCTTTATTCTTCAATTTGTTTAAACATGTAATCCATAAAAAAAAATATTGCATTATGCACAAAAGAAAAGTTATTAATTGTGACATTGGACTATCCAACAACAGTCTAGCTAGAGCATGCTGTTACATGTACACAGTTAACATGCTGGAATGATTAATAACAATGACTACGCCTAAATGTTTCAAACACGAGGAAGTTGCTGTCATGCGTAACACACCTACTAACCTATAATACATATCTAAATAATAGGTATTTATGTAATTAAAGCCAAAAGGCACAACATTATTTCTGAAATCTAATATATACATGTTATTCACATTCAGAAACCTTACAGCAAACAGTCCATGAGCATAAAGTAAATGACTCATGTTTATATTTCTCTCTTGCTCACTCATTCTTATAATAAATAATAATAAAAACCATTGTAAAACTGCTGAAAAAGCTCACAGGCTATGGGTATATTAACAGGGATTATTCACATACTCATTTACCTAGTGCCATACATGAACATGACCCAAAGAAGCATAATGCTAAAAATAATAATATTTAAGCTATATCTCATCAACAATGTAATTTTTCTAACATTAAGAAAATAGTGTTGACAACCTTTAATAAGAAATTTATGAAGACTTGAGTTTGTTTTTAAAGTAAATCAAATCTTGGAATTGAAAGATGCACATTTTTACGCCCAGAATATGTATTAGTTTTAGCTGAATTACTATTGAAGTAGATCATTTGTAAACAGAACTTGATCAAAAGTAGTGATCAATAGTATAAAGACCGAACTTATGAAGAAATATGTTTTTGTTAGGATCTGCTAGTTAGGTAAACATATTTTAGCAATTCCAAATCGTTTTAGGTAAATGAATGTAATCAGCTGTATGAAAGCATGAAAAAAATTCTCCATCCCTAAAAAATATAAATGCACTAACCTGTGTATTTTGGAAGTAATGCCTCCACAGTGGCCTGATTTTATCTTGGCCGCCGACGTCCCATACAGTGAAACTGATGTTTTTGTATTCTACAGTTTCCACATTGAATCCTGAAATATTTTAAATAATATTTCGTAAAAAAACTAATTCAAGTAAATAATATTACCTTATTTAGTTGTTACATTCAACAATGTATATGAGGGGTGGCTGAATAGTAATCTAGTTACCTAACCTATTAAGCCATCGTCTCCCACTTCTGTAATGAGCCCTGGGATCCCAGGGACTGGTAGACGACAGGTTAAGAGTTACAAAAAAACCAGGCTCTTTTCATTAAAATTTTGAATACAACTTTTTTGCTAGAAAAAAGTTACTTATTCAAAATTTGATGTTGTGCAGTGTTAAAATATCTTACTAATACTAAGAAACACACCTTCACAGACCATATAATATGTGATTGTATATTCTCTGTTCTGATGATTCATGCCCTAATTTTACTAAAAGTTATTGTTTAAGCAGTTTAAATTGGGCTGTGACAGCTTACAATACAATCCTCATGGAAGTCCAATCTCTGCTTGCACAACACAGCCAGTTATGGGCAGAAATGGCATCAACATCATGATTTAGCCCCCTATTTCTTGTTTACACTTCTGAGTTTCTACCAATAATGAGATGATAGCCACGGTGAATAAGTATTTTGATGACAAATCAAATTAATTTTTTTCTTATGGATTTGTGTCATTTCATTATTATACAAATCTTACATATGCATTTTTGCAGACAGAGATTACATAGAAAAATAAAATTGAACTAGCCAGATGTATTTTTCTCATACTTAAGTAGATTACTCTTCAGCCACACATTGTATCTTAAGACTTAGATAGCAGTGTAAGGGGGCAAACCCCCTTTTGTGTTATCAATCATTATTACATTAACATCTTTCATAGTTTTTAATCAGAATCACAATCATTTAGCTTTTTTGCTAATTTGTTAATTTAAGTAAGACTGCATTTGACAGATTTACTGAAGAGTACCACCAAGTAAAAGCAGTAAAAGTGAAAAGTCCACATTTTTGTTTCTCTAATTTTAAGTGATTTTAAATAACTGAAAAATAAATATCACATAATTTTTTAATAAAAAACTCGTTGTGACAATAGGAAGTACTTGAAAGTAGATGTGGCAATTTCATCATTGACAACCTATGTTGCAATTTTACAGGTCTTTCTTGAGTAATCTAATTAATACATGTAAGACAATTAACAGTTGGATAAATTGCAATAGAAACAATTTAAGTAATTGATCATAACTTGCAGTTGTCACACAATATAATGGCAATTAATAGGTTAAATATAAATACACAATGTGGATTATACACACACAAATGACATGATAATTAAGCTTTAGCTCTTAACTAAACTGGGAAACACAAAATAAATCTGAGAAATTAATAGAGGTTGTCAGACAACATATGTTGGGGAGCAAATTGTTTATAGCTATTTAAGTTGTATACATACTCACCAATAGTTGGGATTGTTGTAACAATTTCGCCTAGTTTCAGTTTGTACAAAATTGTGGTTTTACCAGCGGCGTCGAGACCGACCATCAATATTCTCATTTCTTTCTTGCCAAATAAGCCTTTAAATAAATTTGCAAACATATTCCCCATTTTTCAGCCTTGTATGTATTCTGTAAGAGAAAGTATAAAATTATTAAAATTGAGTCTCTGTGAGTCATCCTTCCATCAGTCTACACGTTAATCAATGATAATGACATGGCAAGTAGCTGGAAGCTCAAATAGAAAGGCAGAGAAAATCTATATTAAAACATGGTATTTCTATTGACTGAGTAATACAAACAAGTCCTTATGTTGCGTTTTATTGAAAATGACCCTCGGGAGAGCGTCAGCCCTTGCACTTCCAACAAAGATCGACTACCCAACACCGTTGTAGGAGCTGCGGTCGCCACCCTCGGATAATAGCGTCGTCATATAGTCACTTTGAACGTGAATTCAATAAATATTTAATATTGAGGCACTGATAGATATAAAAACTAAGTAGTACTTACTTTTGCACACAAAAATACCTTCACTAACGAGAAAAAAACGCTATACTTAAAATGAAATCTCACAAATCCGCTGGATGTCAAAATGGCGGCGAACGTGGAAGTTATTCGTGCTTATGCCACGTATCGTTGAAAGTGGCCAGGAGTAATAACGTTTCAAATGAAAGCCGACTCGACATTTTTATTTTATTTAGAAATTAATCTTGCAAATTCGTAGAACAACTTTGTTGTGAGAGCCCTAAAACAATTTGAATATATATAAGTAAATGCTTGATATCTTGAACTCAGTGTGTACACGGATTAATCTGTTTTAATTCTTTTAATCTTATTTAAAGCGTTATTTTTTTAACCTTAAATACACCTGTGTTGCCGTATTCTAAATTTACCAGTATCTTGCGATTTATTAAGAAATAATCTAGAAATGAATAATTGATTGATCGAACTGTTCACCTCAAACCTATACTGAGGGGCTACCGCGAACCACAAACGAAGTGATCCCTCTGTGTCTCACTTATGTGCAAACTTGCAAGCGCGACAGAGGGAAACCTTCGTTTACTGTTCGCGGTAGCGCCACTGGCCATACACGATCGAGTTTACCGTCAAGTTTGCAATGCGTTTGAAGCAGCGTCCATTTGACAGTGCCTCCATATAGATAGACCACACACGTTCAAGTTCGACGTCAAACGTCAAGTTTGCATGATGCCGCATGAGTCAGTTGAAACTATGGTGTCACGGACGTTGTCAGTGTCAAGCACAGATTTATTAAAAACCGTTTGAAATTCATTACGTGCAAAAAACCGGCTATTTCATGGGAAAATGTCTTGAATCGGCTAAAGCGCTTATTACACCATCCTGAATTCAGAATCCTGACTGAGCTAGGAAGCCGATTCAGGAAAGTGTAATCGCATTCAGGAAGCAATTATTTGTATACCTTGAAAATGTTTTGTCAAAAAAATTTTGGTGATTGTACTGATAACCCTAAGCGGAAGCGGATGCAGTGATGGCGTAACTTAAAGAAATGACAAACTCTGACTGACATGACATGTCTGACAGTGACAGAACAAAGATCCGCGTGTCTGTCGTGCAATTTCAAAACAAACTGCATAATATTGAGTAAATAATATTCACTAAGCGTTATAGTACATGAGACATTATACATTTTTCCCCCCTATTAGTTGAAAACATGTACTTACAAAATTGGTTGTCTCAACCTCCGAAGTACATGACGTTCAGAATTAACAAATTGAGAGAATTTGATATAAAAACATTAGAAAAAAACTTAGAAAATGTAAGTGTTGCGTTGGGATTGGACAGTCGCCTTCAAATATATTTGTAATCTTCCTAGATACGTGTGTATGACTGTAATCTTCAAAGTTCTTAAAGTCGTATTTAAATATTTTTGATATCTTATTCGCTCCGGTATACTGAAGGTGACTGGACATAGACATGATTTTATATCCACTAACATTCTTTTCAATTGTGCAAGTAACTAGTCTTTATTTTAAATAGCAACGTGAAAAACTTAAGTTATCAGTAGTACCAAAGTTCTACTGTCTGCAGCCTGATTGCTTGGTTCTCGAGCAATGGGAGACTGACGTGCAACCGAGTAGTAACTGTGAGGCGATTGTTGACGCACTGTGTGCTGCAGCTGTGTTGAGGGGCGCTCATGTGTTCGCCCCCGGAGTAATAGGGCTACCTCCTGGTGAGAACTTTACAGTTTAGTATAATTTTGTATTGTTTCATGGTAAAATAATTCACACATCGGAAATTTAATTTATTGTTCATTAAAATAACTGAATCAATTTCTTGTTATTCCAGAAATAAAACCACATAGATGGTGTTCTTCAGCTTTTCTCTCCAGTAACTCTTGTAGCCTCTTTACAATATGAAGTTTTTGTTTGGAACTTATATTTATTTTACAGGTTGCAGCATCAATGACAAAGTCGAAATCTATGGTGATGTGGAAGGAAAGTGTAAAAAGGGCCTAAAAGTAGAATATACTGGTCAGAAAATATTTGTTGGTACTGGCTATTTGAAAATGCTTAGGCATGATTTATTTCATGATGGCATTCCTCCTAGGTAATTTCATATTATAATCATACAAATCAATTGCATGTGATGTCAATTTTCAGGACTACACACATTTAATTAAACCATAAATATATAGTTCAATTTTGCTTTATGACCCCCATCTGTCCAATAATAAAGTAACACTTCTAAATGATTTGAAAATTCTTAGCTGCTCCCCATATACTTAGAAATAAGCACTAAAGTTATAGTAACAGATCACACTCCATTTTTTATTTGGGATTTAATCTAAACAATCTATTTTCCAGTGGTATTGCTATCGAAGTTACTCTGCCAGCCTCAAGATTGCCAGTTATCAATGAGTCAATATACCCTAAAGGAACTGTGGTTCTCCAGAATCTTCCTTCAATGGTCTGTGGCTGGGTGGTGAATGCCCAGCCTAAGGAGCTCATCCTGGACATGTGTGCATCCCCTGGTAATAAGACTACACACTTAGCTGAAATGTCTAATGACCAAGTTAGTAGCACTGACGAGTTTATATGGACTGACTTTAAATTACAGCTTCCTTTCATTCAACTCTCATCCTTTAAAACAAAACGTTTTTCCTTCTTTACTTTTTTCGATTGTTTCAAAAGAATATACATTGTAGATTTGAGTTGTTATAATGTGCAACTCACAAAAACAGTCCTAATATTGTTATAAAATAATGTTTGTGAATATTTTATAGACATTTTTATTATAATCTTTGTTTTAGGCAATTATTATTGCCATAGACAAAACTCCTCAAAAAGTGGCTAAAATAAAAGACAGCTGTGAAAACCATGGAGTGACTTGTGTCAAAGCATATGCCTTTGATTCTACAAAATGCCACTCGGAAAATGAAAGCAATATTAACATTAACAAAGGTCCACCATTTAATGCAAACTTGTTTGACAAAGTTCTACTTGACGGGCCATGCAGTGGGCTTGGACAGAGACCTCAGCTAGTTAACAAGATGACACCCAAGATGCTGCAGTCATACAAATTTGTTCAGAGGAAGTTGATTGAAGCCGTAAGTGAACATTTTACTTTTAATGCCCGGTAGCCCAGTAGCTTTTAGATGTAGGTAAACATTGTGATGATACCAGTAGTAACAGCACCCTTAACAAGTTTCTATTTGGTTGTGGGTCATTGGCCCTATGGTTGACTGATATAGAATGCCTTGTGGCATTAAGTCTTGCCTTTAGTAGTTGTTTTGCAATAAAGTTAAAAATAAATAATAATTCTTAGTTGATATCAACTAAGAAGTCCAAATGTGTAAGGGCACCATCCCAGTTTCGTCCCACTCAGTGTTGTCTACACATGTAAAACCTGTAAAACTTTTTATTTCAGTAGATATATAATAATACATTAATTAAGATCGATTTCTTAAGCATACCCTAACTAAAAAAAAAAATCATTAAAACACCGCAACTAGTATCTAACTTTTTAAACTCTATCATTAAGTTAAGTATTAACTACCTAATTTAATTAAGATTAATGTACAACAGTCTGATGTTAGACAACCTTTAACTGTTACACAGTATTTCGTGGATAACGGTGTTGATTGTACATAGAGTACCATCTGTTGTAATATCAATTGTAATATATTATGTACAGTTGTTTGTTGTCCCTAAATAAATAAATAAATGTAAATGGCAGAATACCACCCAACAGTAGGATGTGTAGATAATGATCCCATGCTTAGAATATTTTTGTCGTTCAAGTGTTACATTATTTTTTGTTGTAATTACAGGCTGTGAAAGTACTAAAAGTCGGAGGAGTGTTTGTGTACAGCACTTGCACAGTGACTGAAGAGGAGAACGAAGCCATGGTCATATGGACCCTGAACAAGTTCTCCTGCATGCAGCTCGTCCCAGCTGAACCACTGCTAGGAGGCCCGGGCAAGCCCTGCGTGGGACTCACAGATACACAAAGGTAAGTAAGATACATAACAGTACTTCACTAATGCCTCGCTTATGGTCGGGTGAGGCTTAGCAGACTAACCTGACACTAACGCCACTCCCCCACAAACGACGAGGTATAAAAATCTAGTTAGTTGTAGACCTTATGTTGTTGCAATAAGGTTCATGAATTACTGTCCCTTTGATGGTACTACAAAAACGAATACATATTTTCCAGAATAATACTTTATTAATCTTACCACAATAAACCCATGTAAACATACAGCTAAGTATTTAATAAATGTTTAATTAAATTAAATAATTCAGTTAATATTAATTGAAACTGGTTTTTCCCATTTTTAATTTTGTGATTTTTAACAGAAAACTTGTGAATATAAAATCAATGGCAGCTGATTAATTTTATGGCTTTTATAATAGTATACAGAAAAAATCTAATAATCTAGGTACTTACAATAAAATCATGTTTTGTAACTATTTTTCAATAGAACCATTAAATGCTGTCTTTTGACAAACTGTGACTTTCTCATTCTACCGATATCTACTTAAAAGTTTGTACTCTATCCTGCGGAGAATAAAATTACTTATCAATCTCATTCAATCTCTTTATACTGCTCTAAAATGAATCATAATATAAACATTATTCTTTATCACACAGATTATGCAGCCATGTTTATCACAAACCTTCATACTGAAAGGTATTTATTTATGGTAACTATTGTTACAGAGCAATGCTACAAAGGTTTGGGCCCGAAGAAGATTGTCTGAGGCCAACTAAACACCCCATATATAAAGACACAATTGGATTTTTCATAGCTAAGTTCATTAAAAGAGAGTGATTCCCATGTAATAACTTCTTGTACATAATAATATAAAATTTACACAATAAAACATTACAATATAAGTATCTTTATATTTTGATGATTAATTCTGATGTTGACTATGATATAAGCATAACGAAATTGATACTTGACTATATTATTAATATAATTGTATGTAGAACGGAGATAACATTAACTTGGCTAGATAATGCACAACACCATTTACACAAACTATGCCAATACAATAAACTTAAGTCTATAGTTTTACTGCGCCTACGTGAATTAATTGTATCAATTAAAATCTGAGTTCAATAAGCTGTGCTTAGTGTGCATATAGCTGCCTTTGTGCGGATCTAAGCTCTTATTGTTTTTGCCTAGTTAAAGTTTTAATTTTATTTTTTATTCTTGTATTGTATTGTTTTCTGAAAAGAATGTTGTTTTTTTTGTTTTTACACATATAAAGTTAATTTATAAACTTCTTGATACATAACGACTTCAAAATTGTGAGTAACTTTTTTGACGTGCGGCGGTCGAAGGGTTAAAAGAAATAACATAAAAATATACCTACAGCTCTTACGTACCGTACCTAACAATTATTGGATTGAACGCATTATATCTCTGTTATCTGCCATTAGATGAAAGTTGCATAAAATTACGCATCTGTAAATAGGGCATTATAAAAGATTTATCAACTGTAGTTAATCTATAAAAATCGTAAATAAATATTTACTCTTGAGCATTTTCTCACTCTATAAGCCTAAGTTATTTGCCTACACCAAAACTACCACACCCCTTACAATTTGAGTTACCTACTTGAATTCCTTTATCTTCCACTTATAACGTACTTACAGGGATTCTATCTTCACCCACAAACCACTTTCAGCCTTCAGCAAGATACCCCTCTTATCAAATTTTATAGGATCCTCTGTTTTCGGACATGCAGCAAACTTGAAGTTTTTCAATAATGAGACCATTGCTAATTTGGCAGAATACATGGCAAAGCGCAGACCTAGAAATATAAAAAGTAGGTTAATGCGAATAGTAAGTGTACTCATATCAACATAATTAACTATTAATTAGCCAATAGTAATACGCGATACGTGCGATCAGACATCAATTTAACTTTTAGTAAGAAATTGGCACCTGACGTCTTCCGTAAAATATGTCCATAAGAATCATTTATTACTTTATACCTACAATACCTACAGTATGTATAGCCAAGAGCAGAAACAAGTGAACATTTTTTACCTTATTATCACATTGAAATAGGATCCAAAAGTGCTAACTTACATTTGCTCGTGACTGTGTTTGAGAAGACTTCAATTAGAGCACTAAATAAAATGAAAAATCATTAACATTATCTATAGTACTTGATGATATTATAAATATTTACTTGCGCAATATGTACCAACTATTACGTAACTTTTAAGACATAGGCTTAATTATTGGTGATTATGTAGCTTTCAGTATATGGCCATACCTATGCAGTTTCTCGGCCCGGCGCCAAAAGCTAGGAACAGATGCGAGGGTCTGTTCTTCTTTTCTTCTCCGATAAACCTCTCAGGCTGAAACTCCTCCGGTTGGGGATAAACATCAGGATCCGTATGGATCCCGTACACAGGTATAGCAACCACGTCGCCGACATTGATTTCAACCGCTGTGCCGGGCAGAACGTATTTCTTTGTGCATACTCTGTCCACTCGGGCGACAGGAGGGAACAGGCGTAAAGTTTCTAGAGCAAGAAAATGAATCAGTATCAGAGATTAATTGAAGACTACAAAATAAAATGGTTCCTCTAAAATAGATGCTGCTGTGCGGTGTCCTTAAATTGAGGTGTGCAATAAAGACTATTTGTATTGTAGATATAAGCAAAGATGTACATTTTTCTTTATCGCGAAAATGGCATAGGGGATCACAATGAAAAAACTACTTAACACGAAATCATTACGGGTGTTACGGCACGTATCCTCGTATAATAAAAGTATGTCCTGTACCTAACCTAACACTTCAGTAATAACATATATAAATACTGTCATTTAGTAACTGTTATTTACAGGATATGTGACACTAGCGCCCGCCCGCGACTTCGTCCGCGTAGATTTTAGATGGTAAAGATACAAATGAGGTTTATTTGTTTCCGTTAGTTGTCTGATGCTATTAATCTTTTGAAAAAATTACTCAAAAGAAAAAATAAATGTCCGACTTGAAAATGGATGTCATTTTCGTAATCGGCACCCCGAGGAACCACAAAAAGGACACTTATATCGATTTTTAAGAAAAATAAATGTCGTATATCGATTTTTACTAAAAAGTAAAGATTTGCCCTCCGTACAAACTTGGAACCCCCTCTTCACCCCTTTAGAGGAGCAATTTCAAAAAACCCTGAAATGCGTTTTGTTGTATTTAAACAGAGAGTCTATATACGAAGATTTAAATCTCTCACTTCAAAAAAGATTTGCTCTCCGTACAAACTTGGAACCCCCTTTTCACCCCTTTAGAGGAGCAATTTCAAAAAACGCTGAAATACGTTTTGTTGTATTTAAACACAGAGTCTATATACGAAGTTTTAAATGTCTCAATTCAAAAAAGATTTGCTCCTTTACAAACTTGGAACCCTTTCGCCCCTTTAGGGGAGCATTTCTGAAAAACGCTGAAATACGTTTTGTTGTATTTAAACAAAGAGTCTATTTACGAAGTTTCAAATCTCCAACTTCAAAAAAAGATTTGCTCCCTTTAGAGGAGCAATTTCAAAAAACGCTGAAATAAGTTTTGTTGTATTTACACAGAGATGACACCGATATCGATTTTTAAGAAAAATAAATGTCCGCCATCTTTGATTTGAAAATGCATGTCATTTTCGTAATCCGCACCCCGAGGAACCTCGAAGATGACACCCATATCGATTTTTACGAAAAGTAAAGTTTTGCTACCCGCACATACTTCGAACCCCTTTTTACCCATTAGGGGAACAATTTAGAAAAACGCTGAAACATGTTTTGTTATATTCAAACAGAGAGTCTGTATACGAAGTTTTAAATCTCGCACTTCAAAAAAGATTTGCTCCCCGTACGAACTTGTAACCCCCTTTTCACTCCTTAGGGGAGCAATTTCAAAAAACGCTGAAGTATGTTTTGTTGTATTTAAACAGAGAGTCTATTTACGAAGTTTAAAATCTCTCACTTCAAAAAAGATATGCTCCCTGTACAAAGTTGGAACCCCCTTTACACCCCTCTAGAGGAGCAATTTCTAAAAAAACGCTGAAATACGTTTTGTTGTATTTAAACAGAGAGTCTATATACGAAGTTTCAAATCTCTTAACTTTAAAAAAGATTTGCTCCTCGTACAAAAACCGTTTGCTTCCTTGTTGGCAACCGACAATGTGGTCGGTACCTTTTGTCTGATAGAGTCACAAATTACATATTAACACATGTGGCCCTCGACAATTTTGTTAGTCACTATGTGGCCCTTGGCTGCGAAAAGGTTGCCGACCCCTGCTTTAGGGAACGAATTTAGAAAATCGCTGAATTTAGTTTTGTTATATTTAAACAGAGTCTAAATACGAAATTTCAAGTTTCTTGGTACAAAAAAATTACGTTTCCCATACAAACTTTCATCCTTTGTTTTACACCATTAGGGGTGGAATTTCTAAAAATCCCGTCTTATCCCTTGGATACGTCATAAAAGTAAGCTCTGGACCAAATTAGAAGTTTCCAGTTTCAGTAGTTTCGGCTGTGCGTTGATGGTAGATCAGGACTTCTTTTATATATTTAGATTAAGATTATTATACAGTATATAGTAATTGGGCATATTGAGATCATCTTTTGAAGGATCGTTTTTTAGGGTTCCGTACCCAAAGGGTCAAATTTCCTTCTGTCACCAGGCTGTATCTCATGAGCCATGATAGTTAGACAGTTTAAATTTTAACAGATGATGTATTTCTGTTGCCGCTATAACAACAAATACTAAAGAAACCGGTCAAGAGCGAGTCCGACTCGCGCACCGAGGTTTTCGTACACAGATGTGTACCTACTGGCCCCGAGTCCCGACCCAATTAATTCAGGAAAACCTCAACATGGTGTAGTAATTGAACGCCATCGGTACAGCGCCATCTATCGGCGAAATTTACGAATTTGAGCTACTGAATAACTCGTCACTTGAACCGATTTCATTTTTTTTTCATTATTTAAAAGAAGGTACTTTCAGCATAAGGCAAAAATATAGAAATTTATAAGACAAAAATACATGCAAAGGTGATTAAATTACAAACTTAGTATAGAAACGTTATTTGATGATAAAAAAAGAAAAACTAGATAGAACTATAGTTATATTTTTCCTGTAAAATATACAATGATATTAATGTTATGTAATATTTTCATTTTTTTTTTCCTGGTAAACATCGGAGATAAGGAGGGGAAACGGTTTTTTTTTACATTTTCCCTCATAAATCGAAAATGACGACGTAAAAAAAATTAAAAATTGTTTCAGAATGTGCAACTCAAGCCCTTTCATTTGACACACCACTTGAGATATTCACTAGACTTTCAAATTTTGAACCATCTGTTGATATATCTGATATTTTTCACAGAAAAAAAAAATATTAAAAAATGTAAGTATACTCATGTCCTAGGCATCTGGGTTATCCTTCTTTATTACTGTTCCAAATTTCAAATCGATAGGATAAATAGTTCTTGAGGTAATTAGTGATGTAACAGACAGACAAAGTGAAACCATAAGGGTTACTTTTTTACCGTGAAACCCTAAAACATAATAAAATAAATATAATTAAAAAAAATTTTTTTGTATGGGAGCTCCCATACAACAAAAGTGATTTTTTGCCGTTTTTATAGATAATGGTACGGAACCCTTCGTGCGCGAGTCCGACTCGCACTTGTCCGGATTTTTTATTTTATTAAGTCTTTATAATTGACCTATACTAAATAGCTTCTGTAATTAATTATACTGCGCATGTCACACGACAATTATTGTAATTAAATGATCATGTCATGTCATAAGACACTTACCCAATAAAAAGCCTTCAAGGTAAGACAGCTGCGATAAAAGCTCGTAGGACATCTCTTTTCCTTCAGTAAGTTCTGTGACATGTACACGAAGCTTTTCCTGAATTTCGGGTTTAACGGCCAACATATGAATGGCGAATGAGAGTAACGTGCTAGATGTCTCGTAACCTGCTATGAGGAACAGTAAAGACTGGGCGTCGATTGTGTCGTCATCCAGTACTGTAAAATAATAAAATGCTTACTAGATTATTATATGCAAAATATCCAATATCCTAAATCAGGAAACATGAACTTGGTACAAATATTTGCAAGGACTAGGACTCGGATCTGACTTTTACCGTAGAGACCTTTTGCTTTGTATTGTCATAAACTATCATGCCGGTCCACACAATGGGCCCAACGTACAAAACGCAGTTATGCGTTAAAGGGAGAATACATACTTTCATCTCATTCCACCGCATAGCTGCGTCCTAGTCCTGCCCCATTAGTCCCATTACGGATCCGGCGTTAGGTGCCTAGAGTTGAAAACTTGAAATAATTAATAAAAATAATTAAAATCAAATTCTCACATATTCCTGGTTTTGTTGAGTCTGCATCGGCATTTTCTTTATGGGCTCCATCGATGAGTAGCTGCAAAAAATCATTTCTCCTGAAACATAAAATATGCATCTTAAACTTAAACTTTTGACGAGCTCCAATATTGGATACCCCGTATCCACGCCATCAATTTTGTAAATTGCTACACTTGTCGGAAATTTTTATCAATCCCTTTTTGACAATTATGAATATCATTTGTAGTGATGAGGATAAGACGAATCGATTGTCTTAATTAGCGATTATTAATGAATGGTGAATGATTATTCAAATCGATTTTATTAAGTGCAATTTGTTTTTTAATGTTCCCATATACCTATTTCATTACTGGATACGAATCTAGAGTAAGAACTTTTGTCATATGATTTTTATGCTACCTACGTCAATTTTGTATCGTTCAGAAATCGGTACTGTATTTCCAAATTCCGCGATAAAGGTAATTTCACACTTCATTCGTATGCAATTTATTGGAATACTTATTTTTTTATAAAACATGTAATTTATTACGACTATGAATTCATTCATTTAATCGATTTCAATCAACTTACGGAAATATTGTCTGAATCGAAACGAATGATTTAGTGACTACACAAGATTTAAAAAATAAAAGATATAGTACGTAACTGTTTTCATGGTGAATTATTATCAAAAAATACTACGCATCAGTGATAGAAAAAAATATACATTCATTTGATTGCTCCTCGAAAACGCGCATTACAACTGTCTAACTACTCATGAAGCTCTGAAGAAGATGTGTACGCATTTACGTCATATGGGTGTTGTGATGAGTCAAAAAGGAACTGGTAAAAATTTCTGCAGCATGTAACGCTAACTATTCTGGTGGGGGAAAGGTCACAGTAATAATTTACATTTGATGCTTAGCTTGTTGGCGAGTTAAATTTACGGTGCAAATTGCATCACCACACACGAGTAGGTATGTATTTGTAATGTTACCTTTAACCAATGTACGCCTTTTTGACTGTATACGCGCATTGCGCACATAGGTAGATTTTATAATCAGACGAAACTGTGCCTTTACCATGAGTTTGCATGACCGTACTCACTAGCGACTGCGTAAACGATTTAGTATGCCGATTCTTAGTTCTATTTCGTAACCGCCAGAGGCGCTGTACTTTTGCCAATACAATTTTTTACGCAGTCGCTAGCGAGTACGGTCATGTAAATTCATGGTAAAGGCACTAAACAAAAATACTTTAGATGCCAAATTTCACTATAATTGTTTTATTATTTTACCAATACATACACCGTAGCCTATGAAAGCTTAGTTAAGCGCATAGGCTACGATGTATGTATCCGGTGGAGCTGGAGTCACTATACTCCAGAATAGCATTTGTCCCTCACTAGTAAGCTACGTAAGTGAAAATGACGAATGCGGCGAATGCCTCATGTGCGAAATTCGTGTAGATTATTTAATTAAGTGCTTACGTAGCGAGTCTAGTTATTATTATCAGTAAATTAAACAAGTATAGAGTATAATATCATAACAGCATCATTGTCCCACTTACCAAATAGATGCATGCAAATTATGATATTGATAAGATAACCAACCGTACACAAGCAAGCATTGGAATTAGTACGCCGAGTTATTATTGTTATACTCGCAAGGATGCACTGTGTTAAGAGCAAAGGACCTAAATGTGTTCCTTCTGCTGTCAACACAGTGCATCCTCAAAACTTATAAAGGGTCGGTAACGCGCACGTGACTCCTTTGGAGTTGCGGGCGTCTATAGGCTGCGGTAGCCGCTTACCATCAGGTGGACCGTGCGCTTGTTTGCCACCGGTGTTGTATAAAAAATAATAAAAATTACATACATATGTATAACTTGCCACAATTTATAATGGGCCTTGTACATACGTAGGTATTCCCAAACCCACGTCTGGGATACTTTGCGAGATTTAAGAAGCAAAATAAGCCGAGTCCTTTTTCCAGATCTGAGAATACCGTATTTTACTGATAGTCAAATAAGCAGCTTTTTATTAAACATCAAAAACGCTTTGTTTGTATCATACATAACCTTTGTATGATGTTTCTAGGCAAATGATGTATTAGTGACGTCATAATCATGAAACTATGATCAAATAGCGCCCTTTTTGAAATCTTTATGCGTATAAAATCTTCAAAATGGCTAAAATAAATGAAGGATTGAAGTTTTCCGAGTAAGAATTATCGTAAGTTTTTATGCTCAGAGCATTTAAGACTGCAGTAGTGATGTGCCGTTAATATTCCCAGGAATATTCCCACACAAAGGGAACATTGGGGAATTTTGAAAGTGTAGGTATAGGTTTACATATTGTGTGATTGAGGATTATATCAAAACGTTGTTCAATGAACTATTTACTGGGACATTAAACAGTGTAACTCACTTGCGAAAGTATATTACCAATATTCCCGGGGTATATTCCTAATGTTCCCAGGAGTATTTCCATAGTTGCAAGCATACATTTTTTTTAGAAAATTATTTTTTTATTAGCAATAACTAGGTATACAAATCATCACATTTTCATTAAAAATCACAGTAAATCATGTACTTTGGTTTTTGTAACGGTGCAGTATATAAATACTAGGACGAATCTGACAATTTTTAGGGTTTCGTAGCCAAAATGGCAAAAACGGAAACCTTGTAGATTCGTCATGTCTGTGCGTCCGTCCGTCCGTCCGTATGTCACAGCCGATTTACATGTAACTGGTGGATGAAAAAAAAAATTCAACGCACATAGTCGTGTGGGGTATCGATGGATAGGCCATTAAAAATGATATGGAGGTTTCTAAAAAACTTGTCCATTTAAGTCAACCGTTGGTGAGATATCAGCTGTCAAAGTCATAAAAAGTGTCCCCCCCCCTCTAATTTCCAAACTATAAAGTTTAAAATTCTAAAAAAAAGGTCGTAAGTGCCGTGAGTTCCCTATGAAGATACGACTTTATTAGATTCATTGTATTGGATAGTGATTTTAAATCTGGACTAGTAGGTGTTGGTACGGAACCCTTCATTGTGCGTGGTCCGACACGCACTTGGGCGGTTTTTTATGCATTCATTTCAAGCACATCTACGCACGTGTTGATAGCACCAGATATGTTACAAGGCTGAACAAGTGCAACATGTTTTATCTTTTTAGAGGAAGGGAGACAGCCATGTGATCGAAACAAAAGCTTAAATTGTATTATATAAAACATGAATTACGTGTATCTAGTAGGTATAACGTGAGGTTTTTAGCAAAAGTCATTTAATTCTGCTGAGTACTTCATCATTAACTAACTTTAATAAAAAAATAATTTTCACAATCTGTATTGCAATATACCCCTGTTTTGGGAATATTCCTGGGAATAAAGGAATATTCCCATTCCCGGAATATTCCCACGGCACATCACTAGACTGGACTCTGGACACGCCATTGATATACTTACCCTTCTGCCAAAATCTACCACGTTATAAAAACTACTTCATTAATCGACTATACTACACGTCAGCCTTGAAATCGTTCCCGGCGTGTGAAGAGCTCTGTCAAAATACCTTTATGTGCTGTTTTAGGGTGCAAAAAAACATTTAAATTTATCAAATTTACGAAAAGATGAATTATCATTTCACTTGCACGTATGTTTCCGCTTTAATCATAATTTTCTGCATACAATTAAAGGCTTAAATTAAATCGTAAATCGAGCATCGATTTAAAAACATTCCTACTCGACGGCCTCAACGCTTCACGCTTAGGGTTTGCAATTCGAATATTCTAATTATTCGCCACATATATTATTCGAATTCGATGACATCCATTATTCGAATAAAACGAATATTTCGAATAGTACGGAAATTTGACTGAAATTATTTACCTTCGCGAAAAAGTATAATAAAATGCCAAGATCAATTATCCTCTACATTAACAACTCCGTAGAAATAATCTTAAATATTAAAAAGAAGTTTTAATCAAAGACAAATAGCATATTATTTTTCTTTTCCCTTGCCAAAAACAAACTTTCTAATCTACATATATATCACTCGAGGCCGATTTTTGTACACCCCATCAGATCTACAGTTATGGTCCGATTTTAATAAATAAGATTCGTCTCATGCTGGAGAGTTGCATAAAACTTTTATTTTTTCATATTTATTAAAAAAGGACTAAAAAATTGATTTTAAAAAACTAATGTGCACTGACCACCAGATTTTGGCCGCGTGACGTCACGCGACGTGGCTCCTGTTTTGAATTGACATAACCCAGTATAAACAATAACTGAACTCAAACCTGTAGTAAGTTCTTCAGCATGAGAAAATATACGTTTTGAGTCGGCGACATATATCCACAACCCCAAGAAAATTAACAAAATACTAAATAAACGATCTTTTTGCAATGTTTACAACACAGACTGTTTACAATTTACATGAATGACAGACGTATTGTATCGTTATTTAAAAATTCAACGTAAAAATTTAATATTTTTTTCTTGTATGCCAGTATTAAATTGTCATGACCTTTTTATTTCAATAAAAATTATAATTATGCAAACTCTTCGCATATTCAAAATTTTGAAAGAAAACCTCTTGGTTTAAGCCATGCATTCATTGTCGTGGACGTCCATCTCTGTTATAGTCTCTTGGCATCTTTGTTGACCTTAACAGTACCTTGCGCGCCGATAGGAGTACAATTCCTATTGGCGATTTAGCCTTTAGAAGACTTTTCTATCCTCGGTATAGCAAATCGCCCAGCGGACTCCCCTTCCGGGTGGAAACCATGGCCCATGATCCCAAAGAATCCTCGCTTCCCGGATCGGGAAGCAATAAGAAAATGCGGGCCCCAGTGTCACTCCAATATCATGGAGTCCCTCCTTACCTGAGGCGCATCGTGGAGCGGGTACTATTGTTGAATTTTAAGAAGATACCGTAAATGTAGATGTTTTTAATTGCAAGGTCATTACATTTTACATTACATACTTTACAATGATTATTTTGTTTTATTTTCAAAAATATTCGTTTTATTCGAAATATTCGAATATTGGAAATTTATGTATTCGTATTATTCGAATACTAAAATTGGACGAATATTGCAAACCCTATTCACGCTTGACCGCTATTTTGACATTTCACGATTTTCACATACACCGTATAACCAACCGGCCTAAGGTAAGGTCGGTTCTTACGGGTCGGACTACTTAACTATCTATGAGAATTTACATGAAATGTGATCCTTAATGAAATGCTTGCAGGGTCCAATTTTATTGTTCAAATTTAGTATGCATGCGTGATTGTTTTAGTGTAGGGAGATTTAGCGTAGTAATGGGAGAAAATTGGGAACCTTAAGTTTTTTGGAGTCCATATTATATTTTTTATTGATAGTAGATTTCAAAGCTGTTGCTCGTTTTTATTAAGCTTAAGCCGTGGTCTACCGGCAAAAAAATAAACAATAGCATTCTTTTGTAATGAGTAGACCCCGTTATCTTGTCGCACAGAAATTGTTTTTCAGTAGAGCGTGAATATTTTTTTTATCGACCTTCTTGATATCGATGTTTATATAATGCAATTGAATTTTAGCCTTTTAAGTCTATACTCAAGTTTTATGAAAACTTTTCGTTTACAAATAAGTATATAAGGTTATCCACCTTATTGATCTTACGTGAAGCGATAACCTTAGATAAATGATTTACCTTCTTGCAATTACGTGTCACATTGACAGACGCAATCCCTTGCAGTTCTTTGGAACAGTTGTTGTTTAATATTGACGTGGAATTTATTTAATTGCTTAGAAGGTACATATTACTATGTTGCAATGGAAGATTTGAAAATAATATAGGTACACTAAATATTTAACCTATTTGATAAAAGTAGAAAACGAATTGTTTTGTACATGGTTTTATTGTAATTATTTTGGAAAAACTATGATAAATCCTAGCTAACGAACACCCTAGACTTTTATTTCTTCGTTTATTATTATAGGTATATATTTTTATACAAAAGTAATAAGTAAGTACCTAGTGACACCTCTTTGAAATTATCAGTGACATACAGTATCGACATTTAGATTAGATAGATAAAAAAACATTCACGCTCTACTGGAAAAAAAATCTGTGCGACAAAATAACGGGGTCTAGTAATTACAACCCATTTTTATGTAGCGCTTCATAGAATACACCTTTCTACCAAATTTTATAATTGTAGTGCTTATAGTCTCCGAGTAAATCGGCTGTGACATACGGACAGACATGACGAAACTATAAGGGCCCGTTTTCGCCATTTTGGCTACAGAACCCTAAAAATAAACAATAGCATTCTTTTGTAATAAGCCGTGGGATCCCAGGGACTGGTAGAGAACGGATTCGGGTTCAAATTTTCATCAATTAAAACATACTTGTAATCCCCAGACCTCCTTTCCTTTTTAGCTGTCTTTAATATTGTTACCAACTCTCTTGTGCTTTCTTCATTCATAAACGAAATATTGAAGAATCTGAACATTTTAGGTGCAAATATTAGAAGGAAGAATATAATTATTCTTTTAGACTTAGACATGTAATTAAATTTTTCTGCAATCTGCAACAATATAAATTAACTGACTAAGTAAATTAAATCCTTTAAAATAGAAATAGTTCATAGATTTTTTAGTTTTTTTTTACTTCAATAAATTTATATACCTTCACAAAGTTAGCATTTTCGTCAGTCAAAGCATCACATTTGATTCCAAAGGCACATGCACCAATCACTTCCAAGGTAAAGTGTCCCATAGTGTCCTTCATTTCAACATCCTGGTTATCTGAAAACAAAACATTATTCCTTTCCAACTAGCCTAGTGTTAAAGCAACACATCAATCTGTTAGTAGATTTTGAAGATTTATAATCAATTTTTATTTAAGAATGTCATAATAGTTCCTAAACCATAACATATCATCATTATCATCTTAATATCTTACCATATTGTTTTAAGAACTTGACCATCTGTTGCGTGCAGAGCTCAATCAGAGGTAACATGTTCTTTAACCGGGCAGAACTAAATGCAGGGGTTAGTGTGCTTCGAACTCCTTTCCATTCTGAGCCCTAGAACAATGAAAACACTTAGTATGACCCAGTTACTTTATTCTACTACTTTTGGTTTTGTACAGGAACCTAAAAACAATCCTCACCTTTAAATTGAGAAGAGATTGGCTTAAATACCTGGGTTCATTGGTATTTAATGTATTTCTATCAATAAAATGATCAAAATCTCTTATTGTAATTGCTTTTATAAGCTCTGTGTCCAACACATACAGGCATGGCCTCCTCCCTTCAAATATACCTAGAAAATATAATTACATTTATTCTTCCATTGTATCTAGTTTATCGGGATTCGGACCATTTCCTTTTGACACATCATAATTCATAACACCCATATTATCTAAATACATGTTCATTACACATACGAAACAATAAATAAGATCAAGTAATGATAGTAGTAGAGCTTCACAACACCAGTAGCTAGAAAGTTATAATAAGTGTTTTAGAGGAGCAATCAAATATGTAATTTTTTTTCTATCACTGACCATACTATATATTTTATTTTTTAAATCTAGTGCAGTGACTAAATAATTTGTTTCAATTCATATGATATTTCCGTAAGTTAATGAAAATTGATCAAATTAATAATAAATATGTTTTAGGAAAAAAATAAGTATTCTAATAAATTGCAAATGAATGAAGTGTGACCTTTATCATGGAATTTGGAAATACAGTATCATTTCTGAACAATACAAAATTAACATAGAATAAAAATCATATGACAAAAGTTCTTACTGTAGATTCATATACATAATATAATAAAATACATTGGAATATTAAAACAAAACTTGCATTATTGTCTATTTAATTTACTACACACACCAATTCATAACTATCACAAAGGAAATGGTATGAACACCCGATAATTGTGTCCATCAATGCATTCATGTACAGGTAATTAAAAGCATTTGAGATGTTTATTAACTCATCTTATTGGTGACAAAATAATCTGCTCAAATATCAACCTTCTAATCTAAAAAAGAAGGTGCAAGTTATTATATGAGCCGTCGTCTTCCGGCGAAAAAAATAAACAATACCATTCTTTTGCAATGAGCCCAAGGATCCCAGGGACCGGTAGACGACGAGGGGTGTTAATTTTCAAATAGTCTCAAACTCACCTCCATAAGGACTGCCTTTAAAAAAGTTATAAATCTCATATTGGAATTGATGGAATGATTTTTTTGCCATCATCCTAGAGCCCAAATTACCCACAATAGGATATGGTTTCATGAACTTTATCCCTCTTTTTTCAAAGAATTCGAACGTACTCGTGTAGTACATATACAGACTGAATATTATGGTTAGAAACGATATGATTTTCCATTCTTCCATCACGAAGAATATGATTTGCTTTGTTCCACTATTTAGCTGCATTTTATAGACCAAAAACACTTGCACTAATTATAAAATAAAATATTTGAGCGTGGAAGAGCGCTGTGCCGACCGGCGTATCTAACGGAGTCACTTAGTGTCAGTGTTGCCAACTCTGTACTTAGAAATAGAGCTACTGAGTTGTAAAAAAAAAGCTAAAAAGGAGCTACTTTTGTGCAAGAAAAGGAGCTAAATAAAAAAATATTCATAATCAGAATTTTAATGTTAATGCCGTTAATGGACACATTTTTATATTATTAAAGTTTAGGTAATAGGTACTAATTTCTATCTGATAGGAATTCCCCGTCCCCGTGGGTGATTGATTCGGTGATTACTGGGGCGCTACCGCGACAGCAAACGAAGTTTTCCCTCTCTGTCGCACTTACAAGTTTTCATATAAGTGAGATAGAGGGAAAACTTCGTTTGTGGTTCGCGGTAGCCCCTCTGATTCCCCAGCATTCATAGACAGAGCTAGTACTGATGGTTGCGGTCAATTTACAGTGGTCAAACAGTCGCGTTCGATGAAGACTCGATATTTTTTCTCGAGATTTGAAATAGAGCTAAATATCGATAAAAAAGAGCTATGGAGCTAAATATATTTTATTAGAGCTGTCGAATTGCAAAAAGAGCTGTATTTGGCTCTAAAAGAGCTGAGTTGGCAACACTGCTTAGTGTGTCATATCACCATAGATAACCTCCACTAGATAGAGCTTATAGGGCGAAGCGCGCGCGTCACACATGTGGGGATGTTCCCCTTAATAAACTGCCCCGCCCCACGCCGCTCAGTCAGTCTCATAGATAAGAATGTATATAACTGAAATAGATCGGCAACTTCAAGCAGTCTACGTTCACCACTAGTGCTGCCATCTAGTTTTTCTGCCGTAAACTAATATCTCGATATACATAAGCATAACTACGGCTAACGCTTTATATAGGTACATATAGCACCCGCTTGGTAGATTAGGAAATTTTTAAAATGTAAGTTTCTTTTTCGGCGGGAAAACCTATTCCCGCCGAAAAAGAAAAGGTTATGGGAAGCATTTAAATGAAACAAGTCTTATGAAAAGTACTTTATTTAATCTTGTCCTGTTATTGTTACATGTTATATCGATCTTAATTCATGGTCTGGTTTAGTTTAAAAAATATGGGAAAAAGAGTTAATTGTAATGTTACAGTTACATAAGCTCATGCTCATAACAATACATCAGGCGAGTGTTGAAAGCTAAACCTGTAGCTGATTCAGCGTTACGTTTTCGTATGTAGCTACCAGAGCCAATCTAAAATTAGATATCAAAAATAAAGTCAACTTTTACAAATTTATTTACTTGTATGCATAATTTCATGTGACACAACGTTCTGCTACGAAGTGGAAAAGTAATCATACATGTTAAGGACCTGCTAAAACGCTACTCTAAACTAGCTTGGGTTTTTATATTGTATACATTTAGAGTAGAAGTAAATAAACTTTATTAGTAAATGCTACAAATGTCGGACACTGTATTAGAAACGGAACCATAAGAAAGTACTGAATGTTTTGTGATTAGATTACATCTGACCATTACCAAGAGAAAATTACTTTCCAGTGCTTTGTTCCTCCGAGAGCTACTAATCTCCCGACTTGACATTTTTGAACAGTCTCAAACGCCTTAGTTAAAAGTAGGTAGTAACATCTAAGACACAGAATTTTGTATAATCCTATGCTTGCCATTTAGTTTTCAGCTTCTATTAAAATTCAAGTATTTTTTTTCAACAAGGAGAAATGTACTAACTAAGACTTTGCACTTGGTAAAGCTTCGATACAAGTTACTAACAAAACATTATTTTATCTCTGATTGACAACGCCAGACTTGTTAACGGATTCAATCGATTATTAACAAGATTTATCATTCATATTTCACATACTACACGTCTACACGGCAACAAGGTGAAAAAATTGATACATCTTTACAAGGTTTAAAGGGCGGATGGATTGTTAGATTCGAATCGCTCAGATTTCCATACTTCAAAAATATCTTGCAGTTGAAAATATGCACCTTTTTAACTCTTTTACCGGGATCATCTGTAATAGTATATTACTTATCCAGGGCGGTAATACAAAGAATGTTAACAATAATGAGAAAATCCATTTGGTCTTAGTAAGGTTTTGTAGAAAAATATGGTATTAACTAAGGGCTCCAATTTAAAACTCCGCGCGCTCTTCAGAAACTACTGTCAATCACCGAATACTTTTAGTGAAACCATTGAGTACTATTCAAATTTGAAGCAGCTAGTCACAAAATAGGGAACTAACTTATGCAAATAAATAACCAAAATGTATAAAAACTTTTCTGTTTCATACATCTGTTTCCGTCGCATTTTCTTACCAAAGACATGAAAGGGGTTACCATAATCAAAAATTATTTCACGAGTATATTGACTGGACCTTCAGGATGGAAATATTTTATCTAGCTTGGCTTATTACATATTATATTTATATATGTTCTACATAAAGTTGCTTTAAACCTAAATAAAATACCAGTCACCAGCGCGGTATTCTACATGTTTTCCATGGCAAACTGGAAAATTAAATATAATGAAAATACTTTGTTTTTGAAACATTAAAACAGACTGATCTTGTGATCAGTTTGACAATGTAAAAAAATAAATGCTCACTTTATTTCAATTCACGCCATATTTTACTTACATTTCTATAAGTAAGTTTATGAACGAAGTAGCTATATTTTAGACAATATCGTGCTTAGTAAATTTTGCTATTCGAAATTATTCCACGTAGCATTATAATTGTCTTAAATATTAATCTCATTATATCATGACATACCTATACAATACAATACAATACAAATGCTCTTTATTGCACACCTCAATCAAAGGATACAGTACAGTACAAAAAACACAATGAGAAGAGGCAAACAACAGGCGGTCTTATCGCTAAAGAGCGATTTCTTCCAGACAACCTTAGGGTAGCGGAAATCTAAACAGAACGATTCATAGCAGGTGGTGCAGAGTTAATACATATGAAGCCTACTAATAATTACAACAATAACATTTAATTAAGTATAAATAAACATACATAAATATAGTATAAAAATATACAAATATATAGTCAGCCACATAGTCTAAAGGAGTTAAGTCCTTAAGTGTGTCATGAGAGAGACAAATAGTGATTTTTAAGCTGTTTTTTGAAGACAGCAAGAGATTCAGCACGCCTCAAATCAGGAGATAAAGAATTCCAAAGCCGAATAGCTCGAAAAGTGAAAGAAGAATTATAAAATTTTGATGAGGAAGATGGAACAGTGAGAAGCAAGTTTCGGGAGGACCTAACGGAACGAAGATAAGTAAAACGCTCTTTGAGATAGCGTGGAGTTGCAGGGTTGAAGAGAGTACAATACAAAAGAGATAGGGTGTGAGAATCTCGGCGAAAACGGATAGGGAGCCACTTGAGCTGGGAGCGGAGGAAGGATACATGGTCATATTTGCGTAAACCAAATATGAACCGAATACAGACATTTTGAAGGCGCTCAAGCTTATTAAGTTGCTCCTCATTGAGGTCAATATAGGAAACATCAGCATAATCCAAGATGGGGAGGAGTAGTGTTTGAGTAAGCGCAATTTTAGTGGCAATGGGCAGGAAATTACGTAGCCTTCTCAGGGAAGCTACTGCCGAAAAACATCTTCCTGCTGACCTCGTTCACTTGAGGTGCCCAAGATAAAGTCCTATCCATAAAAATGCCTAAATTTTTTACTTGTGTAGAAAAAGGGATTAATACGTTATCGAAGTAAATCGGTGGAACACGATTAAAATCGATTCTTGAGACAAATTTTGAGCTCCCAATTATGATAGCCTGGGTTTTAGAGGGGTTAACTTTAAGACCAAAACTATGACTCCAATTTAGGATACGCACCAGGTCATTATTTACAGTGTTGATAACAGATGGCAGATCATTAAGTACGCCCTGCGAATAAATCTGAAGATCATCGGCATAGAGGTGATAGTGAGAAGAGAGACTATTTGTGATTGAATTTATAAAAATAGAAAATAACAAGGGAGACAACACGCCGCCTTGCGGAACGCCGGCCAGCGTGTTGCACCAAGTAGAATGGATATCGTTCACCTTAATACGTTGTCGACGACCGGTTAAATAACTACGAAACCAGTCCATCACTGCAGGAGATACATTAAGAGAACGAATTATCTCAAGTAGAATATCGAAATCAACAGTATTAAACGCGTTACTAAAATCCAACAGCGTCAATACCGTTAACTTCTGAACATTCATTCCCGCCCGGATGTCATCGGTAATCTTCACAAGAGCAGTAGCCGTACTATGACCGGGACGGAAACCGGACTGGAGTGGATTGAGGAGATTACTCTTATTCAGGTACGATGTGAGCTGCTGGTGTACTAAGCGCTCAAGTACTTTAGAAAGGAAAGGAAGTATGGAAATGGGTCTATAGTCAGCGAACGAGGTTGGATTAGGCTTTTTGGGTAAAGGGATGACGTGAGCATCTTTCCACAGCGTAGGAAAAGAACCCGATCTAACAGAGTTATAGAAATTATATTGTCATTTTTTATCTGAGCTAGTCCACACAACCTGTTTCATGAAATGTATGGATATTTAAATACTGATCTGATACATATCATTTTTAGTTATCATATTTACATATACAAAATGCTCCTCAAAGGACACGTCTTACTACTAATACAGTGATCGTTATTTGATAGATTGATCCCATGATCTAAATGCAGGTTTTTACTTCAGTAAACATTGTAAAACGGAAGATATAAATGCTTACTACTAATATACTCGTATACATTCCCCAAGGAGGCAATTGCGGCAGAAGCCGCAAAACGCCTCAAATATGCTGGTCTGAAAAACAGCCACGAATTGCGGTCGTCGCGGTCGAAACCTTGGGCGATGGGGCCCGGACGCCCATAGGCTTTATATAGCCATATATTTTTTTCTAGAAATCTATTGACCAAAGGCTGATGGCTAACCTTATAGGCATTTCCCCAGGGGCAGAGACCTTGGGGAATGTATACGAATGCAGGATATTATACAGAGTGTTTGGTAGCTAGGTGCAAAGACTTTAAGGGTTGATACAGGAGGTCATTTTATAAATTTTAGACCACATTTACTATAATTTGGTATTGGTATTAGTCTTCTGGTTTCTAATATATGCGTCATTTTATTTTGAAAATTGTACTTTTCCCTTACGAGCATTCATTAAAAAATGTTCTATCTAAGTTATTCTCTTATGATTTTTTCTTGTATTCACATAATATTCGGGCAGCGCAAAGCATCCTTTACCAGTCCATCTTAGGGCAAAGCAAACAAATCTACTTCGCAACAATCCGTAAACGTCAGGTGTAATGTGCATTGTGCGTCATGCGCCAGGCTCCGCCAGTTGCACGAAGTGCCCTAGACGTGTTGAGTAAGTATTTCAGCTGTTTTTCTAGAATGAAGAGTCAAGCGGTTTCTTCGACGAACTGACATCCATTGTCATCACAATTCGCTAGCCATATTTTTGGGGTCGGCGCAGCACGTCTTCCATATATCTGTCAATCGTCATCTTTTCATTGTCTGGCTGAAAAACATAATAGTTTATTTATTCTCCACGTTATTACAACTTTATGTAACAAAGGTAAATACATGAATATCGGTTAGACCCGTTTGAACAAATCTTTTAAGAACTTTATGTTATTATAACGGCACCATTAAACTTCGTTCCAGTTTAGATGGCGAAATTTAAAACCAACCATTAAGTGCATTTTCGCCATCTAAACTGGAACGAATAATATATAAATAATAATAATAATATTTTTTGTGGACAATCTTACACAAATCAACCTGAATTATACCATTTGCAGCGGTCTCTAGCAATGTCGGACTTTGACCCTCATTCCTGTCTGTTTTGCTCCAATAAACTGTTTTCTCTCTTAATCATATGTAAGACTAGTTCCGTTGAATAGTGATTTAATCATGATTTGCGCTTCTTCTATATTGATGGGGAGCATTAGACTAGAGACGAATGATTGGCTTGGATGGCAAGATCGGTCCTAGGCAGGACTCGGAACTCGAGTAGTGGCACTACATTGCAAAAAAAAATAACGCATTCTTTTATTACCGCCCTAAGTACAAAATTTTATGTCTCCCCCTGGCCAGGAATATCCGCGCGCGCAGCGTGCGGTAATTGCTACTTTATGGCCGGGTGTGACATAAATATTTTAACTGACTTCAATAGACGGAAGGAGGTTCTCAGTAAATCTTCATGTTTTTTAGGGTTCCGTAGTAAACAAGGACGCGTGTGGAGGATGGTACAAGTAACCTACCTACCCAAACCAGGTAAGGCGGATTACAGTGAAGCAAAATCATACAGGCCAATAAGTCTATCTTCATTTTTCCTGAAAACATTGGAAAAGTTGGTAGATAGACACATAAGGGATGGCCCATTAAGGAGACATCCACTGCACGAACTACAATGTGCTTATCAGCCAGAGAAGTCGACAGAAACAGCACTACATCTGGTAACAACTAGAGCTGAACAAGCCATAGAGAACAAAGAACTATGCTTGGCAGCTTTCTTAGACGTGGAAGGGGCTATCGATCGCACCACGTATAATGCTATCAGCGAAGCGGCTGCTAGACACGGCATAGAGCCCACCATCTGTAAATGGATAGGCAACATGCTAAACAGCAGAGTAAAAAAGTCATGTCTTCTAGGGGTCGAGATAACGGCTACTGCCACAAAGGGTTATCCACAGGGCGGAGCACTGTCGCCTAGATATGGGTAAATCCGGAGTGATATATTAAAAAAGATATATATCGCTCCGCCCGCACGAATCACTCTTATCCATATCCTTCAAAATCCGAGTATATCAGTATATCTGTATATCCGTACAACTCCCTCGCTCCCGGTATCGTTTGCTTTGCAATAGCGACATCACATCGCACCAGGTAGGTACTTACTCATATTTAAAAAAAACTATAAATCAATATCTATTTATTGTATTGAACTAATTACTAATCTCAATGCTTCGTACAGTTAAATACCTACTAAAATAAAAAATCTACCAGCGTAGATACACTACAAATCAATCTATAGCTCTTAGTGAATTACTGATCTACTTGATAGATAGATTCATTCGAATCAATCTCGATCCGTAATTCACGACGTAAAATTGAGCGGTGAGCGGCTGAGCGAGTCACGTTGCGTGGCGAGAGCTAGACAGCTACAGAGCTACTGATCGACGGATGCATACGGATATAAAGATATAGAAGAGTGGTGAAATTGAGCGGTGAGCGGCCGAGCGAGTCGCGTTGCGTGGCGAGAGCTAGAGAGCTACGGAGCTACTGATTGACGGATGCATACGGATATAAAGATATAGAAGAGTGATATATATCCCGGGAGCTGAAAGATATGTTTCACTCTTTTCTTTAAAGTGACACATTTTGCCCATGTCTACTGTCGCCAACTCTATGGAGCCTGGTGGTGGACTCACTCCTGGGAGAACTGAATAATGGACCTATCCGAACGGTAGGATATGCTGATGATTTGGTGATACTTGTTAACGGGAAATTCCCAAGTACAGTATCAGAAATCATGAACAAAGCACTGAAGAAAGTGGAGAACTGGTGCATTAGCCACCAATTGTCCATCAATCCAGGCAAAACTGTAGTAATACCGTTTACTAGGAAAAGAACCCTTCGAGGCATACAGCAGTTAAAACTGTACGAAAGGGTAATTGAACTGTCCAATGAAGTGAAATATCTGGGTGTTACACTGGATAAGGAGCTGAATTGGAAAAAGCATACAGATCTCTCCATAACCAAGGCACTGAGAGTGTTTGGAATGTGCAGATCGGCGTATGGTAAAACATGGGGGTTGAACCCAAAGGTACTGAAATGGATCTACACCACGATGGTGAGACCCATACTATTGTACGGAAGCCTGGTATGGTGGCCAAGGACTTTAAAGAGTACATGCAGAGAGGCCCTGAAAAAGGTGCAAAGAACGATATGCATGGCTATAACAGGGGCGTTTCGTACAACGCCAACGGCGGCGCTAGAAGTACTACTGGACCTACCACCGCTTCACCTGGTGATCAAGTCGGAAGCACGCAAGTCGCTCTACAGACTGAGAGTGCTTGGACTGTGGAGCGACAGTAAGCCTAAGACTAAACACACAAACATGGAAAGAGATTTCTAGACAGAATAACAAACATGGGATGCGACAAAATGCAACCCAAGTATGTGTTCAATAACAACTTCACTACAAAAGGTTCCTCAAGGGCCGAATGGGCTGAAGGTCTTGAACGACCGAGCGACGGTAACAAAGACAATATCTGGTACACAGACGGATCAAAAATGGGATCCGGTACGGGTGCAGGCATTTATGCGAATGACTATAGTAGTAGTGTAAGCATGGGACAATTCGCGACTGTCTTCCAGGCGGAGACATACGCCGTAATTGCCTGTGCACAGGTGAATATAGATAGACGAACCAGAGGGAAGAATATCTATATACTCAGTGACAGTCAAGCGGCCCTTAAGGCGCTAACAGCGCTACAATGGTATCCAAGTTTTAAATAAGCTTGGGAGACTTAACAAAATGCAACTAGTATGGATACCGGGGCACGAGGGCTTCATTGGTAACGAAAAAGCTGATGAGCTTGAAAGAAGGGGATCAGCAAACTGTTTTGTAGGTCCGGAACCGTTTGTGGGACTCTCGCAGAGAACCATAACACTAGCCTTGAAAGAATGCGCCAAAACCAAGCACCAACATGAGTGGAGGAATGAGGCGGGCTTAAGGCACTCAAAGCTCTTCATGGAAGGAGTGGATACAGGCTGGACCAAAAAACTTTGGAAATACAGCAGAAAGCAACTCAGGATGATAACTGGGGTATTTACGGGTCACTTCGGGGTCAACGGAACCTTGGCCAAGATGGGACCAGCAGACGACACAGAATGTAGGATGTGTGGCGAGGATGACGAGACAATGGAACACTTATTGTGTGAATGTCACGCCCTTGCCAGACAAAGAATGAATGACTTTGGTGGTTGGTTACCCTGAACCAAAGGAATTTAGAGTACTCCCGCTGAACTCCACCATTCGGTTTGTGGAAATGCTGGAGAGCAGCTTGGAGTAGGCATAAAGGAGGGGGCAATTGCACAAAAGATCCCACTGGGTCGAAGTGCATCCGCTAGGGCCCTCATCTAAATAAGATAAGATAAGATAAACAAGGAACACTTATAGTTTCGCCAGGTCCTTCCGTCAGCGGCTTAGCGCAGTACTAGAAAGCTGGAATTTGGCATGCGTATGCATATCAATTATGCCGACAAAACGGTAGAATAAAAGATTGAAAATCATTTTTAGGGTTCCGTAGCCAAAACATGGAACCCTTATAGTTTCGTCATATCTGCCCGTCCGTCCGTATGTCACAGCCGATTTATTTGGAACCTATAAGCACTACAATTATGAAATTTGGTAGGAAGTGTTAGAACCTGCGTAAACTAAATGTCCTATATCGGCTGCATAACAGCTGTAGGTAACGACGTTTCTATTAATATGTGACGGTTACTATGTTCTATATTCTAACAGCTGTACTCATAACATATTCACGGATTAAACTTAACTTATATCTTATTAAAGTGGTTTTCCTCTAATATGGTAGCATTCGCTTAGGTAGAGTTTTTGCGAAGCTACGTATGCTGTGTAAATTCGTTTCGAACTTATCCTAATTACCGCGTTGGCGACGTCCAGCACTGGGGCGGCTATTGTTCCTGCCATGGAGAAATATAACGGCATGGGTAATTACGGATCGTGGAAATTTCTCATAAAAAAGATCCTGATCCAAGAGGATTTGTGGGAGTGCGTCGAGAGCAAAGACGGTGTGAAAGCCGATTGCGAAGACAAAAAGAAGCAGCAGAAGGTTGTGGCTCGCATTTGTTTGATCATAAACCCTGTGGCCGTCACGCATGTGCGGAACGCAACTACCGCATGGCGGGTATGGCAAAGTCTGAAGGCTGCGTATGAAGACAGGGGTCTTAGCCGAAGACTCGGATTAGTGCGGCAGCTGTCTGGGATGAAACTCCAGGAGTATCCCGATATGGAGTCGTATCTTACGAAGATAAGTAATGTCTCACAACAATTATAGAGCCGCGTCATCTAGTATGCTGTACCGAAAAAATGGCCACCAAGAGTATGTTTACACTGACATACACAAACACAAGTACGCACACACGCAAGCATACACAAAGACTGTAGCGCCCCTGACGTGTAGCTCGATAACTAGTCGGCATTCTAGCCAATCAGAAATGTACTGAGTGAAAAGCCCGTGGTACTATTTCTTATTCTGTGGATGAGCACGAATATTTGTTCCTGGGTCTTGGATGTTTTCTATCTATTTATCTATATAAGTATTTATATTTGTGTAAGATTGTGTCCACAAATATTTATTTTAGTGAAATTGCGAACTTTTAAGTCCGCATAATGTAACGGGTGGACAACTACGGAACCCTACATTTCGCGTGGCCCGACACGCACTTGGCCGGTTGTTTTATGTATGTTTATCGATTTATCTTTGCCATGTGGTCCAAGAGGGCGAGATAGTTCCATATGAATTTGGAAAGGCGATGGGATCCAGGAGAAGGAACACTTCAAATGTGACAGGCCGATAGATACTCATGTGGCAATTTCGGTTATTTTCTATTATGCATAGAATGATGATGATGATATTGATAATCACCACAGATGAAATATGGAACTCCTTAATAAATAATGTAGGTACTTCTCAGATTCCGATGAAATATCGATCACGATGCGACTAACACCGTCAACATTACACATACTATCATATTCAAGTTCAACTGATGATGAGGTACCGGAGATTAGTATGGGATCCTTGAACAAATGATGGAACGCCTCAAATAACACATCGGCTCATATGTAGAGACTTGGCTATTTTATTTTCTGTATTAACCACCTTATTTGCTATCGGAATCGAAAGCTAATAGCGACACTAAGTATTTCAGGGCCAAATAGTAACTCGACAGGATATAAAAATTAGATATTGTAATTGGGTCACCTGCCACAGTGACGGATTTCAGAGGGTCTACTCTGACCACCCGAAGACCGAATTTCGTATATTTCTTTCTCTATCACTCGATTATGAAAATGAGATAAAGATGCAGATTTTCGAAAGATGTCAACCCAGTTACTTTACTTGACAAGATAGACGACACAACTGTCAAGTGTCGTGTAAATCACGGACCTATACCTACGACGGACTGAACTCTTTCATTTAGCAGCAAATCAAAATTGAACCATATTCCCGAGTAATACAGTTCTTTTTTTTTTTTTTTTTTAATTAGGTGTAGGGTTTAATTAATAAGGTGTCAAGATTATTTACTGAATAAAACCTAGTACGTATTGCATTAAATGTAGTAGTATTTTTTTAATATTGAATGGTATCCCTAACATTCATAAGATGTCAAATGATGTCAAGTTTGAAGTTTAAAAATGAGCGGCTGATAACATTTAGTTAAAAATTGTTCAATCATGTTGCGTCAAGGCTTGTAAGAGTGAAAGGTATGCTAATTGTGGAATATCATTTCACAGGCAAGGAACAATCGGTTCTATTTTACGATAAAACGACCAGACGGAAACCTATTAGGGTGATTTGGACCGGTTTTGCAGAAATATTTCGTACACATTACTGAACTTACTGAATCTAATTTTTTTTGTAAAAAAAACCCTAATTTCCAAAGTATATTATAAGGTTAACCGACAGGGAGGTTTGGCAGTGAAAGCGTTCTGTACGAGTAATCTGACACAAAATATTTTCAACTAAAATGTTTTCTACTGTAACATTGAAATTTTGTATAATTGTCATACTGTAATTTTATATACACTGTATGTATATTGTTTCTTATGCCAGTTCTTCTCGAGGCAAAGGTTTAATTTACGAACCGGTAGTAATTTTTTGACATTCATAGGTGCATGTAATATGCCTAAATTGAAGAATAAATGAATTTCCATTTGTAATAAATATTTCTTAAAAAATAAGTCTTATTTTATTTACCAATATTACACTTGACCTAGTTCCAAACTAAGCAAAGCTTGGTCACCCTACTTAAAACGAAATGCATCGCACTGACCTGACTTATCTCTCGGTCACACTTTTTCGGCGCAGTACTCAATCCGTCTTAGGTATAGATCCGTGATGTAAATATTGACAATGTCGTGTCCATTGATAACTTTTAGTATTTTTATAGGACACGTTAGTCTATGTCACGGAATATTCTTATTCAGCCCATTAATGGCTTCTTATAAGTAATTTGCAGTGTTTTTGATAATTATCGAATATAAAAATCGAATATTTAATAAGTCCTAATCTCTAAATGGATTTTTGCTTTAAGGAATTGTGATAAAATGAAATGTTGTCAATTGTATAAAGGTCGTTCCTTTGAAATTCAAGGTCAAAGATGTGTCTCTTTAATGAATCAACACATCTAATATAGCACGTGATGAAAAGAAAACTAAGTAAAACAAAACGAGCAAAATGGGTGCATCAGGAGGCATTGCACAGTAGAGTAATTTGTGTCATTAACTAGGTGACTGCGTAGCACATAATTTAGACATACGCGTCTTAAACACGTCAATCTTGACAACAAGAGTACACACTATGTAACCATGCTCAGGTATTATTTTAAAATAGTTTGAAATTCAAGATCAGAAATAAATCCCATTTATGATCCAAACGCCTCTACACTCCTAACTCCTGACAGGAGTTTGTAACAATATACTAACTAAAAATTCCGAGCACGGGATAAAAAGAAAACCACGCAAAACAAAACGAGCAAAATGGGTGCATCTGAAGAGGCATTGAACACTAGAGGAAATCGTCTCATCAGCAAGGTGACTGCGTAGCATATGAAATAATATTTCCTTTCTTCACTCTTTCTTTCTTTCAAATTAAACATAGGACTTAGTATCAGACGGAATCAAAAAGTAAACAAGAAAGATGGGACAGATGCCAGAAAAGGCTTTTTGGAACATCAAATACAAAGTAAAAATGTCACGCCTTAGTAAACGTGATGTTTTAATCGTTTGGAATCTGGCATTTTTATCTCCTTTCTGACAGTTATAGAGCAGAACGTCTTGAGGCTTCAATATTTTAAATTTTCAAAACACATTTTTCACGCCGCCCGCGAGACCACGCTGGCCGGGTGAAACCCCGTTCGGGGAAGCCCGGCTAGCGGCCGGCAAGCGAAACGGCACCTAAAACCGTCTTGGCTTCCGGTCTTCAGTTGAGCACACAGGTCCTCTTGTACCATGTGGCGATTGACTTCGGTGAACTTGATTCTAGTAATTTGGTTTTGCATGTGTGAACTTGATTACAGTCGAAATCGTCAACTTGAGAATTACAGAGGACAGAGCAATACAAAACAGAAGCAAGAAAACAACAACTGGACTCGGAATTTTGGACAAAATGGGTACATATGCCATTATAGGTATAGTAGAGCAATTTGTGTCATCAATTAGGTGACTGCGTAGCACATAATTTAGGCATACGCATCTTAAACACGTCAATATTGACAACAAGAGAACACACTATGTAACCATGCTCAGGTATTATTTTAAGGTAGTTTGAAATTCAAGGTCAGAAATAAATCCCATTTATGATCCAACGCCTCTACACTCCTGACAGGAGTTTGTAACAACATACTAACTAAAAATTCCGAGCACGGGACGAAAAGAAAACCACGAAAAACAAAACGAGCAAAATGGGTGCATCTGAAGAGGCATTGAACACTAGAGGAAATCGTCTCAACAGCAAGGTGACTGCGTAGCATATAAAATATTATTTCCTTTCTTCACTCTTTCTTTCTTTCAAATTAAACATAGGACTTAGTATCAGACGGAATCAAAAAGTAAACAAGAAAGATGGGACAGATGCCAGAAAAGGCTTTTTGGAACATCAAATACAAAGTAAAAATGTCACGCCTTAGTAAACGTGATGTTTTAATCGTTTGGAATCTGGCATTTTTATCTCCTTTCTGACAGTTATAGAGCAGAACGTCTTGAGGCTTCAATATTTTAAATTTTCAAAACACATTTTTCACGCCGCCCGCGAGACCACGCTGGCCGGGTGAAACCCCGTTCGGGGAAGCCCGGCTAGCGGCCGGCAAGCGAAACGGCACCTAAAACCGTCTTGGCTTCCGGTCTTCAGTTGAGCACACAGGTCCTCTTGTACCATGTGGCGATTGATTTCGGTGAACTTGATTCTAGTAATTTGGTTTTGCATGTGTGAACTTGATTACAGTCGAAATCGTCAACTTGAGAATTACAGAGGACAGAGCAATACAAAACAGAAGCAAGAAAACAACAACTGGACTCGGAATTTTGGACAAAATGGGTACATATGCCATTATAGGTATAGTAGAGTAATTTGTGTCATCAATTAGGTGACTGCGTAGCACATAATTTAGGCATACGCATCTTAAACACGTCAATATTGACAACAAGAGAACACACTATCTAACCATGCTCAGGTATTATTTTAAGGTAGTATGAAATTCAAGATCAGAAATAAATCCCATTTATGATCCAACGCCTCTACACTCCTGACAGGAGTTTGTAACAACATACTAACTAAAAATTCCGAGCACGGGACGAAAAGAAAACCACGAAAAACAAAACGAGCAAAATGGGTGCATCTGAAGAGGCATTGAACACTAGAGGAAATCGTCTCAACAGCAAGGTGACTGCATAGCATATAAAATATTATTTCCTTTCTTCACTCTTTCTTTCTTTCAAAGGAAACATAGGACTTAGTATCAGACGGAATCAAAAAAGAAACAAAAAAGACGGGACAGATGCCAGAAAAGGTTTTTTGGAACATCAAATACAAAGTAAAAATGTCACGCCTTAGTAAACGTGATGTTTTAATCGTTTGGAATCTGGCATTTTTATCTCCTTTCTGACAGTTATAGAGCAGAACGTCTTGAGGCTTCAATATTTTGAATTTTCAAAACACATTTTTCACGCCGCCCGCGAGACCACGCTGGCCGGGTGAAACCCCGTTCGGGGAAGCCCGGCTAGCGGCCTGCAAGCGAAACGGCGCCTAAGACCGTCTTGACTTCCGGTCTTCAGTTGAGCACACAGGTCCTCTTGTACCATGTGGCGATTGATTTCGGTGAACTTGATTCTAGTAATTAGGTTTTGCATGTGTGAACTTGATTACAGTCGAAATCGTCAACTTGAGAATTACAGAGGACAGAGCAATACAAAACAGAGGCAAGAAAACAACAACTGGACTCGGAATCTTGGACAAAACGGCATACTTATACATAATTTAAGAGGACGATATGGTACTTCCTATCGTCCTCTTAAATTATGTTTTACGAAATTACCTCAACCTTCTAGTAACATGAAGGATTCAACAAGATTGGATTTTTTTGGTAATTCCTGAAGGGTTTGGATGAAATTTCGAAAACGTGACTATAACATAGCTAGGATTAAAAATCGCTTTTTTTGTAGGACCTGACATTTTATACGAATACAGACTGAATTGGAAGCAGTTGAATACCCACTAAGAACTGTTATACAAGGACCATATGCCACAAAAAATATTTCTCTATTGTTTGACCCCACAAATGAGACTGATAAATTTAGCCCCTAATTTAACCCCTTTTTTTATGCTTTAAAAAATAATCATTTGCCTTCTGCTTCATATAATCGTCCTCATCCCAAAATGTAGTGTGCCCAGACAGAATTTGATTTATTTCCTTACACCAATTATTCAAAAAAAAAACAATGCTCCGTTTTAAAATCAACCTAGAAATTATTTCCTTATGATCTGGGCATTTCACGAAATTGGAGTGAATGTGTACTCTACTTATTAATTCGATATATTCGGCGATTTTCATTAAATTACTGGAAGTTTTAAGAATTTCGATGGTTATATGTTCCACTTGACAAAAAAAGTCAAATACCTCGCGAGTTGGGTAGGACAACCAGGTTTTGTCCTTTTTGTATTCTTTAATTTGTATAAAGGAGTGGAATTCCTGAATACCATCGCTTTCCAAGTCATTCTTACAGTTTTCACAATTTTTATAAACCTTTTTTTTCAAACATTGTATGAGCCAACCACTACAATATGCTATTGCTGCGCATTTTTCTTTTGATGTAACGGAATTGTCAGTAATGAGGTTTTGTGTGTCAATTGGAGCTATGTCTATATGCCTATCGAAATGGTCGAATACAGTTCGTTCCTCTGGAGCTGGTACCGAAATATTCTCTGTGAGGAAGAATTTTAGAGATTGCAGGCAGGTATCCTCATCCTCTTCGCAATTAGAACCCACGGAATGAGGGGATGTCAAGTTACCTATAAGCAACGCTTTATAGGACATCATAAACGCGCATGCGGTAGGCATAACATTTCTTAGTCCGTGAGCCCGGATCGCACCAAAAAAGTTCTCTAAGGGATCCTGGTTGAAATGGCGCAGCAATAGAGAGTTCAGGCCCAAAGAGTGTAAAAATTTGGTAACTTCCAGAAAAGCCTCAATTGTCTTTACCCAACTCGTGATAGAAGGTACGACACTTTTATTCCCACCTGCAGATACAAATTTCATTGATTTTAAAATAGCTAAGCTTTTATACCATAATTTGTGATGGGGCGACCGCGGCGTTACAGCAGACCGATATATTTTCTCTCCGACAGGCTTGCTGAAACTTCCATTGACGGAGTCGAACAGACTGTCAAAAAAAAGAAGAATATCTGCAGTGTCCACACTCTCTTTCGGAATATGCCCGGTTCCTGAAATTAGAGAATTATATATATATATATATATACAGACACATACAAACACTGGATATACAATTATGTATCTCCGAGGCTTCGCCCGAATACTATAGAAAGCCCGGGCGAAACTAACGTAGTAACTATAGTAGTTAACGAAATTGTCGCAGGTCGTAAGAGGTAATAATTACTGATTTTATCACACTAATTTAAATAAATATGCCAAATTTCAGCTCAATCGGATACCGGCAAGTGACTGCAAATATTGAGGACTACTTGATAAATAAAAGTTTGGAAAAAGTATCACATTGTCTGTTATCAATAAGGAGGCTCTCGGGCCGTCTGTCGCTGACCGGTGCTCTCTAGAGCGTCAGACAAATGGCACGAAATATTTGTATTAGCAGTATTAACGCTACTTCCCGTTGCCATTATCAGAAAGGATCTGAAATAAATCAATCTGAAAATTTTCATCTTAATTATAGTGTAGAAAGTTAGTCTTACACACACGAGACGTTTAAGGTTACAAAAACAATATGACACTGACCTGCCATGTAGCCCATTGCAATTCCCACATTTTGACTAAACACCTGGGTACAGTACTTCACTCTCATCTTCGGGATTTGGCTCGGAATTATGTGTTGTGCAGTCAGTTTGCTGATAAGACGAACACCTTTGTAACCCGGGCTTCGATTGTACAATGCCTCAAGGTGCGCCCATTTTGCTCTTTTTGTCTTTCCTTCCATCACATATTCCAAATCCTTAGTTATCATATTATTTCTAATACCTTTCATTAGATGTGGTGGGTCATAAATGGGATATATTTTCTGATTCTGGAGTTCGAAGTAACCACCTTTATACAATTTATCTGCCCTCAAATAGTTGGCTTTGGTCTCATTCATCAGAGCGTTCACAGCAGCCATGTTCGTCGCCCCTTGATCGCACACAGTGCTAACGACGCGTAGGCCAGTTGCCATAACTTTTTCTATAACCACTTCAATAAGCTTCTTCAACTCAGCGGTTTTGGTTGTACCCGCGCAAAACGTAAAAGCTACTGGCTGTTTAAATTTCTTTATGATACCACGCACCATAAATACCAAAACATGGTCACAAAATGTGTTTTCTCTGGAAAATCCGTTGTCGACAAAGCCGTTGATGATATCTTTGCCCTTGTCAAAGTTGACATGGGGAGCGATTGCCATTTCATCAAATATGACGCTGCACAATTTGTGGTGGCTGGGCATTTTATCCACTCTTTTTTTCAAATGCTCGAATAGGGCATCGTTTATCCCTGGGAACAACGTAACCTTTTGCAAAATTTTATCGAGGGTCCGGCGTTTTGGCAAAATGCATATTTTTGCCAGAAGTTTATATGCTTTTGGGCATGGTTTATAAACAGAGAGCGCCAGTATTTTTTCATCAAGCGAAAATCTTCGGCCTCTAGGTCTTTTTCCAAACTGGGAAATCTGCATTTTAAAAAATGTCCTCGCCGCAGGTGTCATTTTTTTGCTAATGGCCTCAAAAGCCGACGTTTTAATTATTCTGTTAGTCAAGGCCACTTTCATTTTTAAAATGTTCTTTGAAGTCTGGCATCTTTTCAAAGTATTTTTTGTCAACCTCAGTGTGTCTCTCAATTGACGCTCAGTTTTGGTCATGGACTTTGACAACAAACGTCGTTTCGGTCCTGAAAGTTCACGCAAAAGTTACCTTCACATAAATATATAGTAGATAGATGACGAATTACAATGTTCCTCGGAGTTAGGCTTCCGCACCAGAAAAGATTCGTATGTTGCAATTCAATCTGTCTGTCACAGCGCTATGTATACATATACATTCAACCCAAAAAAATATTTTGGGTAATTGTAAGTCTGCCATAAGTTATAAATACCGATTAGAGATTTTGAATATTTACTATAATTATGTTAAGAAAAAACTTCAAAAATCTTACTTTGGTCAGACTCGGTAATTTTCATTGTAGATGGAGGAACTGTAACATTTACAGGTTCGTCAACAGCCATTGGCACATCTGCAATTAAAATATTTATGGATTGGGTGAACCCGGTCTACCCTAGACACAAGGACTTTTTCACAAGATGAACTGAGATATATTTTCCTGGAGAACGATTCAAATGATCATAATTCTTTTGAATAAAATACTTAACAACTTACCACATGCTGAACCAGTATGTGCTACTGGTAAGGATATTCTGGATGTGGAAGGTATTGCTATATCGTCGAGACCACCAATCACTGGAACTTGTCCTTGTGAACGGCTTTGCAGTTCTGATAGAATAAACAGTCAATTACAAATAATTTACTTGCACACCTAATTATTTATTTCCACAATACATTTGCTTTTACGGTGAAAGAAAACATCTAGAGGAAACCTGCGAAGAAATTCAAAGGTGTACGTGAAGTCCTCTACCCACACTGGACCAGCGTGGGGACTACTGCTAAATTCCTCTTAACAATAAGAGTTCTGTTCCCAGCAGTGAGACGTGTAAAGGCTGATGCTGATGATGATAATGACAAACTAAAACAGTAGATATAACTGTTTTTGATGAAGTAAAACAAAAATCTTATTTAAAGTGAAATAAAATTAAATATGGTTAAAAAAAAACTTCTATATTAATAAAAAAAAATTTTTATTGTACCACTAAATGAGGGATTCTTACAAAATAAAATAACATTTAAAACATTAAATGGTAACAACAGGCGGTCTTATCGCTTAAAAAAATATATATCACAAGAGGGACCAAGATATCTTTTCATGGAGAACTATTTCGTTTGAAGAAAACATATCTTGCACACAAATGCTACTGATTAGAAAAGTAATTGAATACAAATGACTCACTCTGGGACGAGAGGTACCCTAGAGTTCTATGCTATGTGATAGTGCCAGGACTTTATCACAAGATGGACTAAGGTATCTTTTCCTGGAGAGTGATTCAAATTATCATCATTCATTTCTAAAACTTGAACTTACCACATGCTGAACCAGTATGTGCTACTAGTAATGATGTTCTGGATGTGGAAGGTATTGCCCCGTCGTTGGGGCCACCAATCACTGGAAGTTGTCCACGTGATAGGTTTTGCACTCCTGATATAGATAAAAATACACAGCCAATTATAAATAATCTACTGGAAGACCTACTGGTATAGAAGAGAAGTATATTTTAATATACATAAATAACACAAACATTATTAGAAAATAAAAATATAGATCTATCATTAATTACTGACTGGTATGGATATTTGAAATGTAATATATCTCTATAGAATATATTATACACATTTAGCAGAACATCTAGAATTCTATATGTTACTAGCAACCGCCCGCGACTTCGTCCGCGTAGATTTTAGATGGTAACAAAGATATAAATGAGGTTTATTTGTTTCTGTTAGTTGTCTGATGCTATTAATCTTTTGTGAAAATTACTCGCATGAAAAAATTAATGTCCGCCATCTTGGATTTGAAAATGGATGTAACTTTCGGAATCGGTACCCCGAGGAACTACAAAGATGACCTCATATCGATTTTAAAGAAAAATAAATGTCCGCCATCTTGGATTTGAAAATGGATGTCATTTTCGTAATCATCACCCCGAGCAACCTCGAAGATGACACCCATGTCGACTTTAAAAAAAATTAATGTCCGCCATCTTGGATTTGAAAATGGATGTCATTTTCGTAATCGGCAACCCGTGGAACCTCGACGATGACACCCATATCGATTTTTAAGGAAAATAAATATCCGCCATCTTGGATTTGAAAATGCATGTCATTTTCGTAATCATCACCCCGAGGAACCACGGATGACGCCCATGTCGATTTTTAAAAAAAATAATTGTCCGCCATCTTGGATTTGCAAATGCATGACATTTTAGTAATCGGCACCCCGAGGAACCTCGAAGAATACACCTATATTGATTTTTACGAAAAGTAAAGATTTGCTCCCAGCACAAACTTGGAACCTCTTTTTACCCCATTAGGGGAACAATTTAGAATTAGAAAACGCTGGAACAGGTTTTGTTGTATTTAAACAGAGAGTCTATATAGGTACGAAGTTTTAAATCTCTCACTTCAAAAAAGATTTTCTCCTTTACAAACTTGGAACCCTCTTTTTACCCCTTTAGGGGAGCAATTTTGAAAAACGCTGAAATACGTTTTGTTGTATTTAAACAGAGAGTCTATTTACGAAGTTTCAAATGTCTAACTTCAAAAAAGAATTGCTCCCCGTACAAACTTGGAACCTCACCCCTTTAGAGGAGCAATTTCAAAAAATGCTGAAATAAGTTTTGTTGTATTTAAACAGAGAGTCTATATACGAAGTTTTAAATTTCTCACTTCAAAAGAGATTTGCTCCTTTACAAACTTGGAACCCTCTTTTCACCCCTTTAGGGAAGCAATTTTGAAAAACGCTGAAATAAGTTTTGTCGTATTTAAACAGAGTCTATTTCAGAAGTTTCAAATCTCTAACTTCAAAAAAGAATTGCTCCCCGTACAAAGTTGGAACCACCTTTTCACCCCTTTAGAGGAGCAATTTCAAAAAAACGCTGAAATATGTTTTGTTGTATTTAAACAGAGAGTCAGTATACGAAGTTTTAAATCCTACACTTCAAAAAATATTTGCTCCCCGTACGAAATTTTAAACCCCTTTTCACCCCTTTAGAGGAGCAATTTCAAAAAACGCTGAAATACGTTTTGTTGTATTTAAACAGAGAGTCTATTTACGAAGTTTTAAATCTCTCACTTCAAAAAAGATTTGCTCTTTTACAAACTTGGAACCCCCTTTTCACCCCTTTAGAGGAGCAATTTCAAAAAACGCTGAAATACATTTTGTTGTATTTAAATAGATAGTCTATATACGAAGTTTTAAATCTCTCACTTCAAAAAAGATTTTCTGCTTTATAAACATGGAACCCTCTTTTCACCCCTTTAGGGGAGCAATTTTGAAAAACGCCGAAATATGTTTTGTTGTATATAAACATAGAGTCTACATACGAAGTTTCAAATCTCTAACTTCAAAAAAGAATTGCTCCCCGTACAAAGTTGAAACCAACTTTTCGCCCCTTTAGAGCAGCAATTTCAAAAAACGCTGAAATAGGTTTTGTTGTATTTAAACAGAGAGTCTATTTACGAAGTTTCAAATGTCTAACTTCAAAAAATAATTGCTCCCCGTACAAACTTGAAACCCCCTTTTTACCCCTTTAGAGGAGCAATTTCAAAAAACGCTGAAATACATTTTGTTGTATTTAAACAGAGAGTCTATTTACGAAGTTGTAAACCTCTCACTTCAAAAAAGATTTGGTCCTTTACAAACTTGGAACCCTCTTTTCATCCCTTTAGGGGAGCAATTTTGAAAAACGCTGAAATATGTTTTGTTGTATTTAAATATGGAGTCTATTTACAAAGTTTCAAATCTCTAACTTCAAAAAAGAATTGCTCCCCGTACAAAGTTGGAACCCCTTTTCACCCCTTTAAAGCAGCAATTTCAAAAAACGCTGAAATATGTTTTGTTCTATTTAAACAGAGAGTCTATATACGAAGTTTTAAATCTCTCACTTCAAAAAAGAGTTGCTCCCCATACAAACTTTGCACCCATATCTTACCCTCGTAGGGTTAGAATTTTGCAAAACGCTCAAAACACTTTCTTTAGATCTAAGTTCGTAACCATTTTACGAAATTTTAAGTCTTCAGCTCAAAAAAAATTTTTTTCTCCCATACAAACTTTGCACCCGTATTTGATCCCCTTAGGATTGGAATTTCCAAAAATCCCGTCGTATCCCTTGCATACGTCATAAAAGTAAGCTCTGGACTAAATTTGAAGTTTCTAGTTCCAGTAGTTTCGGCTGTGCGTTGATGGTAGATCAGGACTTCTTCTTTTATATATTTAAATATATAAATATATATAGAAGAAGATTGATAAACTGATGCTCCAGGCACCACCTATTTCTACCTCAGGTAAGAGGAGATATACATTTTTTATGAGGTACCTATAGTAGGAAGAGGTACTTTTTGGCAATCACATTGGTTCAATATTTCAATATATTACTTCTTCTTTACCCCTAAATAAGAAATATAACATAAATCATATATTAACAGAGAAATAAATTCAATTTCATCTAGTAGGGATTACATTGAATTTTAAAATCTAGTATTAAATTAAGCAGTTTTTCAGATATTCGGGGCATTAAAAATTGGGCTGTTTTTCTAAAATCCTATAGTTTCTCATATCTATCCGTCCGTCCGCATGTCACAGCTGATTTACTCGGAGACTATCACTACACTTATGAAGTTTGGTAGGAATCACTACATAGTGATGTGAAATAAATATTAAATTAGAGGTGGTTCACTGCATACATGTAACCGGGGGATGAAAAAAAACAAAATTAAATATTTTAGGCGTGTGGGGTATGAAAATGATATAGAGGTTTCTAAAACCATGGTCCAAAAGGACGTAAGTGCCGTGAGTTCCCTATGAAGATACAGCCTTTTTGATTGAATGCATTGGATAGTGGTTTTAAATGTGGACTAAGGGTGGGTTGCACCAAACCGTCTGTAATTGTAAGTGGTGTTTGTTAAAATCTGATTGTATGGAAAGTTTGACAAGTTTCTATGGGATGACAGCTGCCGGCGCCATATTCGACGATGACCGGCCTGTGATCGTATGTTCGTGCAACCGACCTTTAGTAGCCGATACGGAATCCTTCATTGTGCGTGGTCCGATACGCACTTGGGCAATTTTTTTTTACTATTCACGAAGAAAATATTTCTAAGAAGCTGTTTGAAGCTTGTTTGTTAGTAGTGTAGCTAGTGCTTCGTACTTCGTCTGAGTAGAAATCCAATATTTGTCACACAAACTATTTATCATTTATTACATGCAAGGCCTTCTAACCCGCCCCGCGACGTAGGCCACGTTTTTCTTAACCCTTCCACAGCCATGAAAGTCATATGGCCCTCGTGATAAAATCAATATTAAATATTTATTCTGCGTGTAAGCCTTTCGTAAAAACTAGTGCCTAAGCCAAATCTTGGGATTAGGTAGCAGACCCCGGGCATCCCTCAGGATGCAACTGTACTGGGATAACGCTAGGAGGATGATGATGAAGTAGGCCTCAAGGGCTCTTTTGCATGTTACAAATTAGGATACAATTACAATGATATCATTAAGTGACATGATTATATAGCAACAATCAACCAACAGATAAATACCTGGGGACATATTTGCTAAACTTATCCTATAATAATGGGATGTAAAGCGTCTCTATGCTCAAAAAAAGTTTGGAGACCCCTGCCTTATTACATATCTGGGCTGATACTTTAAGAAATGTGTTATGTCACAGGCAGGACCCCGAGGGTACCTTGAGACATGCCTTCCAATGACCTAACTTTACTTAACTAGTGGTTCTGTGATCTTTAGACTCGCCAGTGTTTTTTTTTATTTACTAAAACTGACTCGACAAAAATTGTATACAATTATCGAACCTGCTCACAAAATTTCACGAGATCGGTAGAGAAATGTGTCCTGTAGAGGAGAACCAAGAAGTACATACGATAGCATTTTTGTCGAACCTGAAGCAGAAACCTTTTGTTTCACTTGGTCAATTAATTCCAGAATTTTTTTTACTATGAATATATAACTATAGAATGAGATATATTCATAGTAACAAAAGGTCAAGGATTATATAAATTGTGTAAGTTGTTATACTTCAAATACAAAACTATATAGGTCCCCATATAAAAGTATAGGAAAAATTCAACGGCCTGGTAAAATTTCATCAAATTTTAATTTCATAAAAGCTAACAATGAAAACCTCTCTTTCATTTATACGTACATAATATGTATAAGTGAAAAATTCCAAATTATGAAAAACTTACTTACATATTATCAGAAACCGGAATTTTGGTGCTGACTGTGTTGTAGTGACTTCTCATTCATCGACTTTGTCATATCGATATAAATATAATAAAATATTAGATTCACTAAGGGTATTTATTTGTTAGTGCTAATAACTGCACGCGGTTTATCTCTTACTAATACGAGTAATTATACCAAATATTCATCTTGATAAGTTTCCTGGTTTGTTTCAAACGGATGTCACAAAATTAAACAATTTCGTGGAATCTGGATTCATATAAGATTATTTTAGAATTACCGAGTTTCATATATTTTCTTTTGAGAAAGAGATATTGTAAATTGTTTAATAATCCATAATTATGTGAATTAAACTAGTAATGAAATTTATAATAATTAATTGACAGCACTTTTACATTTGTTAAGTATAATACATTAATTAGATATACTTTGAATTTAGATGTTTTTATCGATAACTTACCATACTTTAAAAGTCGGTATATGAGAAGTCACTATGACAGCTCAAAATTGCCACGAAAATTCCGGACTCTGTGTATTATGTAAGTAAGTTTTTCATAATTTCGAATTCCGAAAAACTTACATAATATGCATATATTACGCATATTTCTCGTAGTGTGGGGATTAGTCATAATCTAGTAATCTAATAATACGTAAAGAAAGTGGAGAGAGCCTACGCTATTTTTTATCTTCGACCAAGTCATTTACTTGTCAGTTTGATGGTTGTGGCTGTTGCTCCCATATCAGCCTTACAACCCACTTACGTACATGCCGACTCAATAATATTACGGATGCTGCTTAAATAAATTTTTTATACATGAGCAAGGCCAATGATGCAATGATGATGATGATGATGGTGATGAATATGGTATATAATACAAAAATTGAATGAACCATGACATTAAAATGTAGAGCTTACCTGGTATATGTAGCGTTGGTATAGCCAATCGATTAAGGCGCTTTGTGGGATACACGAAGACGTTCTCAAAGTGTCTATCACAGACAAGTCTATTGCGATATATATACATATTCTCTTCGCCCACAATATCACCGCCAATCCTCATAACCCATGTTCTGAAGCGTTCCAATTCCTCTGGTTTCCCTACATTGCCAGGGTTTGGGAAGCAATGCAATGGGATATCTGCAAGTTTATATATAAGTTAGCTAGTAAAAGATTTAGATGAAAATGTTTATTTAATTTTTTCAGACATCAGCATAAAATTGCAGAAATAAAAAAATAGAAACAGCATGACATTTAATATTTTTATACACATCACATGTGGATTTGAGTGATATATTTATAAGCCAGATGATGTTATTATCAAATTTACCTTATCCCCAAAGAACAATATAGCTCAAGCATCTGGATTGTGTAAAAAAAGTCATGACCACCAAATGGCCCTTTAGCAAACATCTGGATCTTAAAATGACAATTTTACTTATGACAAATAAGGTATTATAATTATACAATTATTTATATTTCCAGACGTTTGGCTACTTACTCATTCTAATTCTGAGGCGTCCAGGTAAATTGACTCGCTGCTGACTGAATATTCTACTTTTGTGTTATCTAGCTGAAATGATCCTTTAAATTTGATAGTAACGCCTAGCATTGTTGTAACATGTAAATCTGTGTCACAACAATAAATTTTACATGATGGTCTTTAGCTTATATGAAAAAAGGATATGTGCTTTGACAAAGGTTATTTATGTTGGTATATTAGAGTACAAGTAATCCGAGCATAAACCGACTTCATTTTCAACGCCAAAAGATATTAAATCCAATAGGAGTATATAAAAAATTAAACTGTAAAATACCGACCTGCAAAAAAAATTCAACTAGAGGCTTCCAAGATATATATATAGTTGTGATTACAGAGTTTTTTTACTAGGATTAAATTGCCTTTTTGTTTGCAGAATGAACACGCTATAAGCTTTGTATCGGATTGAAATAAATAATACTAATTGTAACTTACTGTCTGCGTCAGTAACGTTGCAGGACGGTACACAACATCGTCGCTGCTTTGGTGCCATCACCAAGTCGTGGTGATTAATTTGTAAAGAGAAACGGTAACACAACCACAACAATCTCAACACAAATAAAACCACCACTAAAGTTTATAACAATGTGGTAATTAATGGAGGAGCTAAGGAGCTGCAACTCAACATTAATTACACACAGAAGCACTGAAATCCGTTCAAATAAATACGAAACACGGGAAGCGTATACGTAAAGACCGACGAATTCAGTTTGAATTGAAAATAAAATTAAGCGGTCGCGGCCATTTTAAAATTGTTGCCACAACAACTAGTAAGTTGTACTATATGATTTAGAACTATTCTGTTTTCGTTTATATAAATCTGGTTTCTATACTTTTTATAAATATAAATGAAAGACTAATATTTTTCTTCACAGAATCGACAAAAATGATAAAAAATAAATTTTAAAACACTCAGAAAATAATTACTTAATACTACTATATATTTTCATATAGCCACACTAACATGAATGCACTACAGCGCCATCTAGTGTACAATTATGCGCATTAATTAGTTTAGCTGTGTTGATTCGGCATGCTTCCTTGATGGCGTTAAAATCAATTTTTTCATGCATTCCACCACCTTCTACTAAGATACCAAAGCATGGTCAGTCTCGTCCAAGTTCATGACCTATACGTACGTGGCACAAAAAAATCTAAAAATTGGTTTTGATTAACCGTCGGCATGGGTTTTTATTCCGTAAAGTGGTGTGGGAACGACTCCCGAACTACAAGTCGAAAGAATGGCGGGATAACACATCACAAATAAGTTAAATATATACAAATACACATTTAATTCTGCCCGGCGGGGATCATTTTACACTGGCCTACAAGGCCCACAAGGCGTAGTGAAGTGTGCTTGTTCTTTTCCAACCACCTCAAATGCCAATATACTTTCTCTTTCTGATGACATCACATGCGCGGGCTAGTGATGTGCCAGTGATGTTCGGTTCCGATTTCATTTAATTATCGGTTCATCCGTATTTTACCATATGATTTTAATACTTATTAAAATTCTATTGATAACATAATCAATTAGTTTTATTTTTTTATATTGAATGTCAGTTTAGACGTAGACAATGTTCTTTTATTATCTGAATCATAAGTAGATCTTCGTATAAGGAGGTGGAAGATGGTAATAGTGTAGTGTTTTTTTTTATCTCGTTTTATTTTAAACGCTATACAAATCAGTAGTTGTATGGGAAGGAATATTTAGTTAGTTTGTTCTCATTGTAATTTTGTTGTTGTCTTATTTTATTATGAAGTCTATATACTCGTAGTAGTAATATAATTAGTTTAGTGGTGATGGATTTCCTTTAGCAATTAGGACTACTGACATAAGACGGACCCAATACTGAATTTCGAAGAAGTATAAAGGATTTAGAAGCAGAGCCATTGCAATTAGAGTTTTTCGTATCGTCTTGGTCGGCAAATAGGTCTAGTGTCGCGAAGTGGATATAACGCTGGACTTCGAAGGAGTATAAGGGATCTCGAAGTTGGTTAGAGATGGTGCCATGATATTTGGGTTTTTTTTAATCGTCTTGGTGGGCAAACAGGACTAGACTGGTGAACCTTTTCCACTACTGGTAGTGGACCCGCTGCTGAACTTCGAAGAGGTATAAGGGATCTCGAAATCCTTGACCTTATAAGTAACCTACGTGCCAATTTTGGAATCTCTAGAACCAGCGGTTTGGGCTGTGCATTGATATGTCAGTCAGTCAGTTAGTCAATCAATCAGTCAGTTTCTTCTTTTATTTATAAGCCACTAATTTATTCCTTTTACAGTTATTTAATTAATACTCACCAGTGCAACAATATATACATATATACAGGAATCAAAATGAAATAGCTGCTGCAATCTTAATATACTACGCGATTTTATATAATATATAATAGCAAAGGTTCGTTGTTTACATGCCTAGAAAATATTATTCTACTCGTAATACCAATTCAACAGACATATACATCATCTAAAATAATGTACCTAAAATAAATTGCAGTGCCCGAAAAAAACCGCTAATAAACAACGTGTCCCATCACTGTGCCGGCGCGCCATTTTGCAGCGTATTCGCGCGCTTTTTGAAACTGCCAATCGCAGCGCTGTTACCAACCTCCCCGCAGCCCGCACTTACCGCCAACTGTGGTGACTTTTGATCCGAACTAAATCGTTCATAGGCTCAATCTAGTGGAGGTTATCTATGCATATCACATACATTAAAGAAATACAATTACAATAATCACCACGTAGAAACCATGAAGAAAAGAAACCAAGTACAAACAGATCATAAACAGAGGGGCTACCGCGAACTGAAAACGAACGAAGTTCGAATATCTCCCTCTCTGTCGCACTTGCTAATTCGTGCGGCAGAGAGGGAGATATTCGAACTTCGTTCGTTTTCGGTTCGCGGTAGGCCCTCAGATTCAACTTCAAGTGTCAACTTGACTTTCTATGGTCTACGTTCTGAGGGGCTACCGCGAAATGAAAACGAACGAAGTTCGAATATCTCCCTCTCTCACGCACGAATAAGCAAGTGCAACAGAGAGGGAGATATTCGAACTTCGTTCGTTTTCGGTTCGCGGTAGGCTCCCAGATACCACAAAATATTTTTCAACGATACCACTAGAAACAGAGCTAACAAGCCGTACATACCCATCTGGCAGAAAGCACGAAACTTGGCATGCATGTAGCTTTCATATATCTGCTTTAATATTTAAGGAGAAACACGTGGAACAGGAGCGGTCGTGGCCAAGCGGCGCCCGCGTACCGCATGCGGTATGCGAGATTAAACAACGTCGGCCCGAGGGGCTACCGCGAGCTGAGGGGCTACCGCGAACTGAAAACGAACGAAGTTCGAATATCTCCCTCTCTGCCGCACGAATTAGGAAGTGCGACAGAGAGGGAGATATTCGAACTTCGTTCGTTTTCAGAGGGGCTACCGCGAACCGAAAACGAACGAAGTTCGAATATCTCTCTCTCTGTCGCACTTGCTAATTCGTGCGGCAGAGAGGGAGATATTCGAACTTCGTTCGTTTTCAGCTCGCGGTAGCCCCTCAGGTCAGTTCTTTGATGGGTGACCGCTTTGAGTGGTTAACTGAGCGCTCCCGTGCTTTGGAAGGCACGTTAAGCCGTTGATCCCGGTTGTTGTCTATGATAGCAGTCATTAAGCCAAGTTAGAGGCCTTTGGGCGGCTCGAGAACTTCTAACAGTCAAGTGGCCCAATCACTTGACAAGCCTAATTCCAATGTCTGGTTTCCCCTCGGGTTGGAAGGTCAGATGGCAGTCGCTTCTGTAAAAACTAGTCCCTACGCCAAGTCTTGGGATTAGGACGCGGACCGCGGACATCCGGATAACGCCAAAGAGAATATAACCACTACGTTCTAAGAGACGGGACTTCGAACTAGGTTTTAGATGACCCAGTGTTGCCAACTCGAAATTTCAAATAATGCTAAAACTATATACGAAAATCTGCTAAAATCTGCGAAATTTTTTGAAAATATGCTAAATAAAAATCGTACTAGTTATCAATATAGCGTCTTTAATTATCAAATTAGCTGTCTAATCTTCATAGTAGTAACAGGATTGTTAACGCGAACAGCAAACGAAGTTTTCCCTCCCTGTCGCACTTACGTCCGAACATGCAAGTGCGACAGAGGGAGAACATTTCGTTTGCTGTCGCGGTAGCGTCCCTGAGCTGCTACCGCGAAACGAAAACGAACCAACTTCACGTTACTCCCTCTCTGTCGCACCGACAGAGAGGGGGGTTGACACGAATTTCCCTCGTTTTCGTTTAGATAAAAAAATGGTGAGTAAAGAAGATATTGTAATATTATTATTATTCGAATAGTATTATAATATCTTCTTCGTCAGCGTCAGGTAACTCTGCGACCGTTGAAATGCTCGCCGATGCCGATTTATAAGCTTTTTTTCATAAATGATTTATTTATAATAAATATATGTGTATATTAAAAAATAATATTACTGATATATTAGGAAGTAGTTTAAGAAAGTACTGACATACATATAATATGAGATTGACATCAGTTACACGCTGATTATCATCACGTGATACACTTCTAATACAATACGTATTGACTGACCGTGTATTCATGAATATTGAAGCATAATGCATACAATATTCAATACCACGATAATATTGTCACCCTAGTATTATGATAACAATCACCGCTTAACGGGCTTAATTAAAGAAAGATAAGTCGCATTTATTTTAAGGTTACGCTGAAATATTTTAGCTTAAAGTAGAGCCATTTATTAATTAGATCAGTGTTGAACTAGTTATTTATGCAACAAGAGAGCAAAGTTGTTTTTTGCTGCGAGTGCTTATTTTGAGTCACGAACAAGCGAAAGATTCAAATACGATATATTTTTTAACAGATTCATGACCTGAAAAAAATATGCTAAAAAATATGCTAAATGCTAAATGTAAAAATTTTCTGCTAAATAAGTCGAAAATATGCTAAATTTAGCAGAAAATATGCTAAGTTGGCAACACTGTGGATGACAGTAACATTGTCATTGCATGACATTGACGTAGAGTTTGGCAATAAAATAAAGGAAATACGTAATGCCAACATAACAGCGCGACAGGGATGTACCTAACTTTGATGTAGTACGGTTATCGATATCGATATCGATAAACGATGACTAGTGACATCGTGGGTTAAATTTTTATAAAAATCCCAGTTACAGGGCGTCCATTATTTACGTGAGATGTTTTTGGCGGGAGGGGATCGAATTTTGCCAAAAACACCTCACATTAATAATGGATGCTCCTTTATTAACAATTGGGGTTTGAATCCACTCTCAACTGGTTAGGTTATGACGACTACACTACGACGTCCATGCGCTTATTCCGCAGTGGGCAGGGCTATGAGGGTGGATTTCCAAATCCGGCGTTAAGTTACGTTTCGGTCATTATAAAAAAAACTATCATGTTTCAAGAATAGAAACTCTGTTAGTCATTAGCTAGTACTTATATATTAATAGTGCTTCAATCAAAATCACCAATAAATAAATAACATTCTTGTAAGAAAATGGTTTATGTGTTAAAAATCATCACCATCTTGCAAAAAAATCCAAACCTTTATATTTGTAGTCAAAAATATCGCATTCACAACGTACGATACCGATATTTATATCAGTTAAAGTTATCCCACGTTGTCTTTATACATATAATAAAATATTAAATTCTTCCTTCAACAAATAAGTACAAATAAAAATATATAAAAATTTAGTACCAATATTCGTCAACACCGTCAGCGTAATATCAAAATAAAGGTAGTTTTGTGTATACGTAGTGAAACACAGCGTGGATATGCCCTCTCTCTCCCTCAGTTCGGTTTTAATAGCAAAAGTGAGTAGAAACTTAAGTATGCACCCTTTGAACAGAAAAAAACAGCAGTCTTTCTAGAAGAAATGATTAGACTTGAATTGCGTCATAACCATCCAGGAGCCGTTAAAAGTAAGTACTTACATGATATTGAAACTAATTACCTAAGGAAATGTAACTACAATTGAAGATGTTGGCAGTGTCTTTGCTATAATACTCAGCGTTCTAGAATAATATTTAAAAAGTTAGCCAATAGTCAGCACCATACCCGTCATCACCGGTTTTCAAGCAAAGGACGGTTATGATTCCATATGTATGGTGATGACGATTATCTTATTTTTTCTTGCATATGTACTACGAATTGTAAAATATTTAACAAATTAATAAGGTTTTGGTTATATTCTATGACACGAGTTCGAAAAATACGTAATTTTCCTGTTGGCATTAAGTTTTGTAACGTTTTAAATGGTAGTTTTGCCGCATTTTAGATCTGGGCTTAAATATCGTTATTTTTCTTTTCAGATTATCGGAGTGACAAGTAAATATAATGTAGGAATTAAATAAATTATTCTTGAAAATAATCCTTTTTATTTACAGCTTACAAATCTTACATGTTATTTCGTTCGGGTTATCTTTCATACTGAATCATACGTCAACTCATTCGCCATTCCAAAACAATTCAAACTCCATTCGAACGTTCCTTATTCATCATCTAGCAGCCAGCACCTTGCACAGCCATCAAAAAGTACCAATCCCACACTCGGCCAATCCTGGTTTCATGCACTGGTCCCACAGTCATGCATCTTCAAACACCTCACTTACGCATCAGCAGTCATCTTACTTACGTCATCTTCACAGCACGCCCTATATACATCGTAATATAAAATAAAACACCAAAAGCACTAACTACCGAACAGCACACCGAATAAATAAAATCTCAATTTCAAAAAACATAAAAACACGTAATAAAACACGCTGATCGAGGTTCTCGCTACTCCGCCGCCGCAACGTTGCTGCATTGCCGCCTCGTGGCAGCTTGTTGTCGTGCTTGCAATGTGGTTCTGCTGACGAGTACTCCTCGGTTCACTCCCTCTGGACCTCATGTATTCGTAGTGTATGGCACTCGTTGGTAAAAACTCAATCCGCTGCATTGTAAGTTCCTGTACTTTTTCGTTACGTCTTTGTATCTGGTTTCGCTGCTGCTCGTCACGTAGCTCTTCGTCGCTGTCCTCTTCACCAGATTTTTTCACATTAATTTCGCAATGTTCTTCGTTACTTTGACGTACTTGTTCATTTTGGCATGTCACGTCAACGGTCCCTAATACTTTTTCTTTATTATCTACTAGGACCTCTTCGATCAACTCATTCGAGCTTGACAGTTGCGCAGATGGATGCGCAATGCTTGCGGGAATATCATCACAGTCATCGTCAATAATTTCATGTATTTCAGGCACATCAACGTATTCGCCATCGGAAAACTCGATGAGTAGCGCTCGCTTTAGATCTTGCCAGTTGTTAAACGGTTCCTCCTCGGCGAGCTCCGCTCGCAGCCACAGCGCCGCCGTGCCCCTGAGCCTCTTCTTGGCTATTAAGAATTCTTGCCTTGGAGTCCACTTATACATTTTTGTTTTAAGCTCCACTTCATTAATAAACAATTTTAAATCCACGTCGTCCTCCGCTGTGAAAATGGGTAACGTCTGGATTTCTTGCAGTATTTTCATCATATTTAAGCACAAGTCTGTTCAGTCTTCGTTTTTCGTCTTTTCCGTCTTCCGTCTTTTCCGTCGTCGTCTTTCGTCTTTTCCGTCTTCGTCTTTCCGTTTTCGTATTTCGTCTTTTCCGTCTTCGTCTTTCGTCTTTTCCGTCTTCGTCTTTCGCCTTAAATTTTCATGTCTTCATAAATTTGTCGTCTTCTTTCTTCTTCGTCGTAGTCTAGGGATTTTTCTTCGTGGTAGTCTAGAGATTTTTTAAGCCTTGATTCATCCCGGACGAGCCCCCAATTGTAGGAATTAAATAAATTATTCTTGAAAATAATCCTTTTTATTTACAGCTTACAAATCTTACATGTTATTTCGTTCGGGTTATCTTTCATACTGAATCATACGTCAACTCATTCGCCATTCCAAAACAATTCAAACTCCATTCGAACGTTCCTTATTCATCATCTAGCAGCCAGCACCTTGCACAGCCATCAAAAAGTACCAATCCCACATATAATATATTAAATATGAAACTAATATATTACGTCCTAGTGATAGATACAAATCGCTACGTGTATAATAAGACCGCAAAGGGGAAGACATGAATGTGATTAAGCAATAATCTGATTTTGTGAGGATAAAATCATAATTTATATGATTAAGTTTAATGTGTACTTGATGCAGTCGAATAAAAAAGGAAAAAATATAGTAAAGTACAAATATTGGTGCCAAAATATTAGTACCTATAATTTAAAAAAAATGTATCAGACAAATCAAAAAAGAATCAAGAAGTGATAAATGAATAACAAAGCGAAACACTAAAAAAAGTTCTGTAGTTTAAGTTTCGTATTAATAATAAAGGTGATTTATTTTATTATTCCATAAATGAACCGTATGAATGTTCCGTAAAATAACTTTGCATGTATTGTGTTATATCTTAGAATGAAATATAGGTAGGTTAAGTAAATGTAAAATTTTGGTTTAGGCACTATGACATTAAGTATATATTTATTTTATGAATGCCTAGGCATTAACGAGGATTATTAGATAAAAAAAGAAGTGCAAGGCAAAGCGAAATATACTGAACGAAAAAAAACTTGTTATAAACTAACCTATGTCAGTAATATGAGGCTGATTAAACTAAATAGACTATTATTTCATTAGGTATGTTATGAATGCCTAAGGCATTGACAAACATATTGTAAAAAACACTTGACAAAAGATCAAGTGAGAGAAAAAAATGACACATTCTAGCTGTCAAATGTGAAAAAAATATATAAAATAAATAAGCAGTGGTAAAATTATTATTGATTATCCAAATAAAAAAATATCTCGATTTTCAATTTGCTTTTCAGTGGTTTATTGCATACCTTTATACCATTAACTGGTCATTACCATGCCAAATATATCATCACCATCCATTGAAAAATCATTACCAGACCACATTCGTCAACACCATCTCATGGTTTAATGTTACGGATGTAATAACTTCGAATAAACTCATTGAATGTTTGGCTAAATATAATTAAATTACTCAGCAAACATCCCTACATCGTTTTGAATTGTTTTTCACGCATTCGAAAGAAATAAAAAAAAAATATTTCACTTCACTTTAAATTAAGGTTTCTACCATTTATAAATACCAAAATAAAAAACTGCAAACCACACTACGCACTGATCAACAAAGAAACAATATGGCGATCACTCAAGTTGAACGGAAGTGACCAGAGGTGACATTGACATGTGACTGAGATGGATTAACTGAGGGAGCGAGATAGCAGTATCCGCCATTATTTTTTGGCCAAATTCCATACAAAATTGACATTTTGTAAATTTTGTTCCTAGTTGCGCGAGCCTGGATAACGCTAGGAGGATGATGATGATGACGTGGACTACCTTTTTAATTTTATTGAAAACGTCTGAAGCTAGGCGAAAACCATGTTCCTTATAAAATTATCTATAAGTCATTCTTTAGCTGTATTTTGATAGGACCTATAGTTTTCAAAATATGCAAGCATTCATTGGGGTAAGTACAGTAGAAGAAATGCTAAACGGCAGATTATATACTAACATTCTTCTGCGCATCGGGTTACAAGCATGGAATTTGTACCATTGACAAAGTATTCCGTGGTGATTATTTTCAGATATGACGATTAGTCAGATTCATCCCCTGTGCGCTGGGAATGCGGGGTGAATTGGACTAAGGACACCTCTTTTTCGTCTTTTTTTTTACTGATCAGTTAAGGCTACTAGGGCTTGCGTGCTGCTGCGTTACGAAAGCTGTTATGTTTATACATAATAGCTTTTGTTTTTAATAAAGTGAAAACTTCAATGTGCCTAATATTAAAATAAAATTAACTACGTTACGAATATAATTATTAAATATCGATGTCGATATTTTGTAGACAATCATTTTTCACTGCACTAACTCTCGCCAAAAAGCAATCAAAAGCGGGGACAGTGACAGATGAAGACGTTTCAGATAAGTAGCATGGTAACTATCTCCTTCTTACTTACTGATAAGTAAGTAAATAAAACGTTCAACTTAAAAGCGCTCATCTGCTTAACTCTGATACGTAGAAAGAGGATCCTATAGAAGGAGGATTAACGAATACCCAAAAGGTACGGATTTATGATAACCTGACTAAATTGAGATGTATCAGAAGACTGATATGGATGTAGCACAATTCTGACATTTCATAATTAGTCGTGCTGTATGTACATCGGAGCCAAATATAAGTTAAGCCAATAGCACAGCCAATAGGCTTGAATACATTGATGACGTTTCGGTGACACAGGCCGGTGACAAATAATACGCGATGAGGGACAGGCGTTGGCACGTTGTATCTCGTTCCCACGTGTGTTAGTGTCTATGGTTGCATCTCTTTCGCACATCTGTGCATATGTGTATTGCCGGCTCCAGTCTTTTCCTTACTTCATGATTCAGAATGACATACTTTACTCTGTATCTAGGGTTACATGTATATCCCATCAAAAACATTCTGTAAAAAACTAGCCAAGTCGCGATGGAGCTGCTTGTTTATCTCTAAAAAATAATGAAATTTAGACAAAGTCGTGCCAAGTCTAAGGTTCCTTACTGAGACTTCTTTATTATTTATAATTAAAGTTGTGTGACTTGGCCGTTGACTTATACCCACTAACATATAAAGAATGTTCAAATTATATTCTCAACGAACATTCATACTACGTAATCCTCTGTGTACAAATTTGTTGAACATTCACCTTTATATTTGTGAGATATTTTGTAGTACCAAGTCTCAGGCACTAACAAAATAATCCCCGTGACTAAAAGTCATAACTGATTTCATCGACCTATCTTAACGTTCTGCTATCAAGGTTAAAATTCGAATGTAGTGCTTCATACATAATAGTTTGATGCGGGGCAAGTAATAATGAAAAATGAATGAGTACCTAATAACAGATTAGTCGTTGTTATGATTAAGTTTATTGCTAATTTGGCATTAATTATTTATATAATTTAACTAGCTTTTTTCCGCGGCTTCGCCCGCGTAATAAGAGTAATTTTTAACCGTCTACAAAAGAGGAGGTTCTCAGTTTGACCCGTATGTTTGTATGTATGTATGTAGATACGTATGGATGTCATTTCCGTAATCGGCACCCCGAGGAACCATAAAGACGACATATCGATTTTTAAGGAAAACAAATGTCCGCCATCTTGGATTTGAAAATGGATGTCATTTTCGTAATCGGCACCTCGAGGAACAACAAAAATGACACCCATATCTATTTTTAAGAAAAATAAATGTCCGCCATCTTGGATTTGAAAATGCATGACATTTTCGTAGTTGGCACCCCGAAGAACCTCGAAGATGACACCCATATTGCTGCTCCCCAGCTTGCTGCGCACAAACTTGGAATCCTAAAGGGGTGAAAAAGGTTCACCCGCAATTCCGAAAAACGCTGAAACATGTTTTGTTATATTTAAACAGAGTTTATATGCGAAGTTTTAAATCTCTCATTTCAAAAAGATTTGCTCCCCGTACAAATTTGGACCCCCTTTTCACCCCTTTAGGGAAAATAACGCGGAAATATGTTTTGTTGTATTTAAACAGAGAGTATAATATATACTTACGAAGTTTTAAATCTCTCACTTCAAAAAAGATGTGCTCCCCGTACAAACAACACACGGAACCACCTTTTCATCCCTTTAAGGGAGTAATTTCGAAAAATACCGAGTAATTTTTTGTTGTATGCGGGAAGCAAATCTTTATTTTTCTTAAAAATCAATATGGGTATCGTTTTCGAGGTTCCTTGAGGCGCCGATTACGAAAATGACACGCATTTTCAAATCCAAGATGGTGGACTTTCATTTTTCTTAATAATTGATATGGGTGCCATTTTTGTAGTTTCTCGGGGTGCCGATTACGAAAATGACATCCGTACATACCTACATACGTAGGTACAACGTACAACTGAGAATCTCCATTTTTGTATACGGTTAAAAGTTACGCTTACTACGCGGGCGAAGCCGGGGGAAAAAGCTAGTTAATATATATATATATATATATATATATATATATATATATATATAGAACTACTCTAAAATTGTGTAAGGGGCACGGTAGTGTCCTCGCCAAATCCCCCACTTTCTTATAATGATCCAATAAACATTTCAAAGACAAGAAGGCGAGTTCAATCCGCTATCCCTCGGAAAGTTATTTTAATATGAAAGTGACAGGGCCAGCTAGCTGTGTTCTATTACAGCATCTAAAACATAGAAGAAGAGAAAGTGAAAAGAGGAGGGAAGAGAAGAGAAAGAACAGTATAAAGATATTATAACTAAAATGCAGACCGTTTAGGATTTCCTATTTATTTTATATTGAGCGCGAGGTGTGTATATTAAATAATAAGAAGCCTTCATCACAGTACCTACACAGTTTTAGCAAATTTTCAGAGTATAAGCATCTGGTTGACCCAAAGGGACAAAAATTGACAAACAATATTGGAGCACATATAATATGAAAGCTGAATGCATCCAAGTTTCGGGATATCTGCCAGATTTTCGAGCTAACAACTTAACAAGCCGTACTCAAAAGTGAGACTCAACTAGGGTACTCCAGAGTTACGGATGGTGGGCCAAAATATAGCAGTGGTGTTCTCGTCATACCTACCTAACGATAGTTTTCCACCGGTGAAGCGATGCGAGACGGAGTCTTAACAGGGGCAGAATAAAAACGAAATATTATGTAATGACTTAATAACAATGGTATATTACGGTTTTTTTATTAGTTACATAGATGTTTGCATTTTATCTTACCGACCAATAAATATAAAGAAAATCCACTTACTAGTTACAAAGAATAAACGCTTGAAACATGTCAATGTGTAAATAGTTTCACACGAAAATCAAACACTCAAAAGTCAGGTCAGTCATACATACCTAAACTAGAAAACAATTTTACGACAGAGCAAACAAAATGTGTGAGAAATACGCAATACCTAAAGGTTCACAACACAATACACAACATTAATTTTACATTCAGCCAAAGTCTACAAGTTTTAAATTAACGTAATCAGATTTCTAAATTTTAACACACATTCACTGCCTGTGCCTCGCGTTTGCTGGAATTTTTCACTTTAAACATAGATTGTAAACGTGTCAAGAAAGGGGGCAAGTCTTGTAGATATCCTTCGGAGTGAGCAAAGAGTTGAATGGGTTGAAAACGCAGGTATCCTTCATTCTGCCTGGCATGTACGTAAAATAGACGTCTCTGCAATGTTAGAGGTTAGGTCATGAGGTCATGAGGACTACGTATACAGATAAATTATTGTACTGGTATTGGATGGGGATCAGTGATCGCTTTTAAACTCACTCGAACCCGAAGGTAGATTGTAAGTATTTATGGGTGGTAGGCTTCATCGTAATATGATTCCCTGAAGTGATCATTTATAGGCAGTTTTGGTTCAGGGGCCTTCTTTATTAGGTATACCTTCGCTACAGATCGGTTTGTATATCCAAATTAGACAAGATACTCACAAAAAAGCCTGGCTAGGATATGTGTCGAACTTCATAGTGGACCACCAGAGGCGAGTCTGCTCCAGTTGACGCAACCTATTTCTCGTCGTGAAATCGCGCAACAGAGTTTCGAACTAAAATATTCAAACAATTTAATTGAACTCTTTTCAAGGCCTACATTTGAAAAGTGACAGTTGAACGTGAATCATTCAGATAAGGTTGTTGACTCAAAATTTGACTACTCCAAAAGAAACAAGCCAAATAAATATGTCAAATGGCGAAAATCCTATTCAAACACCTCAAAAAATAACGAAGCTGTTTTAATATTGCTGGTTAGAGAGAGAGCGCGACAGATCAGGACCTCACTGACCTCGAGCGCTATAGTAAATAACGATTCTTCAAATACAAAGGTATAACGACTCTCAAAACTTTGAAGACTTCTAATTAGGTAATTATTTATTATTTTGAGTTACTTTTTTCGCCATTTGAAGAATTTCATCATTTTTCGACAAAAATCGAACTTATTATCTTATCTGGTGTCAACAACCCTATTACATAAGAAAGATTTTGATAGGTCGATTCCAGGTCTCTGGCCAAGAAAGGGTTAAAACTTATTTCCGTATCATATCCCTTAAGGTATATGCACCTAATCGTAGGTATGTTTGACGATATGCTATTGTAACGTAGCGATATCTTTCGCATTCATACATTTTGTGTTCACACTTATTCCACAGACTCATCAAATTATACTTTTATTCGTATGCGCCAAAGTAAAGAATCAAAAGAAAATAGGAACATTGACCAAAGTCAGCGCAAACGCCCTGCAGCCCGGACCGGGCATAGAATACGGCTACAGTATCCCAGACTGTCATACAATGGGGCTGGGATCTGCGATCGTACATCAAATAAAAAAATGGTCCTCCCTGTGGTATATTATCTCCGCACATCCATAGCGGTAGCTCCCGTAAAGAAAAAACAAAAAAGGTACAATTTGACATACTAGTGTTTGGAGGTTTTGCCTGTCCGCCCACGTTATCTCTGCGAGCTCTTTCCGCGTAAACGGTATCATATATGCGCGCTCTCGGAAGTCTATGTGATTCAACCACAACCATCGGCGCATAGATTTCACTAAAGAATTTCCTGAAAATAATCATTAATTAATCAAACATCAATAATGGGATACACAAACATAAAACTACTTAAATATAACTAAACGATAGCAAATATAAATTCTAAACCAAACATACAAAAAGTAAATGCCCCCAACTGTCCATCACTGTACTCTTTGAAAATAAGCAAAAGTAAAGGGAGCTTAAGTCAAGTGGTTGACACGTTAACCCGCCAAGTCAGAGGCACATATTCAAGATATGATGTCACAGCCATCGTGTCGTCTCCCGGCGAAAAAGATAAACAATAGCATTATTTTGTTATGATCCCTGGGATTCCAGGGACCGGTAAACGACGGGTTAATGCTCTTAAAGAACCATAGAAGGGGAAAGCAGCGCTCTGCTTTGACTATCTCATTAACGAATTATATGGATTCTTAGCCCCAAGAGTACTATTTCTAGCCTCCTTTCCGTAGGCAACGGATTTCCTATATAATTCTGTTTTATGATTGAGTTTATATCAATACTCATATCATGAGCTATGAGTACCCTAATAAATTTAGCACTTTGATGGTACAAACTGTGAGCAGTTGGAGGAAGGTCGCCTTTGAATCGTTTCCGCGCCCATTCCAGCAAGTTGTTGAGGAGGAATGCTTGAGGTAGATGTGGAATCACGAGCGCTGTGCCGGACAAATCAGCAAGGAACGACTGAAACATCATACCGTCTCAAATCTTGCAGTATATTTGTTCATCTCTTATGCATCTTGCTTTTAATTTTGTGAAAAACAAAAATGAAGCCTGTTGTCTATAGTAGGTGCACGACATGTCAGGAGTGCGTATTTTTATACCACGTCGGTGGCAAAACAGGCGTACCGCCCGCCTGATGGTAAGCGGTCACCGCAGTCAATGGGGGCTATCGCGTATGAATTCGTATTTATTATTATTTGTATTTTTACGGTACGGTTTTAAGGTATTGAATATGATTTAAATGTTAACTTCGTTCTCATGCCCATAATAACCAATAACAATTTTTGACAGCTGGACCTTACTCGACAGTGGCGCCAACTGGTGAGCACAAAAACGATATCCCCCATTGGATGCTTGCAACTCCAAGGGTATCAAATGCTCGTTGCCGAACGGTTAAAAAATTATGCACTAATTGAATTTCATACTATAGTCCCTCGGAAATACCTCGGCAGGGAGCTTATACCACAACTGGAGCGTCCGAGGGAGAAAATTCCTCTGAAACCGTACCGTACGCGACCATTTAGGTTCTAAAGAAAGTAAAGAATACAGTACCTGATGATGCTTCAGCTAAAGTCGACTCTTCACGCAACTCTTCTTTGACAGTGGACTACATTCTGTACCTAAATACTATCACTTATTCTCTGAACTGGGTCCCATTTCATACGTCGCCCACACTCCTTCCTCAGTTGCACTGTAGGTACTATAATACTTAAGTATTGGACTTTACCTTCCTGTACTACCCTATCTCAATAAATATTACAGTCTAAAACCATGAGTAGGTACATATGTATACTTACCTTTAATAAAGCTTTTAAGGTTATACCACTTGTTGATAGTTCCGGGTGGGAGGGAGCCGGCTGAAAAGGAAAACACCATTTAATAGTTAAAGCCAGAATTAATACTAGGTGTTGTTACCTAGTATTCCCATATAACCATTTTTAGTCGCCGTTACAAGATTTTGTCGACTGGTAAAAATTTTGGTTGCCGTTACGACACTGTTCGGTTGAGAGGACTAAAATGGGGACTAGTCGACACAGTAACTTCTGGTTACTTAGTTACGTCGTCGTGTGGTAACAGTTACCAGTTTGCAACCAGTTGCAGCTCAAATCATACGTTCATTCATTCACTTAACTTCAGCTGCTGTCATTATTTGACACAAACGTTGATGTGAAAACTTACTTTCAATTTCGAACCTGATTCCTGTAATGGACATAAGTATCAATTTATTTTTAGTAATATTTGTTTGATTTAATGATTCGAATAGTATTGCGAATAAAAATACACTGGGTAATTTAGTAATTCCGTCGAGCGTCAGATAGAAATCTCTTGCGTAGAGTTAGAACAATTTATAATTATATGCGTATACAGGCCCCCATCTGCGGATTACAGTATATTTGAGTCGGTTATGGAAGAAGTTCTGAGTAGTAGCCTCTTACATTTACTAGTTGTGATCGATTTTTAAGATAACATTTTAGCCAATGAAGGAGTGAACCATGAATTCCAATATGTTCGGCTTTGATACAAAGAATATTATGGTCGACTGGATCGAATGCTTTAGCAAAGTCTGTATAAATTGAATCGATTTGGGTTCGCGTGTTCATAACGGAGCAAATATATTCGGAATAGCATATGAGGTTACTACTATTGGAACGATTCTGCATAAAACCATGTTGTCGGGGACTAAGTAGCTATGTGTTTAAAGTGCGCATAAATATGTTTGTATACAAATCGTTTGTATAATGTACATAAATCGTTTATCTTATAATATGTTTTTGAAATAAGTGTTTGTTTCACGACAGATTTCAATTTATAATCCGTAAGTTCAGTAATGTGTCTTGGTATTTTATTGTAGAATTTTATACAATTTCCCAAAAACGACGTTTTCGCCTTTACTAGTCTGTAAAAAGTTATTTTGAGTTTCCCAGTGTTTCTGGTAGTTATTAACTTATCAGTGTTCTTTGGGAAATTATATAAATTCCTAACATACATAATTATTTCAAATACGTACAGCGACGGCAGAGTTAGGATATCTATTTCCTTAAATATTTATCTCAATGACTCACGCGACCCCAAGTTATAAATTGCTCGTATAGCCCTTTTTTGCAATATAAACACCGTTTCGATATCTGCAGCTGATCCCCATAAGATAAGACCATAACTAATTATACTATTAAAGTAAGCGAAATAAACTAACCGTGCCGTTGCCACATTGGCAAGCTGTCTTATTCTCCTGACTGCAAAAGCAGCAGAGCTCAACTTATTTCCTATAGCGGTTATGTGGGAACCCGACTGCAATTTTGAGTCCAATGTAATACCTAAGAATACAGTTGTCTTAACAAATTCTAAAGTTTCACCATTAAGTTTTATATTTGAATTTATATTGATATTTGATGATGATGAGTTTGCTAGTGAGAATTTTATACATTTCGTTTTTTTCGGATTCAACACTAAGTTATTGGCAGCAAACCAGTCAGATATCATGGAGAGGGTATTATTTGGTTCAACGAGTTCAGTATCTTTCCTATTAACCTTGAAAAATAATGACGTGTCGTCTGCGAATATGACGATGCCTGATCTTCGACTTACCATATACGGTAAATCATTTACATAAACAAGGAACAGGAATGGGCCTAGAATTGATCCCTGAGGTACTCCCATCTCTACCACTGTATCTGCTGAAATAGCTCCATTTATCTCTACCCTTTGAGTTCTCTGTGTTAGGTACGACTTAATGAGATCTAATGCATGTCCTCTAATGCCATAAAATTTCAGTTTACAAATTAAGGTACCATGGTCTACACAATGCTTGACTCCAATGGCGTCCTATGACTCTTCCCAAGACTGCAAAATAAATTTTATCAAACTTGCACCAGCATCAGTAGTCGACCTACCTTTCGTGAAGCCGAACTGCTGTGCGTGCAAAGTATTGTTCAAATTAAAATGAGAAATCAATTGCGTCAGTATTATTTTCCAAATATTTCGCTAAACGCAGGCAGGATAGAAACTGGACGATAATCAAAAGAATTATCTTTATGGCCTGATTTAAAAATAGGAACTACTTTACTACATTTCATTAAATCTGGAAAAATGCCATTCTCTATACAAGTATTAAAAATGAGAGCTAGAGTGGGTGCAACAACCTCCAGAATAGATTCCAGTACCTTGACTGACACGCCGCATAAGTCTTCTGTGCTCTTTATTTTTATCATTTTAAAAGACTTTAGTACATCCAGAGGAGAGACATGATGAAAATTGAAACTACATAAATTATCTAGCTTTACATTCTCACTCAAAAGGGATTCAGCTATTGTGGAAGACGATGCCAAACTTCTTGTAGTAATTATAGGAATTATGGAAAAGAAATTATTAAATTCATTTGCTACTTTTACTGCGTCAGTTATTAAATTATCCTCTATTTTCGAAAAAAATATTCGGATAACATTTCATAGTTACAAACAATTTTACTTCGACGTGCATAACAATGAAACAAAAACACGCACCTGAGGTTGGGCTTTTGAATCTCGAGTATTTTTTGGTAAAAAGTTGATGTGAGACGAACACGTTTTTGGTTCACTATTCATTTTTAGATCATTCCATGATTTTCATGATTTATTTAGCAGAGTAAAAAGTAAAACTGAGAGCAAAAGTTTGGAAAGGTTTGGACGGTGTAGTGACTTTTCTATTTAAATCTAGTTACAAAGTGTAGGTGTCACATTTACGACACATTTCATAAACTTTAGTAACAAAGTGTCTACACAGTTATTAAACATTGTGCCTAAACTGTACACTAGTCTCAATTTAAACGCAAATATGTACAAAATGTTTCGACACAAATGTTTCAGTAACGTGTGGACACGATGACTATACACTTAGTTACTAAAATAATTTCAGTCGCATTGTGTATGAACAGTTACCACACATAAAAACCAAACCCAATACTGTCGTAGAGACTCGTAACGGTTACGAAACTGTTTCGCCTTGTGACTACTTTGCAAAATCTGCGGCCGAAAATGGCTATATCGGTTAGTTTTGCCTTGAACTATTTTTAGTAGCTATACTTTCTAACCGCGCACTCCTACATCTTTATTGCGCCCGGCCTATAAAGCCACAGTAAGGATAAACAAAAGTAGGTAGAAGTCGGTTTTTTTTCTAAAGTTGTCTTTAGGGAATTGATGGAAAGCAGCTATCGTGCCTTATATCTCAGTGCCTACTTAATTATATTTAGTTATTTACGACTTACTGTTGGTTCTTCGGATCTCTCAGCTACTCTAACCGCTTCTTTTATAAAGTCCTCCATTGGATCTAGCTGGAATATTTTAGCTTTGTCGAACCACATCGGCCAGTGTTTTGTAGGTGGATAGAAATATTTTTCCTTGGATTTCCCTTCAAGGTAGTAGTCATAAAGGTGACCACACTTGCATTTTGATTCTTCTAAGTATTTCATAACAGCTGATTCCCTAAACGAGACAGAACAAAAAATTGTAGATTATCAAAATTGGAATAATTAAATAACTTATTGCATTGTTTTCACCCAACGCCAATCTTCATGAACGGTAGTGACACCTACACTCCAGCTCATTTTCCGTAAGTTTTTATGAATATACTTTATAGTGTAAAGCACGAGAGTGACTTTGAAAATGTACGGCAGCCGTTATTGGCGCCGTGGGCACGACAACACGCGGCTCCTTTAGGTGTTCTTGGCTTTCAAAGGAACATCTTGCCGTATTTCAAAAACTATTGTAGGTTGATTAAATTATCCCCTAATAATAATACACCTGTACAGAAAACCTACAAATGTATAACATACCATCTTGTACAGTCGCAAATTTCATCACATGTATCTTCTTTTTCCATTGGGTATTTCCAAGCTCCAGCTATGACTGTCAGACATTCTCCGCTGGGGATAACCACGGTCCCACTGTTGATAGCTATGTAGCCGGTCGGAAGTACAGATATACCTGCAAAATTATAACAAATATTACCTATTCATTTCTTAAACCCGTCGTCTACAAAAGAATGCTATTGTTAATTTTTTTCGCCGGGAGACGACGGCTTTAAGTATTGTAGAAAAAAAGAAAGTTAGTCAACCTTTAGGCAAAGCAGAGCGACCGAACATGACCGAATATTATTAGCGCGAAGGGAAAACGAAATATCTGCTCTATGTCGCACTTGCAAGTATATTCGTGCGATAGGGAGAGAGATACTTCGTTTTCAGTTCGCGGTACACCCTCTGGCCAAGGAATCACGTCAAATAGCGTACAAAGTCGCTAAAAGCTAGTTTATTTACTTATTCCATAAATAAACTATTGAAAATGTTTACTGTTTAAAAGATAACGCGGACGTCCCCCTACTAAACACACAGGTCCAACGTGGAATTTTATATTATTGATATCCGTTTCACGTATGTGAGTAGGTTTTGCAGATTTGTGAAGCAACCTTAATTTCTTATAGTAATCTTCCATTGCCTTATTGGTGCTTCCTGAAATAAGAATAAAATGTTGATTCAATTCAGATTTCCCGAAAAATGAGCTGTAAGAGAGACCCCACTCTAGCGTCTTTTGAGCATCGGCGTCCTGCCAGCGCCCATCTCTAAATACTGTAGTATAGCGTTTCTATGTCTGGCTTACAGTCTAATTCACAATAACGGACCTACCAGTAGCAGAAGCATAAAGGTCAATATATTATTATTTAAAAAAGAGTATCGTAAAGTTGCCCATACTAGTTGCCTGAAAAGTTTGCGCATCGTGTAGCGCAGCATGTGGTCTAAGATGCTGGACTTAAATCGGCCCACTATTTGGGATTTAGGTTCACTATGGTTGAGTTAGTTTAATCCCTAAATCTGAATATAGGTAATACAAAAACTCACGCAAGTAAACTGGAGGCTCCCAAAATTTGTAAGTACAAATTCTCTCCGCTTGTTTCGCCTTTACACTTCTCTGCAATCTTCTTTCGAGCTAATAACAAAGGGCTTCGTTTTAAATGTTTGTTGTAGGTGTAGGTACAGTCAGCATTCATATATATACGTTTTTGGACCTTCTCTAAACCATAAAGTGCTAGAATATATACAAGTTTATGAGGCCGACTATTTATAGGTAGGTACACAAATATCCATACAACGACATAAACTTAGGCAGGTCCAGCAGATGCACGTTATCTACCAAATATGTTAAAGTCCAAGTGCTGCACGGATATCTCATCATCCCCATTCAAAAAAACTTTTGATCGAATGATTGTCAAACAAATCATTCGATCAAAAGTTTTTTTAGGAGAATGTTATTTTTCAATAAATTTACTAAATTATTACAAGAAAAATACGCATTAGATCAAATGATCTCCTATTAGAAAAAAAGGTTTTTCTAGCCCGTTTATACGGAGCAAAAGTGATTTTAGCTCAGTCTTGTTTATTAATGTTTCATTAATTAATACCTTAACAAGAGACTGCCTAAAATAAGTTACTTCAATTTGTACATCTATCTCTGTTTGTCTTTCCAAATAAATAAATAAATAAATTTAATCACGTAAATTTTGGTTTATTATTGTTCTTTTACTTACTAATTTGGAGGAATAGTTTTTCTCATAGGAGAAGTGAAAAAAAGAGTTTATTAGGTACACGGCAGCAAAATTATTTCTATCTGGGGCGTAGCGATTTGGATCCCTCACTACGCTCAGTATTCCATGTTAGAACCCCTCTCTACGCTCAGGATTCTATTCTGGAATCCTTCGCTTCGCTCAGGTTTTTTTTCATATAAGCAACTATTATTACAGGACAACCCAATGCAATAGTGCCTAAACCATTATTCTACAATTACTTAATAATATTAAAATTACATTTTATTCTACGACATAACATAGTACATGCAGAGTTATTTTATATAATTCGTTCATAGAACAATAAAATAAATCAGTTCTATCAGCAACTAAATTTAGCGTGCGGACAGTAAGGATGAGGGGTTCGTCCCGCCCGAAGCAAGTTGGTCCGGCCGAGCAGCTCTGCCAGCAATTAAACACGCTAGTCCTCGATGAAATATTGCATTTTGCTCCCTTGTAATAAAATCTACGATTTAAATTGTCCTTGTAATCTTGATATTGAAATTGTCCTTGTAAGAAATGAAACAAACTGGAGAGCTATGCGTAGCTATACTTACGAAGGTATCATCCATTCTCAGCCTCTCATAGCTCTGTAGAGAAAAAAAGCGTTAGATTAGACTAAACTTATTGAATTGGAATTGTTTTGTATTTGACGCGTACGCTTAACTTAACGTGAGTGAAAGTAAGCTCCTCATATGTGAGTTGGGCCGTAGTAGATAGGATCTTTCACGATGGTAATAAAATAAACTTAACCTGACCTCACGGGCTCTGAACATTGTAGGTAACACATCGTTTAGGAAATGTTATGCGAAAAATAGGCGATTAATAGCGAACTGCTCATATGAAGTGACATCACAATATCTTACATCATCGCTCCTGATCGTGATCTTTTTCTCCATACGAGGTGGCGGACGCTTCACTCCATGTCCTCGCTGTGGTGATGGGTGTCTACAATATACTGGTACATAACTTTTCTCCAAGTACTCCCCATATCGGCATTTATACTTTACAGTCTTTTTCACCTCTGAAATCATATAATCAAATATTTAATGCACCTAAAGTATAGGGATCTATCTGCAAAGTTTTTACTTTACCTGTCTTTTTATTTGGTTCTGGTGTCTCCTTCGCCGGTTTGGTTAACTCCTTCAAGTTTTCTACACACTCCTCTAAATCAATAAAAGTCAGTGCTGACATCAGAATCATAGCGTCCATGTCGTATTCTATAAAATATTTAAACATAATTTGACCAAAAAACACAATGACGGATAACTAATGAATGAAGAATACAACTGAGAATACCTAAATGAAAAACGAATGAGACCAGCCAATACTATACCTTCAAACATTCGGTCATTTTTAGGATTCCGTAGCCAAAATGGCGAAAACGGTATCCTAATAGTTTCGCTATGTCTGTCTGTCTGTATGCCACACAGCCGATTTACTCGGAGACGTAAGTAGTATTCTATGAACCGCAATATAGTGATGTGAAATTATGAAAAAAAAATATTATTGGGCCCGGTGGAGGGACTCCATACAATTAACCCGGGGGTGAAAAAAAATTTCAATGCACATAGACGTGTGCGGTATCTATGGATAGAAAAACTTTTCCATTTAAGTCGTCCGTTCGTGAGATATTAGCTGTCAAAGTCGTAAAAAGGCCCCCTCTATTTCAAAATTTTATTTCCTTTACGGACACGAAACTTTCTTACTTCTAATACTTATTCCTAGTAATAACATTATGGATAAAATGCAATTGCCACTAAAAAGTTTCGTGTCCGTAAAGTATAATCCCTTAAAAAACATTCCATGTAAAAATAGGCCGAGTGTCGAAACTCTTTCACCGTAAAAAGTTGTGAGATATTACGTAGAGCCAAGTCCAGCATTGTTATTAATCTTTATTTGCTAACTAAATAAAATTTTGAGACTTGAGAATCACACAAATTTACCTCATTCATTAATTTTTCCATACCTAAAACTATGTCCTATTGTGTGATTGGACCAAGTCCCAAATTCATTTAGCAAACCAATAAAGATTAATTACAATGCCTGACTTCCTAACCTAACGTAATATTCCACAACTTTTTACGGTGAAAGAGTTTCGAGACTTGGCCTATTTTTACATGGAATGTTTTTTTATGGGAACTCACTTCCTTTTCTAGGTACATGTGTCAATACATATTTATGAATGCATCTAGAACTAAAAACTTTTCATAGATGCAGGACAGTATAACTTTGTATCTCATGTATTTGTATAGGATTACAAATTTACTTATTCAGTTTGTATATCTCTGGAACATGACTGGGGAAAAATTTACAATTGGGGCGCAGGAGTTAAAGGTGCCCAAGGGTTGAATTATGTAGGGTTTGTTGTTATCTTTCTAAAAATACAACGTACGTGAAACGAAACGCAAATTTATGAAAAAAAAAATATTTGGTACTCAGTATGGTGAAACGGAATGTATTCCGCCGTTTTGATACTTTGACATTTACAATTGACTGCGTTATTAATTTGTATATAATAAACGTTTGACATTTTTTCAAAATAATATCTTTTGGTTGTGGGTTTTTGGTGTTTTTGGTAACACTTATTTATTATAACTTAAGTTTAATTCTCAAGTTATATACAAGTACGTAAAAAAAATAAAGTTCGGTTCTGGCGCTTCGCCGGCCGCTGCCGCGGCACGCTTGCTTCGCTCGCTCGGCTCGCGCGCTGAAGGGTCTCTATTCTACTAACACTCCTCCTCGCTTCGCTTGTCGTCGTACCTACACCGACCTGCCTTAGAGTGACCTAGGACAATTCCTTTAATACAGTAGTAAATATAAAAAGACAAGACCACATGGAATCGGGGTTGGGAGATTCGGTTCGGTTACCATGGCATATAAATTAAGCAACAGAGTACTATGAGTCTAAAACATTTATTTAGGCTTATATACATACGTTATAGCTTTTAAAATTAAAAAAAGGTTCCAGATTACGTCCCGTTTCACGATTCTGAGGAATAAAAAAAAACATATATACTTGCGTTCCGTTTCACGTACCTACACTTAAATGTCGTTAAAAAAAACTACGCGTCTCCGCGGGCTGGGGGTTGTATTTTTGGAAAGAGAACATCAACCCCTATATAAAACAACCCTTGGGCACCTTTAAATCCTGCGCCTCAATTGGAAAGCCAACCCCATGACTGTAATTGCAATATTTTTAAGTGTTTTTTTATCGTGAAACGCACTGGAAATACCTATTATTATTATTTTCGTCGTTTTTTTCTTTTTGTTTTTACCACTCAGATTTACTTAAGTAGGTTAAGTAGTGTAATTGTACTAAGCATATTTTTGGAGAAAATGACTGACTGTCGAGTTTTTTTCGGCGTTACTTCTCGGCAGTGGTCTCTTGAGAAACGCTAGTTTTTGGCTTGTAAAAGTGGCATTGTGGCCTACTTGCAGAAAAAAGTTTATTTCATTGTTTGTTTTATTTCATTTATTGAAATTTAACTGTTTTCAGCGCTTAACAAAATTTCCCCTTTGAAAGGGTGAGAAGGGTTGAAAGTTTGTATGGGGAGCAATTTCTTTTTAAATGAGGAACTTTTAGGCAAGGCCCACTTACAAATCTGACGAAAATACTGAAGTTTGAGCTTCCAGTGTGAAGCAATAATGTAGGATTACACTACACAAAAATTACAGTAGACTGAAAAAGAAACAAAGAAAAGAAATAACCGAACAAAATATTGAAAAATGCCTTAGTAACTCGGTCAAAAAATCCTAAATATCATACACAGATAGAAAATAGTTCTTCAACCAAATAAATACACTTGATTCAAGATATTTCCAGTTTCCTATATCAGGAAAACATAAATTACTTGCGTTAAGTTATAAAATGTCTCAAGGTTTATTATTTAACCTAAAAAATTAAATACTTAATCCAAGCTTTAAAAAGGTTTTTTTTAAAAAAACTTAGTATTCAGACCAAGTGCGTGAGCGTTTTGCTTTTATCTATTGCATTTTTAATTTAAACTTTAAGTGTCTTAGTGCAATACTTAAAGAACTTGTACCAAAAAACTTTGTTTCTTGGGGTTAAATACTCATAATTCAATTGAACATTGCATTTCTCCACGAAAACAAGAAAACGCATTGGTACAAGAGTACGTTACTCAATGTAAAATTTGATATTATTTACAGCAAGAGCTAAAATTTCTTGTATACAAAAAAGAGAGAAAGTCAAATTTCTGACAGTTGATTTACCAGACGTGTACTACCCCTATAGAAATCATGCTATAGGGAGCACACTCATAGAGAAAGAGACAGGGAGAGAGGGTTGGCTGCAAGGCGGCGTCAGAATCTGATTCAGTTGTCTTACTTCGATTGTCGAGGTCACCAATGTAGATAAGTAAATGTGCGCTAGTGTAGAATTATTTACAACGCGGGAAATATATAAAGGTTAACTACAAATTATATACAATGGACAGGAAATACAGGAACAGACCACAGTACAGAGATCTCTCAGCAATCGAAGACACAGAAAGAGTTACTTAGAGGTTGTATTTATGCAACTGATTTAAGAAACTTCGATAGCGCGATGCAGACCAAACTAAAAAGTCTCCCTCGAAATTCTTGGTGCTTCTTCTTTGGAATAGCTTTAGCTCTTGACTATAGATTGAAAACATCATAACAAGAATTAATCGCTCTCGCCTAAAAACTTAAGTCTCAAAAGAAAACTTTGTTGCTTCTTCTTTGGAATAGCTTTGGATCTTGACTCTAGATTGAAAACATCAAATCAAGAATTAATCACTCTTGCCTAAAAACTTAAAAGACTCAAAGGAAAATTTTGGTGCTTCTTCTTTGGAATAGCTTTGGCTCTTCACTGTAGATTGAAAACATCAAACCAATAATTAAGCACTCTTGCCTAAAAACTGAAGTCTCAAATGAAAATTTTAGTGTTTCTTCTTTGGAATAACCTTTTTTTGCGGTAAATAATGAATATCTTAACTAAAATCTCTCCCATTTGCTTTAATAATATGTAAAGGTAGAACTAAACAATATTGATTCTTCCATAAAAAATCATGGAATTTTCAACTCGAGACATATTTATAGGACTAAGCAATTTATTATTCTCTTTAAGAAACCGTGTGCAAGAGAGTTTTGCGTTTTGTATGAAGATTTATTTTCTATCTGTGTAGTAAAAATAAACTTTAATGCTGCAGACTTCGTAATTATCAACGACAGTGATACGTTTTTTTTTATAAAAAGGATAGCTTTTTTATTGTTCTAAGGAAATAACCGGATAGATTTTTCATAACTGAATCAGTGTTCCAACAATCAATAAAAATGTACTAAATATTTACGAAATTACGCGCAGAGCTTCCGTAGAGAGCGGGATGGCTAATTGCAAACTCACGCGTGTTAGAGGGGGTCATTTGCACTGGAATGGCCTTGCCTTAAACTTAATTTATACAGGGTGACTGGTAATTCGACCTATTCCTTGAAAGGCATCTTGTGTTGACCCCGCCCCCTAGAAAGAAAAGATAAGATAGGAAGGTAATCAAAGTACACTAACAAACAAGAGTGACAAACAAGTCGGTTCCCGTTCAGGCACGCTTGTAGCAAATCCACTACCTGCTCTGCTATTATTGTTATTATTATCTGTGATTTTATAAAAAAATGTTAACAATTCAATTCAATCGTTTTGGAAAGCTTATGAATTGGAGAACTAATTTGAGCAGTTTTTACGCCAAGTGTCATACTTTTTTTTTTGGGTAATTCTCTTTGATCGAGACGTCTTGGAGAAAAAAGTCAAAACTTCTGACTTCATTACCTTTTATTTCAAAGTTTTCGGAAATTATGGACACAAATTTTGATTTTAAGTAATCGTCTTATTCATAGGCTATCAGAAAAATGTTTTGTTGTCATCCAAATGACAGTACTTTAGTCACAATCACCAATTTAAGGCTACAAGGCGGATTTTTAAAAAAAAAACTAAAAACTCGAATAACTCAGAAACCAGCGAGTTTCGACCCCTGGTTGACTGGGCCTTAATTGTTGCAAATTAGCTCTATTATAACTCCTTTCAAGGAATAGGTCGAATTACCAGTCACCCTGTAGATATATTATTAAATTGTAAGAAAACTGTCTTCAGCGTTTTTCAAAATGTGCCCTTTTGAAGGAGTGAAAAGTGTGTTCAAAGTTTGTTAGGGAGCAAATATTTTTTTAAACGTGTCCACATTTACGACAGTATATATTCTTTTTATACAACGCCGGTGGCAAACAAGCGTACGGTCCTGATGGTAAGCGGCCACCGCAGCCTATAGACGCTCGCAACTCCAGAGGAGTCACGTGCGCGTTGTCGACCCTTTATAAGATTTGAGTATGCACTATGTTGACAGCAGAAGGAACACATTTAGGTCCCGCGCTCTCAACACAGTGCATCCTCGGGAGCTCCGGCAACCTTGCTCACGTCCAGGAACACAATACTACATACTCCAGCAATCTGCCCCACTATACCGTCTAGAGCTCTAGAATCTGGACGAAAACCGACAACGAGCAGTAAGTAAGGTTTATATTTGCTCTGTTATTGTTAACAATAACCGCCGTTTACAGTTGCAGTGCACCCTCACAAGTCCTTATTAACAAATTCATTAGGCCCTCTCGTTGACTTCATTTGTTCAGCCGGAAATCAGCATGGCTGTCGATATTTTTTACCCAGCTAGACAGCTGCTGCTAGGGTCTATCTAGAGTCCTAGAGACAGCTTGACCCGTTTGCCAACAGCTTAGAATATGGCGCGAACAGGCCGCGAAAAAATGGTATACTATATACAACAACAAATAATATTTAACATTAGGTACCTCCACGTAGTTCACTGGGTGTTTTTGTATAAATTTCCGTATATAATTTCCAGATGAACACCGCCGCATCGTCACAAGCTTCATTCATAGCTTTCAACAAAATGCGGTTAGGTATGCTCCTGCTAATGCCTAAATCCGATAGAGATTTTCGCGTTCGATTTGGCAAGTCCTCAATCAGGTCATAGTGAATATCCTTGCCTAAATTTCGCAATACTTCTTTTTGTATTCCTGACATTTCCACATACCACAATGGTCCACCTTCTTTCTTAAGTATTCGTACTTGTCTCTTACCTATGAATGATTTAATGTGTTAATAACGTCCCTTAATAAGGTGATTTCTGTGTAGAATGCTAGTGAAGTTGAATTACCTATTTAAAACTCTTGGCAGAGAGTGATTTGAAAGATTGCACACTGCTCATTTTAACTCGGGTAGTTATAGTAGGTATATCTATTTCTCACATGCATGTAAAGTCAGCAAATTATTTTGGGTATGCATTATAGGAACTTGTGTGCAGGGTGGTCAGTTTCTGACTGTGCATAGTACCTAGACATGTGCGTAGATGAGTAATTATTTTTTTGGCACGGTGGCCTAATATAGCCATAACACTGGTCAGGAGCTTTCACTACACAGGGTCTGTGTACTGAACGCTGAATAAATGAGAAACAAACTTATCAAAGTGCATTAATAGGGGAGACTGGGGACACTTGATCACCACGGGACACATGGTAACGTTGATTTAAAGTTTAACAGAAAGCGTTACTTTTTTTTACGCTAGCAACATTCAATCATTCATGCCTAACTTCACTTTTTACCATAGACCGGTTTGACAAACGTCAGTAGTTTGCAAATGGCGAACATTGAAAAAATTGCGTCGTGTCATATCGAATTTTCGGTAAATTTTACCATGATTTATTATACAAAATGTTATGGAGTTGCTTCTAGTGAGTTTGTGTATCTTTTTATCGTTCATATAACGGTAGATTATTGTTGGTTGACCAGTTTTGAATCAGTCAAGTTTTATAACCTTACTATGTATGGGGAGAATTGATTGATTCTTTGGGGGTGGCGTGATCCTAGGATCATGTGTAAGGGATCAAATCTACCCTCTAATCAGATATGCAGAGTATTCGTACCTATAGCTCACGTTCACCCACTTGTTCCTGAAGACCCAAACGACTTTCGTTTTGAGAAAAATATAAAAACAAACATATGTCTCATGGAAAACCCGGAAAATGGTGTACCTACTTTTAAAAGGTCGTTACCAAACAATTAAAGTATGGGATTTCTGCCAGTTAACAAATATGGGTTGTAATTGAAATTTAACAATAGGTACCTATATCACAAATTATATTGAGCAGTGTGAAACTTTTCAAAGCAACCCTTAGGATGCAAGGTTACAATACATTTCGAGCATACGAAATTTGCTTTTTTATGGCACTCAATACATATCTGAGTTGTTTTTTTCTGTAGGTATGCAAAACATTTGAGAGGTACTTGTAACTTTCCGTTCGAATTTTTTACAACTATCAAGTAGTGCTGTTGCCAAATATCTGCAAAAGTGAAAAAGGTCATATCCACCTCGATTATTCTTGTACGATAGCCAATAATTTTGTGCAGCCATAACCAGTGCATGACAAATAAAAGAGAAATACCATTTTTTTCACCTAATAGATGTACTGTACAATACAGACCTATGTTTTCATCGGAACGACCAACCCCTCCCATGTTCTCCTTATATTTCTTGATCACAGCTGACTGATCAACAAGTGTGTATTTCTTTTTTTGCTGCGATAATTTCTTTACTTTTGCCAGAAGTTTTACCGTAACTGAATTTGATGCAACAGTGACAACGCTGTTAAGTCTCATGCCAGTTGCATACGACGGTTTATTCTGTGCTTGTGGATTGATATTTGAATGTACTCCGAGGTGTTTTCTGTAGTAACTTGTTACCAGTCAAGACAGTAACACATATTCCTATCGGTAGTTTAAAAGGACCTAACCTAACGATGTTCAAAAAGTAATATTATTTGTACTCAAAAGTAAACACGTAATTCTACAAATATATGAATTTTATGAAAATTACGTATTAATATTTGTCATGAAATACCTACCCCGAATTATTGTTATTTGGTTGGTTACTACCGAAAACGCCGAAAACGCCATAGATGTGCCTATAATATTTGAGTTGAGGAGTTCTTCGACTCTTTATAGATTTCATCATCAGATCTTGATAAGATTTATATGGGACTACCCCTGACGTATACCCACCCATACATCAAAAAAGATTCGGTCTACAATTGCCGAAATTATGAAGTAACATACATATATTACACGGAAACCAATTGATAAAGAACGACATTAGCTGGAAACACTTTAAAGGGGACTTACACAAGGCGACAAAATGAATCAAATGAACCCAATACAGTATGAACTGAACTACTTACTACGTATTACAAAAAAGTTAAGACACGGTATGTTTATAAGCATTATTACCGACTATCTAGCATCTCCGCGTGATCATTGGAGAGTTTACTACAAGTTTTGTGTTGTTGTTTGGAAATAACTGTAAAATAAATAATCGCAGATGATTATGTGTCTGAAAGCCTGATAAACTCTCATATTTGATCAAGTCACTTAACGGAGGGAATCAACCACCTCATGGTAAATAGATTTTAGCGTGACACTCCCGCTAAAATCTATTTACCATGTGTCCCCCATTATAGGAGAATGGATTCTTGCGGATCATGTCAGGCCGTCAGCTAATCAGTAGAAATTTAACTTGCAGGCATGAAATAAAGTTGAATATCTGTTCTCTTGTATATATATGCCTATTTCTGGGTGTATTGACGCCGAAATATTATTAATCGGAAGGAGTCAGGTAATAATCTGCTTACCATGTGTTTGATGACTGACTGTGAATCTATTGACGTGAAAAGTTTTACAATACCGCTAAAATTTGAAAAACTAGTGTGAATCCAAAAGGGGGTGATCAATCCTCCCCAGTTTCCCCTAATATAGCTAAAACTGCTCTACAGAGTTTCGAAACATCTTTATACATTTTCAGAAAAAGTTTAAGAAACCCTGTTAAAAGTGCCATTACACAGCCTGGTCCCTCCAAAATATGATTCTTCCCTTCCTCTAGACATCTGGAGCCTAGAGCCGCCGCTATAAGGCTGGTAGATTGTGATGCTCGAATTGAATTGGGGTAGGAAGATTGAAGAAATCATTGCTTTCAAGTTCAGAAACTCATCCTAGCTCAGACGTAACCAAGGATTTTAACCACACACCACCCATTTGCGTATATTAAATTGGATAAATGCCCTATCAATGACAAGAAGCAGGTAATTTACCTTCAAGGTAAAAATAGCGTTTTAAATCTTTCAAAAACTTAAGCCAATCGCCCACTTTCTGATTGTAAGGTTTCTTGTCTATATTCTGTAACATTTCCCTCTCCAAATATACCCATACTGGATCTTTTTTAGGCCCATAAAGTGTCTGAAAATAAAAATAGTTAGGCTGTTATCAAAGGCCGCAAAGGCAATTCATTTGACATGCGTCGTTCTACAAGTCAGGGATAGAAGTGATTACTGGCCAAATTAGTGACAGCTTTCGAGAACCGGAGGCAGGCTAAGGACTAAGGTGTCCACAGGACAAGGTAATAACTTGTTTTTCACTTCTCATGCTCGAAGTGTGTCATATTATGCTTATTAAGCGGGGCTAAAGTAGTACCTACATTTAACCCCTAGGGAAAATATGAATACATATTTATGATTTACAAGACATTCTAATTTGACCAATCAAAATTCGACAGCCAATCGGAACGTTAGGTTATTTTTGGTACATACCTACTTTGTTCAACTAATTTAACCATTAACAACTTTAGGTCTAGTTAGTTACTTTTACTGGGCATTTTCCGCAACTAGACATCCAGTGTGCCTATTTTGCGTGAAAAAGGGGTAGCGCTACTCTAACCACCCTAGTTCCTGTATGAACTTTATTAGTGATTGTATATTATTTACTGCTTCCTGCAAAGTGTTCGGATTTCCTATGTGCTTCTTCCTGTATACTTCTACCTGCTTACAGTCTAGTAAAATGTGTCTAGAAGTCTCCTCTGCCTCCATACATGCGCTACATATGAGGCTGTCTGTAATGTCTAAGTTGTAAAGATGTTTGTTTAGTGTATTATGTCCTGTTATTATTCCCACTACTTTACGTAGTTGGTTTCTGTGTGTTCTCAGTAGTATAGTTGTGACTTTGTGATTTCGTTCTAGCAGTATTTCTTTAGTCTGTCTACACGTGTCTATCACTTCCCAATGTCTTTGATGTAGGGAACCTACCGATTTAGTTCATTATGTATGCATTTTTGTGGCATAAATGTCTCTGGTCCGTATACCGGTGTTTCTGAGCCTTTCCTAGCAACCTAATTCATCCGCTGCATCGTTTCCTCTCGAGCCACTATGTCCCTTTATCCATTGTAGTATTACTTTATATATTAGGCCTGACGTAAATTTGTCGCTACTCAGCGCCTGCAGTACTGATTTACTATCAGAGAGTATTCGTATGTTTGTGTTTTTGACTAGTTGTCTCTTTACGGCGTTGCATGCCTCTATGATCCCCACACATTTAGCCTGGAAGCATAGCTGGGCACCGTTAACCAAATAGTTAACTTCGTTAATCACTGATCCGTTAAAAAAAAATTCAATTCGTTAAAAGTTAAAGCGTTACATTTCGGGCCCCTTAACGGAAGTTAACGTTAATCTTTAACTCCTCGTAAAAACCGCACCTGGGTATGCGGGTATGCGCTCTGGAAGTAGGCAGGGAATGAAAAAAACCGGTCAAGTGCAAGTCCGAATCGCGCATCGAGGGTTCCGTACGCAGATATGTACCAGTTCCAACCCTATTAAATCAAGAAAATATCAACAACACGGTGTAGAAATTGAACGCCATAGCTACAGCGCCATCTATCGGCGAATTTTGTTACAAATTTTAGCGACTGAATAACTAAGTATGTATGATGGTTTTTCAAGGATAATTCTTTACCACGTGAACAGATTTTTTTTTATTTGAAAGAAGGTACTTTCAATCGCGATTATCGCGTAGAAATTTATAAAATAAAAATTCATGCAAAGGTGATTAAATTACAAACTTAGAATACAAATGTTTTTTTTAAGATAAAAAAAAGAAAAACGTATAGTTTAATAAAAAAGAAATAGTTATATTTTTCCTGTAAAATATACAAGGATATGAATGTTATGTAATAATTTCATATTTTTCCTTTGGTAAACTTTGGAGATAAGGGGGGAACGGTTTTTTTAACATTTTCCCTCATAAATAGAAAATGACAACGTAAAAAAAAATATTTCTCTCATACAAGTGTGAGACTCCACTTGGCATATTCAATTATTGACCCACTAGACAGAAAATAAAAAGAGATATTTTAAAAAACATGTTCTAGCATCTAGGTTACCCTTCTTTATGACTGTTCTAAATTTCAAATCGATAGCATAAATAGATAGAAAAACAAAAAAAAGGAACACAAACAGAGGTTCTGGATTTGATAGGTAAGAAGAGACTACTTTTGAGGACGATCGAGAACAGAAGAGGAAATATGCTGGGGCACCTGATACGACATGACAATTACATAAAAACCATAATTGAAGGAAAGATAGAGGGGAGGAGAGCCAGGGGAAGACCGAGACGTGCGTTTATAGATCAAGCATAAGAGAAGGTCAATGTAATGTCGTATCAGGAGCTCAAAGCCTTGGCGGAGAACCGAACAGAATGGAGATTACTCCACCGACAAGAGCTAGGGCTCTTAAATATATGATGATGATGAGCATAAGTAGTTCTTGAGAGATTTAGCGATGTGACAGACAGACAGAGAAAGTGAAACCATAAGGGTTCCTTTTTTACCATTTTGGTACGGAACCCTAATAAGAAAAGCAAAATGGCTTTAAGAATTTCTTATAATGAACGATTAATTTAATTATCAAAATGAACAGTACTTCACAATACGCCTCGTATTCTCATTCACTGACACACCGAGTCCACAACACAATAATTATTGTTCATTTCACTCGCGCACGCGCCTGACGCGCCCATTTCAATCGCGTGTCTCACTCAGCGCCTATAGCTCGCGCCTACGCCGCCCCTATCGAACGGACTTGTCTTAACCTGTTTTTCGAGGCGCGATGTTCTTTTGATAAAATAAGTACTTAGTTAAAGGATTAACGGAGCTTTGGACAGTTAGCGGAATTTAATGAGTCCGTTAACAATTTTGCAAGTTAATTTAAAAGTTAATCCGATACACGGATGGTTAACTTCGTTAATTAACGGATTAACGAGTTAATGCCCAGCTCTGCCTGGAAGACCGTGTTGTGTTCACCTAGCGGTGGTAATGTGTATATTCAAATCTTCTGAGAATACACCACATCCTGTTCCCTTGATTGTTTTTTGGCCCGTCGGTGTAAATTCTTAGGTCTGTTTGGTTTAGTCCTTCTTTCAATTCCTCTGTCAGGATTATATCGTATTCTTTACGGAAAACCATAACTTTCGGTACTCTATCTACTTCCGTCTCTATCATGGAAATGTTAAGAGGTCAGCATCTATCCCTATCCGCGTTAAAGTCGATTTTGTCCCAACAGATCTATCTAGGCTTTTAAGAAAAAAAACCTAGAAGATTAAGACGAGAGGCGGACGGGAAGCGAAGCCAAGCTTCTAACCTATCCGCGTTAGTGACGATTTTCACCCTAACAGGTCTTTTCTGGGCTTTATTGTGCGTATTTAGTATGAAAAACAGGATCCATGAAATAGTGAATTTTGTACGGAAAGTTGGAAACTTTATTTTATTTCTCAGAAACTATGGGTTTCCGCAATCTAAGATTTGGTGGAGACTCCTTATGATGAGTATAATCTATAAAAAAATATATGAGCCCTGAACTCGATGGCACATATTATCTGCGAAGAATATAAAATCCTCGGAGATAACTAGTTCTGTAAGGAGTAAGGGAATCCACAGTCGAGCCTTTTTGTGTGCAACATTAGGTCTTTTTTCGTCCCTATTTCAAATTTCTGGGGCAAAACAGTTTTAAAAAAAAGTTGCCTCCATATTCTCATTGTATTTTATTATTAATTATAGGAGGATAATCTTTGTTTATTTATTTTCTCGCAATCGAAGTGAAAAGTAGAGTGTATAACTCTGGTCTAAAAGCCATCATACTACCACTCGAACAATTTTCCCTCACTTCGTTCGGGAAAATAACCATCTCGTAGTGATGTGGCTTATTTTAGATCCTTGTCATACAATCTATTATATTCGTTAGAAACACGGATTTAGTGTGTAGCAGTGAACTACTGGAACTGGAGCTCGTAAAGTTCAGGGTGCCGGCGTGCCGTAGGACCCGGTCCACGGCCCTGTTCGCCGTGCCCGCGAGCGCCAGCAACGCCGGGGTGCGCGCGCCTTTGCGCCGCATGTGCGACGCGTATAACAAATCGCTCGTCTCGGTCGATATATTTAATACGTCTAAAGCACAATTTAAAATCAGCCTCCTTGCCACACCTCTATTTATAAGAAAAATTGTTATAACATGTGCATAGTCTTGTATAATAAACTACCTATTAATATTAAACTAGAAAATGAGATGTTATTTAAAAGTAAATTGACTAAATGGCTACAGGAAAATTGTTTCTACAATATTAATGAATATTTGACGCGCTAAAAGCTAAATTATAATATGATACAATAAATATTTGACATTGTAATACATTTGACTTCTATTAAATTAGAAATATGACTGAAAAATTTGCACACCTGCATGCAGGTTGAATACGCATGAACTTTCTAAATATAAGATCTTTGTAACCGTGTTCAAGCAAATAAAGAATTTGTATTTGTAAAAAACAAATCTTAAATGTTATTCCTGAGGAAGAATGGTAATATTATATGGTAATTAGGCTAAAGTACTTGGTAATATTTAATTTCCCGCTCGCTACAAGTACGAGTACGTGTTATTTTGTAAGTTTTGTAACATTTCTCTGCAACTTTTTCGGATGTAATATCTTCTGTAGGGTAGTGCATAAATAATATAAATTTTATGTCTTGGTGAGAGCTGTTGAGGAGCTAGATGCATATATAACATTAACCTAAAATAAGTTACTTCAATTTGTATATTTGTTTGTTTCTCCAAATAAATAAATAAAATAAAATAAAAATAGGTAGTCGCACAAAGATCACGATCGAGACAACTGACACAAGCAATAGCAATAGGTACCTAACGCTTTCTAGTAAGTGTAGGTATTAAGAGCAAAACAAGAGGGAAGACTGTCCAGCACTGGGATACTCGCGAGTGGGCTCTCAAATATAAATTTTTTACCTACCTTTTTTGCTAAGAAATGTTTGCTAAATTCAGCTGATGAACGCTTAGTATGATTAACAGGCATTATTATTGTATTAATTTAACACATATAATTTAATAAAATGACTGAAATTTGGAAGTGCTTTCAGCAAAATCACCTTCTGATTTTGTATGTCAAACAATCAAAAATGTCAAAGTAAGTTACACATTTATATGCTCGTTCCAAGAAGGTTAAAATCAAAATCCTGAAAAGTGAAAATAAGATTTTTGACCTGTGGTTTTTATAGTAGAAGAGCCGACGACACTGAACCTAGTTCGATAAGACTCCCAGATGATATATATATTATAAGATACGTCATTCCTGGGGGAACACGAAACGGCTATGCTGCCATGCAAAAAACCTGGTGGCCATAGTAAAAAAAAATTTTCAAAAAAAAATAAATTTCCGGTTTCTAGTACGATAAGTCTCCCAGGTTTCGTTTGTTCCACGATACAGGGGAGGGGTAGGACTATACGATAATGCAGTGCTGCAAGCCCCCCTTACTGGCCTTGTCAGTGGCAGCAGCATGATAAGTGATGCCAATACTGAGGTATCTAGTATGATCGGTCTCCTGAAGGAACCAAGGCTCATCTGAAAGATTATCAATTTCTGTGTAAGACAAACCACTGCTGCCTTTTCCTAATAGTGGAGAAGGTGGTGCTGCAGCAATTCAAGGCGCTCAGTACAATGAACCTAATTCGATAAGACTCCCAGATGATATATATATTATAAGATACGTCATTCCTGGGGGAACACGAAACGGCTATGCTGCCATGCAAATAACCTGGTGGCCAATGTAATAAATTAATTCGTGAAATTATGTATAAAAGAGGCGGAAATTACAAAGTCGGTCTCACTTTTAACTTTTAATTGATAAGACTGTTTTCAATATACCATGGCTGTCAGCCTTCAGCCAAATCAAAGAAATTTTGGAAGTGGTTTTATGTCACATGGTGGTTTAACTAAATTTAAACACCTAATAGTTATTTGTTATGCAAGGCTGCAAAGTTGTTGTTTGGCGCGAGTGCTCGAATTGAAAGCCGAGCTAGCGAAGGATTCTAGAATTGAACCGCGAGCGTAGCGAGTGGTTCAAGAATAGAATCCTGAGCGTAGCGAGGGTTTCAAGACACGAGAAGCCAAATAACTTTGCTGCCGAGCGAAACACACAACTTTTCACCTCACCCTAGCGAGGAAACGTAGGTACAAGAAAACAATTCAAGTATTATTAAAGAAAATTGCAATACGAATATTGTTTGAATATAATGAATATATTCCTTATTTTTGTATTGTCATAAATTAAAAAATTAGGTAAAATAATGATATAAAACTAAAATTGAATGATTTTCAATTAAATGTAAGTACCTAAAATAAAATGTTTCATCGGATGACACATTCCTTGTGCGAGCGGGCCGTCGCTATATACATGTATAGCGCTGACTCACTCGCACACCGCACCGTCGTGCGGAAATAGCATCAGTGTAGAAACCGTCTTAAGACCGCATGGCCGAACCATGATTCTGAACGCATCCATAAAAAAATTGGGTAGCGCGGTACTACGTCATGTTCGAATTTCAAAATCACTTTATCCGCTAGCGGATAAAATGGACTTTTGCACGCAGATTTGAAACGATAAAGTAAGCCTTTCAGAGCGGGTGGGGTGAAATAGTTATTTGTTATGCAAGGCTGCAAAGTTGTTGTTTGGCACGAGTGCTCGAATTGAAAGCCGAGCTAGCGAAGGATTCTAGAATTGAACCACGAGCGCAGCGAGTGGTTCAAGAATAGAATCCTGAGCGTAGCGAGGGTTTCAAGACACGAGAATCCAAATAACTTTGCTGCCGAGCGAAACACACAACTTTTCACCTCACCCTAGCGAGGAAACTTAGGTACAGTCGCCATCAAATATATCTGCACTCTTCAGGGTGATCAAAAATATCTGAACGTGCACTCTAACGCCTTGGTAATAGAGGCGTGTTTAGATATTTATGAACACCTTGTTCGCTTCGATATATCTGATGGCGACTGTACAAGAAAACAATTCAAGTGTTATTAAAGAAAATTGCAATACGAATATTGTTTGAATATATTCCTTATTTTTGTATTTCCATAAATTAAAAAAGTAGGTAAAATAATGATATAAAACTGAAATTGAATGATTTTCAATTTAATGTAAGTACCTAAAATAAAATGTTTCATCGGATGACACATTACTTGTGAGAGCGGGCCATCGCTATATACATGTATAGCCCTGACTCACTCGCACACCGCACCGTCGTGCGGAAACGGCATCAGTGTAGAAACGGCCATAGAACGAATGGCCGAACGCATCCATAAAAAAATTGGGTAGCGCGGTACTCCGTCATGTTCGAATTTCAAAATCACTTTACCCGCTAGCGGATAAAATGGACTTTTGCACGCAGATTTGAAACGATAAAGTAAGCCTTTCAGAGCGGGTGAGGTGAAAAAATAATTGTTTTTAATGTTATCATGAATATATGTTCGATTTATTAGTAAATAAATGTATTTTTAGCGAAAAATAACAAAAAATCATTCATTCGGCGCGGCGGTCTCGCATAATAAAATTAATAACTCGTTTCCGGTCATTGGTTTACACAACCAGTCAACTTTTTGGAAACCGTTTTAGATTTTTTAAATTTGATAACCTGTAACTTGTTGAATACTTACGTAATTTTAATAGTTTAAATATAATAGAAGTATAATTTTAATGCCAAATGCTTTATTAAATTAATCAGTAACTGATTGAACCTTACACTCTTAGGTTGGATGTATTGTAATGGCTTGAATCAAGCTTGAACCAACAGTAAATTAAATAAAAATGGAAAAGTAAAAAACACTAGTGCTAGGAATCCAACTTTGCGCAGTTGCGCACGATATACACCTACATAAAGTACCATTTTCGAGCAACTGTATTAAAAAGTATATAGACCCACATGAGGCCATTAGCATGTCCCACTCCCTCTTATTGCCATGCCACATTGTGAGGTGACGATGAGCAAAGAAGTAGGGTCGGTAGGTGGGTTTACGGCCTGTTAATTTGATGCGCCAGTTTGCGGCCACTTGGATGAGTTGATGAACTGAAAGGATATTTCCTTGCTTTTTAAAAATATATTCTCATTCAATAGCTACTAATTAAAAAGCATATGACTCACTACGTCTTTCGGACATGTAAAAATGTAAATATATTTAATCGAAAAAACATCGTTCTTCAGAAGGCTGCAAACTGACGCAGGCAGCGTAACTGGCCTAGCGACCTTACTCATTGAAAAGTAGAAGTTACATAACGGCGGAATTCGTCTTGTCAAATAAGGCTTGATTGTAGGTAGAATCAATGGTATTTTTTGTTATTTTTCATTAATTTGAATGAAAGTAGATTTTAGTAAATCATGCATCTTTAACCCTTTTCCAGACTCCACCAATCTAGAAGGTTTTACAAAAAAACAAAATTTATATTAAAAATAGTTGTTTTGGTGATTCATTTCAAGACTTTAACTTTCTAAGAAAATGCAACCTAATTTTAACCTTAAACACCATCACTGAGATTGAAGTTCTATTGATATGTATGTGGTCAATCAATCATACTATGCCTGGAAAAGGGTTGTACTGATGTACTAAAATGTGATTTACATAAAGTACTGGTACATACAGTGAACTAAGTATATTTATTACTGTGCTCACAGTTCAATTAATCCAATTAAACACTCGGCGGGTATATATATATATATATATATATATATATATACACAGAATAGTCCTGGTTTCAATTTCCTTGAAAACTTTTTTGAAGTTACTGTAAGTGCAAATTTTTTGTCTTGTCCAAAACTTCTTTGTAGGGAGGGTTAATAGGACCTTGAATTGGCTCCTTATATTCATAAGATGTCTGTCCATCCAACAGCAAAGGATATGAAGTGTCCGAGTCATATGCACTTAAATCACCACATGCATTGAATGGCACAATGTATCTGTTTGGTCCCGTGAATTGATTGAAGTCACAGTATTTATGATCTAGCAAAGGATTCACCATAGTGGGCACATAGCCTTCAGGAGGCTGGTAATTTTGGCATATCACAAATGCTTCAATACTTGAATTTCTCGAACTCCTGGGTTTACTGACTGTAACAAACTTAAAAAACTGCTTCAGCTGAGAGTACAAGAGTGAGACATCCTTCCCTCTAAATATTTTAGCTACAAATATACCACCATCCTTAAGTACATGTGTTGTGATGTTCAGGGCTGCAAGAAGTAGTTGGGATTGCACATACTCATCAATATCATGCAGACCTGTCACATCAGGAGCTCCATCACAAACAACTAGATCAGCTTTTAGTCCTTCAAATTCTTTAATAATTTCATTTGCTGTTGACAACTTAGTTATGTCGCCTTGTATTTGTTTCACGCCCGGTAAAGCGGCCATGGCCTGCAAATCGACAGCTACAATCTTGACTTCATCATCATTTTGGGCATTCTGTCTAAGTTTCTTTGTCAGTACTTGGCTCCAACTACCCGGCGCAGCGCAGAGGTCCACAGCGCGAAGCACCCCCTCGAATATATTGTGCTCTTCATTGATTTGCAGCAATTTAAATGCACTTCTGGCTCGCCATCCTTCTTCCTTAGCTAGCCTATAGTAGATATCTCGTTTGTCTTTTGATGTTTTTCCCATAGTAATAAATACTATTTCACGCTTTATGTATTTAGTAAACTATGTGGGTACTATTCATTGAAATGTATGGTTTAATTTTATAAAATAAAATCGTACTCAAGTTCAACACGAGTTCAATTTAAGTACCTTATTACAAGCCTTACAACACTACAAAGTACAAAAATCAACATAAAATGTCACTGATAATCCCGATGTTCCGAATCACGCTTACAGTGCGAGTACGAGATTTTATCGTGTAGTGTGGTTTTGCTACCGGAATGCGGGAATCTTATCGAATACGATGCTCAGAAGAGCTACCGCGAACCGAAAACGAACGAAGTTCGAATATCTCCCTCTCTGTCGTACTTGCTGATTCGTGCGGCAGAGAGGGAGATATTCGAACTTCGTTCGTTTTCAGTCGCGGTAACCCCTCAGGGGCGCTACCGCGACAGCAAACGAAGTTTTCCCTCTCTGTCGCACTTAAGCCCGAACGTGCAAGTGCGATAGAGAGGGAAAACTTTTTTGTTGTCGCGGTAGCGCCCCAGTGGCGCTTGTGTTTACATTGTTTCGTTCACACGAACGTACTTATTATATATCGATGCACGAACGTCGTTTCTTTCTCGTATACACAGTTTAAAAATTAAAGCAAATATTAGTGTCAATGGATCAGAACAAAAATAGAAGGAAAGATAGAGAGAAAAAGGAAAAGGGGAAGACCTAGAATGACGTACATGGAGCAAATAAAACATAAAATAAATGCTACGTCATACAAAGAAGTGAAGGACAAAGCTGAATGTAGAAAAAGCTGGCAATTACTCCACCGACAAGAGCCAAGCTCTTAAATATTGTGATTAGTGTCAATAAATAAAATCGTGTTTACTGGATATTACACGGGAAAATAATTAAAAAACACACGATCATCACTTCTCAGATTCAGAAACATAAATTCGTATCTATTTTCTCAATGAGAATTCATAATCAATAAAAGATGGACCCAATACCTCCTTGAACGCTGAGGGCCTACTCCGAAATTCGTATCGTGCCGTTCCTTTCACTCTCGTGTTATACACTAATATGTGTGAAAGGGACGGCATGATACGAAGTTCACATTTCGAAGCTCGGAGTAGGCCCTCTGAGGGGCTACCGCGACCACAAACGAAGTTTTCCCTCTCTGTCTCACTTCGCGGAATAGACGCTGTTATTTTATTTCAAACGGTTACGTGAAAGCCTCACTTTCACGTAACCGATTAAAATAAACACCGTGTAAACAGAGGGGCTACCGCGAACCGAAAACGAAGTTCGAATATCTCCCTCTCTGTCGCACGGATCAGGAAGTGCGACAGAGAGAGAGATATTCGAACTTCGTTCGTTTTCGGTTCGCGGTAGCCCCTACGATACGAAGTACGCATTTCGAAGTTCGGAGTAGGTCCTCAGTGGCGCTACCGCGACAGCAAACGAAGTTTTCCCTCTCTGTCGCACTTGCAAGTTTGCAAATAAGTGAGTGGTGGTTTGTGGTCGCGGTAGCCCCTCAGCCGTCTCGTATACGATGAAATCGCTCACGAGAAAATATCGAATCAAATGGGCGCCGTGTGGACGTAGCCTGTGTCAGCTGGCAGCTGTCACACAGAAATCAGTGACTTTCAGTCCGTCATTGAAATAAACCAATAAATAAGGATTGAAATAAACTCAAAATAGAAAAAATATTTTGTACGAAATGTCTGCTCAAAAAGCCATACAAGTCGGGCAAAAACTTGTAAAGCCAGTGCTCTCCACTACTCCTGGAGAAGCCAGGAGAAGAGTTCTGAATCTTTACAAAGCGTGGTACCGTCAAATCCCTTACATCGGTAGGTTACTCGTTATGTCATCGTATTCCGCAGAAAATCATTACAATTGCACCATTAAGATACGAGATTTAGAATATCACTAATATCAGTAGCGCAAAAATCCTATTTTATATTGTTAAGTTACCACAATGACAATGTAATAACTGAAAGAAATATGATCTATAAATTCAGCTGTTTGTTGTTTCAGTCAAGGATTATGATATCCCAAAGTCAGAAGAGCAGTGCCGACAGAAACTGAGGGACCTGTTCTTAGCGAACAAGGATGTCACTGACATTAGAGTTATTGATTTACTGGTTATTAAGGTATGTTTACAATAAAATAAAAATGTGTATTTTTTATACATACCTGTCTTCGACGTCGTCTTTACCCTTGGGCTAGATGCTGACCAAGAGCAAACCCATTAGAAATTAAGTAAATACAGCAGGTACACAAGACTGTCTTATTATTAAAAGCAGTTTACATATTATCGGAGAATTGACCTGACAGCAGATTTGACTCTACCACATTCAGTCATATTTACTAAACATCACCTTGTTGTCATGAGAAAGTACTGAGACTTTTTTAGTACTGAGTGTATTGCATCTTGAACAAGTTTTTTTATTAAAATGTATTTAACTGTAACTTCTATGGGGATGCAATACCTACTTCTCCACACTTTATGGTCATGTGTAATCCAAATTTCAGCTGCCTTGAAATGCTTCAAAGATGACCCTTAGTAACCCAACAAACTTTAATAGTGTATTCCTGACCATTTTTGGAGATTAAAATGGCTTACAAAATTTACTTGATTCTGCCTTATTTTAGACATGTTAACAATTTTTATCTAAATTATTTTTTGAACTGTGTATGCTGTGCCACCAAGGCACAACATAGTAATCGACACAATATCAAAGCGACCATAATCAGTCCTGTAACTAAACAATACTGGAAAAAAAAACTTTGTCAGTTGGTTTTGATTGATGTATTCATACAATTACTTCATGTTTTAAAAACAACAATGCCATAAACAAATTTTTCTGCCAAATTTGACCAGGGTATTGATATAACTTTTTTTTGTCTTTACATTCAGACTTTTAATGTTACTTTCAGGGACAAATGGAGTTGAAGGAAACTGTAGAAATATGGAAGCAGAAAGGTCATATCATGGCATATTTCAAACCTACTGAGGAGCCCAAGCCGAAGGATTTCCTTTCCAAGTTCTTTGCTAGCAATGAATAGTTTAAGTATAATTGTGTATATAGTCACTATAATGTTACAGTTTAATAAATCCTAGCTGCAAAAAGGATTAACTATTTCCTCGACCTGAAGCCTCCTTTATGTGAGATCGATAACATTGAAGTGGAAAAAGTAAAAAAAATAAAAGGGTTTTCATACAATGCCTATGCAGCGCTCCATTTGGTAATAGGTAATAATTCTTTGTCAGTAGAGTCCAAAACCTAAGAGAATGTGATCAAAAATATGTGAACATAACTACTGTTATGACATATTTATTTACGAATTCGACTATAGAATACCTACAGTAAATATTATATAATTAATTAATTTTACTCATCCGATTACGCTGCTCAGCGCCAATTAATAACACGAACCCTCTCATTTACTTCATCATTTAATAAAAAATCAATAGGTATTCGGCACCTCCACCCGCTCATGCCAGCTCGCAAGCTGGGACGAGACGATTCCGGATGCATGTGGTGGGTTGCACCAACTTACGATTGCATACCGATTGAATTGAATTGAATTGAATCAATATTAAACATGGCGCCAGCTGCTGTCATCCCATAGAAACTTGTCAAACTTTCCATACAATCAGATTTTAAACGAACACCGCTTACGATTACAGACGGTTTGGTGCAACCCACCCTTAGTCTAAATAATTTGGGGATACCGACCTATGTAGCTGCCTTACAGTTCCATTGAAAACGTATGTATGACAATTATCCTGCGTCCACATATGTCGCATAAGTCAAAATGACATAATAATTGAAAATCCTTTATTATACGAGCCACTATTCACTAACTTTATTTTAATAATTACAAACTAAAATCTTACCTTTTTCGATGGCACAGAAAGTATCCCAAGCCGGTTTAAAGTGCGTGAGGCCCTTGATGTCCGCGGATTGCCGCGAGGCGCACCAGCGGGTCATGGCCTTGTACAAAGCTGTTTTTCGCTACATCCCCTGGATAGGTTCGGTCTCTTTCATAATCAATCTCCTAATTTGAACCAGATATAAAATACCTATCTATTTTATGATGTGGCGCCTTGCGCTAGTTGAGCTGACCTTGTGCGCTCGCATCTGTGCGAGGCGAGCGCGCTCGCAGACCGTTCCATGAGGCTCACCCCTTTCACTGGTGACGAAGTCCAAACCATAATAATTACTACTCGTATTCCAGTCTTCAAAAGACATTTAGGTGCCATCCATGTCCATGGACCTGCTAAACTCATGCCTTAGAGACAGCTCATATCCTCTGAGCCATTAAAAGTCAGCAAGATCTCCTCTTCAAAGGAAAAGAAAATAGTAGATTGTGTCTCAAGGGAGCAAAATGATATATTTACGGCGAGGGCGGTATATTGAATTCTGAGTGAAGCGAAAGATTCTACAATAGAATCCTGAGCGTAGCGAGGGATTCTAAAGTAGAATCTTGAGCGTAGCGAGGGATTCAAGTGTTTACGCCCGAGACGAAAATAATTTTGCTACCGTGTGACACATACTGCTTTTCACAACGTCTGTGAGGCCCGCTGCTAAAAACATGAAATATCTTACAAATGATTTTACTACGGTTTCACATACTGCTTTTCACACCTTCTATGAGGAAAAGAGTCATTGTTGCCCTCAAATGAGGGAAGAAAAGTACAACTTTGATCCCTCATTCGAAGGCAACAATAACTCTTTTCTGAATAGCAGGTGTGAAAAATATATTGACCACTACAGGCCAGTATCCGTAATACCTTGCGTCGCTAAGGTATTGGAGGATGGGTTCTGTGAACAGCCTTCCTAAGTCCGACAAATGAGTTGTCTGAACGCCATTGCGTACAGAGCACAGCAGTGCGTTGTTGAAGTACCTACCTACTGACCCCAACGCGCGAGGCTATGCGTAAAGTCGCGGACGCTTTGGAGAGTGCTTGCTATCTGCTGCGTTGCTCTGCTGTGACCTCTCCAAAGCCTTCGTGGTCGCTAATCACAACATCATAGCTGAGAAACTACTATTTGTTGCAGTGAAGTATCACGACATCCCTAAATCGGAAGAGCAGGTTCGTCTCAAATTAAGAGAATTATTCTACAGAAATGCGTGCGTCACAGATATTAGGGTTATTGATCTACTGGTTATAAAGGTGAGTTCACTCTTCCTAATAAAACTAATCTTATAGACAATAATTCTTTACCTAAAGGACTTTTATATATTTAGGATGGTACACGAACTTTTAGCTACTATCTTCCCATATGTATGGCTAAATTGCGTGTTGAGTGCTAAACCGTAGTCATAAATCGTCTGTAGACCGAATTAGAGGGGAATTAGGTAGTTGACAGGAATCACGGTTAGGTATGTAAAATAAAAATACTGGGCATATAAGGCAAGGCATATGTGCCATTAATATCCGCAATTCCCGAAGTCTTTCACGCTTGAAAAGAAAACCAATATTCCATTAATCGTCTGTTTTTTAATGTAAGTACCTAAAGCCACGGTTTAACTTAAACTACTTTTCCAACCGCGAGGCGATGCGAAGTTGAATTGAAATAGCATGGATACAATTGGCGATAAACAAAAGTATTCCGTTCCTTTATCTGGGAGCGCTCGTAGCCCAGCGGCGCCCGCGTACCGCTTTGAGTGGTAATTGACTAACCGTTGAGGCACGTTAAACCGTTGATCCCGGCTGATGTCTATGACAATAGTCGTTAAGCCAAGTTAGAGGCCTTCGAGCGGCTTGAGAACTTCTAACAGTCAAGTTGCCTACTGTCATTTGACAAGCCTAATTCCAATATGGTCTGGTTTCCCCTCGGGTTGGAGGGTCAAATGGCAGTCGCTTTCTTAAAAACTAGTGCCTACGCCAAATCTTGGGATTAGGTAGCGGACTCCGGATATCCTTCAGGGTGCAACTGTACTGGGATAACTCTATAGGAGGATAATGGTTCCGTTCCTTTATGCAGTCACTTACTTCTGGTAACTGTCAGGCGTCACCCTTGTTGCAAGCGAATAGAGACAAAAATTCCATGCAAGTAATTGTCTAGTATCCATAACAGCAATTGACTGTGGCAGAACTGATGTAATTTTTATACTTTAATCAGTTAAATATGTTTCTACGGATCACTATTCCTCTGATTTTCGATAACTGGTTTAAAAAGCCCTAATTTGTTCAGGGAGGTTCCATAATCATCGCAGTGAGTTACCTAAGTACAATGTCCATTTTTTGTAGGGTCGGATGGAGTTCATTGAAATTAGAAACCAGTGGCAACAGAAAGGCCATCTTATGGCGAACTGGAACCCAACCTTGGAACCGAAACCTTATGACTTCCTCGGCAAATTCTTAACCGGAGTAGATTAAAATTATAGAATACTTACAATGATTTAGGCCTGGTGCACACTATCGGCATGGCTCAGTAGCCCGGCATGGCTAAGGACGTTTTTTTTTAACCTGACTATGGCTTTATAGGCCGGGCCTAATAAAGCGATAGGAGTACGCGGTTGGACAGTAGCCTGGGGAAAATCCAGGGGAAAACCTCCGACACGACCACGCGTGTGGTTTGGAACACAGGAATACTCTAAGAGTTTGCGCTCCAGTTGAGCGGTTTCAACCGAATCTGAGGTGTGAGTGGAATAAGGATGTCTTGGTATGCCTCGGATTGCTTCGTAATCCTACTACCCTAGTTTACATGTTTGGATGTTTCTTACTCAATCACGCAAAAACGGCAGAACGGAACGGATTAGGTACGATGAAACTAGGTATACGAGTTCATAGCCTAGCTAGATTAACATAGGTACTCGTGTTATAGATCAGGGAATATATCCCGATTCGCCGGATTCTTGGTTCGTAGGAATGTTTCAGTTGAGAAAAACTATGGAAATATCTTGGTTTTCTTATATTAAAAAACCGGCCAAGTGCGTATCGGACCACGCACAATGAAGGGTTCCGTACCAACACCTACTAGTCCACATTTAAGATCACTTTCCAATACATTGAATCTAAAAAAGTCATATCTTCATAGGGAACTCACGGCACTTACTACTTTTTGTTTGGGCAAGACAATTTTTAAGTGAAAACTCTAAAACCGTAAAATCTATATTGTTCAAACCAAAAATCGTTGAAAGTATTTACTAATGCACACCACCTCGTTTTTTTCAGAATTTTATACTTTATAGTTTGGAAATTAGAGGGGGGGGGACACACTTTCTATGACTTTGACAGCTAATATCTCACCAACGGTTGACTTAAATGGACAAGTTTTTTTAGAAACCTCCATATCATTTTTAAAGGCCTATCCATCGATACCCCACACGACTATGTGCGTTGAATTTTTTTTTTTCATCCACCGGTTACATGTATGGAGTGCCCCCCCTTATTTAATATTTTTTTGTAATTTCACATTACTTTTATAGTAGTAGCGGTTACCAAATTTCATAATTGTAGTGCTTATAGTCTCCGAGTAAATCGGCTGTGACATACGGACGGACGGACGGACGGACAGACATGACGAATCTATAAGGATTCCGTTTTTGCCATTTTGGCTACGGTACACTTACGTTATCAAAATAAAATTCCATCTATATATATTATACCACGTCGGCCAAACTAGCGTGCGGTCCGCTTGATGGTAAGCGGTCACCACAGCCTATAGACGCTTGCAACTCCACGGGTACCTAATCAAATGCGCGTTGCCGACCCTTTAATTTTTTAAACACTCCTTTATTGAAGAACCCCATACTGTAGTCCCTGGGGAAAACCTCGGCAGGGAGCTCATTCCACAACCGGAGCGTCCGAGAGATACCCCTCAAACTGTTACCGTACGCGACCATAATAGCGCATTTCGGTTCTAAGGTGTGAGGATGAATGCCCTGCCGACGGCGAGTGGTGCGATAACTGGTCCCAAATTCTTACAATCTCACGGTGGTCGTTCCGGCCCGCGGGCTAGTTGATTATAAACATAATACCTACCTAGTGGGCATTTCGACCCGCGAGCTGAGTGAGGTGTGGGCTGAGTTGACCAAAGAATCGTCCTATTGTGCAACAACAATATGGCATACAATAACAAAATATAACCGAACGCTTTCTTTAGTTAATTGATTTTATTTCATATAATTTCTGGCGAAACTAGAATCCGGCGAATCAGATACTATTCAGAATAGGTAGTTTTTGTCCCGAAAATCATCACTAGACGAGAGGAAAAAGTAGGGAGCAAAAGTTTACGCGGACAAAGCAGCGGGCAAAAGCTAGTAATTTAAAATAGGCACCTATCCGTTATTGTGCGCCTGCGCGTTGGTATGCCGAAGGATCCCTAGGCGTGCCTTGCCGATAGTGGACGCCGGGCGTTAGGGTGCCTCTCCATCAGAGCTATGCTATGCAGCTATATGTTGCGAGAATGTGATAGCTTTCCGTTTCCACCAATGCTACGCTACGTGAACCAATGAATATGATTGGTGGATATCAACACATCCATAGTAAAGTAGCATAACATAGCTCTGATGGAAAGGCACCTTTTACGCAACACCATCGTTTGTTATCTTAGAGCATTTAAGACGGGAGACGCCTTCAGCGCATCTTTCCGAAGAAAACATTTATCCAAATTCTGGGGGGGACGTAACGCACATATAAAGAAACTAAGCACGCTTGCAAAACATTCTCCCACTACTACGCACCTATACTAAAATAATCATGCACGCTATTTAAAAACACTAAATTTGAGCAATAAAATTCGACCTTATTTGCGTGTGCACTAGGTCCATTATCGGATAGCTTAAATGACCAATGTCGCTAAGGATCACATTTCATAGAAATTCTCATAGATCGTAGTCCTTACGTCCCGAAATACGGTGAAGTAAAATGGCAAAATAGCGGCCAAGCGTGAATGGTCATAAAGTACGAATGTTTTTAAGTCGACTGGGAAATCGATGCTCTATTTACGATTTTCATTACGTGAATGTGAAATGCCAATTCATAATTTTGTAAATATAATAAATTAAAACGTTTTCTGCATCCGAAAACAGCATATAAAAGTATTTTGACGGAGCTCTTCACACGCCGGGAACGATTTCGATACTGACATACCTATAATCGATTAGTGAAGTAGTTTTTAATAACGTGGCAGATTTTTCTCCTATACCTTTGGAAGAGGGGTAAGTATATCAATGGCGTCTCCAGTCTTAAATGCTCTAAGTACGTTATGTTATGACGTCCCTAAAATAAAATAGGCATATAATAAAAATAAAATAAATTCAAAATTTATTGATCACTCATTCCACATTACAAACCTTTCAGGCTTAAGCCTAACATGCTTATGAAATTTGCCTATATCTATAATGTTCGGTTTACCCAACTGATAGGTATCCGATCCGACATGCCAAAAGTTTTCGATCAATTCGAATATTGATACAATCCGGTATTATAGGTATAATATGTCGTTATGACTAAAAATAATTCAATTATTACAATTTACTTTGGTTGCAGACGAATAAACAACAATGTCATTATTAAATAATCACTTATCCACAGGCCTACAGTAACAAAATACTTGCATTAGCTATCTGACTAGAAAATATGTTATAATTCTTGCGTTTACTAAATGTAATTTATACCTACTTAAGTATTTATTTGTCCGAGATACATAGGTTTATTCAAGAACTGTATGTGTATGTGATATGTACGAGTAGGTAGGTACCCAACGAACCTTTTATAAATTGTAACAGCTTAGAGACAAACAAAACCTATGATCAATATCATTGATCAAAATATGATGGGTTTTGGGGTGATGCTCAAACTATTTTAGAATAGGTATTTACCTATTTATGATATATTTCGTGACTACACTAAGCAACAGATATTATCTTTTGTTTTAATGCTAAAAGCGGCATATAAAAGATAATTAGTGACAAACTAGAAGATCCACCTCGGAGCTCTATTGGCTATCACATCGGTTCGACATAGTAACTGGTTGGCTAACCGTATACAGCCAATAACCACGTTACGACAAGTTATGTTAAATCTCCTAGTTTTCAAACTCACGACCCCTCGTTTGCAAGTTATAGAGCTTACAAAATCATAGAGTAGGCAATGATAAAACTGAAAAGAACCGTTGTTTGTAGAACTTCTTGATACATATGCTCATGATTGTGTCTTACGCTTACGTGAACATACTACTTAAAAAATATTTAAATGGACGATCAATGTTATTGTACTCTGCGTAATATTGTTCACCTACATACTTAACACATTCATTGCCAACGAATGCTCGTAGCCGAGAACATGGTTTTCCGCTTTGTAGCGAATACTGTCTACGAACAGAAGATAGTCGGATCGACTATCGGGTCTTCGGCGCTGAATTCTTATGAGGCGTCCCACAATAAAACTTTTAGTTTAGGTAGTCCATAGATAGAACTATTTCCCTGCAGACCATCGGTCTGATTCTAATAGACTCACTTGGATGGTCACTGGATAGCCAGTTAAAACTCTAAGTAGAGTATAAATTGGAATCCTAATATATTTTTTAATGACTACTAACTAACATTAACAGTAGGTAGGTGGATAAATAAATGTATGAATATTCGTTGTCCTTTATTTTCATATATGTTATTATATCCGATTATTAGCGCACTAGTAACCCTACCACATAAATATCATTCACAACCATAAAATATTTACTCCTCACCAACGCGTGTGGGGTTGGACTCGCAAATCTAAATACGAATGCAAAATATAATACGCCATAGGTACATAATTATATGTATAATTTAATATCTTAATTATTCTAGTCTACGTTGTTAATAACTTTGTTTATATTACAAAATCTATATACAACAGCTACCTAACCATTGCCATAATTAGGTACTAATGACAGTTACAACTTTCTTTACAAAATATTTTAATTATTGTTTTGAGGTACAACATACATTTCAATATGTTTATTGTAGGCACCTTGACCTTACAATTAACAAAATACTCGATAAATATAGCTCTATATATAATAAATATTTATGGAAGATTTTTCGAGCAACCTTTAATGTCTTTACATTAATTCTAAAGCGTCAGGGTAGTTCCCATTATTTTGTTGTAGGTAAGTACCTTATATAAATATATAAGGGAGCCATCCGATCCTTCTCACAGTGCACAGAAAAGAAGACATTATGCTGCGCAGTGTGGCAGGAGGATCTGCTTGTTCCCAACGTACCATAATCTTTCGAAATCCCAATATTTGTATTTTATAAATAAGTGTAGAAACGAATGGGAAATTGGGAATTACCCAGACATAGCGCACGAAACTAGGGTAGCGCTGTTTACGCCGGCGCATATTCTACCGAAATCCTAGTGAGGTCCTCTTCCACCCACCAAGTTACAACAGCATTTTCACGAATTCTGGAATAAAAAACGTGAATTACTTTTTTTCTTTGAAGCTTTACAAGGGTACTCGTAACGACAAACGCTAATAATAATTCGAGAAATAAGATTAGAGTCCAGATACCTATGTCAAATAGAAAGTATGAGCATATTAGGTGCCTTGATATTCTGTAAATTCTGTTGTAGGTCGTTGATGGTTGTCTTCATACTCTTCATAGTCAATTATTCTTTTTTTTATTATAGACAATGTCCCGCATTGGGTATCCGCCGGAAGTAGCTATAGTTATACTATACCTAGATGATGTCGTCGAGTGGCGCGTCTGATGTCACCGGCTCGTACCGAGCTATGTAGCCGTCGTGGCAGCGATCGAAGCATGAAGTAAGGATAAGACTGGAGCCGGCAATACACTCATACAAAGATAAGCGAAACAGATGCAAGCATAGACAACAACATACGTGGGAACGAGATAGAATGTGTCATTCCTGTCCCTCATCGCGTATTATTTGTCACCGGCCTGTGTCACCGAAACGTCATTAATGTATTCAAACTTATTAGCTTAATTTAAATTTGGCGTCAATGTCCTACAGCGCGACTAATTATGAGATGTCAGAATTGTGCTACATACATATCAGTCTTCTTATACATCTCAATTTAGTCAGCCTATCATAAGTCCCGCCCCCCTTGATGATTCGCTAATCCTCCTTCTATCTAATCCTCTTTCTACGGATCGAACACTGATAGTTACCCTCGTAGTTGACCCGGCCGCCGTGGCGGATGTCGCCGAGCGCCAGTACCTGATTGAGCTGCGCGTCTGTCACCGGCTCGCCGATCATCTCGAGCGCGGACCGCAGCTCGTTACGCATTATATAGCCGTTGTTGTCGCGATCGAACACTAATTGTTTGTTACCCTCGTAGTCGATCCGGCCGTAGTGGTCGATGTCGCCGCGCGCCAGCACCTGATTGAGCTGCGCGTCTGTCACCGGCTCGCCAATTATCTCGAACGCAGACCGCAGCTCGTCTCGCTTTATATAGCCGTTGTTGTCGCGATCGGACTCGAATTGTTACCCTCGTAGTCGATCCGGCCGTCGTGGTCGATGTCGCCGAGCGCCAGCACCTGATTGAGCTGCGCGTCTGTCACCGGCTCGCCGATTATCTCGAGCGCGGACCGTAGCTCTTCTCGTGTTATATAGCCATTGTTGTCGCGGTCGAATACTCTAATAACATAATAACGTGTTTAGACCAGCGAACGAAATAAATAGCTAGCTTCAGATATTTGAGTACCCTTACGTTACTTTCGTCTTCACTGAGTCATAAAGTTCAGGTATTTGATCAAATCACTTAACGCACAAGTGGCGAGAGTTGGGATTTAGTAATTTCACTAAACTTGTGTAAGTGATATGGCAAAGAATCTTGTACTTAACTATTGTTAACTAAACTTTAGTATCTTACTTAAAAGCGGCGAGCAGATCCTTGGTGATCTCCTCCTCGGAATCTCCGCCGATGTTACTGACGTCCATGCCTTGTAACGCCTGTATCTTTGTCACCCACTGCATGAAGTCGTTTTCATCTATTAGGCCATTCCCTGTATAATTAAATATTTAATACCTTAATTTAGGACAATGTATAATATGGAAGCTAGAACGTCAATAAATAATGTGCTGTGTTCCTGAAGGTGAGCAAGGTTGCCAGAGCTCCCGAGGATGCACTGTGTTGAGAGCAAGGGACCTAAACGTGTTCCTTCTGCTGTCAACACAGTGAATCCTCAAATCTTATAAAGGGTCGGCAACGCGCACGTGACTCCTTTGGAGTTGCGGGCGTCTATAGGCTGCGGTGGCCGCTTACCATCAGGTGGACCGTACGCTTGTTTGCCACCGGCGTTGTATAAAAAAAATTGTATTGAACCGCTGGTCAGAAATTGCCAGCGCACGGTCTTGGCGATTTGTCAATCATAGGTTAGGTATTGTATTTTGTGGCATTTGGAAAACATTTGTCGATCATAGGTTAGGTATTGTATTTTGTGGCATTTGGGAAACATTGGCCAACTGTTTTCTACTACCTATGACGTCATAACTTTGTACCGCCAACCATTCTAATAAATTTTTCATAGTTTCGTAACAGTTAACTTAGCGGCAAGCACGTACCACACGAAACGCGAGCCGCAGGGCAGGTGTACTTTTATAGGTCCCGTCCTCTCCCGGCGAAAAAATAAACAATAGCATTATTTTGTTATGCGCCCGTCAACGTGAGATGACGATTTAAAGCTTCAAACATGACCTAAGTACTGGGATTACGGCTTTCACCGTACCCGTATGTAGGTACCCAAGCTATGTAAAAAAGCACTATATGCCTACAATGTAGTCTTCCACCATTATGGCCTTTCCTCGCGCGGTTCTCCTAAAGTTCCTAAACCACGCTTTTGTTTAAGAAACACGTTTATGTCCGCCACGCACGAGATAGAAATATGCTACACTTTGCAGGAATGGCTTTTTTAGGGCCGCCACATACATCCATCCGTCTGTCTGTTCTTGTATGAAAAACATAATTGGAATCAACCCGGTGGAATTCGGTTCCAGAATTCGACCTGTACGTATGTGTCGAGCTAGTCTTAGACCAGAATTTGCCAGTGCATCTCTAATTTAATATTAGCTTAGTCCAGCCCTCGGATTACCCAGGCACAGACACGTAGCAAACGCAAACAGTGATAGTGAACCCACATTTCAATTTCCCTTTAGAGATCACTAAGTTGAGCTCGCACTTGGCACGTGATATGGGAATAGTTCTTCAGTCTGACAAGCGCAAACGGAACTTCGTCTGTTCCAAATTCGTAGACTATAAGCACCGAGTCGTTAGCAATTCGATGCAAATAAATAGTAGGTATATTCACCTTGAGACCGTTGAACCACCTACCTACTTTCCGCAATTAAATAACACTTATTTTTGATGAGTTTTTCACAAACTGGTGTACTCTGAATACAAGTAAAATATAACGCTCATAATGAACAAAAACGGTGTCGTTAAATCTTAATTACGATGGCAAGGGGATCATTAATGTCATGACGTCAGCAGTTTACCCACAACCCGCCTCTTTCGTGTTTATTATGCTCATTATTACCAATATTTAGCCATTAAACCCAGATATATCATTATACTCACGTGTTATGAAATATGGGATTTTCCGTCCTAACAACCTAGGTACCTAATTAAATAATAGGCTATTACTTTAACTAGTCAATTAAAATAAAACTTAAATTTAAACTACAAAAACAAAATGCGAGTTTATATACAAGAAGAGCCAAAAACCTCTCTCCGTAGTATATTAGTCAAGTTTTAATCGGTTGAGATTTTAATCCCAGCCCTATTGCAAAAAGCTCCTCATTGGTAAATAATGTTACGGAATCCAACAGTTCAATTTTCGTCCAGAAAATGTTTTATAAAAGCCAACGTTATTTCCTGACCGTTTCGTTACGTCAGTGCAACTCTATCAAAGCAATCGTCCATATTGTCCGTGGCGTCGCAATCTCACAGAAGGTTAAAACCTCCGAAAGCGTTGTTACAAATCAGTGATTCCCGATGTCAAGATGTACTAGGAGCGGTGAGGTGAGGTGAGACACATGTGAATATTGCTAATGTGAGCTGTAAATAGCATTAGCATAGTGCGATTCGATGGTAGATAGAGATGGACGTTATCGGCGTTGCGTGCTAGCTCCTGAGGTCACAACACCCAGCCGTCCCTGCCCCTGGCCACGGCGACTAAATACTCCACTTCCCCAACAAAGATTAGTTTCCCAATATTGCATCCAAATAGTTTCACTTTCCTATTAATTGTCATATGTAATGTATCTAATGTCTGTTGTGTTGTGTAATGTATTGTTATGCATTGTTGTATTAATTGCCTATCGTATTGGTATCTATTAATAGACAGACAGACTTCCAGGTGTTTCCATAAGTGCTCCCGTTTTAAAAAATCGGTGTAATAGTCAGTATCATATAGTTAGTGACAGCCAACTGCCAAGATATCTAAGATAACCTCATCCTTATAACTGTAGGAACAAAGATGCGTTACAATATATTTATTTAATTTGACTGCTACTAACTATACCTACCTGCATATGATGCCGACTGTACCTATAAAATAAAGTATTGGATAGTTACATACATTAATATTCTAATAATAATCTGAATGTAACAAATTTAGAATTAATTAGTCTGTCAAAGTTTAGCCTTTTGGGATTATTGAAACGTAACGAAGCCATCGGCGAATTTATAGACCAACTTAATCACTGGTATGAAAAGTACGTATTGGGTAGCAGGTAGCTAACCTACGTCCTATGAACTTCGAGACAGCTTGCGTTAGATTGCGTGACGTTCAATTAGCTGTGGTATATAGTCGGAACCAAGGAAACGGTGAAGGTCAAAATGTCACATTTTGTGAATGTTTCATGCACATCGAGGGTATAGTTTGTGAATGAGATAATTATGCTTTTGAGCGTTCCATTCGGTTTTAAAAAATAAACTAGACATTCGCCTCGTATTTTGCACGATTATAAAGCACATACTTAGCTCCTCCTGATTCGCGAACAGAAATAATATTCTAAATTTTTCACCAGAAGATCTAAGCTCTTTTTTTTGTTATATTTCATAATAAGCAAGGATGCAAAAATTCAAATTACCTCGCCTTTCTACATTTTGCGCATTTCATAGGGCTTCTTTCAAGCACCCGAGATTGAATACTTGGAGGCAACCACCTAAACCTCACACGTCAATTTTTAAATAGATGTAATGAACTGCTGTTTATTTTTCAAAACTCTAGGAGCAATACTATGACTTGGGCGTTTTTCCATGCCAACAATAATACGGATGCCCACGCTTTAATTATGCTGAACGTAAACATATAATTTTAGCAGACTGATGATTTTCTGCGAGTCCGTAACTGATGCCTTTCAACGTTACGATTTCGCTGTTCTAGTTCCCAGGGCTGGCATGCATAACGCGTACTGACAAGTCTTTCCTCAGGCGACTACCTATGTAAGAATAACCTGATGACCTCCGATTACGTGCAATTTACGAATCTGGTGGGCATCAAGGTATTCTAAGGGTGAATGATGAAGTTAGTGGGGACTGCTTGTGAATAACATAGCAGTGAAATGGACACAAACTTCTCTAGATGCGGCGTCATCACATGACACATTCACACGTGCTTATGTTTGGCAAGCTCTCAAACTGCAATCATGAGGCAATACTCACTTTTGATACTAAATAACATACCTAACCACTTTGAAAGAGTCATTCAGGACGTATGTTATTAATAACTCTCTCACAACCAAGCCGATTTCGATGTTTTCGTCGCCTGGTTGTTGCCAATACCAATATGTCAGTTTTTTTATAATAAGTTTTTGGCACAAAGCGCTCTAGTAAATAGTTAAACTTCTAAATTCAAATCCTCTTACAGAATTTTCACTTGCGCGGTCTTTAAAAAGTCTGTGCAGCAGTAATCTTGACTAGCGGTCCGAGACATTAAAACGGCAATTACACTTCGTCGTTCACCCAATGCGGTCGCCGAATTCATTTTAAACTACTTAGGTCAACAAACGTCGTCTTTAAATTAGTCTGTCCGCCTACCTATAAGTGTTGGCAGCTGTCGATCGCCGAATGCGGCTGACTAACGTGCATGCTACACTTCGTGCATGCTCCATGCGGCGAACGACGAAGTGCAATTGCCGCTTAAACACGCCGGGCAATAGGTACCTATACGTATACTTCTTACCGTAAACAGTCCTCAAGCTTTTTAACGTAACCCGAAATTAAGGTTGCATGGCAAAAAGTGCGCATCTAAAGCCACCGAATCTAAGGCTAAAGACGTCGCGGCGCCGTTTCTTTTTACGACTGAACTCTCATTTATTTTGGCGGACACACCTTTTTACCTATTCGTAACAACAGCTAAGAGTCCATTTTGAAGTAATTGGGTCAATTTACATCAAAGTGGTCCTGTTTCACGTCAGTATGAGACAATAGTCTCATTTAGGTCCAAAATTGAATAATATGTCAATGAGGTAGCTGATGAGGTCGTCGCTGACCTCGATTCCGAGGTTACACTGCATGTACTGGAGCTTCGCCGGCATCACGTGTCCGTCACTGTCGCGACACATATAACATTACTGACCAGTCCGACTGGAGTCGCTGATGAGGTCGTCGCTGTCCTCGACGCCAAGGTTGCGCAGTATGAACTGCAGCTCCACCGGCGTCACGTGCCCATCGCTGTCGCGGCATAGATAATATTACTAAACAGTCCGACTGGTATCTGTGATGAGGTCAGCGATGAGGACGTCGCTGTCCTCGATGCCGAGCTTGCGCAGCATGAACTGCAGCTCCGCCGGAGTCACGTGTCCATCACTGTCGCAGCACAGATAATATTGCTAACTAATCCGACTGGCGTCTGTGATGAGGTCAGCAATGAGGTCGGTGCTGACCTGAATGCCGAGGTTGCGCAGCATTAACTGCAGTTCCGCCGGCTTCACATGTCCATCACTGTCGCGGCACCGGTAATATTACTAACCAGTCCGACTGGCGTCTGTGATGAGGTCAGCGATGAGGTCGTCGCTGACCTCGATGCCGAGGTTGCGCAGCATGAACTGCAGCTCCTCAGGCGTGACGTGTCCGTCACTGTCGCGGTCGAGCAGTCCGAACGCTGTCCGGAGGTCTGGAAATTAATGAATAAATAAATAAATACGTATAAGTACGAAAACAATTGCTATATTTGTCAATGTTTTGGTAACCTCAATCTACAGCGGTTTTCCACTGGAAGGCGATGTGACGCAGAAAATACTGTCCGTTCAATTAGTAATTTGTTTCATCGATAATTGCAACTACGAAAAACGAAGATTTCCCCTTGGTCTTGTTGGATTCATGGATGATTTGTGTTCGATGGGAACCGGTTTTGAACTTTAATTTGTTTTTTCTTATCAGTATTAATATTTACTAGTAAACGATATCAGATTGATACACAGATTTAACGTGACGTGGAGCGTTTCACATATTATCTGTACAAAATATTTCATACAAGTTTGCTATAGCGAAGCGTCGCCTGAAGTTTTCAGATAAAGGTTATGACCAAGATATTGAGCGCACGTTCTTGCAGCGATCTCTTTTGTTTCCGACGTTTGTCACGGTTACAACTACAATCACTTAGTGGATTCATTCTGAAGTAATTTATGTAAACCACTAAATTGGTCGCACCCACAATCCTAATATTGGATGCACCAGGAGTAGGAGTAAACATTTTTCTTTATTGTTTAAAACGTTCAGCGGAAAAACGATAACTTGCCAATGGTAGGTAACTATAAGCAGGTGGGTCGAAATTCACGAATTCCGGAGTACCGTAATGTAGCAGGGCTCAAAAGTTGCTGATTATTCGGTCGATTACAAGAAAATAATTTTAAAAATGTCTGGATTTAAACTTAGCCCCCGCACAGCCGCCAAAGATCGATATTAAAGCGGCAATTACACTTCGTCTTCACATTAGTCTGTCCGCCTACCTATACGCGTTGGCAGCTGTCGATCGCCAAATGCGGCCGACTAACGTGTTCTTTACACTTTTGCGGTCGCCGCATGCAGCATGCGGCGAATGACGAGGTGTAATTGCCGCTTAAGGCCTAGATTTTATAATTACTTAATTGAATTATGTGACAATTATGTTAATATTTTATCATTTAGTAAAGTAAATCAAACTATAATAAAGCAAAATTATATTGAGACTTATTGTTATTTTCAATATAGTCGACATTAGGTATGGCATTAGGTGAAGTTTGATAGCTTATAATATTAAGTATGGCACAAAAAAGTAAAATGCTGTATTTGTATAAATTCGCTCGTAAGTACTATTTTTTTAATACAAGCTTGAATGCAAGAGCTAATCTAAATATTACAGGAAAGATTTGTTTTCTTCAAAAAGCCGGGAGCTTCCCCGCCGCCGTGCGGACTTCGTGAAATTAGGCTTTAAGGATATGAGAATAAGAACTATGAAAAGTGAAATCACATTATTACCCGACGGGTTGATAATGAAATTCAGTACCATAATGTAGTCATCTATAATGATTTGCTTTCGGTAAGGTTTGCTTGAATTAGGCATTGTCGAGTAGGTGGTGTGAAATAGAATATTTCGCTACATAACAAATAGCACTTTGTACTATAGCCTATTTTTTATCTATAAGTACAACCTGCTACGCTTTAGAAACAAATGAACGCGCCATACATTTTAATATTGATAGTTTATTAAAAAAAAAACAGTACAGCAGCTTTAATAAGTAAGTACCTATACAGCTTCCTTGAAGGCATGTCGAGTGTCAAGTTATCTTGGGCGCGAGCAAGTCCTATGCTCTATTTAAGATACCTCTAGACATCTTATCTTAGAGGACTCTGTCTCCATAAAACGATATGCAAAGATACTCTCGCAGAATAAAAATAGGAATAATTTGCTTTGCTATATGCATGCTTCAGAGGAATATTCCGAAAATGGTATTGTTTTCCCCGTGGTTGCATTCTACGAGTAAGTAGAATAGGTAGTAGGTACAGGTACCTACCATACTACCGTATATGTCGTTCACATTTTCAGGAATTTATTCACGAAAATCGATAGGTACCGAAGCCTGTTTATTTTAATTTTGTAGGCACCAGTATTTTTGTCTCATGCATATTTATTACAACAATGGTGTATTGTAAAACCCGGGCTGTGTCGCATGCAACAAAGAAGCATTTTAGTTATTGCTGTCCATTTGGCTCCGCACAACGAGTTCATCGGCTGTAAACAACGCCTCGCCCAAACCCTATACAATGTAATTGTTACTGGAGGGTTAACTCGGTGGCTGGCACTATGCGACACAAAACAATACGTAAAACAAACAACACTCCTTTTTGCTTTGAAGTTTGTTTTCTACAGTATTATAACAATGCAATATGAAATGTCAGTTTTGTTTTGAAAGAATGATGTTATGATTTAGGTAAGTACATTGAAAAGTAAAGTTAGTTTGATTACTCAAGAGTGTCTGTCTATAGTAATAGAATCCGTACAAACGTTAGCTTATAAAGACGGCATGTGATGAAATAGCATTGATTGCGTATTAGCTTGCTCAAAGCAACCCTGAATAATAGATATACATTAATCCACACACTGCTATGCTAGCACTTTTCTAGGACTTCATTATGTAGGTGCACAAATCAGAACCGTAACTTACAGAAATTGTTATCTTTCTTTTGACTGGTCATTATTGAACCAGTGTTTCAGTGTTACTGTTAGAAATTTGTGTGTTACATCGTAAAACTACATGACGCTGACGAGATCTTTATAATTCTTATCAGCGATGTACCTATGTAAAGTATCTCAAGGCGTTCGTGAAAATGCGCGGCTCGACATCAGTCCGTCATATAAGTCGTCGCTATATTGACAAAAGATTACTTTATCTCACTCTTATCTCACTTCTAAGTTCCTATACTACACTAATTGCCTGGGGAATTTCCTCGGCGTGAATAAAGTTACCTAACTAGTTGTTTTTATCTTGTGCTTTGAGAACAGTAATACCTGTTGGCGTTGACAAAGGGGTTGCCAATTTTTTATATGTAAACATATCTTATAGGTACAAAGTTTCAGGATATACAAGATATATATTTTAAGCCAAGAACCATCATATTGACGCATAATTACCTAATTGGAACCAATATTTTTTCCTTTCAAACAATAATGAAAGCGGTCTTCGTAAGTAGAATACTTCTCTTAAGACTAAAATACTCTTATTTGTCTTCATTGCATAAAATTAATGTTGTGGTTATTCAGCTAACTTTATAAACTCTCGTATGAAAAGCAGTGGTATTTATAATGTAAATGTAACCGAGATAGTTGACGGTCACGGCTCCGTGCTCCGCTAGCGCTCGTCGCTCGTCGCGCCGCATCTCGGTCAAAGAGAATTCCAACAATTGCCAAATGTTCGACCGTGTGTCTCCCCAGTGTAATAAATGGCCTGTTAAAACGTTAGTATGTTATTATAAACTGGCTTAATATCCCACTGTCTCGAAATACTGGTCGCGGGAAATCGTAATCTTGGAGCGACGCTACATTTTTGTCGCTGAATAATTTCTATCGAACTTTCGCTTGTAAAATTCCGACACTGTGAGTCAGACTACGATAATTGGGATCAAGTATCTGGAATCGTACGAAAATATTTCAGTATATACGTATACTGTTAACTGTGTACTGTTTTGTATTTACTTCATTAGAAAACAAAGATGGTTGAAAATCTGCCTTCACAAGCCACCAGTGACTGGTGCATGAGCCACCATAACCTTCGCCGATTTTTACTTATATATAGGTACTACTTACGTAATCCTATACAATTAAACGAGCAATATTTGTATATTCAATATGTACATACAATTTATTTGTAATTAAGTTCACGAAAACGGCTTAAACTATTTTGATAAAATTTACGAAGAAAGATTCCTGGGAAAACTCGTTAATTCCGGAAATACCTACACTAAACGTACGAAAACGTTTACGTATTTCTCATGATTATTGTGTCATTTAGGTGTAAAAACTGAGTTTGTTGTTTTAATAGTTAAGCTATGAAGTGTCCCGTATAAAGTAATCTCTAAATGGCTCAACAATAAGTCCGTGCCCATACCTACATCAATGTGTAGACGCTAAGGAACATGTTTGTACCTATCACTGATCTTGGGTCGCCTTATACAAGTATATCGCCTATACACCACACAACATATCATCGCTACAAAAGATTATGTATGATATGTACTAGATAAGGTCATAACCTTTACGGCTGCTATCAAGCATTTTTATGATCGACTCTTATACACCCTCACATACATCCTCATTTTGTCTTTCTCCCATATACTTCTAAGGAAATAGGTACTGTGTTTATATAAGTAACTACCTAATTGTGTTGTGTTGAGAATGTATAATAAAAGTGATAATTAATCTATTGGTAGTACCACAGATAAAGACACTTTCATTCAAATGATAAAACACGTACTTTTAATATTTTAATAATGTTACGTACCAACAGGCGCGGATACAGAGGGGGGGGCAACAGGGGCAATTGCCCCCCCCCCTGAAGCCTGTGTCAGGGGAGGGCAATTGCCTATGTCCTGCCGTAGGAAATATGTTCTGACAATATAAACAGTTATGAAGTCAGTTTTATTTTCGGAAAGTTCGAAAGTGCCCCCCCCTGAACAAAATCCTGGATCCGCGCCTGCGTACCAAAAGTAATATAAGTCACAGGAAGTGCTTATTATACCTATTTAACAACTTAGGTTTTGTTTACGGAACTTAACTGCTTTTCATTTAGTATTATTCTACATTCTACGGAAGTCAGTCCTAAAGATCCTAGAAATTCAGGAAAAAGAAAATATATAATGCCAGCGCGGGTAGTTTAAGAAAACCGGTCAAGTGCGAGTCCGACTAGCGCACCGAGGGTTCCGTACACAGATGTGTCCCGGTTGCAACCTTATTAATTCAGGAAAATCTCAACAACATGGTGTAGAAATTGAACGCCATGGGTACAGCGCCATCAATCGGCGAATTTTGTTACAAATTTGAGCTACTGAATAACGTAGTATGTATGCTCAGACCAAATAAAATGGTCTGAGTATGTATGGTGATTTTTCAAAGATAATTCTTTATCACGTGAACCGATTTAATTTTTTTTCTTTATTTGAAAGAAGGCATTTTCAGCATAAACGTGTAGGAATTTATAAAACAAAAATATATGCAAAGGTGATTAAATTACAAACTTAGTATAGAAATGTTTTTTGATGATAAAAAAAGAAAAACTAGATAGAGCTATAGTTATATTTTTCCTGTTAAATTTACATTGATATCAATGTTACGTAATAATTTCATGTTTTTTCTTGGTAAATTTCGGAGTATACGGACGGTTTTTTTTTCATTGTTCTTCATAAATCGAAAATGACTCAATAAAAAAAAATAAAAAATTGTTTCAGAATGTGCTACCCAAGCCCTTTCATATGACACCCCACTTAACATATTCACTAGACTTTCAAATATTGAACCACCAATTATCTCTCATTTTCACAGAAAAATAAAAAATAAAGAACATATTCTATGCATCTAGGTTATCCTTCTTTATAACTGCTCCAAATTTCAAAGCGATAGCATAAGTAATTTTTTTTTTCTATTTATTCAGAAACAAACAGTCATACATAGTATTATGAAACAAAAAAAATTTAAGAAAAGAAGAACAGACCTATAGCATCATACAAGATAAAACATAAGAAGGCTATTACATAAAGGAAGAAACACACACACAGTTCTTAATATTTAGCGATGTGACAGACAGACAGACAAAGTGAAACCACAAGGGTTCCTTTCTTACCATTTTGGTACGGAACCCTAAAAATCTACCGCACAAGAATTATTTTAAAAGTTTTACCACAAATATAATTGAAAGAGCGCGAAAAATTTTACCAAAATGTTATTTTAAATTCTTATTTTATTCTTCTTCCTAATGTGCCTATTTTGCTTTGATATACATAACATAACTACAATCATATACTTATTCCTTAATTTGTGGACGTACATCGTTACAATACAGCCTATTTATACGAACTAGTCCCAGTAATTTCACAAATTGTGTTCCACTGGGCTAAAGTAACGAGTGAGTCAACACAACTTACCTACATAGGCATTTGCCATAAGTTCAAACCAATTTACGAAAATGGACACCGTAATGGAAAATTTGGTTTCGCGACAATAGTACTGGCTATGGATTTGTTCTGTTTTACGTGTAGGTAGTAATTACTTCCCTATATACGTTATTTGTAAAATGAAAATATTCGATTACTAGCAGATGTAGATTTTAAAAGTAATCCGTTGACAGAATTGACTAACTAAGACGGCGCGGGAGCAGAGTATGTACCTACTCGATACTCCCGGTGTACCAGTTGGTATCTCCCCTTTTGCCCCTTTCCCGGTACAGTCGTCGCGTCGTCTAAGTTAAATGGTAGGCCTAATCTAACCTAATAAGGCCGGGTTTTATAAAGATCCGTTAGACCAAATGTCAGATTAAATTTCAGTAACTCAGTACATTTTTTGACATAACAAACCGACATAAAGTCTAACGGATCTTTATAAACCGAGCCTAAGTGTAAATTACAAATCATTAGTATAATAACATTAGTAACAAAACAAACAAAAGTAGTTTATTTATTAGACAACGTAAACAGATGTATTGACATCTGTCAAATATTGACACTTTATTTAGACATTATGTCATAAAAGTATAGGTTTACATAGAAACAAAAAAATAAAAAAGCAACCACCTAACTTCTAGTAGTTGATTTAAGTTAGAAATAAAAACCGGTCAAATGCGAGTTTGACTCGCGCACCGAGGGTTCCGAACACAGGTCGTGTACCGGTCCCGACCCCATTTAATTTAGGAAATAAGGCGATGTACAAAATACAAATTGAACGCCGTGGGTACAGCGTCACAAGTCATTGTTGTGACTTTAAACCAAGCACTAACAACTCCATACATTTTAGTTGACCCATAGGTTCTTAACAACTACGGTAGGCGCAATTTATTTAATCTCCTATATTAAACATTAAAATTATTACGGCTCGATGGGTCAGCATGTTTTGGCTTATATTTATATCGCAACCGCTTTAGAGGCTTTGGGTCAGTGTATTAAGTAACTCTAATATATTGTTTTTCATGCGATTATGCATGTGATTGCTAGAACTTTAGGGGCTGAAATGCGTTGATTTTAATTGACATAAGTCGTTTTGGTTTGGAAATCATTTAGCTCTTGTAATATCAGTCCTATATATACGAACTAAATCTGTCAAAAGCTCATCATAATCAAGTAGAAGCGTAATACTCTATTTGTAACTACGATCGTAAAAATAAAAATTAAATAACGCGAAAACCTGCTTTATCTTAGCCACGATAAGACTCAAAGTGTAAAATTATGTTCAATTCAATTGTGTATAATATGTTCATTAATATTAGCTTCAACTTCACCTAATGACATCGGTATAAAGTAACACGTCTATGCCAATGACGTTGTCAAATGTCGTGATATTGACAACTGTCTATAGAGTCACCATACGTTCTTATTATATCTTGACCCTAAGATTCATGACAAATATGTGCATATTACGAGGTCAGCTTTATACCGGTTCCTCTGAATCGAATTTTTCGTACGTCAGCAGGCATTGTAAATATCTACATGACTCTGGTCTGGTTCATAAGTTTAACTCTCACCCCCAAATTCATCAATTTGAGGGATGAATTAAGGGACAAAAGGTATCACTCGTGTTAATCCAGGCTAAAAACTCTATATATACAAAGTTTCATCATAATCCGTTCAGCAGTTTTTGCGTGATTGAGTAACAAACATCCAAATATTCAAACATCCTAACTTTCGTATGTATAATATTAAGTAGGATATTTTATATGATTTCGGTACAAATATATAGTTTTTAGACTTTTCCTTGTACTTGTAGTATATACCGATATTACTTGCCAAATTTCATAGTTCTAGGTCAACGGGAAGTACCCTATAAATTTTGGTTTCCTTGAGTGTCGAAATATACATTTTTTTGCGACATAAACGCCCGTATCTTTCTTTTACGTTAACTTCGAAGTATGATTTTTTCACAGTTTCAAGGGACTGTAGACCTTAGCATAAGGTTTTAATTTCACCTAGATATTTCCACGCCTTCCCGAGATAAAGGGTTGTGACAGACAGACAGACAGACAACAAAGTGATTCTATAAGGGTTCCATTTTTCCTTTTGAGGTACGGAACCCTAAAATGAATTCAATGATCACATTCGACCTATCGACAGTATCTACACAATGAGGAGTTGGATTAATTATGCTATTGCAGAAGTCCTGGCGGTGCTGGTGAGTAGAGTCGCCAGGGCTTCCCAGAATGCACTATGTTGAGAGGTAGAGGAGCCGCATTTGCCTCTAGCTGTCAATACAACGAATCTTCATATCAAAAACGGGCCGGCAGCGCGCTTGTAATTGTTGTCAGTCGTCGGTCTTAGGCTACAATATCTGCTCAGCATCAGCAGGCCGTACGATACATAGTTGGGCACTGATGACGTTGTATAAAAACCATAAGGGTTCCTTTTTTACCATTTTGATACGAAACCCTAAAAAGGTACTCACTGTTCAGCATAGCTTCACTCGGCGCCGGGACAGTAGGCCGCTCGTCCACTGGCGATTGTCTTTTCTTATTCTTCTTCTCATCCTCTTGCTGCAAAACAAAACATCCGTCATCAAAAGCCAAGCAAACTTTACTCAACACAATAGCGAAGTGCCTCTGTTATTCTAAAACATTGAATTACGAGAATTATGCGGTGATACAAACTATCAATTTTATAGCGCCACGTTAGTGTGGATATGTAGTGATGCTTCCCTTATTCGGATTCTACGCGTAATCACTGGATCCTTCAAAAACTTTAATCTCAAACGAATAAAAATATATATATGTACGATTGAGACGTATCAAACGTTTGTTAGCCTAAGCAATGTCTTATATGTATGTATTGAATTACTTCAAATAATATAAGAATTGCACTGGTTAAATAATATAGGAATTGCTTTGGGTTGGAAGGTCAGATGGCAGTCGCTTCTGTTAGAAAGTAGAGCCTGCGCCAAATCTTGTGCAAGTGTACCTACCAACTGGGATAACGCTAGGAGGATGATGATGATTATAAGAATTGCACTGTTAATCGACTGCTACATATTAAATTGTCAAATTTACATAAATCTAGTTCGAGCCCGGGACTCAATCTCGACTTTCCCAGAAACATGATATTCAGTAATTTTAACGTAGCGTTCACAGACGCCTGGTCTACGCCGCCTCTATCGGCGCATAAATCATTGACATGGCACAATCTTATCTAGAGATGATTCTAAGTACCTACGCCTATGGTTCTGCGAGCTCCCACACTAGATTGGCTCGCTAATTATCGATTAACTTTTTTTGTCTGAAGCACTACTTGTCTACTAACTACAACTGTAAATTGCAGACCAAAAATGAAGGATACCCTTATAGAATTGCAACAAAACAATTGAAACATTGTTATAGTTTACTTGAGCTGGATGTTTATAGGTCTATAAAACACGCATTTTCTTATTCCATAAAATAATGTACGTTCTAAGGCTCGAACGTCGCCAAAATTTTGTCTTGCTCGCTCGCTATAGGTAGTGTTAGCTTGGAATAGGGTTGCCACGTCCCGTTTCTAGCGCCCTAGAGGATGCGTCCCGCAAAGTGCGTGCGGGACACCGATTGTTTCGTTTCCAGGTCTCGTCAGAATTGTTAGAACTGGGGTGAATATTTTGTTTTATTGGAGAAAAGAGCGCGCAATTTCGATGTTAAAAATAGTTTGTATCCCGCTCCCGGAGGATTGTTCTCGTATCAGTATATTTTATCTCGGAAATCGTCCACTAAGAAGGTATATATGTCACGGGCAGAAATAATGTACCCTATATCACAATTTTCTAAACGTTAAGAAATGAATTTTGACACCTGTAGAGTGCGTGAGTACCGCATTTTTAGCTATAGGTCCCGCAATTCTACTACAAAAGTACCGCAAACCTGGCACATAAATTGGCAACCCTAGCTTGTAATGCTGTTCTCCTTCGCACGCGAGCGAAAATTTGGGCAAATCGGCATATAACAAGTTTTTTTGTCAAATCGGATCATTATTTCAAGAGTTTCATGGAATTTCTTTTGCATCTGGCGGTACCTAAGGCGTCATTATGTTTACTTTGTTTCATTATTAACATTGTTTACATACATACGTACACAATACGCATGCACTCATAAGGAGTAAATATCAGGTATTATCGCTACAAACATAAATATGCCTGACAAATTATGTGGACAGTGAACATATGGTGGACACTGATTATGATTTACAACGTGGACTTTTTTGACAGTATAACTTACCGTCGGGGCTTAGCATTTGGCGCGAAACCTATGCTTCCTTCCCTCTCATTTGTTTAATGCATAACAATGACTGGCACAGTTAGAGACAGTGTCCTTGCCTACTACCTATACAGTGTTAGGAATAGCGATTACGACGTGTGTCAAAGACTCCGGGAAACGGAAGCAAGCGAACTTGGCGAAGTTTCCAGTACAGGCCAATGCTAAGGCATTCCTTCGTTGTAGTATATATGAACGCAACATCAACATAGTCTCATGCACGTCACCTTCAAAAAACTTGATGATATTTACATGTTACGAGCTGGTTCTTAAGAGTTCTTGACTTGCCCATTCTTGGCATTTTTGACTTTGTTTATTTTGACGTGGTTAATCACCGCAACATTTACATTCTCAGTCATTCTTGAGACAATTATTTTGATCGCCCGGCGTATTGCCAAATTAATTATGTTAATTTATCTCTGATTGTCTTGGCTACGGAATCGTGGACTAAAATGATGCGACTATTTTAGCCAAATCTGTTTGATGCTCAGTACATCCTCAATTATTTCGGCCACGAGGGACCTTGATTAGACGTAGGGAGTCTGTTGGTGGTAGTATGCGCGAGTGAAGTTAGCATAGAAATAGCCAGTGTCGCGCTTGGCACGGCATCAAATCGCGACACGGCCAGTAAACAACCGGTGCCCCGCGCCGCTGCGACTCCGCTTTGAAAGAAAAAAGATAACTAGTACAGCTTCGCGGCATCGGCACAGGCATCACGTTCTCGGTAAATAATAAACTGCGAGCACAAAGCACGCCCGCCATCAAAGATAGTCCTAAATCATGCAGCATAATTGTTAGATAAACACCTCTGTCGCGAACACTTCAAGGGAAAGCTAAAATTACGCAAACTATTTCAGGTGCCGCTATTTGTGTGAGTATATTTTAGAAATTGGAGTTGTTGATGCAAATTGAAATTCATTTGTCATCTCGAGTGCAACGTGCGGTCGTGGTAAATTTGAATGAAAGCCGTGGATAATTCGTTAATTATTCTTGAACACTTTTTGCAGTGCTAAAAATAGTGAATGCCAATAACCATTATCACATTTAGACTCTCCTTAGCGTGGACCAAGGATAGCTAATAAAGGCACACACCACTTATACGATGATTTGTGGTAGCAATACGTAATAAATAGTTGGCAAGCAGTGGTACGGATACTACGGATAGATAATTTGGGCGTGTGTAATGCGCTCTTTCAATAATTTTAATGATCAGGTTCAGCCGTTATTTGGTTGGTTATTATCATGCTTTGAGCCTGAACTAGAGATGACCCATGTGGGTCATTGATAGAACCCATAAAGCTAGTATGCACAGATTCGACTGATTGAAACCATAGAATTAGGATGTTATTTTACTAGATTGTAAAATATGGGTGTGTCGTCTCGTGTAACGTTTGCGAAGGTCTTTTTACTCGCTAATTTATCTACATTCCATATTTATTAAATTATGTATCACAACAATTCTAATCAATCGTCTATATTATGATTCAAAATATTGAGTAGAGAAGTCGCAAATAAAGAGAACAGTAGGTAGAGAATCTGACCCTTTAAAATCCCCTCTTCCAGTATTTTAATTGTAGTAACGTAGATTGCGATTGCTTCACTTTTATAACACTGAACAATGCTTCATCAGTGCATCATCTCTCTCTAGGTAATAGACTTGGGATGGGGCTGGGTTGCACCAAACCGTCTGCTATCGTAAGCTATGTTTATTAAAATCTGATTGAATGAAATTTGACACATTTGTATGTCATGACAGCTATCGACGCTATATAACGTCTGTATCCTAGGTAATCGTAAGTTGATGCAGCCCGCCGGTATTCTCACTATGTACATACAACGTTTTCATACAGGTACCTACCTATTCTATAACTAATAACACATTATTCTAACAAAAACTGTAGCACTTCGCTACGAGTAACAAATCCGGTTTCAATGATCATGTGAGTATTTATGAGAGTCTTAACATACAAAACATTCGCGCAACAAATGATTGGGCACCTATTTTATGAAAGTATTTTATAGCAGTACACGCTTTTTGAGTTTATATACCTACTTCATAATATGGTTTTTTTGTTCGGCACATGACAGGATGCGAGACTAACGAGTTTTGAGCTCGGATGCCGAAACATTTGCAGATATTCCACACAGAGAAATTAGCGTAGGTAGATCACAGGTGGGTATAACATGGCATAGTTAACGAACACAGAGGTTCAGGGATTCCAAGAATGCTAAACGTCCTCTGCCCCTGAAGGCATATAAACGACACGCTTCTCGCATACCTCTCGCATAAAACGTTAAAAACCAGTTAAGTACTGTTTCGGCGAACGAGGGTTTTTAGTACTTAAATTACGTGGTCTAAAAACTAGCAAATAAATTGGCAGCAAATAAAACCGCCAATCTGAGAATTGCGACTTCGCCTATAGTTTCAAGAAAATCTTCGATATATTAAAGCTATTTTATTCTGTGACGAATAACAAAAACTATTAAATGAGAAGAAGACTAATACCGAATGTTACCAACAAGAATGTATAGCAAAGAATATTCGTTATTGAATAAACAACGAGTGACAAATACTTACAGAACGAGACAAACCTAATAAAATAAACAATAGGACGATCTCTTTCTGTTATATTTACAACTAGCGGCCGCCCATGAGTTCATCCGCTTAGATTTTAGATGATAACAAAGATATAAATGAGGTCAACTTATTTTTGTCAGTTGTCTGATGCTGTCAGTCTTTGTGAAAAATACTCAGAAAATATGCAGCGACCATTGGATTTGGAGTTAGAAAATGGGGGTATTGAACATTATTCCATAAGAAAGCAAAACTGGCAATTTTAACGCCTACTAAACTATTAGAAGAAGAGACGCGGAATTCACGACACTGCGGGGCTAGCACGTCTTACAACCGTGAGTAAATCCGCGCCTCGAGATGAGTCTCTCGCGGCTGTCAAATTTGTCGCTTTCCGTAGCACAACATGCAACCGCGACAAAGTCTGTCACGTCCATGATACAATAATATACTTCGCCAGGTATGACACGGGTACATCGGTTAGTAGTGTGTGTGACACGACCTTGCTATCGATAGTTCTCAAACTTTGTATTTTGGGGAAAGTAGTTGTCTTACTGACAAAATCGGATATAAATTATATTAAACAACAGTATAAAAAACAAAATTACAATAATGGCAAAAAAAACATAAAAAATTGCCTGTTTTACCCTCAACTCCAATTCTATTTTCGCAGACTAATAATATTGTATACGACACCTACTATATTTTACCTGAATGAACAAACACCAACACAGTTAAAAACTGACCATTCGTGACCCTTATTATTCACCTATACAAACATATTATAGTGGTTGATGCCAATACATAAACAAATATTTCAGTAAAACAATGAATTCATCATCACCGTAAGTTTTTATTTACAAATCATTTTTACTATGTGCAATTTTCAGTAACGGGTTTTGACACTTTACATAATTTTCTTTTACTCTTCTTTGTTCAAATTAAAAAAAAAAATAAAGAATTTTACATATGGAGTTACGTGTACCTTTTTTTGTTGTTTTCGATCCACAATAGCGAAGCCATCCGTTGGCTACCGTTTCCTTTTGTGGAAGTGAAAAAAACAGTATAGTCCCGCCTTCAGTATAGTCTGCACTTCTACTCTTACAGTTCCGAATAGAAACAGCCTACCATTTTAAAATCTGGTCTACATCAACTCTTATTAACAACGGCACCGCCAAAAAGTTTGGCCAATTATTGCTTACACTGACATCGACCGAAAGCGAAATATGCAATTCAGTACATCCGAGCGAGATCGCGGTTAACGTCAAAGCGGCTGAGTCGGCTGACAAGATGCTCGTATGTGTGAGTAAGCAGTGTTGCCAGTAGTGTACGTATATTATGATACTCCCTGAATTCCATGTATTCTGTGTGTATTTTAGTAAAATACTGAGTACACTCATGTTTAACTTGACCTATTTTGTGTGCTTAAACAATTTATTTTGCATGATAACGGCAGAATTTTCGTCCTTAATTATCTGTTTTGTTACTATAAAGTGGCAACTCTACCTCGTGTCACGATCCTATTGTCAGACCTTGTTTTCTTAGACCATGGTCACGTCGAGAACTCAAAAGTCGCGGCGCGACTTACCGGTGTTGCTTTCAAAATTCGAGGTACTAAAATTTCGATGTTTACGTATGACAACACTGAATCGGTATTAGGAGTGCGCTATTCCATTCGTTCATTTTTAGTTAAAAAGTTAAATTATCGTCTATACTGCAGTTTTAATGTCAACGTAAAATGAATATTCAAATTTTATCAACGTTAAGACAAGAGAAATGTGTAATTTAGTACTTGCAGTTATTTTATAGATTTATTTAATAACTTCCTTCTTCCAACATAATACGCTTCATAAGTCATCGGTTATACATATATAAATAGGCACAGAAATTAATATTTCTTCTCACTTTATACATATTAAAGAGGGATTTAAAATATTTTTCAGACGAAGGCTGAGTGCGCCCAAAAAGACGGCGCCGAAGTACCTACTGCTCGTCACATATCTTGGTTACATAATCCAACAAACGGTCGAAGTTTCCGCTTTAAGTGGGTACCATGTTTTTAATTTAATATACATTACCGCAATGGTACTAGATACCACACACTTTTTTAGGTACGTGACGTTGCGGAACACAACTTTTCCAATTTATAACCCCCGACATAAGCGGCCCGACCCCTCGTTTGTTATAAGTTTAACATGTGTAAATATTTGTATGCCCATCTGTGGCATCGTAGCTACCAAAAGGATGAACTGATTTCAGTGCGGTTTTTAGGGTTCCGTACCAAAATGGTAAAAAAGGAACCCTTATGGTTTCACTTTGTCTGTCTGTCTGTCACATCGCTAAATACATATCTCAAGAACTACTTATGCTATCGTTCGGCGTTCCTTTTTTACCATTTTGATACGAAACCCTAAAGTGAGATATTTTTCTGGATTTTCAAATTTTACATAAAAGCCAGAAATGCTACACGAAAATAATGTTTCACGTAAATAATAAGTAATATTTCAGCTTTACAGTGTTATTTATTGTGCTATAGATATGACCAAAACACTGAAAGATATGCTAAAAAAAACCAACAGCGCTAAGCTCAAGGACGTATATGAGGGGGCGGTTTAGGGGGTCTAAACCCCCCCTTAGGACTCGATGGTCCACTGATCATTCCTAGAGCCAGAAAGAAAATTATGTGTCATCACGAATTTTGCCCCTAACAAGAAAGTTGCTGTGTATACTAGCCACGTGGCCAATATTAACAACAAATGTTAAACAAAACCGCAGCTCTATATGTCAAGCTATGGACCTTCAAAAATGGTCCAATTAATGTCCTCGTGGTGCGTAGCGAAGCCAAGCTTTTCGAAGTTGCAAATTTGAATGAATACTACCCTAACTGATCCACACCACATACTAAGAAACCGGCCAAATGGGTGTCGGCTTTCGCACATTTACGGTTCCGTACCAAATTATCAATCTATTGGTGTTCGTCCGTAAAATATACGTAATCATAAACATTATCACTAAACTCAAAGTTCATAGGCCGAATTTGTTCTGAATCATTTTATAACTTCCCATCGGCCTATGAACTAGGGTAGATCATACATTTTTTTCACAACCCCTTTTAGCTGCGACAAAACATTTAAAACCATCTTTTGTCAATTTGTATGGCTTTGGGACAAAGACAAGACGCTTATATACTGGGAAAAATTGAAGACTAACCGTTTGGCTGTAAATATGTGTGACAGGCGACAGACGTACCCGTGAGAGACAGCAATAGGGCTCCACTTGGTACGGAACAACAAAAACAAAGCAGATACTTATGCCGCATGCTTTGCGAAGTTATAATGTTTTGGAAGGCTCGTGGCAAGATCTTTGGGGATTCGTATGAAGTATTTTCCGCACTTGCATCAGAATGATCGAAAAATTTGATCGCTCGCGTTTTCAGCTACATGTGCTATGACTTTACGACGCTTGCACCGCGTATTAATTGAATCGCCATGGCTTCATCATTAGTTCAGTGAAATTAGCTGAAAATTTGGCAAAATTAATGGAGAACTTTTATCTATCAGGATATGTAGGTTATAGGACAAAGTTCAATCACGGACTCGACTAATTCGACTGTGTGTATCCGTCCGTTTATCACAGTCAATTTTCTCCAAAACTACTGGACTGATTGAGTTGAAATTTGGCACACATATGTAAATCGGTGTCCCAAATACGGATGTGTTACGTAAATAAATAATTTTTTAAACATGGGAGGTACTTGTGGGGTTGTAAATAATATAAAAAATATATATATATTGCGAACTATATTGTGTGACATATCAAATGAAAGGGTTCATTATAAGGATATCAAATATATTTTTTTCATAATTTTGAAGTTATTTAAGAAAATAGGCGAAAATTGACCATTTCTCCGCCCCCCTCTTATCTCCTAAAGTACTGGCCATAAAAATATATAAAAAAATACAGAAAATAGTCCTATATCTACAGATTACAGGAAAATATATAAGAAGAATATGGTATTTTAGTACCACCGTTGAACTAGTATGAATATTTATATTTCACTGTATGGCCGAATGAATTAAATTTAAAAAAGAAGCACAGCAACGGTAAATGAAAGTGCTTAGAAATGAATTATACCTTTTTATAAAGAGCATATTCTATTCTTTACTTTAGTCATACATATTTTGGCGGTAATGTGTGAAGTTTTTGAGAAAACTAAACTTACAGCAAAAAATATCGATAATTTTTTGAAAACGTTCGTATTTGGTGGCAGATTGCGCTGAAACTATGAGTGATATCGCTTTTGTATGTAGTAGAGGTTTATAGCTAATTTATCAAGGATTATTTCGTTCCTGTACACTTTTTATGTATCGTATACGGTTTTCTTTTAAAATGGAAAATACCGCGCTCCGGGACACTTTCACGGGTGGGGGGGGGGTGACGCTCGCCCCGGAGGGGGGGAGAGTAGATAAAATTGAACTTTGTCCTATAACCTACATATCCTGATAGATAAAAGTTCTCCATTAATTTTTCAAAATTTTCCATACATTTGAATCTAATTTTCTTGAGCTACATAGTCGCTTCAGTATCTTGATCGGAATATCTTAGTGCTAAACACTAGGAGTTTTGGATGACTGAAATGATTGCACTTTAACGATTTTATAAACCATTTTTAATTGCATTGATATTTCGGTTTATTTTTCGAAACAAAAGAAATTAGACTGTATTTTTTACGTACCTACATAGTTGATTGTATTGGTCTTAGGAGACGATAACAATAGAGTATTAGTATAGAATACGGGGGTTAACTATAGTCCTAAAAATGCGTGTTTAAACTAAATTATGAACCATATAAGTATTTACCTTTCTTCTACTTCTTGACGTAGTCGCCATACCCTGAAACAAACAAGTAAAGTTAGAACACATTAAAACTCGGATGGTCCCATTAACAATAACATAATTTTTTTTTCACTTCTCATGCTCGAAAAGTGTGTCATATTAGACTTGTCAAGCGGGGCTAAAGTAGTACATTTAACCCCTAGGGAAAATATGAATACATATTTATGATCTACAAAACATTTGAATTTGACCAATCAAAATACTTCACCTATTAAATCCACCAATCACAGAACACTAATTTAACTCTTAAAAAAATTTTTGGTATTGGATATTGACCAACCAGAATACAGCTTTACTAAAATCGACCAATCTGGAAACATAATTAATTTTTCTAAAGAGTCTAAAGATTAAGTTTGTAGTAGTCCCTATTTCACAATAATTAAAAAAGTGGTTAAATCGTTCGAGCAACACTTTGAAGCGCTCAATCGATGGTCAGTTAGCTTTTTTCGCGCGTGAATGTTGCGCGCGAACCGCAGTGTCTATGTTTTGTGTGTCAAAGGAGTATAGAAAAAAAAATCATGCTGCAAAAGCTATATATCTTCGCCGTGGAATTTATTGTTAATTTTGGGTGGGTTAACCTTTGTTTATTTATTTTCTCGCAATCGAAGTGAAAAGTAGAGTGTATAACTCTGGTCTAAAAGCCATATTACCCCTCGAACTATTTTCCCTCACTTCGTTCGGGAAAATAACTATCTCGTGGTAATGTGGCTCATTTTAGACCCTTGTCATACAATCTACTATTATACGCGTAGGTACGAGGACCGCGCGCAAGTTTCATTACATTGCGAGTTACCGAAGTTATCGATCTATGAAACCGCACAATGTAAAGCCCGATCTGAAATATATGACCGTGGGCCATGTTGCGGAATTTCATTTTCACTACAGTGGAATCCGGATAAAGCGACAGTCAAGGGACCGGTGATATTACTGTGGTGCTGAGATACGCGTCATACTCGTGATCGGGTGCTGTTTGTGGAGTCCGGTCTGTTCATGCTTGCTAGGACATAGTGACTACGTTAATACTAGTGTCTTTTATAGGGGATTGACGAGAGACATCATCCTGTTGTGGATTCGTTTTTATTATCAGTGACTTAGAGACTATATACATCTCTAACAATATTAAATTAATTTTAATTTTGACGCTCAGAGACCATGTACATCTCTGGGATAATATATTAATTTCACTCCTTGTTTAATCTTGAGACCTTATACATCTCTAACTTAATATTTGTAATAGATAACTTTGCAAGTTTATCTTCACTGTATGACATTAATTTTGTTATAATTGTTAAACTCGAAATTATTATACCTTCTTGAACTGTAAATTAATATTTTGACATGAAAAATGTATTACTTATTATAGTCAGACTTACTTAAATTATAAATTAATATTTTGACATGTAAAAGTGCCCTTGTGGCCTATTTGCAGAATAAATGTTTGTATTTGTATTTGTATTTGTATTACGTCGCACTAACAGAACGTCGCACAAAGAGTGTATACTGTATTTTCCGAAAATCGTTATTTCTAAAAGCTAGTGCGGTGCCTGTGCTGAAAGCACGATCCAATATGTATCATTTCAATCTGTATCCATTGCGATGACATATATGCACTAAAATTATCAATGGCTTGAATGTTTGAAAAAGTAATATAGTGAGAAATTGTGCAAATGGTTAAAAAACCTATTAGAAAAATAAGCTGCTGAAAAATAAATAAATTGGGAAAATATGCGAATGGTTACAAATCCTTTCGGGAAAGGAAGCTAACGAGAAAAAACAAAGTGGTGAATGGCATTAATCGCCACTTAGAAAAAACGATTTTCGGAAAATACAGTATACACATCACTCTGAACGGACTAATTTACTTTGAAAATGTAACGTATGGTGATTTCGAGGTCGTTAAAAGCGGTAAAATGGTATATGCGAAGTCGTTATAAGCGGATTCTACTGTAACTTCCTACACTCGCAATCATTTCAATCATAGGTTGTCACTGTTGTCAGTGTCACTGTGGTGGTTTAGGTTAAGTATTTAATTTTAAATAACCAATGACAAAAACAAGAGCGGAACATTATTAACAATGTATATACTAAAATTGTGAAAAAAACGCTCGGAAATGAAACTATTTCGCTACAAAACATTTCAAAATTAACATCAAAATGTCATTATTCAGACTCTGCTGCCATTACTGATCTGTTCCCATATAAATGAGAGTAATAGCGCCCTCTTGACAATGGTCATATACAGGATGTATGGCAGATCGTCTGCCAAAACACTAGGGTGGGTTGGTAGGATCACTTGCTACACATTTTGGGCCAATTAACACTCTTCCTGCCCACGGTGTTTTTTTTATTTATCTCGGCATTTGCCGAAAATTTACAATTTTGCTTTTCTGTTTTTTAGGGTTCCGTATCTCAAAAGGAAAAAACGGAACCCTTATAGGATCACTTTGTTGTCCGTCTGTCTGTATATCTGTCACGACCCTTTATCTCGGGAAGGCGTGGAAGTATCTAGTTGAAATTAAAACCTTATGCTAAAGGCTACAGTCCCTTGAAGCTGTGAAAAAATCATACTTCAAAGTTAACGTAAAAGAAAGATACGGGCGTTTATGTCGCAAAAAAAATGTATATTTGGACACTCTCAAGGGAATCAAAATTTATAGGGTACTTCCCGTTAACCTAGAACTATGAAATTTGGCAAGTAATATCAGTATATACTAAAAGTACAAGGAAAAGACTAAAAACTATATATTTGTACCGAAATCATATAAAATATCCTACTTAAAATTATACATACGAAAGTTAGGATGTTTGAATATTTGGATGTTTGTTACTCAATCACGCAAAAACTGCTGAACGGATTATGATGAAACTTTGTATATGTATAGAGGTTTTAGCCTGGATTAACACGAGTGATACTTTTGTCCCTTAAATCATCCCTCAAACTGATGAATTTGGGGGTGGGAGTTATACTTATGAACCAGAACAGAGCAATGCCTGCTGACGTATGGAAAATTCGATTCAGAAGAACCAGTATAAGGCTAACCTCCGAATATGCACATATTTGTCACGAATCTTAGGGTCAAGATATAATATGGGACTCTGATATTACAAGAGCTAAATGATCTCCAAACCAAAATGACTTACGTCAATTAAAATCAACGCATTTCAGCCCCTAAACTTCTAGCAATTGCATGCATAATCGCGTGAAAAACAATAGATTAGAGTTAATACACTGACCCAAGCGCTTGCGATATAAACATAAGCCAAAACATGATGACCCATCGAGCAGTAATAATTTTAATGTTTAATATAGGAGGTTAAATAGATTGCGCCTACCGTAGTTGTTAAGAACCTATGGGTCAACTAAAATGTATGGAGTTGTTAGTGCTTGGTTTAAAGTGACAACAATGACTTGTGACGCTGTACCCACGGCGTTCAATTTGCATTTTGTACATCGCGATTAAGATATTTCCTGAATTAAATGGGGTCGGGACCGGTACACGACCTGTGTTCGGAACCCTCGGTGCGCGAGTCAAACTCGCACTTGACCGGTTTTTTTTAATGTGACAGCCCAAATCTGTTTGTATATTTTTAATTAGTTTAATCTACACCCATACAGTAAATCCTCTTTAATGTGCTCAAAAAGTGTACGTAAGGACCAGCTTTACAATATCGCGCCGGCCCAGGGCGGAGATAACCATAATAACATCGACAACGGTATCGTTATGGCCATCCGCCCATAACGATACAGGCTCGTGCTCAAAAGACTTCAACGGGCTCAAAGAGGATTTAATACAACTGTACATAATTAGGCCTTAAAACACTCGTGTGATCCTATTATGAAAACATACTCGTGTTTTTATGAAACGAGAGAAAGGCCTCTCATTATGTATCAGTTGCATAAACTACTATTATGGGTAACCGAATACATACAACCTACACCCAAAAAAAAACAGGGTTACGGGAGTTCCATTTGTAAAGTGTGTCATTGTGTATGTAAACAGGGTGAATCACATTTCGGCCGCTCACATGAAAACACATCAATCACACCCATGTTATTTATTATTTTACAGTTCTAAATACGAATACTCATAATTTAGCTTTCGAATTAAAGTCACCGCTCGACATGAATGCAGAAATGTGCAAAATAACAGAACATTCACCACAGATTTGGTGTTCTCTAGTTGTTCATCCGGCTGAATTGAGCATACGTATAAGTAGTACTCGTAAGAAAACTTAATACTAATTTCGACATGTATGCCAGGCGAATATCAATGTTATTTTTAGCTGTTGAACTGCTTAAAACTTTACAAAATGCAAACCATGCATGTATGTAAAATACATGTTTTATGTTTTACGTATTCGTTTTAATCGAATTCTCTCAAACGATTCGATATTGCTGAACGTGTTGTTGAGTACATGGCACGATTGGAACCAAATTACCTACAATTTGACACATGGCATTTTATGCAACTGTTTTTGTTTTGATGTACAAAGAATCAATGCATATTGTAGCACTAGTATGTTGTACGTGTACATATTATAACACTACCTTCTTATTTGGAGCAAATATATGCAAACACCGGTCAAGTGCGAGTCGGACTCGCGCACCGAGGGTTCCGTATACAGATGTGTACCGGTTCAAGCCTATTAAATAAGGAAAATCTCAACAACATGGTATGGAAATTTGACGCCAATACAGCGCCTCTACAGGCGACTTTTGTTACAAATTTGAGCGACTGAATAACTTTGTGTGTATGGTAGTTTTTCAAGGATAAATCACGTAAACCGATTTCATTTTTTTTTCTTTATTTGAAAGAAGGTATTTTCAGCATAATCTCGTAGGAATTTATAAAACAAAAACACATGCAAAGGTGATTAAATTACAAACTTAGTATAGAGATGTTTTTTGACGATAAAAAAAAGAAAAACTAGATAGAGCTGGTTATATTTTTCCTGTAAAATATATATTGATATCAATGTTATGTAATAATTTAATATTTTTTCCTTGGTAAACTTCGGAGATAAGGGGGGAACGGTATTTTTTTTTACATTTTCCCTCATAAAACAAAAATGACTCGACGTAAAAAAGAAAAAAAATGTTTCAGAATGTGCAACCCAAGCCCTTTCACATGACACTCCACTTGATATATTAAATTTTGAACCATCTATTATCTGTCATTTTTCAAAGAAAACAAAAAAAATATTTAAAAACGTCATGTTCTATGTATCAAGGTAAGCCTTCTTTATAACTATTCCAAATTTCAAATCGATAGCATAACTAGTTCTTGAGATATTTAGCGATGTGACAGACAGACAAACAAAGTGAAACCATAAGGGTTCCTTTTTTACCATTTTGGTACGGAACCCTAAAAAGATCGCGGAAGATAATGGATTCTATTTTAACGTGAAGTGAACATAGCTTACTTAACATTTTCCCTGACAAGCTTTTCGTAGCGCTACGGAATTTCCTCTACATACGGCGAAACGCGTTTATCGGCTATGCGTCCACAAGCAATGAACTCCCCAGGAAAGAGTTGTTAAGTTATAATATTAAGCCTCTGCCACGTACCCTCAAGTTAAATACTACGCCGTAGCCGGCTACGCGGCTACGAAACGAGACACCGCCAACCGCAGTGGTCATTGACCGAATGTAAACAATCACTGCTAGAGATTAACGCAACTAACCATTTAGAGCTCTTAAACTAATTGTTGGTGTCATCCCGAGTAAATACAGTCTAAATTAAGCTCACTCAAATAGTTTAGTTATTTATAATGAAACGTTTTAAACAGTTAAAATGTACATATTATTTAACGAGAGTGGCGAGCCAAGTAAAATGAGGCGGCAGTTAATGGTCACTGTCAGGGTCCTCGAGTTCATGCAATGAGGGTAAATTTGGGTCACTTACGAAAGTGCGTGGGATTACGTATTAAGAGCCACGCGCAGGGCAGGCAGCAGTGCTTGCGACGGTGCGCCCGACGCGAGCACGTGCGCCGGCGCGCTCCCATGCTTTACAACAGACACGCCGATACAATGCCTCACTATCTACACGTAATAGTCTGGTCTGCCCATTGCCAATAGCTTATTTATCACACTCGCTAAACTACTCCACCAAAAGGTAAACAAGCGATTAGTATCATGACTTATGTTACTCGATCCGAGACGAAAACTGTAAGAAAGAAGCAATACTTAAAGCTAAACTCACAGATTTCTTGAATCGCCGGAAATAATTACGTATGGTTTTGAACATTAGAACCCAACGACAGTACGTTTTCATGTATTTGTTAACCTGGCCGTGCTCTCGAATCGGTACAAGTTCCGATCAGAAATAGAAGGAGCAGTGGCCGACTTCCCCGATTATGTTGCCTATCTTCTATTTATAATCGTCCAAGCGACCGGCTGATGCGGACCACTGTGCAAATTACTATCTCACGACAGAACACAAACGAGTTTGAGCGAAAAGAAATTGCGTCGCGCTCATGTTACTGTTTACAAAATATTCGTCTTCACATAGAAAAGCGCGTTGTGAATTCGCAACTATTTCAGTTCGACACATAAAGCGGCACTTCCACGGGGTACGGAACCGCGGCCTCGCAAACGAGAGAAAATAAGTTTTTCGGTATTTATATGGGATATCATTTATTACGTTTCCTCTCAAAAACGAGGATTTGATGAGATATTCTCATCTTATTTGGCGTGACGCCTCACATCACATTGGGCACAAAATCAAATATACATATTTGGCGTGTTAGCAAGAGGAATCCCGGTTTGTGTTTGTACCGCAAGCAAGTGGCATTCTTTCATTCGTGTCGGGCATTCATTGATGCAAGCCAGACAGTTTGCGCTCCGCTGACCGTGTCACTGAGATGTATCAAAGCTCTTTGTCATCTTACGTAATATATATATGTAAATAGGTATATATTATAAAAGTCTTGCTTTAGACACTGACACAACGATTCACAGATAGTGGTAAGTGAGCTTATGATGAAAGGTAAAACTCCTGAACGGTTACGAGTTAGGGGACGATTCTTTAAATATCATATGCACGTACCGTACGTTTAGTTGTATTCTTTCAAAAATTTCAGGATCGAAAGGAAAGAAAAAAAACTGGTCAAGTGCGAGTCGGACTCGCGCACCGAGCGTTCCGTATACAGATGTGTACCGGTTCCAACCCTATAAATCAGGAAAATCTCAACAACATGGTGTAAAATTTGAACGCTATGGGTACAGCGCCATCTATCGGCGACTGTTGTTACAAATTTGAGCTACTAAGGCCGGGTTTTATAAAGATCCGTTAGACCAAACGTCAGATCAAATTTCAGTAACTCAGTACATTTTTTGACATAACAGACCGACATAAGGTCTAACGGATCTTTATAAAACCGAGCCTAAATAACTTAGTATGTATGGTGGTTTTTCAAGGATAATTCTTTCTCACGTAAACCGATTTCAATTTTTTTTCCAATATTTGAAAGAAGGTACTTTCAGCATAATCTCGTAGAAATTTATAAAACAAAAATACATGCAAAGGTGATTAAATTACAAACTGAGTATAGAAATGTTTTTTGACGATAAAAAAAGGAAAACTAGATAGAGCTATAATTATATTTTTCCTGTAAAATATACATTGATATCAATGTTATACGTAATAATTTCATATTTTTTCCTTGGCAAACTTTGGAGATAAAGGGGGAGAACGGTATCTTTTTTTACGTTTTCCCACATAAAACAAAAATGACTCAACTTAAAAAAAAACTTACAGAATATGCAACCCAAGCCCTTTCATATGACACCTCACTCGACATATTCACTAGACTTTCAAATTTTGGACCACCTATTATCTGTAATTTTTCACAGAAAAAAAAATTAAAAACGTCATATTCCATGTATCTAGGTTAGCCTTCCTTATAACTATTCCAAATTTCAAATCGATAGCATAAGTAGTTCTTGAGATATTTAGCGATGTGACAGACAGACAGACAAAGTGAAACCATAACTAAAAAAACACAATTCAAAAAAAGCTCCCTGCCTAAAAACACTAAAAAGCAAACAAGTGCGAGTCGGACTCGCGCACAAAGGGGTACGGAACCCTTTGTGCGTGAGTTATCTATAAAAACGGCAAAAAATCACGTTTGTTGTATGGGAGCCCCCTTAAATATTTATTTTATTTTGTTTTTAGGATTACTTGTCATAGCGGCAACAGATATACATCATCTGTGGATATTTCAACTGTTTATCATGAAATACAGCCTGGTGACAGATGGACAGACAGACAGACAGACGGAAGGACAGCGGAGTCTTAGTATTAGGGTCCCGTTTCACCCTTTGGGTACGAAACCTGAAAAAAGTAATGATTTATTTAAAATGTGCGACTTTTCCTAAATAATTAAATATAACGATTACGTTTCGATTTAGTTTTTATGTAGGGAGATTTTGTTTGATGTTTTTTGACGTTGGTTTATTTTTCTTAAGTTTGTTCTTTCACTCTGAAACGCAATGCATGCAGTTCTAGGCGGGCGAAGTCACGGAGAAAACCTAGTGGGCAATAAAGCTTAAAAAACCGATTGCTTCAATCCATCAAGCCCCACAGTAAATACATGTTTAGGTACTAGCCATTCAGATACATTTGTATTCCACCTGGCGTTGACTCAGACAGGCAATATCCGATATTTAAATGTCAGGTTCAGGCCCAAGTATGTGCAGTGTGGGCTAGCCGCGTGAGGCGATCGATGGTCGAACCTTGCGATGGACCTAACCTTGCCCTAAGCAGTCCTTCTTGCTTCGTTTATATACCGACCACATGGCTACTGGCGAAGCATTCTCTCTCTTCTCTCAACCTGACATATAGCTGTATATAGATAGTCCAGCTAACACAATAGGTTTTATGGTCAAGTTTTATGTGAGTTCTGGCTATTTTGACCGTAAATCGAGACCATAACGCCATATCGGCTGGCTGGTTAATTGACCAGTCAATGCGACAATACTGAAAAGATTTGTTTGATGGGTCTATATCAAATAGAATCCTGAACGAAGCGAGTGGTTCAAATATAGAATTCTGAGCGTAGCGAGTGTTGCAACACACGAGACGTAAAATAACTTTGTAGCCGTGTATAACACAAAACTCCGACCGGTTTAGCCTTGTGGGTAGTGCACCTGCCTGTGAAGCTGACGGTCCTGGGTTCGAATCCCGGTCAGGGCAAATATTTGTGTGATGAGCATGAATATTTGTTTCTGAGTCTTGGATGTTTTCTATGTATTTAAGTATTTATATCTATTAAATATATCGTCGTCTAGTACCCATAACACAAGCCTTCTTGAGCTTATTGTGGGGCTAGTTCGATATGTGTAAGATTGTGTCCTCTAATATTTATTTATTTTATTTATTTATTTAACTTCACCTCACCAGCATTCACAGCAAAGTTTGCTCCTCCTCGTCCTAGCGTTACTCCAGTACAGTTGCATCCTAAATATAGTTGGATGCCTGGGGTCCACTACCTAATCCCGAGATTTGGCGTAGGTACTTGTCTTTTTTTACTGGACTGGACTGTCTGGACTGGCTTTTACTGAATAAATGGTTTATTGAATAAATGGTTTTTCTTTCTTTCTTACAAGTTATTATGTTTAAAAAAGTTACAAACAGCACGTTCGGATTTCAAATATTCCTTGCACTCTTGTTGATAAAATGCAGTTTTGCTATTGGTTTTTGAAGAATAAAAAAGGGCTTTCCGAGCTAGTGAGGTGAAAAATTGTAATGTGTGTGTGTGAATTTGGTAGGAAGGTGTATTCTACGAACGAAACGAAAAGTGATGTGAAATTACAAAAAAATATTAAATACATGTTACCGGTGGATAAAAAAATTAATTTCAACGCACATAGCCGTATCGGGTATCGATGAATAGGCCTTTAAAAATGATATGGAGGTTTTTAAAAAACTTATCCATTTAAGTCAACCGTTGGTGAGATATCAGCTGTCAAAGTCATAGAAAGTGTAAATACCTCCCTCTAATTTCCAAACTATAAAGTTTAAAATTCTGAAAAAAATTAAGGTGGTGTGCATTAGTAAATACTTTCAGCGATTTTTGGTTTGAACAATATAGGTTTTACGGTTTTTGAGTTTTCGCTTAAAAACTGTCTTGCCCAAACAAAAGGTCGTAAGTGCCTTGAGTTCCCTATGAAGTTACGACTTTTTTAGATTCAATGTATTGGATAGTGATTTTAAATGTAGACTAATACGTGTTGGTACGGAACCCTTCATTGTGCGTGGTCCGACACGCACTTGGCCGGTTTTTTGAATGGTAAATCTGAATAGCGAAGCGCTACGAAAAGCTTGACAGCAAAACAGTTAAACAACTTTCGCACTCACCAGACGCAGCTTGCAAAAACAGAATCCATATATTTTAATACGAGTAATTAGGTACAGTACAGCTTAATTGTTTTCTTTCTTACCGTATAGGTACTCATTCATTACAATACCTTCAATTTAACCCTTAAAGATACCCTCCTTTGATAAGGGTTAGGTAACTACTTTTATTATAAAAGAATTTAATAAAAGCAAAATCTTGAAACAATACATAGTTAGACTATGTTACGTACTTATTGACTATAAATTATAAACTAAATTAAATTATTTCATAAATATACCCATCGGTATCATACAGCATCGGTAGTATGCGTAGTGGTTTTTTTTTTTCAAGTAGATTATTTTAGACCAAATTTGCATATCTACATCAGAACAATATATAGAACAATAGTGTTTGGAATTGTTGTGCTTTGCGAGTAGCGTCTACTCTCAAACAGAAAAATGCGGGAATTTTAATGTAACTAATAGGTATTTTGGACTTCCTGGTGTATTTTTGCACTATTCTTTTCGTAATTAACTTTTTAACTATTTCTAAATTCATTATTAAGAAATAAAAAAAGAAAAGGGTTTATTAGCGCAAATCACGTACTTACAAATGTAACTGAATCATAATGGTCAATTGGCACATAACGGTAGTGTGATCCACTACCTATAGGTAAATACAACCATAATAACATAAAATATTATGATATTTTACACCCTGTATGGAAAATTACTTAGGAAAGGCTATACGCCGCTTTCCATACAAATTATGGCAATGCGAACAAAATATATGTAGGTACTGTAATATTATATGTACCTAATACCTTACTTTACATGAGAAATATAAACACTAAATAAAATATTAATCATCGTGAAGTAATTGAGTAAATAAAATAATAATATAATGAGATGAAATTATTTTGAAGAAAAATCTTTGTATGAAAAACGCACTAGGTACGTTTACCATTATCTACATATTGTCCATTTTATATCTTCAATATCACACTCCGTTTTACTTACGACTACTATCACTGAAGTGGCACTTGTTTACTGATTCAGTTCACAGCAACACGTTCATGTAAAAAGTTAACTTATCTTATCATCACAAACACTTCATGAAGAAAAATCGTATCCGGAGTTGGTAAACAAATCAATCGAGCGAGCACGTGGTTATCAACGCGATATTTAAAATGAACGGATATACACGGATTAGCATCGATCACACGCGGCACGGCCGCGGGCTTCACTGTTTTATTTGTTTGAATACCCGTAATCGAAATAAATTTGTCAATGTCAAAGTGACCGTATTTTTCTTGAGGGGGATTTAGACGAATTTTAATCTGTACCTAAGTAGTCGGCCGACTTGTGCTGAAGTTGAAGTGTCTCGACAGATGCCAGGTGTGAAGTGAAGTGAGGTCTGCGGGTGGTGTGTCGTATGGTCGGCGCGCCGCGAGTGTGGTCGTCCCGGCCTTTGTACGCGGGGGTATTTCGGTAGATCGCCAGCATCGGACAATTCACGGCCGAGCGATGCGACCCAGCCTCAACCATCAGCACTCTAATAATAAACTTGTTTATATTTTTTACTACCTCCATAAATTTAATTCTGAAATCGCTCTATTTCTACTGTTAGGTAAGGCGGCGACACAAACGCCCAATCAGACAGCGGAGGGCTCGTGGCCTCGCTGACCACGTGCTTCTCGAAATAAAAGATTACGGTGGCAACACGGCACATCACCCATTAGATAGAATTATATCGCTCAGGACGCGAACTGAATGTGTTTGGAACGAGTGATGTGTCGTAAAGCACGTCCGACGAACACGTGGGCGACAGCGGTCACTGGATACTAGACGGTCAGCTGCGGTGCTAGTTTCAGGTCGTAAATTCTAGCGCCAGTTCACAAACAAAGTTGGGTCCAAGTTGCAGGCTACGTACCGTGATCGTGTCAGAGATGGCGCTGCAAAAGGCGCCAAAGCCTGAGTGCGGCGGAGGGGTGGGTGGCGGCGAGGAGCCGCCGGGGCGGTCCATGGTGGCGCGGGAGCGGCCTGGCGCGCGCGGTCGGCTCTCGGCGGAGCACTGCCGGTGCGCTGCCCGCTACCGCTGCCGCACTACGCCTGCCCGCTTAGGGCTGCCACCAATGCCAACCACACACACCACGCGCGCTGTTAGCGGGCGGCGAGGTGTGAGTTACAGGTTATTAGCGAGTTTCTTATAACATAACATAATACGAGCCCCAATGCAAAATAGCTCGTCTAGTCGCAATTCTGCATGCGTATTTTTTTTCAAAAACTAGTATTTCTACCCGAATCGACTTTGATGATTAATGGAATACACTAGACGCAATGTCACTAAAGCTAGCTTAGTTTTGAGTTGTACAAAGTGTACATCTCGTTATTTATTTTAAAATGATTTAATTATAAATATTACATCTCACACGCAAATAATTACGTCTGCTTCATATTTAAGGCAAAATAGGTCGTCTATTTAAAATAAAACCTGTTTACCAGGGTTCGTAATATAAAATATTATTTTCAAATTGAATACGGAATATTCTCTGTCATGTAAAATGACAAACCACTATATAAAAGGGCAAATTCAGCCTAATTTTTTATTACTCCAAATCGTTTTTCTATCGAGATGGCACGAGGTAAGCCAGTGACTGAAGAAGTGCGGAAAATTATAATCTCCAGTAACAATAAAGGCAAATCTACGTACCAAATTGCCAAGGACCTTTCTATGCCAAGGTCTACAATCCAAACTATCATCGAGCATCATCGAAAACACGACAAAATTTCTTGTTTAAAGAAATCCGGCCGCCCACGAATTACTACTAAAGCAGAAAACAGGATTCTGAGGAAGATCATCAAGAAAAATCGTCGTGCAAGAGCTGGAGAACTTACGGTACTATGGCGTGACGCAATTAAAAAAAACATTTCAGTGGATACTTGCAAGAGAGTGATGAAGAGGATGGGCTACGGTTTTTACACTGCTAAAGAGAAACCGTTACTTACACAACGGCAGAAAACTAACAGGTTGAAATTCGCCAAAAAGTACAGAAATTGGACCGTCGATCAGTGGCGTAAAATTATATGGAGTGACGAATCTAAATTTGAAGTCACAGTAGGCGATGAACGAAGTAAAGTCATTCGCGAAAAAGGAGAGGCATTTCAAAAAGATTGTCTTAAGCGTAAGGTAAAGTTTCCAGCTTCCTTAATGATTTGGGGCTGCATGTCGGCACAGGGTGTCGGCTGTCTGCAATTTATAGATGGAACCGTCAATGCCGAAAAATACAAAAGCATCTTACAAGAGAGTTTGCTGCCGTCTATACGTAAGTTAAAGTATAAAAATGCGTATACTTTTCAACAAGATGGTGCCTCATGCCATACCGCTAAAGCAACGATGGCGTGGCTGAAAAAGAAAAAAATACCTACCATGTCGTGGCCATCCAGCAGCCCGGACTTGTCTCCCATAGAAACGTTGTGGTGGAAAATGAAGAAGAAGTTGCGAAAGGACCCGTCCAGATCAAAAGCTGATCTTAAAGAGAAACTTACCTGTGTTTGGAATGAAACAACCCCGGAAGAGTGTCGACAGCTGGTAGATACAATGCCGCTCAGAATTAAAGCCGTTTTAGATGCAAAAGGAGACGCCACCAAGTGGTAGACGTTCTAATCTGCGTCGGTAACACTAAAGACGAACTTTTTTGCATTTTAGTACAATTGGTGAAACAATGTTTTTTTTATTACCAAGGAAAGTTCGTTTTTTTTTTCATTGAATAAATAAAATACGATTTATAACTTATACTGTTTTTATATTGCTAATTCTTCCAAACACCTTCGTCCCCCAGAATTTTTAGGTTAACGTTAGTTTAGTACATTTTTTTCCTACCAGACGTACTCATTTGCATTGGGGCTCGTAGCTATATTGCAATCAATTACGATTATGACAAATGTGTTTATAATCCCACTAAACTGATTAAACGATAGGTACTATAGGTTTATTAAAATTCTATATAGTGACCTAGCCACTTTTTACTTTTATTGTATTTAATAAATAGAATTACATAACAATAATGTTATATTATTAATTGATATATGAACAATATTTGTTAAATAAAGGGTCTAATCAAATTAAAATGTTTTTAAATCATATTTTCCCTAGGGACTAAATGTACTACTTTAGCCCCGCTTGACAAGTCTAATATGACAAACTTTTCATAATATTTATGAGAAAAATAATATAATGTTCGTTGTGATGTTAAAACGATAATCCTTAATGGATATATCCAAAAAAAATATATGTAAAATCTATGATAGTTGATCAAAGTGGACGAACTGGAATAGTCCTGTACTAGATACTTAGTAACGAAGAGAAAATGTTAAGTGTGTGTAAGTGTAATATCAATTCACACAGATATATATTAGCCTAAATAGTCCAGCGTTTTTAACTGATGAGGACCCTTTGACTTACCAGTTATATTAACATTGGAGGCGTTGAAATGATTGATATGGACTAAGCTAGGTACTAGGTTAATTAATTTATAATAAAAAAATCCTTAATTATAAATCCCTGAATACGTATGGGGCCGTTCAAGTATTACGTAAGCACTACAGGGGGGAGGCTTTATGCTGTGGTTTATGCTTTGCTTATTTTTGATGACATGGGGGTGGGGGGGTCTAGGTAGTGATAGGAATAGTTATTTATTTTTTATACAATTTAAAATGTAGAAACATAGAATGCTGTCGTCCAAGAAGTGGCCTATTTAGATTACTATTAGACAACACGTTTCTTCCACCACCAATAAAGGTAAAACAAACAGTTGATGACTTGGTTTTGGATGATGGAGGGCAATTTCTCAATCTTCCAGTCAATTTAGCTCTACGCTTAAATTCACTCAAGGATTTTCTACAAATGCCCTACGATTATTTTTGTCTGACGGTGAAATTGAAGCTATCAAGTCGAACATGTAAAACGTGTGGTCTTTATCATGCTTGAGTGACTTGACCACTAAATCGTCACATCGAAAAGATCCATAAAAAAGTAAACACGCACACTGATGTGAAAGTTAGGCCTATAAGAGTGGCTGCTCGTCGTGCTAATGAACTGATGTGCATTATTCAAAATTTAGAGGACACAGATGTTGAATCGCTTGATGAGAACGACGTAGATATTCCAAAATCGGATGAAAGTGAGCAGACCTACAACATAGAGCAGCAAAAATCCAATGTCATCGAAAATTTTGAATCGTTGATTCGTGTGTCATGGACTAAAGACTGTTAATTGGAATTAATAAAATTTAAAGTTTTGTTCGCAATTATTACTTATGATTATAGTATTTGTACCTTACTCTATGTTGAATACCATGTCAATAAAGTAAGAATTAAAACTGCTGCTCATGAAATGAATCAAAAAAAAATAGTAGGTACCAATATTTACGTAAGCATGGGAGGGGGGGGGGGGGGGGGTAAGAGCTTTGTTTACTTTTGCTAACAAGGAGGGACGGGGGTAAATAAGTGTAATAAATCTGGTTACGTAATACTTGGACGGCACCTATCTGGGTTAATCTTTCCTAACTCATTCAAATCTCGGGGAAAATTATGTAACTAAATTTCCTTAATTCTTACCTACTTAAACCAAAATACATGTTATCTGCCAAAACCACAACCCTGCACTAATTGTAGTCGGTCAGGAATGATTCTGTCACCACAGTTAACGACTGTCGCACTTATCGCACGGCCAACGCACAAATTACCCGACCTCTAAGGTCAGCCATGGGAATCTGATAACAACCTTCAATAATGCCTTTGAGCTTGACCTTCAACACTATTGACTTCGCTTTTTTCCACATTTATGAAATATGAGTAGATTATTGGACATAACTTAGGATTATTTCTGCTAAAGAAAATAACCTACTTAATCGAAACGATTTTTTTTCTAGCGTGTACCATCGTGACATGTCTAATTATAATATTTATTCTTTAAAAAATGTCTACTCTTAATGTTGTCAGCCTAGTACATTTTAATCACTGACAATGACTATGAAAAGATTGCCCAAAATAACATAATCACTAGCATAACGTTGTTTGCGATGTCTTCGCGCCACACAAAGTAAATAGAGCATATAATATTTAAGCTTTATATTAGTCTCTAAACCCCTTGAAAAAAATGAAACTGTATTGTAGGTAGAGCAAATCAATCTTAATAAAATGAACGCATTATCAAAGTTTAAGTTTGCCTGATATTCAATTATTTAAAATGTCGTTATGAATTTTTAGTAGTCATAGCAACATCAAAACACAATAATGCGCGTTATGTTTCATATTGGTTTTACTTTACCATTCTATTGTCTATTGGAAAACGTTTTTATTCGATTTCTTGGAAAAGGATGCACATGAGGCAGCCCTACGAAAACTCCGCGCCCTCGCGTTACATAAACCGACTACCTGTCTGTTGTCGTCCGTTTTGGCATGCCAGCCCACAACAATAACACTAAATAATTATAGACAGGCTATTTATAACGCACTCAACACTTAGCACACGCCGCAAACAAGCGTGTCCAATTTGAAACGTCCTACGTACGTCGCCTATGCAGTTGATAAACTACTCGTACCTAATTGGCGTACATTAAAAAGCGTTTACCACGGAATTAGTACTTGGTATTCCTATTTTAAGCGCCTGATAAGCAAAACACTTCGGTCCTTAAGTGTTTTAGTGCTTTTGAAAAATTTCCTTATGAGGGGTTCAATTCTGGTGCGCGTTACAGACGTATTGAAGTTAATTCCGAGGATGCACTGTGTTGAGAGCGAGGGACCTAAATGTGTTCCTTCTGCTGTCAACACAGTGCATCCTCAAATCTTATAAAGGGTTGGCAATGCGCACGTGACTCCTTTGGAGTTGCGGGCGTCTATAGGTTGCGGTGGCCGCTTAGCATCAGGTGGAGGACCGTAGGCTTGTTTGCCACCGGCGATGGATTAAAAGGAAATACGTGAATCCCTTTAATTCCTGCTTCCTTTTTACGTTAGCGGATTAAGTGTGTGAGCGCGACACACTGATACTGAGATAGGATTCGAACACAATGGAAATTGAATTGTTGGTTGCAAAACAGTGGCCCGAAACTTGCCAATACTTTGAACTTGACCTAATTTACCATATTTGTACTAACGTTGGGATACTAACTAGTTGGTAAACTCTTAGACTAATACCAAAGTAACTAGGCCAAGAGCCAGATCACATAAACACCGACAATGATCTTAAAAAAGTTTACAGTCACTTTAATTTGATTTCTATGAAGACAAGCCAAGAAACTAATTGGGCCACTGGATAGCCTAGAAAAACAGTTTCCAATTTTCCAGGAAATAGACACTCATAGTTTTAAATTACACATTCAGGAGGTATTTTTGACTCGGCGTGTTGATGGTCTTGAGTCTGGAATTTTAGGCCTCGCTCATGCTCGTTTGGCAAGGAGGTAAACTTGGGTTATAAATATCATACCTGCAATATAATATCAATATTACTTATATATCTTCTTGTAATTTATGTTATGTTTTACTCATGTACAATAAAGAATTTTACATACATACATACATACATACATATATAATCAGAAAGTAAACATTATTTGTACTGCCGTTACATTCATGGCACAATAACTTTATTGGGATTTTGTATATAGAACTCCCGTGAGTTTCATACATATAATAATATATTGAAACTGGTCACTGCCATCTCAGCATGTTTCAAACCGGTACGCGGTCCTTAATCATGAGTACTCGTCCCGGCGGCGGCACGTTTAGCACGAGCGATATTCGACCTTAAAGACGTGACTGACCCGTTTCATTATATTTTAACTTTATTGTCCCATGAAAATATCAGTTCGCCAAAAAGAATCGCACACAAAAGTCGCCTCCCACACACCAAATTGGACGTTGCACTACTGGAAATAGGCCACTAATGTGTCGTGTACTACGACTAAAGTCTACAAGCCTTGAAGATTTGATCCGCCGTTGGCGTTCGATGTGTGATGATGTACCGACCTACATACATGTATATTATTAACTATATGGGATTAGGGTCTAGTCAGATGGCCGTCGCTTTCGTAAATACTAGTGCCTACGCCAAATATTGGGATTAGGGACCAAAAGCGATGATGTATCCACTCTGGAACCGCTGATGGGGATGCGGGATATAATTATTAAGTAACCTATAACATCACTATCTAGTCCTTAGGTACTATCTCTATTCGAGGAATTACCTACCCCTATTTCTTTTTTACGGTTCCGTAACCAAAATGGCGAAAACGGAACCCTTATAGTTTCACTATGTCCGTCCGTTCGTATGTCACAGCAGATTTACCCGGAGACTTTACTACAATTATGAAATTAGGCAAGAAAGTGTATTCTAGGAACCGCTACATAAAAGTGAAGAGAAATTACAAAAAAATAAATTAGGGGAGGGGGCGTGGGCACTCCATACAATTGAGCGGGGCACAAAGGATAGACCATTAAAAATGATAAGAGGTTTCTAAAAAAATTTTCCTTTTAAGTCTACCGTTCGTGAGATATTAGTTGTCAAAGTCGTAAAAAGTGTGTCCCCCTCCTCTAAATTCCACACCATCAAGTTTAATTTTCTGAACAAAAAATTGGATGTTGTGTACATTAATAAATACTCTCAACGAAAATTGTTTTGATCGCTAGAAAACTACCTTGCCCAAACAATAACGCACGTAAGTGCCGCGAAGATACGACCTTTTTTAACTAACAGCATAGGATAGAGGATTTATGATGTGGACTAGACACGGAACCCTTCATGGTGCGTGGTCCCACACGCACTTGGCCGGTTTTTAAATCTAACAGCTGAATAGGTTCCATAAAAGACCGCGCATATTCGGATGTTATGTTATGTGTCTACACTACTGCACTTTCGAAGCAGAAGGCAATCGGCAAAAAACATTAGTGCGAAGTCTGTTTTAAATAAATGAAGAGGCACACGCTTAAATATATAATAAAAAAATGTAATGTGAATAAAATTCAATATTTGTATAAAGATTTTTCAATGCGAGACTACAATCCCATTGCATTAACTTGTCACAAACAGTGGTACAGTTATCTACAAAATCTTAACGATGAGTGCCTTTTAAAAATATAGCAAAAAAAAATAGGTACCCTTATTTCGATTTTCGTTATTAGTGTTAATATCACGGTTGGAACTTCGATTTATTTATTAGAAGCAGAACACAGGTTTCATCCTTAACAAATCTATTTTTTAGATTATTCCCTTTTTTACACAATAGCCAAAAAAAGGAGTGTAATGTTTTCAGGCTTCATACGTATGTATGTAGAGGTTCCGTACCTCAAAAGCGAAGAACGTTTAGCAAATTATATTGTGTGACATATCAAATGAAAGGGATCGTTGTGAGAATCTCAAATAAGTATATTCTTTTATAATTTTAGCATATGTAAAATATAATTTCAATAGGTAAACATTAATTAAACTGACAATAGCATTAAATATAACATTAAAACTAACCTATTACTACACTTCATTCTACTGCTACGAGTACATTCCCCCGCTGGATGGCAATGCCTATCCTTTGGCAGAGCAATGAGCCAGCCAGCCCTGCGATTTGCGTGTGAAGTAAATAGTTTTAAAGTTATTTAAGGAAATAGTCAAATTAACGATTACCGTTCCCTTATAGTTCTTTACCTATAGATTACAATCAAGTTAATATAATAGTCTTTGAGTAACATAACTACTATATTGTTCGCGCTCATACCAGACACCTGTTTACACATGGTACTTAACGCATTGCGTCACGATTTTCATGAACGTAGAGCAGGGTTCACATTTACACGTTAAAAACATCATCGCAAAATGATATGTGCCTATTTAATTTTTATAAAGCTGGCAAAGCAAAACTAACGGAATGGCTGCTTCTTGCCACGTTTAGTTTAATAAGACCCGGTTTCACCAAAAGCGAATAGTCTTAAGAGGATTGTCTAGCAAATTTTTTCCATACAAAAAGCGGCAACGTTTTCCTCCCGCTAACCCTGAACCTGATTTGCATGATTCTTGGAAATGTTGTAGATATCATTAAATACTAGGTTTAGACGTTTTAATTTTTTGAAGAAATGCATACAAGGGAAAATATGGACCCTTAAGGGCTCTAAACCAGGAGGAAGTTTTCGAGTAAAGAAAAAATTTTTTTACTCGAAAACTTCCTCTTGGTTTTTTGCTATTATTTCATAAAAGAGACAGAATTACAAAAAAAGCAAAACGTATAAACCTAGTTAAAGATGTAAGGAATCGATCAAGCCCAATATTGTTTCATTTGATAAAGGTTTAAGGGGTGCTAAACGTTGCCGTCCGAAGCACTAATTCTGCAAGAAATTAAGCGCCAAACGGCCGACGGCAACGACTCTCTCTATCGCACGATACGGGTTAAAGACCCCGACAGGTGAAACAGAAAGAATACTCCGAAATGCTTGTTCTCGCCCCGGTCGATAGGCTCACAATAGTCATAATCTGTAATTAAACGTCAAAGCACAATGATTTAATTTTGGCATACGAGTAAAATCTAGTTACCGAACACTAAAATTCATTAGGTTCGGTTCTATTTATGCGACCCTCGTATCAACGCAGCATGCTTTTACGGAACCCATTACAAAAACGTGTCAGATTACGCTTGTAAAATATTACAGTACATTTATTTATGAAACCACAATTATTTTAAATGCTATGCTTCAGTATAGCAATGATAAGCTGATAACGACCTCGTTACGATGCCACGGTACATATTAAAGATAGTAAAAAATTCTTGTTTCATGGTGTTCTTTATATTAAGCCATAGTTCGGTGGAATGTCGAAGGGTCAAAAGGGTGGTCGGGGGTTTTGCGGTCGAGTGCGGTAATAAACTCACGAATTCATTATTATTACACCTTTTAACGAGATTCATAAACGTAGACTTCGTTGTTCATGGTTCTTTAGGTAGGTATAGTTACGCAAATTCTGAACTTAAATTTACTGGCTAAATATGCGCCTTGAGGGCGAAAAGTGAGATAATGTACACCTAAAGTAGGCAAATCATTGTTTAAAACACCGAACCAAATAGGTGTACGTCCATAATATAAGTACGAACATCAAATGTCTAACTAAGTAAAGTGTCTTGTCTACGGAAATACATAAAATATATTATTACCAACCGATACTGTTATGAGTTACCAATGCTGTTACGAGTACGTAATATTATTACCAAAGTGCCAACTAGTAAGATCAGCCAAATTTTAGCTCCATTTCAAATTGCTCAATTATAATTTGATCCAGCTAGTTTGGTCGTTTGAAGTATTTTATTGCCATAACACCTGGTGATGGCATTTTCCGTGTGTAATAAAAACAAAAAACAATGACATCATCCAGAAATACGGAACTGTGATACTTACACGTAAATTTTTACAAGCTTTTATTTAATTTGTACAGTTTGTATGTAAGTAGTCATGGAGTAAATTGTCCTCAATATTTGAAATTCTTTTTACCCGACTTCAAAAAAAGGAAGAGAGTTTTTCAATATCTACGTTTGTATTTATGTATGTATATCGTCGCCCATAGTACAAACTTTGCTTAGTTTGGACTTTGGGACTAGGTCCGATTTGTGTAAGAAATATTTATTTATTTATTTCATATTCTGTAAACTTGTTTCTAGGATTGATTTTGCCAATTTACCAGCCATTGAATTTGATGGCGTTCAGATTCCCTTTTCCCATCAGGTGAAGAACCTTGGTGTTATTATGGACCGCACTCTCTCGTGGATACCTCATGTGAGCGAGGTGAGCAGGAGAATGTTTGCTGCAGTAGGTTCGCTTCGTCGACTCCGTAATTTCTTGCCACACGCCACTAAAATTGCGCTAGCCCAATCTCTACTTCTTCCGATATTAGATTATGCTGACATTTGCTTTCTTGATCTCACCGAGGACCAGCTAAATAAACTTGAACGTCTCCAAAACCTTTGTATCAGGTTCATATTTGGCTTGCGCAAGTATGACCACGTCTCTAACTTCCGTTCTCAACTCAAGTGGCTTCCTATTCGTCTTCGTCGCGACTCTCATATTCTCGCCCTTCTTTATGGCATACTTTTTAACCCAGCAACTCCTCAATATCTTAAGGAACGTTTTTCGCATCTCTCTTTTGTAAGGTCCTCTCAAAATCATCTTCTTGCTCCACCACCATCTTCCTCTAAATTCTATAATAGATCATTTACCTTTCGTGCTGTTCGGCTTTGGAATGCTTTGCCGTTGGATTTGAGGTGTGCGAAATCACTTCCTGTTTTTAAAAATGCTTTGAAACTTCATTTCTTGTCCCTCTCTTGATTGCCTTTGGATTTATATATGTATTTGTGTATAATATATATATGTATATAAATATTTATATATGTATGTATCTATTGTATTTGTATATATATAATATAGTTATTAGTTGTATTAATTTATTATATAGTATAGATCATTGTATATCTATCTCTCTGCTAAATATGCACTACCTGTTAACTTTCTTTTTCTGAATTTCCTGCTACCCAAAGGTTGTCTGGAAGAGATCGCTTTTTAGCGATAAGACCGCCTGTTGTTTGCATTATTGTCAGAGTTCAAATTTGTTTTAACATTTCCATTTTGTATAGTGCACAATAAGGTATATTATTATTATTATTATTATTATTATTCTGTATTACGTAGGTAGTTCTATTAATTGAGGTGTGCAATAAGGAGTATTTGTATTGTAACGTAGATAGAGATTGTAGATAATGTAGATAGTTTCGAGTAGGTATTCGTATCGTAAGTTGTTGTTGTCAGAGAAAATATATCCATTCCAAGAAACTTAAAGTCGGTAGAAAACACGCAATCTAATAAGTGTATGGAATCATTAACAATTCAAGGAAAGCGTGCTATGAACTCCGCAGCACCGCGGCACCTAAACAACACTTATTTATAAATGTTAGGTACCTACTTTTATATAAATTAAGCCACAGCTTATAGGTTTTTAGGATTCCGTACCCGAAGGATCCAAACAGAACCCTCTTGCTATCACTCACGCTTCCTGTCTGTACGTCCGTCTTTCCGTCGTCTGTCATACAGGTTTTACAGCCAAACTGTTAGCTCCAGTCTTTAAATTTTCACAGTATAAGCATTATTTTGACGCAAAGCCATACAAATTGTCAAAAATATATTTTAAGTGTTTTTAAGCGCGGCTCCCATACATCTAATAGGGGCGCGATAAAAAAAAACTAACCTACCCCATTGACTGTGGTAACGTTGTTTATAGCTTGTTGAGTAGATAAACACTGTACTTAATTTTTTTTTAATATTGGAAAATAAAGAAATGAGAAGCCACCAAAGTATTTTTTTTTTGTTACGTATATATTACCAACAAATAGTAGTATATTAGTTTATCCGATTTTTCTTTGAAATTCCCTTACTTTTCCCATTACATTTAATTTTGCTTTGGTTCGGAATCCTATAAATGTGCGAAGACCGACACGCACTTGGCCGGTTTTTATTTATTTGCAATAAGTATACAGTAAAATATTTGTTTTGCGTTAATAAAACTAGCCACATGGTGGGTTTGTGGCGGATTATTCAACTGCCCGTACCCAAGTGATCGCTTTGACTACCTACAATTGACGCAACTCTTTTGTTAGGTGAACAACTTCGCGTAGCGTCTCTTCGGAATGCTACCAACGGACAGCACTTGTGCGGCGCGACACTACTGACCCAAGAGTTCGCGAGCACCGCCGCGCATTGCGTGCCCGACACGGGTTACCTGCTGCAGTTGGACAATTTCTGTGGCGACCCACCTCAAGCTAGAGTGTTGGAGATACTTACACATGAGCTTTATGATAAGTATGTTCGTTACTTTATGTTGATACGCCGACTTTGTGAATCATCTTTTCGGGACGCAAGCAAGACGCTACCAACAGACAATACCTAATAAAAATAAGCAGTGTAACGTTACGTACCTGTCTAAGTATCCACTCAAGATTCACACACGAGCTTTACAACAGGTACCTAAGTTAACTGCGTTCATAGTGTCTCTGTGGCTGCTTAGACTGTAACCCATTGGATGGGTGACAACTATGCAGTGGGCGACGCGTGTAATAAGAGTATGAAAATTCTGATGCGTAACGGTAGTAGGTATGTAACAATAACACAGGAGTTGATACAGATGTAGATAGCTAATAACTACCTTTTTTTAGGGTTACCTCAAAAGGAAAAAAACGGAACCCTTATAGGATCACTTTGTTGCAGTCTGTCTCTCTGTATGTCAAGACCCTTTATTTTATCTCGGAATCGCGTGGAGGTATCGAGTTGAAATTAAAACCATATACTTAGAGCTACAGTGACTTGAAGCTGTGAAAACAATGAAACGAAAAAAATAACCTACTTATTTTTGATTTAGTATACTTTCCGTTGACTTAGAACTGAAATTTGGCAAGTAATGTCGTCTTATACTACACAGGTACAGTGAAAAATTTGAAAACTATACATTTGTAATGAAATCATAAAAAATAATAGTCTATATTTAAAGTAGGTACGTAATCAATACCTACAAATTTGTACGCAACCCTCGGTGGACCAGTCCTACTTGCACTTGTCCGGATTTTTTATACCGCACGTCGGTGGCAAACAAGTGTGCGATACGCCTAATAAGTAAGTGGTTAGCCTTACCGCGTAGCTCATATAGACACTTTCAACTTCTGTGGTGTCCAGACGCTGATTCGGGATTTGGTAGGGGGAGGCACTATCAGGCGAGGGGGGACATACCATCCGATAAGCGGGGGCTGGTGGTGTTCCATTTGGATGTTGACCCTAACTAAACCTACCGACAGGAATCGCGAATGGACATCGCATACATTTTCTTGGCTAGCTATTACGTATAAACTCTTGAAGTTCCGAGAATTTACGAGATAAAAGACATAGATAGTGGAATCTTCTTGAAAGCACATGCAGCTTGAATTCTCTCATTGACATACATAGTTATCGCGGGAGCAAAAACTAAGCGTTTTTGGTAAGACTATAAGTAACCCAGTCATCTACCGGTCCCTGGGATCCCCGGACTCATTACAAAATAATACTATTGTTTTTTTTTTTGGACGACGGCTTAAGTGACACTTATATCGAGCAACATTTATAGTTCAATTTAATCTTTATTTCGGACTTAATACAATCTATATATTGATAATAATTACTTAACCTACTAATGCCTACGAGTTTTAAACTTGATTACTGGCAATTGCAACGTCAAACTCTTCACTCACTTTTCCTGCTTGACGTTGTCATTCATTAATATAGGGTTCTCTACCTGAAACCATGGGATATTACAACTTACCAAAAATTTTGTCAATTCCAACCTAAAATTTTTTTGACGGAATGCCTTTCTGAATTGGAATGTCGTTCCATAGAAGATTTTGTTTGGCAGAAACTAACATCTTATTTTCAATGTATTTTCTGGTGAACAATAAAGAATATTTGTATTGTATTTGCACAATGATGTAATATAAAAAAGAGGTAGATAGGTTATACGCGCTCCGAAAGTAGCCTACTAAAACTGTGCTAACTAGCCAGCGTTGCCAACCGTACGGTAATTACCGTATTCATACGGTAATTTCATACCTTGTACGGTAATCAATTACCTTACGACAAATGTACGGTAATTCAATAGCATTCGCCCCACCTTACGATAAATGTACGGTAATTCAATAGCATTCGCCCCTTACTAGCAAATGAGTGCGAGAAGGACAAATACTTTATGCTGACTGCGTTTTATTCATTAGTTCTGTTTAGTGTATATACCCATAAACAACTCCAATTCATAAGTCTTGATCTTGAGTTTTCTTTTGCTAGAATGAGAGAAAGTATATTTATGTATTGCTGTCTCATTCTAACCGGCAACCATGTCCCTCGCAGTCAGTGTTGCCAACTCAGTGGATTTTCCACTAGATCTGGTGGTTTTGTCTTCTCATTTGGTGGGTAAAATTGTACTCTTTTTCATATAAAATGAGTGAATTTTGTGGTTTTCTGAGAGCCGTCTACTGGGAAACGAATTTTTTTTTCATACAAATTAAGAGAATCTAGTGGTTTTAAGAATTGTTTTTGGTGGATTTGTTAAAACAGACTGTCTGCAGGACAGTGTATCTGTATAACCAGCTTATGAGGTCACACAAAACGACAAAAACCTTGGCATACTTTAGTTGTTGGAAACCACTAAGCACCTGCCGATCTTTAATCTCTAAAATAACAACGCATTTACCTAAAAACTGCAGACATATTCGTTTTTTGGTAATAAAATGCGTACGGTAAATTATACGGTAATTTTAGGGTAAATAAGACGTAATTCTGGCAATACAGGTTGGCAACACTGTAACTAGCACACCTTGGCTCAGTCTAGTGTCGTCAACGGAAGCGTCTACACGTGTGTGCGAGTGCAACAAAATATACCCGATGAGCGAGTGCGACAAAGAAGAAATATCTTTGCTGACCTAAGAATATAATAAACAGAGGGGTCGTGGCGAGACTCGAGGGCTTATCCTTGATAAAGTTCATTATCTTCTAATTACATATTACTTGATTAGTATTTTTATTCTCTTTATTTACTTTTTATATTAATCCAGATTTTTATAATAAGTATATAAAAATTGAAAAATAAAGTAAACATAGACAAATAAAACATGATTTCTAGGCATAGAACCTCAACATAATACAAATAAATAAATAAATATTTGTGGACAATGTTACACAAATTAATTAATAAGAGGCAAAATATCTGGTCTGATTTATTACTCTTTATCCCTTCTCATGACGCGTAAGCAGGACGGTATGCTATAGGTAATTTCCGGGCGCGAAACAGAGAAAAGCGTATGTTGCTCTGCATCGTACGTACGTAGTGCACAGCAGAACGGAGCGGAGTAACATATACCTGTCTCTGTTTTGCTCCCTGAAATTAGCATAAAAGCGGCCTATAACTATATTTTTCTACTCGTCGACTTCAATATTTGAAATAAGATATCATAGACGAAACTAAACTCACATACTTTTCTCTATAAAGTTCCCTTCAACTGAACTCTTATGAGATTGACCTATCACGTGACGCCGCGGACATAGAACAAAAGACATCAGAGCCATCAATCCATGTTGATGACTAATCTTCATTTCCGCAGGACTACCTAGTTTGTTTAATTAATTTCCGTTAACTCGTAGAAAAAAAAGTCTATGCAATAGTTATAGCCAATTAAGTTACTCGGCAAGCCTCGTGGTCTAAACGCGGCACAGTGTGGGATTTGCCTTAAATTGTGATCACCACCATTTTTGATTGCATTATGTTCAGTTTATCGAATTATGGCATACAATGAAACTTCGGCAGTTCTATCTACCATACTTTTCGAAAAATAAAATAAATCGAGAAATAGCCATAGAAAGTCATAGAAACCAGAAAATCATAATTTCTCACTTGTCGCTTATTTATTTCTAATTAATCTAAAGCATGTTTATTAGGTTAATAATAAACTACCTATTACATTCCACAAATGTGGAAAATAACGTTTGTAGGCGACACCAAAACTTGTTTTTTTCAAAAACAGTTTTTATTTTTTTACTCTGAAACCACTCAAAAGGGGTGCCTGAAATTTTTATTTAACTTTTGTTTATAGATAGACCTAACAACAAAAAAAAAATTAAATGAATATCGCGAAGGACATCAGAGTTACAATTCTTTAAATATTTCGTGGGTTGTCACTAACTCCGTACTAAGATTTGTAAGTAAATAATCATTAACATGAAACTATTTACTGAAATTATTTCAAAACAATTACAACTTACGGACGTAAATTAACTAACTTTGATACAACACGAAATAAATTGTAGTGATTTGCCTAAATACCTCAAGCCACCCCACCATGCTGTTTTTAAATTTGACCAATCCGGGCGAGCGCGTAAAGCGGGGCAATTTAGCGCAAAAATTTGAGATACGCGTATAGCGAATCCGTGTAAAGCGAGGTCGCGTAAACCGGGGTATAGTAGTACAGTAGTACTGAGACTGCAAGGATGTTATACTCGTATTATGAGTAAATTAAAAAAGCATTACCTCTACTACAGCAGAATGGTCAGCATACTTGTTTTGCTTATCGGTACCTACAGACTCAAAGGCGTAAACGTCACATTAAGTTATGACTTTTACTTCATTTGAGCCTGTAGGTCTCGGTATCTCCTATGATGAAGGAGATATTATGTGGTATTGGGAAGGGGTCCGCCCTCGTCAAGCTTTTGCTGAAACCCACTACCTATACATAATATCTGGAGGAGCGGGGGTGAGGCGTCATGGAGCCGTTAAAGACCCATGGCGCTGCTTTGCCTCAGTAGGAGCTGACCCGTTCTGCTGGGGGATGTCCTTCCGGGCCTCGACCGGGGGACTTAATGCGAGAGGGACAAGAGGGCACCAACCCTCTTGTTGGTCAGCGAGTGGCAAATGAAGATGATCTTCAACCTCCGGGAGCGTCTTCATCAATGCTAGGAGATGTTAATCAACGGAAGGCAACGCAACTGGAAATATTTGAGCTACTGATCGCTACTGCTAAATCATACAGTGCACAAATCAGACCCACAGATTTAGACGTTACAGAAAGAGTTCAAGTCATACTTGATTTCCTATATCCTAATAGGCCATCTAATATCGCTGATATTAACGACAAAGCAATCACACTATACATCACAAAATTCACTCATAAGTGTGAAACTCTTTATTTAAAATGCCGTCGCGATATGGCTCGGTTTAGCAAAAAACATCATACGTGGCTTTCAGCACCATTTCAAGTTTCGTCAGTTTTTACTATTTAATAAGTGAAAAGTATAGAACCCTCCGAGTGCGAGTACAACTCGACTTTTGACTGATTTTTCATAAAATAACCTTAGTTTTTTTGAGTTTAGCCGAGTTTGTTACGTACTAAAATAACCGAAATTATAAACCTTGGATTCCTTAAATGTGACACCCCTATTCCCATAGAAACATCTCAAAAACTTAGAAATGCTATAACTCTGATGTCCTTCGAGGTAAACAGTTGAAATTTTCAGAACATATAGGTATATTTATGTCAAATCCTATAATGAAACAATAAGGTACCCCAATTGATTAGTAATTATTTTATAAAAAAAAATGTAAAAAAAATATTATACGTCCTAGCGGTTTTATTATTAACGGTACATTATTGTAATTGATACTAGTAATATATTATATTTCCTGAAATGTAATACAAAAGAAACCATGTCATTACTGACGTTACTTTAGGAAATAAAATTCCAAACACTTTTTGATGACGTCATGAACCGCGCCTTTAAAAAATTGTATCTTGAAAACTATTAGTAGTAATCAACTGGGAGTTTGATTGAAGGGTTTATAAAGTATCAGAGCATTAAAATAAAATATAAAATAGGGGTGCACAAAACTGATGGCAAATCCCACACTGTGCGCGGTTCTGGGCCTGGGTTCTGACGGTCTGATAATAGAAATAAAGTCGATAAATTTTAAATTCGTAGGCACAAATGTCGCTCGATATAGGGTCGGTAGGTGGGTTTACGGCCTGTTAATTTGATGCGCCAGTTTTTTTTTTATACAACGCCGGTGGCAGACAAGCGTACGGTCCACCTGATGGTAAGCGGCCACCGCAGCCTATAGCCGCCCTTTTTTTTTTTTTTTTTTTTTTTTTTTTTTGAACCTGACTGTGGCTTTATAGGCCGGGCCCAATAAAGCGATAGGAGTGCGCGGTTGGAGAGTAGCCTGGGGAAAATCCAGGGGAAAACCTCCGGCACGACCACGCGTGTGGTTTGGAACACTGGAATACTCTAAGAGTTTGCGCTCCAGTGAGATTGGTTGAGCGGTTTCAACCGAATCTGAGGTGTGAGTGGAATCGAGCTACTGGGAATTTTGTCGCTGGTTCACTAAACCTAGCCTAGCTGAGAAGAGTCCAGCAAGAAACTCAGCTAGGCCCGACCTGGGTCGGACTGACTCTACCCTCTCAACACAGTGCATCCTCGGGAACTCTGGCAACCTTGCTCGCCTCCAGGAACACAACTCTACATACTTGTATAGTAGATAATGTTATTATGGCTGTGGTCTTCTGCAAGGTGGATGTACTTCCCCAGTTGGGCTGCTCCAAATTCGAGCAAGATGACATTTTGCTGTGCCCTACCTCTCTAAAGTTTGCGGCCACTTGAACTAGAACTTGGACTTTAACTGAAAGGATATTTTCTTGCTTTTTTAAATATATTCCGATTTAATAGCTAGTAATTAAAAATCATACGACCCACTATTTCTTTAGGGCATGTAAAAATATAAATATCTTTAATTGAAAAAGTCGCAGGCCGCGTAACTGGCCTAGCGACCCTACCTAAGTGTCACTTCTGTTAACTCATAATCTTTCAGTACTGTCAAATCGTTTTTGCTCCCGCGATAAAGATGTATGCTCATTGAGTGAGTTTGCTTCTTTGACGCATGCCTAAACTTTAGTTCTCGGTCGTAGTCGTGACCTAGTGCTTAGATATTGCAAATAAAATGGGATCAATCTTCAAAATAAGTACCATGGTTGCAACAAATACATATCAACAATCTGGTTAGTTTCAACGCCACCAAAACGCAAGCGTGTCTGTTTACCGCAAAAAGGAGCTCATTCTATCTGGCTCCTACTTTCCGAGATACAACCGTGCCTGTAGCCAACGATCTCGAGCTGCTTGGTATGAGGTTAAGCTCAAACCTTAACTTCGGCACTGCCATCGAGTCCAAAGCCGGAGCAGCGGCCAAAAAGTTGAGCATCCTAAATAAGGTCAAGCGATATTTCACGCCTGGGCAGCTTCTTTCTTTATACAAAGCCCAAGTCCGATCTTGCATGAAGTATTGTAGTCACCTTTGGGAAGGCTCGGCTAAGTACCAACTTGCCGCACTCGACTCGGTGGACCGCAGAGCCAGGAGGCTTATCGGCGACGGTCAAGTAGTAGGAAACAAGCTACAGAGCCTAGCACATAGACGCAAAGTAGCATGTCTGTGCGTCTTCTACAAATTGTACTTCGGAGAGTGTGCTCAGGAGCTCCATAAGCTCATACCGCCTTCCCCCTTCTTCCATCGGACATCCAGACGTACGGCTGGATACCATCCTTACTTGGTCGAAATTCCTCTTATTCGAACCAAGCGCTTTGCATCATCTTTTACGTATATAATGCGCACTTCTAAGGTTTGGAATTCTCTACCGGCGTTTGTGTTTCCGAGCTCATATAACCTAGACCTTTTTAAGGCACGAGTGAATAGGCACCTTCTGGGTGAGCTCGCTTCATCGTCGGCCTCATCTTTGCCCCCTGGCTAGATGCTGGCCAAGAGCGATCCTATTTTTAATAAAAAAAAAAGAATAAATGAATATGAATATGAAATAAGTAGACCCTCGATGTATTACACATGGAACTCATACTCATACTCGCCATAATTTTGGTAATCAATTTCAGAAGAAGCACGAAGCTGTTTAAGGTAGCCAAAAAATTAAAGTAAGAAATACTAATTAAGCGCATAAAGCACGTGGTAGTCGATCAGGCTTACGCCCTTGTGTCCGGACGTCGTGGCTAATATCGACCTGTTTCAGGGCTATTAGTACCTATTCAAAACGTCTACCGTGAACTCGCCTGAGGCGTACCAGTGTAAGTCTGACCTCCGATTACGTGTACTAGTTGTGACGAACCACGGCGTGAAAATATACTAGGAGTGGTGATTGTAGTCGAAGCAGGTACCTATATGGATAGTAGGTATATAGGTAGGCCTGAACGTACGTAGGTACCATAACTTCGCCCCACAAGGTCACAAAGGTGAGCAAACGTTCTTTGTTTACGATATGAAGGCATCTATGACGACGCCAAACACATCTTTAAACTGAACCTTACTCCGTTGTAATAAGGTGAAAAATGTACCAAAACATGTCTTTGGCGTCCAATGTTGGTAGTACTCGGTAAAATTTAAAGATGCCATAAATTCAAAAACCTAATAAATCGAGCTTAATTGATGCCACAAGAACATACTTCTGCAATCACAGTAATTACCTATTGGTAAACCTTGGCATAAATTTTAAGCTTCAAATGGCGCTTATTTGAGGATTATTGGTAGGTAAGTACAACATATGTATCTATGTTTCGCTCTTGAACATATATAGATTCAGCCTAAACTTCGAGTGGGTTATTGTTTACAGTTAATTAACTCAACATTTTATCAAATGACTGCCCCAACATTTTTCTTGGATTAACTTATGATGTTAATGTACTCGCCATGGAAATATATATTTGCACTACCCGAGCAAAGGTTTTGCCGTGTAAAAGTACCTAGGCGCAAAACCAACAAAACTTTTACCTAGTTCCAATCTTGTTTTAGGTATTCACGTGCCCACGATATTGCGCTGCTTCGAGTTGAACGCGTAAATTTGCCAGAACTTAATGAAAATGTGCTACCTGAACATTTTTTTGGTGCTAGAGGTATGTGGCTTTGTGGAGTAAGCAACTTGTGTTATTTTAATAATAGTTAAGGATTACAAAATTACTTACAATTGGTATACTTACTAAAAGCTAGATACTTATGTCATATATAAGCCGTAGAACTTTATCTACTTTGCCTAAATAAATACCCCTGAAAGCCTTAGCATACCTACTTATTTACTTAACTTTTGCGGCTATATAGCTTCGTGTTTAATGTAACCCCCGCTTTTACCGAGCCATAGGCCTTTTTAGGATCCCGTAAATAACCTAAGCAAATTATTTTTATTTCCTATGAAGAAGGAGCGATTTCGAGGCAAAACAAAACAATATGTAGGTCAACAAATATAGCCATATCAATTTGATGTGCAGGATAGAGAGGGATTACTTACTTAGCATGCATAGGTACACATTGAATATTTTTAGGTGAATGTACAGTTTACGGCTACGGTGTGAAAGATACGTCTACCAAAGAACTCTCCGATTCTCTACTGGCTACCAACGTGCAGATAGTGGCCCTAGACCAATGCACCCAATCACTGGGGCCCCACATGGCCCCGGACATCGATAGTGGAATGTTATGCGCTATCGGAAATGGCACTGATGCGTGTGAAGTAAGCTACCTGAAATCAAATTTCAAATGATTACCATACCTATTATATCTCCTTACTTATACCTACATTTTCTGTTCTACGAGCCACTGCGAAACATCGTGATTGGTATACCTACATATACAATGATATTTTAAATAACTCTGCTGAAATTATCTGACATGTTTAAGAAACTCCCTATTTATCATGTAGGTATAATTAATAAGTAACGTTTGCAGGGTGACTCTGGCGGCCCCCTGATGTGTCGCGGGCTGGTAGAGGGTGTAATCAGCCATGGTCTCGGCTGTGCCGCGCCAGAAATGCCCGCTGTGTACGCTGGCATACGCGCGCACTTGGCTTGGATACAACGTGTCTTGTATGACTAACACTAACCAGCAGAATTCATATGGCGACTTCGGAAGCCCCCTGAGGTGCAGAGGGTCACTTGGGATATAATACAACATATAACATGTATTAAAACACGACTAAAACTAACCAGAACGTCACAAGTTCCACAATATTCCTGAGTTCGCTTGATAGACTACGGACTCGCAACAGATTTCCATGACCAAGTTCCTCTCGTACGGTAACTTGTACAATTCTTAAGAAGCCTCGTGAATTAACAAGCCCCGTGAACGTCAGCTGGGATTTAGTTGGTGGGTTGAACCGCGGTTGTCTCCCAAACGCGTAAATTATTTTATCAAATAGAAGCAACCATATATACCTGTCACCTGAAGAGTGGTCGATGAACACATTTAAAAAAATTCGCTATTGTGAATAAATAAACTCATCAGCCGATTCTAACGCTGTGGAGAAACCGTCAGCAGATGCCCTAAAAATTGAAACTCAGGAAGTCAGGAACCATACATGAGCATTATCGCCTATTTCAATGCGCTAACTAGCGAGTTTTTCTTCTGCCTACTACCAGCTAATATTTTAGGGTTCCGTACCCAAAATGGCAAAAACGAAGCCCTTATAGTTTCGTCATGTCCGTCCGTCTGTCTGTCTATCCGTATATCACAGGCATTTTATTCAAAAACCATAGGGATGTATTGGAATTAAATTTGACGCACCGAGGGTTCCGTACACAGATGTGTACCGGTTCCAACACCATGGTGTAGAAATCGAAGGCCATGGGTACAGCGCCATCTATACTTAGGCAAATTTTGTTACAAATTTGAGCGACTGAATAACTTAGTAGTATGTATGGTGGTTTTTAAAAGATAATTCATTATCAGGTGAACCGATTTCAATTTTTTTTTGTTTATCTGAAAGAAGGTACTTTCATCATAATCGCGTAGGAATTTGTAAAACAAAAATACATGTAAAGTGATTAAATTACAAACTTAGTATAGAAATGTCTTTTGATGATAAAAAAAAAGAAATGCTAGAGAGTTATAGTTATATTTTTAATGAATGTTATGTAATAATTTAATATTTTTCCTTGTAGACTTCTGAGATAGGGGGGGGGGGGGGGCATATTTTAACAGTTCCAAATTTCAAATCGATATCATAAGTAATTCTTGAGATATTTAGCGATGTGACAGACAGACAGACAAAGTGAAACCATAAGGGTTCCTTTTTTACCATTTTGGTACGGAACCCTAAACACGTCAATCGATAGGTCTTTAGAATAGCATGTAGGGATACCTACTCAGAAAAAAAATGCTGACGATCTTTTGTTACTTAAGATATTGGATTAGCTTTTATTTCATAAAAGTTTCAATAGAGGTAAAATGGCTAAATGTTTTTATTTTTCTACGCGTTTGAAAAACTACCGCGGTCCAACCCAGCAACGAAATCGCAGCAAACATATATTCACGGTGCTTCATAATCATAATACATACAACTTTCTTCTGTAAAAGTTATCGTGCGAGAGGAAACGACTACCGTTTTTTGCTCCAGGGCCTATGATTTCCTATGGTTTTGTGACAGGATACTGCTTTTATTCTACCCAAGTGAAGATTATCTAAGTAATTTTCATGCCTTTTGGGCTCACTAACGCAATGTCTTCCACGTCTATCATTCAATTGAAACAAGAGAGGTAGAGATGGAACTATCGTAATTTCGTAATGTCTTGTCTAGACTAAACTTGTCTCGTCTAATGCTCGATATATCTGAAGGCGTATACGGTCACGTGATAAATTGAAAGATCCGTCTGTATGAGTAAGCCGAATGTTACGTCTTGTTATTGTGATGTGACAAATCCAGGGAGTTTGCGACAACCAGTTTTTATTGTTATGTATTAGTTAGTAAGTGAGGCAATTGTAAAGGAGGATAAATACATAGGTAGGCGTTTAAGTGAAAAAACCTGAGTTGCCTTTTCTTCTATGTGTTAAATGTATTGAGAACACAAGGCAATTGAAAAAACGAGTATTTGCATACATAACCGTATTTTATTCGTAATTTTTTATACTCTGAACACCAAGCGCAAAATACATACAACAAATAGGTACAAAAGATTAATTAGGAGAAAACCAATGATAGACACTTTGACTTTGTTGCGTGATCTTAACATAACTTTTAACACGAGATCTTGGTTTAATACATACTTTGTTTTAGTTGTCTTAAAATAGACAATTGTCTGAACTAAAACCCACATATCATCAGCCTTCTCCAGATAATCAGAAGATACTGTGTTTTGTAAATCTGAAGTGGGATGCATTTGGGATCTATTTGTATAGATACCACAAAGTTATTTTACGTCTTAACAACAAGGATAGTACTCGTATAACGCAAGATGAGACCCAGAGGAAGAAATCTTCTGTACAAACCAACGAGCAGCAAAGCCATTTATGAACACAATGTTTCAAATATGTGCATTGAAAATTTTAATCATTTACCCGAGGACATCAGATCTCTTCAGGGCAAAGCCTTTAAAGTCAAACTGAGCAGATGGCTATTGGATAGAAGTGCTTCTATGAAGTCAGACGTTTTCTTGGCAAATATTAAAACAGGTAATATCATGACCATTCTAGATGTAGATACTTATATGTATTGTAATTAAACAAAAATATTATTATTAATGTATTGCAATGTATAAATTATAAATGTTGTAATTAAGGAAAATGATTATTAATGTATTGTATTGTATAATATTTTCACAGATGAACTGAATACAAGAGACAAATAATTATGTAACATCCAGTGAAAAACTGTATCCGTCCCAAATATTTTTGAATTTGAAGATTTGATGATTCGCTTCCGAGTGAATAAAGCACCGTGTTCTTTCCAATAGTCCCCAACAATATTACCCTTAGTAGAATAGCACAATAATGCTCTAAACCCGTGTCTATACGAGCATATAATATATTTACTGATGAACCAAACATCCCTGTAACATTTTTTTTGCGTACCTACTAAGTACGTGTAAGTATGCTCATCTTATTTTACCGTTTTTTTTAAATCTTACTGTGGCTTTAAAGGCCGGGCCCAATAAAACGATAGGAGTTCGCGGTTAGCCTGGGGAAAATCCAGGAGAAAACCTCCGATAAGACCACGCCGGTGGTTTTGAACACTGGAATACTCTAAGAGTTTGCGCTTCAGTAAAATTGGTTGAGCGGTTTCAACCGAATCTGAGGTGTGAGTGGAATCGAGCTACTGGAAGTTTTGTCGCTGGTTCACTAAACCTAACCAGCATGAAACAGCTAGGCCCGACCTGGGTCGGACTAACTCTACCCGGTGTGCGCGGCGGTATCGGGACGAATATGTGTCTGTGTTGTCGCGATCGCGCGGTGGACGTTCCCGCCGGCGGGAATGCCTAAGGGTAAGCGTCGTGTCTGCGTAAGGGTAACGGTCCATCTTTCGATGGACGCTGTGATTACGTCGTCCGGGTCGGTAAGTGTGTGTCTAGGACGCCGGACCATGCGGCGCCTAATCAGTGATCGCCGAGTTACGACAGAGGGGTCCAATGATTAAGTACATGTAGCTACAGTGTTATGCTATGTCAGCGAACTACTTGACCATAGTTTTCTATGTTACCATATATTATTGTTTCGAAAAGAAAACCAATTAACTTATGTTTATTCATATGGCTTCTACAATTAATGGTAAATAGACATGTATCCATAAATAGGTCATGTATATCACGCAAAAATAGCTTTGTTAAGCCTTGTATTGCGTTTGGGAAATGTTAGCTCTAAACCACCTTTGACTGCACTTATTGTATATATAGGTACATATAATCTGTATATATTTTTCAATAACTAAGTAGGTATACCTTCTGTTATAAAAGTTTTATACTAGTCGTATAAGTAGGTTCATTAAATTTATCTATATAGTGTTTTATCAAGTTTCACACGCGATATATTTACCTTGTACACTTAAATTTTAACACTTTGGTATATTCAGGCAAATATAACCAAGCGAGTCAAAACTGTGTATTGGTCATTTGTGACTTACTATTTCTACTAATATCGCACAACCACTTATTTAATATCAACAAGTTTTAATTCAAGGCCATAGACAAATGGAAGTGAATTTAGTACAGTACAATAACAGTGATTTAGTAACACCAATAACATTGATTTGTAAAGAGTTAAGTAATATATAATAACATGTACACTACAGTAAAAGTTAACTAACATAATAAAGTTAAATTAGGCACACGCTCTTTTGTTAATAACAATAGCTGACTAGTTCTGCCAAATATAACGGATTGCATCTATGTTTAAATATTATAAGCACTACACACTTCTGCGCTTGGGAAAGAATATCAACAGTTACAATATTTTTCGATACCTAGTTGGATTAGCAGAGTTCATAGACAGATACAAGCTCCACTCTTTAAAAATATTGCGAGGAAAACGAGTCGTAGTTTGTAGCGCGACTTTCGACACAACAACAATGTTATACCACCAGCACGATGTTTATTTTCGTGACAAGATAAGGAAGGAGTGTAACTTTTCCAAGTTCTGTTTTATTCCTTATTCGTTTGTTTTAAGCAACTACACCATATTACGGAAGAGGAAGTACATACAAAGATCGCCCTAAGACATACCTACTTACAATCAAAAGCTAAGCTAAGCTGAACTAGCTGAGTTCTGTTAGGTTTTGACTAAACCTAGAAGAAACACGCAAACGTAACTTTGTTATATAAATTCCTACAACTGTTGTAATAATAATTGAATATCTATAAGGTCGTCTATCTTAAACTGAATGGACGTGACAAAAAATCAAAATATTTGTACTACATCTACATACAAATACCTACTACAGTATTTCGAGCATAGGAACCATATTTGTCAATGCATTGATTTCACAATGTCACAGAACATCATAAAAAACAAATTGCACTAGGGGGATATATGAGATCCCCAATAATTTTCTGCAATATATGAGGGAGATAAACATTTGACTATATTATGATGATATTAAACATACGCGTACTATAAAGTCTATGAAATGATAGTACCTAAATATATAATACTTCGTACAATGAACTGGTGAAAATTAGAAGTAAAACAATACAATTACTAATTTTCGAAAAAACGCATATTTTCTTCTCAATAGATTTGCGTCATCAAGTACCTACGGAGCAGAACCAAGAACCTAATTTAGTGTGTTTACCTACAAGCACAGCCTTATTAAGACCAGGTAAACCATGACCTGGGTTCGGTCGGTGTGGAGCCTGCGCTTTGGGGAGTTTTAGGCGTTTGTGGCGTGGAAGATGGCGACTTCTTAGCGTCTGACGGGGTCGCAGGAGCCGCTTCTTCAGTTTTTAACTAGAATTTGAAAAAAAAATACTTTTGAATCTTCTGTACGCTCCTGACCTTAACTTAGTACATCCAGCATCCTATTAAATACGAATAGTAGGATAGATGTAGTAGTGTAATAGTAGCAGCAGTAAGTATTATATAGTAGATAAACATATATAGTCACAGTTTATCCGGGTTATCTTCATTCCCGTGCAATAAATAAACACACACGTGTGACGCAAGATCTCTTTCTATGCATAAATATCTAAAAAGATGTGAAATGACTACTACTAAACAGGGTCCTTTTTCAGTCTACCTGCTTGACCACGAGCGCTGCTAAGGGCTCTAATACGCAGTAAAAACCGTTTAAATCGTTTATTAACGCGTATCAATCGTGAAGACATAAGACAATGTTATACCTTATTATTTGTTTTAGCTTGCATATCTCTTTCATAAGCCCGTACGTCGTCAATGGTCATATTGTACCAGTCGTCCATCCACGCAAAGGCTTGCCGGTGACCCAATAATAGGATTTCGCGTATCGCCTGTAATGAGGACACAAGTAATAATGTTACTTTATTTAAGACTATTTCCGGTCGGTATTATATAGGGAATTTTAAGTACCTATTTGATAAGATTCTATTAATGCAGCTTTTTCAGGATATTTTAGTTACATATGTGCAGTCAAAGGCATATTTATATGTACTTTCCCAAAGCGACAAACATACATATATGTACGCTCCTTGCCACGCCCTTGTCATTAAAGGTCATGTTCATATATTTTGTCACTGTATTTCGTAGATATATTTTGTTTAACCACAATACCTGTTAAATGTGTGTTGTGTGTGTTAAATATCTGTTTAGCCCAATGGTTGGCTGGTAGAGAATGGCATTTGGCATTAAGCCCGCCATTTGTACAATTTGTGTATTTTGTGCAATAAAGTTTAAATAAATAAATACAATTTAAAAGTTAGAGGTTCTCGGAGACCTCCGGGATGGGTAGACAATGGCTTAACCCATCATCTACCCGTCCCTGGGGCTCATTACAAAAGAATGCTGTGGTTTATTATTTTCGGCGGGAGACAACGGCTTATTCCACTTACCCCCTGCACATATTCCTCAACTTTTGTCTGCAACCCCCACACCTCAAACTTCACATGAACAACCTTGTAGCAACACATGATGGGCTGCTGAGTCTCCCGCCAGCCCTCCACTAGTGGCCCGCGGCCCGTCTTCTCAGACTTGAAGAACTTAGGATCCTCTGCTTCCTTGTAATGGTGCGGTTTGATCTCATCATAAGCAATGTCCAGAAAATCAACTTCCCGATTGGCTAGCTCTTCATCTGTTAGGCCAACACACTGTAACAGGAAAATGCAAGTTGTTTATTCATTATTATGTATGCTGTATACAATTATGGCCATGGTAAAATAGTAGGTTAGCCATTTCATACCTATTTATATAATACAATAATAACACACCAACATGTAACTATATGTGTTCAGTGTCCTACAGTAAGTATAATCTAATCATGGCAAAAATGTATATAACTACGTAGTCTAGCCATAAATTCTGTCCCAACTTTTTCGCCATTTTAAATTTAATAATGGAACGTTCGATGTACTTTTGTTTCTTGATTATGCTTAAATAGACATTTGGCTGTCAGAAAAAGTATATTTGGCTCCAGGTATCGTTTCCCTGAAGATGGAGTGGGGCATCAAAGAGAATCGTGTCGCAGTGATAGCGTTATACAAGTGTAACAAGCAAGTGAACAACATTTTCAAACTGCTGAAACCTTTGAATATAACAAAGAAATTTATCTATCGTACCATCAAGCGATACAACGACATCGGTTTAGTCGACGACCGGCCCAGGAGCGGTCGACCACGGCAAACAAGGACACCGGCAGCGATTAAAGCGGTAGCTGAGCGAATTCGGAGAAATCCGCTACGCAAGCAGAAAATCATGGCTAGGGAAATGAAAATTCCCCCTAGAACTATGTCCCGTATCATAAAACAAGACCTTAAGCTTGGGGCTTATCGACGGAGCACAGGTCAGCGATTGACAGCTGCCCTACGGAAAATAAGAGCGACGAGAGCTAAAGTGTTATGGTCGCGGCATGCAAAGGGCGGATATCGTAATATTCTGTTTACAGATGAAAAAATCTTTACTGTGGAGCAAAAATTCAACCGCCAAAATGATAAAATATATGCTCACAGTTCCCAAGAAGCTTCTGAAAAAGTTCCAAGGGTAGAAAGAGGCCACCATCCTGCATATGTCATGGTTTGGTGGGGAGTATCCTATGAAGGCGTCACAGAGCTTCATTTTTGTGAACAAGGGGTAAAAATACGTGCTACGAACTATCAAAAAGACATTTTGAAGAGAGTTGTTAAGCCGCTAAATGATACTTTATTTGCCGGTAAGCACTGGATATTTCAACAAGACTCTGCCCCTGCACATAAAGCTAAGACAACGCAACGGTGGTTAGCGACGCATTTACCCGAGTTTATTGCGGCTGAAGATTGGCCCTCAGGAAGCCCGGATCTCAACCCCTTGGACTATGGTCTGTGGAATATTTTGGAGGAGAAAGCCTGCTTTAAACCTCATCGCAATGTTGAGTCTCTGAAGTTAGATTTAGTGCGGGCAGCGGCTTCAATACCCATCGATACCGTCCGTGCCGTCATAGACGAGTGGCCGGACCGTTTAAAGAAGTGTGTTAAAGTAAAAGGTGGACATTTTGAATAAATATTTTATTTTATACAATCTGTATAGTATAATTAATAAAAATAACCCTAATTTATTTATAAACTTTCTTTTATTTTCAAAATAAATGTCATTTCATATAGGACAGAATTTATGGCAAGACTAAGTATGATTAGATGGAAAACAAAATCCAAAATTGAAGTGAATTGATAGGATTGAGCCACATAAAATTAATTTACTCACATTTTCTGTTGTTCCATTATTATCTTCATACCTGGTTTGAATTGATATGGAGAATTTTGGAATAAAGGAGCACTGAAATCAAGAAAGAGATTTTTTTGTAACTAGTTTATTAGTATGTATATATATATATACATATATATATTTAACAACTTAACAGAAATATTTCAGTTACTTACTGTGTATTCTGTACAGGTCCATGAAAAAAAAAGTAAATTAGTAAGAGAAGATTATAACATTCTCATTAATGCCATTTCCTACAAATGTGGATAAAATTCCATTTACATAGGTAATAAAAAGTTTTGTTGTTGATTAGTATGAACATGCCTAAAAAGTATTTAGCAATGATACCTCATTTGTTAAGTACTTGAAAAGTATTTATAGAAAACTGAACATATTACCTGTGATAGTAAAAGGGTAGTAGTTCCAAGCCTTCTCAGTAATGTAAAATATTTTCGGTGTCATTGACTGTATCCAGTAGGGCAGATGACTTAAAAAAAGTTAAACAATATTACCATTTAAAGTCTAGCATTATATTTTTCTTTACATTGACTTAATACAACATATTGAGGGCTGTGTAAAAGGTATTTGTTTTTTTATTGTAAATGAATCAATTGTCTCAATTTATCAGGTTTTTACCCCATGATATATTATAGACTTTGATATTTTATCCAATGAATTTATCACCATCATTTGAAGTATTTGAATAATTTATTGAGCATGCAAATACATTTCTTTACAATGTGACACAACAAAATATTATATATCACTACATAGTATAAAACAAAGTCGCTTTCTCTGTCCCTATGTCCCTATATCCCTATGTATGCTTAAATCTTTAAAACTATGCTAACGGATTTTGATGCGGTTTTTTTTAATAGATAGGGTGACTCAAGGGGAAGGTTTATTACATATAAACATGCAGGCATCAGCATTGCACCCGTGCGAAGCCAGGGCGGGTCGCTAGTATAATTTAAATTAATCTTACAACACAATTCAATATCTGTAAAGGCCTTTGTTTTAAGCCGTCATCTCCCGGCAAAAAAAATAAACAATAGCATTCTTTTGTTATGATTCCTGGGATCCCAGGGACCGGTAGACGACGTGTTAGCATGTTTTTGAATATATCAGATACCTGGATAAATGAATCCTCTTCTCTGTAAACTGGCCATGGCCATTTACCTCATCTTCTACTTGCTCATTGGCCACCACCTCGACACCCTCCCCATTGCTGGATTGCTCGAAACTATGTCGTGCTATCATGTATAGCTGTCCTATACGATACTGCAGAGTTCATGAAAAAATTATAAGTAATGTAATGTAAATTAAAAATATCATATGACATATGTCGAAAATGATAACTATATATAGGTATATTTCACCCGCACCCTAATGAAATGTAACTAATTAATTCAATTATCTAATAACAAATGTGTAGATTTTTCAAATACCACCTCTTCGACAGTCATGGGCATTGATATCCTATACTCCTTAGTCAGCACCATTGTAAATAAAGTTTGTGACAAGTATGGTGTAATGTTTTCAGAAGATTCTCTTTCAAGAACGCTAATTCAGAAACAGATAGCAATGAAAATTAAAATACGAATCACAAAACGCAAGATCAGTGAGCAAGCCGCAGTAAACTTGACAGTAATGACAGTATAGAGTATACTGCCGAACTTAGATAAGAGTGTGTATGACTGGTAAATGGTAATAGATAGCTAACTTCACGTACATTGTAATCCCGACTATAGCGCCACCAAGTGCTTGGTTTTGTAACTATCGTGAGGACAAGCGACCTCAATCGGATATATGTGTCTGTGTGCACACCACAGCCACACGATATATTCGTTAAATATTGTTCATGTACCCAAAGAGAATATAACCACTACGTTCTAAGAGACGGGACTTCGAACTAGGTTTTGGATGACAGTGACATTGTCATTGCATGACAATGACGTAGAGTTTGGCCAAACATTCTGTACCACAATAAAATAAAAAAAGGAAATAGGTAATGCCAATATAACAGCGCGATAGGGATGTAACTGATGTAGTGCGGTTAACGATATCGATATCGATAAACGATGACTAGTGACGTCGTGGGTTTCATTTTTATAAAATTCCCAGTTAGAGGGCGTCCATTATTTGCGTGAGATGGTTTTGGCGGGAGGGGATCGAATTTTGCCAAAAACACCTCACATTAATAATGGATGCTCTTTTATTAACAATTGGGGTTTGAATCCATTCTCAACTGGTTAGGTTATGACGACTACACTACGACGTCCATGCGCTTATTCCGCAGTAGGTAGGGCTAGAAATAAATAAAATAAAAAAAGTATAAAGTTGTGTTGCTTTAAATATATTAACCAACTTTTTAGACGACTTTTCTTTCGGTTAAAATCTTTGGGTTGAAAGTGGTCACCACAAACAAATTTTAATTCGTTCAACTTCTCAATCGGAACGTAGGCTAGGTCTTCATTGCCAATCACTTTCACCCACTGTCTGCAACTGAAAAATACCAGAGTTCTATATGATAAGCTAGTTATCAATATGTTACGGCCAACACTAGTATGTATAGTATACGAATAAAACTAAATTGCAAATAACGCTTCTTATTTTGCTTACATGTAACTTGCTGTGGTACATATTAATAGATAATTTCCAATTAATTGCTTACCGGTCGTGATCGAAAGGAAATCTTACCATTAATTTGATTTTCTCGTCATCTTTTCGACCGGCACGAAAACCACAAATAACACATACCCTATAAGCTGAAATAGTCCGTGGCATGTTGAAAAACACACTGCCTTCTTACTACATGCTTTTTCACTTCAAATTAAGGTTTGTACCATTTATAAATACCAAAATAACAAACTACAAACTGATCAACAAAGAAACAATATGGCGATCACTCAAGTTGAACGGAAGTGACCAGGAGGACTACCGCGAACCGAAAACGAACGAAGTTCGAATATCTCCCTCTCTGTCGCACAGATTAGCAAGTGCGACAGAGAGGGAGATATTCGAACTTCGTTCGTTTTCGTTTCCCGGTAGCCCCTCAGAGGTGTGACATGTGACTGAGATGGATTAACTGAGGGAGCGAGATAGCAGTATCCGCCATTATTTTTTGGCCAAATTCCATACAAAAGTGACATTTTGTAAATTTTGTTCCTAGTTGCGCAAGCCTGGTTCTGTGATGCGATTTATTGCTCCCTGTACTACGTCAAGTCAACCTATTATTAAAATTCGTATAATTTCACTCACTACAATGTCATTTATGATACAGGTGTTAGGTACATAAACGAAGTTTGCCTATACTAACAAGGGTTGTTACGGATATCCGCATCCACAACCGCGTAACTTCGGCAATAAATTCGACATCCGCATCTACAAAAAATTAATGCGGAGTTTATGCAGATGCGGACGCTGAACAAGTCGGTACAGGAACGACTTAGCGGCGGCGCGTGTGATTGTCGAATATTTGGATTTTATGCCAAAACATTTCTAGAAATCGATGTAATAATCACATCACTAGCCACCAAAGTAACCTATTTTTATAGTCGAAAATAATCGAAACAAACCCTTATTTTATTCTTCTTTGGATGATTATTAACTAAATACTCACCAGAAGAAGTTGATCATCTTAATAATAACAAATAATTTAAAGGCGTAGGGATGTGACGACCCCATCGCCCACTGGTTTTCCAGTGCAAACAGTCAACGTAACGGCTAGTGGCGAGCTGTTAGGGAGTAGCGGCCCTACGTACCTGAGTCCTCCTGGGGGTGGCCTGTGTGGTTGGTGGGACAGGCCCCCCCGCCTCTGGCTTGCCTTAACCGGCCGTCCAGAGTGGAGTCGCAAGAGCTGATGCTCGAGGGTGGATGTGGTCACCTAAGTGGCGAGTTGGCTATATGTTTAAAGTCCAGTGCCACCTCTCCACCCCCAGCTCTCTGACCGGTGTTGCCCTTAAGGCCATTTTATAATGTCGCTATTTTATGGGGGCCCATCTAGCAGAGAGCGAGTCACCGTCTGCCGGAAAGAAATATCTGAGACAGTTTTATTAGGCAGGCGTCCGTTGTCTCACGCAATAGCCCAGCCATTAATTCATAATTTTCACCCAATAACCCAGTTCATTTAGGCTCCATCAACCAGAAATAGTCCCTGTACACCCTGGCGGGTGCTGTCTCTGTGTGCGTCCCATGACACGGACAGGGACAGCATCCGCTCGGTGTATCCCTTGCATTTCATTAAAATGTCAAAAGGGCCTCTACGTGTTGGCTATGTGGTACTCGTTTGGTACTTCGGTGCCTCTGTACTTCGGCTCCGCGCACGCCTCCCAAAGGTCCGGGATACCATTGTCCCGTGAACGGGAAAGACATACAAATATTTCAGTGAAAATGTAAACATACCGGTGAAGCGACAAACTTTTCTGGTTTTTAATATTTGTCGCGCCACAACCAACGACACTGCACTTACGCATTATGTACTTGATCAACTGAATAACTTCACATAATTATAAAGCTGCGATGTCTTGCAAATCTATGGTATTTTTAAATTTATACAAAATCAATTCAAAACACCGACACAGGTTCGCCATTTTTGATACCCCGCTTGCATTGCTGACCGGCCACAGTAGCTATTGGGTAGGTATGTAAAATGAAAACTGTTGCCATAGCAGCACATACTGAAGTAATGTCATCTTTTTCTACATATGGAATAAGATATTGGTTAGAAAGTGACAACGTTATTTTTACTCTTTCTGCATCGAAATGCCTCGTATTTGTATAACTTATTGCATGTATAGAACATTACACCGAGTCCACTCTTTATTACGTCATTGTTTATCGATATCGATATCGTTAACCGTACTACATCAAAGTTACATCCCTATCGCGCTGTTATGTTGGCATTACCTATTTCCTTTTTTTTATTTTATTGTGGTACAGAATGTTTGGCCAAACAGTCATGTAATGACAATGTCACTGTCATCCAAAACCTAGTTCGAAGTCCCGTCTCTTAGAACGTAGTGGTTATATTCTCTTTGCTTATTGTCAGACCTTGTTTTCTTAGACCATGGGTTTTGATAGAGTTTAATTTAAAGTATAACTAAACTAACATGGCACACAATATTAAAAATAGCAAATTTATTGTAGTTTTCAAAATGGTACAGCACTGCCTAATTTACGCAGCAGTTTACAAGATAATGATATTTTACACCAAAAGGAGCTCATACATCTACAATTATTCCAAAGTTTGGAACCAAGTGTCAAAAGCTCGAAAACCATGACATTTTCATTAGGGTCAAATTTGTTTAATCGGATAGGTAGCTTATGAGCTCAGAGGGGCTACCGGGAAACGAAAACGAACGAAGTTCGAATATCTCCCTCTCTGTTGCACTTGCTTATTCGTGCGGCAGAGAGGGAGATATTCGAACTTCGTCCGTTTTCAGTTCGCGGTAGCCCCTCAGGGGCTACCGCGAACCACAAACGAAGTTTTCTCTCTCTGTCTCACTTATACGCAAACTTGCAAGTGAGACAGAGAGGGAAAACTTCGTTTGCTGTTCGCGGTAGCACTTCTGTACACTGATACATTAATATTATTTCAAAATCATTAGTTTGACATTTTATTAAATTAAATATTTTATTTTATTATTGACGATCATAATATAAATTCGTATAGATTAAGCTAGCTTTAATTTGTATTGTAAAATTGTTTGTGTAGATTATGAAATAAAAAATCTAAATCTATTGCCAGCTCCAGTCCTATCCTTACCTTGTCATCATTAGCTTCATGCCATCCTGCCAACCATGTAGCCCTCTGGCTTTGTATTTGTCTACTTCTAAAAAAAATTGTACCCGAATTTAACTAATTCGGTTTGCGATGCCCTCCAATTAAACAATATGTTTCTTAAAGATTTTATTTCCACTAGAATATTAAACTAGGTAAAGAAATAAATTAGAGTGCATTATATTTTTTTGTATATTATTAGGACAAAATTTAATTGGATTACTCTAAACAACAATGCTTTATTTATATAATATATGGAAACTCAGGAATAAGATAGGAAGGATTCACATCAAATGGCCGGTGTAGGTGTGCATCTTACTAGAGTCAATGGAATATGAACTTTCAACATAGTAGTTACATTCTATATTTAAATGACAGCGCCATGTGTTTGCGGCTGCTCACAACCAGCTCAAGCACATCTGTATAGGTTTAAATTCCATTGATTTTACTAAGATGCGCACTAACTGGCTGTTTGATGTGAATCCTACATTAGAATGATTAGTATTTATCACACTATAAAGAAGTAATAACGTTATGTCAATGATAACTACACCAGATAAAACAAAGTAGACCACATACTTTCATTGATTCAACCAATATAATTATCACTCTCATAGCACAAATAAGACCCTTAGGAGCTTACATAAATAGAATAACAATAGAATAATAGTAGTATTATTAGAATGTTTACAAATGATTTATCACCTATTTTATGCATGTGAGTAGTTACTCAAAATACAAATACAGATGCCAAATCATCATAGTTATATGTTCTTTTCAAAAACAAGTCTACTAAAGCTACTCCAGTAATGTTGTGCAGACCAGTGTTAATGGGCAGGGTAGTGAGGTCTACTAGTACTGACTTGCCAGGTTCCAGCGGGCCCAGCTTCCTATTCGAAATGCCACACCACAGCAGACTTGAATCTGAATGGGAATGCAACTTCAGAATCAGATCTAGGGTCCTGTCACTAGCATTGACTATCTTACATTTAAAAACAAAAGGCTCATCAACTGCTACTTTGCTTGGTAAGCTTTCATAAGTTAGCCTTATGTCCCCATAATCGGGAGTGACCCTTTGAAGTTGACTAGTTTGCAACCTTCCTTTTTCTCCCAAGTTTGATCTCCATACTATATCTAGTTTGCCAATGTTCTTAGCAGCCGCTAAAAGCTTAATTTCATTGGAAATGTTTTCTCTCGGTGTCAAGCAATACAGGTACTGACAGCTTTCTTGAGGTTGCAACAAAGAGACATCACCAAACACAGATTCTCCATTATCATCCTCATTCAGTGACTTCACGGTAAATTGTTGCGAGCTCTCCAATGAAACTTGTTCAAGAGTGATTGGGCCAGATGTGATATTCTGCACTTGAGCTTCAAGGTAAACATCATCAGATTCAGCATTATAAAACTTGGTTTTGACATCAAGTGGTTTCATTACTTCAAATTTAAAAAACTTTCTGAATGAAGCTAAGGTGTTATAATTGGACATGTAGGTAACTTCACAAACCAGAATATGGGTGCCCAGGTCCTTCACCTCATGGTGTATAACATCACTGAGTGTGTCATCTACATCAAGCATCGAGGGTGTCTGACTTTGTAGGGTTGTTAGCGGTATTCTTTGGGAGTTAGTCTGTAGATCTGCCTTAATGGAGACACTCTGAACTGGCTGATTTGTTTCATTATGAACACAAACATAACACGAGAATGTTTCTCCTAAATAAATGTTACCGAAACTTTGTGGTAACAACAAGAACTGACCAGCAGCCAGCGTCTCCATTCCAGTCACCGAAGTAGCGTCATCTTTAAGAAAATTGTTGAATATGTTACCAGGCAAGTCTTTTGAATCACATGTCACAATTTTTGGACTTATCAGAGCAGGTTTTGTAAGCCTCATTACTTTCAATGCTACCAAATGTTCACTACTATCTTTAGGATCCATTTCGTACTTAAATGTTAAATAAGAACTAATTAGCTTTTAATATCCCGATTGATATATACGTAAATTGTCGATATTTTTAATTTTATCAATACTACCAATTATTATATCTTAATGACTACAAATGAATTCTACAACATTTGTGGTGCTGGTGCGAGCGAAGATAGAGCAAATAGCCCTAAGGGAATATAACCACTATGTTCTACTAGATAAGAGTGTGTATGACTGGACTGGAGGTAGAGCAATGTTATTTTGTCGTTGTTCATTGTTGACAGTGACAGGCCTCAAGTGTATTTTCATAATATTCTTTTCTAAGGGCGTATCCAGGCTATCGATCCAATATCGGCGTAGGATCCTACACCGATATTGCTGTTCACCGTTGACCGGTGACCGTTCGATGATATCGGACCGATATCGCCATTTTGTTGACAGTTTCGGTCGTAGTGGTTATAAATTATAATGGGGCCGCTTACATAGCGATTATTATCACAATAGTGACGTGCCAATATTATCGTGGTATTAAAAATTTGTTTGGATTTTGCTTCAATATTCATCAATACCCTCGTGTGATATCAGTGTTTCGCGTAATAGATAGTAGGGCATAGACATTATAGACAAGTGTTTCTGGCCATCCCGGCGCAGCGACCACCCACAAAAAACATATACTCGAACAGCACACAAACACAGACAGATATGCTGTCCAAAGAAAACAAAAAAATATATCGCTGGCCTATCGGATCCTACACTGATATCGGATCGGATAGTGTGAACACGAAGCGGTTGTCCATACATTTTTATCGGAGTCTGATCCTACGCCGATATCGGATCGGATAGCCTGGACACGCCCTTAAGAGGTTGCTGCCTTTCGTTCCTTTAAATTGACGTATTCCTTTTCGTAAATGACATAAGATAAAATATTTACTATTTTGAACGCACCAATATATATGTTTTCTCTTTTTGCTTTTAGGGCTTAAATTTTCTTTTGCTAAATTAAAGGAAAATACTTTCGCGAAAGGTTAAAAAGTCCGGCAAATAGTAGACAGTTGTAAACATGAAAGTTATATTATTTCCCAGTGATCATTAAAATTTGTACCTTTAAGTAATCAAGTAACATTTTGTACAATTCTGATGTGGCCCAATCATGTTGAGCCCGTGACTTATCTATCAGCTCATTTCGTTTTGTAGTTTTTTATAGTTAGTTTGCTTGGATTACAAATTAGTTGTTTTATGTGCAAAAATGGCTTATCAAACTTTCCTTCAAGAATATATGCTTATACCTCCGGTGACGAGAGCCTACACGACTGCTTGCGTCGTAACCAGTCTAGCAGTGGTAAGTTCATATCGAACATATGCCTTCAATATAATGTGACTATCTATATAAAGAATATTTCTTTATTTTTCAGCAACTGGATGTGGTGTCTCCATTTCAACTATACTTCAATCCAATACTCATTCTAAGAAAGTACCAACTATGGCGGCTGGTTTCCACATTTCTCTTCTTTGGAAATTTAAACTTCAATTTCTTCTTCAATATGATATTTACATATAGATATTGTAGAATGCTGGAGGAAGGATCATTTAGGGGAAGAACAGCTGATTTTGTGGTCATGTTCATGTTTGGAGGAATTCTGATGATTGTATCCTTTTTATAAACATATATTTATTAAAGCATTCCATTAAATTATTTGGTAAGAGAAGGAGCATAGAAATGTTAGTCTGTTTCTCATGCTCAAAGTAAATACCTAACTTCTAAGGATTGCAATGAGTATTTAATACAATTCTTTCACTTTAAAAATATCATTAAACCTTTCCCGTCCCAGACGGGAGGAACAAAAGAATGCTATTGTTTGTTTGTTGTCGGTCAAGGATGGGTTAAGAAACAAAGGATAAAAAATTGAAATAAAATCTATGCATTCAAATTAAAAACTATGTAGGTACTTACCTTAAAAACAATTATAACTGTGTGTGGGTAAATTTGACCATGATTTCCTGTTACTGACCATGCAATTCAATTACAATGAAACAAATAATACTGGTAAATCACCTAGAAAAAACAATGTTTTACAGAAATGCAACATTTTTAATTCAGTATTTACACAACCCACAAAAACCATAAATGGAAAGCTTTTGAATCCACTGTCCTTAAAACAAATACACCCCAAACATACCACCACGCAAATCTATCAAACCATGGATAGATAAAAACATTAAACAAACAAAAAATATCAGACAAACAAAAGTCATGGGATAAGTTAAGGGGTGTAAAGATGATTATAAAGACAACAGAAAACATATGTCTCGGCCAACACCTTGAGAGACTCGCTAGATGGCTGGGTCAAGGGTCAGATGCAGAAGGTGGTACTTCTGGATATGGCATGGATAGTCAAGAGGTTCCTCTCTCTGTCGCCCTACTGGTAGCTTAGGCCCTGCTTCGCTGCCGGTGGCACCCTAGGCTACATTTTTATAATATTTTTATGTTTTGTAAGTGTATGTTTGGGCGATTGACAGATGACCGTGGACCAAACTTACCACTGAATGGATACCTAGATACAAAACAAGAAAGGGGGAAGAGCTCAGATGGAGAGATGAGCTCGGGAGCTTCGACAAGTACTGGTGAAGAACGGCAGAGGAGGGAATGGCAGGAGTTGGGGGAGGCCTTTCCTGCAGGGGCAGCATGCGAATAAGCACTAGTTTTTAGGAATAGACTGTATTTATTTATTACTGGCATGAAATAAAGGCTAGTATTACTATTACTATAAGTAGAGACAAGTATAATTTACTTGTCTGGCAGCATTGCCATCCTGAACTCCTTAACTCTATTTACAGATGTGTGCTTTTTTTGTTAACCTATTATTTTTAGGACAAGCATTTACCATCATGATTGTGTATGTGTGGTCTCGTCGAAATGTGTTTGTCCGCATGAACTTCTTTGGTCTCATGAATTTCCAGGTAGGTGGACTTAGGTGCATTATTATTACTCGATCCACTAAAGCTAAGACTATTCTTTTACCATACTTAAAGGGGAGACACGAAGTGTGACAAGGGGAGGGATGGGTCCTATGTTTCGTGACGTCATATTTCAAAATCCAATACATCTTAAGTGTTAAAATGCCAAATTTGAACTATTAACGAAAAGCTTAAAAATATTTCTATCTATAGGCATAAGTTTAAACTGTTTTGTTAGTTTTTTCATTTGTTTGATTCGTTGTTGACTATATTCAAAAAATATTTAAATGGGAATTTAACTAATTTCGAACTGCAGTGAAATTGCAAAATATGTGACGTCAGACTAGACCCCCCCCCTGGTCTCACTAATGTGACCCATTGTGACTTGGACAAAAATCATGAAATTAGTGTAACATACTTTATGAATGACCCTTCACCTGAAGCCGTCGTCTCCCGGCGAAAAAAATAAACAATAGCATTCTTTTGTTACGATCCCTGGGATCCCAGGGACCGGTAGACGACGGGTTAATTGATTATGTTGAAATTTGTGTACAGAGGTAGTTTAAGGATAATGGGCGAACAATTAATCTAGCTTAGTTTCATTCCCGGGAAAACGCCGAGCTAGGCTCGTCTCCCAGGTACTTAGCTATCTATTATATCTTAGCAGCAGGTACAGCTTTTATTATATTTACTCACGTACCCAGTGCACAAACAAATAGCAATTCTTCTCTATTCATCTTTTTTTTTCATGAGGCCATTCGTACCAGTTTTTAGAGAGGAACAAATGTGTATATGAAACAAGTTCCGTTCCGTTACCCAACTGATACACTTTATAGCGAGTGGAAGTTTCTGAGAGTTCGGCAGCTTTTTATCATGAAAGCAGTCTCTCGAGCTCACAGTTGCCTACCGAAATCCGCATGCCAAGATGAAATCATAAGTAGACGCATTTATAGAATCCCCCTACCGCCGTATAAATCGGCTTTGGCCCGAAAAGCTCCCGCATACTCACATCTCCTCGTATATAACAGGATTTGCAAATACCTAAACATTAAAATACTCTCTATATATCAAGTCAAGAGTGTGGTGAAGAAGTGGCTGCTAACGCTGTCATACGCTGAAACCGAAAGCGTAATTAAATTACCTAAAACAAACTGAACTCTAAGTACACACGAACACGCGCACACACACACACACGCACGCACCTACACACACACACACACAAGCAAGCATGGCATTTAATAATACTAGTATTTCAATATGCACATATAATAACGTGTGAATCTTGTCAATCGCACTCGCAGACTACCAAGACACAGGCTCAGCCTAGTTTGGAGTCTGATGGATAATTGTCTAACATACCCATGTATGAACTATTTTGCTGAATAAATCATTATTATTATATTATTATTATTATAGTTCAATTAGAACAACACAAAAGACAAAAATGGATTTCAAAGTACAGCATAAAATCTCTCATTATGTAGCAGTTGCATAAATTACTGTAGTAAAACCCCCGGAAGCAGTAAGGAATTTATAATTAAAATTCTGTTTAATAAAAACTTCAGATTTCAAAGAATGTAGGTTAGCCATAAATAAGTTTTGAAAAATGAGTATTTGTACTTAATCATAAAGTATGAATAAGTGAAAAGAATTCTATGAATGTATACGTAAGTTACAAAAGATTACCTACCTAAATTGATTTAAGTAGGTACCCAGACAGTATATAAACAGTTCCTTCGAATTGAACTTTGACCTTGTTTGACCTTGTTTGTTGTTTGTTGGTGTTGTTGTTTTGTATAATGGCAACAGAAATTGAACTTTGACATTGTTTTTATAAATTGTTAACTATAATGTAACAGTAGTCAAAATCACAATTTATCTCAAGTTGATAATCTACTTATGTGATATTTGTTATTATGAATATATTATACCTAAGTATTGCATTGCATCTAGTTAGTACCCGTATCACCAGCCTCATTGAGCTCACCGTGTGAGGTAAGTACGTAATTTTGGGCCAAAAATAAATTCAAATCTGTTTCTGTATCCATAGTGTAGTGGGTTTCTAGGTTTGTAATACATATATCCGGATATAGCACTCGCGATATATTTATTTTATGCACCATTGATGTATTAATTTACAGGCCCCTTATCTGCCTTGGGTTCTGCTCGGCTTCTCCGTGCTGCTCGGGAACTCTATATCTGTGGATTTGGTGGGGATGGCTATTGGCCACATATACTTCTTCTTGGAAGATGTGCTGCCAAGGAAAAGGGGTGGACAGAAAGTACTGAAAACACCCAAGTTCTTGTAAGTATAATACTTGTCTAGAGTAGCTACAAAATAATATAGATGTTAAGTGTATCATTCTATCTCCAGTTGGTATGAAAATAAGTTTAAGTAAGTTTATGTACTTTATTTACAACACGTCGATGGAAAACAAGCTTACGGCCCGCCTGATTGGAAAGCGATCAGCGGACCTATGTATACTTCTTTCTTGAAGAACACAATACGAATAGTCACTCGGGAAAACCTCGGCAGAGAGCACATTCTACAACGAGCGTTAGAGGGAGAAACCTCTGCGACTGTTCCGTATGCGACCATTTAGGTCTAAGGTGGTTCCATTTAGGTGTAGGTACTACTATTCATTGGTTACGAATGAATGCTCGGGGGAAGCAGTGAGACACTCACAAAGGCTGTCAGAAAATTTGCCACTTCATCATCAGCCTGAAGACATCCGCGCGCTGGCCCAATGGGGTTTGGGGACTTCACGTACAGTTTAGTTACTAAGAACGTTGACTTCGTTAATTTGTTTATTTTACAACATTAAATTTCGTTTCGTTTTTGTTTGTACCGTAAAAAATAATGGTAGTATGTGCCGTTACGGTGTACACGAGCCATAAAAACTAACACAGTACCTATTAATAATAGGTATTGTTGTCACTTGCAGGAAGAAACTTTTAGACCCGGCTTCAGAAGATCCGGACTATGAGCCCCTACCGGAGTTGGACAACATCCGGCCGGGCGGCTTCAACTGGCGGCGGGACCCTGACAACAACGACAATGCCAATGCCGACCCTAATGCCAATGCAAATCCCAATGCTGATCCGAATGCCAATGCAGACGTCAATGCCAGATAAGATCTCAAATTGTAAACATTATCATAGACAGACAAGCATAGCGCCGTACACGTAACCATATGGGCAATATTTTCATATTTATCACCATAGTCTAGAATTCTAGATAAATTTTACCTAATATTGAAGAAAACATGATGTGAAAAAGCAGTTTCCTACACAATGTCGAAAGTCTCCTCATACAGAGAATTTCGTACCGTTCAGCAGAATATTATACCTAGATTAGAGTAGGTATATCGTTTATGAATAATTAGACATTCCAAGTGCAATCTAATAAGCCATTTGACCTTAGAGTGTGCCAAAGAAATAGACATGCATAGCTTACATACACTAACTTTTAAAACATTATCCTGATGATGTGATGATAATGTGGAATAATTAATAACATAACAACGGACTGTGTCAATTTTTAGAATATTGCGCAATTGATCGCATGTGGCTGCCACAAGTGTGTTTTAAATAAAGATGTTTATTTATTGAAGACCAAAGCAATTCTATTTACATCTTTTGATCAGAACTGCATAAATTGTTCAAATTATCTTACCCTTGTATCTTCATCTCTAAGGGTCTGTCCAACCGTGTAGCAGGACCCTAAGGAATTCATATTTTATTTCTTTAGAGCACTGTCCTGTGTAATAAACCAACATCTCAGATTACTTAACACTATTTAGTACATATATTTTTTCTTTCAACAATTTTTTCTGCTTCGCCTTAAGGTTGACTGGTAGAGAATGCCATACGGCATTAAGTTCGCCTTTTGTACTATAAGGTTTCTTTTGTGCAATAAAGACTAAATAAAATAAATAAATCAAACATGACACGTTCATAAAACATAACTCCTTAGTTATTTTATTATTATTTTGCATAACAATAGATTAGCTGGTCATTTGCAAGCAAAAATATTATTTTATGACACGGTCGAGTACCGAGATTGTTTTGTTCAAATCGCGAGGACAATGGCATTAACGCTCCCCGCAGTAACAATTATCGGGAATCGATTGTTTTAAGCGTCCAGAGTAGCGAACTTCTGCAACAATCGATGTGCATTCGACTTTATTCCAGTGTTCCAAACCACACGCGTGTCGTGCCGGAGGTTTTCCCCTGGATTTTCCCCACGCTACTCTCCAACCGCGCACTCCTATCGCTTTATTGGGCCCGGTCTATAAAGCCACAGTCAGGTTAAAAAAAACGACTTTATTCAGTTACGCTATACCATATGTAGGTATGTAGGTTTAGTCAGCCAAGAAAGTGTACTACCAATTTTAGACCTTGACATACACAAATAATAGACGCGAAAAGTGATAGACCACGTTCTTGGCTGATTGTACCCTACAATATTACAGGTATATATAATGAACAAAGCCTTTCCACAGTCAGGGTGAAATTCAATCTTATGTCAGTGTAATGAAGGTAGTCGGGGAAAATCTTTTATCACTTACCTGTAATCTAACAGGAGCCCTCAAAAGCATCTGGTACAATTAGGCTCGGTTTTATAAAAATCCGTTAGACCTTATGTCGGTTTGTTATTCAAAAAATGTACTGATTTACTGAAATTTGATGTGACATTTGGTCTAACGGATCTTTATAAAACCGGTCCTTAGAAGAACCGTCACGGCATCACAAAATCTTTAAACGCTGTGCTGTGTCGTGCTAAATTATTTTTTCTCAAACATACAATGAAATATTGATGTTATGTTCGTTATAATATAACAAGCTTCAAAGTATCACGTTTCGGGCGGAACAACTCTAGAGAACTATAAAGGAATTTCATACAAAATTGAAGGCTTGGAAGGCCGGGAAGTAATTTTTTATTTAATTTTCATATAGGTAAACATAGCTGTTTATGAACACAGACTCATGAACAGGACTGTGACCGCGAAAGCACTATCGTATTTTTTCTCACTGTCGATCAAATTACATTTCTCATTGGAGCGATAGAGAGAGAAAATACGATGGTGCTTTCGTGGTAGAGTCCCAGGCTAAACAGCAAAACTATGTATTTTTAAACTTTTTCTAGTGGCTGAATGGTTGTAGGACCAAAAATATACGCGTTAATGCTTATTAGTTATTACACACGACGTGATATTACGAGTAAGAATACAAATCTGTATGATTTAATGCGTTGATGGATAAATTTAAAATAAATCACCGGAAACCATAGACAACATTTGAAATCCTCTGCATTTATTTTGTTTATCAAAGAAATTAAGACTCTTATTATCAGGTTGTGTATAATGGCCCTAATAGGATCTATTCGAACACTACACACGCGAAATACGGACGACTTTCGTAAAAAAATCATTATAGAGGGAAAATTAAAATTTGTACCTACTCACCCGGCAAGCTCTTCTTTCCCGGTGTCTGCAGTAATGTACTATTAAGCCTTAAATCCTCTGTCATGTGAGCGCGTTGAGCCGGCGTGCGCAATGTTTGACGAGATACCCCGGCCCGGAGCCCCCGGCGGCGGCGGCGCGCCGCTGTGCTGGCCATAATGGTCCAATTCATGATGCGGTTATGGCCATCTCCGGCAGGGGGGCGCGGGCTACGGCATATTGTAAAGCTGGTCCTTACCTACACTTTTTGAGTACATTTAAAGAGGATTTACTAAATGGGTGTGGATATAATGCTTAGTGCTTCTAATACTTGATTGTTATACATTATTGTATTACTTGGTTACTTGATTTAGGCAAGTTATTTTAAGTTAACAGCGCCATAGTGCCTTTTTTCAAGTGTTTTTCAGCCTTATTTTTAATCAAATGGTAAAATCGGTATGTATAGCGCCTATATTTGAATTATAGGGTTGTACTTTAAAATGTGTTCTATTAGTGGACGCGGCAACATATATAAGTAAATTTAACAAAACCGCATCGATAGGTATGGAAAAAAAATTGAGTTTTTATGTTTGGTAGAAATGTGAATATATGAAGGAAATGTCACTAAATTATCCTTACACAATTATTTTACCCTCATATCCGTAAATTTTAAGTGATTATTTTTATGGGTGGCTCCTCGTTAGTAGCTAACACGATTCCTTTCTGGCCCACATATAACATTGGTGATGTACATAAAGGCGGTCTTGTTACCGGCACAAATCCTTGAAGTTGTATTCACGTAAGTAGTGTATAACCAACTTAATTTTCAATTTAAATTCAATACTTTTCCTTTCTTTAATTGGATAAAAAATTTGATATTTATTATTTTACACTAATCCGGTTTAACATATGCCACAGGAGAGTGGGATTAGTTAAGACGTTTATAAATTTTGTTATTCCACCAGGCTCAAGTTGTACATAAAACATGATATCAATGTCTGTCCTGTAAATATTTTTCTAATAAGAGTGATAAGATTGATGTGTCATGTATTCAGTTTTGTAGCGTATATTAGATGTGAGAATTTGTCTGTGAATATATTATTGTCCCTTAACATTTTTTTTTAATTTCCTTCAGAACCTTGAAATATTCGTAAACTTGTAAGAAAATTCGAAGAAATATCCTATGCCGGCACAGTTTACATTTATCGTATAGGGTTAGGTTATAATACGGTATTAAAAAAAACTTTAAATTTACATTATTTTATTACTTCACACATTCGGAATGAACATTTCAATTGGATTTGTATAAAATGGATTAAAATGGTTTTACATTTTTTTATGTTACAAAATTTACACGAGGAAATAAAATAGCAACAATATTAATCACATATAATATGCAATCAGAGGAACTACGAAAGCTAGACGTCAGAGGTTTATTTTAATTGCGACTAATTAATCGAATTGATCAAGATCTGTACATAAACATCCATATAACTTCCTAAAAAGTTAAAAACATTTTCACAGCTCAAATAGTTAATGATGTCGAGAATTTATTTAGCAAAATTTCAACATATTTACAAATGCAACTTGTTTTGGTTACATCTGGATTAATTACAATCAATAATTAGGAAACCTCAGATAATACTTAATTTACAAAAAAAAAACCTAGAACCGATAGCTGTGTTCGGCTGATGGCTTGTAATCTTTAATCTACAGTAATAACAACAAGAGCCGTAAAACTATCTCAGTCTTCATTCGTACATCAAAACATTCTCACATGATTCAGTGCTATCGTTCAATTCCCCAAATCACGATGCGCTCCATATCACAGGCATCACACGCAAAATAAACGAATTATAAAAAAGTGGTGAAAAATCTCGACAACATCGTTATCATTACCCGTCACGCAAACTGCATTGCTTATTTCAAGCACACAAGATGAAACAATCAATTTTCTTCAGCGTTCAAAGAAAATGACAGTTCCTTGCACATCACCCAACTCAATATCACCATAATGTGACTAGTGTTGAAGGCTGTCATTGTTTAAGTAGTATCAAATCGTCAACGAAATTCCACATAAATAGTTGTCCAGAAGATGTCACGGCGTAACTTGATTCAAAGAATTTCTACAAAATTTTGAAATACAAGACACTTCTAAATTGCACCTAATGAGGAATAGACATGTCTGTACAAATACGTCACTAAGTTTAGAACAATGTCGAATTTTTGGTGTCGTTGTTTAATATAACTATATACCTACTAATTTCGGTATGTTTTGAAAAGAATATGAGCCTAAGTCAACATTTTCATAGGGCTACGATCGCCAGCAGCACCGTTATGTCGTCTGGTTTTCCCCCTGCAATAGAGAAAATATAGGTAAAATTAAGAACAAGTCACAATTAGTCGGACTTGCGCACGAAGGGTTCCGTACCATTATCTATAAAAACGGCAAATCACACGTTTGCTGTGTGGGAGTCCCCTTATATATTTATATTTTTCTGTTTTTTAGTATTTGTTATTCTAGCGGCAACAGAAATACATCATCTGTGAAAATTTCAACTATCACGGATCATGAAATATAGCCCGGTGACAGACGGACAGACATACATACAGACGAACGGACAGTGGAGTCTGAGTAATAGGGTCCCGTTTTACCTTTTGGGTAGGGAACCCTAAAAAACAACACGAATTTCGATTTTCGTGGTAGGTACAAAATATAATAGGTAAAGTACAATTTTACAAGTCTATAGCGCCACTCCGTCAGTGTCTGTCACTGTCAAAGTTTGTTATGGGTTATTATTAGGGGTTATAGGCGTGAAAATAAAGTTTACGTTTATTATTACATTAAAACTGCATTATAAAAATATCGAACATCCCTTATTATAGTGCACTGAAATTCGTTGACCCGTAATTCATATTTGCCATAATCAATCTCAGGTATTGCAAAATATTCACCATATTATTCTAATTTGAAATAAACGCGCGAAACCCACCCACCAACTATCAAATTTGACATTTCGGATGCCTGACAGCATACTAGCGCCTCTAGCGGCGAATTATTACGCGGTAGCCCTCATTCGTCATTGGTCAAAGTGTCACAGTGTTGTTGGAATCTCTCCTTCGATGGGTGTTAACAATTAATTCCGGTCCATCGACGCCATGGAGTTAGTCACTTGCTGGTGCACTCGAGCCGTAATGTACAAAAGGTAAGACAGGCATATAACTCACCGATAGCATCGATCCCGTTCTGACGGGCGCTCTTAGCGAAGGGCGACATGTAGCAGCCATCAAAGGAGAGATTACGGGCCATCCACGCGATGGAGTTAGCCACTTGCTGGAGGCGTGGCGAGTCACCGGAGAGATCGCGCGCGCGCCTCATCTCCGCTACCAGCACAGGTTCGGGCACGTTATCGAACACGCCGTCGGTCGCCACGAGGATTACGTCCCCGCATTCGACGCTGAACTCTGATGTGTCGGCGGACTCTGGACTGGGGACAAAGATAATGCGTCATTCATTTGTTTTTGTTATTGTATGTACATTCAAGAGGGAGGGATAGACATTCTACTATATAATATTATAAATGCGAAAGTTTAGATGTTTAGGATGTTCTTACTCTATCACTTAAAAACGGCTGATTGTATTATGATGAAACTTGGTATACAACGAGTTTATAACCTGGATTAACAAATAGATAGAACACTTTTTATCCCGAAAATCATTCCTCGAAGGAATGGAATAGGGAGTGAAAATTTACGCGGACGAAGTCGCGGGCAAAAACTAGTAGTATGATAAGATGATAACCTATTGAAGTGTGATAAAGAGAAGCTGAATTTAAAGGTCATTCAACAAAAAACGAAGATGGTCCCCGCTTCTAATTCCGCTATAAATCACAAATTAGGGTTGTACTATATGTAATGTTGTGTATTTTTAAATCAGTTCCTCTTTACTACACTTCAAAAGGATTTGCTATTTTTTTATGATTTGACAGTTAAGGGTCTTCCTCTGATCGCATATCAACTATGTATTGTCATAATACTTTGCAGCAGAAAGTTATTCCGTTCTCACCAGTCACCTCTCACCCGTTTTTATATGGAATCCGTCAAATGTATTTTAACAGATTTTGACAGTTTCCATATAAAAACAGGTGAGGGGCGAGGTGATAGGTGAAGACGCGTCGGCTTGTTAATAGCAGCCCTGCACGCATTACTTTCACTGTCATAATTGTAGGTACTATGTAATTTTTTTAGGGTTCTGTATCTCAAAAGGAAAAAGCCGGAACCCTTATAGGATCATTTAACCATAATGTTGAATATCATAAAATTTGTAGCCATTATATTGAAGATCACAATTATTTTTATTTTGACAATAGACATTTATGCGAAGCTGAGTGATCATTTTGGACCCGTGTCTTCATACTATCTCAGGCAGGTCTCCGATAGGTACAAGGAGGAGCGCGCTAGCCGAGCGAGCGAAGCGAGTGGTTGCGGTAGCGGCCGGCGAAGCGCTAGAAACGATTTTTTTTGTTAAACTATTATGATGATTGATATTACTCTTGAAGCTTTTATGAGCAAAAGATGTATGACGTCCAATTGTTATTTACGCTCTTAATGTCACGACAAAACGACAAATATTCCTTTTTCCCATACAACCGTAGTACGAGGCCACGCAGGCGTTTTCAGTGCTCGTTAGCTATGCTGTTCTTTCGCTATTCTATGCTGTTCGCCTCCCATTTTCGTTTTTTGTGTTGCTCTAATAGGGTTGTTGACTCAAAATTTGACTACTCCAAAGAAACGTCAAATGGTGAAAATCCTATTCAAATACCTTAAAAAATAACGAAGCCTACAACCGTTTTAATGTTGCTGGTTAGAGAGATAAAGCGCGACAATGCAAAGGCCGTTTTGCGGAAATGGGACTGAGTATGCCCCCTCTTAAAACTTTGAGAGCTTAAAACTATGTAATTATTTATTCTTTTCATTTACTTTTTTTAAGGATTTCATTCTTTTTAGAGAAAATTCGAGCTTATTGATTTTCTTATTTGGTGTCAACATCCCTATTGTAGTAACTCCCATAGAACCATTTGATCATCTCTAAAAATTTATTCGAATGCCATGATTTTTTTTGTCATCATGCCTATTGTCACTATTACCTGCTTATTAATTTTATACCCATATTTTACATTCATCAACTACTCGTTGAGAGGGTCCCAAATAGCTTAATCACGACGGTTTTATCTGATGTATTTAGGAGTCGCTATGACCACCTTCTGTCTCCATCATCAGATCAGCTCGGTGGTACCATAATAAATTGTACGATGAGCCAATTTCCTAGCACTTTTTATGAATGTGTGTGCGTGAACATTAGCGCAATTATTATTATAATAAATATATACTTACTTTTCTTCGATTCCATTTAATTAAAATTGCAAACCTAACCTATAGCTAACTATTCATATTTAGGTTGCCCGTGTTTAATGTAAGTATAATTGTTTACAAATCCGAGTCCTTATGCAATACGTCCAATGTGTGAGAATATAGTTAGATGCGAGCACCATCATATGTAGGTTCGCAGAAAGAGGACATTTATTTGAAGTAGCCCAGGGCAATTTAGAGGAGTTAAAACCATTTGTACCAAATTGAGCCTGACTGGCGACCGAAACTAGGAAAAACTGGTTTAATCCACATGTTATATTAAAAACGTCAACCTGTTTGAACTACTCAGTAACGGAAGAATCTAAATCCAAAATAAGCATTTGAACAACTGTAGAGTTCCAAGAACTATAACTCCAATGTAGTAGGTAAGTATCTCATAAAATAAACAATGATCTCAAGAGGACCACGAGTTCGTTGACAGTTATTTTGGATGTGAAAGTACGTGAATAGCATCATTCCGAATGATCATCTCTGAACATAATTAGACTCGCGCGCGCGCCTGGTCTGATTTTCATAACGCGTATGGTTTCGTAACTGGCTAGAGGGAAACCAGTGTAAGACAGACCTCCGAATACGGGTAATAAATAGTTCCAAATCACGGCATCAAGCTGTACTACAAGGTGATTAATGAGCCGTGTCGGGCCAGATCGTGAATAGCTGCCGGCCATAGGTAAAACGAATCAAAAGCGCGTGAGTTTGAGTCACATGTAGATCATCGCATCAGACGGATCTTACTATTCTTACTATGTAAACACACATGTCATGGGGTATTATGTACCTATTACATAAAATTTAAACTTATCACGTGAGTTCTGAATTGGCCAAGGTCCAGAATTAAAAATTCTATTATTAGATGCAGAAATACAACAACATCACGATTGTGGAACGGGCACATGAGCTTATGCCGAAAGCGAATCAGCAAAACATTCTAGCTATGTGATTAAATGTGTGTGTTCTTTGATAGAGATTACAATGTGAATGTTTTATCAAAGAAGCGGCGCTTAGTTGTTTTATTATCAATAAATATAATCAGTTGACTTGCAGCCTGAACAGTACCTAGTAATACTGATATTCATATTGTCAGAGTTAGGTAGTTTTTTATTCCGTTTGTTTCGAGCTTCTAGCTATATTTATTATCCCTTTCCTGGCCGATATGTAGTAGGTACCAATATTCACCAAAGTCGATAGAGCAATAAGCCAAAGGTTAAGGAACAAGTCATAATAATCATAGCCCTTTTACATGAAAAAAAATTATATTATTTACTTTTTTCGCCGGAAGAGAACGGGTTCAATTCGAGAATTCGCCGAGTTGGCATTCAGCAGCATGAGCCAAATGCAGGTCTCTCATTATCAACACGCGACCTCTGGTAGGCTAACTCTCCGCCAGGAAATCAACACTACATACCTACAGAGTAAGTAAAGTAGGTAAAAGTTTCCGGCCTGACAAAGAAAAGATGTAGATATGTTCACAAAATTATTTTTAATTTTTGATATATAGTCTCCGTCTATTTGAATACACTTTTCAGATCTGGAAATTAGCATCTCTATCCCCTTAAGAAAATACTCAGAAGTATTGTCCTCAAAATGAGCGTAAACCGAACCGATCACTTCATCGTCCGTAGAAAAATTCCTTCCCCTTAAGTCTGCCTTGAGTTTTGAAAACAAATTGTAGTCACTAGGGGCCAGGTCAGGACTGTAGGGTGGGTGACGACGTTCCTCGAAGCCACACTTAGCCACACTCCACGACAATGCTCCCGTGAGCATTATCGTGGAGTAGCCGCACGCACGCCTTGATAACTTTACCTCGACGTTTGTGCTTGATCGCCTCCCGTAATTGTTCAGTAAGAATAGCGTAGTAGATGCCGTTAACCCTGGTATTTCGTTATTTTATGTCTATCAACAGTATTCCGTGGCAATCCCAGAATATGATGGCCATTATCTTTTTGGTGGATTGCGTGACCTTGGTCTTCCTAGGCAGCTTTTCACCATGAAGACGCCACTCCATCGATTCCCTTTTGGAGAGCGGATCATAGTACAAAGCCATTGTTTCGTCCCCAGTAACAATTGCCTCCAGAAAACTCTTTCCGTATTTTCTATAGGCATCTAAAACTTCCTGAGAACACGCTTTTCGTTCACTTCGCTGAACACTTGAAAGAAGTTTGGGCACCCACCTGGCACTAACTTTATTCTTATGAAGGTATTCATGAAGAATTCTAAGAAATGAAGTTTTCCTATTCTTGTCGCTATTTCTTTGGTCTTAAGTCTTCGATCACTCAGCACTTCCTCTTCCACTAATTTGATGCACTCCACGGTGAGTGCCTCAACAGGTCCACCGGCGAGAGGATCGTCGTTGATGGACTCCCGTCCTAAACGAAATTGCTTACTCCATTCTTTGTCGGTGGAAAATGATGGAGACAAGTCACCGTATACAGCATCTAATCTTTCTTTAATATCGGTCGGGCTAACTCCTTTTCTTGTTAGGAACTTGATCACGGAACGATATTTCAACATTTCGAAAACTTTTAGACTTACTGTTGTTGAAATTGCCGTAAAATCAAAACCAATATATGAAACAGCAGAACAAATGAGAATCACAATGACATATTGTTTATTTTTTTTAAACCGCCAATTCTTTCCAGCTAGAAACTTTTGGACCGCACCACGTAGGTAGTACGTAGTGGTAGAGAAGCAGCCTCATAGGCAAGTTCGCTATCAACTAAGCTATCATTAATATCGCCGTACTGAATATGAAATATTTAAAAAGATGTTTTATAATATTGTTTGTAAAATATGTACGTTCCAGTTCCATAGAGAACATTTTCGAGTTATCTGGCACAAACCCAAAATAAAAATGTAATATTACCTTCGTATATGCATTTCACCACCATATGATAAGTCGTCATCGTACAAATTAACACAAATACCAATCATTACAATCTACGGTACGATCGAGTTCAAAAATATGTGCACGGGCCAACTTATTTACGAAGATGAAATATCATGTGATATTTACCGTTGTATTCTCGGTTGAGCAAAACATCGCGACGAAACCTGCATACATCTGAGAAGTAATTCAAAGGTGTATGTGAAGTCCCCAAACCGCACTGGGCTAGCGTGGAGACTACTGCCCGTCCATTCTCATCTATGAGAGGAGGCATACAAAGGAACGTACATACATAGGCTGATGATTATGATAAAGTTTTACACGACCATGTTTATATAGTATTATTATTGTAACTAACAGATAGTTTATCTAATAGCAAAACTTTTAGTGCTCATCTACAAGTTCACCTCTAGTACAATTTGACCTTTGATTCGTAATAGACGGGTAATCGGAGGTCAGCTAACCGTGGGTAAGCTTTAGTCTAATAACTTTGGGCTGATGTGTTGTGGCATTTAAGCTTAATTTGGTTATAAATATATTGTATGCATAGCAAACATGCCGTGTTCTGTATTGCTTATTTATCGGTAGATTAATTTTTTTTATATAGCAACACAAGTTGTCACCTTAACTTCCTATGTTAATGTGGCAACACAGTTAGTATAAAGTCGTCGTTAAGAGTCTGTCGTTCTCGATCGACGTTACACTTTAAACTTCGAATATAGCCCTGTTTACGCCGCGAGTTGGGGTTCGCGGGCCAAGGCCAGTGTCTTCCAGATTGCGAGTTGGCTCCAGTTTACCTGTCTGTGCAGCATAGGTAGTAAGACTGACGGTGATGCATAACTAGATCTAGTACTGGGATATCCTGAGGAACTTCCTCCTTCAGCTGCTGAGCTTCGCCAAGATCTCCAGGTAAGCCAATGCGCAATGTAATCCAAAACTGTCGTAACTAAATTCACGTAAAACAATTTGGTGTAAGGTCACGGGAACTCGCGCGGGAAACTATCGTATTAATGCTGTCCACTTAATTATAGCTATTGTAATCCCACATACCGTAATTCAATATCTTGAGTGATCTCAAATCCCAGGTATATTCACTTCTGTCTTAATATAACCTACCCGTTGTCACTGTTCTTTATTTTTTAGTTAGGTACCGATATCGACATCGCGATTGTTATGCTTATGCATGTATTCCAGTCTGATCTTCACGTCAGAGAAGATCAACATATACCTAAAAGAATATTACAACAACAACTTTGAACTAAACTGTTTAGCATACATTTAAAATTCCTTCAGTAGGTATTAATATCTTGTCGCGGCAATAATTGTGATTCCGACGTATTCATTGGTTACTTGGTGAATGATTTCATTACGCAAATCTGTTATACAAAACCTTGATTTTTGTTTACAGATTGATCTCCATTAAACAACCTTTTGCTTTACTTCTAACAGCTATACTGATAACAACACAGGGAGATATTTAAATGGTCTAATAGTCTCAAACGTGCCTATATGACAAGTAACAATAATTATAATGTTTTTTTTTTTTTCATTTTTATGCATGTAACTATACATGTTTATGCAGAGGATGCTTCACATTCATACAGTCCATAGATAAATTTTAGAAAGTTAAATTAAAATTGATTCCAGTGATATTGATATTCATGCTTCCAAGTGATGATGATGATAGCTGTTATCCTATTTTTGAACCGAAAAAAGACAACATTTGCCGATTAGTAACAGAGTGCACAGTCAGACATATTCATTATTAATAATCCACAATCACCATTCCAAACTTGAAGATAACTTTACATTTAAAAAGATTAAGCAGGTATTTTAATAAGACATTATCCTATAAATTGTAGTTGCAATAAATGCTTTCACTTAATTCACATCAATCATAAAATGTATATATTTATAGACAATGAATGATAAAAATAAATAGTAATAGTCATAAAATTGTTTTGCCAAGGTCTTAATCTATCCTATACTTTTAAATTTTGAGATGGTTGAATGATCATAACTTCAACACTTTCACAAGTTTAACTTTTGTTTGTGATATTTTTAAAAATTTCACATTGAAATTGGGGAGCTACACAAGACTATATTCAAGTCTGAAAAACATTATGATCATAAGGTTTCATAATAAAACTGAAAAGCAAAAAGTAAGGTCTGGTAATTAATATCTACTTACTAACAGTAACACACTTAATTGATTATTGGTACTATTTCCATTGACCCAAGTCTCTAGTCTATAATTTTAATAGTGTTAAAATGTTACCTGTCACTAAGGACATTCCTGTCATGTCCCGGAGGCGGCAGGCTGAGCTGGTAAGGTGTGTTGAAGTAGTGCTGCTGCTCGTGCGAGCGGTGCACCACACGGCCACCGCGCACCACCATGTACCCGCTGTCACCAATGTTTGCTGCACGCATCACACTCTCCGTTCGGTCCAGGATCATTACACAAGCTGTGCTGCTGCCTGTACCCAAACAATATCCATCACTTATGCATTACTGGAAGTGATAGGCAATCACATAAGAATTAAATTATTTTTTGGGCCATTCTACTTTTTTATGTACATAATATTCAGGCACTTTTTTTTGAAATGCAGACTTTGGAATACTTGGCCCTCACTTCATATTTCTGTATTGTTACTTAGAAAGAAGGTTACAGTATCACTTCTGAGAGTATCGGTAATTAATGAACCACAACTAATATCCATAAATCAAGTAACTCAGTAGTCCTTAGATGTATGAAAAAATGGTTTTTACCACTGTGTTACCCACCTTTTACAGTAATATGTTATATTTAAGTATTTTTACATATAAATTCCTTTTATTTCGAAATCCTGTTTTTGTACACTAATTCAATACATATCATAGTTTTTTTTTGTAACTACAAACTGGTCATGAAAAAGTAGAATGACCCTTGTGCATAGATGCATCATAAGGAAATATTGTTATAATGGAAGGGTCATGACTTATGCATTTATTTTCCTTATAAAAATAAAATGCATAATAACCTGTAATAACGACTTCACAAAGTCAGTTCAGGTTGGCAGTGTTAAATGGAGATTTTAAACAGGAAAAGTACCTAGTTACTTTCATCAAGGTCCAATTGCATCTGGAATAAGCACTTTGTACCAGCACTAACTAGATGTTAGTTGAATCCTAATATTACTCATTTAATCATCAACATGGACTTTGGACCTGTTGAAATGCTTACCTAGTATAGGCTTCTTGTGTTCCAGGAGCTCATAATATGACTTAGCCAGGAGGTCACCAGGCTCTGATAGCTTGAAATGGCCCATCTGGACCAGTCTCTCACATGTTTTCATTAAATAGGATGAGAATTCACCAGGATCAATTCCATAAGCACGCCAGCCCCCCACTCCATCTGCCACTCCTGTTGCAATAATACAATGATAGCTAACCTTCAAAATGCTTGTAGAGGTGATTTCAGTTTAATAAGGCGTATTTAAAATATCTTGGGAGGTTATTGCACATGATATGATTAAAGACGGTCTCCAAAGAAATATATATTTTTTAATTAAACACGTAAAATTGTCTAGCGAGACCGAAAATACTCCAATACGATATAAAACAAATTCTACAACAAAAAATGCGCCTCGCTCTTTATTAAAAAAACAACAAGAGAAACGTAAACGTAATCAAAATAAACTGACCAATAACATCTGCATTGTTGAACTGGGTAGAGAACCATGCATCGTCCCCGAATTGTCCTTTACGAGTTCTTCCATTGACAATGTCTTTGGGAAATCCACACACGACCGATACTAAATATGGATGTTTTTTGTTCGAAACGTTTAATTCAGCAGAGCTAGATAGGTTTGAAATTCCATTCCTAATAGCACGTGATAGCACTCTGCCTGTCCAGAAAATAGACTGCATCATTCATTAGTTGTTTTGCACTTTGACTCGTCATTCACAAACAAACATCTGGTATCGATGACACCATGGTTATGAAGAAATTTAGATTAAGACACGAAAATAGTAGCACTATTCGATTTACACAATAATAAAATAACTTATTTCCTATTCTAGTCTTGTGACCCAACAACCATAACCAACCACTCGCTCGACACACGAGTCACACAAACTAAATTTTGGTGCGTACGTTGGATAATATGCTTGCTGACTGGCTGACTGGGCTGACAATATTTGCTGTCTCTCTCGTATTGCTAAAAATGAGCAAGATAGAGAGGTAGAAATGTGTGCTCAATTGTATTGCACAATATATATTTATGAATTGCTGACGTATTATCGTATTATCTACTCTATTTCAATTTCATTAAAATTTATTTAACTCTTAAGATTTATAAAAAACTCTGGAGTTTGTGTATGCTTACATGTCTTTTACACCTCTGTCGTTTGGTATTGCCCGCTCGTCTTAAGGGCTTGTCCAGGGGCGCTACCGCGACAGCATTCGAAATTTTCCCTCTCTGTCGCACTTGCAAGTTTGCACATAAGTGAGACAGAGAGAGAAACTTCGTTTGTGTTTCGCGGTAGCCCCTCAGGAGTGCTACCGCGAACGGCATTCGAAATTTTCGCTCTTTGTCGCACTTGCACGTTCGGACGTAAGTGCGACAGAGAGGGAATACTTCGTTTGCTGGTCGCGGTAGCGCCCCTGAAAACGAACGAAGTTCGAATATCTCCCTATCTATCGCACGAATTAGCAAGTGCGACAGAGAGGGAGATATTCGAACTTCGTTCGATTTCGGACGCGGTGGTCCCGCTGTCCCTTGTTGCGTATTAGTGTCAGCGGCCTGTCACCGAAACGTCATCAATCTAGGCTTAATTTAAATTTGGCGCCAATGTACACAGCACGACTAATTACGAGATGTGAGATGTCAGAATTGTGCTACATCCATATCAGTCTTCTGGTACATCTCAATTTAGTCAGATTAGCATACTTTTTTATCATAAGGGCCTGTTCCCACTATCAGATACGATATCGGTGTAGGATCCGACACAATTAAAATGCCTGGAAAATCGTTTAGTGTTCACACTATCCGATCCGATATCGATCAGATTCCCGGGGTCTTAGAGTATAAATATTTCTAAAGAGATCCTATACGCGGGCCACCAAGAGTGACGGAAAAGGTCTTATGCAGATAAATTGAGAATTGGTTTAAAATGGCTGCCGGTTTACCATAAATTACTTCCTTAACTTGGGCGGGTAATCGCTTGTGTGACGTATTTGGGCACAGCTGACATAAGTTGTGCTCGACAAAAAAAAAGTGGAACTGTGACAGGGACAACAAATGATATGTAACTCTCAGTCGCTCTTATACAAAAATGTATATGACTGTCTCACTCTTTTGGGGTATTATTATTGGCGTGTCGCGTGATAATAGTCACCGTGAAACTGATGCCCTTCATTTTTTATCGGTATCGGATCCGAATTGGATAGTGTCTAATATTAGCAAATATTTACCATATATACTTAACAATTTGATAGTGAATATATTCATTTTTTATTTAGTGCAAAGGTTAACGAAATACCTCAAATATTGATCCATAAACAATGAGTACAGTGTCTGACGAGTGACGTTTCAGTTTCATAGATATAGGCGTTGTAGAAGTAAATCTCGTTTTCGGTCGCTCGAATGTCGAAGTATTTTATCGTTGATGGATGACGGCTACTAATGCATTGATTAATCGAGATTCACCCCGTTAACGCCTCCTAAAGTAGTGGAAGGGAAGTGCGCGGTGTGAGGTATTTTTTCTAAAGTGTAAAGAAAAGGCATAAAACTGGTGTTCGACAAGTCACTTGGCAATATGCCTGCCGTAAGGGGAGATGGAATGCGAGGACTCGCAGTCTTCATATCGGATATAAGAAACTGTAAAAGTAAAGAAGCAGAAATAAAAAGGATCAATAAGGAGCTGGCAAACATAAGAAGTAAGTTTAAAGGAGACAAAACTCTCGACGGATATCAAAAAAAGAAGTATGTCTGCAAACTGTTATTTATCTTCTTGCTCGGTCACGACATCGACTTCGGACACATGGAGGCGGTTAATCTATTGTCTTCCAACAAGTACTCCGAGAAGCAGATCGGGTATCTGTTTATCTCCGTGCTGGTGAACACCAACAGCGATCTGATCAAGCTGATTATCCAGAGCATCAAGAACGACTTGCAGTCGCGCAACCCAATCCACGTCAATCTCGCTCTCCAGTGCATCGCCAATATTGGCAGCAAAGACATGGCTGAAGCATTCTGTACTGAAATTCCTAAACTCCTTGTCTCTGGAGATACAATGGATGTAGTGAAACAATCAGCTGCTCTCTGCTTACTCAGGCTCTTTCGTAAGTCTCCTGAAATAATCCCTGGTGGAGAATGGACATCCAGAATAATCCACTTACTAAATGATCCCCACATGGGTGTAGTAACAGCTGCTACATCCCTCATAGATGCTCTGGTAAAGAAGAATCCTGAAGAATACAAAGGGTGTGTAACCCTAGCTGTGGCTAGGCTCAGCCGTATTGTAACTGCCAGTTACACTGATCTTCAAGACTACACATATTACTTTGTGCCCGCCCCATGGCTATCTGTGAAATTGTTGCGATTGCTACAAAACTATACTCCACCATCAGAGGAGCCGGGAGTCAGAGGTCGCCTGTCAGAATGTCTAGAAACCATCTTCAACAAGGCTCAGGAGCCACCAAAGTCTAAAAAAGTACAGCATTCAAATGCTAAAAATGCTGTCCTCTTTGAAGCTATCAGTCTCATTATTCACAATGACAGTGAACCTAACTTATTAGTGAGAGCATGCAACCAGTTGGGACAGTTTCTCAGTAACCGGGAAACTAATTTACGTTACCTGGCTTTGGAATCTATGTGCCATCTTGCAACTTCTGAATTTTCTCATGAAGCTGTGAAGAAACATCAAGAAGTTGTCATTCTTTCAATGAAAATGGAGAAGGATGTCTCAGTTAGACAGCAAGCTGTTGATTTACTCTATGCCATGTGTGATAAAACAAATGCAGAGGAGATTGTACAAGAGATGTTGGCATACCTGGAAACAGCTGACTACTCCATCAGGGAAGAGATGGTGCTGAAGGTTGCCATATTGGCAGAAAAGTATGCAACTGATTTCACCTGGTATGTTGATGTAATTCTTAATCTTATTAGAATTGCTGGAGACTATGTATCTGAAGAAGTATGGTACAGAGTGATTCAGATTGTTATCAACAGAGAGGAAGTTCAAGGATATGCAGCTAAAACCGTATTTGAAGCTTTACAAGCCCCCACATGCCATGAAAATATGGTTAAAGTAGGAGGTTATATTCTTGGTGAATTTGGTAATCTCATTGCTGGTGACACACGGTCCTCTCCTTTGGTTCAATTTGAGTTACTGCACTCCAAATATCATCTGTGCTCTGCTGCAACTAGAGCTCTATTACTTTCTACATACATCAAGCTTGTCAACCTGTTCCCAGAGATCAAAAATCGTGTCCAAGAAGTATTTAGAGCTGACTCTAACTTACGGTCAGCAGATGTTGAATTACAACAAAGAGCATCTGAATATTTGCAGCTAAGTATAGTAGCAAGTTCTGATGTGTTGGCTACAGTACTGGAGGAAATGCCTGCTTTCCCTGAAAGAGAGTCATCAATTTTGGCAGTGCTAAAAAAGAAAAAGCCGGGCCGTATTCCAGATGACATGAGAGAATCAAAGAGCCCTCAACCCACAGCAGCAGCTGCACCAGTTGTTAACTCCACAAACAACACAAATGCCTCAAGTGCAGACCTCCTGGGACTGTCCACACCACCAGGTTCTGCCGCACCCTCAGCTGGCAATGGGTTGCTTGATGTCCTTGGAGACCTGTACACCACTCCTAAAATTAGTCCAAGCACTGTTGCTCAGAATAATATCAAAAAGTTCTTATTTAAAAATAATGGTGTCCTCTTTGAAAATGAACTAATTCAAATAGGAGTCAAGAGTGAATTCAGACAGAATCTAGGCAGAATTGGCCTGTTTTATGGTAACAAGACCCAATTTCCCATCCAAAGTGTTCATCCTGAATTGCACTGGACAGACATGCATAAATTAAATGTTCAGATGAAGCCTATGGAACCCATCCTGGAAGCAGGTGCCCAAATCCAGCAAATGCTAACAGCCGAGTGCATTGAAGATTTTCTAGACACTCCAAGCATGTCTGTTTCCTTTATTTACAACAATGTGCCACAAAAAATTACGATGAAACTTCCTTTGACATTGAACAAATTTTTTGAACCTACTGAAATGAATGGTGAATCATTCTTTGCGAGATGGAAGAACCTGGGAGGAGAACAGCAGAGAGCACAAAAAATATTTAAGGCTCAGGGGTCAATTGACATTGCGGCCACGCGCACCAAGTTAGCCGGCTTTGGGATGCAGCTGCTGGATGGCATTGATCCCAATCCTGACAACTTTGTATGTGCTGGTATAGTGCACACCCGGGTCCAACAGGTGGGATGCCTCATGCGACTGGAACCAAATAAACAAGCTCAAATGTTTAGACTTACCGTAAGATCTAGCAAGGAGACAGTTTCGCAAGAAATTTGTGATTTGCTTGCTGACCAGTTTTAATGTTAACATGGTTTAATATGACAACATTGTTGATACCAATGTTAGTACCTCTTAGGTTCACAGTTGCAGTAAATACAAAAATGCTATATGTTATACTAAAGCATGTTAAAGACACTTGTGAACTTTGCACTGATCCAGTAGGAATTTTCAATATCTCACATGTACAATTTTGAGATCACTTTACTAACTGACAAGTTAGGGATTGTCTTAATGAAAGTTAGACTTATTGTTTGAGTTACTTCATACAGTAAGTCCATTTTTATAGTTATATATATTATACGTAACTATTCAACGATCTTGTAAATCGGATTCCTTTCAATAGACAAATAATATAGTTGATATTTTTGCGTTTGATGGGCTATTGTATTAATTAATTTGTAATGATAAGTGAGACTTACTGACATGTAAGTTTAGACTTAAATTGAATATATTTTTATTTAGACCATAATAGATGTTTTTATGTTCCACTGTACTATACATACAGATATGGTACAGCACATATAATCACTTATTTGTACATATTTTTTTAAATTAGGCATGCCCAAATTTTTGCTAAATGTTATGCTGGATGTACATTTTCACTGATTAATTGAAAGTAATGTAATAAATTTGTATTGTATCTCTATTTTAGTCTAAATTCAGTTGTAATGAGATATGATAAAATGTATACATGAACATACCAAAGTTAATTGTTGTGGCTGTTATGTGTCATTGTAATTCATAATGTAACCAATCTCATTGGTTTATCTAATGTAAATGCCGCATGAAGATCTTTTCTTGGTGTGATCTGTTAGCCTATTGGAAAAACTCATTGACATGCCTACCTACTAATATTTATGTATATTGTTTCTAAATAGCCTTTACAAAATTACATTCTATTTAGTTAAGCTCTGTAACAGTTTTACTTTGTGGTCAAATATTTTAAGCGTTTTTTATTTACTTATAATGTTCACTGTTAATTGTTAAACTAAAGTGTGCAGAGATTTATTTTGGGATTGTTCCGATTCAGATGTCATTTTATATTGCTAGAAATAATATTTGGTTAAGTGTCGAAACACTTTTGTTGTCATTTTTGTTATTCATACATTCCCATGTCATATCTTAATTTTCTTATATGTCCAAAACTATGCGACTTTAAACATATTTACATAGCTATACATGCATTCAGATGATAATTCGGACTTGTAGCTATGTGAACGGAAATATACATTCATTTTAGGTATCATAATTATTTGTAGTCTGCTGGAACAAAATCCCATTGCCTGTCATTGTATATGTTACTGATAAGGGAGGGAAGAGAACTGAGCTCACCCAGTTATCAATTTTCATGTGAATGTACTCGCTCATATTACGAGATTAATATAATTGTGTACAATAAAATGTGGTATATGTTATGGTTTGTTCATAAGAATCTCACCACATATTAATATCATAGTTGTACCCACGATGATAGCGTAGTTACGTAGATAAAATTGGAATTAGGGTAAATGGCTTGGATAAAATTATCACTTTGTAACCTGTTGTATTGTACGTACACTGAAAATATTAAACATAAAATGTTTATGATTATGAGTAGGCAACTTAGTAAAACTTACTTTGCATGGTAGGTGTTTGAGTAGTAAAATTAATAATCACAATGGATTGTGTTAACTTCATCTATTTAAAACACGTGGTATGAAAATTATATGTATATTATGGAGGTAAGAATGATGTGCTTGTATGATAAATACATTCAGTGTATTGTGTGTGCTTTGAGTATCAAAATGTACAATATCACATGGTTAATAAACTCGGCGTGATACATAGGTACCTAGATTATATAGAAGTTCGTCTCCCCGCTTGAAGCCACTTTGTAATTGTCTAACGTAAATATTTATCCAGTATATAATATATTTCAATTGAATTGTTTTTTATTGAAACCTGTTTTATAGCACGCGTAATCAAAAGGCAAATTACACAAATCACTTTTAATAGTATCAAATTCAAACGAATCCACTTAATGACATTAAAACTACAGTTAATTCCTTAAATAAACATTTCTACTAATTAACTAATCGAACCACTCTTCTACATTTGGAGAATTTTCCAGCACGTCGTTGGATTCACTGTAAAAAGAAAAGTTTCACTGTAAATTTAAGAATTCACGGGTCTCCCGTTTCTAGTCTACGATCTGAGGAGCTACTCCGAACTTCGTATAGTGCCGTCCCATTCACTCGTATAGTTTATAACACGAGAATGAAAAGGACGGCACGATACGAAGTTCGGAGTACAAGGCCTGGAGTGCTACCGCGAACCACAAACGAAGTTTTCCCTCTCTGTCGCACTTATGTGCAAACTTGCAAGTGCTACAGAGAGCGAAAATTTCGAATGCCGAGATGTGCCTGAGAAGTAAAAAAAATTGAAGCCCGCTGCATCATACACATCAGTCACGTGGATAGGTTATACCTAGCGTAGGGCGTGCGTAGCGCAGCATGTGCCGCTGTGCTGTGGTACACAGTGGACATCCGTTTTTCAATATATACAGAAATTAGACAAACAAGTTTAGATATGCTTTAATTTGCATTGGCCTTCCAGTATTTCATATCACCTATAGTAATCCCATAGACGAGAAGCTATAATCAAAATGCCCAGTGGGAGCTAGAGATATGTGATGTATACCTATAGATTTTGTAGATGTAGTCAAGATCATGTAGTAAGTAGCAGTCAAATATATCTTAAGGGGTCTTAGCTTTCGTAGGAATAAGAATATCTTACGATATATTTGGTTAGTGGTTTATTTTTTTACTATTATAATGCATTAAGTACATAGGTACAAGTACATCAAATGAGTATCATACATAAGCTCCGAAAACTCCATTTAAGATTTGAACCCCTAACCCTCTGAACGTCACATTACCAATCCACTGCTACCGCTCATTACCATTGATATCAAACCTTTAAAATCAAATTAACCCTTAAATGCATGGTGTAGGATGCATCCTACATAACCAAAACATGGTTAGTGCTTGAAATCTAGATATGTATGTATTATGTTCTTGTATGATTTTGCAAGAATAACTAACGCATTTTCACATTTATTAACGATTTGTTGGCAAAACTGAATATAAAAAAAGTTATAAATGTTTATAACCCAATTGGCGGCAATTTAGAAAAAGTTGAATATTGAAGGTTTTCTTCGACTGTGTTTAGTTGTTTTTAACTAAGTAAGTAATTATTTCTATTACAATTCTGTAACTCATTTCATAACGATTTTACTTTTACAAACTTTAATTAAGGTCTCAGCCAGAAAGTAAAGAATATTTACATATTTGATCTTGTAGGATCTAGCCTACATTATGCACTCCCGGCACTTTGCAATTACTATCGGCACTATCGAAGTTATTCTGGTTGACAAATTTTACTCGTACATTATTTTGATATTTTTACTATACCCATGAATAAGTTTTTTTTATTTCATTTTTGGCAAAGCTTTTATCGCCGACTGTACTTTTCTTTCAACAGTCATCAACTGCTCACCGTGGCGTTTCTAAAAAACCCTAAAACGATGGGTTTCATTACAGAGTTCCTATGCCCTCCTTCTTGCTCCATCATCAGATCAGCTCTGTGTCATCATAATATTGGATTGTCACGTGATATACACACGTGTGCAAAATTTCAGCTCAATTGGTTAAAGATATCTGGCTCAAAATTGAGTTGCAAGATTCCACCCGAACAAATATAGGTACATATTTAAATATTTACATACATAGTTACAGTGCAAGTTAAATAAAAGCTTTTAAAAAACGCGAAACCTGGTTTTGGTTGCATGGGAATGCATCATTTAAGGGAAACGAGGTGTTATTATATTAATTACGTACATATATTACAAGCACATATTTTCGTAAATGTTTAATTCGTACCTACAAACATTGCGGATTTCAGATCTGTCATAGACCGTGTATAGGGCTATTTGATTTTGCGGGGAGTGCATAATGTAGGATGTATCCACATTTTGGATAGTAGTACAAAATTCACCCAAAATATGTCTTTAGATTTTTTTCGTATTTTTCTCGTGTTTTTTACGCCATTAGGTATCCACATTTTTTTTCCGAATTGAAAAAAAAATAATCATGCATTTAAGGGTTAAGTTACATGGGTTTTATTTACCTGTCTAGTGATGGGTCGTTGCTGAACATTTCAGTAGGTACCGTGGGGGGCGCCCGCTCAGGAAGCAACTCCACATAGGACTGCCGCGACTGCAAATGTCGCTCCACCTCTTCGGGGGTCATGTGGCCATCACCGGGTGAGAGGCCGAAGCCGAGCGCGGGGGACGCTTTTGATAACATTGCCACGTTTCCTTGGTGCTGAATAAAATGTTTTAATGAGTGTAAGATTTTTAACACTTTGGAGGCCATTCAACACAATATTTTTTTGGCATAAAACTGTGTGTGTACTTTCAACCGGCTCTACCTTATCAGAGTGTAAACGCTTTTATACATAACAGGATGTAGTGAATTTGCCCTTCAATAAATTTCACGTTAAAAGTTACTTGGTAGGCAAGGCTTATTATTCCGTCAATGATTTTTTAAACGATCCAGATGCTTTTAAGCCAGTTGTCTAATTTACTAGAATTAGTAATGGTTTATAATGTAGATATGTATAACTACAATTTTAGTCTGGACTTTTACTATTGTAAAATCATTTCATGTACATTTGAGCACATCATGAGGTATCTGATTGTATTCGATATTTTATTATTAACTACTACTTTGATTATAAATGTCCTGCAGTTTGAATTGTCATGCCCGCCTAAAGGTCTTTGCTTACGATGGCGTCGTTGATCGGGTCGCTACCTTCCCTAACATATGGTCGAGGGAGGCGATGGCTGAGATACGCGTCATACTCGTGAACGGGTGCTGTTTGTGGGGTCCGGTCTGTTCATGTTTGCAAGGACTAGTAACTTCGTACTAGTGTTCAGTGGAATTGCAATGATGAGAGACTTCCCTCTGTTCTCATTTGATTTTATTTTTAGACTGACGCTCAGAGACCTTATACATCTCTGAGGATATTTATTTATTAGATTTTATTATTTTCATGTTGACGCTCGGATATATCTCACAATATTTTATTATGATTAGTGTACCTACCTTATTACCTTTTATCTTGACGCTTTGAGACCTCTAACAAATCTCGATTGTTATTAGTTTCTTAGTCATATTTTTGACATGTAACACTACATTTAATTAATGACATTGATTATTGTATAAATTTACACTAACGTGAGACATATTTACACTTAATAAGAGAACAACGGTTGAAACTCACTATTTGCGACATGTTTCGGACTACAATTGGAGTCCTTCATCAGGTTGAGTGTTATCAAGGCAACCGACCGCGCAACACTGCCCTCTGACGCGCATTGTAGTCCGAAACATGTCGCTAATAGTGACTTTCCAAGTGAGTTTCAACCGTTGTTCTCTTATTAAATTGATTATTGTATTATTTTTATTTGATATAGATAGATTTTGACTTGTAAAAGTGCCCTTGAGGCCTATTTGCAGAATAAATGTTTTGATTTTTGAAAGATTTATCTGCCCAACTTAAAAGGCGCCTTTAAAATGTTATCTTGTTTTATCTTTCCCCTGTTTTTTAGGTCATTCAGGATTTTGATGGCCCTAGGAACTTTAAATGAAAGATAGAATACCAGTTCAAAATATATATATATAAAAAAATAGTTTTCAAAAACTACTTTTCCTGAAGTTTTCATGAGGCAAACCGAAATTCGAAATTCTACACTAATAAGTGTAGAATTGGGTGGATCAACTTTTTTTGTGTTGTTATCTTGACCCGTTGTCCAAGGGACACTAGCGGCGCAATTTGTTCAAGAAAATGTTGTATTAAGTTCCACTAACGTGCTTAGTAGATGGACCATTATGGAAATAGGTTATAAGTACCATAAATACGTATGTTTGACAAACTTAAATAGCATAAAATCACGATTGTATTCGAATTTTGTCCCCTGGACAACTAGACGTAACCACGGCAACGAGTGGCATTAAAAAGTTGATTCACCCAATTACAAGAAGAAAGATGTGTAAATATGTGTAATACTTACAAGGTGTGTATTATTGGGTGGCTTCTTAGGAACTACTGCTCTTTTTCTTTTCACAGGATTAGCATTCTTGTTAGGTGTAGCAGCAGCCACAGTCTGGTGGGCAGCACTTGCTTCAATTTTTTTCCTGGAACACCAAGTTTATGTTATGTTAAACTAAAACGAAATACAATTTTTTTTCCTATAAATGTTATTTTTAGGAGGGAATAATTAATTACCCCTGTGCAAGCAGAGGGTAATCTTGTGATAAGTATTTTTTTCAGTGAATTACTTAAACCATTATCCTAGGGTATGATAATATAAACGGAAAAATGTTGCAATAGGTAACTCAAAAGCTGGGGACATTATGGGGGAGCATTATGTTAAATAAACACATGACAATAAGTAGATAATAGATTGACTTGTTTCTGTTCAGCATAATTAATGTAAATTATCTTTTTGTTGAATATCTGTGGGGGTTCATAAACCTATGCATCTGCAGGTTAATAAATCTTTCTTTTTTACTCCACCCCAAAGGGTTCTTTAGTACTAAGATGGTACTAACCAAAGGCACTAGAATTAATAGTGTTAACATGATAATAAGACTTATTACCTTTTCAATGCATCTGTGCGGTTATAGTCTGTATCATCAGATGACTCAGTATCATCACTTTCGGAAGTGCTGCTGTCGGGCTTCTCATACTGCAACAGTCTGTCGAGGAGGAAGCTGCGGTCACGGGACACCTTCAGAAGTCTCTTTTGACTACATCGAAGGGCATCTTGAAAGCATTCATTTTCCTGTAGAGCGATTTTTTTAATTAAATTATTATTATAAATTAACTGTCCAAGTTACTAAGTTCATAAAATAAGAAAAATAACCATCAGCCTTTTATAATAGGTATATATTTCCCAGATGGCAATACGGGGAATTTACAAGTTATATGTTAAATATATTTATTGTTGTTACTTAAATGCAAGACCATCAGTGATTGCTCTATATAAAAAGCATTGTGATTAAAAATTCTGTCATTCTTCACATAATGTGTGAAAGAGGAGATTGCACATCCCTTGGGGTACATAATAATAATAAGACGTTTATTTGATGGTTGTATACATGGCAATTTACAAGTAACTAACATGGGCACAATAAAACAAGCACACAAAACAATTGAAAAGGTAGGTGGCTCAGCTTATGTTCACTGAGGACTCTTGGTCTACAGATCCTGTTATTTCGCCACCCCCATGAGTTAAAAATTAAAACATGTGAACTAAAATAAGCATCACATAAAACTAGGCAATTCACTTAGTAAGTAGGTTGGCATAAGTTGGCACTTTCACTTGTAACACCCAACAGAAAGTAATCCTTAAATGTATTAAGGATTATTTCTCACCAGATATTTACCACAAGCTGAATATCACATAACAAAACTGTTTTAGTATTATTGGGCAAGGGTATCTACGACTTCTAAATGCTAAGTGTAGCTATGGTGCTCACATAAATGAGATATTTCAGCTTTTTCTTAAGTGTAAGATAATGTGACTTGTAGTTGGTCTCCGGCTCGGGTTCGCTGCTGCTATCGCTGGAGTAGTCTCCCCGCGGAGGCGCGTGCGGCGGCTCTGCAGGCGCGCTATTGCTCATGCTGGCCGCCTCGCTCGCCTGCATGTTGGCTATCGAACGGCAATACCACCCGTCCAACATTTTCTGCAATATATTTTCAACTTGTCACTATAGCAGCATATCATCATATACTCGATGAATCTAGCAAAGTTCAAACCAAATATTTTTATAACATACGTAATTTCAGCAAGTTATTAACTTTAGTTTTATACCTTAGTATAATTTTCCGACGCCAGCCTGTTAGTTTTCTAAAACTAGCAGAACAAAATAATTAATTCATGAGCGTACACTTAATTCAAATTATGATACAACAATTGGTTTTTTAGAATTATCATTTAACAATAATTCAAACAAAAATAGTAACCTCAACTCAATCAATTGCTTATTTTTTTATGTGTGACAGTGTGACACTACTGGACAGTCTAAAGAGAATATAACCACTACGTTCTAAGAGACTGGACCTCGAACTAGAGGGGCTACCGCGAACCACAAACGAAGTTTTCCCTCTCTGTCTCACTTATGTGCAACCTTGCAAGTGCGACAGAGAGGGAAAATTTCGAATGCCGTTCGCACCCTAGGTTTTGGATGACAGTGACATTGTCATTGCATGACATTGACGTAGAGTTTGGCCTTGTCGTCTACGCTATGCAGTACCGGCAACTTTTAAGTGCAAAAGGTAAACAAAACAATGCAGGCTGATACTGATGTTTCCTTTTGCCTTAAACGTGTAAATTGGGATCATTTTTTTAACTTTGATGTAGTGTTGATAAACAAGCGGCTACAGGCGACGTTTAGGTATAGTATAGTTCTGCCAGGGTGAGGCGGAGGCGAGACGGATACCTACAGCTCGCTGGTGTAGTTATTATTTGGTTGGTTTTTGCGAAATTAATATGTTTTTAGAAATGTAATATCTAGTTATAAAATGATTCGTAGGGTGATGACACCCAAAGAGAATATATTGTGTTCAAAGCAAATAAAATATTTGAATTTGAATAACCACTACGTTGTAAGAGACGGGACTTCGAACTAGGTTTTGGATGACATTGATATTGTCATTGCATGACATTGACGTAGAGTTTGGCAAACATTCTGGAGTGCTACCGCGTACGGCATTCGAAATTTTCCCTCTCTGTCACACTTGCAAGTTTGCACATAAGTGAGACAGAGAGAGAAAACTTCGTTTGTGGTTCGCGGTAGCCCCTCTGTACCACAATAAAATAAAAAAGGAAATAGGTAATGCCAACATAACAGCGCGATAGGGATGTAACTTTGATGTAGTACGGTTAACGATATCGATATCGATAAACGATGACTAGTGACGTCGTGGGTTCCATTTTTATAAAAATCCCAGTTAGAGGACGTCCATTATTTACGTGAGATGTTTTTGGCGGGAGGGGATCGAATTTTTCCAAAAACACCTCACATTAATAATGGATGCTCCTTTATTAACAATTGGGGTTTGAATCCATTCTCAACTGGTTAGGTTATGACGACTACACTACGACGTCCATGCGCTTATTCCGCAGTGAGTAGGGATAGAAATAAATACAATAAAAAAAGTATAAAGTTTTATTGCTTTAAATATATTAACCATCTCTTTAGACGACTTTTCTTTCGGTTAAAATCTTTGGATTGAAAGTGGTCACCACAAACAAATTTTAATTCGTTCAACTTCTCAATCGGAACGTAGGCTAGGTCTTCATTGCCAATCACTTTCACCCACTGTCTGCAACTGAAAAATACCAGAGTTCTATATGATAAGCTAGTTATCGATATGTTACGGCCAACACTAGTATGTATAGTATATGAATAAAACTAAATTGCAAATAACGCTTCTTATTTTGCTTACATGTAACTTGCTGTGGTACATATTAATAGATAATCTCCAATTAATTGCTTACCGCGCAAGATCACGACCGGTAAGCAATTAATTGAGATTATCTATTAATATGTACCACAGCAAGTTACATGTAAGAAAAATAAGTAGCGTTATTTGCAATTTAGTTTTATTCGTATGCATACTAGTGTTGGCAGTAACATATCGATAACTAGCTTATCATATAATTCATATAGAACTCATGGTATTTTTCAGTTGCAGACAGTGGGTGAAATTATTGGCAATGAAGACCTAGCCTACGTTCCGATTGAAAAGTTGAATCAATTAAAATTTCTTTGTGGTGACCACTTTCAACCCAAAGATTTTAACCGAAAGAAAAGTCGTCTAAAGAGATGGTTAATATATTTGAAGCAACACAACTTTATACCTTTTATAGCGTGTGACAGGGATAGCGATAGTTCTCGCAGGTTGTCTCTTAGGCTCAATAGAGGTAGACCCCCGGCTCGCTACCAAAAGGACTGAGCCGCGGATTGACTGTGGTTGCGCGCGCTCCATGTTGCCGGCCCGCGCGATACTTATTTCTACCGCTACTCGCTAGTCGGTTTCGGAACGCCTTACCTAACGGACACGCTCTACCCTTACGCCCTGTAATTTGTGTTATGTGTTGTTTGTAACTGATATGGATTGTATTCAATACACGTCTTAAGTCCGTGTTGTGTTTTACTTGACAAACCATACGTCCCGCTACACTTTTTTATTTTATTTAATTCTAGACCAGTTTTTTTGCCCGGTTGCTTCCATCCATTTCTCTTTTATGTATGGATTACTTGGAAACCTGTTATTTATAATTATAATGTGTCACAAAATACCGAAGTGAACATTACTATACCTCGATTTCAATAATCGATAAGAACTGTGACGAATCGAAAGGTGAACATCACTATTTGCTTCATTGGACAGATGAATGAGAATTTCCCCTTACCTGAAGCCGAGTGACACAAGCTAAAGATCGATCGTCTTATTTCCATTGCGCGTTTAATATAGGCAGGCCCTACAACTTTGTTACTAAAGTAGGTAATGTATCACGAACATGAAGTAATCGTACATCTGTCGCAAATAGACTATTTTTCGTATTACAACTACGACAAATCTAAAATAAATTGTTTTAAAATGGAATTAAACATAATTTTAGACGGAATTTACTTATTTGTGGTAGGAAACATGTCCATTATTTGGGTCAGCATTTTCTGAACAGTTTCTACAACTCAATACTGAACAACGAGTCATTTTTACGTATTTCGGTTGACGTCTCGCGGCAATGACCGACCGTTCAAGGCGGACTGTGGGGCTACCGCGAACCACAAACGAAGTTTTTCCTCTCTGTCTCACTTATATGCAAACTTGCAAGTGCGACAGAGAGGGAAAACTTCGTTTGCTGTTCGCGGTAGCGCCCCTGAGCGAGACTGCGTAGAAGTATGACGTTTTGACTACTTTTTGGCACGCGAAGTACGTACACAGGTAATGTCTAGTTAAATTGATGGTCTGCGCCCTACCCACTAATAATAACGGAATAAGCGCATGGACGTCGTAATGACCCCAATTGGTAATAAAGGAGCATCCATTATTAATGTGTGGTGTTTTAGACCATAAACATCTCACGTAATTAATGGACGCCCTCTAACTGAGATTTTTGAAAACATGGAACCCACGACGTCATTAATCATAATTTATCGATATCGATATCGTTAACCGTACTACATCAAAGTTAATCCCTATCGCGCTGTTATGTTAGCATTACCTATTTCCTTTATTTTATTTTATTGTGGTACAGAATGTTTGCCAAACTCTACGTCAATGTCATGCAATGACAATGTCACCGTCATCCAAAACTTAGTTCGAAGTCCCGTCTCTTAGAACGTAGTGGTTGTATTCTCTTTGGTTCGGAGTCCGCCCTCAGTATGATGATAGTAAACCTGCAAGAACCAATGCGATGATGAATATCTGTAATATGGACCACTCCAAAAAACTTAAGGTTTCCAAATTTTCCAATTGTTGGCTTTTAGACCTAATGTACTACATTTGCTGAAGGCGTCTCATCTCTTAAATGCTCTAAGATTTCTGTTCACGACTTTGTGCGTGTTCACATTATCCGATCGGTATCAGAGGGCCTACTCCGAACTTCGTGTCACGCCGTCCCTTTCACTCATATAGTGTATAACACGAGAGTGAAAGGGAAGGCACGATACGAAGTTCGGAATACAGGAGCAGGCCCTGCTCCGACACCGATATCCTATCGGATAAAATGAACACGACATTAGCAGTCATCATGTATCTTGCAGGACTATGTGGCTACGCCTTACGACTTAATTTCACGTTTTGGAAACGTACCTTATATTTATAAAAATATTTTTCAAAAATGAGTTTACTTGACTTTTCGCAAAATTGTCTATAAAATATAAATTTATCTCAATTTAAAAATGTATTAGTAAAAGAGTCTAGTCTAATAGTAGACCTCCAAACCAAAGGAAGAATTTTCCAAACGCTGCCGTAATGATGTATGACATTGATTTAAATATTATTATATTATTAGAATAATCCGAAAGATGTCGCTGCAAATGCTTTGAGAGATTTAAAGATCATATTCAGTTTATTACTTCCATTGCTGGTTTAACCTTTACTGTTTTACATAGGGAGTAATATTTATAAGCAGTGTATGACGTCTACGTATGGTGTATTGCAATTAACGCTGAAGCTGATAAGTACGATAGTGGGACAATATTATTCGCCTGAATTAAGTGAGTGGGTTTCTGATACGATTGCTGTATCGTCAATCCCAATTGGAATTTAGCTGTATATCTGAGAATACCTTACACTGTCAGTCGAAATTGAACCTTAATTGTACCGCATGTGCTGCTTCAGCTGAGTGTGGGCCGTGCTTGTCGCGGTCAATCGGTGCCGGATTTGTTCCTCGTGTTGTGATGGCTCTCGGAAGTGAAGTGAATGATGAGAATTCTAAAAAAAATTCTTCCCCAAAAGTGAAAAACGGCTCGGCTAGTAACAATGTGAAAGACAAGAGTGGTACCGAGAATGTTATCAAAGGTAAGTTTTAACTTCTTGCATTCAGTTATGTAACATTGAGTTATTATCAGAACCTATTATTTGAACTTTTGCTTAATCCAAGTGCATCCAGTCAAAAAAATTGGTCGTGATGGGCAAAATTTGGTAGTTCAGTATCATGTGATCAACCTGCTCTCATGTGCACTGTAAAAAAAATTGTTACTGAGAAACATGCAAGTATTTTTCGTTCACACAACCTTTTTTAGTCGTTTAATTAGCTGAAAGGTATATTTTATCGTCTGTATGCACGTGCAATACCAAAACTGTAATACGTACTTTTGAGAAGTTGTGTAATGATTAGTGATTACATATTCAAGGTAATGTCATTCATTGTCTTATTATTAGTTTATATTTTTCCTATGGTTAAATTTATTGTGAGAGATTGAGAAAAACATTATTTGAGATAATGGTATCTGGTAGCTATTGTGGTGGAAATTTATCTACCTCAACCATTGTCTATTATTCAAGTCAAGACTATTGTAGTGTGGTTCAGGTACTGTGCACACTAAACATATTATACTTGCCAATGCAGTACTGCCATGACCTATAGTGCCCTTCATTTCTAACTGAATAAAACCAATAGTATGGTTTTATGTTGCAATACTTCTAGTCTCACTATTGTTTTCTAATAATCTTAACTTATTAAAAATCATAATGAAATAGGCTATAAGAAAGTAAATTGCAATTAATTATACAATTACAAGTTAGCTGTGAATTTAGTTGTTTGCTAGACATCAAATCTTGTAGGAAAAGGTACTAGGATACTCTTAAAAAAATGAAAATTATTTGTATGATAAGAAGAAATCAAAGAAATTGGAAATCTGGAAGATGTTTTTTTCTAAATAAAGCTACAACTTTAGCACATTTAATTTAGTCAAGATGATTTGAAGGAAATTTTTATTTGTACGGAAATTAAATATTATACTACCTTGTTTTAGCATTTCCTATGTTACTCAGGATAAAAAACACTTATTACTCAGCTCCATTTACTTTATATTATCATTTATTTCGAATATGAATGAATGCTAATTGTAGTTTATCTTTTTCATTCATTGAACTGAACATTACTTAGAGATTTAGTGCCCATTCTGTAGATGTAGATTCTGTTTGTGCTTTGAGGCCACTGGGTTATCTTGTCTCATGACTATTATAATTATTTTATATAAAACAACCAATGATGCTGGGATATTGCCCATGTGCCCATTGCATATGTTAAATTAATACAACATTGGGGCATTTTCACACAGAATTGTACATTTTACTTTTTGCTCAAAATTTGGATTTTTTTGTTTCTCTTCCTTAGAATCATGAGCACTTGATCCTGATAAAGGCAAAAATGTCCTTAATCTTTTATTTCACTATGTGGAACATTTTTCGTTACACATAGTGACAGCTAAAATATGTGTGCGAAAATGGTTAAAAATTTTGTAAATATCAGAATCAATAGGTAGGACACTTGATTCTGAGCAGGAAAACCAAAAATTTCCAAATTATGAAAAAAAAGTAAGAGGTACAATTTTAAGTGAAAATACCCAAAGCATTTGTGAATAGTGCTAAAAATATGTAGGTAATATAGTATTACACTTTGATACTATATATAAATAAAAATAATCAATCTTCTAAACTTCACATTTTAAGCATACTACTTTATTAAATACATTTTTCCACTTAAAACTTGAAACCCTCATTAATAAATGTTCAATCAATTTTTATATGATGTTTTTCACCAGTTTTTGGGTAAACTGACTGTAACTGTTCCAGCTTTTATTTTTGTATTCATTACAAATTTCATAAATTGTTGTTTGTGTTACCATTCACTAATTATTGTTTTTCATTGATAAGCTCATTTGGTTGTGATGGAGGCACATAGAATTTACAGCACTGTTTTTGTTGGTGAGTGATAATATGTAGTCGTGTGTTATTGCGATCTAATAAATATTCATTCACTGTATAATAGGCTTGCCAATAACATTTTTTTAAGGGTATTTTTGTTATTATTCAACTCTCTTTATCTGATCAGGTAGCTTATTATAGATCTTTATTATCATCAAATAAGGTCCATTTTTGTGTAACGCTGGGTTTGATGTTGCTTATAATAAATTGTTTTTTGAACGAGATTCATAATGACGGGGTATATCTCCAATTTTAGAATAGAAGTCTGGGTATGCTTTAACAAACTTACACGATTCTAGAATATATATGCTAGGTACAGTTAAGATCTTTAAAATGCTGCTTGCAGTCAGTCTGCTTTGTGTTTGTAATTATGCGGATACATTTTTGCTGTAAAATGAGTAGATCTGGCGCCAAACTACTATTTCCCCATAGAATTAGAGGTCTTTTTGAACTGCCTTCAGCCATAGATAAACTAGCTGAGTTTAGTTTTTATTTTTTTCACATGATGTTTCCAATTTATATGGGTGTCGATTGTAATACAAAGAAGCGGAAACGAGGGCACAGATTCTAATTTCTATACTGATTTCGTAATTTAATCATCTTTGCATGTATTTTTGTTTTATAAATTCCAACGCGTTTATGCTGAAAGTACCTTCTTTCAAATAAAAAAAAAATCGGTTCACGTGATAAAGAATTATCCTTGAAAACCATCGTACATACTAATTTATTCAGTCGCTCAAATTCACAAAAAAATTCGCTGATAGATATGGCGCTGTACCCATGGCGTTCAATTTCTACACCATGTTGTTGAGATTTTCCTGAATTAATTTGATCGGGACCGGTAAACATACACCGACCAAGTGCGTCCACATTTAAAACCACTATCCAATACATTGAATCTAAAAAAGTATCTTCATAGGGAACTCAAGGCAATTACGACCTTTTGCTTGGGCAAGACAGTTTATAAGCGAAAACTCAAAAACCGTAAAACCTATCTTGTTCAAACCAAAAATCGTTGAAAGTATTTATTAATGCACACCACCTCAATTTTTTTCAGAATTTTAAACTTTGACAGCTAATATCTCACCAACGGTTGACTTAAATGGAAAAGTTTTTGAAGAAGAAACCTCCACATCATTTTTAAAGGCCTATCCATCGATACCCCACACGACTATGAGCATTGAATTTTTTATTTTTTCATCCACCGTTTACATGTATGGTGTGCCCCGCCCACCTAATTGTAGTGCTTATAGTCTCCGAGTAAATCAGCTATGAGATACGGAGGGACGGACGGACAGACATGACGAAACTATAAGGGTTCCGTGCGACCTCTGGTGAGCTAGAATATTTTTTGCCTTCATCGATGTATTTTTGCCGTGATAGCCCTAGCGCTACACGTGCCGTGTGTGAATGAATACAAGTTATACAATAGACAGAGATACACAGAGTAGGCACGTTTTTTATGCCTAAACGCCGTTTTTCTTAGGAAGTAAGCTTCTGTACTTGTACTATTACTTATTCTGTGCTGTTGGACAGGGTTTTTTTTGTGACTTGGGCTGGGCAAGCAGGTTTTAGTTTTTAATTCATTTTGTAATTATTTGTTTGTCAATTTATACTTCTTTTAAAACTTCTTTTTTTACACTTCAATCAATCAAATCAAGGAATCTAAACTTTAATCAAATTTAATATTTAATTAAAGTTAAAATTTGCACTACCCTTTTTTTCAATGAATTTACTTACAGATTTTTCAAATTATTAAGCCACAGCAAAAGATTTTAGATAAAATTAATTAGTGACAATTAATGGTAAATAAAAGTTTCAGTCCGGTTTAAGTATCCCTCTATCACCAGTTTTTATATCCATTATTCTGTATTGGCTATTACCCTGTTATAAAACAAATAAGACAATTGATGTTAAGCAAAGAATAAGATTTTTGACTTTAAACATCATGCCTGAGTTATTAGGGTTCCGTAGCCAAAATGGTAAAATAGGAACCCTTGTAGTTTCACTTTGTCTGTCTGTCTGTCGGTCACATCGCTAAATATCTCAAGAACCACTTATACTATCGATTTGAAATTTGGAACAGTTATAAAGAAGTTCACGTGATAAAGAATTATCCTTGAAAAACCGACATACGTATTACGTTATTCAGTCGCTCAAATAGTAACACAAGGTGCCTATAGATGGCGCTGTACCCACCGCTACTTCGCGCTGTTAAGATTTTTCCTGAATGAATGGTGTCGAGACGCGTACTTTATCCATCGTTGTTTCGTGGTCTTGGTTAAATTTGGTCTTTGTCTTGTTCTATTTTAAAGTCGAGTTTGGTCTGTTGTGTGGGAAAACGGGAAAAATACTCTTTGGGTCTAATCTAATTGTCGTGGTATTACTTGAAAGAAAAGGGGAAAACATTGATCGAATAGTCGTGGTGTATATTAGTTATGAGCTTTGTTTTTACTTAGCTGTTAAAGAAAAGTTGTATTGTGGATGTGGGTAACTTAGAGGGGAAAAAAAAGGTTTCTCAAGTCTAATAATAGTTTTACTCAGTGATACCTAGTGATATTAAATTCCGATCTTTTCTCTCCTGTTTTCATTGGGGTTTTAGGAAAATTTTCTTTTAAGAGTTCATACTCGAGGAGGAAATTTAAGATGGATGCCGCTAGTTTTTCGTACGTAATTGGAAATAATTACATTGAAGGTGATTGCGTGGATAAATTTCATGCTAATCTTGCTAGTAACACTAACTACTGTCTGCCGAATACTATATATGAATTACTTGTACCTGACTTGCGAAGGCAAGTCAAACCGATTCAGCCGGATCAAGAACATTTACAATTGTTATTTCGTGATAATAGCTTATCTTTATATGACGGTTTAGCCTTAGAACACCGAACAGACATCATGTATTGGGTAGCATGCGACAATTTGAAAGTTTATACGGAACCCTCGGTGCGCGAGTCAGACTCGAAATTGACCGGTTTTTTTAGTCTCAAGACGACAATAAAAAAAACTTATAGGTAACCAATTGCTTCGATTGTTGATATATTTTATATTCACGATTTACCGAAACATGGATTAGTTTATAAAATCTATTCGATTAATACATTTCTAGGTCTCCAACTCACTCTCTCTCTCTATGCTATCGAAGTTGTAATCCGTATTTTGCGATAAATTAAAGGTTGTTACTTTTTTTAGTTAATAGTAGTAAATCTCCGGTCGCTAACTACTCCTTATTTAGTGCACAGTGTCCCTTGTGTAGTCTATTACTTGCTAACCGCAAAGACACTTGTTATCTGTTGTGCGTTAGCCAATGAGTGAAAAGATCTTAGCGCCAACGCCGGTTGGGACCGGTTCAGGGGTATCTACCGATGTACCCGTGAATGGGTTCTCAGATGTACCTAGGGGTCCCCGCGTAGGCTTCTCCTGTATCGCGGGCTATTCTATATACCTATTTAAAATTTAAATGTCTGAGTGCTCCGAGTATTCTTGATAAACAATTTGCAAGTAAAAGGGGGTCGATTTGTTTTGTTTTGTATTCTTTCTGCTCCCGAGGATGCACTGTGTTGAGGGCGAGGGACCTAAATTTGTCCCTTCTGCTGGCAACACAATGCATCTTCAAATTTTATAAAGGGTCGGCAACGCGTATAGGCCAGTTACGCGGCCTGCGACTTTTCAATTAAAGATATTTATATTTTTACATGCCCTAAAGAAATAGTGGGTCGTATGATTTTTAATTACTAGCTATTAAATCGGAATATATTAAAAAAAGCAAGAAAATATCCTTTCAGTTAAAGTCCAAGTTCTAGTTCAAGTGGCCGCAAACTTTAGAGAGGTAGGGCACAGCAAAATGTCATCTTGCTCGAATTTGGAGCAGCCCAACTGGGGAAGTACATCCACCTTGCAGAAGACCACAGCCATAATAACATTATCTACTATACAAGTATGTAGTGTTGTGTTCCTGGAGGCGAGCAAGGTTGCCAGAGTTCCCGAGGATGCACTGTGTTGAGAGCGAGGAACCTAAATTTGTCCCTTCTGCTGTCAACACAGTGAATTCTCAAATTTCATAAAGGGTCGGCGTACGTGACTCCTTTGGAGTTGCGGGCGTCTATAGGCTGCGGTGGCCGCTTACCATCAGGTGAACCGTACGCTTGTTTGCCACCGGCGTTGTATAAAAAAAATCAATAATCTATTTTAGTCTGTATCCACCCACTGTTGAGTACAGACCTCTTTATGTTCACGCCAGTCTGCCTGTTTTGAGCTCGTCTCATCCACGATTTCCCCGCCGAGTGCTAAATGTCATCTCATCGCAACAACGCGCTGGTGGTCTTCTCACGGACATGCGTCCTAAACTTGGCCATCACTCTGTGACTGCTTTTGACCATCTGCCGTCGTCTCGTCTTACCAAGTTTCCCGCCCTTCTACGCTTGGGCTATTCTTATACCAACGTCCGAAACCTTGATCCTGCGTCTACTTTCTGCGTTCGGCACGTGATCGAGCAGAGATAGGTATGTTAGGACCAGCAGGTTACGTTGGTCAAAGACTTTGGTTTTACAGCACTGGGGAAGCTTCGCCCTAAAAACCAGGTCTAGTTTATTACTCGTAAAAGCGGGTCCACCCGAGCTGGCTGCGCCTAGCGATTTCTTTTGCTTGACCTGTTAGGCCAAAGGAGACAACAATGTCGAAGGTAAACGTAAACGTAGTCCTGGCTACGTATTATGGTCTTTAGTTATCGCGTTATAAACTACAAGATAAAACATCTACCAGACCATCATAGGCCCCCTGTACTAATTCCGTCTCCACAGTGTCTGTGCCATGGAAGTTCGCCATGATTGTAGTTTTGGACATGTTCATCCCAAGGCCCACTGTCAACGATGCTGCGTAAAGGTCTTATAGCATGCTTTGAAGATCTGCGACGCGACGTCATCAGCAAAACTCGGATGCGACATTCACGAACCATTCACGTTGACTCCTTTTCCATCCCACTCAAGCATCTTTAACACATGAGATTAATAAAAAGCTTCGTTGAGATGGTATACCATTGGCGTAAGCTTCGGCTAAGAGGTACGGGACTGGTTAGTTTGTGCATGCGCACCTGCATCGTGGCTGACATGTACTGCTGTACAGCTCCCGGAGTATTTTCACATTCCCATTGTCGACCCCGCAACGGCGTAGTGAGTCGAACACAGCCCACTGTTCGACACTGTATAAAGCCTTTTCATAGTTGACGAAGGTGAAACATAAAGGCCGGTTATATACTCTAATTTTCTCCATCACTTGCTAAATTGTCGGTAGTGGAATAAACGCTCCGAAAACCAGCTTTTTCTACAGGTTGGTATTCTTAGAACATGCGTGTCAAACTATTACGAACGAAACAGTTTATAAACTTGGGACAGTAAGCTTATCCAGCTATAAATTTGAAGTTTAGTTCCAGTAAATAATAAATACAGTAAATACACAATAAATAATGCAAAAATATCGAGATTTTATTAAATTAACCCATAACCGGTAATTTACCGGTTAACCGGTTATCGTATTCCTGAGTCGGTTATTTACCGGTAATGAAAATCACCTGGTTATTGCATTCCCTAGGGGTAAGTACCGTGAGTTGTCTATGCAGATACGACATTTTTAGATTCTCATCAATGTATTGGATAGTGGTTTTAAATGTGGACTAGTGGTGTTGGTACAGAACCCTTCATTGTGCGTGATCCGAAACGAACTTGGCCGGTTTTTATACTAAAACTCAAAGAAAATCGAAAAATCGAGAAAAGTTTAAAGATAACCGGCCTAGCGCTAATGTTTATTCTAATAATCGCCAACAGATGGTACTAGTTATTGCTACTCGCCAACAGACGGTGAAATAACTATTTTTAATCAATTAGTAGTTAATCTTTTTGCCCCTAGATGTCGATACGAGTGTTATTGCTTAACCTGCTCGCTAATCTAAGTATATTTAATGTTTTTATCCTATTGACCTAGTTAGAACCTTAATAAAGTTATTAGATTATTGTATTGTCATCGGGCCTTGATTCCTGTGCAAATTTTCAAGTTATTCAGACTTGGAAAATAGTGAAAATTAAGTTGAAAGATTCAGTTACATAGATAAATAAAAGCATGTTAAAAATGTATACTCGGCCTACAGGCTACTCGGGAGTAGCCACTAAAAAACTCAAAACCGGCCAAGTGCGTGTCGGACCACGCACAATGAAGGGTCCCGTACCAACACCTACTAGTACACATTTAAAATCACTATCCAGTACATTGAATCTAGAAAAGTCGTATCTTCATAGGGCACTCACGGCACTTACGACCTTTTGTTTGGGCAAGACAGTTTTTAAGCGAAAACTCAAAAAACCGTAAAACCTATATTGTTCAAACCAACAATCGTTGAAAGTATTTACTAATGCACACGACCTCAATTCTTTTCAGAATTTTAAACTTTACAGTTTGGAAATTAGAGGGGGGGGGGGGGGGACACTTTCTATGACTTTGATAGCCAAATTTCATAATTGTAGTGCTTATAGTATCCGAGTAATTCGGCTGTGACATACGGACGGACGGAAGGACGGACGGACAGACATGACGAATCTATAATGTCTGTTTTTGCCATTTTGGCTACGGAACCCCAAAAAGGTAACTACCTAAATATGGTTTTAGAACTATTTATCAGCAAGATAACTACAACCTGCATTTTAGCACCATTGTTTCCGTAATTGCATCTATGCTTTTTAGGATTCCGTAGTAAACAAGGAACCCTTAAGGAAAACACATGCCAGTATATAGAAGATAAATTTTTATAACAAACAAATATTATGGTTACATTATGTTACTTTTACTCTTTTACTCTTTTTAGGGTTCCGTAGTAAACAAGGAACCCTTATAGTTTCGCCATGTCCGTCCGTCCGTCCCCGCTTTTCTCAGTAACAGTACTACTAGAAAGCTGTAATTTGGCATGAGTATACATATCAATGACGCTGACAAAACGGTAGTATAAAACATAAAAAATTTTTTTTTTTAGGGGACCTCCTCTACGTTTAAAGTGGTGGTGCAATCTTTTTGGATAGCTCTTCGTTGGATAGCTCTTTCAAAAATATTATAAGGTTTCTAAAAGCATTTTTTGATTCAAGAATCGGTTGGCGTGATATTAAAGCTTTGAAGTGAAAATTTTTGCTATGGTCAAGTGTCCCCCTCACCCCCTTGCCAGCTAAACGGTGGCTACTAGGCATGTGAAAAAAATCATGGTAGTAGTATATACGATGAATTTAAAAGGAAAACTATCACAGCTAAGTAAACATTACCGTAAAGGGCAAAAATATGTATACAACACAACATCTCAAAAAAGTACATCATCAGTACTAAGATCAGTAAAAAAAAACCCTTCTACGGGTCCGTAATTCCGCATATGACCGGTGACGTGATGGACGAGCAACTACGGAACCCTACACTGTGCGTGGCCCGACACGCACTTGACCGGTTTTTTATTTTCTTTGTACTTGTCGAAAAAAGTGCAATAAACTGGTTTTTTATCGTATTTATATTGTAATCTTATATTGTGAAAAAATGAATCTGAATCTATAAACTACAAAGTTTGATGGAGTATATCTTGGTTTCAGTGAGTGGTTAAGGTAAAGTGAGATGGTGTAGGTATTGTTAAAGACTGCCTTTGTTAATACGTTGCACGGTATTCGTATACATTTATTAGACTGGTGGTTATATGACATTATTTCAAGTTGAACAGCATTTTGTGAGCCATTTTAGCAACATGACTTTTGTGAAGTAAAGAAGCCTGCTGAATGTAATGAGCCAGCCAAAGTGGCGATAAAAACCTTTAAAAAACCATTGTTTTTACTATCCCATTGACCTATGAACTTGAAATTTGATGATAATGTTTATTATTCTGTATAATTTAGCAACAAATACTAATATACTGCTAAATAAGATTTATTTTTGATAGTTCCTTATTTTTCCTATTAAAACCAATTTCATTTTGTGGTCGGTTCGGAACCCAAAAGGGTTGCGTCCACTTCCGGTACCCGCACCGACCTCTGGTTATCAAAATTGTGTTTAGCCACCCCCGAAACCCACTTCAGGACACCGAACTCGACCAGATTCGAGTTATATGTATTTACGGATTTTTTAGTTGAATAGTTGAATTCCTCCATCTTGAATTTTGAGCAAAGTAGCTAAAATTCGGCTTTGCAACATTCGAAATCGGATTCAGTAGGCTTTTTGCTTTGGAAAAGCCATGTTGCCAAAATGGCTGACAAAATGCCGTTGACATCGAAAAGAAGAGCGATTTTCAGAAATAACAACCGGTCTGTATACCACGTTCAAATATAATTCGTTTGGGTTATAACTATTATATCTCTATTCCCTATCCATGGATAAAGTAAAGAATCAATAGAAAACGAACACATCCTGTGGAAAACTGATCCCATATTTTAATTTGATTATATGAATTCGTCTTAAATTGATGTGATAATTTTTTTAGAAATGTATTCCCAGCCAAACTTCTATAGCATTTAGCAGTATTTTTTCACTTATATTTATATTTTGTATCCTCCTGTACATCTAACTAGGCATTGTACGACAAAAAAAGAGTTGAAACAGTTTTAAGCCCCCCAGGTCGTTGCACGTGTTTATCATGTGTTTGTCGAAGGTATCTTTTGACACAGTGGGCCTAGCTAGCATAACATACCGGGAGACATGATTGATTACATAATTAAATTACATTTCTTGTTTTCGTTATTTCGTTACGCGATGGGTGGAGGCCACGGTATCGCGATAAGAAAGACAGAACACTGGTACGTACCTACCTATTTAAAATTAGTTCATGCAGTATTATTACGTATATGATTTTGCGTAATCGAAGGTGTGGCGTCACATACATCAGTAGGTAAGTTGGAATTAATTAAACATACTTTTCCTTCAAGAGCTCTGTGAAGGCTTCGCCACGCTAATTGGTAGGTATAATACATACTACATATGTATTAAAAGTAAAAAACCGGACAAGTGCTAGTTGGACTTTTCCCCCGAGGGTTCCGTACAAAGTCGTAGGTATTGATTACGTATTTTAATAGTTTTCCCATTTTCCCTGTACTTGTGGTATAAGACGATATTACTTGCTAAGTTTCATAGTTCTAGGTCAACGGAAAGAACTGCTGTAGAGGTACGGGTTTAGAGGGATCTATTTAGGAGGAGATCTTAGCTAAAAGGAAATACTATAATATAAGCACATATGAATCTATTATATTTCCCACAAAGACTGAAATACAATCACAATTTTATCTTAAATAATTTACAGCACATGTGACTCCGAGGGAGTCGTGAAGTAGTCACTGGAAAACCACTTGTTTTCAGAAGAATGCCGCTTTGACAGACATTTTCGAATATATTTCAAAATACGATTTGTATACGTTATGATTCTCGACCTACATGGCCAGCCTCATACCATAACAATCTCTACAATACCCTATAAATTTCGATTCCCTTGGGAGTGATGAAGTATGTATACGTTTTTTTGAGGCATAACGGCCGTATCTTTTTTTACGTTAACTTAGAATTTGTAACTCAAACTTTAATGTGTTTTATGTTATGTATGAATTGTTGGATCTCTAACAATAAGTACCTAATGAAATAAAAAAACAAGTAGTGACACATCTGCTGTCCTTACAAAATAAAAACAACAAGGTTTGATATCTAGATAGAAACAGTATAAATTAATAAATATATCCCTTACATATAAAACAGTAAATCCTCCATCCATACCAGTAAACTACTTAACTAAAAACTTATCGTGTTTTTCTTTTGGTAGCAGTTTCGTTAACACGCCGGCCACCATTTGATCAGTGGAAAGATATTTAAGGCTGACTGTACCTTCATCAACAATTTCCCTGATGAAATAATGCCTGACGTCGATGTGTTTCGTTCTGGCTTGGTACATACAATTTTTACAGAAGTTTGAAGGCCGACTAATTGTCGTTATACAAAGTTATACTGTACTGTAAATTTCGAACAGAAACTTGCGTAAACACAGAGTCTCCTTGCAAGCATTCGACAAAGACATGTATTCCACCTCCGTGCTTGAAAGGTCTACCGTTTTCTGCTTCCTACTCTCCCAAGAGATGGTAGAATTATCAAGTTTGAAAACGAAACCGGTGTAAGATCGACGATCGATCGACCTTTTCTAGGTAATCTATACCATAATTAAGTGTATAATCAATCCAATAATCCTTAGCAACAAGGCGCGCTTTGTACCTTAGTATTTCCCCGTCGAGGCCAAGTTTCCTTTTAAATATTTATTTGCATTCGACAGGTCGTTACTGCGGATTGCAGTCAGTCAAAGTCCAACACTTATTATCAATGAAGGATTTATACTTCCATCGCGGCTTTTCCACTTATCCGCTTCTGGGCCATTCAGTGCCTCGTGAACTGTCTGAAGGTCCCCCGCGTCGCAGTACAGAGCGCGCGCTACACTCGCAGATTTGAACGAGTTCTCGCAGTCCAGTGTCGAATCTCCTGGGACGTACGTCTCATCCGCAGGGTCATCAGGGGTCTCACTACTGCTCTCAGAATCATCTATCGTGATAACACTATTTTCATGACAGCTGTCAATAGATGTTTCTACAGGCTCTGTGGATGAATCGGATTGCACTTGAATGTTGTTCGTAGCAGTTACATTGTTCCTAGTTACATAAAAACAAAACGTATAAACCTAGTGAACTGTCATTCCAAAAAGCATGTTCCACAAAGGTTACATTTTTAGCTTTCATGACAGTCTTTGTACAAGCCGGGTCTATTAATCTATAACCCTTTGTATCGTCACAATATCCAACAAAGATACATTTCTTACTCTTGGAATCCAATTTGTCCCGTTTATACTGTAGGGCGTAGGCTTGGTAGCCAAAAATGCGCAAGTGCCTAATATTCTCCTTTTTACCTGTCCATTTCTCCTCTGGATCACAGCCTTCGTCGGAGAGCGATCCTTTAGGTATACAGCAGTGTTGACTGCTTCTGCACAAAATTCCTTTTTTAGACCCGCGTCCTGAAGCATGCACCTGGCATTTTCCATGATAGATCTGTTCGCGCGTTCTGCGACTCCGTTCTGGGGCGAAGATCTCGTAACTGTGATCTGGTTTCGTATCCCATGCTCTCTCTGCGCAAAACCTTTATTTTCTTTTTGGTTTGGTTTTCTACGAGAGCTTTCTCTCAAAAACCTCCCTCTTTGCTTTCAGGAAATAAATAAACGAATGTTTTTCGTGACAAATCGTCGATGAATGTTAAAAAATACGGGCATGGCAGTGGTCCACAGACGTCACTGTGCGCTAACCCAAGAATTTCCTTAGCTCTGGTCTTAGATTTCTTCGGGAATGGCAACCTACTTTGTTTTCCTATAATACAGGAAACAACACGACTTAAAGTCATTGTTTTCATAAGAAATACCAGTTGACATACCTTTTCGCAATAATTTCATGCTTCTACAGTTTAGATGCGCCAGACGGCGGTGCCACACGTGTTGCGTAGACTGGTTTCGTCAGAGGACTGCGCTTGTACCATTTGCTCAACAGGACGACCTTCATCCTTTAGTTGACGCACTGACGTCTCTGTCACCTGTACCTACGGGCAAAGACGAACATCGCCTGCCAGGGCTAGGAACCGGTTTTTAAAATACCGGTAAAAACCGGTTTATTTCGGTTTAGCTTTTAGCTACAAACTTTTCTTGAGAACGCGAACGATTTAAGAACTTTATATTAACCGGTTTATTCGACGAGAGGCCGGGCGGGCGAACTATTGGGGGTCGCTGTCGGTAGATACAGAAACACGCGTTGCAACTTGTCGGGTACTATTTAGTGTTTAGATTTTATTTTGAAAACCCAATTTGATTATACTCCCTTGTAGACATGGGCAAAATGTGTCACTTTAAAGAAAAGAGTGAAACATATCTTTCAGCTCCCGGGATATATATCACTCTTCTATATCTTTATATCCGTATGCATCCGTTGATCAGTATTCAGTAGCTCCGTAGCTCTCTAGCTCTCGCCACGCAACGCGACTCGCTCGGCCGCTCACCGCTCAATTTTACCACTCTTCTATATCTTTATATCCGTATGCATCCGTCGATCAGTAGCTCCGTAGCTCTCTAGCTCTCGCCACGCAACGCGACTCGCTCGGCCGCTCACCGCTCAATTTTACCACTCTTCTATATCTTTATATCCGTATGCATCCGTCGATCAGTAGCTCTGTAGCTCTCTAGCTCTCGCCACGCAACGCGACTCGCTCGGCCGCTCACCGCTCAATTTTACGTCGTGAATTACGGATAATACGGATCGAGATTGATTCGAATGAATCTATCTATCAAGTAGATCAGTAATTCACTAAGAGCTATAGATTGATTTGTAGTGTATTTACGCTGGTAGATTTTTTATTTTAGTAGGTATTTAACTGTACGAAGCATTGAGATTAGTAATTAATTCAATACAATAAATAGGTATTGATTTATAGTTCTTTTTTAAATATGAGTAAGTACCTACCTTATGCGATGTGATGTCGCTATTGCAAAGCAAACGATACCGGGAGCGAGGGAGTTGTACGGATATATATACAGATATACTGATATACTCGAATTTTGAAGGATATGATGAGTGATTCGTGCGGACGGAGCGATATATATATCTTTTTTATATATCACTCCGGAGTTACCCATGTCTACTCCCTTGTTTATTATAAACAATTATACAGTATGTTATATAACTTACTTGAATACTACAGTACAGTTTGGCGCATTTTATGTACTCTGTTTTAGTAAGTTTTTATAAAAGATAAAATAATTTATCTATTTATTACATTGTTTAGGTTTTCCTTCGGATTATCCATTTCTTTTATATTCAGACTTGATTTACTTAAATACCTACACTTTATTCTCCGCCTCTGTTTTAAGCGTACCTACTAGATGGAGTTGTTAATGATAATCTACTTTTCCTTCCTCCTTGTAGATCATATGTACCTTATTATTGTGCATGCCTTTCGTCTTATCCAAGTTCATTTCCAGAGCTACACGTAAGAATGCTCCGCAGCATCTCCGTCAAGTCCTCCAGCGATTCAGCCATAATAACTACACTTTGGAGCATTTGCAAGCCTTTTCTAACGTTTTATAAAATTTGTCAATATCCTCCTGGCTTGAGTCTTCAGTTGGAACATATACCTATTTGAATTATAGACATTATGGGTATCAAGTTTTATTTGTATTGCATTAAGGTGACCCTCTCCGATAATGCCACATAATACTATTAATACTGCTACTACTAGTAATACTATGTTTTTATTCTTTCTTAATTAAGAAGCCAACTCCGTGGCGACCAGGTGTAGAAACCAGTGGAGAACTACTATAGCAGAATATATATTTTTCATTATCTTCAATGCTGGACCTCTGTCTTTGTACTTCCGCCATTCCTAATATGTCAGTCTATGTGTATTGTTTGGAGAGCCAAAGTGAGTTCTAGAAATCTTGACACTGATAATAGAGAGCGCACCTTGAATGTAACTATTTTTATTTTATTTGATGAAGGGATGAGTATATTATTCCCTTTGCTGGAGGGTTTTGGTCTGACGTCCCACGGAGGCCAGCCGGTTGGGACCTTTGCTTTTATAAGTTCCATATTCAGTGTTGTTTTACCATTCAGGTTAGTGTATTAGTTAAGATACGTGTTTTTTCTGATAGAGAGTAAGGATTTGGAATATTTTTGTCTTCCGTTGCATTCTTGGTTGAGCTAGTTGCTCTTGTAGTATTAACTTGCGGAATATTTGGCTGCCAATGAGGGGCTGTTTTGGGAAAGCGGGGCTTTGCTTTGGCGAAGTGGATTCTGATCTGAGAAGAGAATTCATTTCGCCAAAACAAAGCCCCGCTTTCCCAAAAAAATGTGTTTGGGAAATTGATCTAACAAATCGGATATGTTAGATCGCTTTACCAAACTCAATTTTTCCTTGTAAATAGCATAATTCCCGTTCTTAAAATTTGCTTTCTCACTGTTTTATTTTATGACTAGCTTTTTCCCGCGGCTACGCCCGCGTACTAAGGGTAATTTTTAACCGTCTATAAAAAAGGAGGTTCTCAGTTTAACCTGTATGTATTAGATGTTATTTTCGTAATCGGAACCTCGAGGAAATACAAACATGAAGCCCATATCGATTTTTGAGCACAGTAAATGTCCGCCATCTTTGATTTGAATATAGATGTCATTTTCGTAATCGGCACCCCGAGGAACCTCTAAAATGACACCCATATCGATTATTAAGGAAAACAAATGTAAGCCATATTTGATTTGAAAATGCATGTCATTTTCGTAAACGGCAACCCGAGGAACCTCGAAGATGACACCTATATCGATTTTTAAGAAAAATAAATGTCCGACAGCTTGAATTTGAAAATGGATATCATTTTCGTAATCGGCACCCCGAGGAACCTCGAAGATGACACCCATATAGATTTTTAAGAAAAATAAATGTCCGCCACCTTGGATTTAAAAATGTATGTCTGTTTCCTAATCGGCACCCATATCGATTTTTAAGAAAAATAAATGGTCGTGGTCTAGTATTTGAAAATGCATGTCATTTTCGTAATCGGCACCTCGAGGAACCTCGAAGATAACACCAATATTGATTTAAAAAAAAATGTCCGCCGTCTTGGGTTTGAAAATGGATGTTATTTTCGTAATCGGCACCCCGAGGAACCACAAAAATGACACACATCGATTTTTAAGAGAAATAATTACCCGGCATCTTGGATTTGAAAATGGATGTCATTTCTGTGATCGGCATCCCGAGAAACTTCGAAGATAACACCCATATTGATTTTTAAGAAAAATAAATGTCCGCCATCCTGGATTAGAAAATCGATGTCATTTCCGTCATCGGCACCCCGAAGAACCTCGAAAGAAACACCCATATCGATTTTCAAGAAAAATTAATGTCCGCCATCATGTCACTTCAAAAAAGATTTGCTCCCCGTACAAAATTGGAACCCCCTTTTCACCCCTTTAGAGGAGCAATTTCAAAAAACGCTGAGATAAATATGTTTTGTTGTTTTTCAACATAGAGTTTATGTACGAAGTTTCAAATATCTAAATTCAAAAAAGATTTGCTCCCCGTACAAATTTTGAAACCCTTTTCACCCCTTTAGGGGATAAATTTAGAAAATCGCTGAATTTAGTTTTGTTATCTATATACAAAATTTCAAGTTTCTAAGTCCAAAAAAAATACGTTTCCCATACAAACTTTCATCCCTTGTTTTACCCCCTTAGGGGATGAATTTCGAAAAATCCTTTCCTATCCCTAGCCTACGTTATAAATGTATCCGACTGTGTAAAAATAAACTCTAGCGTTAGTAGTTTCGGCTGTGCGTTGGTGAGTCAGTTAGTCAGGACTTCTTCTTTTATAGATTATAGATATATCGAAATGTTTATACACTGATCGAAATACTATAAGTACAATGATAGTGTATTTTTAGAGTGATGTAATCTTTTAAAAAAAAAAAAAACATTTATTCTGCAAATAGGCCTCAGGGCACATTTACAAGTCAAAATCTATCTAGGTACATCAAATAAAAATAATACAATAATCAAAATATCATTAATTGAATGTAGTGTTACATGTCAAAAGTAAGAGTAAGAAACTAATAACAGTAATAACAATCGAGATTTGTTAGAGATGTATAAGGTCTCTAAGCGTCAAGATAAAAGGTAATAAGGTTAAGTACACTAATCATAATAAAATATTTTGAGATATATCTATAAGCGTCAACATGAAAACAATAAAATCTAATAAATAAATATCCTCAGAGATGTATAAGGTCTCTGAGCGTCAGTCTAAAAATAAAATCAAATGAGAACAGAGCGAAGTCTCTCATCATTGCAATTCCACTGAACACTAGTACGAAGTTACTAGTCCTTGCAAACATGAACAGACCGGACCCCACAAACAGCACCCGTTCACGAGTATGACGCGTATCTCAGCCATCGCCTCCCTCGACCATATGTTAGGGAAGGTTGCGACCCGATCAACGACGCCACCGTAAGCAAAGACCTTTAGGCGAGCATGAAATATTCAAGCTGCAGGACATTAATAATCAAAGTAGTAAGTAATATTTACTACTTTGTACTACTAAATAGTGGACATTTTTAAGTATTATAATATGTGTAAGAGGTTCTAAGCTATCGTTTATAGTTTTTTAACTGCATCTGTAGTGCAAGAATGTGATATCATGAATGGTATGTAATATTGATACCTGGGTAAGGCCAAGGAGCGTTTTAACTGCCCCTTCCCGTACGTTACCAAATATTCAGATAGGATGACAGATGCATCAAAATTTCATGGAATTAAAGTTGAAATTGTGAAATAATCTTGATGAATTGTACCTTGTATTTCATGCTTTAATTTACATTTACTTACATTTATTTATAATAATAATAATTCTTTATTTCAGGCTTAGCCCATATAACAACACAAAATTACAAAATTACACTATTACATTTATACATATTTATTTCGAGTTTGAAATGATAACTGATAAGGCATAAATTATGTCTTATTTAAAGGATGTAGGTATGTTTTTATAAACCTAAAAAATCAGAGATTCTAAAATGCCAGTTCGGTTTTTAAAAATCACTATTTGTTATTTATTCGCCCGACTTCAATGCATTTAGGTTTTTATAATGACCTTAGAAATAACCTAGTTCATATTTTTTTTTTCATACACATTTTATAAGAACTGAGAATAAGACTAAGTATTACAGAAATGATTATTTTAATGAATCTATTCCTTTAGGGGTCAATATGAACAGAACATTCCCCTAACCTAACACATACAATGATGCAGACCTTTTTACAGATTCCGTTTTTAGTAGACTGCCTCTCAGTTTACCTAATTACAAATGTTAATAAAATCGGAGTATGTTTTTTTTGCAAAATGCATACGCCGTGTTTAAAAAATATTTTAAAAGTATTGGGCGATGTATGTTTAGTAAAATAATGTTGAAACTAGTAGTTACTAAAATTAGCAGTAGTAGTAGTAATGGTTTAGTTTTTTTTTATGTTATAGGGGGCAAACGAGCAGACGGATCGCCTGATGGTAAGCAATTACCGTCGCCCATAAACACCTGCAACACCAGAGGAGACGCAAGTGCGTTGCCGGCCTTTCAGAAGGGAATACGCTCTTTTCTTGAAGGTTATTCGTATTTATTGAACTATTGCTCATCTTTTCCGACGCTTAACTAGAGCAAGGGCGAGTAAGGGCCTCACTCACTGCTCGTTTGGAAGTCATAGACGTTCCTGTATTGATTGGGGAAGCAAGGGGACCCTCCCGACGTAACTGCGGTAGAGTTTTCGAAACATCCCTTATAGCCATTTCTTTTATTAATTTATCCGAAATAATTTGATTTTAATACCTAGGAAGACCTACATTTGGAAGCTATATTCTTTAAATGCATATCACAAACGAAATTTCGAATATCCTAAAATACATTTATCCTTATCATAAAACCGTTAACTAGATTCTGACATTTTTATCATACTTGGTTCTCAGGTTTGATTTAACCAACATAATTTAAACATCCGATAACGTTGATACGAATTCTGCCGGTGTGATATGATAAGGAATCCTTAATGTGACTTGGAGCAAAGTACAAATTCTTTGATGTCTTTAGAGATAAGTAGAAAGATGGAGATTTAACATTGATATATTTAATATTGTCATATCGACTATAATCAGTGATCAGTCGATTAACAAGTCAGTGTTTCCACCAATCGACATGACAATTACGTCACGACATAGTTGACTTTGACACTGCCAGGTGAGGATATTGTCTTAAAATCAACATAGTATTTATTACAAACATACGATTTTTTGTCAATGTGTACCTATGTAATAGAAACTCTATTACATTAATATTAAAGTAGAATATCCATTGGAATAAGAGCATATGTCAGTGGTAAACTTCAAGTAATTTACTTTTACATCTCTGATAAACCTCGCAAAGTATCCCAGACCCATAATCCATTATAAATTATGCACGTTATAATTAGAGCATTGAAAACATTTGTAATCGGCGGTCGAGTATCTATATCGGATGTAAAAAGTCGTTTATTGAAAATTATTACAACATATACATAATTAGTTGGAACACAATTAAGTTACTATGATTTATTCTTCAATTAAACAAATAAATACAAAGCAGGAAGTATCCACAACGCAGGTATATAATAATATAGAATGTCCAATTTCATAAAGTTACTTCAAGTCCATGAATCAAATTATAATTTCTCACTTATTTGTCAGTAAATAAGAGAACAAGAGAGCGTAATGACACTTTTTTTATCTGCCTGCAACATAATTTGTTCGAGGACGCGTGAACAAATATTTCGCAGCATAGTAGGTGTGTCTATTGAAATTTGTATTTAGAGTTAGTTGCAGCTCGTTCAATTTGTATATGAATACTGTTCAGTATTATTGAACAGTTATATTTCCAACAAAAGGTGTAGTGTTACGAAATTCGGCGGTGGTCGTGACTGTCCACTTTGAAGGAAGGTGTCATGTCACTGTGACGTATCTGAAATCAGAGAAGGATGTAATCGAATTCACATCATAAGTCCGAGCAAAAGCAAGAAGAATAAATGATTTACGTTGAAGCGAATTGAATACCATTAATTGGCTCATGATTAGGTGCCTGTCTAATAGCGATTGAACGTTGGCACCGGTTCGGTACTTGCCTACTCGCCCAATGGTGGCCGCAACTATTGCCCATTGATACCTACGTGCACGTGCTCTATATGCTTATTACAGTCCAAGGCGAGTTATTACTCGCCTCGATTCGGTTCGTCTGAAGCATTGTTCGCACTCGGTTATTTATTAATTACCGTATTCATCAACCCTGACAGAGTTGTAATTTGAAATGACAGAGCTGCCTGCGATTTTAAGGCCGGTGAAAGAGATTAGATCATATTTGGTTTGGACTGGAAAACCGAACCAGAGTGGTTCCAGGCCGTTCAGACGGGTCCAGATACATAGTTGATTTTAATTTAGAATAGCCGGAAATACAGCGTGGTAAAAAAAATGGAGCGCTGGGTCATTGTATTTACGGACTGAACTATCACCGCGACAAAATGATCTCGAAAATGGTCACCTACTTGTTGTCTAATGGAACAAATGAAATATGCTTAAATTAACAACGCAAAAAAAACTATTTACTCTACACACTTGCAATTTCGCGAGTCTTGTAAGACCACCATTAAATTACCGAACCCTGAATTTCAATAAAAACCTCTTACCGTTTTATTTTACTGACTTATTCACTCACCAAAAATGTTTGTGTATTCGGGGCGTTCGGGTCAAATCTCGCAACTGAATTAAAACGCAGCAACAGCAGTTATCTTCAACCGATTGAGCTGATATTTGACATATACTGTTGTAAGTTCTGTAACAATGCTGTTTATTTAACCAAATACCTTACAGACTAACATACATATCAATAAAACAAAATAATTATATATTATGGTACCACCGAGTTAATCTGACGATGGAGACACAAGGCGGCCATGGCAGGAGTTGCTAGGTGTTTAGGCTCATTGGGACCATCTCAACGATTGTGGGAAAAATACAGTCGGCAATAAAAGGTTTTTAAGGGGATCCACGCGTTATTCATAGATTTTTGACGAGTTTTGAATTGATATTGCTCCATCAGAACTATAGATATATTAATGGCACAAACGGTTATCGGTTCTTCAATCTTTAATCCACATCTGAAAGAGCCAAATAAAAAAAAAAAACTAAGTAGGTACAATTTTTTTTATGATTTATGCAAACATGGTTCAAAAAGCTCTATTTTCGATATAAGTATGTTGTTTACCACTACATAGTATAAAACAAAGTCGCTTTCTCTGTCCCTGTATCCCTATGTATGCTTAAATCTTTAAAACTACGCAACAGATTTTGATGCGGTTTTTTTTAATAGATAGAGTGATTGAAGAGGAAGGTTTATTATATTATCCATTAAATAGTGCACCCGTGCGAAGCCGGGGCGGGTCGCTAGTACATTTATATATATGTAACTGTTCCTTATTGACGTCTCTAACTACGCAAGAGAGGTTTTTTTTTTAACTCATTTTCACAAAAGTTACGTCCAAAAAACTGGTTTTTTAGCCTAAAATTGCCAAAATTTGATGTCATATATCTCGAAGACAGTTAGTTTTCAAGAACATTTCGGTAAAACTCGTTTTTCATAATAGGATAAGCCATAAAGAACACGAGAAAACGGAGAGTTACAGATCGAAGGTCATAGGGAGCTAGGAGCCCCTTAACCAAAAATGAAATTGACAGACACTTATTTTAAAAATGGGTTTTATTTTCCTGTGCCGAGAGTGGGCATAGTATTAGTAACCGTTTCTTAGGCTCCCTCTCCGAAAGGAAATCTTATATTTTGATACCAAAAAATAATAATATCCCAACAAAAAATTAAATGCAATAAAATGCCAAATTTTCGTAAAGGTTTCCCTAATAAGTTGGTGGGTAAGTTTTCACCCACCAACTTTAATCTTTGTCTGAATAGGTACAGGAATTAGGAATTTGAAAAAGAGAAAACTTGCCAAGTCTCGCTATTAAGTAGCAAATAACATAACAACTCATTTTTAAAGCAACTAATGAACGTTATCCATGACAGGAGCAGTGATCTAAGGAGCTTTGAAAGAACTTGGTTTCCAGTTAGATCTCACTTCTTAGCGAAACCGTTTACGTACTTGGTATTTTTCGCATTTATGTTTTGAAGAGATTTACATTTTACAAGTATGCGGATAGATTATAAATATTATAATCTAACGGTATTTTCAATTTAATTTTTCGGTAGATTACAATCCTTCGACAGTTTACAATCTCGCTAGATAGATTATAATCTAACGGTTATTACAATCTTACCGAAACAAAAGCACAATTAAATATAAACTTAATAAAACAGAACTACCCTAATTAAACTAACTAAACTTATAAAATATAAAAAGTAAATGCCCCCAAGTCCCGATCACTACGAGCTAATAGTGCCCAGAAGGCTGGCAGCGTTTACTCTTGGATTGCTAGGCTAACCTCTGGCCAAAATAGCTGCCAGCCCTCTTCTGGTCACCCGACATTTCAACAAGGCGCTCCGCTATTTCCTTGTAGAGCGCCTACGCGCCTGGACCCCATGGCTCCACGTTTCGACACTAAACATGTAGCTCTCGCTAATGACGGCATATTTGCGCTGCTTGTTATTACGGTGACATACATAAGTAATGTAGTCGAGTCGATAGTTGCGATTACCACCAGTTTTTTTATAAACAATTTAGATTTATTGACAAAGAAAAAAAAAACAAATAAGTACAAGTTACAGAAATATGACTAAGGAGCCTCACTCAAACTGCAGCGTTGATTTTTAGTGGTTGTATAAACGATATAAACTTACATTATGTCGCACGCCTTCCTTTGAATGAGGCGATGCAGTTTGCTTGACCTATTATTGATCCTGCCCGTTGTAATCATACTGTGCACTCCATACCTAACGAGCAGTATGGATATGGTACGATTCTCGTCGGCATCTCTCGTCTCTGCACAAATAATGTCAAGTAACTGGCGTATCTATACTGTGTAGGTTTAAGTGCAGGTGGGTTGATATTTAATTTCCTTAAGAGGATTGTATAGCAGAATTTTTCTATACAGAAAGCGGCAACGTTTTCCACCCCCTAATTCTGTCGGTATCGTATTTGCATGATTTTTGGAAATATTTTAGATATCATTGAATACTAGGCTTATACGTTATTGTTTGGAAAAATTGATGCTAAAAATTTTCTTCTCTTTCATTTTCTGCTCTTGATATTTTTCCGACTTTTGTTTTTCATGAAAATATATTTTTTATTATTTCATTTTTTTTTTGTTATAAAAGTCCATAACCTGTGGCAACTGTACATTAAAACAGTATTATCATGAAACACTCTGTTATATTATAAATAGTTTTAATATATTGTATATAAAATTTTTGAAACCAGACAGAAGCATAGAGAAAAATTAGAAAATATTAAGTGCGTTTTACTAGAACAGATAAGATAAACCTAATAAAATTTACCTTTGTTTTTTATTGACTTGGAGTATTTAACATAAATGCTCTAAGATTGGCTCTAAGCCTTTTGATATGTAACAAAATATCGCGGGAATAATGTCCGGCGCGCCCTGTCTCGTCGGTGTACGTGTTATCGAGTAAAAATCTGTATAACCTTTTTCCAAGCACATTTGTGTCTAAAAGCATTGATATGTCAATATCTGTCGTAACGTTTTGTTTATATATGTCATATTTGTTAAAATTTTCCAATTTCACGTCCATGCATAAATTACTAATGGCTAAGTGTATTTTTAACTAAGTAAAGTTATAGAAATAGCTGTTCAAAAGGAAATGTAAGGTCAAGGGAGGAAATCACAATAATCGGTAAGCTGAGGTTAAATATGCAACGATCGTCGCTGACGCCGGTTATCCCTTTACATTATTCATTGATCGGCGCGACGGTCTGGACGGATATTCATTACGCCTAATTCGTTTCGGATTAGGCATAGTCTTTACGGGGTCCCGAAGTTACGAGTGGTGAATAGTCGAGAAAGTTTACGAGTCGCATAGCAGACCCGCTTGCGATACCCAGGCTTCCTAGCAACACACTTGTTTTTCTATTTAATCTAAGCTTTTTATTGTGCATGACGTCAAAGCCTTCAGTAATCATGGTCGCTAAAAATCCTAAAAGGCTTCGTTGCCCAAGTCATTCTGCTGGGAAACCTTTAAAGTATCAGCTGAAGTGTGATTACGTAATTCTTATTATTATTCTTGAAATAGGGTTTCGTTTTGGGTCTACAACAAGCCAGTCTTAAGTTAAAACGTGTTGATTATCCTACATTACTCATAGCTATATTAAGAGAAAATGCTAAAGAACCTGAAACATATGTTAATATTTGTGGACCTTGCACTTGCTATTTGTTATCTATTTGACGGTTAATAAACAATTTTCACGCTTTTTTATTCTTTAGAAACAGATAGCAAAACTACATTTTATGCACAAGAGTGCAAAGAATATTTGAAATTCGAACGAGTTGTTAGTTACCTTTTTAAACATAATAAATAACATGTAAAGGCCAGTCCAGAAAGGACAAATTTCGTCCATCTGATTAAATTGTCCGATAAACTCAGGTGGTGGGGACTCAAAAATAGTTTTATATTAAATTGTATTCAATTAATAACATAGTGAAAAAAATAAGTAAAACGAAGCTGATTTTACATATTTAAGTTGGTATTGTTAGGTAGTATTTTTTCCTTTTAGTGAGGTAAAAAGATTTGTGTTACACACCGCTGCAAAGTTATTTTACGTCTCGTGTGTTGCAACACTAGCTATTCTCAGGAATCTATTTTTGACCACTCGCTTCGCTCGCGGTTCAACCCTAGAATCCATCCGTGTCTGTATTTATGTTTATATTCTTGTGAATAGAATCCATTCATTCATTCAATTCCATACTCGCGGTTAGAATGCAACTTTGCACCCTTGTATAACAAATAACTAATAAGGCTTCAAGATACTCGTATACATCGTGCATCGTCGTATAAGAATGCTATTGAGGCGCGTTTATCACCAAATTTCACAAGTTTTAATATTTGGAGGGGCCGACAACGGCGCCTCGGATTGTTATCTCGGTCGGTAACGGGGACAAAGATACCATAACATCAAAATTTAGGTTGATATGAAAGTTTACCTTCTCAGGCTCCACTCAAGTATGTGATTTTTTCCGTTCTAGGTAAGCATATAAGGTGGAATTATATTAATTAAAACCGTTACGTATTGATGTCATGTTTTATTAAGAGCAATCAATTGTTATAATTGCTTAGTTGTAAGTCTCCCTTATCACACAGCGTGACGACCTACAAGTATAATAGGAGTAGGAGAGCTGCGTTCTAGATAATAATAATTCAGTATGCTGTTATAGTAACTCCGACAAACAATGGGGGCTCTAAATGATTTGTTTCAAGACTAATGCTTTGCGTAACAGCCGTTAACGCCTAGACTACGAACACTATTGTTAGGTTGTACAATGTGACTATGAAAAATAAACGAGGTCCGTGGGCAGATGCACTCTGCTTAGTTGCGATGCAGACGGAGTAGTCGGTGTTGATGGCGTCTATTGTTGGCGGCATCCCGTTGCCGTCTATTATTGACTCGCTGCTGGAGATAGTTGGCGGTGCGCCAGCGCCGACCACGTGCTCCGTCACGGGACGAGGCATGCGCGCTCGAGCTAACGCCACGCACCAGGAAGGACCGTTAGCCTAAAAAACCGGCATCAATACATATAAACACATGCCGCTACGAATATATATATCTTGCCCTAGAATTAGTTAATTCATTTTATGATCTTTTTCTCTTTCTTATGCTAGTGGGAAATTATACATTCCGGGTGCAACGAATTCAATCGCCGCCGGTAATGGATTATTGCATCATATTGCCGTCGCGTGTCACCCACGTGCCACGCGCCAGGTCATTGAATCCCATATAATCAGGCCTTTACAGTTTTTTTTACAAGAGCCTGACCTGGGCAACCTCCCTCGTCTTATTCAAAGACGTCAAGTTGTTCTCGCCATCTCCGCCAACGTGCAGACGTGCCCGGCCTAGTCTCATTTAAGTTCTTGGCCTCAAATTTCATGAATGCTTACATTTCGATGACGCTAACGTAAATTGTATTATGCGCAGCCAATAAGGAGGTCACAAAGATGAAGAAGAGCATATCGGTGAAGACGGACAGCAACGGGCATGCGCGCACACCGAACGGGCGCGCTGATGACGAGGGCGGTGGCAGCGCGCGCGTCTCTTACGCAGCCGCCGCGCGCAAGCCGCCCTCGCCCGGTTCCAACAATCCGGCACCGTTCCCCATGCCCACAGGTACCACTTAACAAACAATCAAACATGTCATCAAGAGGTTACTTTTCTGTAAAAGTATATAAGTAGTGAACGATGCGCTGACGACGGGAAGGCCCACAGCCAGGCCACTAACTAAATGATGTCACTTTCCAAGTCCGATCAGCAAACCATATTACTATATTAATAACAAATAGCAGAGTAGCTGAAAACATTGCAGTACTTTTATTCGAGGCGAGAGTGGCAGCGTTAGATAGGGATGAATGGGATGCTTCCAGAAATTATTAGCGCTACGATTGGCTGACAACTGAAGTATAACTTATCAATCCTACCTTACTTAATACTTGTCATTTATTGTTCATCTTTATCATAATACGGCTAATCAATAATCAAGTATCATCATCTTCTTCTTCTACCGAGCGTTAGTAGCTCTCGTCTTTTGCCAGGGTATGCTTTCCTGCTCGCTACTCTTAAGTATCGCTATTAATTAGATTATTTAAAATCAATTATTAATAATTTACAGAGACCGCACAAAAACCTAAAAATAACGAAAAGACACAAACGAATTCCTGTAAATCCAATTCAAAAGTGAACGGGGAAGAACGGATACCTAACGATAATGATATTAAAGATGATAAATTATGCACCAAAGAGGAAATTGTAAATGGAACAGATAAATCCCATGTGAGCATCGTAAACGGTGATGCTAAAAAAGAGAACTCAGATTGTGATATTAGTAGTAGTGATAATGCTAAAGTAGTTTCTAATGGAATTAACAGTGATTCAGAGGACTCGAAGTCCAGCAAGTCGGACGAGGTCATTTTACCGAAGAGTTGTACGAAGAAAAACTCTGAAGTTAAACAAGTATCTGATAAGAAGAAAGAGAAAAAGACTAAGGCGGCAGCTGACAAGCATAGCGAGTCCGAAAAGAAGGTGACTGTTGCACAGTCGGAAAAAAAGGAGGAAGAGACAAAGGCAGTGGATATAACAGAGAAGGCTAACGGTGAAAGTAGTAAAATCGTCAATGGTGATAAGGACAGGGAGTCTACACCTAGTGAGGATGGTGATGAGAAAAAGAGAGATGCTGAGGTTGTGTTCATTCAGGATATGGGATTCACTGTTAAAATTGTCAGCCCTGGAGCAGAGCCCTTAGATATTCAGGTAAAACTTGCTTCTCATTTTATTTAATTTTGAACTTTCTAAGACTGATTACATATGTAAGATTGTTACATGAAATGTTTTTTAGGTATTGAGCATGGAGCTCGTGCAAGAAATCCATCAAGTCTTGATGGATCGCGAAGACACCTGTCACAGAACCTGTTTCTCTTTGCAACTCGACGGCGTCACGCTAGATAACTTCGCGGAACTGAAAAATATTGAAGGATTAAAGGAAGGGTCGGTTATTAAAGTAAGTAGCTTAGCAAATAAGTTGTTCGTATCGGCATTTCGTTTCCAAGGAGAAAGATATTATTCTTTTAAATATGCAATTCAATTCGATTCCTGATAATTTCATTACCTTTGATATAAATTGGACAGACGTTTTCAAACTGCTTGTATTTTGCAGGTGGTAGAGGAGCCTTACACGATGCGGGAGGCCCGCATTCACGTCCGCCATGTGCGCGACCTGCTGAAGTCGATAGACTATACCGACGCCTACGCCGGCCAGGAGTGCAGCTCCCTCGCCTTCCTCAACGTCATCACACAGGGCGATATTCTAGGTATTTTTTTATACATTGTATCTTAATCAACTGCATGCACATAATACTTGTAAGCTATGTTTCCTTTGAGGCAGTTTAGGGGACTGGAACCGACCAAACACGTGAACCTTATCTTTCTTCTGCATTTGGCCGCTTTCTATCCTCTCCGTTCGTCCCTACGTAACTCTGCTTACTTCATTATCCCGTATTGTTAACAGAAAAGAAGAAATCGCGTCCAGAGAGCGTGGACTGCACTCCTCCTGACTATATTATGCCGGGCAGTACTGAGCGTCCCTTATTACCGTTGCATCCTGGTCTGACCAAGGAGAACAAAGCTCCACAGTGTCTGAAGGTACATCATTCATACTCTTCCTGTCTTATATTTGTTATTATTTTTAATTTCATGAACCTATTATGCTTGCCTATTCTTTAGCATTTGTGTATTCACCAATCTTTCAAAAGCGCTTTTTTGGATTCCCAAATGTTGGGTTAATGTTGTCCCCTGTGCCATCACTTGATATTATTCGACTATACTCGTACTCGGTGCTGCAGCGATCGTTATTTAACCCGTGGAATATTATGACGTCAGGTATATGCATTAAAAAATCAATTTGAGTATATACCTACATAGGGTGGAGCGAAACAGCCAGAATTTTTTTGAAATCAGGTTTTCGTTTTCTTGTGTTACTAATCGATGACCGTATACTAGAACATTATGTGTGCAAAAAATCAAGCATCTGGGGCTTTATCCTCTGGTGGCGCACTGAGGGTAGTTTTAAAACTAATGTCAGTTTTTGAAACGTAATTCTAGCCTTTTAATTATCCTAGATTATTTTTGAATATTGCACTAAGCTATAATATCATGATTATTTATGAAATAGCTGATATCATTGCCAGTGTTGCCAAATGGTTACATTTCTTACATTTTTCGTAACTTTTGACCGGCTCGCGTAACATGTAAGTAACTTCTGTTGTAAAGGAAATTCTCGTAACTTTTGAGAATAATGAAACTCTATTTAAAAAGAAAGGTCAACTGTATACAGGGTGTCCAGTAAATAATGGACAAGCTTCTAACTACCGATAGAGCACCTGAGGCTGGTCCAGAAAATGGAAAAGTTCGATTATCTCGAAAACCAAGGGACTTTTACTAAACCTGAAAGTCCTTTTTCTGGACCAGCCTCAGGTGCTCTATCGGTGGTTAGAAGCTTGTCCATTATTTACTGGACACCCTGTATAATCGGGAACAAACAAGACAATTTATAGGCTTCCATACAAAAAGGTGACAAAAGAATCCAAATGGTACGACTCTGTCTGTCCGTCGGTTCGGTTGCAACTGTGTATGACATTTGAGACACCTCCCATCAGTCCGGCGCGGCGTAATTCTGTCTCCGAATTTCAGCTGTGTGTGGCGACTTATTTCTTAAAATCGAACGTTTTGATAAGTAATTATGAAAAATATTATAAATGTAACTTTTACATCAAAAATGTAACTTTTCAAAAACCGAAACGTAATTTACATCGCAATGGCCCTGGCAACACTGATCATTGTTTACATTGTTATTTTTTGACATTTTACTATAAAATGCATAACATTTAAAATCAAAACATTGCTGAATTTCATGGAGTTTTCAGTGTTACCCTATTCTAGATAATGTGATGGTACAGTAATTAATACAGGAAATAAAAATGGAGTTATTGTTTTATTGACCGAGTGAAACAAAGGTCTCTGCATCAGCTTCGACAAAAATCTTTCGTTTGTCCGGATTTCCGTTTGTTCTCGTCTACAGGTCGCAATTCTCAATGGATTCTCGTGAAATTTCGTGAGCAGTTTCGATAGTTTTATAGTTTTTTTTTGTCGAGACGGTTTTTGGAAATTTCCTACAACAATTTTTTTTATCAATGTTTTTGTAAGTTTCTGCGGGCGAATTTCGGTTTTTTCTCCTCTACAGGTCGCATTTCTCAACCGATTCTCGTGAAATTTTGTGAGCAGGTTGGATAAATATACAGATTTTTTTATGTCGAATAAGTTTTTGGAATATTTAAAAAAATATATATTTGTTCAACGGTTTTTTCTCCTCTACAGGTCGCATTTCGCAAACGATTCTCGTGAAATTTTGTGAGCAGGGCCGGTAATTATATAGATTTTTTTTGTCGAGTCAGTTTTTGGAAAATATTAAAAACAATTTTTATTTCAAAGATTTTGTAAATTTCTGCGTCCGAATTTCGGTTTGTTGTCCTCTACAGGTCGTATTTCTCAACCGCTTCTCGTGAAATTTTGTTAGCAGGTTCGATATTCATAATTGATGTTTTTTATAATGTCAGATTTTGGATATATATGATAAAAAAAATCATTCACGAGGTCTACAGCTCACAGAACCACTAGTTATAAAAATATTGGCAACGACCACTGCAATGGTTTGTGTTTATTGCATGCAAATGAATTATCACTTCGTCACCTACTCACCCGCATTGATGGTACCACAATAGTTTCTCAGGATATACCGAAAAAAAAATCTCTAAACGTCCCTCGACTATGAATTAGTGGCATTTGAAACTATTAGTACAGAATTACCGGACATTAATATACTCTTATTAAACACTGATCAAAAATACTTGTACCTACCAAATCTGCTTAGCTATTTCTTGTGGCATTATGACACCTGGTTTAGCTAGCAAAAATCCAGGGAAGCTAGCACATTCCCGATGGTTGAAATGTGCCCATAGGATTCTTCGATTGTATGTGGGGACGCCGAATCCATCGGAAAATTTGAAAGAGTTGGCCATATTTATTATCAAAGTGTATGTGCCTACCTCGTTCGATATCAAAATGAAATCGTCGTGTAAATATGGCCCCATTCGCATTATTAACATGATTAAAAGAAGTGCTTATTTGCGTCATGACTTGAAAAGTATCGTTGTAAAAATTATTGAACGAAACTAATTCTTTGCACACCCAGAAAAATCGTTATTAGCGATGGTACAAGATGAAGAATTACACATACGAGAACTTATTTAAGACAATTTTTTAAGGCTTGAGAGAAGCAAAAAGATAAGAAAGCACCAAGTTGTTAAGGTTTAATAGATTGGTCAAAAGAAAACATCTCTAGCCACCAATCACACAGAAATGCCGATGTGATTTATTTAGGACAAAATTTGATGTGTTTTGAAAAGTTCCCTTGTCACACCCCGGCAATAGAACGGTGTGTCAAACTTGTTACAGAGGCTGCAGACACTGTTTGTGGCCCAGAAGCAAGAGATGGTTAAGTATATAAAAACCAAAATAAAAGTAAGACACGATTTACCAATTTTCCAGACATGATTTAAATATTTGGGTAAAAAACAAGACCCTGTACATTCCTGTAAAACCAGTAAACATAGGCTTAATGTAACATTTATTTGCTAAATTGATATTATTTGTAATGTGCTTAAAATATATTTAATTATTATTTTTTGTATATATCACAAAGCCTTATTTTTGAAAAATTTAAGGGCAGTGCGCCACCTGAAGATAAAGCCCCAGATGCTTGAGTTTCTGCAAACATAATGTTCTAGTACAAGGTCATCGATTAGTAACACAGGAAAACGAAAACCTGAAAAAAATATTTTCGGGCTGTTTCGCTCTACCCTAATATACATGTCGAGTGCGCTATAGAAAATATCTTATGGACTAATTAGGCAATAGGACGTTCCACTGGTTAACATCTTATACTGATAAAAATCTGGGCTCCGTTAACACTTATACTGATAAAATTCCGAAGAGGACTGTGACTGTGGTTCAAATGCCCGACATTCTACGGTGTAATCTATATCTCGTCGAAAGTGTATCCTGCACATTAAGCTGTTGGTCTAAATTATTGTGAACGGTCAGGTGCTGACTACGTCTGGCTGGAACCCGCCCCCGGGCCCGCGAAAGATGTGCGGCGACTTGCTGTACCTGCACGTCGTTACCCTCGAGGACCGCCACTTCCACATCACGGCGTGTCCTCGCGGTTTCTATCTCAACCAGTCAGTATTTAACACTTCTAGGTCATAACATTCTAGCGCGGTATTCCAGAAGCCTGTCACATATGGATTAGATCATATTTGTCGCACGCTCTTTATTCCTCCTGTACGTGGCCTGTCAAGTCAGAGCTAGCGCGCGAGTAATAAAAAACTATAAACGTGATAAGATTTTATTTGGCACTAACAGACAACAAAATTTTTATCAAGGTATACTACTTACGAGTATATCGTGTATTAAAAAAAACACAACGATGCAGGTCCACCGCAGAAGTGTTCAACCCCCGTCCATCCACCCCATCCCTGATGTGCCACTCTCTGATCGAGCTGCTGAGCATCGTTTCCCCTGCGTTCAAGCGCAACTTCGCCCTGGTTCAGAAGAAACGCATGCAGAAACACCCCTTCGAAAGGGTTGCAACTCCATACCAGGTAATATTCAATACTGATTTTATTCATCAGACCTTTGTCGCCTGATGCTGAGTGTATACCGACCTTTTGCATTGTACACCATTCGCTTCGGTGATTGATGAAAAGGGTTATGTTCTTCTCTATGCTATATGCATAAGGATAATAAACCTAAAGAATGGTCGCATATCTCATTCAGTATTGTATTTCAACAGTGCAATGACATTTGCATTTGATCTTATCGTCTGCATTACAGGTATATCAATGGGCCTCGCCTATGCTGGACCACACAGTTGACGCGATACGAGCCGAGGATAGTAAGTAGTCCTGTAGCTTAATTACTATTCATATTAATCGTAATATATTCCGACATGATGCATGGTTACGTCATTTACCGTACAGGGTGTTAGGTGTACTCCTCTTTATAAGCTCTCTTTTGACCAGGAACCGTAGGATCGTCAATGAAGGACCTTCAGGACAGTAGTACAAAATCTTCTTTATTGTAGATATTAAGCTTACATGCGTTTAGGTAGGTAAAGTAAATTGAATATAAAATAAAATGTGTTGCCGCTATGGCTGTACGGTGCAGTCTGAGGTGCCCGAATCGGGGTCGTGACGTCGCCGTTACGTCACGATAGTACCGTTGCATCTCGGTATGCATTTATGTTGCGCCAACACAGGGATTAAGATAGGTAGTCGTAGCCGTTGTTTTGAAGTCATTTATTTAAATAGAAATTACATTAATATTTTAAAACCACAAAACTATTTTAATGACTCGAGTCGAGAAATGAAAGTATGACTTTTTTGTACGATTGTCAATACTGACAGTGTTACTGGTAATAAATAAAAACACCAGATATCCTGCGTATCTTCAGCATAGTACCCAGAGCTCACATTACCTATTACCAACCAGTTAAAAGTTGAAATAACGAAAACTTCGACAGACTCAATTTTATTATTGAGACTAACATCCATATCAAACTTTTACTGTCACAAAATGTTGAACTCAGAACGCATTGCCGTAGCCCAGTGTTCTGTTTCACTGGAGCGATTTTAGAGTGGCCTCTACTAGTTAAAGCAATGATGCGTTATTGCAATGTTCAAGAGGCAACCGGATCGGTTCCAAAACACTCCGGGAGCCCAAATACCGCGAGCCATCCGGTTGCCTCTTGGGCACTGAAACTACGCGTGATTGCTCTGAATATAGGTTGTTTCATAGTAGGGAAGGTCGTTTCATATAATGACAAGGACTCATGAATATCTCCTGTTGCCTCCAGCGTTCTCATCGAAGCTCGGCTACGAAGAGCACATCCCTGGACAGACGCGCGACTGGAACGAGGAACTACAGACCACTCGCGAGCTGCCTCGCGGCACGCTGCCCGAGCGGCTGCTTCGCGAGAGGGCTATATTTAAGGTAAACTTTGTTAGGCACTCTCTCACATTATCCTAAGATCTAGTACAGTTTCGAGCTGATTTTGGATGTTTGTTTATTAGTCGATGTTATTTTATTATTAATTATGTGAGATTGTTTTTTTCACACCTGCTATTCGGAATAGAGTCATTGTCGCTCACTCAGTATTCAATATACCGCTCTCGCCGTAAATATGTCATTTTGCTCCCTTGAGACACAATCTACTGTTTTTTACCTGACTTTGGCTTTATAGGCGGGGCCCAATAAAGCGGTAGGAGTGCGCGGTTGGAGAGTAGCCTGGGGAAAATTCTGGGGAAACCTCCGACACGACCACGCCGGCGGTTTAAACACTGGAATACTAGATACTGGAGTTTGCTCTCCAGTGAGATTGGTTGAGCGGCTTCAACCGAATCTGAGATGTCAGTGGAATCGAGCTACTAAGAGTTTTGTCACTGGTTCACTGAAACTAGCCTAGCTGGGAAGAGTCCAGGAGCTATTTCAGCTAGGCCCGACCTGGATCGGATTGAGAGAGATAATTAGTTGATATTAATCATAACGTCTTAACAGGTTCACAGCGACTTCGTAGCGGCGGCGACGCGCGGCGCCATGGCCGTCGTAGATGGGAACGTGATGGCCATCAACCCCGGCGAGGAGCCCAAAATGCAGATGTTCATTTGGAACAACATATTCTTCTCGCTTGGCTTTGATGTGCGCGACCACTACAAGGATTTGGGCGGAGATGCGGCCGCTTTTGTTGCACCGGTGAGCAAAAATATCAATCTGCGTTTGTAGGTTGATGCTGAGGCAGATAAGGGTGGCGACAGAGTTATCCATGACGTCACGCGAGAATTATCCACCCCGAATATCCGGGCGAGCAATACACTTAGCTAAAACCAGAGGGGGTATGAATACAATAGCGGTCTTCGTCGTTGCGACTCGGACATGAAGCATCGATTAAAGAGAAAATATAAACTCGGTCATGTTTGTAAAACACGCTGATAAGCTCGTGTTAATTGTATGTGGTATTAATTGACACTTCTATTAACGTAAAATTTGGTCCCAGCGCAACGACTTGCAAGGAGTTCGCGTATACAGCGCCGTGGATACACCCGGTCTCCACACGCTGGGTACAGTGGTAGTGGACTACCGCGGCTACCGCGTCACCGCGCAGTCCATCATCCCGGGCATACTCGAGAAGGAGCAGGAACAAAGCGTCGTCTACGGCAGCATCGACTTCGGCACCACAGTGCTCTCGCACCCCAAGTATATGGAGCTGGTGAGTGTAATTAAACTAAATTGTTAAACCAGTTGTCATTAGGGAATAGGGGTGAACTGAAAACCAGAGCTCTGTGCAGCTAGTCTGTAGGTATCGCAGCATACGCTGAGTTCACTCCTATTGTCACACTATAATGTGCGTGGTCTTATTTTTTGTTAGTATTTATGTGTAGTGTTTTCTATTTGTGCATTATGTTGTGTGACAATAAATATCTATTCTATTCTACAGTCAAGATCGAAATATCTATACGCAATACAGTGACAAAATATGTGAACATGACTTTTACGACGAGGGCGTAAGAGCATACCTACATATATTTTACTCAATTTGGAAACATACATTTTATGCCTTCGACTGTACAAGCAGGATGCACTATCGAGTACCTTATATAATAATAATAAAATATATTTTCTCAGACATGCTCGGAAATGTATGTGTTAATATCACGAAATGAAGACAAAGTTTCTTGTTTATGGCTTTCCTCCTACATGGCCTTAGGCCAAGAAGTAATGTATGAAAAAAACCATTATTGTCCGCTGCTCTAACTTTTTAAATTTGTTTACTAACATTAAACTGACAAAGAAAAAATTACATACTGCCAACCACCACTACTACCCCAAACTCGTCCAGCAATCCCTTATTTCACGGCCTCTGCAGTAATGTACTTCACCACAAAGTACATAGTTCATACAGTAACTAAATTAACTTGGCAAATAATATGTAAGTAAGCTACAAGAGATAACTAAAAAATGAGATATATGTGTGTGTGTTTGTGTGTAGGTGTGTGTTGTGTGTTCATAATGTGCCCGATCGAAATGAAAGTGATGAAGGAAAGTGATATTTGTGATATTTTTTCTATCATAATTACCAACAATATCTTAAGAATAAATTGGGATAAGCAGTCTTTCAGTGTCGTTGTAGTCGAGACTAAGAAGCCAGTTTGTGATAGTTTTCTTGCATTGGAACTTAGTGTGTAAATCGATAGTTCGTTAAGAGCTTTTTTATATAGGAAACTTCTAGAAAGCCAGAAAATATTTGGGCCAACCAAGTGTTTTCAAACAAATCAGGTTTTTACGGCGTTTTTTAGTCAGATTAAATGGGTCAAAGATTAACATTGATTGCTTTTTTTTGTAGTATATGCAGAATAAAGAGTTGTCTCACTGTAAGTATATTGCATTTATTGTAAAGATCTATTGTAGGGTAAAGATATGGAAGGAGCACGCTTACTTTTAGAATACCTCGCTGGGCTCTTTCTAGTTTGAGTAGGTGGGTTTTGTGTGCCCCGCTCCAGGTGGCGATGCAATATGACAAGATTATGTACATTATCCCCGGATCTCGGGTCAAGAAAACTGTGCTGGTATAATGGTGGGATTATACGAATAAATAGGTTACTAAATAGACAGCACAAACCACTCTAGGGCGCCAGTTGATTGGTCTTACGCAGTTCCTCGGTAACTTGTTGAAGCTTTGAGTTTCCACAGATCCGCTTCCGCTGTACCTTTGTAGTCATATTTAGGTTTGATTAACAGTAGGGATCGTCGAGTTTGTCAATAGATCAATTGTTTCGATAGCCCATCCAATAAAGACGTCAGCCAAGTCGTTGTCGGGCGGCTCAATACGCTATCTAAACCCGACGATCTTCCCTTATTACAAGTATTTAGCTTTTTTCAGCCACTTGCCGGTATCCGGTTGAGCTGAACTTTGGCATACTTATGTAAGTTCGGTGACAATACAATATTATGGTATCACCGAGCAGATCTGGTCCTTGAGACTGAAGGTGGCCATAGCCACTCCTTAACTACACAAAATACACTCGTCGTGTGTGGGCTCATTAGAACCGTCTTGACGAGTATTTGACGACTTTGAGGAAAAAAAGTAGTGGGCAATAAAAGCTTGTACCAACAATGACATTTTTAATAGAAACTTATTATTATTTCAACGTAGCTGAGCCAGCGGTTAGGGTCAGCACTGTCAGCAGCCTTTCTAATGATCATAAACACATTAAAACTAAGTCTTGTTGTGTACAGCTCAGCAAGGCAGGTCAACAGCTGAAGATAATGCCTCACTCCGTGACCAGCGCCAACGGCGAGACCGTCGAACTGTGTTCGAGCGTGGAGTGCAAGGGCATCATCGGTAACGACGGCCGCCACTATATCCTCGATCTGCTTCGCACCTTCCCGCCCGATGTCAACTTCCTGCAGCGTACGTTCACTTTAGCTTTCTTAACCCGTCGTCAACAAAAGTAACAAAAGAATGCTATTGTTAATTTTTTTCGCCGGGAGACGACGGCTTAATTTATGTGAGCCTAGTACAACGCAAATCTATGTCAGTAGTCCCACTATAAATTATATTTCGTCGCTTCATTTTCGATATAATATTTACAACGTAGTACCTTAAGTCTACAAGGTAGCATTGGCACAATTTATTTAAAAGATTTTTTTTGATTTTAAACTGTCAATCCAACTTCCGGTAACCGTTCGGGCGCGCGCAGCCATTTTATTCCTCATTCCTTATTTGTGCGAGGTAGCAAGCAGACGTTTCATCAAGATGCCGAAACGTAGCCCGCATGACCGTATTGAATTGTATAGGGAAAAAATAATAAGATTGGAAAACGATCCTAAATCTCGGTGACGTTGAATCATCTATTCATCATCGGATTCCTCCGATTGCGAAGAAAAAACTGGTGAGTGTAAAATAATTATATTAAAACAGTTAATCTTTTACCAAATCTCATGAGCTATTTAAAGTGTTGCGTACTATTCTGTTAACCGTGACTTAACGTTGTAAGTGTACTGTACAAATATAATCTTGGGAGTTGGTTGAGAACGAACACAAAGGAAAACTTATTCTTCTATTGCGCATTACGCATTCTTTGCTTACCAAACTTTAGTATAAAAGCCGTGTTTTTACCGGGCACGTTTTTACAAGCCGTATTTTTTACCTGATAAATGATAGTATTTCCTTGAGTCTTGAGTTGTCATTATTTACCCGTAACCCCTACGCTTCAGTACCGGTCCCCGGTCACTCAAAATCCCCGGATGCACAGGGAACTGTGCGGCAATTAGAGCCTAATATTTTGGTAGCGTTGGGCACCAAAACTGGCGCTGCTCCCGAATACGGCGACAAGATACATGAAAACCGGGCTCAGTTATGGCTGTCTCTGTAGAAAAAAGGGTTGCCAAAAGAGGACATAGAAAGGATTCTTAAAGAATACTTAGTACCTCAAAATCTTACTATTTTGCAAGCACCGAAATTGAATCCTGAAATTTCCGCCGCCATTTAACACAATGGATGTACTGATCGGCCGTAACGAAGATAAAGACAATCAAATTCTTGAGCGATACTTGCAGAATTCTAAGCGATCTACGCTATCTGGAGACGCAAGCGAGGATGAAGTTAATAATCCCAGGTTTAGAGAAACACTTCCTGAACGTCCTGTACGACGTATTGGATACGAATAGAGGCGACTCATTCCACCATTCTCAAGCCACCAAAACAATCGAAAAGCAAGGGCTTCAAATTAAAAAAAACGGAATGATTCCGACTCCAGCTACATCATCGTCTCGCCCTCGTCAACATCGGGGAAACTGGGCGTTGCCTCCCCGTTACCCGTTGATCAAGATGACGCGGGGAGGACCCAGGAAGACGTCATTTTACCGCAAGCCGAACTCAATCCCGGCTGCTCAAACGACTAGCAAGCCACATGCTGGTAGAATTCATTACTTTTACGATTGTTGGGTAAAAGTTACAAGTAACATTTCTGTGTTAAATTGGATCCGAGAGGGATACATTATTCCATTTGACACGGAGGTTATTCAACTCGTGGTACCTAACACGCTTTGGCCGTGTCAAGAGAAATCTCAAATTTCAGAACCTATTCAAAATTTGTTAAACTTAGGAGCAGTATCTGAATGTCTTCCAATGCCGGAACAGTTTTTAAGCTTAAGCTTTGAATGTCTAAATATAGTCGCCCATAGGACCCTAAGAAAGTGTTAGATCTTGTCTCAACTTGGGTACCTCATAAATATATCTTATGAAACATTAATATAAAAAGTTTGTTATATTTTTGGCATTGTGCACGGCACACCGTGTTCAAACTTTATCACTAATTAATATAGCTAACATTCATTTCATGGCTATCGAGGCTCAAATATTTATCACAGACATTAAAAAGACGTCGGGACTGGGTGCTGGTGCTTGCATATTTCAAAGAGGACCTTAAAATATGTCCTGCTACAACGTTAAAAGATTATTTACAGTTAACGAAATAATTTAGAAACGATACAGTTAAAAATCTTTTACTAACTTGTAAACGCCTTTGTAAAGCCGCATTTGCACAGACCATTAGTAAATGGATTAAAAAGGTATTGTCAGCGAGTGGGATAGACTTGGCGGTGTTCGGGGGACATAGTGCTCGGCACGCTTCCACATCAGCTGGGAAGGCGGCTGGCGTCAGTATTGATGTTATAAGGAAGACGGCAGACTGGTCCGACTCTTTACTAACGTCCGCCAAGTTCTATAACAGACCTCTTGTAGATCAGTCTGTATTTGCACGATCAGCTTGTTTAGCAAATACGACAAAATAGAAGATGCAACAATCAGCATATTAAAATGTATAAATGATATTGTCATTTAATTGTTTGAGAAGAGAAATATCTTGGCGGATCAACTTTTTTGTGTTGTTATCTTGACCCGTTGTCCAAGGGACACTAGTGGCGCAGTTTGTTCAAAAAAATGTTGTATTAAGTTCGACTAACATGCTTAGTAGATGGACCATTATGGAAATAGCTTATAAGTATCACAAATACGTATGTTTGATAAACTTAAATAGCATAAAATTACGATTGTATTCGAATTTTATCCCCTGGACAACTAGAGGTAACCACGGCAATGAGTGGCACTAAAAAGTTGATTTACCCACCTAGCTGTTTTTGTTAAATAAAAAGACTGCAGTATAATTTCATAACCTGATAACTTTTTATTTACATCATCAAAACTTACCTATTTAATCTCTAAATGTCTACGTTGTAAATATTATATATCGAAAATGAAGCGACGAAATATAATAGATGATCGAACGAACTTCTCGAAGTGAAGTTCGATCGATATTATAAGGTGCAAGGTAAGGTGATATTATAAGGAGTCGCTTCATTTGAAGATGTAAGTTCCCTCCCACCCAAGAACGTTTAAGTAAGTTTTGGGGAACTTTCTACTCTGAAGGAAATGAGGAATAAAATTGCTGCGCGCGCGTTCGGACGGACGGTTACCGGAAGTTGGTTTGACAGTTGAAAATCAAAAAAATACTTTTAAATAAATTGTGCCATTGCTACCTTATAGACTTAACACGTTCACAGTCCGTGACCCTGATATGGGTCACTGCTAGCCTCTATTAAAAAGCCGTAAGGTTTACAATTCGGATTTGGTCAGTAAAAGTGTTAACAGGCCTTATAAGTTTTGATTTCAAATTATGACAAAAGTATTGATAATACCAATAAAGTGATTAAAGGAAACGATGACTTTATAAAAGTTTTAGATAGTGACATAGCCATTTCTTGATTTTATTGTGCCTAGTAGAATTTAAATGAAAAAAAGCTGTTTTTAGATTAAAAATTGTCGTTTTGGAGTGATGTTTGAAATGATATTTCTTAATGAAAAATCTAAAAAATAAATTTAAAATTTATGGCATTAGTTCGCAACAGTCCTGTTCTAGATAGTAACACTGAAAAAATGTTAACATACGTGTAAATTCAAACAGAAAATGGCCTAAATAGATCAGCATTTTTAACTCATAAGGGCTCTTAAGGTACTACGTTGTAAATATTATATCTTTAAATGAAGCGACACATATAATATCGATCGAATTTCACTTCAAGAAGTTCGTTTGATCATCTAATATTATTAATCCACTCTCGACGTTGCTTCTAGAGAAACTTCATTGTAAATTGTAATCATAGATGGTATTGTGAGGGAACAAATTGGGACGTTTTCGGTTGCAATATATCAATAGCAAAATTTTACTATATGAAACATTTAATTTCCAGTTGAAGACGACGAGCTCAGAGAGGATATCAAGGCTATGGGCTTCCCTATTATTCACAAGCACAAGTTGTGCTGCCTTAGACAGGAATTAGTTGATAGTTTTGTTGAGTAAGTATACATTTGGATCGTTTCATAATAACATACATAATATCTTGACACTTTATGCTTATCAGCACTGTTCACAAATTGTTTTTTCTTTTGTTATTAAACCCATCTGTGGTAGTGTTATTTGATGTCTTGTTGACATAAGACATATTGTGACATGATTTATCTCAACAGGGCCCGCTACTTCATGTTCATCCGTTACGCTGCGTTCCACTTACAGCAGCTCAGTGCCAAGCGTCAACGCGATTCTGGTGACGCCCCGCCGATCGAAGGAAAGGAACCAGAACCGGAAACTAAAGAGCCTGCCAAGGAAACCAAAGAGGAAACAAAGGAGACTAAACGAGACACGAAAAGCCAAGAGAAAGAAGCCAAAGACAAGAAGGGAACCAAGGACAAGAAAGAGAAGGAAAGTGCCAAAAAAGAGAAGACTGAAGAGGTGAAAGGGGCTGATAAGGGCAAGGAGGATGATTTATTGTTGAACGAGAATTATTCTGAGATCGATACTGACGTCGCCAAGAAAATTGTGGAAAGTATCACAGACTCGATCTCCGGCGATAAACAGGAGGAAACTGATAGTAAGTCTATTGTTGTATAAGTAATTTCTGTATATATATTTAAAATATTGCGCAAAATAATAATAATTTCAGAATAAATCTGTGTTACTAATATTATAATTTCTCGATGTAATCTTAACTCATGTCCCCCATTAGCAGCTGGTGGTCGCTCGCGTGCCGTAGTAGCCGCCGCGGCCCGCGCCGTGTCCTCGCTCAAGGAGTCGGAGTTTGACGTGCGCTTCAACCCCGACGTGTACTCGGCCGGCATCCGGCACGCGGCGCCGCCCGGCTCCCTCGCGCGCCAGCGCCACCTCGTCAAGGAGGCCGCCGCCTTCCTGCTCACCACGCAGATACCGGCCTTCGTGAGTCCACCTACCTATATACTATAACTAGACCGCTGTCTTCAACCTCGACGTGTACTCGGCCGGCATCCGGCACGCGGCGCCGCCCGGCTCCCTCGCGCGCCAGCGCCACCTCGTCAAGGAGGCCGCCGCCTTCCTGCTCACCACGCAGATACCGGCCTTCGTGAGTCCACCTACCTATATACTATAACTAGACCGCTGTCTTCAACCTCGACGTGTACTCGGCCGGCATCCGGCACGCGGCGCCGCCCGGCTCCCTCGCGCGCCAGCGCCACCTTCTCAACGTTTGCATTATAATCCGAAACTGCACATATTTGTGCAGTATAGTTTAGTAATTTTTATAATCTGTAACATGTCTATCCAGGTCCGCGAATGCCTCGAGCAACAAGCCGCGCCCATGGACGGCGCGGGTCTGGCCGAGGCGCTTCACGCGCGAGGCATCAACGTACGCTACTTAGGCCGAGTGGCCGCGGCTCTAAGGCCCCTCGCTTCGCTCCAGTACCTGCACGCTATCGCGGTGGGAGAGCTCGTTCTGCGCGCTGCGAAGCATCTCTACACTTCCTACTTGCAGGTACGTTTATAGAAGGAAATATCTCAATTATTATTAAGTACAAGACGAAGGCGTTCACTGATATAATTGTTCTGTGAAGACTAAACTCGGAGATGTAGGGTTCAGCGGAATATCAAGTCGCTTATATCGCGAGCAGTACAAATGAGGAAGGACGTCCACTTTACACAAAACCGCAGTCATAATAATATTACTTCTTGCTTTGCTGTTATGTGGTGAATTAGTTCGACAAAGTTCCCGAGGTTGCGCTGTGTTGGAGAGTAGGGGATCTGCATTTGTATCCAGATTAGTCCTAGGTATTGACACAACGAGCCTTCAAAAAAAATAGGGAGTGCGCCTCCGATCGTTTTTGAGTCGAAAGCGTGCATAGGCTCCGAGAGCTACCATCGAACGGGACGTACGCTCGCTTGTCATCAGCGTCGAAATATTTAAAAAAGTCTCAGCTCTTGAGCAACATTATTCTCGAATAACGTGAACTTTTGCAGGGCTGCGAGCCGATGTCTTGGGTCACTTTCTCAACTATCGTCGGAGTGTCCAAGTCGCGACTCATGCCGTTGTGAACTGTTGCAGGGCTGCGAGCCGATGTGTATCAGTGCTGGCGTCGCCCACTTCTTGAACTGCCTGCTGGGCTCTTGCCCCTCCCCGGCGCCGCCGGGAGTGGAGGCGCTCGCGCCGGCGCGCGGGCGCGGGGGCCGCGGCCGCCGCCCGCGCCGCCCCGCGCCCGCCGGCCCGCTGCCCGAGTGGCAGAACCTCACGCCCAGGGCGCTATTCGCGCAGATCAGACAGGAGCTCAAGGTGGGTCGGGCCAGACGTCGAGACCGGCCGTCTACGGTGCTCATCTGCCCTTCTGGAGAGGCGGGACAAGCGGCGGCGGAAAGAGCGATGAACGAGTACATGGGTGTATCCAAAATTTTCTTTAGAGCCGGCAGATAAGCAAGAAGCTCTTTGGTGCGCAACTCTTCAGCTCGGGAACCCTCCGCCTCGAAACTTCTCCCAGATAGCGGCAGCTGCTATTTCCACGCCTGTCTCCTGTGCGATTCCCGTTGCCTCCGGCGAAAAAACTTAAAACGCCTTATCCAAAGTCTCTTCCAATATTTATATTCTTGAAATTTGTACTAACCGTCTTCTATTATTTTAGGCGTATTGGGGCTATGAATTGGCCGCTGATAACATGGAAAATGTTATTGAAAAACACGGCCTCCAGAAGATATCCCTTCTAAGGTTGGTGTGACAAAGATATTAAACATGATTTTCACTTAATAACTCAGAATATATTTTAATAAGGAAATGTCCTTACTTTCACAGGTCCTTTGCATTGAAAGTAGGTCTTCAAATTATGCTGCGGGAATATGACTTCGACAACAAGAACAAAGCTACATTCTCTAGCGCTGACATTATGAATATCTTCCCCGTTGTTAAACATATCAATCCTAGGGTAAGATATACTTATAATAACCCCTTGCCTGGCCTTTATTACTGACTTCCCCTAGTTATAATAAAATATTAATAATTATTCTGTGTTTAGTGTCAGTCTGCCCCTTGGCAAAGACCTTCCCTAGAATTTTCTATAGTTATCTGTCACTGGCTTTCCTTCTCCACATGTGGAGAATATTTACTTATTAAACATTTATTGCTAACCAAAATGTTAATTCTACGTTACAACGATGATATAATGTAGAAAAGTTGCGGTTTCAAATAATATTCATTATTTTCCTGACATAACTTGAAAGACTCGATCTTTCTTTTTATTTCTTTTTTCTTTACTTTTTGTAGGCATCAGACGCCTACAACTTCTACACAACTGGCCAAAACAAAATCCAAGCTGGCTCCGTATCGGAGGGCCACGAACTGATCGCTGAAGCGCTGAACCTGCTCAACAACGTATACGGGGCCATGCACGGAGAGATCGCGCAGTGCTTGAGGATGGTCGCTCGGCTGTGCTACGTGACAGGGGAGCACAGGGACGCCATGGCCTACCAACAGAAGGCTGTGCTCATGTCTGAGAGGGTCAACGGCATCGACCATCCTTACACTATTACTGAATATGTGAGTATTTTGAGAAGATGCTATTAGCCTGGCCTGATAAAATGCCAACACTAGTAAAGGACTATTGATTCACCTGATGCGGAGAACTATGATGATCTGTAATCTTTACTAGAGTTAAACCCTTCAGGTATATGAATAATCTATTCTCATAATTTCTACTTTGGTTTGAAATATAATTTCTTTGTCTTTGAATTTAACATTGTGTTTAAATTAATATGGGCACCTTTCTTGAGGATAGTAGTTTGATTTTCGGCGTTCAGGTTCTTGATAAAAGTTGTATACGTTTCTTGATTACGGAAACAATAATACCAAATAATCTCTGTTCCTTAAATTACAGTCATCAGGCTTGCGGTTGTGTATGCTGCTTCCACATTGGCTTACACAGCCCTGAAAGACATTGTCTCTCTACTTCACACTGCTTGTCATCGTCCTCCTAGCATTATCCCAGTACAGTTTCATCCTGACGAATGCCTGCGGCCGCTTTCTAATCCCCAGTTTTGGCTTCGGCGCGGGCATCGAATACATGCGACCTGAGCATAGATAACCTCCACTAGATAGAGCTTATAGGGCGAAGCGTGCGCGCCACACATGGGGGATATTGCGCTTAATAAACTGCCCCGCCCCACGCCGCTCAGTCAGTATCGTCCAGGTTCATGACCTATACGTACGTGGCACAAAAATACTAAAAATTGGTTTTGACTAACCGTAGGCATGGGTTTTTGTGCGGTAAAGTGGAGTGGGAACGACTCCCGAACTACAAATCGAAAGAATGGCGGGATAACATATCACAGGTAAGTTAAATATATACAAATACACATTTAATTCTGCCCGGCGGGGATCATTTTACACTGGCCCACAAGGCGTAGTGAAGTGTGCTTGTTCCTTTCCATCCACCTCAAATGCCAATATACTTTCTCTTTCTGATGACAGCACATGCGCGGGCTAGTGATGTGCCAGTGATGTTCGGTTCCGATTTCATTTAATTATTGGGATGAACCGGTATTTTATCACATGATTTGAATACTTATTAACATTCTATTGGTAACATAATCGATTAGTTTTATTTTTTTATATTGAATGTCAGTGTTGACGTAGACAATGTTCTTTTATTATTTGAATCATAAGTAGGCGTTCGTATAAGGAGGTGGAAGATGGTAATAGTGTAGTGTTTTTATTATCTCGTTTTATTTTAGTAGAGTATCAAATCTCTCACTTCAAAAAAGATGGATTTTTACGAAAAATAAATGTCCGCTATCTTGGATTTGAAAATGGATGTCGTTTTTGTAATTGGCACCCCGAGGAACCACAAAGATGACACCCATATCGATTTTTAAGAAAAATAAATGTCCGCCATCTTGGATTTGCAAATGCTTGTCATTTTCGTAATCGGCACTCCGAAGAAGAAGACGACACCCATAGAAAAGTAAAGGTTTGCTCCCCGCACAAACTTGGAACCCCCTTTTCACCCCTTTAGGGGAACAATTTCGAAAAACGGTGAAATACGTTTTGTTGTATTTAAACAGAGTCTACATACGAAGTTTTTAATCTCTCACTTCAAAAAAGATTTGCTCCCCGTACAAACTTGGAACCCTTTTCACACTTTTAGCAAGGGGAGCAATTTAAAAAAAAACGCTGAAATACGACATTAATATATTTAAACATAGTCCCCGTTTCACCCCTTTAGGGGGTGAATTTTGAAAAATCCTTTCTTAGTGCACCCCTTGACCTTATAAGTAACCTACGTGCCAAATTTGGAATCTCTAGAACCAGCGCAACGCACGCAGTCAATCAGTCAGTCAGTTAATTCTTTTATTTATAAAGAAACCCACTAATTTATTCCTTTTACAGTTATTTTATTAATACTCACCAGTGCTCCAGTTGTACACTACGCTATGTATAATAAACAATATATACATATATACAGGAATCAAAATGAAAGAGCTGATGCAATCTTAATATACTACGCAATTTTATACAATAGCAAAGGTTGTAAACATGCCTAGAAAATATTATTCTACTCGTAATACCAGTTCAACATCATCTAAAATAATTTACCTAAAATAAATTGCAGTGCCCGAAAAAAACCGCTAATAAACAACGTGTCCCATCGCTATGCCGGCGCGCCATTTTGCAGCGTATTCGCGCGCTTTTTGAAACTGCCAATCGCAGCGCCGTTACCAACCTCCCCGCAGCCCGCACTTACCGCCAACTGTGGTGACTTTTGATCGGAACTAAATCGTTCATAGGCTCAATCTAGTGGAGGTTATCTATGGACCTGAGATATTCTTTGTTTTACCGCCCTAGGTAAGTAATGTACTATTATGTTGTAGTCACACCTGGCGCTGTACTGCTTCGCCAACGGGCAGGTGAGCACCGCGCTCAAGCTGTTGTACCGCGCGCGCTACCTCGCGCTGCTCGTGTGCGGCGAGAACCACCCGGAGATGGCGCTGTTGGACGTTAGTCATTTATATATTTATTTTTAATCTATGCCATTGTTGTCAGCAGTAAGTTTGCAGTGAAACAATGTCATTGTTCCAATACGGGTACTAGGGGCCCCGTAGTGGCATCCATCCACACCCAGACCGGCTACAGCCGAACAGGCTGCTGGAGTCTGGAGTGAACCAGTCCAAAAAAACCGAACTGCATAACGTGGAATCATGGTCTAAGAAAACAAGGTCTGACAACCCGGATCGTGACACCAGTGACGTCACCATCGGTGTCTATTTACCGGATTGCCGTACTTGGCGCAGTATGTTATTGTATCACGCGTGGAACCATTTTATGGCGCCGTCAAGGATCTTCGTGATTTAATCATCGAATGGTTAAAAATATCGCGATATCGTTTCAGAGTAACATCGCATTGATACTGCACGCCGTGGGCGAGTACGAGCTCTCGCTCCGGTTCGTGGAACGCGCTCTCAGCGTGACCAGCGCCGTACACGGCTCGCGCTCGCTCAAGGCGGCCGTGGCGCGCCACCTCCTCGCGCGCACGCTCTCCTGCCTCGGCGACTTCCGCGCTGCGCTCGCGCACGAGAAGGAGACCTACTCCATATACAAGCAGCTGGTGAGTGCAGTGTGACCGGCGCCGTGCAAGGCTCGCGCTCGCTCAAGGCGGCCGTGGCGCGCCATGACATTCGAGCGATAGCGGAATTTGTTATAGTAAATTTAGGGATACTATACTTTAGCTGTTTTGTAAGTCAAGAATCATTAGATTGCGCGTAGAGTCCGGCAATCACTCTACGGTTTTAAAATATTATCAACATGTCCGTCGTTCGGTAATAGTTGGAAGAATCTTCGATATTTAGCTTAACGTTTGTCCTTTAGCAAATACCTACAATACTTTTATCTCACCAGCGCGGGTTAGCTATAGTTGTAATTGTGACACATGCGAATACATAGAGAGTATGAACTCATAGTCCCTACGCTGACGCACACATAGACAATGCTCATTATATATCTCAACACAACCATGGCTCAGCCGCATTCGTGAGATAAAATTACCTTAAATGGATGGTATGGCTTATTCCCCTTTGCGTTTGTGAATGGGAAACGACAGAGAAGACAGATTGACGAAGAAATGTGAAGTGATGATACTGTTATATTCCAGTTGGGCGAGAAGCACGAGAAGACCCGCGAGTCGTCGGAGTGCCTGCGGCACCTCACACAACAAGCCGTCGTGCTTCAGAAGCGACTAGCCGAGGCGTACGCGCGCGCGCCGCACGCGCCGCCGCAGCACCCGCCGCTGCACATCCAGCCGCCCGGCATGGCCTCTGTCATCGACATGCTCAATCTCATCAACGGGATACTCTTCGTGCAGATCAGGTGAGCCCCGGTGATCAGATGACAGTCAACTGTTTTGTAGGCTGACAGTGGGGGATATCTCCAGGCACATAACAAAAGGATGCTATCGTTTATTTTTTCGCCGGGAGAGGACGGACCCACACGTAAAATAATAGCAACAGGGACTGACCAATTCCTACTCGCTCCTGGAATCCATTGCCTCGCATTTGCCTCGGAATTTGCTTTTGGGTTGGCTATCTTTGTTTTTCTCACTAATATGCTGTCATACTAAAATGTAACGCATATATGAATGACTGTTCCTTTAAATATGATTTTTATGTTTTCTATCTTAAATAAATAATAAATAAAAAAATATAAAAATAAAAAAGCCTTTTATTTCTTGCATTAAACAATAATAATCACATGCAGTTACTAATGTTTACATATTAACTAGAGTATATTAATAAATACTTAACTATGTTGTAATCTATTTAAATTGTAGTTTTAATATATTGCAATAAAATGGAAATATTTATTATAAATCATCATGCAAGAACCCCTTCTGTGAGGGTGAAGGCCTCCTCCAGACTTCTCCAATGATCTCTGTCTTTGGCTTTGATCATCCATCTCTTTCCAATTCGTCGTGTGATGTCATCTTCCCATCGCGCTATTTGTCTCCCTCTTTTCCTATTGCCTGCTGGGCCGGGCCACGCTGTTAGTCGATTCGTCCAGCGGTCGTCAGTCATTCGTGCCACATGTCCTGCCCACCGCCACTTTAGCTTTAGGGAATATCCAAGGGCGTCTGTAACTCTTGTTTGTTTCCTGATTGTGGTGTGGGGTATTTTCTGAATCTTCTTAACATTTAGTATGCTCCTCTCCATACTGCGCTGGCAAACTTTTATTTTATTTTTGACCCGTAATGTGTATTTCCACGTTTGGCATGCGTAGGTAATTGAGGGAAGTAAACAGGAATCTATGATTTTTTTCTTTACTCTTATAGGCATCGAACTTTTCAGTACTTCTTTAAGACTCCAAAACTTTCTCCATGCGCCTTTGATTCTTCTTTCGACTTCTAATTCGTTACTTTGTTTTTCGAACGATATCTGTTTGCCGAGGTATATGTATGAATTAACATATTCCAGTTTTGTGTTATCGAGGTGTATAGGGTATTCAACAGAATTTGTCATAATTTTTGTTTTGTTTAGGTTTATTTCCAATCCTACATCGTTGCTAGCTTTTTGCAGTGATTGTAACATAGATTGTATCTCCCCGACATCCTCTGAAAATATGGCAATATCATCAGCAAATCTTAGGTGGCTAATGTGTTCTCCATTTATGTCTAGTCCCTTTTTTGTCCAATCGAGTTTGCTAATAACATATTCTAGTACCGCAATAAAGATCTTAGGCGAAAGTGGGTCTCCTTGTCGTACTCCTCTTTTTATCGGTATGAACGGCCCCGTAGACTCGAGCTTCACACGGCTTTTACAGTTCTTGTATAAGTGTCTTATAATACGTATGTACTTATGGTCGACTTCTTGACATTTTAGTGCTTCCCATATCGCAGAATGGTAGATAGTGTCAAAAGCTTTTTGGTAGTCAATAAATACTACATACAAGGGTCTCTGAAATTCGCGATACTTTTCTATTATTTGCTCTATTGAATGTATGTGATCTACTGTTGAATATCCGCTTCTGAAACCCGCTTGTTCAATCGGTTGATGTTTTCCTAATGTGGCGCTGATTCTCTTCTCGATTATCGACGAGAATAATTTATAAAGTGATGACAGTAAGCTAATTGGACGGTAGTTGGAAATGTTTGTAGAGTCCCCTTTTTTATAGAGGAGTATCATTTCTGATTCAGACCATTGACAAGGTGTTGTGCCGGTATTCAATATTGTGTTGAATAATCGCTTCAAAGGCGCTGCTAGAATATATTTTGCTATTTTTAACGCTTCGTTTGTTATTTGGTCTCTACCTGGGCATTTTTCTGATTTTAATTTGTCTATTGCTCGTATTATTTCGGCCTCTTCGAAACTAGCTATTTCTCTGTCATACTGCAGTTGTGAATCCAATTTAGAGTTTTGAGATTCTTGTGCGCCGTATAATGTTTCGTAAAATCTAGTAGCGATGTTAATAATATCGGCTCTATTTTTTGTCTCTTTTCCTGCTTTGCTGAGCCCATCAATCCAAGTTTTATGAGAGTTTAATTCTTTATATGCTCTTTTCAGACTGCCTGTAGTGTTTATATGTTTTTCAATAGTATTAGCCCTGTGCTTCGTGTAGTCTCTATGTATGTACTTGCTTATCAGTTTATACAAAGCTTTTATCTCGTTTTTTTGTGACCTTGTCTTAGGTTTTATTTTGTGAAGTTCTTGGCGGCGATACATCAATTTTTTTGTGTGATCTGATATAACACCTTTTTTTGTAATAAGGGGGGTTTGTTCATGAGCAGCTTGCAGGCTGTTTTTTATAGAGTTCGTAATTTTGTCATAATAACGTTGAACAGTGTCGTTGTCCTCCCAGTTCAGAAGGTCGCGCCTGAATCTTTCTAAAGATTCCTTATATTTTGCTATCTCGGTATCGCTTTTCAGGGAGCTTTTGCTGTTGTTTGCGAATTGAGATCGGCTTTTCTTCATTTGTTGCAGTTTTATTGACATTCGTACTAGCCTGTGATCTGTGGGGAAACTGGTGTTTACAGTCTCTATATTTTGTACATTCTTGTGTAAGTTCGTTAAAATATAATCCACCTCGTTTTTCGTTTCACCGTTTGGGGATCTCCACGTCCAACGTAATTTTTTTGATTTTTTGTAGAAAGTATTAATAATACTTAATTTGTTTTCATGTGCAAACTGGACCAGCCTTTCGCCTCTGCTGTTTCTTATTCCGTACCCATGATTTTTCATTATTAAATATTCTTCAGGTTTCGGTTGGCCCACTTTGGCATTAAAATCCCCCATCACGATAACATTTTTACCAGACATTTCTAAAGCTTTATTTATTGTGCTGTAGAATACTTCAATTACTTCGTCCGCAGTCGGTAATGTGTATGAGTAAACTTGAATTATGTCGACATCATAGCCGTTTATGTTTAGCTTAAGTAGTGCCACTCGTTCTGATAAGCCGGTGTAACTTATGATATGTTGTTTGAGATATTTTTTCACTATAAATCCAACGCCATAAAGTCCCTGTGTTTCCCCCGTATAGAAGAAGATGAAGCTATCGTACTCTTCGATCGAAGTTCCGAGGCGTCTTGTTTCGGACAAACCGATTATGTCGTATTTAATATTTTTTAAGGAGTCCATTAGTTCTACGAGGCGATGATTAGTGGATAGTGTGCGTACGTTGTATGTTGCCACGTAGAAAATACTGTCTTCTGTATTCTTTTCATAATTGTATTTTTCTGGAGGGTTGTGGTCTACATCTCCCACGGTGACCGGCCGGATTGGGAGAGTCGGAGGGGGCAAAGTTCGTTGCTATATATTGTTTGTTTGCAATTGAGATTCGAAGGGTTCCTTTTCTTGGTTGGAGGTGTGAGGGCGGTTGTGCGGAGAGAAAAAGCTTGTTATGTCTTGTTTACTTTTCTTAGATTGTTGATCTTTGTTCTTAAATTTCGAACTATTATTCTCTTTGTCTGGGGATGTCGTAAAAGATCTCTTTTTAGGCTGTCTTTTTCTTGAGTTAGTATCTTGTAGAATTACAATTTTGTCGTATTTAATTATTGCTTCTTTCCCTTCCCGTCTGAGTTCTACTACTTGAGACTGTAAAGTTCTACGTAATTCAAGTATTTTGTGTGGAAAGTCTTCTTTGATGTAATATGTAGAACTCTCTAGGGCTTTCTTGTTTTTCAGGATCTCTATCTTTTTCCACATTGTAGAGAAAGTCACTGTAACTGGCCTTGGGTTATTTCCTTTTTTGCCAATGCGTCTGACATTTACGATGTCGTATCTTTCGCAGGCTAATTTCATATTTGTAGTTATTACATCCATAACTTTTTTTTGTAGCTGAAAATAGCTGTTTTCATCATCTAGCAAGCCAAAAAATACCAAATTTCTCTTCCTGTTTTCCCTCTCCAAAAAGTCTAGTTGTTTTTCTTGATTTCCTATTTTTTCCTCCAATATTTTGTATTTTGTGTCAATTTCATGAAATTTTTCATTGATGTTTGTATTAATATCCTTTGTAATGTTTAACTGCATTTCCTTCATCTCTTCTTTTTGTAATTTTTGTTCCATTTGGATTTTCTATCTTAAGGATTGTTAAATAATTTATAAAAATAAATCCCATTTCCAGCCCGCAAGATATCGAGCAGTTCAAGGCGGAAATAGAAAAAAGACAACTGAAAGACTTACCGATTCCGGGTCTCGCTGAACTGAGCAGCGGCAAAACCGAGAAAACTGAGCTGAACGCAGCCGGGGACGCCTCCGCCGAAAGTTGAAACCGCCATGGACATTTATGCATTGTTACTTTGTAATTATTGATTGATGATATTGTTCCTTATTATTGATGAATGTATGCCGTAGTAAGTAGCATGCTAAGGTTTGATGTAGATTTTTTTTATTAGTCTAATTTTGAAGGTAATTATTTCGATCAAATAATTATGCGTTATATTAAGTCTCGCAGTGCAATAGATTTATACATATTTGTGCATGTGCGTACGTTGCGGTATTTCGCTCAAATCTCCCCTGACGCAGTGATTTTATAGGATCTGGAAAAAAATATGTCCTAAGTTTCTGCGTTCTTTACGAGGAAGGTAGTGTAACGAGCTTTTCGGAAACTACACAGTGTAGTTTATGCTAATTGTGAAATACGCACACTAAAATAACTTGCCGAAAAAGCTAAGAAAAATATATGATTTCAATTAAAGATGCACCGAATATGAGTTTGACCGAATACGAACATTCGGCCGAATATTAGGTCCAGCTGTTGCCGAACCGAATATTCGGTCGAATTATTCGATTCAACGCCTTCATCTATTGTTGTAAAACAGACTAATTGAATGGTAAAATTCTTGTTCACTATCAAAGCGAAATATTGACAAAAAATATGTTAAATCACTGTCAATAATGGGTCAAGTATTAATTTCACGAAGCAGTAACTATAATACACTCTTATAACTTGTAACAAAACCCTCTCAAAATTTTTCGGTAAATATTCGGCAGCTGAACCGAATAATTCGGCCGACTACTGAACATTCAAAAACATGCCGAATAATAACCGAATATTCGGCGCATCCCAAATTTCAATAATTAAAATGATGCTAACTTTCGGTACGCAGTTATCAGCATGTGGGACATACATATACCATACATTGATTGGTACCTAAAAAACCAAACATTGATATTCAGTTTTTGAAGCATTGTCATCACTTAATTCTAGCCGAATTTCTGGGATAAGTTGTGACTATCAGAATAACTAGTAAGGTTGCGTCTCACTGACAATAATGTTTGTTTTTATTACGGGAAATATTGTGTGAGATCAAGGTTCATTTGAAATAAGTTTCCTGGAAACAAATTAGTGAATAAAATATTGAAATCTGTCATGTCTCAGAGATTCGAAAGAGAAAAGTACCAGAATCACAACAAACCAAGAAGGTAACAAAACAAGTAATTTTATTAAGAAAAAAATATAAAATGATTTATTTATGATTAGTGTTACCGAATTACCGATAACGAGGGATATAAATTTAATAGTTGTCAACAAATATCTCATTTTAACTTTAAAGTTTCATGTGCATTCATGATTATGATGATTTCTAGGTCCTATTCATCATTGTGTGTAGGTTTAATTTTTATGCTTCCGTTTCAAATTCACAATTTTACCGTTATCCGAAGTAGTGCAATGGAAATGTAGTGATAATAGCAATAAGGTTCGGTTGTGAGCGGACACGACTGGTGCTGGCCGGCCAGTCCGACTATACAAATCATTTTATGAATTGTTAATGTCGAGTATTATTTCTTTACTTAATTAGTACGGAAGTATATTGTTGACATGCCCATAGTCGTAGAAATTGTGTTATATTGTCATTGAAATGTAACAGGATTCGATGATTTCTGTAGGTTTGTACACACGAGAAGTTTTATATTGGATTTTGTTTCCTGTTAGTGGCGCGGTAATGGGGTTCTATTTCGACCAAAATCCTTGTTTTGGGAAAAGAACTTTATGAAGAGTGTGACAGACGATTGAATGTAAAATGAACCATGCTTGCTTGGACCGGAACGACGTAATTAACTCCGAATTATCTACTGGTATAATATATAAACACTGCCTTTGATTGTTAGCTTACTTTCAGATTTTAGTGTGATTAGTGCCATATAATATGTAGTGAGAATAAATCTCTGCGTAATGGTTCTGTTAGTCTGTGATATAAATGAATTGTTTTATCAACGAGTCACTTGCCTTGCTGATGTTTTACGGTACTTATCAATCTTCTAATGTTTCAAATGATCACGTTATTAACTATTTCTGTGTAAATAATACTTATTTCCGATTCCGACAATAATCTTCCGGTACATTGTGTATTTTACATTGTTTGAAAAACTGAGCGTAAAGCACTGATCAGTATGTGTATGCTGTATCCAAATTTGAGACTAAGTTTATCCGTGGTATAAACCAATGAACTGTCAATTGAAAAGCTATATACAAATCTGAATGAGAAGACCACTTTGTATTTCTTCATGTATTTTATAAAGTAAATCACAATACATACGAGGGGTGAACCAAAAGTAATGACAATGAAAAAGTAACGTAAGCAGTAAGTTTAAAAAATAATTTAATTTTTCAAAATGGTCTTCTAATTAGTCCATCTATTTTCTAGACCACGAACATCTTAAAAACATTTTTTTTTCTCGACTCGTTAAAATTGCATCCACCGCAGCCATCACTTCGCTATCATTTGCAAATCTGTGGCCTCTAAGGTCATCTTTGAGCCGTGGAAACAGATAATAGTCGCTGGGGGCTAGGTCTAGTGAATTGGGGAGGTGTTCCAGAGATTCGAAGCCTGCATCCCGGATGTCAGCCGTTACCAGGTCATTGATTGTTGTTTGGACTCAGGATCGAAATAGCGGATCCAAGACATATCTATTCACACAAACCAACTAAAAAAACATCTGAAATAGCTTTATATTTTTCAAGATTAGCTTTAAAAACCTGACATCATGTTTCCTTCTGTTCGTTGGTTAATACATTCTGAACACCCAACTAGCGAAAACGTTTTTTATGTGCAGTTTGTTACTTAATATTCTTTGAATTCTGCCATTATGAGAGCCATGTGAGCTCAGCTAGATGTGAGATGGTAATTCTTCTACGTTCTACCTCCTAACAGATCATAATTTTTTTTGATGTCATCCTCAGTTAGAACGATGGATGGGCACTGTTCGCGAGGTTCGTCTTTAGTAGATGTTCTACCCAAGTGAGATTCCTTGCACCAGTGTGTTACTAGAATATAGCGGAGCAGTCCCCCAGTCTTCCCGCCAATCAACTGTATATATTTTCCGTAGACATTTTTTTCAAGCAGACGTATTTATTACTGTTTTCACCTCGGTTTTCTCCATTTTAGCGTAATTCTTCCGACCGGGCGTACATAAATAGCTGCAAGTAACTCTCTGGCATATAAGGTTTTTCAAACGTTTTTATTTTTATGTTACTATCGATGAAGGGATTAAGGTACTAATGCAACTTCTTTTTATTTTATTTCTACTTAACGAGTATTTCAATATCATTACTTTTGGATCACCCCTCGTATCCCTAATTAGATAATTTTAAACGGTATATCGATATTTTAGTGCATCACAATTATTGTAATAAATAAAATAAGCTTCTGCTTAATACGTGTTATCTGATCGGCGATTTTATAGCGATAGTCGCGTATTTCGTGAACGCACTAATACATCGCTACCCGTTTGGTAGCATTTGCAAGGTGCTATAACAGCGACTCAGTAGAAATTTAATAGAGTTGTACCGATACAGTACCGCTTTTGCATTCATAAAAACTGAGGGGCTACTCCGAATTTCGTATGATGCCGTCCCTTTCACACATATAGTGTATAACATGAGAGTGATAGGGACGGCAGGACACGAAGTTCGGAATACAGAGGGGCTACCGCGAACCGAAAACGAACGAAGTTCTATCTCCCTTTGTCTCATGAATTAGCAAGTGCGACAGAGAGGGAGATATTCGAACTTCGTTCGTTTGCTGTCGCGGTAGCGCCCCTGGCTCTGTATCGACTTCGATACTATTTACTTCTTTGCATCTGTATTGTGAATCGCAACTGTATCGCTGCAAAAAGTAGTCGACTGTGATGACTCAACATCTTAACCAAGGTTGAAGGACTATTGCAAATGTAACTTAACATTGTGCTATTGTATCCTCAATGATTAGCTCCTCCCATACTAACATTGGAATGTTACTTAACTTTTAAGGAAGTTGTTAGATGAAATATGTGCCTAAGCAAACAATAATATAAGTTGTTGTTGTTACATTTCTTTAACAATATGACGACCATGTAAATACGGCGCTGTTCGTAGTATACTAATAAAAATCGTTTTTAAGGTGTTTTTTTCATTTATCCCCCTTTTATTAATTAATTATACAATAGTTGAAGTCAATGTGTGCTCGGGTTTTATTTAATCGCTTGTCAAAAAATACTGATTGGCACAACTTATTAACAGAGTTTTGAGTGTTGTTGTTGAGTACTCGATTAGATTGAGTTTCTAGTATGTTCTAGCGCGTCTTTTATCTGATATGCAGAGATGACCGACGTCAAAATGGGTTTTATGACGGCTTTACTCACGTTTGGTTAATGTATGTTTTGGGTTCTTAGGTTTTCTTTGAGGTGCGTTCTAATACTAGCCGTATTAAAAAGGGATGATAGGTTTTCCAAAAAAAAAGTTTGTGCCCTTCCGGTTATCTATTTTTCTTTTCAGAAATATGGGAAATTAAAACATTCCGTTTGCGTTTAGTCTCAGTTTGGCAACGCGAACAGCGCCTTTGGTGGCATTTGGCTACCTATTAACTACGTGTTGCGTGTTGCCATGCCAATTGAGAGTTGAGACTTGAGGACAACGCGTTCATTTGTTTCGAAAACATTTAGAGGTAGTTTATAGACCGATGTCAACTGTACCGATGTACAATTGTAGTTACTTCCTCGCTCTCGCGATGGCGTTTCAGTTGCAGGGCGACCAGCTCCGCTAGAGACCCGCACTCGGCCAGCATCGACAGGAATGCAAGACGAACTCTTCATAGTTATGTGTTATAAGCTATTAGTTTATCGAGATGGGTGATGCCTGGATGGTGTCTCACGAGTCGCAATAATAGCCATACGATAAATAAACAGTTTATGGAGATCGGTAGAGGTGTAGTCACTTCCTCGCTCTCGCGCTGGCTCGCACGCGGGGTCTCGGGCGAGCCCGACGACGGCGCACGCGCGGCGCGCGCCCGCGCTCCAGCTGCGCCGCCACCAGCTCCGCTAGAGACCCGCGCTCGGCCAGCATCGACAGGAACGTACATATGAACTCGTCATAGTTGTGCGTGCGGCGACAGTCGTCCACCTGGACGGAGAAGCCTTCTGTACCTCTAATGTAAGTTTTTTCGAAAAAAAAACAAACGAACCCGTTTGCGTTTAGTCTCAATTTTTATGGCACAAAATAGTTACCACTAGAGGTAATGCTCTCGTTGGTATATAAATTGAGACTAAACGCAAACGAGTTCCTGTGTGTTTTGCACAGATTTACGACACGCACATAGGATCTCTATAGACATATCGAGTGGTCAAACCCGATAAGTCATCTAAATGGTTTTTTGAAAATAGAACTCTGCATGCGTAATGGATGTTGAGTTCTTATTTCAAAAATCAATTATCTCGAATTATCGGGTTTGACCACTCACCCCTCGATATTTATACTCTTAAGGTGTTTTGTTTCAAAAAAACTTATACTAGAATTATTGTACAGTACTTTTATCTAACGAGCGCGGGTTAGCCATAGTTAGAGTTGTGTCACATACGAACACACAGGACAATGTGAACTCATAGCTCCTACGCTGACGCACAGGGGTTCTGTTTGTTCCAGTGTGTACACCATTGTATATATGGGAACAGTGTACACATGGTGTAGCCGTTCGTTTCGAGATGGCCGTCACAGGTATAATTACTAGTACTGACGCAGCGTGAGCGGGGTAGCTTGATGAGGTAACGGTCATCTTAAAGCGAACGGCCAGTACACAACTATAAGAGGTGTCACTTGATACGTTTTTATTGATTTACTAGATTTTGCCCACGACTTCCTCTGCGTAGAACTCGTTCATCGCAATAGAATTTAATTGCTATTTTTATATCAAGGCGCTTACCTAGTCATCGCTCTTCCATACAAACTTCCACCCCCTTAAGAGATGATTTTCAGGATAAAAGTATCCAATGTCCTTCCCCGGGACTTAAACTATCTCCATACCAAATTTCATATAAATCAGTTCAGCGGTTTACGCGCAACGAGGTAACAGACACATACTTTCAAATGTATAATATTAGTATGGAAGTATGGATTCAATAATTACAATATTACCTTATACATATCCCTCTTATCATTCTCATCGTTCAAAGCCTGCTGGCAGAGCTGTATTTCAGCCATTATGCAGCTCATCATGGCGTTGAGTTCGGCGGGCGTGAATAACACCTTGCGCGGCTTGAGCGGTTCCTCGGGCGCAGCTTCGCAGTACGCGAGAATTGGCGTGTCGTGGCTCTTCACTAGGGCCGTTATGGATGTGGGATAAATCTGGAAAAGAACCAATCTTTGGTTTATGTACAGCCAGCTGCAAAGAAACCTGACCCCTCCTGCATACAAACTTCTATGCAGGAGGCGTCACGTTTCTCTGCAGCTGACTGTATAGTCAATTGATTTGATTTCTGGGGCACTTCGTACCTTGGTCCTGGTCACACTGAAAATTAATATGATAGCCGCTAGAGATCTCATGTGACAAGGTATGAAGTGGCCCAAAAATTAAATTCATACGCCAACAATTTTTTCCGTTTCGCCTTAAGGTTGACTGGTAGAGAATGCCACGCGGCATTAAGTTCCTTTTGTACTATAAGGCTTATTTTTTGTAATAAAGATTAAATAAATCAGAGAGTTAGGCAGATCCCATTAAATTTAATTTCAGTGTCAGTTTATGAATTCGTAAACGGTTAAAGAATTTGCTTTATTAGATGAGATCATGACAGCTTAGTGGTACCTGTCATCTAGAACATCCATTGGAAAGCTCCCGCTTGCATGTTTAAAATTACTTTTATAAAAAATAATAGTTTACTGTGATTTATATAAAGCATACTTACATCTCCAAGTATTTGACTGTCACGATTAAGCGTGAAAAATTTCACCACCTCACCCTGTTCAACAGGGTCCGCTGAAATAAATGTATTTAAGGTTATGTTAAATTTGTAATAAAAAAAATAAAATGTGCCGCGTGTTTTACTCCCACACAAGTGTAGGCAATCCACCTTGGTTTAATAAAGTATTTTTTAGGATTATAGTGATGACAATAATTTGCTTATTCTTTGTATTTGTTTAATACATAAAAATATAAAATACCTAAAATAAAACTAGCATCTTGGATCTGTCTGTCCGTGGGGCCAATTTCTATATAGACCGGCTGTGTGTAATCAATCTCAAACAGCTGCGACTGTGCCTGTTCTAGAGCCATTAAGATGGTTCTTTCACTAAACTCCATCTCATTATCTTGCAATGAACTTTCGTTGGACTCCGGATTAATATCAGGTTGCTCTGTAATCAGGAAACAAATAAGAATCAATACACAACAGCTATAAAGATAATTTAGATAATGATAATGAAGCCATGATTAAACACCGCCAGCTGAGGCCCTCTCTTGCTAGCGATAGCACTAGTTTAGGATTTTATACTCATGAACTAAAACCTCTTTTGCTCAAAGAGTGTAGTTAAGGACCAGTTTTACAATATCGCGCCGGCCTGGGGGAGATGGCCATTACAGCATCAAAAACGGTATCGTAATGGCCATCTCCGCCTATTACGATACAGGGCCGCGCTCACGAACCCGAGCTCCTGCACTTTCCACGCAATGGTGCCTGAACACATGAAAGAGGATTTAATATATGGATGTAGATAAAGTATTGTATAACTAAATAAAAAAACGCTCGGGGCATCTCTATTTAATCCACGCCACTCGCCTTTGTTGACCTGTGTTATACAATTGTTGCATATAACACTATTATAATGATTTTATGTTTAAGTATAGAAATGTTGTAAAAACCTAATCTTAAATGAAAAATAGTTTTTAGTAGCATACATAATTAGTTTATTAAAATTAGTATTATATATAGGCAATGAGGGCAGTGTTGACATTTATGTACAAACTGAGTATATATCAATTTATATTATTGAAGCTGAGCTAACACTTAGTCCACAATTGATGATTGATGATTTTTGATCATCATAATTATGAACAGCACTGGCTATACTGTGACAACATTTGTGCATTTTGACTTGTCAAACAACTTCGCCTAATGGTGGACTTCACTTTAGATACAATAAGTGTTGATATCCACACAAAAGTTGGATATTTTGTATGCTAGTCAATGAGTTCATTTGACTAACATGTAGTATTAGAGAGATAACTTAAATAATATTTTTTTATAATCAGTTAATTCACATTAATACTTACCAATGCATTCTCTGTTTTTAGCAAGTAGATGTCTCAAATGTTTTCCTATTTTGGAGATGGCATCCTTCACTCTCTTCTGGTTGACCTCCAGGGCACTCAGTTTCTGTGTTATGGCAATCCTTCGGTCTGGCACCACAGCCATCAAATTAAATCTGAAATATTGCATCAATGTCATTGGCTCAATTAGTTTTCTCCCTCATATAACACTTTCAACTAAATATTTAACCTGGGGTATGAAACAACCATTGCCACAGATTAATGAAATGAATGCTGAACACAAACTGATATTTATAGTGTTTTCTTTGTATGGTAATTATAATTATATTATCACCTGATATCATGGACTTGTTCTCCGGCATCCCTCCCCAGCCTCTCTGCCATGACTCTCCGGAACTTATCTGTCCAGTCCTCGTCTGTAGCCCAGGGCCCATGGTCAGTGGGAAATGGCTTGAGGCCATCCAATTCAAACAGGTGCCCATTGATCGGTACGAAGCTCACAAAGTGGTAGGCTTCACCTTCGGAAAATCAAATTGCGGAATGAAAAGCTTTTTCTATCTAGGACCTTAACAGCATTCACAGCAAATGCTTGCTTTAAAGATGTATATATAACCAGACTAATTATATAAATGTACATAATCAATGATGCTGTGGTAACCTTGGCTTGTTGCTCTTAAGGGGCTAATGTTTCTTATTCTTAGAAAGGTAGTAAATGCTTAGTAATCCAATATGCACACAACATTAAATAAAAATTGAAAATAAGCATTGGAATAGCCACATATCATTTTATATAGACAACTGAAATTAATCAAGAATATAATTAGAATAACATTACATTTAGAGTTTTTGTTTCAAAATACACATCTCTATAAACAACTAAATACTTTTTAATACATACAAATACAAATAAATGAATGGACAAGACTTGAAATCCCTTATCCTTAATTGTCTCACCTGTAAAGCGGCCTGTAGGGACCACAGCATTTTTATCTGTCTTCTTGCGAGCTAGTGGAATAGCATGTGAATTGTGGGCACATGCTAGTTCAGGAGTGTTGCCTATAGCCCAGCCCTTGTTCTCTGGGTTCATACCTACAGTGTGATGCTATTGAAAATAATGCTTCTTAATAACAAATAAATAAATATCTATTATATACATAAACATAACTGCAGTTGACAATCAAGTCACTAAGTAACAAATCTAATATCTTTAATCTAGTATATTAATTTCAGGGCTTTCGGAAATAGTTCCCATGATTTTGATTCAACTTGCTATGTGGGGGATTTCGGCAATCTATAAACAACAAGTAAAGCTCGGAATCCCAGGTTCACGTCACTTCAAATATCTCAGCATTTTTTCATTCAGTATTGAGATACAAGGTTTCTAAGAGTAGTGACAGATTTGCTAGTAAGTTTTGGTTGTCTACCAATGATAATTTCATAAGAACATTAGTAATCTTACATACCTTTAACCTACTCAAAGTCTCTCCTAAGTGTAGATTGGGGCAGTTGAGTAATATTGACAGCAACGCGTGTGTCGCACAACTATTGGGTACCATTTGCTGAGCGAAAAATATGTTGTTAATTGTTTCTTCATCGCGGACGAAACTTTCTATTTGTTCCACGAATTTGCGGCGAGATCGTCGCTCTTCGATCCATCGGAATAAGAATATAAACCCATAGACTGGACTCTCTAATGGTTTATGCAAATCATAAATTTCTTCTACTTGCACGCCTTTGACGCCGAAGTCTTCCAGTAGTAAAGTGAATAGTCCAGGGTCACTCTCGAGCTCGAGCCACCCTTCAGTGAGACTGTTTAATTCAACAGGCATGTTTTTCATGTATTATAATTACTTGTATTTTATTATAAGAAATTCTTCTTTTTGTTTACAAGATAAGAAGATAAGATAACGCTACTTACTTTGAGCCGTCCACACTTGTATCTTTTTACCGTATCGTATCTCCGTCGTGTAGTACTAGGGATGTCAACAAATAATCGATTATTAAAAAACCGATTATTATTTAAAAAATAATCGATTATTAAATCGATTTAGATTTTGCAATAAATCGAATAATTAAAAATCGATTATGATTTTCACAGCCGATTAATCGTAACATATTTTAGTTATCAAAGAATTTTGTAAGCTACCCCCTTGGACATGAGAATATTAGACGTATATAAAGTCCTAGTAAAGACCCTGGCATTATGAGGACATTCCTAGCAATGAAACTAATATTGAAGCCACCCTTAGCTATCGCGGATTTCAAAATATCCGAATTTGCTCAAATATTATCACGACACTGCAATACACGTCAACATTGTTGTGATACTGATCATGATATTAGTGTATCGCATGATAATAATCACCGTGGAACCGAACCCATAGGAAAAATAAATAAAAAACCGATTATTATTTCTTCAAAAATCCATTGCTCTTTAATCGATTTTAATTTGGAGCAAAATAATCGATTTTTCCATACGAAAGTGACATCCCTACGTAGCACCGACGCGTCGCATGATCGTTAGTGTGGACGCGAAAAGATACGCGATCATGTATCGCGCCGACTGCGCCGTATCTAATACTCCGCGATCCAACCGGGGCTGCTACCGCGACGGCATTCGTTTTCCGTCTCTGTCGCACTTATATGCAAACTTGCAAGTGGGACCGAGAGGGAAATTTTCGTTTGTAGCACTCCTGCACCGCGTATCTGAAATACTCCGCACACTCGCGTATCGGATACGCGTCGCATGATCAGTAAGTGTGGACGTGTTTTGTTTTGATACTGTATCAAGATACGAAGGTGTGATCTAATACGTGATACGCCGCGATCCAACTGGCGTAGGTTTTTGCCCGATCATCAAGGTCACGATACGATACGCCATCTCGATACGCTGAAACGATACAAGCGTGGACGTGTTTTTTTTAAACGACAATAGTAAATATTATATAGCGTTTACTATATACCATTACCTACGTATATACGTAGGTAATGGTAGGATACGCTTGCCCGATACGATACGCCTGATCTCGATACAAATGTGGACTAAGCTTTGTGTGCTCTTTGATGAGCTGAGCTGACACTGCTGTAGACATGGGTAACTCCGTAGTGATAAAAAGATATATATCCCTCCGCGCGCACGAATCACTCTTCATACCCTTCCAAATCCGAGTATATCAGTATATCCGTATAACTCACTCACTCCCGGCATGGTTTGCACGATCGCGCTAACGCCAATCGCAACTCTCTGTCTTACGCTATGGGTATGTGGCCTGCGGCGGAGGTCAAGGCTAACCGAAATACTCCGAATCAACGGCTGCGGCCGTTTGGCCGAAGAAATGATGCACTAACTTACCTATTTGACTCCGGCATATTAGAACGATACAAATTAAAGCAACTTAAATTCCTTAACACCATTCATTACCTACCATAATCAAGTAATGTCATTAAATACACCACTCCCTGATTCATACAAATATACCACTGTAATTAAATTTAATAAGTATATAAAATAAAAGAAATACCTATAATGAACTATTAAACTACGTATATAAATAATTCTTACAGTTAAAATAATAAAATAAAAATTCGACCATACAGAATGTTATACATTATAAGTAAATCTATATATCTTACTAAGTTACTGATATACAAGATTGATTCACTCGAATCAATCTCGATCCGTACGTAATTCGTGACGCAAAAGAGCGCGACGCGTTGCGTCTCCTGAAGGGCTACCGTGAACCGAAATGTCGCACTTACTAATTCGTGCGGCAGAGAGGGAGATATTCGAACTTCGTTCGTTTTTAGTCGCGGTAGCCCCTCTGGGGCGCTACCGCGACAGCAAACGAAGTTTTTGCTCTCTGTCTCATTTGCACGTTCGGACGTAAGTGTGACAGAGAGGGAAAACTTCGTTTGTGGTTCGCGGTAGCCCCTCTGACGAGAGCTACTGATCGACGGATGTCACAGATGCATACGGATATAATGATATAGAAGAGTGATATATATCCCGGGTACCGAAAGATATGTTTCACTCTTTTCTTTAAAGTGACACATTTGACATTTCGCCCATGTCAACACCAAAGAGAATATAACCACCAGAGGGGCTACCGCGAACCGAAAACGAACGAAGTTCGAATATCTCTCTCTCTGTGGCAGAGGGAGATATTCGAACTTCGTTCGTTTTCAGTTCGCGGTAGCCCCTCGGGCTCGCGCAACTAGGAACAAAATTTACAAAATGTCACTTTTGTATGGAATTTGGCCAAAAAATAATGGCGGATACTGCTATCTCGCTCCCTCAGTTAATCCATCTCAGTCACATGTCAATGTCACCTCTGGTCACTTCCGTTCAACTTGAGTGAGAGTGATCGCCATATTGTTTCTTTGTTGATCAGTTCGTAGTGTGGTTTGTAGTTTTTTATTTTGGTATTTATAATTGGTAGAAACCTTAATTTAAAGAGAAAAAGCATGTAGTAAGAAGGCAGTGTGTTTTTCAACATGCCACGGACTATTTCAGGCTATAGTGTGTTATTTGTGGTTTTCGTGCCGGTCGAAAAGATGACGAGAAAAGGAAATTAATGGCAAGATTTCCTTTAGATCACGACCGGTAAGCAATTAATTGGAGATTATCTATTAATATGTACCACAGCAAGTTACATGTATGCAAAATAAGAAGTGTTATTTGCAATTTAGTTTTATTCGTATACTATATATACTAGTGTTGGCCGTAACATATCGATAACTGGCTTATCATATAGAACTCTGGTATTTTTCAGTTGCAGACAGTGGGTGAAAGTGATTGGCAATGAAGACCTAGCCTACATTCCGATTGAGAAGTTGAACGAATTAAAATTTGTTTGTGGTGACCACTTTCAACCCAAAGATTTTAACCGAAAGAAAAGTCGTCTAAAGAGATGGTTAATATAAAGCAACACAACTTTATACTTTTATTTATTTTTAGCCCTACCCACTGCGGAATAAGCGTATGGACGTCGTAGTGTAGTCGTCATAACCTAACCAGTTGAGAATGGATTCAAACCCCAATTGTTAATAAAGGAGCATCCATTATTAATGTGAGGTGTTTTTGGCAAAATTCGATCCCCTCCCGCCAAAAACATCTCACGTAAATAATGGACGCCCTCTAACTGGAATTTTTATAAAAATGGAACCCACGACGTCACTAGTCATCGTTTATCGATATCGTTAACCGTACTACATCGAAGTTACGTCCCTATCGCGCTGTTATGTTGGCGTTACCTATTTCCTTCTTTTTATTTTATTGTGGTACAGAATGGCCAAACTCTACGTCAATGTCATGCAATGACAATGTCACTGTCATCCAAAACCTAGTTCGAAGTTCCGTCTCTTAGAACGTAGTGGTTATATTCTCTTTGATAACCACTACGTTTTAAGAGCTGTTCGAAAACGAAAAGCGCGCGTGCATTCAAATTTAATCAGCATGTGATCGGACTTCGGTTCGAGGTAGATTTAAACTTGGGCCAGCTAGTAGGAGCTGCTGGTCCATGAAGGAGCTAATGAAAGGCAACCTTCCCAGTGGAAGTTTGCCGTTCGCCACTAAAGCGAAATTGGTCGATGTGGGGCAATTAACCCCATGATGCAGGACAGGGCAGGTACGGTTTTCCAGTATTAAAAAATAATACGGCAAACTACGAATTGAATACAAGTTCATAGTTACCAACATGTTTTTATCTATACTTATCACTTTTTTTAAATTAGAAACCAATTATACTGATGGCTTTTACCAATGACAAATTGATATTTAATTATCACTACATGGCAACAATAAATAAGTTTTGTAGGCAGTAAGTAGGGTAGGCAGCCAGTTTCTTACGCGTGAGCAGGTCGAAATAAAACAATCATTAGAGTAACGACATTTATTTTGTATGTACACTCAACTTCACTAACTTTGTACAATGTACAAATAATAAATGCACAACTTCAGTATCGTAAAACATCAACGACTCGCAGGCACACGCAATAATGATTACAATTTTCAAGGTAGGTTAACATAAGCGCACATAAACGTTATTGGTCCCGTTTTAAATTCATGACATATACCTACTAGTCTTCAAAAACAAAATAATCTAACTGTGCTACATATTTTTAATAAGTTATTGCTTTTCCATAATTCCGATAAAGGTAGGCCAAAAGCCAGAGTCCAATTTACATTTTGTTGTTAGGTATATTGGTGGTAACTCCAAATCAACTGCAGTTAAACATGTCAGTTACAAGTGGATGGCCTCAGTCCAACTGAAAACGCACGGTGGCAGTGCCAATGATTGCATGGACGCCTATTTTTAAACTGCTTGATAACCTCTACCTACTCCGAACTATTCGGGATAAAGTATACGAGCAGCTACTGCTTATAGTCAATAAGTTTTATATATGACTTCATTACAGTATGCAGACTATACACATCCTTTTGCTTTGTTATGCAGAATCGAATATATTGGTCCTTCAAGTTGTGCAATCAAAATGTGTACAAATTACAAAACACATTAAGCTTCAACTCGTGTCAAAAACACAGTTTATTCGCTAATTTAAAGGACTAGATCGAAAAGATGGACATTGAAATATTATTTACTAATTCATTCCAACTCTACTCATTCCAATCACAGTTATTGCAACTCAATTTTATATTCCTCACATCAGCTAGTCAGTATTGCTCTTTAGAAATACGAATGCAACGAAAAGGAAGTGGCGCGAAAACTGCAGTTTCGGATAGGTCAGAGTGATAGAAATGTATTTATTGAAGAAGATGACAAGATTTCAAAGAATCAATCTTATAAATGATGTGAAGATATATCGCGTAAGCTAAGCTAAAAGTCTGTCTGTACCCACTTTTGCGTTTTTCCTCCTCGTGTGCTATCGAACACTGCGTCAGGGCACTACTCGGAGCGCCGAACAGTCGTCAGTGGCAGCCTGCTGCCTGTCCCAGCTCAACCGAGACATTACCTACACATTAATGACTATTGATTTCATACAATTTTAACTCAACAAATTTCATTAAATATATGTTCGAACATATTATGCGTATGAAGGAAAATATTACAGTAAATTGGAAGAGGGTCATAACTTATTCTAAAGATACTTTCAACAAAACATCTTTACAAAAAATATTATGTACAGTAATTAACAATTAAGTATTTAATAATTACATTCTTTTAATATCACATAAGTACGCATCGCTTCCAAGCTCGACGATCTAACAAACGGTCGTTTCATGCGCGGATATGTACGTACAAATAATACCGTATCATTGCGGGGCTTCAATATTGACTCTACACGAGTACAGTCCTTAGCCTAAAGTTCCATCACATGAAACAGCAGTCGATTTAAAGTAACAGTAGCAGACGGGCGCGGTTCATCTGATGGCATGAGTCGGTCTGTAGGGGGGCGGCGGGGTCTTGGGGATCTGTGCGCGATGGACGGGCGCCAACTCGTCCGGTTGCCCGGGAATGACCGAAGGCGCGTCTACCGGCGGCAGGGGCGTGTGAATGTGTCCGCTGCTGGAGGCGGGCAGCAGCCGCGCCGGGTTCAGTTTGATCGCATCGTCATAGGTCGGCGGCGCGCCGGCCACCGTGTCGTAGTCCGGCGGCTTCTGCTGCATCGTCTCCTCGTCGGGCATCGATATCACGTGGATCGGGTCGTCAATCTGTAACCACAGAATCAGGTTTAATTAGTTGCACACTAGCCAGCACTATCATGTATAAGTTCGACATAGCATTCGTCCCTCACTAGCAAGTAGGTATGACAATTGCTTTATAACATATAAATAAACATAGATGCAATCGTGCGTCCGGTGCAGGGCAGCATAAAAACTACTGAATGTCAAGGTTTGACAACATAAAATCGTAGCAATCAGAGCGAAGAAGACGTGTTGAATGAATAGCAGATTATTATCATCAGCGTGAAGCGAATGACCTAACTTTATTAGCCGTTAGTTTTACGGTCTCTAATTTTGCATAGTCATATAATCTGTATCAGAAGAATTGGGATGTTTGAGGGTTGGAAAATCAGATTGACAGAAGTCGTAAAAATTAGTACTAAGAAAAATGAAAAGACGGTAAAGATTTAGGGACAGTTTTGAATGTTCGAAGAGTGAAGTAGGGAATTGGATACCATGTTTCGAAATAACTAAGTTAGGGTGAGAGAGAGACTAACCTGGTGTGTATCAGGCGATGCGCGGTCATTGTGTGGCTGCCTCGCGGGCGACTGCAGCCAGCAGCACATGGCTGCACAGATGAGTAGAGCTCCGGCCACAATGCAGGCCACGCCCACGTAGCGCACCGGTTCTGCATAGTCTTCTGCTAGGCCCAGCCAGTTGATGAGGGCCCCGGCGCATAGCAGCACCATGCCGTAACGGTACGGCCGCTGCGACTGTCTGCCTTCGTCGAGAGACATGCCTGGAAATAGAGAAGACATCTTCATTTACTTATAAGAAATAATCCGTGGGGTGCATTTCATATACGATTTTGATTTAACAAAGACTCCTATTTTTTTTACGACACAACGATTTTTAAATATACTGTACTAAAATTAACACATAGGTAAAAATCACGTCAGTTATCGATTGTTGCACAGGTAGGTAGGTAGACACTATGCCTCGTGTGGGGTACTAAGTTATATTGCGTAGAATATCTAACCCACTTTTACTGCAGCTATGTAAACTTGTAGACAAATTACTCGTTTGAACGTCGGCTCGTCAGAACATGGAAAGTGTTCATATTAAGCTCAGTAGGGCGGCGTCACTAACGGGATTCGGAAACTGGTAGATTCAAAGAAAGCTGGGAAAGTTTACAATTACATGATATAAAATGTAAATATCGTGTAGGCGAAATGTGAGAGTTTGGTTCGGTGAACAATCAGAATGTCGTTAGGTGCGGAGCTGTAAGTGTTTGAGGAAAATGTAAGATGTCAAGCGGGGGGTCGACGAGGTCGGACGAAGACAATGGTCGCGAAGCGCGAAGAGATGTGGGTCAAGTTCGAGTCGGCCGAACCAGCCGAACCATCGGCGGTCACGCGCCGCGCACCACATACCTAAATACTGACATTAGTGTGTCAACATCCGACTGTCATTATGGCTACCGGCGTGTGCCTATGCAGCATGCAGCGGAGAAGTGAAAGCTTTTCCCGATTTGTTCCGGTTAGGTCGAAACAAGCTGCAGTGTCATGGTTGTTGCAGTGAGTTTTCCGGTCCACCTTTCGGTTTTCGGATTGTTTTCGAAATCTTGCTAACTACGCGTATTTTTTTAGAAATACGATCATATTTATCACTAGATAAGCCATTATGCCTACGTCACACGAATTCTATGTAACAAAATTGAGTAGGTACTGAATTTTTTACAAATGCCAATATTCACGATTAGTGGATGTCATTAATTGAGTTTGAATCTCAATTTATTTATCAAATCCAAAATAACAAAAAAATTATATGTCAAGCCAAGAGTTGCAGTTGTAATGTTTTTCAGGTGGTTTAAAAATAAAGTTGTCATGCAGATATTTCTATAAAATTTAAATAATTTAAACGCGAATAAACTAACGTCACGTCACTTACAACACATGGCTCCTCCTCGGTACGACGAAGAATTCATTCCCTGGTACAGATATGGCCATTGCAGCATCATTTTAAGTACAAACAGCTACTTAAGTAGGTATGAATTATTCATAGTGTAGGTAGGTATGCACAAAACACTTGTGTTTCATCTGATATTCAAATCTGGTGCAGAATAAAACAAGTTTCGATATTTGCTACTAGATATTGACTAAACCTACATGCTCGACACTGAGAGATCACTTTTTTGAGATCTTATCTCACGTAAAACACCTAGGTTGATAACTGATAAAGTGCCAATCATACAGTACGTCGTGCTCTCTCCGAGCCCCACAATAACCATTATGCATTTTCCGGAATTATCTATCTGGTAAACAACGTGTTTGCCTGCATGGCTTAAGTTATCGGGACAAAAAATGTCAATAACAATGTCGAATTATACTTTGTTTACGTAAAGAGTTTAATTTGTGCAGTTAGTTAGATAATTCCAATGTTAATGATTGATTAATGTTAATAAGCTAAATATTAACCTCAATTCACATTAAGTACCATAAAATGTATCTACACCACTTCCAAAACCACCGCCCTCACTGATACAAAGTTTAAGATGTCTGGTGAATTAGGATATTTAAATTAAAAATATCTGTGTCAGATTAAGTACCATTACATATAACAGATAACGACTAGATAAGTATATACTTAATAAAAGGGGATATCACTGGATTAAAAGTGTAGTAAAGCATGAGTAAAGCCGGCATCGGCAGCGGGCCAGCAGGGCAGGCGACACTTCTAAGCGGTCTCACCCAAGCACCGTAGGGCTTCGGCGGCGCGAGCGCCTCGGTAATACGATCACTTATTCATTAACCAGATTAACTTCAACTAGGAAGGGGCTTGCAGCTTTAACGCTGTTATATGTGGCTAAACGATACTCTATTCGGCAAAGTCACCTCAGTTAAACCAGTTGTGACGGAAATCTGTCGAATCATTGAATGATAATCTAATTAATTCATAGTGACTGCATTATTTTACTGTATGTTATTTTTAGCTTATGATTTATGCTAAAATCAAACGTATTTGCGTATTTATTTACATATAAATGAAGATAATATTCGCTACTTGGATTAGAAACTACAACTATTAAAAAGAACATACCGCAAGAAAGCAACATATTGGTAATTTTGTCAATGTTCTCATTTTGATATCTAAGTCGTTACTTATTGTGTTGATATTACAATGCAGGGGAATTCTCTTTGACAATATTCCGTCCTCGGTACCTATCTTCAGAAGCTTGAACCACCTTCAACAATTCTGTGGTAGTGAATGCACGGATTTTCGTCAGGTATAAGTAGCTAGGGTAAATCTGTTTTATTATTGTTTTGTTTATTCAACTATACGTCTTTATACTGTAAGCGATTTTGTATGGAAGAATGTAGGTGTAGGTACCTTAATTTATGATTGTATTTATTTAAATCATTCATCTTATCTTAAATGAGCCCAGATAATATAGCCAACATGACATACATTTCGTGCTTAACAGTGTATATGTGGGTTATTTCATATTAGCTTGAATGTCCTACTTTGCCATTAGGTACACGATATATTTCCATAGCTTTGTTAATAGGTGTATTTATTGCATAGGTATAGTATGTTCGAGCATGAAAGAATGTGCACGACATTCAATATTTTATGATTAACATGAACACCGATAAAGATAATATGAACGTTAGTTATTTAGCATTGTCATTTTTTATGCCTTTATACCTATCCATTTAATTTCAGCAGACCAACATAACAATAAAGTAGGTACCTCCAATAACAAAATAATGATTGGGCGACGAGACGCACCGAACAATTACTTAGGCAGGCATCATGATTGAAATGTAAATACTTTTCAATTCCTATAACATTTCCGCGATTAACTAGCAAGTATCATGGAAATCAAGCAAAGAACCAAGACAAAAATAAAATTAATAATTGAACTGCTTAATTACCTACTAGTTGACACTCCTCGGAGCTGGAATGTTTAAGTAGATATAAATGAGCATTACTGTTCTCTTACTGGTTATCGGTCTTGTTGTAAGTGTGCTTTATCAGACCAGCGGTTTAAAAAAAATAGGTACTGCCTATGTACCTATATACTCGTAACTAGTTATCATTCTCCACGGAGCTGGAATGTTTAGAGATAATATGCATAATTGTTGTCTTACTAGTTATCGGTCTTGTTGTAAATGTGCTTTATCAGACCAGCAGTTTAAACAAAAACTATACAAAAATTAGGATTGCCTATGTACCAATATACTTGTAACTAGTTGTCACCCTCCACGGAGCTGGAATGTTTAGAGACAAATGTGCATAATTGTTCTCTTGTTTGTTATCGGTTTTGTTGTAAGTGTGCTTTATCAGACCAGCGGTTTAAACAAAAAATATACAAAAATAGGTTTTGCCTATGTACCTCTATACTCGTAACTAGTTGTGATCCTCCACGGAGCTGGAATGTTTAAAGATAAATGTGCATAATTGTTCTTTTGTTTGTTATCGGTTTTGTCGTAAGTGTGCTTTATCAGACCAGCGGTTTAAACAAAAAATATACACAAATAGGTATTGCATATGTACCTATATACTCATAACTAGTTGTCATCCTCCACGGAACTGGAATGTTTAGATATAAATGTGCATAATTGTTCTCTTGCTGGTTATCGGTCTTGTTGTAAGCGTGCTTTATCAGACCAGCGGTTTAAACAAAAAATAGGTATTGCCTATGTACCTATATAATCGTAACTAGTTGTCATCCTCCACGGAGCTGGAATGTTTAGAGATAAATGTGCATAATTGTTCTCTTGCTGGTTATCGGTCTGTTTCAGATTTTTTAAATTTTTTTGATATGTCGTCGGGAGCATTGTTTAAATAATTATTACCTAAAGATTTTGAATTTTTAGGCTGTGGCTTTTGGCCGTATTGAAATATTTCATTTTTTGCCAAACACTGTAAATATAGAATTAGTGTTACAAATAACAATAGCATATCGTTTTTTATTTTATTACATTATTCCGTTTGCAGAAATCTGGAATAATTACGCAGGTAAATAATTCGAATAGCTAACGTCTCATAATGTGACCGATCAACTAATGTACGACCAGAAAAACGTAGAAAACGTAAAGCAGCATCTGCGTATGTAGATATTAATTTCCGGTGAACAATAAACACATATTTAATTTTATAGCAGATATCTTATATCTGTACGCTTTTGGCTTTGTTTATTAATATTAGAATTTAGAAATATTGATGTGGATTTTTAATAGTTAAGTACTGTATGATTCCAATATTGGCAACGTTATAAGCTAATTCTCGTTTAACTAAGTAGCGGGTTATTAAAAAATCTAAAAATCTAATCTAAAGCGACAAACATTAAATTATATATTTATAAAATAGCAACAAAAACATGTAAATACCTAGCGCTCATTTTCTTTTATTTTACATATATGCTTGAAAACATATCCCATACGATTAGTATAATTTTTCCAACAGTCGAATTATCAAAAACTTTAGGACTAAAATCCGGTCCCACTACAGGGGTATATATCGTTAATTGTACTGTAGGTACCTACCTACTGTTTGTTGACCTAACAGTGCTGATGACAATAAAAAACAAAACAAAGGTCTTTTAAATAGGTACCACTTCTGTTATCGGCATATTGTAGTATTTCACAACTAATTCATTAAATTATGTTTTCTAGTCGGTTTATCGATCAACGAAGGGTGCTTCATCATGATTTCTCAAGGTGACGCCGTCGGCGATAGGTCCTATTGAAATGGAACCATTATTAAAATGTTCCAGTCCATTTTTGCCCGGCCATGTACCTACTCGTAATCGATTGACAGCGATTTATAGCACTATCGTAACGGTTCAACGGAATAACATGTTTTTGTCCACCAACTGCTTTAAGTATAATCGATGCGTAAGTATTCGCAAAAAAAGATAAGCTAATTTAGTAACGAAAACAGTCTTTATTTATTAAAAAAAACTTTATATAAATCTAATGTAAACGCGGCTTACGTTATAAATTTGTTTTTTCACTTTATTTAACAATTTCAAATAATTTTGTTTGTATTGCAGATATAAACATTAAAGTGTATTTTTTAAAAAATAATTAATTCTGGGCCGATGTTCTTAAGGATTTCTCCTTTATAGAGTCAAGGAACCAAAAGGTGAATACTTAAGCCGACCACCACCAACCACCACCAACTATAGATTTTTTTCCGAGTCTTTTACATAGTTTGTTCTATTTTTATTTACGAATAAGTATATGGTCGAGATCGGATTCGATTTTTTTTAAACCTTCTATCACAATACATTATTTTTCTAAAAATGATTTCATGTCACAATAAGTCAATATGCCTAGAAGTTGAACAGTGTGACCTAATTCTGAACAATTTGACACCGACACAGGTTTTGGACCCCGTTGTATATAAAATGAACCAAACAAATCAACAACAGGTTCACTTATCGGAATAGAAGTTAAAAGACGAACTAGTTAATTATATTGGTTCATCATTTGGGCACAGGTTTTTCTTCTGAACAATCTAGGGGGAGGCCTTTGTCCAGCCAGCAGTGCAACATTCATCTATTAGAAAAATTATAATAAAATTAAAAACGTGGTGCTCCATGTGCTTCATGTTCTAGTCACATGTTAATTTGTTGAACATTGGTGCTTTTCATACTAGAAAAAACCCCAAAATAATCATGTTGGGAACAAAAACTACGTTCAACTTTTGGTAGAACAATCAACGGCAAAGAAACGATTAATGTAAGCTATCAAAGTTCTATTTATCTTCATTAGAAGAACTGGTACCTACTCCTGCAAGCTAGGTTATAAAGTTACGAGTTAAATCTTTTTTTCGTTTCGGGTTTGTCTTACCCCCTAGTGGTAAATAAATCCGGGTTTACGGTAACCAAGTTACTGAACTAAAACTTAATCGTTTTTAGTAGAATAAAACGTTTATAAATTCGTATTATTTTATTACCATACCAGTAGAACAGGACGTACACTAACATAATAATAAATCATTTATAAACCATTCACGATGATCACAACAAGTTTCTGTTATTGGTATTTTGGACGGTGAGCTCTTAAATTCGCACACACGCAGCTATTTATTGCGGTTATATTAATTAATGCGGTTTGCTTTAAATTATCCGGTTTGATGTCATAGCGGCGGCAATTCAAATAACCCGTATTTAGGAATAATCCGAGATATTTAAATTTGTCTGCTAGCGCGAGCGAGGCCATCGCCTCGCACAGGTACTCGACTACTCGTATCGGTGACAACCTAAGTGCTCCTAAAATAGAATGAAAATAAGAGAAAATGGGTATGTACCGATACCGAAATTAGAACGAAGGCAGACGTTGCGATGTAGGTAATTGCTGCATATAAGTAAAAGATTGTATGTTTTCATGAAATATGAGCTGCCAGGAACAACAAGATTTTCTTAGTCCTATCCTCTGTTTATTAAAAATTTTATGCGTTATGTCACCAAAATAACTCGTTTTTTGAAGTTGGTTAAGATAAAATTGTAGTAAATCTCAATTTTAGATTCTTCTCGTTATCATCACATTGTAAATGAAATATATTTTGATATGTCGCAAAAAAATTCACGCTAAGCTGATGCTTTGCCAAAATTACGCATTAATAGCGTGTTTTCAATTTGCAAAAATAACACGAATTCATTATTTCTGGTTCATCGAACTTTTTGACACTGAAACAGTTTGTTGCTCCATTTTAAAAGGTTGGTCTATATTACAGTTAATTTTTATAAAGTGCCTAAAGATTGTACTTGCCTGTGTCATCTTCGGGTTACTTCTATACATCCACTGCACTCTGCATTGTCTCATATGTTCGATGTTATCAAAATGATAAAGGTTTTCCAAGATCTCTTATGAAGGAGATAGAAACAGGAGACAACACTGGGCGAGCGAGGGGTGTTCTTTTTAGAAAAAAAAAGGGTAATAACCGTAGAACACTTCGTGACGGGTTCTGTAGGTACCCCTAGTATAATTTTCGAAACAAAACACAAACGAACGCGTTTGTGTTTAGTCTTAATTTGTATTGCAAAACATAGTTAATCTACTATTCTATAATAGATTTTGTGTTGGGCTATGCACTTATTGTTTTGACTTACATATAGATAAATTAGAAGCGTTACAAACCAGATTCTTCAAATTACTAGTGAATAAGACTGTGAAATTACTAAAGATAGTTGTAAGGGCGATTATTCTAAATTGTTTAAAATCTGTAAAATACTCCCAGTTACTTCAAAACATAAATACCTTTTAGCAGTCAATAATCATGGCAATCGAGTGCATAACCCAATACCCATAGAGCATAAACATGGCACAAGGTCGGTCTCCGCGGGTAAGTATGAAGTCCCTCAGGTCTTTAACTATTTTGGAGCAGTCTACCCAAAATGACATGAACCAAATAAGCGTAAATACAAAGCGGCATAAATATACCTTCTAAACACACTCCAATGATACACACTCATAATGTAATAGTTAAGTTCAACCAGTAAGATTTAAAGAGACTCGCACCTGCAGACAAACTGCACAGTTAAAACAGTTTTGCAGGAAACCGTCATAGTAAATTTATGTATTTTGATCAATAAAGGTACGTATGCCTGCAGCCACGTTCTGGATTGTACCAGTAGTCGTTAGATTCGGCTTAGATTGTGGAAGTAATCATAATGTTTATGAATATCCTAGGGTTAATGAAAATTAAATTAATTTCACCTTAATTGTGTTTTGGCTCTTGATGTGTGATTTGAACTCCAACTCTTTTGCCTTATCTTACGACCTTCAGATGTACTCGAGTTTCAGATAATGCTTTTGAGCTAAATATCATTGGGAAAACCGACTAATAGTTATAATATAAATAATATTTGTATTCCTTGGGAAATTCCTTTAGCTGGAAAAACAGCTTGTTTATTTACAGTGATTTTATGAGTTTAGCGAGACGACATACCTATTATGTTATAGATAAGCAGAGATAGCAGAGGAAACGTTCTTCTCATTCATTTGCTTTTGCGTCTTGGGTTGATGGGCTATGTAGGGGTGTATTAATAACTTCGTCATTGTTACTAAATGCACGAGTAATGGCTCTATTATAAATCGATTAACTTGTTTTTTGTAGTACTTTTTATTCAGTATAATTAGGAGGCCTTCTAATTTATGGCTATAAAGGATGTTGTGACCCGATGCAACAACAATAGTACATTTTGATCCAAGTATGGAAGGTTTGTCATTCCGCACGAGTCCCGAGTTGTCCTGGCACGAGCCGCTAGGCGAGGGACAAGACTCGGGACGAGTGAATAGTGTCATATTCACTCGTCCCGAGTCTTGTTCCGCACGTATATCAAACGACGTTTTTAGGGTTCCGTACCAAAATGGTAAAAAAGGAACCCTTATGGTTTCACTTTGTCTATCTGTCACATCGCTAAATATCTGAAGAATTACTTATGCTATCGATTTGAAATTTGGAATAGTTATAAAGAAGGCTTACTTACATACACAGAACATGACTTTTTAAGTATTTTTTTATTTTCTGGGAAAAATTACAGATCAAAATTTGAAAGTCTAGTTAATATATCGAGTGGGGTGTCATATGAAAGGGCTTGAATTGCACATTCTGAAACATTTTTTTATTTTTTTACAGGAAAAATATAACTGTAGCTCTATCTAGTTTTTCTTTTTTTTAATCGTCAAAAAATATTTCTATACTAAGTTTGTAATTTAATCACCTTTGCATGTATTTTTGTTTTAAAAATTCCTACGAGATTATGCTGAAAGTACCTTCTTTCAAATAAGGAAAAAAAATTGAAATCGGTTTACGTGATAAAGAGTGATCCTTGAAAAACTACGATACATACATACAAAGTTATTCAATCGCTCAAATTTGTAACAAAAGTTGCCGATAGATGGCGCTGTACCCATGGGGTCCAATTTTCACACCAGGTTCTTGAGATTTTCCTGATTTAATAGGGTTGGAACCGGTACACATCTGTATACGGAACCCTCGGTGCGCGAGTCCGACTCGCACTTGACCGGTTTATTTAATATAGTTGCGAAAAAGTATCAAAGAAACAAAAGTAAATAAAACAGTAATTAAAAGAGACAAAACAAAATCTGTTTACTTGCCATTGTGTGGGCTTTGCACGTACGTAGTCTACACCTGGCGTAGTTTACATACATTTTATTTAGCAATCGTATAATTCGCACATATCACAAAAACATTATTAAAACGATACGTCATTACAAAATTAATTTGTGAAATTATGAATGAAAGAGGCGGGAATGAAAAAGTCGGTTTGGCTTTTAATTGATAATAGAGTTTTTACAATATGCCATGGTTGTCAGCTTTAAGCCGAATCAAAAACTATTTTGGGAGAAGTGCCTGTCATTTTTTACAGAAAATAAAAAAAAAATTAAAAAAAATCATGTTCTACGCATCTGGGTTACCCTTCTTTATAAACGTTTCAAATTTCAAATCGATAGAAGTAGTTCTTGAGAAAATTTGCGATGTGACAGACAAACAGACAGAGAAAGTTAAACCATAAGGCCTAAAAAGCCTTCAATACATCCCTACTTCTAGAAACAAAGGTGCTTGAACACATTTGTTTTTAAATGTACAAGGAACGAGGTAGGTACAAGTATTTCACAAAAATATTAGCTATTTGACTGGCTCTGATTAATTTACAAGTGTGATCTCGTTAATTTACCTAATTGCATTTATGTACATATCTAACTGTTAACTGTGAAGTCCATTGACCTAATTTGATTTAGGCAATTTATGATACGATACACAAATCAAAGTTAAATGGATGTACTTAAGCTAAATAGGGTTTATGGGCACCATCATGACTATAATGAGTGTGAGCATGTCTAGCGCAAGCCACTCCGCACAGGATGCGGGCTTCCGGACAGTTCACTAAAATTTTAGAATAAGAATTAAATCAGGCTACAAACTGGCTACATTTCACCTCGAAAGACAGCAAACTGAATCCTTACCTGTAACAAAAAAGTCATTACGTTAAAATTTCGAAACCGAACATCGTAATATATGTTTGTAACTATTTTAATGAGAAAATAAAACTATTGTGTCAGTGCGACACGGGCTCTTGTTTAATACAATGGCGGTGGGTGGATAATTTGTAGAAAAGGCTGGCTAGGGATTGTTTGGAGCGGCGTCCGCTCAGGGCGCGCTGCCCGCGCGCAGCGACCGTGTCGGCGCGTGCGCGTGAGCAACCATAGCGTACATACAACGCATACGAACACAAACGAGCATGTTGTTGTCTAACTAGCAACCACAATTATAAACGTAGTTCGTCTGTAATAAGATTACGATTGCATCTAACTTTATTGTGGACTCTGATGCATTTTAGTTGTGAAGGTGCAACATGTCAATGCTATCTGGCGCACATCCAAAGCTTTTGAAGAACAAATTTGAATTGAATAAAACGAAGTTAATATAAACAATCTAGTCTAAAAACGTATGATATGTATTATACATACATATACCTAACTATTTATATATCGTTGGTAAACATGTGGACGTTAAATTCGAATAATGTTTACTCGTTCAAAACAGGCCTTTGGTGTTGTTATAGGTGATTGTGTTATTATAGGAGATTGTGTTATAGGTATGGCATAGCGTAAATGTAATTTGTCAAACCGGCTAGCTAAACCTAAATACTTAATTATTTGGCATTTAATTACCGAACTGCTGAGACGCACATTAATCGCTAATGTATTCATTGGCTCACTCAACGGTTATCTGAACTATATTTAGGTTAAATGTGAATCAAAATAAGTTGCTAAACTCGCTTGGAGTCGCCGACCTTTCGATGCGGAAGCGACATGTTCGATCTTAACCTTCAGACCGTGTGCAGCCGGAGGCTTGCCACTGAACGCGATACTGGCAATTCGGTGCCCCGGGGCCACGCACGTACAGATTCAGCTTAGGATTAGATGACGAAGCAATGTTATGTCGTTCCGTACAGGCAATGTCACGCTATGTGTTAATAAGTAGGTATAGGGTTTCTAATAAATAGTTATCTTAGATATTTCTTTTCAAAGTTATTTTGACGGCTAACTTTATAAGCTGCTACATATATCAGATATCACTAACTTTTTTCACCTGCCATCCCTTTCATGAAAGAAAATACGCGAGACGTCAAAAAGTAGTGAATGGATGCAGGTGCACCTCTCTGTAAATAAACCTGAAGGCGCTCAAGTTCAGTACACTTTATTGTTTCTTTATGATTTTTTTTTTCTAACCAGACTTCTCAAGTTGGTCCCAGAAGGACCTCTATTAATTACCCAACGACCTGGTGGTCTATAAATAGACCATCACAGTTCTTTACGGATTTAGTTGTCGCATTTTTAAGCACAGTAATTAAGTATTTGACACAATCATGTTAAAATTTGTGATAATGTGGTTATATCGTAGATAGAAAACATAAAATTATCAGAATTATCACAATAAATAGTAACTAAGACAAATTAATCAAAATCACAAAAGCTATGAGACTATAAAGATTTGCAAAAATATATTTTTTTAATAGGTATAGTCGAAAAAGTCCAAATGTAAATTGAAAGTTACCAATAGAATTCTCATGTTTCAATAAAAATAAATTGTACATCATCTACGTCCATAAATGCAATATTTCACGAGTAAAATGGCAAATTACTAATTTTTTCCATACAACGGTTGTTTTCCATTAAGATGCCATATAACTGTGACGTCACATTTCATTGCCTATCAGTATGGAGAGTTTTCAGTGCTTGCCAGCTATGCTGTACTTTACTTCTCGGTTTCGTCTTTTGTGTTGCTCTAATTGTAGTTGGTTCATACAAACATTTGATCGTCTCTAAAAACTGGTTCGAATGGCACCATTTTTTTTGTAAGGGTTAAAAATAAGGCTAATATATTGTCCGGCCTAGATGTGGTTATTGTTATTCGCTGTGCCAGGGTACTTCGCTGGCGGCGTGGAATACCAATGATATCATTACACGTAATGGATTCAGCCTGGCTATACATCTGTTATAAAAGTAGGTCCCGCTTTCACTGAATTTGTATTGGTCGGTATGTTTACCAAAGTGTTGTGAAAATTGATAATAAAGAGCCATTTTGTACAAATTTTAGTCAGGTACCAGGGATTTAATTTAACATAGGGTATATTTATTATTAAGTATACTGTAGAAAAATGAATTTTAATACCAATTACAAATGTATGTTTAATTTTATGATATATGTTAAATTTATGATATATGTTTTTTTAAAAATTAGATAATACGTTACTGTACGATGAAATGTACGATGGGTATTCCACTGCTTATTTAAAATTAAAACAAAATCTTGTTACATAGTCGTTTATGAAGGTATACTCACTGAATACTCCAAATAAACGAGTGAGGCCAATGACAGACTATAGATAAAAAATTAAGGCACTTTTTGCCACTCGGAATCAGTTTAAATTAAGCCAACTTTACCTTGACGCAATCACGAACCGGAAAAACCAGGAGTTATTTTAGATACAGGAGCATGTTGGGCAACTCCTGAAGTCTAGCATTTATAACTCATCGTAAGTAACACAAGTTTTAGTGTTAAATAGACAAACTTGGCCACCTGAAGCGCCAGTCCCTTGTTTCTGTGTACGCTTCCGACTCATCCATCCTATAGGGCCGAAATGAAAGTGAAGGGAAAAAACAAAGAAGAGAGAGGAAATAATACGAAGAACGAAAGAGTAAAACAGAAGTAAATAGAAGGGGACATTATTAATTAATTCACAAGGCGATCTTTAAACTGGGCAAGTGTGAGTTTCGACTAAGAGGACCATGGCAAACTTCACTGTCTTGGAGTTCTGTTGTGTATGTTGTGTATGTTTACATTTATTGAAGTTTCACACTGGTTCTGAAATTGTAGCAAAAGTGTAATAATTCCCTGTACTCCGAAATAATTTTCGAGTTACTAGTTGGTGCACAGTTGATTACTTTTCACTTTATTCAAATATGGCATATAGCCCGGTGATATTTAAACAAGTGACACAATAAGAAGTATAACCACGGGCTGTATCAATATGGCAAAACAAATAAAATGAACACAACCGAACAATAAAGCGATACGGAGCGTGAGAAGTACTTCGTCGACGTATTATTTTGTGTATCACTTTATTCGACACAGAAAATATGTCGAACAGCAAAATGAAATGAATACAGCGGTGAGCTTAGCACTAGAATCTCTTCCAAGTCACCTTTGAAAAAACGAGAAAGGACAGTGTGAATACCTATAGCTATACAACCAATTGTACACAAGATATTACGTTGATAATAAAATCATGTTTATATTATGAGATCCATTCATTTGCCGTTTGTAATAATTGCTCTCGATCCGAAGGCAACAACATTATATTATGGACTGCATAATACATCTGCATACCTGTCTATCAGTAATACCTGCTTCGTAATGGTTGACATCATGAGCGCGTAAACTTGTATATTTAATAGGGGTTTCTTTATGAATGAAAAATAAGATTTTTTTCTGGTGCTGTTCCTGACAATTATTGGTTATATATATAACCAGCTATGTATACAATGGGAAATACTGAGGTGAGTTCGACACGTTTTAGATGTTCCAATATAAAATTAATATTGTACGTACTTCAAGCACTATTAATTTAGAAAACCTGCAATCTTTGATAAGACTTCAACGAATAGCTCACGGTGAAGCGAGGACTGGAGCGAGACTGATAACAAGATCGGTATCGCATTTCCCTCCGTCTGTCTGTCTTTATTTTCATTTGATACTTTACTATCGTTTATAAAGTGACATTAGGTTATCTTACGATTTTTGTCCCAACATTGTAGATAGATAATGACGATATTTTGTCTATACTACTTTCCCCTCTTTGTATATCGACCCTGAACCTCTATAAATACTAAATAATGTTTACTGAAAAGTAGGGACTTGACTAAGCGTTTATTTGCAATAACTTCTGGGCCTAGCTTCGTCGATTCCTATATAGAGAAAGTGGAAATTGTCATTGCTATAAGAGACTTTAAAAAGAACATCAATGACAAATAAAATACAACACAATGGTGCATTTTCTATTTTTCATAGCAGGTTGCATGAAGCGCACTCCCGGTTGGCAACACGTCCGCCCGCCGCACTCAAGGCGAACTTTCCATGGACAATGTCGACACTCAATGCGATGAAATCTAGCTGTTATCAAATAATTACTAGGTGTACACTACTAACAATGATGAGCTACGTTATACAAATTAGTTGTCAAGTGGTTAAATGCCTACTGCAGGGAATCGATATTTAAATAAAAGAGCTCCCCGCTTACATAAGTGCGGTTGCACAATCAGCAACCTAAACAGTAGGTAACGATTCATTTGACAGCTCACATTACGACAAAGGTCTTGCTGAATACTAAATTAACTACCACTTTCTAGTTTACCTATTTGAAGAGTTATGGTAACGGTAATGCGAAATATTTGAACTTGCAGTTGGCCTTGCTCATATTATTATCTGCATTGCTCTATAAGCATTGAAAAATGTCGTGTTCTTCATAATGTAGATGTGACAACGGAAGAATTTGCCTTGATATACTGTAACGATACCAGATATCACTTAAGTGAATTGTATTGTCACAGTTTTAAATGTCTGTTGGTACAGTGTTTATAGTAAAATATCTAGTAATACGAAGTCATGGAATACTACTTACGTATATTGGCTTAATCGATGTGTATAAAATCTTTATCGATAGGTACTACGTTACTGACGTATGTAAGAACATTTCGCTGACGTTTGATCCCACGTGTCAATGCTGTTATTGCACAGAAGACCACGTCTACTGCTTCGATCGTGCTTTATCGTAGTGCTGCACGGCGTACACACATACAGTTGCACAAACAGACAACAAATTGTAGAATTATTGTACAACTGCATAATATCGCTTGTTTCTCGAGGCAACGTGCAAACCGCATGTTACACGATAGTCTAGCGAGGATACAGGAAAAGTATTGACTTAACTATATTAGCTCTGGCAGTTTCCTTAGATCAGGTTATAATTAAAGGAATAAAAAGAAGGTAAAAGTGAGGTGCGTTATTTCCATCTAATATAACAACGTATGCGTATGTAGGTACAAGTTTCATGCTTTTACGTAATAAATACGCAACACAATGCTCATAGCATCAAGTTAATCGAAATTTTTCAAACAAGTTTAAAAAAAGAAATCCCATCTGATGTCATATAGTAATCGTTACACAATTCCTCGATGTCCTGCATCATATTCTGAGCTCAGATAATGATTAAGGTATTATTTGCAATTCGTAAAAGTGGTCCGGTGACTCAAACCGTTCACAACGACGGTTTCCGTGATTCATTCTACGTTGGAGAAAAGAGAAACTCATTCGTACACCATCATAATACTTTGTTATGATGGTGTACGAATGAGTTTCTCTTTTTACCTAAATCCTACGAAGCAAATTATTCATACGTTTTCACTTTTCGTAATCATCCTTGCTGAATATTATTTCTAGTGAAAGCCTGCTTATAGTCGTGTTTATAGGATGACGGTTAGAGATCTAAAATACAGGGTACAGGGTAGAAAGTTACAAAATGTCAATAATGGTAGCTTTTTTATACCTAGGTATTGTTACCTATTACTGGGTATCTTAAACAAATTTCTGCGATACTGAAAAAGGCCAGGTCAGAAGTTCCCACAACCGACGAGCATGTATGAAGAGATGTATGGATGTGATCGAAGCAGAGGAAGTATGTAAGGACCGTAGTATTTGGCGTTTTTGGTCGCTGCCTTCCCCAATGGGATACGTGCGTGAGTATATGTATGTATGTACGTATGTATTGCTACCACGAGAAAATGATCATCGAACACTTTCACATAATGTACCTACAGTAAATTAGGAACATTTCAATTTCACTATTAACTTTCGCGCTAATTGAAAAAGTTGTATAGTGAGGATTATCGATTTGTGGTAGAGAGGTAACTAGTGAATCACCAACTCTCCGTAATTGTAATTTAAATTTTTAGTAATTTCCTGTAAGTTCAAATATCGAAAGGATGGTTGACTACAGTGACTACTTACAGATAAGAGCACTGTTAAGGAGAAGTTTTTAAAATGCCATAGTTTCTAATGGCAGCGCCTGACAGCATATGCTTCTTCTGAGTAACGCGTACACTATTTTAATTAAAGCTAACCATCATTGACCATAGACATTCAACGATTTTCAGAATGGTTTTACGTGTAGCTCCCTATAATATATGGAGATAAGAGGTGAAATTAAGTATATATGAATGAAACAAAAACGAATATTTTTATGTTGGTATTAGGAAAGTTGCCCACTGCTACTACTTACAATAAACAATTGTTGTAGAAAAGTACACATAGTTTGATAAACTTTTCCAACATAGATAGTAGTAGATACAATGTTCCATAACGATGTATTATTTCAAAAATAAATACTAATATTAAATGTATTACCTAACGGCGGATGACTGGAGATCCTGGAAATTTTGACGCCGGCTCAGAACAAACGCACAAAACTTATTTAATTCCTCGAATAAGCGAAAGAAAAAAATAATAAAGTGTCTATTGACGTCAAAGCACTTAATGTTATTGTTCGTTATCAGTTATCAGTATTAATTGTTATGATATGGCGCGCACGCGGCGTCCGCTCGAGGTGGCGGGTGGAATACGTGTGGTCGCGGGTGCTCAGCTACGAGCTACGAGTGCCAGCCGTCAACCAACACTCCACATGTGTGACGCGACGGCGGGTGACGTAGAACCCGCCCAGACGGGGTATTCCGCTCCCGTCTATTGAACTTAAAGCAGCGCTTTCCCACAATAGACTTATTAATCATAATTAGTCAACTACATTCGCCAGTTTGTTTCGCCAACTCTTAGAGTATTCCAGTGACCCAAACCACACGCGTGGTCGTGCCGGAGGTTTTCCCCTGGTTTTTCCCCAGGCCACTCTCCAACCGCGCACTCCTATCGCTTTATTGGGCCCGGCTTATAAAGCCACAGTCAGGTTAAAAAAAAAATCGCCAGTTTGTCTACATTTTTTTAACCCTGTTTTAGGTTGTCATTCGATACCAAACTTTTATGACAGTGCCTGAATGTCATTACAATTCTTAACGGAAGATAATACAGATTGTATTGCAAAATGATTTTCCTTCGGTAAAACTCGGATCTCAATCGGAATACGATGGCACCCGAACTGTCAATCAATGATTGTATTAAATGAGTGACATTTTCATATCCATTATTATGTAACTTTATTGTTTAATATCAAATGTCAAAGTGAAAAATGTTATTGTATAATATAGAGATGTTACAACCACCTTCAATAACTTTGAAAAGTTAGTTTTATTGACATTAGTAAACGAAACATTATCTTCACTTTAAAACATAAAGTAAAACAAAATAAATCTTATTGGGAAATATTTGTTCCAAACACTGCATTTACTTCTTATTAGTATTTGAAGCATAAAACAACTCACTTTTCCATCATAAACTTATTTTATTTATTAATAACAACTCACAGCTACAAACAACTCACACCATTTTTTTTATCTCAACTTTTTTCTATTTTACTATGGACTATGAAACTACGAACATATAAAACCTATTTGGACATAATATGCAAATTATTGTTCTGATCTGAACAATATTTACACGAATAAAACTCAATACCTGCCTACTTAAAAACAGCATCTACTTACGGGGCTTAGTATGAAAATTTTTATGTCATTGGCGTCCCTATTACACCTAAGTAAATAACCCGCGTGTGAGAGGGATGCAAGCGACATGAAGGCTTTCATATTAGGCCCGTTAGTATACTTCTAGGTACAGTTACAGTCATAAATAAGTGGTGATTTCTGTACCTTGTCGCTTTTAATCGTTTGACAATTTCGTATGAAATTTCAAACACGCCGTTAAAGTGATAAGGTTACTAAATTATAACTTATTTATGCCGGTGACTGTACTTAACATTAATATTTTACCTACACATATGGGTCGATATTTTCAACATTTTCCGTTTTTGACGTTTCGGCATGGTAATACAACCTTTTTATAAGTAAACTGTAAATATAATCAAAACTATAGCGAATATTTGAATTGCGTGTTAGCTACTCTATATATATATTGGTCTTCTGATGCGACTTACCTCTACGACTGTAAGATAGGTACTGAAGCTAATTGAGAGAGCACGATAAATACGAACTTTTCCGATAAAGTACGAAGGAAAATCATTTTGCATCTTGTACGCGACAATATGTTTTTATTATTCACTTAGATCGTCAACTTCTAGAATATGTTATTCAGATACACAATGTTTTAACGGGATTAGGGGATTAACATCAGGTTTAATTATTTATCTCTTCATAAACATGTTACCTGACTAATTGTATACATAACTATATATGGTAACAATACAATTGTTTGTATTACAATAACATCATAAATAGTAATTTCCCCGTCATATCTACAATAATCGTAGGTACCTATAGTTACGTTATAAAACTTCCTTCCTCGTGTCGTCTAGCATAATATGACCTGCCTTGCCCACCCCATCCATATGTTCTGAATTACGTGTAAATAAAATACGTAAGAAAGTAACCTAGCCATCTCAGGATATCTTCGTACGACAGCTCTAAGGTCAAACAACCATACTCGTCGCTAATAATTTTCGGCCTATCACGTAGGAATTGATAATGATGGTGTTCTGGGACGAGTGGGTGGAAAATGGGTCATGCTGAAAAGGTTGACCTTTTTCGGCGTCACTGCGTGGATTTGTTATGGGCTTTTGACGTAGATATGCATAGTCGATGTGATGCGATGCAAAGGGAATCCCTGGTTTCTAATATTAATGTAAGCACAAGTAAGTAATCACCCTTGACGTTCCTTATGAAGGCTGAGAAGGCCAAACTGAGCAACAAAGGCATTATTGAGCGCATGAGGTGACGACATCCAGAAAGGTACTTGGTTCTAGGGTTTGGTAAACTAGCTGGTTTTCCTCGATGTATCGTGTATAGTCGTACCGCTGGCAGTTTGAGACTAATCCCAGTATCATGACCTATAGTTATAAATAACTTAAAGTACGTGTACGTCACGACGTCTATAAACTAAAAACCAATAAAATCCTTGGTAAAGAGTGGCGTGGGTTTTGATTACAGCGGAGACTACGTAAATAAATAGCTACCTATATATGCTTATCGTACATACGTTTATAAGTTATTTGGTTGGCTGTCATAGTTTACAAGTCGCACATAGGTCACTTTCACACGGTCGCATTCAGCCACCCTCGTGCACCTTTCGTTAAAAAAACACTAATTTATGTCTAATATTAAAGGACACAGATGGCAGAAGCTCGGTATTAATAATGAAAATCACACGGATAGATGGCGCATATTGTATCAATTCATCGCATCTCGCTGAACACCAATAATTGGCCGACGGAATTCTCCGCGCCGCTAGAAACTTCAATAAAAATCGAATTTACTAGTTGCTCTATCTTATCAGACGACGTAATAGTCGCAGCATAATTGCGTTACGAAAGGGTATCGTTGTTCTATTATTTGTAGGTCATTAGTTTAGCATTAATCTCAATCATTGGGTTTCTTTTCCCCGATTGGATTCATTAAAAGTTTAATTTATAAATATTTATCACACTCTCATACGCAAAATTGGAAAAAGTTTGTCGTTCACACCCTCCTGCTTGATGACAGGCCATCGATTTAGTAAATATGATCTTTGCTCGCGCTATATTTTTGCACATTGTACGTTATGCTGATAAGGCGAAAAGTCGGAATAGGTATTTACGGTTTAATCAGTCTTATTAAAGGCTACTCTAATAAAATGATGGCCTCTCTTCTGTAGGGCTGGAAATAACCGCAAAATTTGTAAATGGTGTTGAGCTAATGTACGATCAGCCACACCTGATTTCGTTGCATCTATTTATGACGACGCTAGTCTGTTATACTTGGGTAGTAGTCATCTAGGGCGGTGGGCGGTTCATAAAATAGAACAGAATTGCATACGGCCGACAGAAATCACCGGATGAGGAATAGCTCATAGTTATTTATTAAAAAAATACATTCCGTTTGAAATACATGTGTTAAATACAAATTGAAAATAAGGTTAATAATAAGAAATTAACAGTTTTATATAATTATGACTAACGTAAATAATAAACAAGCTTTAAATATAATTGAAAATAAACCACACCATGTCAATTAAAGTAAACTACAATTAGGCTAACAAAAGATGCATCCAATGTTGCCAGCTTAGCTTAATGTCCTATAGTAACAACATTAAGATCACATATTTAGCATATATATACTAAAGCCCACCGCCGTAGATGACTACCACCCAAGTATAATAGACTAGCGTCGTCATAAATAGATGCAACGAAATCAGGGTTGTACGAGTACAATAATTGTATGTCTCTGAGGTCACTACTGCAGTATGAGTTATACTTTCGCCAAAATTCCTTTTAATGTTTCAGTTTTGAAATTGACAACACTGTCATCGTTTCTTCGGATTGTATTGAGAAACTTCTACATTCGTGACCTACAATTATTTTGGTCTTCGAACAACGAGGGCTACGACCGCTGAAAGGCCTACAAACATTTTCATTTTAGTGAAATAGAATAGATGACCCTGATTGTGTAGTAAATCATTTTACGCGTGTTTATATACGTAAGAGTACAATGTACCAGACAGCATGGACAATCGGTCAATTCCGGGCATTGATCAGGGCTTTATTCAGATTATGGTTTTATTCAGTTTACAGTTATTTATAGACTAACTCATTCCCAGGCGTAAAAAATTAACAGTCACCAATTGTGGGTGGATTTTGAGTTTAGAGCACTCGAAAAATAATTTAGGGCCTAAACATGTCAGCAAGTTCAAGCAATACTCTAGTTAATTTGTACGGTAGTCAATTACTGGAATACACCAAAGTAATTTTTATAAACTGTTTTATATCTAGTGAGTTTAACCATCTACAGTTTACGTGTAAGGTGTAAGTCAAACAAAAGGGTGGTAAACATACAATAAAATCTATTGGCTTTATATATTTTCCCTAAACAGTCCGTTTATTTGCATTACATGTGCAGAAGCTCAAAAATATTGGGATAATGGGCAGGTGCAAATAGTCACATGAAAGAACTCTTGTTGGACCTGTATGTCAGAATATTGCTTAAAAATGGAAGAAGTAGTCAATTAAGATAATCTTCAAATTATTCGGATGCCTTATTTCCGTTGCTCTAGGATTCTACTGACATTTTCTTGTAATTAGTGGGAGTGCTGTTTTACTGTTAAGATTCTAGGTAATAAATGTTCGCGAAGCGAGCACCCAACAGAAAATATGTACCTACTGGCTTATTCCCGCGGCTTACTTTTAGTAATTTTTAACAGTCTACAAAAAAAGGAGGTTCTCAATTTGTCCCGTATATAAAAAATATACGGGTCAAAAATATGTATGGATGATATTTCCGTAATCGGCACCCCGAGGAACCTGGAAGATAGAAGAAGAACACAAGAAACTTAAATGTCCCAATCTCTGATTTAAAAATGCATGTAATTTTCGTAATAGGCATTCCGAGGATCCTTAAAGATGACACCCATATGAAAAATAAATGTCCGCCATCTTGGATTTGAAAATGCATGTCATGTTCGTAATCGGCACCCCGAAAAACGCTGAAATATGTTTTGTTGTACGCAATTTCTATCGCAGCCGTTGATTGGTGAAAGTCTCTGAGCATGACTGAGAAAATATACTTCAAATGAAAGAAATTTTAGCGACAAAAATTCGTAACCATATCAATCGGATCTTAATACCTACTGGTACACCCAATTAAGAAAGTTTTTGTTTGAATACGTCGATTGCCTTCACTGGAAGGAGCATTAAAAATGATCCAGTGTTTGCCATCACTGTAAAACTAAAATGAACAAACCTAAATAAAACGCAGTCGATTATATAGTGGTGGAAAATCAACACTAATATTTCATAGCACATAAAAAGTTTACTGATTTCTATAGTGACGTGTTGTGAACGTGAACTATCGTGATTGTCAACGTTTGAGGTTCCAGGTCAATCGATATACCTACGAGTGAGTTTCGTTAAAAATGTATGTACAAAGTGGATAATCACCATACGACTACCCATAATAACTAGTCCATTATTCAACCGCAGCGTTTTATCAGACAGTTGCTAACACTGTAGCATTCAATTATTGTAGTTAGCCCTTGAAGTTCAATTTTGAATTGAGGTACATTAAACTTTCCTCTCCATTGAAAAACTAACCTATACTGTGTGATACTTTAGATCCCTTGTCGTATTGCCTCAAATTGTAGAACAGTTTATGAATTATGCAATAATACTGAATTACCAAACGCAAGATTCAACATCCATATGAATTAATTGTTCGGGTAACAAAAAATTTAAAAATGTTTTTTTCTTCCCATGTTGCTAAATATGGAAAACAATAACGACTAGCTTGACTGACTGTGGTAGTATCCGTTAGTTGTCTGTCTATGTACTAACTGGTACGAGGTGTTAACTGGCACGCCATATAAAAACATATTGGTTTAACATAAAAGGGAGCCTGTCCGGTTAACGCGTAGCATCGAAATAATAAAAAAACATACAGCTAAATAGAAAAACATTGAGTTTTATGACATATACATAAGGCAATTTCATCTGGCACCACAGATTTTTCACTACAACCTTGTTTATCAGTTCATTTATTTAGTATACGTATATGTAGTTGTCCTTTTTTGTTTGCGATTTGATAAATAAGTAAAATAAAAAAATCGTTTTTATTAGCGTCGTTGTAATATACACCTATACCGGGTGTATATTTCCTATGTACAGTATTCTGTTTGTGACTAATATTTCTGATTTTCTGCACTTTTGAACAGTACAAGCTTTGGAAATATTGTATAAAAGGGACTGTAACTGACGACCGTTAAAGTTACATTTATATTAACTAGAGGCTCTGTGAGCTGTAGACCTGGATTGTTGTTTTTTCTTTTAAATTTTCTTTCAAAAAAGAATAATCTATGAAAATTTTCAAATCCGGCTTGGCAAAAAAAAACTATATAATTATAGAACTAGTTCACAAAATATCACGAGAATCGGTTGAGAAATGGGATCTGTAGTGGAGAACAAACGGAAATCCGTACATACGAAAGCATTTTTGTCGAAGCTGAAGCAGAGACCTTCGCTTCAGTCTGTCAATAAAATGCTAATATGTGTTAGAATTGAATACAAATCTTTAGGTCCGGTCTGAGAACTGAATGTCCGTTAGTTACAACTTAAACTATAAAGCTAATCTGAGATGAATGTATGTGGGTCGGTTCAATGCCGCAATGTGCAACCCGCGTGTAGTGGGCTGCTATTAAAAATGCTTGCAGACAACTCTTAATTAGGCGAACCAGTATAAGTGTAACCGTTGATTACTTAATAGTAGTTACATCTTAGAGTCACGATATACTATAGGTAGGATCAAGAATGTGAGTCAAGAGAAAATGTGAATCACATAGATAGCTGCGGTTACTTTACGATACGGCCAATACGAGTCGTGTGCGTGCGCACCGCCATGTCTTATATCTGGAATCTGGGTGAGTATCTTTTACAATTATTTATAAGCAGTAACACACGTAATCTGTAGTCTGTAATTCTTAGTCCAAGTGAATTGACATTACTGTTAAAGGTGTTCACGTGGTTTTGAGTCATCAAATTTGACAAATTAAATGAATCATTTGTAATGTTACAGCTGGTCTATATCTGTTGAGCGTTGTCTGTGAAGCGCACTGCTGCTTCATAACCTTATACTTACGGAAAAACCATACAGTCTAATTCTGTCTAACTGAAAGATGTTATTCTTCCTAATATATATATTATAGATAAAAAACTGACTTTGTTTACTGCACGTTCCAAGCTTTTTTCCATGTATGTATATGTATTTATTTGAAGATAACTAAAATAGGTCTCACCTATCAGTTCTCTAAGAACATAATCCCGAAAAATTCGTAGAAATATGAGCAAAATCCTTGACTACCTGGGCGAAAGCGCTGGTTAAAACCAGTAAATACCAGGTAGGTAGATAGAGATAGAACATACATATTATGAGTTATACATCTTTCGTTATCACTTAAACGATACCCGACCACGTAAAACAGTGCACAGTTAGAGGAAATTCCCGTGTTTCCCCAATGTCAAGGGGCATATTAATATTATTAATTTCTATTTACGGAAAAGGGAGAGTCTCACTGTCACGACATTGCACTATGAAACGAGGCATAAACATAACATTAATACACGCCACATGGAAATTCTGAATTTGTTAATGAGATTATTTCACGCAAAGTTGATTTTTATGTGGAGGCCGACATTGACTGTAAAATGAACCAGTTACTTAAGCTAACAAAATGTTTTGTTCAGACATAAGTTCACCAAATACAGGATTATGGTACACAAGTTACATTCGATATAATTTTTAAAAAGTGTGACAAATATGAATGAAAATTAACATCCGCCAAAAATCCACTTCGCTGAATGGGAAAATGATAAAGTTAAAATTCTTCTGATATTTTGAAATTCCGAGTGAGATTATTATGTCAGGTTTATTAATATGGGCAACAGAAAAAACAGGCCGTAACCCTTAAGCCAACCAAATATTACAATTTTTGGAGATTAGTTGACCCTAAAACGTTTACCTAATTTTGATACGGTACCCTGCGCTGTTTAACATGTTTTTGAAGCCTTAAACTCTCTATATTGCCGTCCCTTCGTTTGATATTAGCATTAAACGAGTCATTGAGTTATGCAGCAAATAAATTAACTTTGTACATACCTACGTCAGAATAAAAGTTTTATTCGGCCACCCTGTAAAAAAATCTAAAATGAATATATTATATTATTTTATATGGTTGTAATTATTTTATTTTGTTTGGTTACGAAGTCAAAGGCAAATTACATGCAACTATGAATGTCAAAAAACTACCACCCATTCGTAAAATAAACCTCTGCCTCGAAAAGAACCGGCGTAAGAAACTCGGCGAGATGTCATTTTTCAAAACAATATACAACGTATATAAAATTACAGTACAACAATATTACAGTAGGAAACATTTTTGGTGATTTTAGTACAAAATATTTCTGTACATTATTATTGGAAAACGGGACTTAATCGCGTACAATACTAATTTAATTACATTTCTCAAGGTTTGCCCGACGTTTCGAATGTATCACAACATCCGTGATCGCGAGATGACTGGCGTGAGCGGGTATAAACATCTTCTAGCTGTACGGGATTTTCGAACTATCCGCAATAATGTGTCAAAATCGTGTAAGTTTAAATCAATATAAAATACTTTTGTGTTAGATTACGAGTACTTTTGTGTTAGATTGCAAGACGCTATCACTGCCAAACATCCCTATCCATGATGTAATCGTTGACTTAGAATATGCTTTTCAAAATAAGTGTTTATTTCACGACAGATTTAAATTTAAAATTACTTTATTTTATTTGGGAATTTATTTTGGATTGAATGTCAGTGTCATTTCATAACCTCGTTTTGACCTGTCTGTCATATCGCCTGTACATAATAACTTTTTAACTAACCCGTCGATGTGACAGTAACGTGAATTGTTTATTGATAAGCTGAAGTGTATACAAGTGAAGCCTATTAAATAAAGGACCTAAATATAGTATAATACAATAATTATGTGTCACATTAATAAATACCAATAAGTATTTGAATTTCTATTATCAGTAATTATGTACGTGTTACTTGTCTTCCTACTATGCTTGTATCATAACTAGCCCCTCACTTTAACGACCTGCGATAACAGCCCACGCAGGGTCATTTTGCTAGTAGATATAGATAGCACTAGCAAAAACTCCGGTCAGGGCATATATTTATGAGTTTTTAAGAGCGTCTTGTCATATGGCGTCCATAAAGGTAGATTTTGTGTCGTCACCAAATAAGTAATCAGCTTTTTTCCTTGGCATAAATAATATAAATGTATGAATTGGATTGTATATATCCATATACATAGCGCATATGTACAATATGATTTAGTCAAAACAAATTGAAATTGAATACCTACTGGGATCAATATCTTGTGAATTCACATTTAACTAATAAATTGGTGTGTTGTATATATATACATAGCGGAATTTCTGATATCATCCTAATGTTACATAATTATACAAATATAGGTGTTAAATTGTACTAGGGAGCAGGCTATACTACTTAATGATTTGTGAATGCTAATAAACAAAAGTTATGCAACGCAAAGGCATGTTCGTGTCCCTTGAGGAAAATTAAATGAATCCTATTGTTTGTTTTAACTAAGTGGGTAGTGAAAAGGGTACTTGATGCCTTCTTAGGGTTCCGTAGTCAAAATGGCAAAAACGGAACCCGTATAGTTTTCATGCCTGTCCGTCCGTCCGTCCGTATGTCATAGGCGATTTACTCGGAGACTATAAGCACTACAATTATGAAATTTGATAGGAAGATATATTCTATGAACCGCTAAATAAAAGTGATATGAAATTACAAAAAAATATTAAATTAGGAGGGGCACTCCATACATCTAGCCGGTGGATGAAAATCAAAAAATCAACGCACATAGTAGTGTGGGGTGGTACCCACGGTTAGGCCTTTAAAAAATGATATAGAGGTTTCTAAAAAACTTTTTCATTTTTAAGTCAACCGTTGTTGAGATATTAGCTGTCAAAGTCATAAAATGTGTGCCCCCCACCCTCTAATTTCCAAATTATGAAGTTTATAATTCTGAACAAAAATTGAGGTGGTGTGCATTAATAAATACTTTCAACGATTTTTGGTTTGAACAAGATAGGTGTCACGGTCAGTGATTTTTCGCTGAAAAACTGTCTTGCCCAAACAAAAGGTCGTAAGTGCCGTGAGTTCCCTATGAAGATATGACCTTTTTTGATTATATGTATTGGATAGTGATTTTAAATGTGGCCTAGTAGGTGTTGGTACGGTAGCCGGAACCCTTCATTGTGCGTGATCCGACAGGCACTTGGCCGGTTTTTTCTTTATGACGGTCCAAGAGGCGACCCTAGAATTTTATTAATTAAGGACGTGATCCAAGCCACGCAACTTTGGGTAGGTAATACAATTAAAAAAATAGGTTTTTAAATATTACATATATGTGCATCATTCTATAGGTACCTACTTGTATATTTCTTTTTGATAATGATTTATTGATTATTTATACCGACGTGACCATCTATAACGTGAATAAGCTAAATTTATTTACTTAACGTGTAGTGCGTTACAGTACAGTAGTAGTACGTTTAGTAATATTATTGAGATATTTTAAATGATTAGTCTTCTTAAAAACAAAATCAACGATATTTTAGTATGGAAACCTATTTAGGTAACTAATAAGTAGTAACTTGTCCTGTTAGGAATTTTAAGTGGTCAAACCTGATAAGACTACCTACCTATCCAGCGAGTCGTGTCCCGACCATTTTGCTGATTTCTTAAGGTGGCAAAAATATTATCTGTCAAACGGATTGTCAATTGTTGAAAAAGGATGGCCACGAGGTTTTGATACTTACACCATAACCATTGTGATCATATATAAAACAAACTAACCTAAACATAAACATATAAAATTAGGGACAGGATAACGGAAACGGAATTAGAACTTTTCGTCATTTCTTGTAATGATGATTGATGATGTTACTGACAGTGATTTATCTTATGAAGGCATTGAATTTCTAGATTCTGCTTTTGGTTCTGATTCTGAGTAAAAAATATATTTAAATATACTTTTTTAATTTACGAGAATCCACTTATTTAAAAATACTCTATTTATAATAAGTCCTGATTCCATGAGAATGCTGACGATGATAACTCTCTTTCTCTGTTACCTTTTCACGTTTAAACCGCCGAACTGGGAAGGACATGGGCTAAATTTTATCTCGATCATTTGAAGTGGTCCTTAGGGAGTGTGATTTAACCAAATCCCATGCGGTTAAGTCGCGGGCGGAAAGCTAGCTCATAATATGTATGTCGGTATTTTGCATAGTAATACATAATAAAATTCATAAATCACATTACATATTAATCTAAATAAAAAATACAAATAATACATTTTATCTATTACAATTCAAGTATCAAACATGTATTAGGCGTACTGTCAGTGTGCCCTGTATTTTTTTTTGGAAATGTCGCCTTTTCAAGGGACACGATTCGCTTGACAGACTATATCACTCGTTTTGGCCCAATAGGATTGCATATTTAATTAGATGTCTATAATTTGTGTAATGTTTAAATACTTACAATTATCATTTGAAAACCGGATTGATTTGAATAACGGCCAATTTATTACGAATCTACCTAATGATTATGAGAAGCTACGACCTTGTAACATGAAAAACTAAAATTTTCGCGTTTTCGCTTACTTTACCTTCACCTTATTTTCAGAGCCATGCGCAAAGAAATAAACAATAATGACATTTATATTCTCCATCCACAATTCGTTTTAATTCGCGATCACATACTCCTAACTCAACTAAAAAAGAATGTATTGGCCAGTTATTGCTACGCTGTTCGCTAATTTTCACTCTTCAGGTTATAGGTACAAAAATGACATTTTTAAAGATCTATTAATTTGAGCACATGGAGTAGGTACAATCAATTTGTACTTTCCTAAAGGCGTATCACCTATTAAGGCAATTTGGTGCATTTAAGTAGCTTGATAAGGTCACAGGTCACAGGCCATGCAATGTCACGATTGAGTACTGTGTTATGTAATCGTTATATGTACTCAGGCAGATTACAGCTATAATATATGCGTTTCTAATCGACTATTGAAATCAAATGTGTAATAGATAAGGTAAACGTCCCAGTGCTCGATACCTCAGTGCCCAATAGATGACACCTATATGTATAAACACCTCTCTCATCATGATATAAGATGAAAAGTGTCATGAATTGGGTCAGTGTCGAGCACAGAGACGTTTACTTACCGTGCGACAAAATGAAAACAATTCTAAATCGTAATTAGAAACGATTCAAATTCAACTGGTTCATAGAAAAAGAATCAGATCACCGCATCATTATAAACATTTTACACAAAACTGATTAATAAAGGGTAAAGGGTTTGATTTGAGTAATAATAATATACAATAATTACTCCTAGGTACTCCAAACAAAACTAACATAATACCAATTAACCAATTCCAGAAACATTGGAATATGTATGAACTATGTTATTTTTATTTTATTCTATTTGTATTAAGGATAATAACAGCCTTATTATATTAAATTTTTTTAAGTACGTAAGTTGTTAGTTAACTGAAGGCCAATAACGCTTATCCGTTATTTACATAACATTTATATTTATATTGCCCAAACGAACATGTGCAAGCGGAACTAATCGCTTGGAGCAAAGAGAGATAACAATGTAACATTTGTACTTAATTACTAATTAGGTGCTAGGTACTATATATAAAAAGCAGCGTGTCAGTAATAAGCGTTATAACAAACAGTTTTCTTATTAGAATAACAGAGATGAGATGGTAGGTATAGATAACTAAATGACATAATCAAGTTAATTAAGATATATACGTTAACTGCCGATTTAATGCGCTAAGAAAAACATAAATGCTCAGTCGGTCGCATTCACCAGAAACAGTGACAGTTGCAAGATATGTAAGTACCCGTTATAACCTAGTTATACTAGGTAAATACATATATACATTTATCAGTTTAAACCTTCAAGATGTTCATTTACAATTGTAATAGCATCAATAGCAACAATTAGTTATTTTGAACAGTAATTATACCAATGGCCGATCCCACACGCGAACATTGATACTGATTTTACATAACCGGAATATTATGTGATTAGAAATTGGTCCAACGATCTCTTATAAAACACGATATGTGATACATATCAATCAAGTTCTATGCCTATAACATAAGGCATTGCTGAGTTGCCGCTCAGATACTCGCCCATCCAGAGTTCATGAAATCGGCAGTTAACGTATCTATCTTAATTAACTTGATTATGTCATTTAGTTACCTATACCTACCATCTCATCTCTGTTATTCTCATAAGAAAACTGTTTGTTATAACGCTTGCTACTGACACGCTGCTTTTTATATATAGTACCTAGCACCTAATTAGTAATTACAAATGTTATATTGTTATCGATCTTTGCTCCAAGCGATTAGTTCCGCTTGCATATGTTCGTGTGGGCAATATAAATATAAAGGTATCTGCAGATACCTACTTCGTATTGCTTCTTAAATAGAGAGAAAGAGAACAAAGAGATTAGATCTTCGTTAATAGTGGTGCACAACTAATACCATTATTATTAATTTGTATACCGTTGAAAATTCAATTGTGCTATACTTAAATACATATACTTAAGTAACGATGTGCATAGATGTACATTGTACATATGACTCAACCACAGACTCAACCAGTATCGTAAATGTTTTACACGCACTTGTAAGCAATACGAATATGAATATGAATATCCCGGACTCCATATAAAAAAAAAAATTGTTGTGATCGCATATACACACACATTTGCACATATAAATACAGCAAGAAGATTATTGTACAGAAGCCTGGTTAACTTTCGTGTACCAGTATGTTTATGGGTATTCTCTTACCTACTTGCTGTTGCTGGTGTCGGTAGAATTAAATAACTATGATATATGTGTTTTTTTCAGTAAGAGGTTTTGTTATATAATAAATACCCACCTCAAACCATAAACCCTATCTTATTTGTATGTGTATTGACTATTGTGTGACCTTTGATGTCACTGATACCAATGAAACAATATCAATAATATTGCAATAAGCATTTGTCTACACTTGTATAGGATTTTACTTGATTTTATTCACTGAGATACTGAGATTCAGAGTCCGATTCTTGATTGAAACTGTCTTGAGCGATTTGAGTGTAGTCATAAGTATTACACTCGTTAAAATGATTCAATTTAGTTCTAGCAATCAATAAGCATTATGTCCTCACTCTATGGTCGTGTTTGACCCGGTTATCACGTGGTCGTTTAAATATATCTTGACGGCTGTTTCGTTCATAATAAATGCCATCTATGAAGCTAATATTCGAGAAGCTTCCTTATTAAAACACTCACCAATTTTCTATGGATCTAATTTCATCAAGTGACAAGCATTACGGCAATTAATCTAATTAATTAACGGAATCCGAACGTGGGGAGACAAAGGATATTAGTATTGCTTTGACCTCTTTAAACCAGCAAGTGTTCTCATCACTCCTAAAAGTTCCTATAATTATAACCTCATGTTACATAAGGCACAGCTACAATAGGGTTGTTGACCAAAATGTATTATTACTCCAAAAGAAACAAGGCTAAAAAATATGCCAAATGGTGAAAATCCTATTCAAATATTTCACAAATAAACGAAGCTACGAGTACGACCCTTTGAATGTTGCTAGTTAGAGAGAAAGCGAAGCCATATATATAACCCAGTCGAGAAAGCAAAACCTCAAAATGTTGGTAACTTTCATGAAATTTGGTACGAATGTTCATGTTGGCCTTGTTTTGTCTCCTAAAAGTCTCCAGGCCAGAACCTTCTAGAGCCGCCGCTATTTTGGAAAATGTACTCCATCCAGAAGATATTTGAATTTTGTGCGAAATCTATGATCCCTATAGAAATATGGTTAATAAGGGCAACATTGAAGCTCAGTAAATTCTGCACTAACCTGTAGTACATAACTGTGACGAGAAAACATGTCTTCGTGAGATTCTCCGTTAATGTCTTTCTAGGGGAGAATATCTAAATTGGAAGCTTGCAAGAATTTCATATCTATTTTTATACAACAGGATATGAGCTATGTTAACATTTCGAGGTTTTGCTTCCTCGACTGCGTTAATAGTATATGACGATCGTTCAAATCCAATACGAAGATGCGTTTTACGGAAAAGGGATAGAAAAATATCCCCTCTTAAAACTTTGAACACATAACTATGTAATTATTTCCATTTGAGTTACTTTTTTCGCCATTTGATTGAGATTTTGATCCTTTTTCGAGAAAGTTCGAACTTATTGATGTTCTTATTTGGTGTCAATATCCCTATTTGTCAATACTGGTCTAAGAGGCCCCTTGCCGTTGGTCAAAGCGCCTAATTATTATTGTCAGTTTAATAAACGTAAAATTGTATAATGTGCTGAAATTTATATAATGTGCCTAATGCTTATACTTCAATGGCCCAATGGGACTAAGTGGGCAGATTTTATAAAGTGGGCACAGATTTTTGAATAAATAGCAAATAATTTAAACGCTACCAGCCGGTCTTAGTAACTACCCAATAGAGTCGAGCCATAAATGTAGCATTAATCGTAATTAACGCGTTTGGATTGTTACCTTCGCGGTCGTCGAGTGAGACGAACGGATTATGTTGGTTACGATTCCGAACGGACCGATCAACTGTGACCGATTGCGCTTGATCACTGATCAGGATTAAAAACTGCGGCGATACTACTAAAATCAAATATCAACGTTCATTTATCTTTATATATCTACCGCTCGAGTATAATAATAAGATTGATAAGTGCAATAGAGACGGACCTGAACTTCGATTTTCAGTTTTGGTGGTTATACCCATTTAGCTGCTTATGATGATTAGTATAGGTGCGATCTATTAATAGTGTGGTGCTGTAGGTATATTATCACACTATTAATAAGATCTTTACAACTTGATTCTGTATTTGCTTGCACCATATTCTTACAATCATCATTGTATTTGCGTGCCAGTTACTAAAATCGTCACTATCAAGATATGTAAAGTAGACTCTATAAAATAATTAGGGCTATGAACTAGCGACGAACAAACATAATACCTGAGTAAAGAGGATGCGTACAATCCCAAGGCGTGTCACAGACTACAGTTTTACGGGCCCATATTAAGGATATTCTAAAGCTGGTCGTATCTACATTACGCGATGATTGCATGGATTCCCCGACGTTATCAGCCAATTATGCACTATCAACTTACAATGCAATAAAGTAAGTCATCCTCGGGACTTAAACAGCACGCCTATTTTATACTACTAAACGAAACAGACTTAGGATTAGTTTCATATTAAATATCAGTTACCTTATGTCGGTAAGTTAAGCTAAGTTACCTACCTACCAAAATTTGATGATCTTTATTAAACCCGGTCTTAAACAACACTTAGTTGAATAGTAATATTTGTCATTAAACAATGATGTTCGTGAATTTGTGCTATATCAATATTATAAAGGCTGAGTTTAAGGATCGGCACCGCGTGCGCTGACCGACGCGACTCCGAGTCGCAAGTTGCCCAAACACAAACATAAAGTGTATCCACAAAGGCGAGAGCCTTTCCATTCCAGATTCGCCTGGTAGCATGGATGTCACACCGCCGCACCCGTCACCCGTCCTTTAACAAGGTCTAACTAAGACACAAATCAGCTGCCAATGGAGGATCTCGTTGAAATTAACCAAAACTGCTCTCGATATGATGTATAATAATATTAATAATTCAGAAGTAAGTATATATATATATATATATACTAGCTTTTGCCCGCGACTTCGTCCGCATGAACTTCTACTGACTATTCCTTGTCCTTGGTAAATAAATGCCGGTTAGGTTATAAACTACTTAACTTTGAGTGACTCACTCAAAATTTACTCCAACTTTTTTACGTCTCAAAGTTATAACCCTACAAAGTTTCTAATTTATATAAATATATTTATTAGCAAGTGAAATGGGCCCTCTTGTCAATGAAGGGAGGCATGTCTGAAGTAGGATGTAACAGGCGGATAATGAAATAAAATAGGTATGTTTTATCAATACCTATATATATATATATATATATATATATATATATATATGTATGTATGTAGGTAATAGGTACTGGTTAAGTAAGTCAGACATTTCATTCTAACCCGGAGAATAACGTCGACTCGATCTCATATAGCATTTATGCGTATGAATTATTTTTGATGATCTTTTGCTACTATGTAACAAAACACTAATATCTGCTAAGAAACTACCTTATCACATTCATGTAGCATAGTGGTGTCATAGTTCGATGTCGCGTACGTCTACACGTCGTTCTTGTTCGACGACGTTACCCAATTCCTTACTTTCCGAGCCTTAGTACTGACATGCTTAATAGAACACTTCTAGTTTACTAAGAAAATGATTTTTATAGGTACTTGTAGTTTACTAAGACAAACATGTTTACAAAAATTTTAAGCACCCTCTCAAAATACCTGTAAAGAATTTTCTCTTTATCGTAGGTATTTTTCTAGTGAAAGTTCTACCTCCAAAACGTACAATCGAACCTGTGACATCCTGACATACTCGTACGCAGCCAATCGCTTTAACTGAGCTGTCTATAATAACAATTAGTAATCACATTCGGTTACCAAGTCCTTCAACCAGTTCTCTCTTACAAAGTCTGGGGAGGCGTACGCAGAGTGACATCTACCAAAAAGACTCGCGCTTCCTTAACTTCAATTTATAATTTTCGTTTGCAGATGTTACTGCTTAAAACATATTAAAAATTTTAAGTATCTACGCACATATATTATCGTTTTACAATTATATTAAAAAAAAATTGCAAGCCCGAAGACTGAGAGGTAGAATCTGAGAGGTAGAATGCTAAAGTTACTTTTCTCCTTTACTTTCTTTTCTAAGAACCTTAAAATATGAAATCCCTCCATATCTCCCATGTACCTCCTAATTCTAAGAAATTTGAAAAGGACAAAACCTCTTCATATGCCTACTACCTGTACCTCCCAGTGATTTGATTGTTTACAACTAATCAACTGTTTCCATGTCGTCTACATTAAATTAGTATTTTTGATAAACTGAACTGACCTATTATAAAAAAAATTTAGAATGAAGGAAAAATTGAAAAATTTAGGCACCGAGCAGGATTCGAACCCGCGACTTCCCGGCACTCGCGGCCAGTCGCTCTAGCCAACTGGTTATAGGTGCAATCGCTACCCAGTTGCAAATTAATCAACCGTTCCTTCGTATTAACGCCTCCCTTAAGGCGTTTGTATAAAAAATGACCTATTATAGTAACCAAAATAATTATAACAGTTTCTATGGGTCCTTAGGACAGACACAAAATTACCCCGCCTGCGGGGACGTCCACCGCCTGTTTGCGACAACACAGACACATATATAGTCCCTATTCGTCCCGGTACCGCTGCATACGGGGTAGTCAGTCCGACCCAGGTCGGGCCTAGCTGAGTTCCTTGCTGGACTCTTCTCAGCTAGGCTAGCTTTAGTGAACCAGCGACAAAAATCCCAGTAGTTCGATTCCACTCACACCTCAGATTTGGTTGCACACGGTTAGCGTTAGTATTCCAGTGTTTAAACCGCCCGCGTGGTCGTGTCGGAGGTTTCCCCTCTCCAACGGCACACTCCTAATTGCTTTATTGGGCCCAGCCTATAAAGCCACAGTCAGTTCCAAAAAAAAACTTATTTTATATTTTTTCAACCTTCTGTTTTTACTGCAAAGATTTCGGAGTGGATTTCAAACTCGTTGATTATCTATCATTTTGTAGGCAAATATAACATATGAAATAATTTGTTAATTCATGGAGTGCAGTGGCAATTCGATAACTTTTAGGTAGGCATACATCAAAGCGCTGGTCAGTCAATGCAGACAACAACCGTCTACGTCCAATCTATTTAATTTCCAATTTTATAAAGAGTAAAGTTATTAAGGCTCGATGGGTCAGCAAGTTTTGGCTTAAAACGCAAGCACCTGCAAATCATACCTAAATAAAATGTTGTAATACTGGCTAATCAAAATTTTGAATTTATATCTCTTTTATACTTTATTGTATTCTCAATGATGTCTTAATGTCACTTCATCAAATAAAGTCAAATACATCATTCGTTATCAGCACGAATACTCTATTTTAACTGAGTTTACACGAATAAAACTGCTTTTTCATTAGTTAAAAGTGATTTGGCAAGATTTTCCTGTGTGTGCATATATAATTTGTGAAAATCCGTGAAAATTTTTAACAGTTCACGAACGTATATTTTCATAAGATATTTTTGTTGTTTGTTGTGACATCGAACAGCTGTACGTATGTAAACATGTCAAATAATTCTATTTCTGGCATAAAACCGCTTATAAATAGAGACGGATATTCCGTATGGAAATTCAAAATCCGTATGTACCTTATACATGAGGAATTATGGGAGACCATCGCCGGTTATCCTAAGGATGACAATACTTCTGCTGACAAGAAACTACGTAACGATCAAAAGGCGTTATCCAAAATATGTCTCACAGTAGATGGTATGGCGATCACCCATGTAAGGTCCTGCAAGACAGCCAAGGAGGCTTGGAATGCGCTCTCGTCCGCTTATGAGGACAAAGGCTTGGGGCGACGTATAAGCCTCGAAAGGAAACTGTACAGGTACTGCCTTGATGATTTTGACTCCAATATTGAGACATATATAAATGCTGTCATGTCAACCGTGCAAGATCTAGCCGATATAGGCAAAACTATAGAAGATGCTTCAATAGCTGCAATTCTTCTTGGAGGTTTAAGTCCTCAATATGCACCTTTAGTAATGGCTTTGGAGAATTCCAACATTGACATTACCGTGGATCTAATAGGAAGAAGTGTACATGAGTCAGCCAGAAGGTTTTGCTAAACCTCGTCATGAAGATAAGGTATGCTTATTAAAGCGTTCGCTCTATGGCCTTAAACAGGCTCCAAGAGCGTGGTATAAAAAGTTGACCGAAATTTTACACTCCATAGGTTTTAATCGAACTCCTTCCGAAGCGTGTATTTATACTAAGAAGGTTGGTACCGAGTTAATAATTCTCGCCTTCCATGTCGATGACATTGTCATATTTTACAAGGAAAATAAAACGCTTGACGCTGTCATATCTGACTTGAAAAATTATTTCAGTCTGAAAGTAATCGGCCCGTTAAGTTATTATTTAGGTTTGAATATACACTGTAAACCTAATGAGATTAAAATGTCTCAAGAAACGTATGTACGCGATTTACTCGAGAAATTTAAAATGCAAGACTGTAAGTCTATGCCTACGCCACTGGAAACTAAAAAGTTATTGCCGTGTGAGAAAGGTAATGATGAGTCTTCATTATATCCATATCAGAAGTTAATCGGCTGCCTGATGTTTCTGGCTGTTAATACCCGACCTGATATAGCCTTTGCTGTATCATATTTAAGTCAGTTTAACACTAAATATGATAGATCTCATTGGATCGCGGCAAAGCGAGTGTTACAGTATTTAAAAGGAACTATCGATTTGGGCATTACTTACAGGAAAGGTGGAGGAAGTTTAGTTGGTTATGCGGACGCAGATTGGGCTAACTGTCCCATAGATCGTCGATCGTACACTGGCTTTTACTTCTCGATGGCCGGTGGAGCTATTTCGTGGGAGAGTAAGAAGCAAACTACCATTGCCCTATCGTCGAGTGAGAGCGAACTTATGAGCTTGGCGAATGCGGCTAAGGATGCTGTGTTTCTGAAGCGGTTGATGTACGAATTAACTGGTGAGTCAACTGTTGTTACGATTTACAATGATTCGCAGTCTGCCCAGAAGTTGGCATTGAATCCGGTCCATCACAACAGAACCAAGCATATAGACACGAGATTTTATTTTATACGTGATTTATTAGCGAATAATATTATTAGTGTCGTTTATACTCCTACTTTGGAGATGTGGGCTGATGTGCTCACTAAGCCATTAGCTCGCTTTAAGCATCAGAATTGTGTGAAAGGGATAGGCTTATGTTTATAATCTTATTTTGATTACGGGGGAGTATGTTGTAATACTGGCTAATCAAAATTTTGAATTTATATCTCTTTTATACTTTATTGTATTCTCAATGATGTCTTAATGTCACTTCATCAAATAAAGTCAAATACATCATAAAACAAATCTATGCTGTTTTTCTTACGGTAATGCATGTAATTAATAGAACTTTAGATACTGAAATGCGGTAAACATTCGCATTCACATGAGTCGCTTTGATTTTGAGATAATTAAGCTCTAAGAGTCATAAATATGCGAACTAAATCTTTCATAATAATAGCTCATCATAATCAATTGGTAGCGACATTACTAAGTTTATAACTACGATGGTAAAAATGAAAACTTTCCATGCAAATACCTACTTTATCGCAGCTACTATAAGAATCAAATTATTAAATTGTACAAGTACTAAATAATTTTCATTAGCGTCGATTCGACTTAACCGAATGTCATCTGTATAATGGCACGACTCTGAAACGCCAAACGTCAGATATCGAGATATTTACAACTGTCTAGACTCGCCTCACGATACGTCCTTATTGTATCTTGACCCTACGATTCGTGACAACTATGTGAATATTGGGAACTCAGACTTACACTGGTTCCGCTGAGACGAATTTTCGTACCTCAGCGGGCATTGTAAATATCTACAGGACTCTGGTTCATAGATTCAAATTCCTCCCCCGAGGAATAAAAATTATCTTATGTTTATCCAGGCTATAAACTCGTTGCATACCAAGTTTCATCATAATCTGTTAAGCCGTTTTTGCGCGATTGAGTAACAAACATCTAAACATCCGAGCTTTCACATTTATAATATTAGTGGGAATTGTGTGAACTAGTGGGATTTTGAAGGACCTCAGATAACACCGTTATCACACTCGACCACTCTAACAACGTTCTAGATGACCACTGAAGACATATCAATTATAGGTATACAGAGGCCATAGGCAATGTTGACAGCGACTGACTAACATAATTAAATCTCTCATTTCAATCAGTTACTATGGGTTGAGGGGTTTTTGGTTATTTGTCGCTAGTCCCCTAAGCACTTTTTTACCCTCCATTTTTTCATATATTATCTATTTATTGTACAATTTGGAATGGGATTCTTTTTAGTTTGCTTCCAATTAAATGCTTACCAATTTTCAAGCCCTTAAGTTACGAATTGAAGGACTTCTCATACAAAGTTCAAGCTCTGTTTTCACCCGCTTTCATCCCCAATCTGTATGATTTTTATAGCCTGTAACCTGGCCGAAGGTCCATTAAACTTATTAGTGAGGGTTGTACTAAAATCTATTAGCTAGTTTTCGCGTGATGCTGAGACAAATAAACAGACAGACAAACAAACACAAATTCTAAAAACTGTTGAAATGTTATTGATTCTAAGACCCCTCAATCGATTTTTTTGCTAATATCTTTAATGTCCAGATTTTTGGACCTCTGCAGTTTTATTATATGTATTGAGTTACACGTAAAAGTAATCAACCGCTGCTTCGTAAATTTAGCGAGAAGGTCATGTATCCGACATTGGAAGCACCTTGGGAATATTTACCTAAAACAAAATGTTCTGCGTTCGCGCACTGCAAATGGTTACTCCGGACGATTACATGATGTTGATGAGTCTATCACAACACCAACAGACAGAGTACAATGGGTACCCGTCTAATCAAATTAACAGTGTGCAGTGTGCATATGTATACCAATTGTAAAGGATGTACCAACGAATGCTGAGCACGTCCAACGGCGTCAGGCCATGTAAAGCGCGAATATTACCGCACCAGTAAACAGAGCATAATGAACTAGGTACCTTCACTTCACCACTTACGTGGAGATTAACTTCGGGAAATAATGGCCTTAAATTTAACGCGCGACCTACTTTCAGAGTGGACTCTGAAACGCGTATTTCACTTAGTCGGCAAGGCGCAGGTCAAATAAAACATTATCGTGTGCAAAATATAAATCACTTAATTTGGCTTTACGAAGCAGAGCACGTCATTCATGAGAGACATTCGACGATTATACCTTGATGACTGTTGGTCACGCACCTGACCTGAGTAGTAAGTACTTGATACATTTGTACAATTTAAAACAACATAAATATCAGTCAATCAATTACATTTATCAATTTAATTTAATTTATGATTTAATCTGTGTCAATTAATTTTATAAATCGATGAAAAAAATATGAATCCTAGTTATCCGAAATAAATAAATAAATTATTATTATAAATATTAATATCGTAATACTATGGATATATGGGGCAAGACGAGACCAAAACGGTTTCGATTTACTTCTTATCTATAACCTAGTTGGATAGTTACTTAATTACACATTAGCATATGTGTAATTAAGTAACGACACGAGACGAGCGACTGGGACACCATGGATTATGTTGTCAAAAAAGTCCAGGCCGTTTTTCAAGGCATGCGTCACTAAATGACGTAATCCGCAGGTCTCTTCCCACCGTCAACCTGCCTGCTCTTCAGGGATGATGGTAAGAGACCTGATGGGGTATCTTTAGTTCCTTGGAGTTTGGGACGGATATCGGTGTATGATGCAGTAAAAGCGGGTGCAGCGGTGGAAAATGCCGAAATATTAAAGCGTAATAAATATATGGGCCTCGGTAGAGAGTACAATTTTATATCTTTTGGTGTTGAAACTCTTGTCCATGGGGCCCCAGCGCGCACAAGTTATTTACTGAAATCGTGAAGCGTTTGGTTGACGTAACTGGTGACCGAAGAGCTGGCGACTTCCTCGCACAACGTATCAGCATTGCGATAAAGCGAGGAAATGCCGCCAGCATCCTCGGTACAATGCCCCAAGGGCCTGCTTCAGATTTAAATTAGTTGTAATATTATTTAAGTTATTGTTATTTAACTATTATTGCCCCTTGTAAATCAATAAATGTTGAAATTAAAAAAAAACAGTCCGTAATAGTTACATTAAGTTTTTGGAAACATATCTCAGGTCTCTAGTATGCAGCCCTATTTGCGACAAAATTTCTCATGCAAAAGGGAAGGACATACTCAAAGAACAGCACAAGTCGCGCGCATTATTGTTACTACATCAGAATAACAACGTAACCATGCTTTCGTCTGTCTTGTCGTAAAATGTGCAGGAATTTCACTACCGCCTTAGCAATAGCTTAAGCTTTGTCAAGAGGAGTTTAGAACATCTCAGAAACTATTGAAACGGTTCTTAGAATAGAGGAATTACAAACTACAACTCATAGCATACCACATCGCGGTGCACGAAAAGAACCCTCGAATAATATTTCCTAAGGCGAGACGTGAAGAAAATTAAAGCAGACTCTAGAGCGAATAATAATCCGACCAAGCTTCTGGTCATGACTTTGAAATAGGTACCATAACGCGGAGGATAACGGAATTACGTAGTCTTTACAAAGATCTTACTATTTTAGCAATAAGTACAATTTAGACGTTTTCTGGTGACCATGAACAACAACAGAGTGGAAGTCTCTAATTACCTACATTGTTCGTTAGTGCAGATTTCATAATGTCAATGTGGGAAACGTTAATCGTATTGGATTACACTCGGTGGCGGTGGAGCATTAAAGATGTCAAGGCGTAATGTGATGCAGGCGGCTAGATCTAGACAAGTAGCTGAATATCTGGCTGACAAGCAATTAAACTCACGCTTAGTTTCGTTACGTAACCTCTACTAGGACACAACAGGCGCTTAAAGTTAACAATACCATATGAACCTCCACTTTAGTTAAGAAGACCTTTATTAAATAAACAACAATAAGATGAAGTGACACATATAATGATATGAACGAACATTATGAACTGCATTCATCACATAGATTGGTCACAACATCGATGCGACATCAAAAGAAAGAGAATATTGGGCAATGCAGCCAGAGTCGGATTTTCGCACGTTCGTGTCTCGTACGCTCGAAGGTGGTGAGAATACATCTGATTGTGAAGGAAGCCCGTCAGGGTCGTTTTATACGCGGATCTGGTTTGCGCGTCACCGGTGAGAGTGCCCGCCTCAACAGGATATAAATATCTATTCATTCGTATTGATGACCTTAGTTATTGTGCAGCGGCTTGTGGATATTTTAAGACATTATCCATTTGAATTTAGCACCTTTCTCTTCTTCTTCAGACTCATTAAATAATACGGTTTTGAATACAGTCGTCAGAGCGTTAATCAAATGGTTTAAAGCCTTTAATGCAAAGATATCACGTACGTTTAATTTTGGGCTGTAATAATTTGAACTATTAATGTCTAAAAATTAAAATGATGTAAAACAAGGAAAATATTTCGATTAGTTTTAATTTCCCGCAGTCTAGATTGCCGCGCTGCACCTTATAGATTGTCTTTTGTCTTCTGTATGATGATAAAAATATTCTCTCTGCCTTTATATACAGGGCTAATCTATCCAATAGAGCGGTTATCTCCTTGGCATAATAGTTTTTTTAGTAGTCGTGTTCGTTGTTAAATTTTACTCTTCTTTATGCTAATTAGCCTTACAATCAACCCTCAACGTCATCGATTTAACTACTCACTAGTCTGATCGGTAACCTTCATTCACATATTTGTTGTTAGTTGCCAATTACAACAATAACATATAAACAAGGACATAACTAATTACTAACTACCCGTCTCTAGCCCAAAATTAAATTGATGTCTGATTAGTGATTACTGTTTGTGTATAACTATCGTCGGTATCCAATAAAAAGTAATGGATGGTCACTTGGTGGATTACGACTAAATAACACAGATAAATAGGTAAAACTCGTTGGACGTTTCCCAGCCGGCGGTACTTAAATGCTAAGTGAACTTGTAAACAGAAAGCGTAAACAAATCGCTGGCGTTCAGGTGGAAACGTCATGAAATCAGCGGGGCGACTGTTGCAGACAATGAGACGAATGACCCGAGACAAATGTCAAAACCAAAAAATATTCGTGAAAGTTGCAAATTTTAAGAAGTTCAACGTAATGGCTCTAATTTGTTTGTTTTGAGGTGATGAAGCCAGGTAACATCACATAACTACCTGTTATGCAGTATCGAATTAGGCTTACGTTGCAAACTGTGTGGTTACCGAACAATAGTAGAGTTTAAGAAGCCTAATGATAAGTTTGAGAAAGCTTAAACTTGCTACCGCTAGCAGGCTACTTAATGATTAATGCATGATTAGGCACGCGGGTAGCGGCTCCCGCTCTCGCGAGCTACTACGAGTTCAATCCACGACAGGAACTCCTCGGCACCTCACCTGCTCCACAAGTATTCCTCCAAAAGTCTGCAAACTTGCTGCACGCGCTCATCTCGATCAACCGTCACTTCGCACTAATGCCAATGTATTTTTAAACTTCACTTGTACAGTTTCGTAATCCTTCAGTCGAGCAACGGGTTAGGCTACGGGAAGCTTGGTAAAACGTGAACTCTCAAACATGTCGGGCCTACGCGTGTACCGTTGTGTTGAAAGCGTGAGGAGGCACTGTAATCGTACGCGCTGCGTGGGGACGGACTCGCGGGGCGGCGTGCTGCCGGCGCGACTGCCCTCGTGCGACTAGCACTACGTACTATACCGTAGCCCCGAGCCGTGAGCGGAGCGCGAGCGGCACTTGCCGCGGCAGACGGCAGGCGCGGCACTCGGGCGTTATTAACGTTTACCCGCGGGGAAATAGACCGATTAGAGGGGTGACGACGTGTCGGGATTGCCAGGGTTGTTCGCAAGATGACGGATACTAGTCGGCTTTTTGTAATGAAGAACTTCGTGATAGTCGAAATAAGTTAATATGTAATTATATATCTAGCACAGTTACTACCCCCGCCTCGTTTAAATATAATGGACCCTGGACTGTGGTAGTCCCGAAATGCTATAAAATAATATTTAGTAGTGGGTAGTCAGGAAAACCAATTAAGCCTAGTTTAAGCCGTTGTCTACCCGTCCCGGAGATCTTTGGGTACATAATAAAAGAATGCCATTGTTTATTTTTTTCGTTGGTCGATGACGGGTTGCAAATTGAAATTTAATGAAGTCGTTTCTATACAAAGGAAGCCATATCAATTTCCCGATATTTCTAGGGAAAAATATTAAGAAGCACTGCCTATGTTGCGGTTTCTGTCTGTCTGCATGGTCATCCTTATGAAATGAGGAGATTATTTTCGCGGAGGACGCAATCGACGGGTGAGCCTCCGGAGATGGATGGCGGTTAAATTAAGGTTAAATTGGATCAACAGCTCGTTACTCGTTCATTTATCTAGTAAGTATATATCTATATAACAACGGTAAAATCTGCCCTGTTTCTTAAAGATACCGCGAGACGGTTACCTTGTAACTGTAAGACTTAATAAATATGGTGCTGTAGTGGGTTAACGATTTGCAAAATAGGTACAAAAAGTTATTGATCCCCATTTAGTACAGAAAAATGTTTGAAAAACGTCCCATATACCTAACAATAACATTATTATCTCTCTTTCGTTCATTCATGACTCCATAATCGAACATCGTATCGTCTGAACGACTACTTCCCCTGCCAGTAAGCTGCATCAGTTCGTAAAACTTGCTGATTATAGTTTTATTTTATTTTATGAATGACTGAACAGCGATTGGCTTTAGTCTCGCCTGATGGAAAGCGATGCCCAGGCTTAAGATGTAGAAGATGCTTGGATTATAATTAGCCGGAAATATAGAAGACGGGAGCAAGTTTCATTCCCTTGCTGTTCGCATTAGAAAAGAGGAAGCAAACCGCTTCGTTCGAATAATCGGAAGACTAACAACATAAGGATGGCACCGATCCCCCCGTCTGGATGTCCGCTAATGGAATGGAGAAGGCGGAATTAAATCGTGTAATTCCTTTGCACACTCTCCAAAATGTATCAGATAAAATACTGATAGGCAAGCGACTCGACGGCGGTGTTCCAAGCTTTGTAATTTAGACTCAACATAGTTGGAAGGATTAGCACGACTACCTTTTTTTGGTACGGGTTGTACACTTGCGACCTTCCAGGGAAATCCTCAGGGAAAGTCGAAACAGATGTGTCAGCACAGGAGACACTTTGGGAGCACAAGTTCTCAGCACTATGGCTGGAATGCCGTCAGGACCACTGGCCTTATTCACATCTAGACTGACACTAGATGCGCAACGCTTTCAATACTTCCTTTTGGTGTATTTTTATATCGAACATTGAGGTCTCGCAATACGGTATAGAGGGAGGTACAGCATTGCCAGCATCTAGACGCGAATTTTTCGCAAAAAGGGAAACAAACAAGTTTGCCTTCTCAGCGGGAGTATGAGCCAGCGATCCATCAGGCTTTATTAGAGGAGGGAGTGAAGGGCGACAGAAATTCGATTCCACTGATTGCGCAAGCGACCAGAACGCCTTACTCCCAGAGGGATACCAGGCCAGTTCGGCTCCAATGCGACTGACGTGGTGAAAACGAGCTTTCCGCATTACCTTCTTGCAAGACTTGGCAGCTTTGTTAAACTTTTGCTTCTTAGCGCTAACATCCGGAGTTTTGCAGTTACACACGCGCAACCGCCCATGATAAATAAGCCGAGTGCTTGAGCACTTCAGCCTGAGCACAATCGGCACTGAACCATGGGCGTGCTGTGCCACCCGTGGAAACGTCAGAAAATGGGATAAAATACTCCATGCCCTGACGCAACATGTCGGTGACAGCTTCAGCGCAGTTCGACGGATCGTCACTCATGAAACAGGTTTGCTGCCAGGGATAAGATGCAAAGAAATGCCGCATCTCATCCCAGTCTGCCGACTTGTATCGCCACACCCGCCGAGAGCCTCTGGGACTGCCATCGGGGGGAGAGTGGGATTATACAGATTTCACCAGACAGTGGTCCGACGTTCCCAAGGTGGACGATACCGACACAGTGTACCGGTCTAGATCCGTTGTAAGCAGAAGGTCCAAGCAATTAGGCGTGTGACTAGCAACATCCGGTATGCGAGTTGGCTGGTCGAACAGCTGGTTATCCAGCGATACTGCAAATGTGTACGCTTCGCTCCCAGCCTGGTCAGTGAACTGGTATGGGCAAAACCACTCTTCATGGTGGGCATTGAAGTCCCCCAGAAAAACCAACTGCGCACGCGGGTACCGTTGCTGAGCCACACGCATAGTGATCAGTCCATCTCATAATCACCTAGACATGTTAAATATACATTATATCTGTATTCAAATATGTAGATGCCGCTGTTACTGAGCGGTTAAAATATAGAGGTAATAGGTTAAACTGGGTTTAAAATATACCATATGTAGGTACTTATATTTATATAAATACATCTTTGTACACGTGTTGGTTTGTCTATCGTTTAGTTCCTATTCTTCACTCAATTGCTCAAAGGTTAACTGGAAGAGATCCCTTACAGGAATAAGTTCGCCTTTGTACATGATTGATCTGTTTTTTTTCTGTATAATTTATTTTACCTTGTCTTGTGTACAATAAAGTATTTACATACATACATACTTACATCGTTTAATATACAATAGCAGGTTTTCGGTTTAGGAAAAACATCGTCAGGAAACCGATCTACTTCAACAAGGTCTAGTTTTCCCGTTGGGTTGGAAGGTCAAATGGCAGTCGCTTTCGTCTAATAATGCCTACGACAAATCTTGGGATTAGATGCCAAAGCGGTCTCCTTTAAGATAACACCGGGAGGACGATTATGATGTCTATATTCAAATTAAGTGAGGGACGATAACTTGGAACATTCCCATACAAAAGAGTTCAACGAACTTAGCGTCTGCGGGTCCGGAACTGCACCGCTACACCGAAGGGTCTTTGTGGTCGTAATCACCGTTACTATTCCATTGGACCAATTGTTCGACAGTTGAAAAAAATAACAAATCATGAATAAATCGATGAAATCAGTTTTTAAGTGTCACTCTAACTTCGTAGATGACATACAAAATCTAGTACTTTTTCAGTATCTTCTTACAAAACATGTCGATCATTTGCAAAGAGTTTTTTTGTGGCACTTAGATACTATCTGTCACCCGTGTTCTCAAATTGTTTCCATCGAACATCCCCGAAAGTTGAATCAATGAATAAAGAAGGACGGGGTATGCACTCAAATGAAATCAAATATTTTTTCTTCATTAGTATACCCGTGTGAAGACGGGGCGGGTAGCCAGTTTTACATAAATGTGGGACATGGGTTAGTAAAATAATTTCAGTATAGTTATATTTTAGTCTGAACTAGGCAAATCCTTTATATCAGACAAGAGTCTATTAACTAAAACTAAATATCAAACTAATAAAATTGAATTAAATTCGTGCGTATTAAAGAAAGGAATATAAAGATACATAATATTATACACGTTATTATCGATTTTAGAAATGTGTATGTATCGATTTTATTGGATTCTCCCTGATATCCTCCGAAAAGTTGTAACTATATACCTACTTAGAATTACCTCGTGTGCTGCTGGTAGAAAGTTTTCGGTTTTTTATCATCAGTAGTGACTTTCGTTGAGCCCGGCTCTAAAATATTGTAATATCTCTTTTTGAACAAAATTAAATTTAATGGGCGCACAATTTCCAGCTAAACATCTGCCGTAAGATCCACCAAAACCTGGTTTCTCACTAATGAGCCACTGGAAGATAAGCGAGAGAATCTGTTATGTCTCTGCGTGTCATGTGGTGTCATAATTTAGGTGTAGCTGACCCAATAAATGGCGTTTATCATAAAGTATATATTTTTGTATATTAAGGCAAGGTCATTCCAGTGCAAAAGGACCTCCTCTAACACGCGTGAGTTTGCTAATTAACCATCCCGCTCTCTACGGAAGACCTGCGCGTAATTTCGTAAATATTTAGTACATTTTAATTGATTTTTGGAACATTGGATCACGTATGAAAAATCTGTCCGGTGGTTGCATTAGAACAATAAAAAAGATATACTTTTTGCAAAAAAAAACATATCACTGTCGTTGATAATTACGAGATCTGTAGCGTGAAAGTTTATTTTTAGGATGATATTTAGGATTTTTTGACAAAGTTACCAAGGCATTTTTTAATATTTTGTTCGGTTATTTCATTTCTTTGTTTCTCTTTCCGTCCAAAGTATTTTTGTGTAGTCTAATTCTACATTATTTCTTCACACTAGAAGCTCGGCACCACTCACCCAATCTCACTGGTACCGCGCAACCAATCTCACACTGGTACCGTTCAACCAATCTCACTGGAGCGTAAACTCTTAGAGTATTCCAGTGTTTTAAACCGCCAGCGTGGTCGTATCGGAGGTTTTCCCCTGGATATTCCCCAGGCCACTCTCCAACCGCGCACTCCTATCGTTTTATTGGGTCCGGCCTATAAAGCCACAGTCAGGTTAAAAAAAAAATGACTCGATTAAGTATATTCCAGTTCAAGGCCAGCTTCTCGTAAAATATATAATTTTTAACATGATTTTATTCTAAAATACTACATATTAAAAATGAAAGAAAAATATAGGGTTATGTTATATTTGAGACTTTTAACTACTGCAATCGGGTGACCGTTACGTAATTGGATAATCTTTGTTCAATAGAAAAAATGCCAAACATGCCTGTATTCTTGATCTTAAAAACTCATTTTGTTTCAATTATGCGTAAGTTTATGAATAGAAAATTATACAAAAATAAACGTCTTTGATAGTGTGACATTAAGGTTCCTTATCAGTTAAAAACGTTCATCTATTTACGCCATTTTCTGTTTGAATTGACACGTATCTTGACGTTTTCTCAATGTTACTTATCTAGAACAGGGGGGCTAGCACAACTACCGCTGCGACGCGACGCGAGTGGACAAAAATCTACCCTCCTCTTTCTAACCCGCACAGTTCGAGCGAGACAGGAATCGCTGAGGCGCGCGAGATACGATTTGTCAGCAAGTTGTGCTAGCCCCACAGGACTATTGCGACCTTATGTCACAAACTTTAAATGTATTTTTTGGATGTTTCATTATGAAATATCGTTTCAAACAACACTCCATCGACCATTTCCAAGCTGAAAACTTGTTTTTTCCGCTTAAATTCTACCACATACAATAAAATCAAAAAATGGCTATGATAATATCTAAAACTTTGATAAATTATCGTATCCTTTAATAACTTTATTGGTATTATCAATACTTTTTCATAATTTGAAATCAAAACATTTTGAAACTTATAAGGCCTCTTAATCGGGGATAATATTTTTAATATACTAAGACGTGTAATGTTTCACCCAAAATCATCGAAATTATGGCACAATTCACGCCCGCTCGGTTCCCGCCGCACCGCGCCTGTCCCGAGCGGAGCGCATTGGAGGTCGGACGCACGGAACTGTTTGCACCGCCACAAGCGATTAAAAAATGGGTAAAAAAACTATATAAAAAAGTTATCGTTACTAGGGCTCCGGAGATTGAATAAACAGAAGAGGTTAGTATCTAGAAACATCATATTCCTCTATTTAATACATCAAACACAAACAGTAACATACGCCCGCACAATTACACAGCGTACACTTCCACAGTAGCACAGTATAGAAAAAAAACAGTACGAGCACTTTACTAAACATATTTTATCATAATATGTGATTAGTTGATTTCACATTTGGCCACGAATTAAAGAGTTCCTACGAAATATTAATAAACCGGCCTATTTCGTGTCGGGCGCCACGCGCAATGTAGGGTTCCGTAGTTATCCACCCGCTACATTATGCGGACTTAAAAAATCGCTAACTTATATTTACTATGTGTTTGACACAACTAACAACTTTATCTAAGTAAACAATAGAAATTGTACGAAATTTTTCCTTTTTAGGTACAATACAATGTCCCTGCTAATCGTTCGCTTCGAGATAGCCATCGCAAAATGACGTCACAGCTACAATTACTAGTACGGCGATGGCGTGAGTGGGGAAGCTTAAATGTAAATATGCGCGTCGCGAATATCGCTATAGGGCGCGAAGTTTGAATAATGGCTGAGTGTTCGGGTTGCACGCGTAGAAGGAAGTGTATGAGAAGTTAGTATTTTAATTCAACGCCAGGGGTGCACGTGCGCGTTACTGACCCTTTAAAAAATATACACTCCTTTCTTGAAGAGCCCTAAACTGGAATTTCAAGTTTATCCATGCCCAAACAAATTAGATTCAAATAAATCAATAATTTTGCAATTACGCTAAATTTCATCAAATGTTGATGGAATCTAGCGTAATTGCAAAATTATTGATTTAATGTTAATAGAATATCAATTAAATGTTATATATACGTGTATGTTACACGTATATATTTGATAGACCGGACTTGAATTCGAAATATATATATTGAACCTAATTACTTATTCGCGCACTAGTCTCTGTCGCGACTTGCACTGGTTGCGCTACTGTAATTATTACACTGTGGTCGTTACACCGGCACATATTGTATAGGGCAGCGCTCGGGCAAAGTGCTGTTTCTGTCAAACACATGTATTGGCAGGGGCGGGGTAGAAATTAGCACTGCACGCTCGAAAAACCTCGCCTTAAGAGGGCATCAATTAAAGTCACCCTTATTACACCGGTTCCAAGTGATGACATCGAATCTGTCAGTTTATTCCTTTGACCTACTTATTTTAAAATACGAGTAGTTTTTTCACTTCATACATCGACTACAGTTTTCACTTAAATCGTCTCTTATGCTATGCAGATAGAGCTAGACATAAGCTCATGCATACATTTAGGTAATGCCTATATATAAGACAAATCGTCTATGCTATGTTAATAGACAAGTATAACTATAATTAAATGAAAACTCGTTTGATGATAATGGTACGAGTAGGTACGGGTTTTATAAATAAAATATTTAGGTATGAGATGATTCAATCTACTTAGATACGCCTGATTCATATGCAATGGAATAAAGACAAACTAATACGCAATGCGAAAAGATGTGGTGTCCTCATGGATTGAACTAGTAGTTTACTGTCTATCACACTACCTGAATCAATCATCATGCCATCTTATTATTATTTGTTACATCAGTTATCAATAACAAATACGTGTGATGAGCAATATTAAAATGATAGTAAACTTTTCGTTGTATTTACTTTCAAAACAAGCCAAATGTTTTGAAAATAAATACTTAATAATATTAACGAAGATAAGAGTGGCCTACTTGATAAGACGAGGAATCACCTATATATATACTGTATACAAGGTGTATTACCACTGATAAATATTTATTTATATTCACATTTTCACATTATAAATTAATTAGAATACGTGAACAATCAAAATAACTAAGATGTTACATTATTTTTCACAATTATTTTAAATAAGATATACTTAGTGTACTGAATATATAGTATTTACGTTAATTTATTTACCAAGAAAATATACACTAAATCAGTTTGAGCCATACATATTAGATTGCAGAATGCCATCAAAGTAACCCGGATTTAACACTCGTGTTGGCCAAGGCTCAATATTTAGCTACGACCAGTATAAAATATCTTTCGGTGATAGCTATACTTTAGGTGACAATAATCGCGGGAACAAGTTTACTAAGTGTTTATACATTTAAAGACGACCTCATAGCATAACGAAATATTAAAATTGTGTAGTGAGAATAAGTCAGTAAGAAATATTCTAGACAATGTTTGGTAATTAAATTACTGAGAACGTTAGCGCACGCGTGACCATCGGTACCACGCTATGATGCTATTATAGTAGGTACCTAACCTACCCTCTGTCAAAGAATACCATTCATTATATAACATAATAAATAATATAAACGAACGTATTACGAATCAAGCCTTTTCTCTTTGTCAAATGACACATGCTTTTTCAAAATCGTTACAGTTATTTATTTGTCCTCAACGTCACAAAAATTATGATGAACAGACATTAAACGTGTGAAAACGCGAAGCAATTCTTTGGGAGACGGGGAAAACTATGATCACAGCAGGAATGTAGGAATCTCGTTTATAATCATGAAGTAATACTCTTCTATGTTACAACTACTTTATAGTATATTATGCAACTGGTGTATAAGAAGGGTACTTATGAAAAGGCGAGTGGTGTGGGTTGCGCAAGTAAAGACACTACGAGCCTTTTTATACCAGTTATACACCGTTGCATACAATACTTTTTCTACGACTCATTTCACGTAGAAAGTAAGAATTTTTCAGACTTTTCATGCGCCATATTTCCCCTTAGTAATTGTGCAACTTACCTACGCAATTTCTTCACTAATGCTATATAACTTTTTCTTCATGAACACAAAAAATCGTTTTATTTAAGTAATATGATCATTTATCAGCTTGAATGTTTTCGGTTTCAATTAAGAATTTGGTGGGAAATCAAAAATATGACACTTTGTTTATGCTTTTTTTATATTTAGACGACCGGTTTAGCCTAGTGGGTAGTGCACCTGCCTGTGAAGCTGACGGTCCTGGGTTCGAATCCCGGTCAGGGCAAATATTTGTGTGATGAGCATGAATATTTGTTTCTGAGTCTTGGATGTTTTCTATGTATTTAAGTATTTATATCTATTAAATATATCGTCGTCTAGTACCCATAACACAAGCCTTCTTGAGCTTACTGTGGGGCTAGTTCGATTTGTGTAAGATTGTCCTCTAATATTTATTTATTATTATTATTATTATTTGCTAGACTTGGCATCCGACCTAAACTGAATTCAAATCCGGATCGAATCTTAACTATTTCGTTTTCATAAATATATCCGAAAATATATAAAACTTGTTAAACAACATAAAAAAAATGATAAAGTATATTAGTAAATAATATATTATGCATTAATTAATTCATAAAAATTATAGCAAAGTTGCATTAAGTTGGCAGCACTGATTTTAATCATAAAAGTTTCACTTGAACGCACCGAAGAATGATTACTAAACATAGTGTTTGTGGCACCTAACCCTGCTTTTATTTTTCACTAGCTTTTGCCCGCGACTTCGTTCGCGTGAACTTCTACTGACTATTCCCTTCCCCTTCGTAGATAAATTCTGCAGGTTAGGTTATAAACAACTTAACTTTGAGTGACTCACTCAAAATTTACTCGAACGTTTTTACGTCTCAAAAGTGAAATGAGCCCTCTTGTCCATGAAAGGAGGCATGTGTCCTGAAGTAGGATGTAATAGGCGGATAATGAAACAAAATGGGTATGATGTATGTTGGTATAGGTATTGGCTAAGTAAGTCAGGCGTTAAATACACATTTCATTCCAACCTGGAGAACGCCGTCGACTCGATCCCATATAGCATTTATACGTACCAATTATTTTTGATGATTTCTTATACTATGTAACACTAATGTGTGAAGAAACTACCTCATCACATCCATGTAGCATAGTGGTATCATGGTTCGATGTTGCGTTCTTGTTCGATGAAGTTAGCTAATTCTCTACTTTCCGAGCCTTAGTACTGACATGCTCGATGTAGCGACTACAGGGGAAGACATATTATGCTTGAATTGAACAAAAACTTCATTATAACCCAAGATTTTAGCATCCTCTCAAAATATATGTAAGAAATTCTCCCTTTATCGTAGATAGTGAAAAAACACTTTCCAAAACGTACAATCGAACCTGTGATATCCTGACATATGCAGCCAATCGCTTTAACTGAGCTTTCTGAACAATCAGTAATCACACTCGGTTACCAAATCCCTCAACCAGTTCTCTCTTACAAAGCCATGGGGAGGCGTACGCAGAGTGGCATCTACTAAAAAGACTTGCGCTTCCTTAACTTCAATTTATAATTTTCGTTAGCAGACGCTACTGCTTAAAACAGTACTAATATTTTTAAGTACCTTCGCACACATTATCGTTTTACAATTACGTTTAAAAGAATTTTTGTAAACCCTAAAACTGACGGGTAGAATGCTGCCTAAACTTACTTTTCTCCTTCTAAGTAGCCAATTTCTACAATTTGGAAATCAAAATCAAACATTTATTCTGCAAATAGGCCACAAGGGCACTTTTACTTGTCAAAATATTAATTTACAATTTAAGAAAGTCTGACTATAATAAGTAATACATTTTTCATGTCAAAATATACAGTTCAAGAAAGACAAAATTAATGTCATACAGTGAAGACAAACTTGCAAAGTTAAGCTAGGCCGATTGTTTTTTTTTTCGAAGAACCTAAAATTTGAAATCTCACCGTTTCTCCCATGTACCTCCTAACTCAAAGAAATACGACACAAAGCCTGATAAAACCGGCGGACAGCTGAAAAACGAATTTAGGTGGACGCTGGACGACTATAGGACAAAACCTGTACTCCCTGTACCTCCCAGTGATTTGATTGCTTATAACTAATCAGCTAGGTAATGACTGTTTTCATGGTACCTACATTGAATTAGTATTTTGGATAAACTGACCTATAGTAACGAAAAAGATTCGTAACAATTTCTATGGGTCCTTAGGACAGACACAAAATTACCCCGCTGGCGGGGATGTCCATTGTCCACCGCAGACACAAATAGCCCCTATTCGTCCCGATACCGCTGCATACCGGGTAGAGTCAGTACGACCCAGGTCGGGCCTAGCTGAGTTCCTTGCTGGACTCTTCTCGGCTAGGCCAGGTTTAGTGAACCAACGACAAAACTCCCAGTAGCTCGATTCCACCCACACCTCAGATTTGGTTGAAGCCGCTCAACCAATCTCACTGGAGCGCATACTTAGGCTCGGTTTTATAAAGATCCGTTAGACCTTATGTCGGTTTGTTATGTCAAAAAATGTACTGAGTTATTGAAATTTGATCTGACATTTGGTCTAACGGGTCTTTATAAAACCCGGCCTTAGAGTATTACAGGGTTTAAACTTTAAACCGTCCGCGTGGTCGTGTCGGAGGTTTCCCCTGGATTTTCCTCAGGCCACTCTCCATCCTTATTGCTTTATTGGATCTGGCCTATAAAGCCACAGTCAGGTTCAAGAAAAAGTTTTATATTTCTCAACCATCCGTTTTTTTACTCCAAAGATTTCAGAGTAACTTTCAAACACGTTGATTTTCTTTCATTTTGTAGATAAATATAACATAGGAAATAATTTGTTAATTCATGGAGTGGAGTGGCAATTCGATAAATTTTAGGTAGACAGATATCAAAGCGCTGGCCAGTCAATGCTGAAAACAACCGTCTACGTCCAATCTATTTAATCTCCACCAGATGCCCACTGAAGACATATCAATTATAGGTAAACGGAACGCCGTCTGTGCCTTGAACTCAAGGCATCGGTTTGTCAATGTTGACAGCGACTGTCTAACATAATTAAATCTCTCATTTCAAACAGTTACTATGGAAATTTAGAATAAAGGAAAAATTGAAAAATTTAGGCACCGAGCAGGATTAGACCGAGGGCTGTACGCCTCCCTTAAGGCGTTTGTATAAAATATAGTTACTATGGATTGATGGATTTTTGGTTATTTGTCGCTAGTCCCCTAAGCACTTTTTTACCCTCCATTTTTTCACATATTATCTGTTTATTGTACAATTTTTGAATAAGATTCTTTTTATTTTGCTTCCAATTATATGCTTACCAATTTTCAAGATTTTAAGTCATGAATTGAAGGACTTCTCATACAGAGTTCAACCCCTCTTTTCACCCCCTTTCATCCCCAATCTGTATGATTTTTATAGACTATAACCTGTCTGAAGATCCATTAAACTTGTTAGTGAAGGTTGTACTAAAATCTATTTGCTAGTTTTCGCGTGATGATGAGACAAATAAACAGACAGACAAACAGACACAAATTCTAAACACTGTTGAAATGTGTTCTGTTATCGATTCTAAGACCCTTAATCGATTTTTTTGCTATTATCTTCAATGTACAGATTTTCGAACCTCTACAGCTTTATTATATGTATAGATAGATAGCTAGATAGATAGATTAAAGTAGGGTAAGGAGTGTGTTTTTGGGCAATAGACTAGATAGACTTTTTACAGAATAAATAAAGTATGTATTTATGTTACAGTTCATAATTGCGTAAGTCGCGAAAAAAAGTACAGGAGTAGAAAAAATATTTTGCTTTTCCGTGCCGTATTTGTAAACACATTATTGAAATATAGACATAACCAAGTTCCTTTCCGTACGTAATTGGGTAAGTAATTAGTGTAATAGTATATTGAATTGCTTATGACGAATATTAATAAGTGAACAGGTTATGCGACATTCAGAGTGACTGCGTAGGTAACGCACATACAACAGGTTTATGTCAGTAAGGAAATACAAAGGTCGTAAACTAATGTGGTCAGACACTTAAGTGACTTTACTCCGTCGTTAAAAAGGGTTTAGTTCGTCGGTTAGCACCATATCGAGAGATACCTACACCTGTGTTTTTATTTTCTATATGAAGCAATATTAAATTTAAGTACCTACTCGGGAAACATTTCGTTCTTCAAAGCTTCATTTATCCTAGTGCCTTACTAATTTTTAATCAAACGAAATGAATACGTAGCTTTCTAGGGAATCACTTCCACGGCCAGATTTCTTTTTTCCTGAAAGTCAAATAAAGATACCTAGTTTAAAGGATCTTTAACCCGTTGCCGCTCGGCGAAAAAAACACTCAATGACATTTATTTTGTTAGGTGCTCGGAGATCTCCGAGCCCGCGTAATGACGGCCAGTCGTCTACCAGTCCCTGGGATTCCAGGGCCCATTACAAAAGAATGCTATTGTTTATTTTTTTCGCCGGGAGACGACGGCTTACGTATATTCATTTCGATGTGTGTATTTGCAAACTTAAATAAGTGGACTTGATAGGATCAATGCCATCAAAAACTTAATGTGAAAATGGGAGCTAAAGTTCAATATTATAAATAATATGCCCGGTTGTCGATCTGTGTTGTGCCGAGTTCTGTAGATATTCTTGATATTATTGATTATATGGTTTAAGTTTGTTGATTCAGTTTTTGGCGTGAAACAAAATAATTAAAAAATATCACTCGCAAGGTCTACTACAGATCACAGAGCCACTAGTTTATAAGCACACCACATCATATTGGTATATTATTCTAGAATAATGAACATTGATGGACGTTGAACCGGAATAGAATTTTACCCTAAAGCCGGTTGTGTGATCGATCGGTATCATTACAATGGGATTAACTATTTTTGTCACAATGATTTACTGTTACCACCAATGTGTACTGTCATACTGTGCCTAAGGCTTATCTTTCTTACCTACATGTAGGAACATGCATGCAGCGTCGCCGAAGGCCGGTCAGCTCTTGTAGGAAGCGGGAAGTGGCTGCAGGTGACGTAGTCGGTAATGTGACTGATGCCGTCACTTGCTGTGCTGCTTCAACAATGCCGGTTTTGGAAGGGTGAGAAGAGAAAATCATGGCGCTCTAAATAGCGTGTCACCGAACGGACAATACGAATTTGCGAAACGAGTTAACATTCTGATATGATTGAAAAAAAAAGTAATGGATTTCTTTGAGTTACCTACGTGTGCTTTTAAATTTAAAAGAGGAATGTGTAATGCACAGTAAAAGAATTTGAAAACATCTTTAAAGGAAAATGAAACTTTAATTAATAGATGACTATAAAGAAACGTGTAAAGAACTGAACTTCTCAACGTCGTACAATTACTTAGTAATCTCATGCATGTCAATTAGAGTCTTAAATCGGAGTGAGTTTATTACTTGTACTACCTATGCCATATGCATCTAAGTTGGTGGTTGGTCTTAGTTAAAGAAAAATACAAGTATGTAGCTGCGATACATTCAAACGTATTACTTTATCGCAAGACAAATATTGTTTAGATATGCTTTCCATGTGTAATTGATTCAAAGTTGAATTATGGTTAGCATGTTGTAATTCTTTTTCACTAGGTAACGTTTTACTACTTTAGTTGTAACTATCTAACATTATCCTGGACTATACGTGCGAGGGAGAGCTTATAAATGTAGTCTTAAATTACAACAAGTTCCCTGATCTGATCAATCTGTGATAATGTACTATAGGTAGTAGTTACTGAATTGTAAGTACACACTGTTTTTTCTTCAGGTAGTAAAACTACAATACGATTAATAAGTTGCATCATGAGCCGGAGCCGTAAGGATATTATTCTCCCTACGTTTCGCAACAAACCTGAATTATAAAGGCATATTGTTGTAACCTTACTAAACTAGCACCGACCGTAAGAACAGTGCGGCCTACGCATGCCCAGCAACAATTCGGAAGGCCGACACAATGCAATGCTGACTAGTGTAATTCTAACCTCACACAACAAATCGTTGTCAAAAAGCTTAGTGCGACGCGCTAAGGGCGAATGTTGTTTTGTGAATATATAGCTACGACACAACTACCTTCGGCGCGCGGTTCTGATAACCTCATTACATTGTCGTCACACACTGATCAACCCATTAATTGTATTTACTTGCTACTATCTTGTAGTAAATTATATAAATTATTTTTTCGTTCCAATGATTCTTAACACCTTATTTATGTATCTTGGCTATGCTAGTCAGAATATTATAGTTCTGGCTATATAGCATAAACGTTATGATTATGATCTTTATTGTTAACTTGGCTGTGGCTTTACAGTATAGACCGGGCCCAATTGCGAGAGTAGCCTGAGGAAAATCCAGAAGGATCCTCCGACAGGATCACGCAAGCCTTTATTATACTGGAATACTCTAAGATTCGGCGGTCTAGTGGCGCACCTAGGGTGTGCGCGGAGTACTAGGAATTTCACTACTAGGTTATGGACCGACCTAGCTGAGAAGATTCCAATAGTAAACTCAGCTAAGCCCCCACTTGAGTCGGAACGAACGTTACGAACCTATCAAGTGATAAGCGCTTATTACACCATCCTGAATTCAGAATCCTGACTGAGCTAGGAAGCAGATTCAGGAACGTGTAATCGCATTCAGGAAGCAAGGATCCTAAAAGCTTCCTTACTATCCCCTCCCTCGCGTCCTAGTTAGGACGGCTGATTCAGGATAGTGTAATAACTGCTATAGACCAATCAAATTAGCGAGAACTGGACATAATTCATAACCCGTTGTTTTTATCATTTTATCGGATATTAATGCTAAGTATCAAATATTAATTGGATATATTAAGTAAGAAATACGAGGTCGTAACGTATTACAAAAATCGTGAATTATCGTCAACTACCTAACTGTTTTCTAAAAGCAAAAAAGGTAACCAAATACGATGTTAGTATAATTTTGAGGTGCATTCAAATTCGATCACTGAATAGCAAAATTAACCTGAAACCAAATTCGCAAGTATGTTTTTTTTTCACAGTTTCCACCTGATCTCAATATCTAGATAAGCAAAAATGGTAACTATGATGGTTGTATCTGTTTAAGCTATATTGTGTCTTTTAGGACATTTGAGATAAAAATTAAACATTAATTTTGAACGTTTTAATAATAATGTATTTCTCAGTAGGTAAAAATCGTAACTGTGATTTTTTTTTTGTTCATTAATACCTTTTTGTGTAGTATAATCATGTTTTCATCAATATTAAACACGTTAATGTCACGCTTAAGAAATTGAATATCAAATTGAAAATACGTGCGAACTTGTCGTGGAGCGGGATGCATGCGGTGGGTGCGGGGTGGGGAGAGAGCTGGGCGCCAGCGGCGAGCGTGCGGCGGACCGGACCCATCATAACGAGTGCGATATGAAGTACTCACCTCAATACTCATGCGTTGACAAAAAAGTCGTAAGCGCTGCAGGATTTCATACATCTTACGCGTTTACGAATCTTGTTTCTTAATTTAATTTGTAACTCACAATATGACAATAAAGAATTCAAATTCCAATTGCTGCCGTGGTGTGATATATATACATTATATGGTTATTAATTAATAAATAATAGATTAATCTCTATACAATCTTTACGAAAATAAATTAGCAGTTGAATTATTAAAATAAAAAACGGCCAAGTGCGTGTCCGAACACACACAATGAAAGGTTCCATACCAACACCTACTAATCCACATTTAAAACCACTATTCAATACAGTGAATCTAAAAAAGTCGTATCTTCATAGGGAACTCACATCACTTACGACCTTTTGTTAAGGCAAGACACTTTTTCCGCGAAAACACAAAAACCGTAAAATCTATCTTGTTCAAAACAAAAATCGTTGACAGTGTTTATTAATGCACACTACCTCAATTTTTTTCAGAATTTTAAACTTCATAGTTTGGAAATTAGAGGGGGGACACACTTTTTATAACTTTGACAGCTAATGTCTCACCAAGGGTTGATTTAAATGGAAAAGTTTTAAAGCAACCTCCATATCATTTTTAAGGCCTATCCATGGACACCCCACACGACTATGTGCGTTAAAAAAGTTTTAATTTATATTTGTATCAGGATCAGTAGAAACATTTTGCCGATACATGAATATCTGTGTATGTACCTTGTAGTGTGGCTGTACTTGTATTGTTGATGTGGTTTGCCTTTGAGACTACGACATACTGATGCGGGAATTACTTTTAATGTTGTTTTTATTCCACCTCATAGTTCAATGAAATTAGCTGAAAATTTGGCAAAATTAATGGAGAACTTTTATCTATCAGGATATGTAGGTTATAGGACAAAGTTCAATTTTATCTACTCTCCCCCCCCCTCCGGGGCGAGCGTCACCCCCAAAAAATATATTTGATATCCTCATAATTTACATATGTGTGCCAAATTTCAACTCAATCAGTCCAGTAGTTTTGGAGAAAATTGACTGTGATAAACGGACGGATACACACACAGTCGAATTAGTCGAGTCCGTTATTTATTTAAATTACCCAAGCATACTCAAATTATCAAGTTGGAATAATAACTATACTGCTGTAGTTCTTGAGTACTTACGAGTATATTACGTGTTTAGATTTAATTATGAGGTTTACTATTGGGCTGTCATATTATGTAAGTCTCTGGATCTCAAACCTTCTGCTGTGCCAATCAAAGGAATTACTTAGAACCGTCTAACTTATTATTTCTTTGATTCACCTGACTGGGCATTCCAAAATAAAACAGCCCCTACAATAAATACCATTTTTATATGAAGTTAAGTATAAATATGATGCATGAAAGCGGTTGGTGACTATCATATACACTACATCTCAAAAAACCCTCTTTTTGATGCTAAAAGATACTAAGTATATGTTGGTAGCTCACCTCACCTTATTTGAAGTAGGACATTGACCACCTCATTTTTGCTACTCCTTCAAACTCATTTTAATTTCATGTCTTACCCAACACTAAACCATAAATCTCATTTTGAACAATTTAGTTATTATCGATTTAATAAACACAATGTTTCAGTAAATCTCCGCCCTAGCCGAACCGTGGTGCACCCCACGTGTTTATAAATGTTTGACAATCATTGATTATAAGCCTATAATAAATGAATGCACGAGACGACTACCACACGAGAATCGCTCGCGACTCGCGACAGCACGGCCGTGAGTTGAGGAACAAAGAAATGACGACCTTATTCTGCAAGACATAAGGTTCATATTAAAACGCAAGTAAGAGAAGATATCAATTAATTGATAATCGTGGATATTTTTTGTTTAATTTGTTTCTTGTAGTGCTAATAATATGTTGATGGCATAAATCAAACACTTTTTAAGTAGTTATGTATTTTGGTTTTCCATAAACTACCAATATTTGTGACTTTAGAGATCCGCAAAGAGAATTTGTTTAATTTTTAATAATTTATCAACACACATAATATACTATTCAGAATAAATTGTTGAATTACAGTTATCTATAATCTCTGATAAGATAAGCCAGAAAATGTGTAACTTACCGAACCTTCTTTATTAATGATAGTACCGATTGATTAATTAGTTTAATTTTGATTTATTTAACTGGAATGCAAGCGTCATATCATAATAGAGGTACTTTTACGAAGTTATTTATTATGCTGTACTTATGAAAGCAAAATGTGTTTAAAATGTAGTTTTTCGGTTTTTTTACATTGACGCGGAGCCTTAAAATGTTGAATACTATAACTAACAATACTTCATATCATAGAAAAGGGAAATTACAGTTATCGAATTATGTCCAGGTTTTGCTAATTTTCTTGGTCTATGAGGACAGTTTCATTCGGTAGTTTTGTCTCTACTTATGTAGCTTTATTTGAATTAATTTACACAGTATCTACGTACATTTTTGAGATCACTATGTTTGTTTGCTTCCCACGCCATCGCAATACCGTATTTATGTACCCATATTCAACTAATAATTTAGTTGGACCGCGTTACAGAATAGTATAATATAGTATTACATACCGCGTGACGGTTTTGTCTTTACATCGTTGTTTGTACTTATATGCTAAGTGAGAAAATCTGCTATTGTTTATGACACAATCCATTCATGCGTACGAGTTAACTAAATACGCGTGAAGGTCAAAACGACTGTTACCAATGTTAATAACCCGATAAGAACAAATAGTAGGAAAGGCGTGTGCCGGAATTGCATAATCTGATTCCGTTACTGTTCTACGTCATACGGTTAACGAAAACGACAGTTCTTCATTTACACGAGGTAAAGTGCACTTTCGTCTATAAAATATATCTGTACCTATATCTATAATTATATCGAACAAGGATCCTTGAGTAGGTACAATACAGAGCACATCCACATAATGCGAAGCGACATCTTGTGATGGTTGTGATGTCACACAGTTTATCAAAAGTCTATTTGAACTTTCTAGCTTAATGACTAAATACTGAAATTTTACAGTTGTCTGCCGTTTTTTAACGTTGGCCACAATCTGACCCCCCATGTCACAAACTATCTGCGAGTGTGCATACGTACCCATCTGAGAGACGTGGTAGCCCGCCGACTCCACCCCCCGGGAGTCGCCATCGGACTCGCGCCGCGTCCGAGGGCGTGCATTCTCACTTCCCCCACTTACCTGCAGACAACACATTCACATCCTTAAATGAACTTACACATGTTATGTATCTACAAACAAAAGTGGACTATTTTTACCATAATGTAAATTCGACAGCGGGTTTGACAATATGGTAATCACTAATCAAACATAACAATGCATTCTTTGCACACTGGCATACACTTAATTTCCATTTATGTTAATTAATTCAGAAAATCAGAAGGATGCCAAGGAACTAGTACCAAAACAAGTAACGTTAATAGTAAGAATAACCTTAAACAAATTTTGTAAATACTTGAATAGTAATTTCTGTGCAGGGGAGTCACGTTTCTTTACAGCTCAATGTATGTAACGTACTTAAACTTGTTTTTCTTCGACGTGGCTCCTAAATCACCAACTTAACAATGCCACCAGTTAGTGCACTACTAGCATTGTACAGTCGTCCAATTTGATTTCTGGGCCACTTCAATTCGGACCTTGTCATAGTGAAAATCAATATGAAAGCCGCTAGAGTTCTCATATTAATGTGACTGTGACAGGGTACGACGCGGAATATTTTCTTATTTCCAGTTTAAATTGTGTTGTCAAAATAAAGTCCTTCCTCTTGGTGCAGAAATTTATATGGTTCCTACTTTAATTTTGTTACGATTACCTTATATTGCAGGTATCTTACATACTTAATAATAAAAAGAGCAAGCGGGAGAATCCATGGCTAATAAAATAACTAGTTAAATCAATCAGTTGAACATATCTTTTAGCAGGATCCTGGTCTGTTTGTAACAAAATATGTTTATTTATGAAGCTCTGATTCGCCAGTGGTTCGTTTAAGAACTTAAACCTTGACATCATCCCTAAATAGAAAACTATTTGGATTGATGAGTCTGGCGATACAGGTAGGATAACCGTTCACTTATTATAGGTATCGCTCAAATCATTCAAATATTTACTCTTCAATGACTACTTGAGGGTTCTCACACATTCACAAAGTAGGTAGGTATGTATATTTAAATACCGACTACAGCGGCTCTTCGTAGACTTGCTGAAAGAAAGTACAAAACAATTTTCGGTTCACAATCTACAATCTCGCTAGTTAGACTATAATCTAACTGTTTTTATAATTTGATGATAACATATATACAAATCCGCTGGAATGTTACAAACGCAAAGTTGGTTATCCACTTAATAATGTATCTAATATGGACGCTAGAATCCACTAAATTACAATATTGCAACAGTGGCGTTTCAATGCGGACTGCGGAGCAATATCATAGAGCAAATCCGAACGACATCAATTGTAAATAGGACGTTCGCCAAAAACCATTATGAATAGGATTTTCAGTGTATACAGGCCCAATTTCGAAACTCATTTTTAACATTTGATATAAATGTGAATCCTCTTGATTCATGCGCTCCCCCCTCTTTACGAACTACATAGCTAGTATATATGAGTGGGCGCGGGACGTACTGACATTGGAATTGGATGGGTGAAATAGATTTTTTAGTTGTCAAATTGAGGCGACTAGCAGACCGCGTGCCCGCGGCCCGATTGCAATTGAACCGCTTTGTTTGTCGACGGCGACTCAATTAACGGTGATGCCGAGCCCGGCAGGGCTTCCGTTAAACTCACACAAAGGTTTAAATTAAAATGTTATTTATTACTGGCAATGCAAATGACACTGCGATTTACTCTTTTACTGTCTGCTCTTTGTTATCTGTCGGTGGTGAATAAATATCTGTGGGTATGTATAATATTATAGTGCTTTGTAGTCTTTGAGGAAGTACGAGGAATTGTAGACGGGATAATCGAAGCTGTAAACGTTTTCCGAATGCATCGCTGTGGTGTAGGTGAACACATCTGACCTCCGATGAAGCTCATGTAGTTGTTACGAATTTCGGGCTTTTCGGGGTCACATTAGTGCTCAGGGTTACTATACTAGACAGGGGGGAAAATGACGAAGGTTGTATACGTACGTAGTATCAGCGATGTACGCTAGAATGATCATGGCATGTTAGTTAGTTAGTTTAGTTCTCTATTCTGATGTTACTTGTTAATTATTTTTGTTATGGTTAGTATTATTTTCATTAATGGTATGTTTCAGTGGCCATAAAATATTTCTCTATCTTAACCCTGATGTAAATGATAGAATGCATCAATTCTAGTCTCACTCCAACACACTGATTAGCTTAGCTGGATAGTATTAATGGTGAGAGGAATCAGGACGGGACCTGTATGAGCACCCTTTCATAATATCCCTTACCTACCCTTGTACTATCGCCAACACAGGTAACTGGCCATTGCCACTTTATGCGCATTGTAATAAGGGTCACGAGTGGTCAGTTAACTGTGTTGTTAGCGTTTGTATGTGAGTCTCTTTCTCTTTAGTGATTCTAAATTCGGATTTAGAAAAAGTGTGTAATACACGCAACTACATTTTTTTTATAACAAGAGTTCGTACATATTAAAACGTATCATTAATCGAAATACCTTTATATTATTTTTCACAAACATGCAAGTCAAGATTTCATGACCTTATGATCGTTATAACAGGCTTCAAAGTATCACGTTTCGTACTTTAAAGGAATTTCATACAAAATGAAGGCCTAGGCCGGGAAATATTTTTTAAAATTTTAATCTAAACATGGCGTCTGTGTTTATGAACAGGGCTGCGACCGCGAAAGCACTATCGTACTTTTTTCTCTGTCGCTCAAATGACATTTCTCATTGGAGCGATAGAAATAGAAAATACGATGGTGCTTTCGCGGTAGCGCCCCAGGCTAAATAGCTGAACCTATTACACACGAACTGATATTAAGAATACAAATCTGTATAATTCAATGTGTTGATGAATAAATTTAAAATATTGTCTATACCTACGTAAGTGACAGGAGACCGTAGACAATATTTGAATTCCTCTGCATTTATGTTATTTATTATAGAAATTAAGATTCTTATTATCAGGTTGTGTATAATGGCCCTAATAGGTTCTATTCGAACACTACACACGCGAAATACGGACGACATCCGTGAAAAAAACATTACGGAGGGATTGGAAGGAAAATTAAAATTTGTTTTTTGAGAGGTGTATTTTTTATTTCATTGCATATGTTTGAGAAAAGCAAACATACAAGTAAACATTTTCTATTACATAATGAGATGATAGGTCATATGCGCTTTATGAATGAACAATACGAGGCGACAATGGAGAGCAGGTTGTGCGGGTTTTCTAAAATTATCCTGCGGGAGCAATCGATGTCTTCCCGCGCAGTCTGCAGTCTAGACGGGCATATACGTACCGCGAAACGTACAAACGTTAATTGTATACCTAGGTAGTTATCTTAGCTCTCACAATAGGTCGATTTAGTCCCCTCATTTACTTAGGATATACATGTGTCCCTAAAGTGTACAAACGAATGGGGTTGAAAATAGATTATAATTTTGTCAATAAAACACGGTGGGGTTAGCTATATAAACTGACCTGGAGTTTTTGTCCTGCTTCCGGAGTACGAGTATACTTTAGCAGTACCTTTACACCTGATTCTCCTTAGATACCATATCGTCATATACCTACACTATATAGTAATCGTCTAAAGTTTGAATGACAAACGGTCAACAAAGTATGTTAATCTTCGACGCGCATATGACGCAATTTAATAACTGTATATTCTGCATATATCACAGTTAGTATAGAATGACTTATGATGGACGTTATCGAAACGAAAACCGGGTGACGGGTCATAGGGTTAGACTTTAATGGTTTGAGCATGAGCAATTACATTTAGAACAAGACAAATCATAATATTTAGGTTTGTATCATAAAATAAATAAATAAAAAATGTAATAGGAGCACTGTAGGTATTATTTTGCTTAGGTACCTATTATCTTTACTGAGTAATGACCTCTGTTTAGAAATATTCATTGCGTATTTCAGGATAGATATACACGGAAAAAAATGCCGAGATTATTGGGTTTTGTGCAAATGTAAATGTACAATTAAACACGTTAAGTGGGACATTATCTGATGTTTATTACCTTTTTTTGCCTGACTGTGGCTTTATAGGCCGGGCCCAATAAAGCGATAGGAGTGCGCGGTTGGAGAGTAGCCTGGGGAAAATCCAGGGGAAAACCTCCGGCACGACCACGCGTGTGGTTTGGAACACTGGAATACTCTAAGAGTTTGCGCTCCAGTGAGATTGGTTGAGCGGTTTCAACCGAATCTGAGGTGTGAGTGGAATCGAGCTACTGGGAGTTGTTTATTACCTATTCCGACGTATTTATATTACCTGAAACTTGTATAATGATAAATTTAACGTCAGTAAGAAAATAACAGTTCGCCTCAACTAATTCAATAATTCCATATTTCTTTGTCTATTTGCTGTGCATGAAATGGAATTGTGGTCACATTTTATCACCTCGCGACTATCACTCGGTAATTATTGTAATTAGTCACTATCACATGACACTCAATACCATCTTATCTCCTGTTACCTCGAATATAGAGATCAAAGCGGAAATTCATCTTCACATAGATATACTCCTAACGCGCTGCGCGCATCAATCACGTGGGCGTCAATGTTGCACATCAAGGTGGTAAAGCACTTTGTATCGAATTTCCTTATGAATTAACCCGTTTTAATTGCTCCCATATATACATAAAAAAACAATAGTAAATTAAAGTCAACGTTAATCTAAATATATATAAGAAGTGCTGATCTACCATCAACGCACAGCCGAAACTACTGGAACTAGAAACTTGAAATTTGGTCCAGAGCTTACCTTAATGACGTATGCAAGGGATAAGACGGGATTTTTGGTAATTCCAACCCTAAGGGGATCAAATAGGGGCGCAAAGTTTGTATGGGATTTTTTTTGAGCTGAAGATTTAAAAACTTGTAAAAAGGTTACGAACTTAAACCGAAAGAAAGTGTTTTCAGCGTTTTGCAAAATTCTAACCCTAAGAGGGTAAAATAGGGGTGCAAAGTTTGTATGGGGAGCAAATATTTTTTGAAGTTAGTGATTTTAAACTTCGTAAATAGACTCTATGTTTAAATACAACAAAACGTATTTCAACGTCTTTCAAAATTGCTCCCTTAAAGGGGTGAAAAGAGGGTTCCAAGTTTGTAAAGGAGCAAATCTTTTTTGAAGTGAGAGATTTAAAACTTCGTATATAGACTCTCTGTTTAAATACAACAAAACATTTTTCAGCATTTTTTGAAATTGCTCCTCTAAAGGGGTGAAAAGGGGTTTAAAAGTTCGTACGGGGAGCAAATATTTTTTGAAGCGCGGGATTTAAAATTTCGTATACGGACTCACTGTTTAAATACAACAAAACGTAATTCAGCGTTTTTTGAAATTACTCCTCTAAAGGGGTGAAAAGGTGGTTCCAGCTTTGTACGGGCAGAGATTCTTTAGTGAAGTTAGAGATCTCAAACTTCTTAAATAGACTATGTTTAAATACAACAAAACGTATTTCAGCGTTTTTCAAAATTGCTCCCCTAAAGGGGTGAAAAGAGGGTTACAAGTTTGTAAAGGAGCAAATCTTTTTTGAAGTGAGATATTTAAAACTTCGTATATAGACTCTCTATTTAAATACAACAAAAAATACTTCAGCGTTTTTTGAAATTGGTCCCCTAAATAGGTGAAAAGGGGTTTACAAGTTCGTACGCGGAGCAAATCTTTTTTGAAGTGCGGGATTTAAAACTTCGTATATAGACTCTCTGTTTAATACGTGTGCCAGTGTTTTTCTAAATTGTTCCCCTAATGGGGTAAAAAGGGGTTCCAAGTTTGTGCGGGGACCAAATCTTTACTTTTCGTAAAAAATTATATAAGTGTAATCTTTGAGGTTCCTCGGGGTGCTGATTAGGAAAATGACATGCATTTGCAAATCCAAGATGGCGGACAATTATTTTTCTTAAAAATCGATATGGGGTCATCTTTGTGGTTCCTCGGGGTGCCGACTCCGAAAATTATATCCATTTTCAAATCCAAGATGGCGGAGGCGGACATATTTTTTTTCTTTCGAGTAATTTTCACAAAAGATTAATAATATCAGACAACTGACAAAAACAAATAAACCTCATTAATATCTTTGCACCATCTAAAATCTACCCGGACGAAGTCGCGGGCGGCCGCTAGTCTTAAATATATAAAAGAAGTCCTGATCTACCATCAACGCACAGCCGAAACTACTGGAAATAGAAACTTCAAATTTGGTCCAAAGCTTACTTTTATGACGTATGGAAGGGATAAGACGGGATTTTTGAAAATTTCACCCCTAAGGGGATCAAATAGGGGTGCAAAGTTTGTATGGGAGAAATTTTGTTTTTGAGCTGAAGACTTAAAAAATCGTAAGAAGGTTACGATCTTAAATCCAAAGAAAGTGTTTTCAGCGTTTTGCAAAATTCAAACCCTATAAGTCTATACTAAGTCTTTGATGAAGCGAGAAATTTAAAACTTTGTATATAGACTCTTTGTTTGAATACAACAAAACGTATTTCAACGTTTTTCGAAATTGCTCCCCTAAAGGCGTGAAAAGGGGGTTCCAAATTCGTACGGGGGCCAAATCTTTTTTGAAGTCAGAGATTTAAAACTTTGTACATATACTCTCTGTTTAAATACAACAAAACTAGTTTCAGCGTTTTTCAAAATTGCTCCCCTAAAGGGGTGAAAAGGAGGTTTCTAGTTTTTGCGGGGAGCAAATCTTTACTTTTCTTAAATATCGATATGGGTGTCGTTTTCGAGGTTCCTTGGGGCGCCCATTACGAAAATGACCCGCATTTTCAAATCCAAGATGGTGGACTTTTGTTTTTCTTAAAAATTGATATGCCGATTATGAAAATGACATCCGTACATACCTACATACGTAGGTGCAACTGAGAATCTTCATTTTTGTAGACGGTTAAAAATTACGCTTACTACGCGGGCGCAGCCGGGGGAAAAAGCTAGTTAATCAATAACGGATAAGTATGGTCAAACTGCCTCGCTAGCGAATAATAAATTTCCTTTTACCGAATTATTAACCTTAATATTATGTATTGCTTTTACAAAATTTTTAACCTTCAAATGCTTCTGGTGTTTGAGAAAATCGCATAAAAAGGAAAATAATTTTTATGTTTTTAGCCGAACCGTTTATTTCTCATTTAGATATGTTTTACATACAATTAAGGTCGTTTTATGAAAAAATATAATTATTTTATCTTAGTTAATAAGTTGACAATATTTGGGTTAAAAGATTTCAATATATTCTTTTTATTACTTGCGAGATGACGACAATTACTAAATTTTGTTATTTTCGTATAATTTAATACTGTATAACCAATCCCATAAAAAACTTTCGATGTAAAAATAGGCCAAGTGTCGCAATTCTTTTACCGTAAAAAGTTGTGGGATATTACGTGGAGCCAAGTCCGGCATTGTTATTAATCTTTATTTGCTTACTAAATAAATTTTTAAGACTTGAGAATTACACAACTTTACCTCATTCATTATTTTTTGCATACCTAAGACAATGTACTATAGCGTGATTTAGGATTTCGCTTTAAGAGGTGCACACAGAAACTGTTGGAATTAGTAGATCAACCTCAAATCAAAGCTTGAAGAAAAATCTGTGAAAATGATGCCTTAGGTTCCAACAAAAAGCTTGTCGTTTATTTGGATAAAACCTAGGTGTATTGTTACTACACATTAACAAATGCTGGCAGTCTACGTCCGAGTACGGCATACAAAAATATGACAGTGCTGGAAATGGATGGATTATAATCCACGCAAGTTCTGAATATGGTTTTGTAAACGGAGCATTAGATATTTGGAAGGCCAATTCAATGAAAGGGGATTATCATGGCTAAATACCGAAAAAAATCCTAAATGTATTACTAATAACTCATTAGCAAATAAACAACCCAATTCGATTATTGTAATGGACAATGCTTCCTATCATAGAACACAAGTAAATAAACCCCCTACATAGATGCATCTAGAGATCGGAAAGACGTAATGAAGGATTGGCTAAAAACATATAATACTGAATTTTCAATGCACCATACAGTTCCCGAATTGTACGAAATTATTAACAAAAATCGGCCGCCTAAAAAATACTTAATAAATGACCCATTAAAACACACGGACTTGAGGTACTTCGCTTGCCACCGTATAACTGCGACTTGAAACCGATTGAGTATATATGGCATTTAGTTAAGCAGAGAGTGGAAATTGATAGATAGATAGATAGATTCATTTATTTCCTTTAGAAAATAACATTATTATTTTACATCAAAATAAAATAAAATGGATCCATTAAAGGATCGTCTACAATAATTTCAAACTTCAAAACAATAATAATAAATTAAGAAATGTCACATGTTAATGAAATAATAGAATAAAAATGTCTAAATGTATACATGACTAGGATATCTTAGGTGATGTCAAATATCAAATTCAAAAGAAATAATAAAATTAATTAATGTCATAATGTCAATAGCTACAATGTCAGCAATAAATATAATTACAATTGTGAATGTGAAAATAATATTAAAACAATAATAATAATTTAAAATGAAAACGGAGAAATAATTTGAAAATATTCAATAATTAAATAGTTCCTCGCTATATTCCTTTACGGAATATAACGGTTCAGAGGATAAAAGTTTCTGGAGTTGGTGGCCAAATTTATCGTCAGAGGTTTCATTTTTGAGGCTATGGCATTAGAAGCATTATCCTCAATCAAAACGATTGGAATAAAGAGGTAGACCACGTGAAACGTATTGAAAATGTGTACTAGGAAAGAGAAAGCTTGGAAATTCCTCGTACTGAAGTACTTACCAACATAGGTAGGTACTGCAGTAAACTATTTATATGCTGTCAAATGTGAATATGTATATTTAACATTATTTAGCACACTAATTATCTATTTTACTTTCTTTGTACCAGGTGATGATACAGACAGCTCTGAAGACGATGATGTTATGTTATGAGGGAATAATATTACATTATTTGTATTTTATTTAAATAGGTAATAAATTTTTTCTACTCCTGTACTTTTTTTCGCGACTTAAGCAATCATGAACTCTAATATAAATACATACTTTATTTATTCTGTAAAAAGTCTATCTAGTCTATTGCCCAAAAACACACTACTACAAATACTATGTTAAGTAGTCATTCTTTGGTGCGTTCAAGTGAAACTTTTATGATTAAAATCAGTGCTGCCAACTTAACGCAACTTTGCTATAATTTTTATGTATTAATGCATAATATATTATTTACTAATATAAATACATACATTTATAAATATTTTGGTATTTTTTAACAAGTGTTATCTATTTTCGGATATATTTGTGAAAACGAAATAGTTAAGATTCGATCCAGATTTGAATTCAGTTTAGGTCGGATGCCAAGTCTAGCAAATTAAAAAACAAAAACAAACCATAAACAAAGTGTCATATTTTTGATTTCCCACCAAATTCTTAATTGAAAACGAAAACATTCAAGCTGATAAATGATTATATTACTTAAATAAAACATTTTTTTGTGTTTATGAAGAAAATATGTAGGTACGTTGATTCTTTTAAAAATCCACGAAGAAGTTATATAGCATTACTGAAGAGATTGCGTAGGTAAGTTGCACAATTACTAAGAGAAAATATGCCGCATGAAAAATCTGAACAATAGGTAGTTTTCTTTGTATCTGAAATGAGTCGTAGAAAAAGTATTGTATGCAACGGTTTATAACTGGTATAAAAAGGCTCGTGGTGTCTTTACTTGCGATGTTCGCCAAGGCTCACGACCTCGCTCGCAACCCACACCACTCGCCTTTTTATACACTTCTTATACACCAGTTGCATAATATACTAATGTTATTCTCCTAAGCTTTAGATCTTCTTCGTACTGAAATGTTTTTCTTTCATTTAGCTGCACACGCTACCATTGACAATGTCATTTCATGTATTAATTCGAAAACGGCATATGTGCTCAAATGTATTCTAATCGCAGTTTGATAATATAACTTTGTATTGCATGTATTTCATCATCATCATCATCATTTCAGCCGAAAGACGTCCACTGCTGAACATAGGCCTCCCCCAACATGTTTTTTATTTTTCCCTTGGGGGGGATTTGCCATAGTCGCCACGCTTGGCAAGCGGGTTGGCGACCGCAGTTTGATGGTGGTAATGATCGAAGGATGCTGCTGCCCACCCTCCGATTTTCCCTTATTCGCCTCCTACGAAACCCACGGGAAGAGATGGGGTGGCGCAATTCTTACCCGGCAACCACACGGGATATGTATTTGTATAGGATTAAAAACTTACTTATGCAGTTTGTATATCTCTGAAACGTGACTGAAATTGCAATATTTTAAGGTTTTTTTATGACTTGATAGGCTAAAAAAAATTATGATTAAAATGAGGAGAGAGGAGCTTGAGAGTCTACTAGAAATACCTTTGAATTATGATGATTGGTCAGTCAGTGTGTCAGTGACAAAACTAAGGGACCTTAACGATCAATAGTTTTTAAACTACGAGGTTAAATTGAATATTATTGAGAACATATCTAAAACATATTATGGCCTATATGTTACTGAAAATTCAGAGTTCTAGCTTGAGCTAGAACAAAATTACAGGATGTTGATAATGGCCTGAATTGCTTCGAGAAAAGGATGGTACGGTCGTGCCGCTTTGTTTTGCTCGATTTGTATGACATATTTGTTTTATCAGAACAAAAAAGCTTGGATCAACAGTGTGAAAATATGGAATTTGTAACATCCTATACATTGTCTCCATACAAAAATACCTTATAAAATCATAAAAAAGTAAAATTGAACAGACATATTACTATATTTCAAACGTAGCCTTTTACGAATTTCAATTTAGAATTTTAGAATGCGAATAATGCACTGAGGACGAACCGGATTTATTAAAAAAAACCGGCCAAGTGCGTGTCGGATCACGCACAATGAAGGGTTCCGTACCAACACCTCCCAAAACCATTAAAACCACTACCCAATTGAATCTAAAAGGTCGTATCTTAATAGGGATCTCACGGCACTTACGATTTTTTGTTTGGACAAGACAGTTTTTCAGCGAAAACTCAAAAACATGTCTTGTTCAAACCAAAAATCGTTGAAAGTATTTATTAATGCAATTGCGTTGAAATTTTTTGTTTCATCCACCGGTTACATGTATGGAGTGCCCCCCCTAATTTAATATTTTTTTGTAATTTCACATCACTTTTATCTAGCGGTTCATAGAATACACCTTCCTACCAAATTTCATAATCGTAGTGTTTATAGTCTCCGAGTAAATCGGCTGTGACATACGGACGGACGGACAGACATGACGAAACTAAGGAAACTTAAAAAGCTTCAAGCTCCGTGGCTGTATGCGGCTAGGGCGTATGGTTAATTTTATTAAAACTTAGAAATTTTCTTATGATGTGTATTATTTAATCCACAAACAGTTCGTAAACTTCTAATATGTATTTAGGTACAGGCAGCTAGGTGGGTAAATTTCAACAGTGCACGTTTTTTGTATCATTCCGGTGTAATTCTTTGTTAGGGGGTTTTTCTTGTTTTTTTTTAATGTCAAAAGACATTTGTGACTGTATTATGAAAATCTTCTAAAAGAGATTTTGATATCTTAAATAGTTTTGCCACTGTGGGTCACGCCGCGCCTTAGTAAGGCGGTCGAAATTAATTATTTTGTGAAATATTGTATTTACTTATTCGAAATCTTTTCCTTGTCGGTTATAATACTACTAGATAGATAAATAAAAACACGTTTTAGATTATATTACATGTAAAATATAATTATAAAAACACGATATAAGTAAAATACACACAATTTTCTTAACAAAACAAATAATAATAAAATCTAAGTTATGTGTTAAAATATGTATTGTAATAATTATGTAATAATAATTAGAAAACATTATTTTTAACAATTTTCTATATTGATAAAGTACCTATATTTCTATCTACATGAGTTCAATAGCTCTAATATTCATTCATATAACCTTTATATAAACAAGAGCATTTCAAAATGTAACAATTTAAAATAAAACCTTAAATTGAGTTAGTTGGTACTATCTAATGAACTAACAACATAGGTGAATAAAAAAATAGTATACTATATTTTTTTTGCGGGGCAATTACCTACTTGAAGTTACTAATGGATACGAGTTTAGCAATAATCTGTACACGGGACATTTTTCTTGTGTGATTCAACCTGAATGATTTGATATTTTTATTAGTTGACTCTGCGGCTTCCTCGGATAGTTCACGAATAGGAACCAATGCGTTTTCGATGACAATGGCACCATGGAATAGCACTTTATGTACCGATGAAGGCAGGATATGCTTTTACATGCGGCTTGGCCGTCTGTATGGCATATTTCTCGAATTTTGCCGTATTTATCTTATACTCAGACGAGATGCACTCCAAGAGAGCTCCACACCTTTCGATTAGGGATTGTTAAATACCGGTAATCTCAGCAGATACTCACGGATTTCTAAAAAACTTACGCGCGGTATTTCCATCATTCATTAGATGTGCCACTACCGCCGCTTCATGGTTTGTCCACAACTAGCCCCAACTTCTGCCGAAACTTACCTTGGATTCTTTTCTTCGTCAAAGCTACTTGTTTCTTGTCATCTTCTGATTTATCCTGCCATCTTTGGGTTTTCAATTTGTATAATATAATGAGGGATAGCACATCCTCAGGGTCCACTTCATTGCTATCGGGATTTGATGTCTCCTCCTAACTCCTGACTCATCCAACTGAGATAACGCTGCAAGTCTTGTACGTTGAGATCGCTTTTTACAAGCCATAAAGTCCTTTTTATGTCGTCCAACATCAGCTGCGGTCTCTGAAGATGGTGGTTGATCCAGAATAAGATTCAACTCATTTTTTTTGGTAGATTAAAGTTTACTATGACATGACACTCATCCAGACGAAGTTTACAATTAAGTATTTTTTTTTATCAATAACAGTTTCAATATTCGACTACTCGTTTGCATGTATGTATTCTCGATAATGTTTTCCAAAATTGCGGTGTCTACGTTTTGTGGGTCCGGCAACATGCCTGGTGACTCTTGTAACACTTGACGACATTTTTCTGTGGCTGAACCGCGTACAGATGACCACAGTTCAAATATAAAACCATTTAAAAAGGATCCGATGTACATATGATCTGAAAAAAAAAATGTAAAATGACTTCTGAAGCATTTTCGTAGCACCTGCTGCGAGTTAGCCTATGTGAGCGTTGCAGGCTTGTAACTAAGCCTCCCGCATATTCCCGCACCAAGAAGCTATACGCCGATAAAATAAAGATATTTATGTTTCAGAAAATCATAAAAATAACTCCGGCACAGACTGACTTCATATTTAGAAACTTAAATTAAAAACTTACTCAATATTTTTTTATAGAAAAAATTGTCGTGGCGTAGACCCATCGTTATTTATATATTATAAATTAAAATGTAAAAGTGTGCTTACAAATAATAACAACATACCTGACTCTTGAAGGGCCATTTGAAAAACAATCACTTAAATAATAATATTTTAGAAATTACACTACTAATGTGCGGTCACGTAATAAGTCACCGACAAGGGCGCGCGTATGAACGTAAGATTCACTTCACTTCACTTTCGACGATTGTTTGAAAATGAAAGTAATTAGCTATCACCGACCTATTTATAGCAAAATATGCTACATTTACCTGCAAATGACATGACACCAATAATTAAATAAAAACACCACATGCACTTTCTTTTTAATTATGACCTCACGGCGCGGCATCCCATAGTGTAACGGGGAGTGAAAATGAAGGTCACAATGGAATGATAAATATATACTGGGATGATAGTAACAGTCCACATGAATGACAATAAAAGCACGCAAAATGATAAATACGGACCAGAATGATAAAAACAGTAGGCGGTAATCAGATGTTGTCCACGTAGAATTAAAAAAAGGCTTCAGAATCATAAAATTAATACGATTTTTTTTATCATTCCAGTGTTATAGTCATTCGAGTGGGTAGTAAAGCCATTTAATACTGCGGAATGAGAAACCTGGGACCAAAATAATTATACCTCGTATTATTAAACTAACAAGACTGGTTAAATCATGAATATAAAGTACATGTTATATAGTAATTTCATTCGAAACAGACAAAAAATAAAAAGGATATAGCTAACTCCGGAATGATACACGGAATGATCACGGCAATGATATATTCTGAGATATAACAGACAAACGCTATACGACACCACACGTGTTCCATCGCTAAACGCCGCATCGTAATTGATTCTCGAAGTGCGCAGGAGGCGGGGGACTTACCGAATCAAACTTAGCATATAAATCGTTGACAAACTTGGTCCGCGGTAATTAAAAAGTTTCTCGGCACAAACATATTCACATAATCAAAGGGTTAGGTGCAAACGAGATGTAAAAGGAGCCATATTTATTGCTTCCTATTTATATGGCGATAGAATGAAGCTAATATATATAAATATACATATATAATCAAACATAGTTTTCGACTTAAGCGGCATTTTGCAAATAAAACCAGGTTGGGGACAACCCACCTTGATGAGAAATTAGTGCTTTCGCAATATCCAAACTAACTGCCAAAGCTTCACCCTTAGTCTCGATCGCCTGTGCCCAACAATGTGTCAGGTAAACTAGATGATCACCAGCCGTGCGGCCCCTACGGAAACCGTATTGTCAGTCACTGAGCAGCTGGTGGTCCTCTAGGTACCGAAGGAGCTGGCAGTTGATAATGGACTCCATTATCTTCGATAACAGGGAGGTTATGGCTATCGGTCTGTAGTTGGATGGATTTTAACGGTCACCTTTTTTAGGGATCACCCGATCACCCCATCACCAAGGCTGAATTCCAGGAGATCGGGACTACGCCAGAAGAGTAAGAGAGCCGAAAAAGACGCGTTAAAACCGGCGCCAACTCTGGAGCGCAGATCTTTTATACAATAGGAGAGATTCCATCGGGCCCACTTGACTTATGGATGTCGAGGGAAAGTGCTTTACTCACACCGCGGTATGGTCGGCGGCTCGTGACCCCCGTCATCCAAAGTTGAGTTGGACGCAAAGAGTTTGCCCAGTAGATCGGCTTTCTACTTTGGGTCGTAGGCCAACGAATCATTTTCCACGTATAAAGGTGGAAAAGATGGCGTACAGAAATTTCCCCATAGCTTTGGCAAGGGACCAGAACGTACGAGTACCCGAAGGCAGGCGCTTTAGCCTCTCGCCAATTCTACCAATGTGTAACGACTTCGCTCTGGCAATATCTTTTTTGAAGGACCTGGAGGCAAAGTTGAACTCTTTTAATGCGCTGGTCTTTGCGTTCCGTAATGTCGCTGCGTTTACCAAGGCTTGGTAACATTCCTGCTTTCGGAGAGAAGCCTTTTTACAGGATCGACTAAACCAAGGTTGGGATTTGCCACCAAAAGGGACGGCAGAGGATGGAATAAAAAGCTCCCTATCCTGCAGCACCACGTCAGCAACAGAATCAGCAACGGTGTTAGGATAATCCGGCGTGAAGCGAGCCTGCCTCCAAGGGTAGGACGCAAAGAAGGGTCGCATCACATCCCAATCTGCTGACTTATAGTGCCACACAGGGCGGCTACAAGCAACACGCGGGCACGTGACTGGCACAGCTAGCCACGGAGAAAATTTAAAATCGCTCCTTACTGCAATACGTCACATTCTAAACTAGTGGCTCTGTGAGCTGTAGACCTCGTGAGTGAGTTTTTTTATCATTTCCAAAATCTGACATTATAAAATAGATCAATTATGAATATCGAACCTGCTAACAAAATTTCACGAGAAGCGGTTGAGAAATGCGACCTGTAGAGGAAAACAAACCGAAATTCGCCCGCAGAAACTTGCAAAATCATTGATAAAAACATTGTTTATGGAAAATTCCAAAAAAAAAATTCTATATAACTATCGAACCTGCTCACGAAATTTCACGAGAATCGGTTGAGAATTGAGACCCGTAGACGAGAACAAACGGAAATCCGGACATACGAAAGCATTTTGTCGAAGCTGAAGCAGAGACCTTCGTTTCACTCGGTATATTAAAATTCGTAAAAAGCTGCGTTCGAAATGTAGTTATTTATTGTTTGTTCAATTTCGCTAAGAGTAGTTTGACCAAGGTTATCCCGCTATGCCCTTTGATATTGTTTTTGACAAGTCCAGCACCACTCAGCTGCATCAGAATGCTACAAAATGTATGCCTATAATCATATCATCTAATGTTTTATACGTCCACGTCAACTTTCTATGACTTCATGAACATCAAATACGTAGATTGGGGATACTTTAGGAACGAATTTGATCGTTTAGAAAGTAGAATAAATGTAGTACCTACTATTGTCAATTAGGTAGGTAGATCTTAGATAACGAGATGGTTACCTAATATTTTAACTGCCACAGATCACACGGAAATAAAACAACCATCTATGAGTCCTAGGATAAAAACCAATTAGTCAAAGTCACCCTTCGAATAAAAGTAACTCCACTTTACCGGTCCTATGCTATTTGTTTGCTGGCGACATCATGACCACTTGTCACATTATTAGCCATATGGTTGCTATGTCAAGAGATGTTGAAACTAGTTGAATCGCGTCCCAGGTACAAATTTCAAAGTAACAAAATTACAGCGCTAATTTTAAATCTCACATGTAGGTATTGACTTATTTAATTGACAAAATTACTTGGAGTTAACAATTAAATTACCTGTGTACACATAGTAGTCACACATTGCTACCTAGTTAAAGATTTGTATAAGCATACCGGGCATACCAAATTATTATGCGGTTGATTAGCGTTAACATTGTTAGGTGTCATATAACAAATAATTAAAACAAAAAGATAAATAAGTACCAATTCATCAAACACGGAATGACTTCCTAGAAGTAATTAGAATTCTAGTTTACGAATCATAATAAAACTTGTATTTTACGCCAGTCGCATTCGCAATTTCGCAGTATAGAAAGTGAGCAAAAAACTGTTGATTTTTTTTTAGTTACTAATAAAAGTACCTACGTAGTAGTTTTCCCTCTAGATTGGAAAAATATTTATTTCCTATGCCAAAGCGGACCCCGGTCTCCTAAGAGCGCAACAGGCAAGTGAGGCAAGGCAGGCAATTATGTTACCAGTAGTAAAAAAAATAGATTTGGATTGAATATTTTCTATATCCTACTTCCAATGCGAAAGTATAGATATTTGAATGATATTTTTAGACGTTTGGAATATTCATGCGTAATCACGAAAAAACAGCTGAACGGATTTTGATGAAACTTGGTATACAACGATTTTATAGCCTGAATTAATATATACTTACTATACTTACTTATATATACTTTTCATCCCGAAAATCATCACGAAGTCGCTGGCTAAAGCTAGTAGTGTTATATAAATATCTGAATGTTTAGGTTACTCTTTCACGCAAAAACGGGTGAAGGAATTAGTATTCACTTTTTTTTGTGTAAAATAAGCTAGATTATGCCAGTAAATAAGTACTTTTTCGTCCCGAAAACCATCCCTCAGAAGGTTGAAATCGGGGATGGAAATTGACCCGGTAGTTTACGCAAACAAAGTCACCAGGCAAAAGCTAGAATCTAAACTAAAAAAAGTAATCATTAAGTTGTCTGGGAAATGTTCTTACCGTGAATATGTCTGTCAGAAAGATTGTCTTCCTCATCCCATAGGGGCCGGTCGTACCGCCGAGGCGCGCGCTCTATATTCCCATAGTACTGAAACTCCATGGTTACACTGAACGCAACTCAAAAAATGAAACTAAGAAACGTTTAACACCAGAAACGCTAAAATAGTCATAAACACGCCACGACTCTGTTATAGTTTGCGCGACACTGACTCGGAGGAGATAAGGGTAACGATGTTAAACGACATATATTCAACGCGTTTATTGCTTCATAGTAATAGTCCACCCGTCTGTCCGATTGTTTTCTCTTGCGAGATTGCCAGTCTAGCGCCTCCAGACTATTTGTTCCCAAACAACCAACTACATGGCAGCCTTAGCATACAGAATGTCGAGAAATGGAGCCCGGTCCCTTGGTTAGGTTTACCGAGATAACATTTCGCAACTGTACCAATTACATGAAGACGAGGGCTTGACGTATGGAGATGGAGTGAGGATACGCTTTCCGAGATTTATTTTTGTCAGATCTATTCCATATTTCTTATGCAACACTAGAAAAAGTGGTTCCTAGTATATATAGTTCCTAGTATATAGATTTCTTATCCCAAGAGCCATGAATCAGTAAGACATTTTAAATGTCAATTCAATCAAATTAAAATCGTTGACGTTTAAGTCCCTATTCCTGTTTCAGGGCCGGATTGGGCGGCCGCTCTAGGCGCCAGGTGCCTAAATGCCGAATGAAGAGAAAGATACAAATTTGGAGGGTACCTTTGAGTGGCGCTGAATATATAAATCGATCCACATCCACCCTGATGGGCCAGCGATATCCTGTCCGATCAGTTCAGGCGTTCCTGGCCTAGTGTTAACTGAGGCTACAATGAAGAGATACCTTGAAGCGGTGCCTGTAAGATGCACACTACGTCATTCACTAGTTACATATGTACTTTAAAGTAGTATTTTTGTACATATTTCTGTTCCACAAACGAACAACTACTTAGCACGTTACAGGCGTATTTTACAAAAGTATGCTAATCAACCAGTTTTTCAGCCAATTGTTTATTTAGCCAGAACTTTTATTATAACTTATAACTTATATATATATATCCTATATTTTTATTAATATGTATAAGATTATATTACGTTACGTTCAAATACGATGCAACTAAAGACATTAAACGTGGTAAACGATGATTTCCACGAGTGTGTGCAGTTGTGTTGCAATACATAAATGAAATTACAAATCTTATTTACTTGAAGTGCTTATGATCGCAACAGAGGTAAATTGTAAGCATACAATTGTCAATGAAATACGTAATACCGACCCTTCGAGTGTGAATGATTGAGTTATATGCGTTAAACAATACGTAAATACGTAGACAGCCATCATGGTATACATTAAGAGGCGCCGTCAGCCACTTCCATTATCTATTCAACCATAAGACCATCTTCCTAATAACTATATATAGACGTAACTGATGTAATCTCCATCTTTAACACATACGGTTGGACGTACAAGGGGCTTAACACCTTTGTGAATTGTACCCTGCCACTTTAACGTCATGTTTAAATTATCATAATGAATTTCCAACGGGGGAAAGAGACAAAGTACCAGTAAGTTAAGTAGTAAAGTGTCCAACAGCCAGTCTGCATATAGGTAACGGGGTCTTTTATTGATTTGAATGATTTCTGACTTGAATAAATTACACGTGACATGAAAATCACAATATTATTCAATATGTAATAAAGTGAGTGATATTCTGTAACCATTTTGTACATAGATCTTACACACCAGCTATGAAATTTACAACCTGCCCCGGCAACCTTACCACTTGTCTCTAGTGTAACCCTCGGAGTTTGTAAGGACTCTGCGTAATCAGAGATCAGACTTCTCTTAGTTCAATCGTCAAAAATCAGGTTTCGGTAAACGAAAGGTACTAATATAAAATCTGAGAAACGGATTGACTTCTTGGAAAGGTCCTCAAGTTACTATGTGTAGTGGGACTAACAAGCAACTGCGGAGTTACTTATCCTGACATCATTAATTATTTTTATCAATATATTAAGTTTCGTCAGCATTGACCTCGACTGTGCAGATTCCGAGTATGTCATAGCTAGTAAAGGAGAACTCAGGGGAGCTATTTTACTGGTTTTCATAGGTAGGTATATCATTTCATCGATCAAGCAGCGATTGCGACCAAGAAACACTTCGACTTTATTATTTTTGTATAAAAGTTCAAAATGGGTAGACCGCTTACTTGGCTTATAGCTATTGTAGTAAACAACAAAACAAGCCATATAAGTGGACATAATACACTGATATGTTGGCGATATTATACATTTAGCATAACTACGACGTAGACCGAAGCGTTCTCGGGAGCTTTGTCGACCTTCCTCACCAACAGGAACTTATATGTTCCTGTTGGTGAGGAAGGTCGACAGAGCTCCCGAGAACATTACAGAGTTAAGAGTGGTGTGGTGTTATTATGGCTGCCGTCTTTATTATAAGGCCAAAGGTACCAACAAACAACAAAGGTAGGCAGGCTGCATCATATCTGAACGATGAGTCTGATGTGCTTTGACCTCTCTATTTTATTGCTGTTAGCTCGCCAAATGTAATAGATAGTTAGGGATGTCACTTCCGTCTTCAATAAAATCGATTAAAAAACAATAGATTTTTGAATAAATAACAATCGATTTTAATAATCGAGATTTTTATTTCTTTTTCCTATGGGGGCGGTTACACGGTGATTATTATCATGCGATACACTCATATCATGATCAGTATCACAAGAAGGTTGCGGTAGCGTGATAATATCTGAGCAAACCTGGATATTTTGAAATTCGCGATACCTCCTCCTCTTGTGTGTGAATGTCCTCATAATGCCAGAGTCTACTAGGACTTTGTAGCCGTCTAATATTCTCATATACAAGGTGGTAGCTTACAATATTCTTTGACAAATTATGTTACGAATAATCGGCTGTGAAAATCATAATCGATTTATTTCAAAATCTAAATCGATTAAAAAATCGTTTTTTTTATAATAATCGTTTTTTAATAGATTTTTTAATAATCGATAATTTTTTGACATCCCTAAGATAGTCAGACACCGTGATCTTGAAACCGATCACATACACATGAGAATTAAATTTGCCGTGATGTTTAGTTTCCGCAGATCACCCTTTCGCGACCTTCCCGTGTTTATCTAAGATAGTTCGTTCAACCGGCAAGCGAAGCCGCACGGAAAAAATAATTAATTTGTACACGATAAGGCGCGTGCAAAAACATATATACACTTATCACTTGTTGACTATCACCTGGGACAATAACAAGTGACTAAAATAGTAAGTCCCAATCAAACAACAAGTTCTCTTGAACAATTTAGTCATTGTGAATATTTGGTATCTCATTTGATTTGATGCAGAGTAACGTTAACATGCGAATATTGAGTACCTTCATAATTTATAAAAGGAAAGTCAGGCTTTCTCCTAGAGTACCAGAAACCTAGTTAATTAATCAAATTTAAGAATATTTGCATGCTAGTGATTAACTGGTTTCACGAGCGCGCGTAAAGATAAAATCAAAACGTCAAAGAATACAAATATAATTGAAACCCCTTTTAATTAATAATGCTAACTTTTCAATTATGTGAAAATATTGTAAACGAGTTTGGAGTCTTTTTGAGAATATTTAAGTCCTGAGCACTGACTCAACAAAACCCAAACCCAACAAAATCTAGTTTCCCCACTGGGAAAGGTCACATGGCACTTCCACACAAGCATGTGCCTACATAAATTCTGGCGGCTGAACGCTGCTGAGCTTCAAAACGAAGAACGAGCTCCAGAACGTGCGTACAGTTCTTTGGCTTTTTGTCGCTTTTACCCGTTGGAAATTTGGTATCACAGTTTAAACATGACGTTAAAACGACAGGGTATTATACAAAGGTGTTAAGCCCCTTTTGAGCCGACCGGTATCTATCCCACAAGTGTCAGAAAGGGAAAGGATTTAACTGCCCTCTAAACGCCCGTTTCGCGACCATCATAGGCTAAGTCAATGTGTGGCAGTCATGTGACTAGTGTCTACAGTATTGTACACACACGCTCTTATAAAGCCAATGGCAATCATTATCACTGGGTAAGGGCGACCGGTCCCAGAAACCTTAATAGTATCAGATCTGAACAGTTTAAATTCTAACCTCGGTCTGGTTTCATTTATCAACAAGTGTGACATAGATTTGCCAAGATCTAGGTCCGTAATTGTATTAATTTGAGACAATTTATCACAACTTATTTCCATTTGGGGGCGTCGGTTGATCAATATAAATGTCATGATAAAATATTCACACTATGACTTGTGTATCTTAGACTTGAAGTTTTGAACATAAAGGAAAATTATTTATTTAAATAGTTAATCATTACAGTCGTACATAAATATTTATAACATAACTACGTAATATTAAGTGTGTTAATACGTAGGTACCTACTTAAATTTATTTCAACTTAACGTCCGTATTCAGTTTCAATTTTCCGACGTTAAATTTAGCAACAAAGAAAGTCGCTATCATCCCTATTAAACACCGCCACCGCTACAAATCACTTTTCCGACTTTAAACGACCGGCAAATTATAGTTCAACGACTTTAATAAACAATGAAGTGGAATACTCACGCTGGGAGTCCTAATCCATCCGTACATATTGACATTTGAATTTATTTAAAAAGCTTTCAGCTATGTACCGGAGGCACTAGACGCATTTGAGGAGCGGGCGTGATCGCATGCACGTATGCCCAAACACTGACTGGCATTACAGGGCTGCTCCAGCGCCTTACATAACGCTAAAGCCTTCGTCAAACACCCCGCGACAACTGATTATTTTTCGCGAGTTACCGACGGCACTAGCTAAGTAGGTAAACTAAACATACCGAATTTGTTAGCTTTAATCTGCTAGTCATTATACGTCATATTTATACAGCATAGTGTGTTCTGTTTAGTGCGAGATCAAAGTGTGCTGCCGCAACAACACACTAACGCGTTCAAGAAACCCATCCAGGGGATACTCGTTAATACCTTAATTAGAAACAACGTAATTCGATTTAAAATACATACTTATATAAAAGTGCAGGTTCTATTGTCTTTTTGGAGACGCAATTAAACGATAAGTCGAGGCAATAAAACACGGTTGGATAGGTATTTCATATCTAACCACATTGTTATTGTTATAGAGAATTGTGATTGCTTAACAATCATAAGAGCTATCACGAACGTCACAATATACGCATTAGATACTGGTAGGTATCATCAATTCATTAGCACCTGCAAGGGCATGATTGCCGCATTTATGTCGTTTATCGCTGTCGATAAACTATTTATCACGTTCTTACAAGTGCAAGAATGAGATACGTCTTAAAAGCAGGGTAAACAACATAAACGCACTATAAAAAACCTTGGGATCTCATGTATTACATGAGATATCTAGCGAATTTCATATAAATTTTCACTGTGACAAGATACGAAGTGGCCCAGAAATCAAATTGGTTGACCGAATGTGGTATTGTATTGCCGCCGAGTTGCTGGCGAAGCGAGAAAGTCAAGAGACTGGCAATGAACAGAAAATAGTGGCGTAACTCAACCGACAAGAGCGAAGCTCTAAGTTTTGATGATGATAATGGTGTTATGTTGATGGTGGTGAGTGAGAAAGGTCGCCAGAAATTACGAGAATGCGCTACGTTGAGAGTAAGGGACCTCATATGTTTCTAGCTGTCAACACATCAAATTCTCAAATCAATAAAGGGTCAGCAACGCGCTTGTGACTCTTCTAGAGTTGCAAGCATCCATAGCCTAAGGTGACTGAGGCCGTATCAGGCGTAGGTTGTTGTTGGTTGGTGTAAATACGAGCATCGTGGGCATCCCGAGATTTTTTATAGTTTACAAATGTGACAAGATACGAAGTGGCCCAGAAATAAAACTGGTTGACTGTACCTAAAAAGCCAGTCGGATAGGTACTTAAGATACTTTGTCTTTCGTTTATCCCGTGATTAAGACTGTATGTATCACAGGTGACGCTGATATCGGCAGTAAACCTTTAAATTGCCTTAACGAAGCCATAAAACGGGCTGTATTGTATCGATTGCAAGACTGGTTTCATTGGCTCCACGGATCTATACACAAGAAGGATTGAGTACTGCGACGGAAGTGTGACCGACAGAGAAGCCAATATAGAGAATTTCATCTCGTTTTAATTAGGGTAACCAAGTACATCTGTTGATAAGTCATATTTATTTAATTTAAATTGGTAAATAAAAAATAAATATTTTTAAAGAAATATAAAATAATAAATATAAATATTCACTAATCATGTATAGTATATTATTAAACAATATCTTCTGGTGTAATTTTACATAAGCTCTACTTTATTTCCCAAATCTCTCAAAATTAATAATAAAATAAATATAATAATAAAATGTTTATTGTACACAAAATTGCTACACAAGTGCTACTAGAGCTAGATAGTACAAAAGTAATATATACTAGGTCGAGACTTCCGACCCCTAAACTAGGTGTAACCTGTGTTTTAGGGGTCTGAGTTCATAAAAAACAGGGTCGTGACTAAATTGTTGTTTTTCCGTAATGAGCTGAGCCATACTTAAATTAAAAAAACGTAATGGTCTTCTTCTGTGCCTATAGATGTCTTAGGGTGTTCAGCAATGTTAAATTTCTACAAAATGGATGTCACATGTTGCATGATTACAAACAGTTTACTTCTAATGACTTATTTCATGGATTGTGTATTTACTGAAAAAGTAAATAACTTTTCCGACACTACTACAACTTGAAAAGGAGATTTAGTTCAATGAAATTAGCTGAAAATTTAGCAAAATTAATGGAGAACTTTTATCTATCAGGATATGTAGATTATAGGACAAAGTTCAATTTTATCAACCTGTCGCCTCACACAGCCCGCTCGGCTGGGTACTACACGGAGCGCAGACTAGAAGTTTGGGCCCTAGGGTAAATTTCCTAAACACGATAGAAGAAAAACTTGATCATTTTTTTAGTGTGGATTCCCTAACTATTGTTCCCGCCCGCCCTTCTAGCGACACCGAAGAGAGAGCCACACGCATATTACAACTCTGAGGGTTTCTGCTCTGCACTCTTGTGAAGCGCAGGGGAAGCTGTATCAGGGCGTGGCCCTTTTCAGCGGCTACTTCTGCACCCCCCCAAGATGGGACGCGACGATTTCTTTTGCGTTTCGCAGATTGAAGTGTCCGCGTTTTCAACTTCCTGCCGCGGTTGTGCGCGGGCGGTAGTTTGGGTTTGCGGACTGTGACGAAGAACGTTCGAGGAGGACTTCCCGGAGTCTGTCTCTCGCCGACAGACTGGGGGTAACCGATATCGGGCCTTTGGCCCATGATCGGGGTCAATCCCTGCAGGTCGTAAAGACGACCCGGTGGTGGGGGTGATGTGCGGGGCTTGCTGCAGTGTGGGCGGGGCGGTTTCGCGCTTGAGGCTCAGCAGGTCACAAGCCTTTTAGGCCTGCCTGCGGTCACTCCAGCTGTGGTGCGTTCGCTCCGTTTCTGCGTTTTTGCGCTGACTCTCAGAGGCCTAAGCGAGTCAGCGAATGTTGCAGTAGATGGGTGAGGCCTCTGACGATGACGGGCACCGGGTCCGAATCGGTCGTGATGGCCGAGAGTATGCTTTGGAGAATGTTAAGGGCTTTCTCAACCACCTCCATCCTGGCTTCGTAAGGGGTCTGTGACTGGCTTATCCGGCGAACGGTGGGAGGGGCCGGTGGGTGAGTGTCGGTGTGCTGCTCGGTGCTGGCGGCTGCGGGAGTCGCCGCGTTGGTTGCTGCACCCTCCTACTGATCGGTCGGTGCTGCCGCTGCAGAGTCGGCAGCGGGGGGAGGAGGAGGAAGCCCTTGTGGGCGGTTTTTATTGCGGTTCCTCCCTCTTCTCCTTTGGCAGCAGCGACGGGGTGGGGGGGCGGGAGTCCTCCTGGGTTTTTGGCGGGAGCTATCAGGGTCGCACTTGCAGCGTCGGCCTCGGGGTCTGCCGTTGGGCGGTGGTGGTGGCTGCAGTTGTTGCTCGGCGCCTTTTCTGGCGCATTACCGGGCACTTGGCGTTTTGGCTGTAGCCCTTGCAGTTTGCGCATGTGGCCTTCTGGTCTTTAGGTCTTGTGCAGTCACGCGCGAAGTGAGGTTCGGCGCAGCGGACGCAGGCGATCTGGCGGTGGCAATTGAGAGAGGAGTGTCGGAACTGCTGGCATCGGTGGCATTGGGTTATCCCTCGGGGGCCCCTCCACCCCTCGATGACAACTCCCGACATGCACAGCAACTCCTGGATGTTATAGACAGAGAAGACGTTCGGGCTGCGCCCTACAGTTGCGTAGAAAATGCAGTCGGGGCGGTCGCCGCGCCCCCTGATGTGTCGCACATACTGCGCGTCATGCCCGATGGCGTCCAGTTCCTCTTTGATTGCCCGTGAGTCTGTGTCCGCTGGCAGGCCGCGGATGCAGATCTTCAGTGGCTGATCCTTCTTTAGGGTGTAGTTATGGTACAGGATGCGATCTGTGACGAAGCTGTTCGTTGACTTCCCGGAGTCTGCCTGTTGTCGGTAGAGTGAGGGGGTAACCAATATCGGGCCCATGCTCGGGGTCGATCCCTGCGGGTCGTGAAGATGGCCCGGTCGTGGGGTTATGGTGGGCTACTGTGATGTGGGCGGGCAGCGGGGCACGCTGGAGGTCCTGCAGACTGGATCCAGTCTGCGGTCAACTCGGCGGCGGGCGCTCGCTCACTTCCTAGTTAAGGGGTGATGTAGCTGTTGGCTGAGGGGGACGAGGTGATGAGTTCCCTCGCGTAAGGCCTGCCTTCTGGCGGGCGCGCGTGAAGTGGGGCGATATCTTGGAGGTGGGCGTGACCCGAGGCGTCAGCTCACGCAAAGACGGCACGTGCGAGGCGGGCGATGAAGTCATCGGGAGTCTTCATCTTTAGGTCTCAGTTCAGTGCGGCGTTCGTCATGAACTATGGTCTGTGACGAAGAAACTACGCAACGAGTGAACAACAAGGAATTCCTGCGACTACAAGAGGGCGAGTGGCCGAAACACGAACCTGGGGACGGCGAGGCCATGCCCACCGGTGAAAAACGAACGTACTTCCTGTGCGCGCCTGAGCCGGACTTACAACTACATAATAATAAGATAACATACTAGTTAAGTAGGTAGGATAGGAAATAAACAATATCCCTGGTGTACCTTCATTATCCCCTAGCTGAAGCCCTTAAGGCATAAGAAAGAAAGAAAAAATAAAAAAATGTTGACATCTTATACAATTAAAGCCAAATGTAACTGATCCGTAATAAACACGCAGTTCTGGTACGTTAGTATACGCAAGTGATTATTTTCAGTAGGTATTCTAAAATTATATATATGTTACATTGGCAACATGTGCGAGTGATACCGTTCTCGGTTTGGTTGCTCTCGCTCGGACCGTTTTCTTTGATCTCTTATTGAATATTGGGTCTATTATTAACAGGATTGTAACTTTATATCTCGGGAATATGGTTCAATTTAGATTGACTGATAAAAGTAAGAACTAAATACGTTCAAGCAAGACACGCAACTGTTTTAGGCTCGTAAACTGAGTTTATAACTTCGCGCATTCGCTTATTCTTATAATACATATTATGTCTTCTATCTTTTTATAATAATAGGCGGTAGGTACTAAGTATGATATCATACTTGAAATGTTACAAGTAAAAAAAGTTACTCTGTGTGTCTTTAATTTTTTCCAGCTTAAACCACAAGTGATTTAGATGAAATTTTGGTATTGACGTAGTTTGAGACCCTGGGATTCCAGAGATTAACTAAGGATACTTTTTATCCCGGAAATCATCCCTTAAGAGGGTGGAAAAAGGGGTCGGAATTTTGAATGGGAGAGCAAATAATAAATCCCATATGATATTAACAAGCATATACGAACGACGGCGCGGGCAAAAGTTAATACTTTAATAAGTGAATAAAATTGATGTAAAATATTTGTACACAGATAAAAAGTGCGAAAGGCGTGCTCAGATATTTGGACAGAGGTTTGTACAGACATAAATTTCTTCATCTTGTCGTCTACATTAAGTTACATTAAGTTACACGTGTCATCTACATTAAGTTACACGTGTCTAGAACCTATTCGAGAAGAATATTAGGTATATATTATATACCTAAGTAGAATTATTATCATGAGAGTTTTCGGGCTATGCTCACCGCTCACCAATTTGTTTTTTCGCCGTCCGTTACCAATGGGGAAATAATCCAGATGTTACCACTTAAGATAGTTATCATTATTGTAGTGGTAATAGCCTAACTTTTCAAAAGCAATTACACGTACAGTCACGAGTAAAAATATGGGCACATGCAACTTACTTAAAAATATGTCCCATAGCTCTAATGTCGGCGGGTTAAGGTTTTGATATAAATTTATGAGAGGGTTACTTCGATATATATTTTTGCATTTAGCGGCGACGCTCGATAGTAATTACTTTGGGTACAGTCGGTACACAAATTAATATCGAGCGTTGCTAGTATTCAAACAAGGCTAATAGTAAAGTATTGTAATTTAATCAAAAAATTCGTCATTAATTGAAAATTTAGATTATTTGTCAGTGTAATGTACAATGTACTTGATGTACCTACGTAGTTATAACACCGCATGGTCCGATTGCTAAGACTTGGTAAAACAATGCAATGATTTTGCTATTTGTTCAACGTTTTATCATTTGTCATACTCAGTACAAACAAAGGCCTTAGCGGAATTGTTTCACGTCACTCACTATTTATATTCAATCCCTGAACAAATATTATAAACTGACACCGTTTGCTATCGTAAGTACTTAATCTCCATAGAACGTTTCGGTTGGGAAGTTGGGAGTTTACTCATTGTTAGAGTGGCAAAACTGAAAATCGCAATCTCATTTTCCTTACACTTGCTATATATATACGTATGTATATGTTCGGTTTATATATAAATACACACCAATAATACCAAACGGGGTATGCACAGCCCATGAAAATTAATATCAGTGCCACGTTAGCAATTTAAGGTTTCAAAAATTGAAATTGTTGTGTTGCGTTGCAGTGAGCGCATCGCCAGCGGCACCATGCCAGCAACAACCACGGGAAGAGATGCTAACGCAGGTCCTACCCCGACCCCGCACAGGGATCTTACTAAGGTCTCGTAAATAAATACCTAATACTAAAAAGAGTGTATACAACATTTTTGTAGCGCTGCACGCGTGGCCGATAACATGAGAAAACGCATATTACGTAGAGCGAAAACTCGCTAGGAAGCGAAAACTCAAAACACGATATATAAATCTTCGGTTGAAATGAGATGCGACGTCTTTCGTAACAAGAACGGGACCTCTAATCTTATACAATAGCAGAATTAGAAACATTTTATGAAAGAATTTCGAACTTGAATGGGTTGGACCTAAAATCCTTATGAAGTGATTTTATAGCGCTGTCTGATAGTATGTTTCACAATAAGATAGGACTGACCTTGATACGTTATTATTTTCCTGCTAAGCACATTCACGCGCAACGAAGCTGAAAAGATCTAGTTGAAAACCATTGTTCTGTGAGCTATTTTCGGTCTATAAAAGTTTTGTAATACACCGTACAATAGTCTCTAACTATAACGGTTCAATTAGAGAAAAGGCTGGTTTTATAATACAATAGGAAACATTAGGCTGTACCTAGTCAATAATTTGTAATAGACGTAAGTACTGCTGCTGTTTTTTTTTTATACCCTGTAGTAATGGTTTAGTTAATTGGCAAGGAGTGGGGACACTATTATGGAGATTAAATAATAGTTCAGGAACCGAATGCTCAAAAAAAGGTATAGACGGAAATGCTTGTAACGGGTCTCTATAGGTTCCCATAAAATTAAAGCTCCGATTTTTTTCAACCAATAATGTTTTCCATCATAATTTTCATAAGTCATATTAGTCTTATTTTCACTAGTCATAAAATTAAACAATATAAATTGAAGTTCAGATGTTTGCAGGCCATCATTATTATTAGTCATAGAATTGGTTACCTTGCTTATAATAATTTTTGTAAGGTCTTTTTCGCAGGTCATAATGATTGGTAGTCACATGATTAGTTAGTCATAACATTAATTTAGCGCGTTAGATTCGATTTTGCCCTTTCCTGGATTTTTATAAAAAAAAGAACATCGAAGATTAAGGCGGGATCTTAATCTTCTGACCTGTCCGCGTTAGAGTCGATTTGGTCCCAACAGATCTGTTTGGGTTTTTATAAAAAAATAACCTCGAAGATTAGTCATAAAATTAAACAATATAAATTGAAGTCCCGATGTTTGCAGGTCAGCATTATTGTTAGTCATAAAATTGGTTACCTTGCTTGTAATAATTTTTGTAAGGTCTTTTTCGCAGGTCATAATGATTGGTAGTCACATGATTAGTTAGTCATAACATTAATTTAGCGCGTTAGAGTCGATTTTGCCCTTTCCTGGATTTTTATTAAAAAAAAGGAAATTGAAGATTAAGACAGGATCTTAATTTTCTAACCTATTCGCCTTAGAGACGATTTTGTCCCAACAGATCTGTTTGGGTTTTTATAAAAAAATAACCTCGAAAATTAAGACGGGAGCTTCGTTTCGCTTTAGCTCCCGTCTTAATCTTCTAACCTATCCTTGCTTTAAATTAAAATAAACTCGAATTTTATGACTTTTGTGGTTATAAGTAGTAATGAATATTATAGATCATTAATGTTAGTACTGTTAAGCACTAAACTTAACAAAAATTATGACTTTTGATGTTTATGTCTTTAAATTTTATGGATATCAATTTCTGACCATCGAAATTCGAAACAACAAGCTTATGGGAAACAAAGGGATCCCGATTGGAACACAATTTTTGGCTTCGTAACTTTATTTGGACTAGTTAGGAGGTGAACATATCAAAAGTCCCCGGCCATAACGCTTGAGCCCGGGGGGAGGGGGGTTTGAAAGTCCCATTTCTTGTTTTTTCGTAAAAAAAATGGTAAACGGTGCCATGCGGGCTCAAGCATTGGCGGGACATTTGATATGTTCACCTCTTAACTAATCCAAATAGTTATAAGCATTTATGTCTAATACCCTTTCGTTGCCTGACCTCATTCGAGAAAAAAATGCATCGCAACTTTAAGTTGTTCAAATATAGTAGACCTCATTCTTAACCCCTATTTTTCACAGGTTAGGATATTATTCTATTTTACCACTTTGTCGCAAAAATCGATTTGTATTGAGCTAAACCATGGACGGACAAACAGACACACAGGCTAAGAAGCTGAAACGGGTATAGGGGTCCCTCTATAGATCCGCGCCTGTGATTGGTCTGGTGTCGCAAGCGCCCATGGTCTACGGCAGGGGTCGGCAAACCGCGGCCCGCGAGCCAGTTGCGGCTCTACGAAGTCTCCTCGAAACTGTAGTGAAAAACCTTAAACAGGTATTCCGCAACGAATACCTCTCTTAGGTTCCCAAAAATTGTTATTTTTGATTCTTTGGTCAAAAAGTTTGCCGACCCCTGGTCTACGGTGTCTGCGTCTGCTTACCATCTGGCAGATCGTATGCGTGTTTGTCACCGTCGTAGTATAAAAAATTAAAGATGCACTGAACATTTTATTCATGATTGTAGTATGTAAGTCTGCTTACCATCTGGCAGGTCGTATGCGTGTTTGTCACCGTCGTAATATAAAAAATTAAAGATGCACTGAACATTTTATTAATGATTGTAGTATGTAAGTCTGCTTACCATCTGGCAGGTCGTATGCGTATTTATCACCGTCGTAGCATAAAAAATTAAAGATGCACTGAACATTTTATTAATGATTGTAGTATGTAAGTCTGCTTACCATCTGGCAGGTCCTATGCGTATTTATCACCGTCGTAGCATAAAAAATTAAAGATGCACTGAACATTTTATTAATGATTGTAGTATGTAAGTCTGCTTACCATCTGGCAGGTCCTATGCGTATTTATCACCGTCGTAGCATAAAAAATTAAAGATGCACTGAACATTTTATTAATGATTGTAGTATGTAAGTCTGCTTACCATCTGGCAGGTCGTATGCGTTTTGTCACCGTCGTAGTATAAAAAATTAAAGATGCACTGAACATTTTATTCATGATTGTAGTATGTAAGTCTGCTTACCATCTAGCAGGTCGTAAACGTGTTTATCACCATCCTAGCATAAAAAATTAAAGATGCATTGAACATTTTATTCATGATTGTAGTATGTAATCGATGGTTAAGGTATCAGCTGTCGTCAACAAAATGAAAACATTTATTCTGCAAGTTTTGCAAACAGGCCTCAAGGGCACTTATACAAGTCAAAACATATCTCTATCAATTAATAATAATACAATACTCAAAATAAAATTATTTCAATGTAGTGTCAGCAATATGACTCGAAGTGGATATCATAACAATACAGATTTGTTAGAGATGTATATTATATAAGGCCTCTAAGCGTCAATATAAAAAGTAATAAGGTACACTAATCAAAATAAAATCCTGTGAGATGCATCTCCAAGCGTTAACATTAAAAAAATGCATTTATTTCGGACAACTTTAGAACCATAGATTGTTAATTAGTAGTACACGGACTTATATAACTATGCTAGTACGAAAACTTAAATGTAATGTGGACCAGTTGCTTAGTAGGCTAATAATACAATTTAATAAATATCCTGAGACAAGTATAAGGCCGAATAGGCGGCACATTGTTTCGTTCTCTTTTAGACATAACTAGTGTATAGAATTATATAAGTAATATTTTTTTGGCTACTGGTATAATTTGGGTCTTACGCTACATTTATAAAGATCAACTAATTTTCCCTATTTCATTAATCCTGCTAAGTTTTCAGAGATAACCGCTGAATATATTATAAGGCAACCTACTCCGATTCGGAATTTAGTAATATATTTTGACGGTCCTCAGTAGAGTGAAACCTTTTCTTTTAACTGAAGAACTATTTTCAGCATTGTAAAGACACTGGAGCAGTCTCTATACTGAGAAACTCACACATTCAAACAATGTCTACAACGATACAGGCGTTCATTTCGAAAATTGTTTTACTCTACCTTCAGTCGAATCGGGCCTCAGTTGGAAGCATCTAAACGATAATAACATCAAAAAAACCTTTTTTAATTACATAGTACAGTCAGCATCAAAAGTAAAGTACTACGCTCTTGTTCCCTTAACAATAAAGACTTGACGTCTTCATTGTTATCCTTATTATTAGATTTGAGTAGGTAATCTGCCTCTTCAATATTTATTTATTTATTTAAACTTTATTGCACAGACAATATATGTACAAAGGCGGACTTAATGCCAATATATTGAATGCTTGCCAATTTCTACTACTACCAGCCTGCTAAATCATTTAACTAAAATTGAGAGTATTTTAGATTTAGTCACGAGTTCCATTATGTAGGTTAGGTCACGAAACGAAAAGGTTATCGTGAGAAAGAAATAATTCGAACTAAACGACATAAGTTTCACTTTGACTGCGAGTAAATAATAAAATACCTATAATTCCAATCTGGAACGAGCATACATGTATTAAAATTATATTTGTATCGCTTTAGTTCATGCACTCTCTCTATAAGGTAACTAAAGTTCGCCATATAAATGGTATAAGACAATGTTTCGATACACAATGGACTCAATAAAAATATAGACATAATTATGTAATGATTAACTATTTACTTACAAAAAAAATTTTAATTCACTGAGAATTTACTTCATTAATGTATTTCTACCTACCATGTGATGTGACGTTTCTACTTCTACGGGTGGGCATTTCGCTTACTAGATAATTATAACGAATCTTAGCTATTGTTTGTTAAGCATATCTATTTCAGATCGTATCTCACTTGCTGATTTTCCTACAATATCCTGCGTCATCAGTAGCTTAACTAACTTCTTAATAGATGAGCCTGATTTTACGCTTCATTCTTTTAAGGGTCATGCCCGTTTTCATGCAAGTACTGCCACACGCTTCACTGAAGGCTGTACTGAAAAGTACTTAAGACATCCAATCAAGACTACTATATTGAAACTGCTACAAGAAGCCCATTGGATGGGAATGTACTCAAGGATTGCACATTAATTAATCACGTGTGAAGTACGAAAAGAGGGGGCTCCGGAAATAATCAACAAAATATCACAAGGGGGTAAAAAGGAGACGTCTTGTGAGTTGTGATATATCAAGCGTATTTATATTGCACACGTTATTTTTTATAAGGCGATACGTCACTGAACGATACGCGCAAACTTTATGACTGTCTATGGAAACGATTGTTTAAAGATAATATGTTGATAATTTTTTAACATACCAAATAAATACACGTGATGTTGCATAGGGGTAGTGGGGGCTTAAAAATTTGATTTTTAATACTGACAACAGGGTATCTTTATAATATTAGTATTACTTACCGAATTTTGATGAAACTTTCCAGATATAAGGTAAACTTCCCTGTGCTTGGCTTGACGCTGACTCAATACTAATCTACACTTTAAATTTTATCTCATATCGATAGAGGTCAACAATAGGTGCTATCTATTGGGTATTCAATTAAGGTGTCAAACATTGGGACGTTTACCTTATAAACCGGGCGTCCCACGGCTATGCCACATGGAAGGAAAGTAACTTGAATATTGTAGATGGAACATTTTACTGAAAGAAGACATTATTTGAATTTAAACAACAAATTAAACTGCATTGACAGATATTTAAATAATTTTATGGTTGAACCGGGAATCGAACCCGTTACACGAGAAAAATAATTACCCTGTAGCTATATCACACCGATCGAAAGGCTTCATCATAAGGATTATTTTTTACGCTGGTAAAATTCTAATACTTATATAACATCGTAATAGTGTTGTAAAAGCATTTAAAGGAAATGAGCTCTGACCTACTTCCGATGGAGCCTCGACCTAGCCCCCGACACGACTTGATGAATGTGCCCTGCTAATAAGTTTTATGTCAATGGCTTTGTTTAGCTCATTTCGGTTCGGTATACATATTTGAAGCATACATATTTGTTATTATAGTTTTGTGTTAACTTCGTAGCAGGTAATTTTAGGCCTGTTGGTTAAGATTTAACGTCCGTTCACTTATATTTTTTAATATATTACCTACTATAATTAGCCACCTTAAGCTGGCCATAAACGTTACCTACCTACCTGCACAGGTAGACCTCTCCGGCAGGCGGAGCGTGTATGGGAACAGACCTGTGCAGGCGACCGGAACAAAACCGAAATTCAATTCTTTCGAGTGTCACCGAACGTACACCGGAACATACCCACACACGCCGCCGTTTGACCTGCGCAGGTAACCTCTGCAGAGGACTGTAACGTGTATGGTCAGCATAATAGGTAGAGGTCGCACTCTTGCTTACACTATGGGGCAGTCGCCATCTGATATCGAAATGAACAAGATGCTCAAATATCTGAACACGACTGTACCTATTATTGATGTTAAGACATTGTGCATGTTCAGATATTTTTGAGTACCCTGAAGAGTATAGATACATTGGATAAAACAGAAACTTGTATAGCACAAAATGAAAAGGAGAAGATTGAGCTAGTTATAGGTATGATAAGTTTGACAGTTCTCTATTGTTATAAAGCGGTTGGCACCATATTTAACGTTAATCGGTCCGTTAATTATTGTTGATGTAATCCGCCCTAAGGCCGTTGTTAATGGGCAGGCGACGCGTGTGTCGGCGCAACACACGGGCAGTCCGGGTACCATGGAAACGTTCACACCTGAGCAATAACACTCCTAAACAACGCCACCTTCGTGTTTGGGCAACTTTATGAAGCCCTCACCGACGCACGCGCCGAGTAGCCTACGGTGTTATGGGTGTATGTGCATTACGTGCAATTGTTAATTTAATACGAATACTCACCCTCATCTTTCGGCTCCTCTTCATCACCCAACGCGATCACTATATTGCTCCGCATCATGTGAGCCATCTTTCCAATCTTACTATACTGACTTTGTGCGAAATTTTGAGTGTACCACAAAAATAACAACAACTAAACTACATATATGTATTAAAAGTGTGTTATAATCACACTTAAGTAAAGAAAAACTATATAACAAGGGAATTGTGTACATCTAAGGTAAAAAATACCGCCCGAGTCGGTTTGAGCGTTAATTGGCTACATCTCTGCTAACGGTGTAAGAAAAATTACGATTGTCGTTAGAAAGCCACGAGTGTGTTCAGTCTCGTCACCGAAGTACAAGTGATGTAAACAGCGCGCTACACAAAATATAACCGAGTTAGAAAGACGCACAGGGAAAACTCCAGAGTATTCGTCATTAAAAAAAAATGTTTGAGGTTCGGCGTAGGTACCCGTCGTGGTCTCAAATAAAGATTGGCACTCTGTTTAGCAGTAGGTACTGTATAAATAATGAGTTAGTTTGTATTTCATTTGGTTAGTGTGTAACATAGTTTTGGAATGTTCTATGTAAGTTGAATTCATCGTCAGTTCGGCAGTTTGTCAATAAAATTATCTCTGATTATCGAAGATCATATTGCGGAACTAGAAAACAATAAAACAGAAGAACTGAATACGTTACTGTACGTAAAAAACAGAACTAGGTAATAGATTAAATGAGATGACACATACTAATTCATAAGCTATAGTATTTTAAGGTACAGTTTGAAAATAAATAAACATAAGAATTTCAAAAACATTTTTTTTTTCAATGATTGCTTCCTCGACAAAAAAAACTTATAATTTCCGAACCTGCTCACAAAATTTCACGAGAATCGGTTGAGAAATGCGACCTGTAGAGGAGAACAAACGGAAGTACATACCTGAACCTGAAGCAGAGACATTCTTTTTACTAGGTCAAAAATAGTGGAGTCATTTATTTATTGTATAGGACTTAATAACAATTAGGTACTTAAGCCTACTGACAATGAAAATCCTGTTATGTTACCTAATGACGCAGTTAACTACATAAAGCAAGGGAACAATATATGCACCTATTTATTAATTCATGCAAAACACAGGAAATACATATTTAGCTAGTAGACGTCATAATTAAGGTGAAGACATTTTACAGAAAAAAACTTGCATTTTATTTACAGACAAAAACTTTAGTCGTTAGTCGTAGTCTCAACTACAGAGACGTTTCAGAACTTAGACCTCATATTGAAAGCAGAACATTCATTACCTACAGTATATTTCCCATGCTATTCTGTACTAGGCTAAGTAATGTTAATAGTCTGCCATCTTTACACGTTAGTTTATACTAAAATTAACGATAATCTAATTTAATCCAAAATAGAGGCACACTTCTGTATCTAATAAAAAAGAAATATCACGTTAACTGCGTATCTTCGCAGTTCCCTTGTATACGATGTTGACTTAACCAAGGAAACAGCACGGTATCTACTATCAGGCGTCTGCGCATCGCAAACAACGTGTTCAGCGAGGTTATAAAAAACTAACTCTAAACCAGATGCGCACGAAACAGACATATAATAGGGCGGATATATTGACACTTAACGATTTAGCAATTCTTGAATATTCGACACGTGATAACTAAAATGACGGAATGTAGGCGTTTTCATATAAAAAACCGGTCAAGTGCGAGTCGCACTCGCGCGCCGAGGGTTCCGTATACAGGACGGTTCCGTATATGTAGGAATTTATAAAACAAAAATACATGCAAAGGTGATTAAATTACAAACTAGATAGAGCTATAGTTAATTTTTCCTGTAAAATCAATGTTATGTAATGATTTCATATTTTTTCCTTGGTAAACTTCGGAGATAAGGGGGGGAACGGTATTTTTTTATACATTTTGCCTCATAAAACAAAATTGATTCAACGTAAAAAAAAATGTTTCAGAATGTGCAACCCAAGCCCTTTCATATGAAACCGCACTCGACATATTCATTAGACTTTCAAATTTTGATCCACCTATTTATCTGACATTTTTCACAACAAATAAAAAAGTCATGTGCTATGTATCTAGGTTAGCCTTCGTTATAACTATTCCAAATTTCAAATCGATAGCATAAGTAGTTCCTGAGATATTTAGCGATGTGGCAGGCAGACAGAGAGACATAGTGAAACCATAAGGGTCTCTTTTTTACCATTTTGGTACGGAACCCTAAAATTCATTTTACAAGGTTCCGTAAACACGCCTCCGCTGTCCGTCCGTTCGTCAGCAGGCTGCATGCTGTAAGTATCTCATGAACCGTAATAGGTAGACAGTTGATTTTACTAAATTACTATTCTGTGACACTACTCTCTAACAACACAAAAGTACCTATTTATCTCAGATGCTAAAAAAACCTGTAAAGTAGTTTTAAAACCAAGTAGGCGAAGGTATAACAATTTGACATCATGACATGACAATTGACATACATATTTCCCTACCATACAGTATACGTTATGACTTAAGTATATAGGTCAGAAAATAAACTGATTTTAAATATTAAAAACTGTAAACTCTCTGTTTTATGGACAGACATATTGTACAGACAGGGACTTCAATTGATTTTTCTTTCCCCGATCTCAATTCGATGGAGCCTGAATCCAACTTTATTATGTCTGTTCATATTCCGTCATTTAGATATGGACCGATTTTCAAGTCATTTCTATTTTATGTTGTAAAAATTGCGGTCTGATGATATCGTGGGATCGATGGAACTACTCCTCAGGTATTATACCTATGCGCACATTTCGAAAAGCATAATCTCCGTTATCAATATCATTGGATTTCTTAATTAGTAATACTTACTATATATAAATAACTTGTCGTCACGCAAGTAAACACTGGACATTATGTAGAATCACGTAACCGTCACCACAGCCGAGACACACCACAACCACGCCTATGTTTGCGGATTCTATTCATCTATTTTGGGTCCAGCTAGATTTACTTTAGAAGCGTATCTACGTAGATATCTATATTGTAAATTTGCGAGCAGTTAGCACGCAGCTAATTGGGCGTGAAATGATGACAGCCGCCGGCGCCTACCTTCCAATTCCCGGCAAAATTTAGGTCAATTTTCGACACGGATCCTTTTAAACCGTCAGCCCTTCCGTGTTTATATTTAGGTATAGTCCAATCATGGGGGCAAAAGAGGGGCTTTGCCCTACAAAAGGTGGGGTATATTTTTTTTTTATTTGTTTTGCTTTCTTATAGGCTAGTTATGAAAAATGCAAGTTTTCGACCTTGAGGGGTTGGAGCGTTAGCCACCATCTTGAATTAAGTGGGTCCTTTGATCTTTTTTAAATATAACGTCAACTGTTGATTTTATGACAAAAGTGTCTATTGGAAGTATAAAAATATTAAAATTTTGAATCAAAACGGTATGCATAGCTTTTCTGTACGTCTTATAGATACAAACTTACAGGCGGTTAAAAAACTTAATTTCCAAAAAAAAAATGCATAACTCCAGTTTGGCCCCGTTAATATCAATTCTGGGAAGTGAGATGTTGCCGGTCCGCAGGTTTTAAATGAATATTTATTCCCTAATGAATGTTGATCGACTTAGGTAGTTTATATAGGTACCCTAATACCTATATCCTATAATAAGCTCTGAAGCTTCCCATCGAATTGCTTTGCTGACTGCGCTGTCTCCACCTCAAAGCAATATATTCCTGCGAAAACCAGGTAAAGGCAAAACAGTCGAAAGACTTTATTCCGCGAATAGCTGTAAATATATACAAAGCTGCAGCCAACATACTCTTTCTTCATGCGTTTAGTGGCTGCGATACCACCTCGTCCCTTTTTAATCAAGGGAAAATGGATGTCATTTTCGTAATCATCACCCCGGGGAACCTGGAAGATGACACCCATGTCGATTTTTAAGAAAAATAATTGTCCGCCATCTTGGATTTGCAAATGCATGTCATTTTCGTAATCGGCACCCCGAGGAACCTCGAAGATTACACCTATATCGTTTTTTACGAAAAGTAAAAATTTGCTCCCCGCACAAACTTGGAACCCCTTTTTACCCCATTAGGGGAACAATTTAAAAAAACGCTGGAACAAGTTTTGTTGTATTTAAACAGAGACTCTATATACGAAGTTTTAAATCCCGCACTTCAAAAAAGATTTGCTCCCCATACGAACTTTTAAACCTTTTTTCATCCCTTTAGGGGAACAATTTCAAAAAACGCTGAAATATTTTTGTTGTATTTAAACAGAGAGTCTATTTACGAAGTTTGAAATCTCTTACTTCAAAAAAGATTTGCTCTCCGTACAAACTTGGAACCCCCTTTTCACCCCTTTAGAGGAGCAATTTCAGAAAACGCTGATGTACGTTTTGTTGTATTTAAACAGAGAGTCTATTTACGAAGTTTGAAATCTCTCACTTCAAAAAAGATTTCCTCTCCGTACAAACTTGGAACCCCCTTTTCACCCCTTTAGGGGACTAATTTTGAAAAACGTTTTGTTGTATTTAAACATAGAGTCTATTTACGACGTTTCATATCTCTAACTTCAAAAAAGAATTGCTCCCCGTACAAAGTTGGAACCCCTTTTCACCCCTTTAGAGGAGCAATTTAAAAAAACGCTGAAATATGTTTTGTTGTATTTAAACAGAGAGTCCGTATACAAAGTTTTACATCGCGCACTTCAAAAAATATTTGCTCCCCGTACGAACTTGTAAACCCCTTTTCACTCCTTTCGGGGAGAAATTTCAGAAAACGCTGATGTACGTTTTGTTCCATTTAAACAGAGAGTCTATTTACGAAGTTTGAAATCTCTCATTTCACAAAAGATTTGCTACCCGTACAAACTTGGAACCTTTTCACCCCTTTAGAGGAGCAATTTCAAAAAACGCTGAAACACTTTTTATTTTATTTAAACAGAGAGTCTATATACGAAGTTTTAAATCTCTCACTTCAAAAAAGATTTGCTCTTTTACAAACTTGGAACCCTCTTTTCACCGCTTTAGGGGAGCAACTTTGAAAAATGCTGAAATACGTTTTGTTGTATTTAAACATAGAGTTTAATTACGAAGTTTCAAATCTCTAACTTCAAAAAAGAATTGCTCCCCGTACAAAGTTGGTACCTCTTTTCACCCCTTTAGAGGAGCAATTTCAAAAACCGCTGAAATATGTTTTGTTTTATTTAAACAGAGTCTATATATGAAGTTTTAAATCTCTCACTTCAAAAAAGATTTGTTCCCCATACAAACTTTGTACCCCTATTTTACCCTTTTAGGGTTAGAATTTTGCAAAACGCTGAAAACACTTTCTTTGGATTTAAGTTCGTAACCTTTTTACGAATTTTTAAGTGTTCAGCTCAAAAAAAAATTTATCTCCCATTCAAACTTTGCACCCCTATTTGATCCCCTGAGGGGTGGAATTTCCAAATATCCCGTCATATGCCTTGCATAAATGCATACGTCATAAAAGTAAGCTCTGGACCAAATTTGAAATTTCTTGTTCCAGTAGTTTCGGCTGTGCGTTGATGGTAGATCAGCACTTCTTCTTTTATATATTTAGAGAAGATCAAATTTGGGTCCCTTTAATTCATGATTTTAAAATTCAGTTAGGCGCCCTAACGCTCCAACCCCCCAAGGTCGAAAACTTAAATTTTTCATAACTAGCCTATATGATTTCGGAAAGTCATTAAAATAGGCCTCTGTGGCGGCAATGATTTCTTCATTTGATCCAAATCTCTTACCACCGAGCCATTTTTTCAGGTTGGGAAATAAAAAGAAATCGGATGGGGCCAAATCTGGAGAATACGGGGGGGGGTGAGGCAATAGTTCGTAGCGTAATTGTGTAATTTTGGCTATCACGACTCTGGATGAATGAGCTGGGGCGTTATCGTGATGAAACAGTACTTTTTTCCTCTTTACATGGGGTCGTTTTTCCTTCAACACAGCGTCAAATTCATCCAATAAATTGGCATAGTACTGCCCTGTTATCGTTCTCCCCTTTTCTAAGTAGTCGATATGTATAATACCCTGCGAATCCCAGAAAACGGTGGCCATGACCTTTCCAGCCGATGGGACGGTTTTTGCCTTCTTTGGAGCAGGTTCACCCGGTAAAATCCACTGCTTTGACTGCTCCTTCATTTCCGGGGTATAGTGGTGAACCCACGTTTCGTCTACGGTCACAAAACGACGCAGAAACTCCTTCGGGTTACGTTGGAACACTGCTAAACACTCCGAAGTAGTACCCACCTCGCCGATACTTTCTTCATGCCCAATTTTTCTTCTAATATGTTTTGTACTCGCTCGATTGAAACGTTTACAGCATCAACGATTTCTCGAAGTCTAATTCGGCGGTCAGCTAAAACGATATTTTCAATTTTTTTAACCATATCGTCTGTAGTCACCTCAATTGGGGGGCCTGGGCGATCCTCGTCAAAGACGGTTGTTCTCCCCCGCTTAAACTCATTGTACCAATGTCTAACGATTGTCATAGAAGGAGCACATTCATGGTAAACCGCCTGCATTCTTACTTTTATCTCATCACAGGTTTTTCCTTCCAAAAACAAAAACCTAATTACAGACCAATACTGTTCTTTCTCCATTTTAACAATTTCACGTTCACGCTTCCACTGAATCGCTGTCAAATGAGAAAACCCGGTCAAGTGCGAGTCGGACTCGCGCACCAAGGGTTCCGTATACAGATGTGTACCGGTTCCAACCCTATTAAATCAGGAACATCTCAACAACCTGGTGTGAAAATTGGACCCTATGGGTACAGCGTCATCTATAGACGACTTTTGTTACAAATTTGAGCGACTGAATAACTTTGTATGTATGGTAGTTTTTCAAGGATAATTCTTTAACACGTAAACCGATTTCAATTTTTTTTTTCTTTATTTGAAAGAAGTTACTTTCAGCATAATCTCGTAGGAATGTATAAAACAAAAATACATGCAAAGGTGATTAAATTACAAACTTAGTATAGAAATGTTATTAGACGATTAAAAAAAGAAAAACTAGATAGAGCTACAGTTATATTTTTCCTGTAAATATACATTAATATCAATATTATGTAATAATTTTATATTTTTTCCTTAAAAATAAAAAAAATAAAAAAAATTGTTTCAGAATGTTCAATTCAAGCCCTTTCATATGACACCCCACTCGACATATTAACTAGACTTTCAAATTTTGAACCACCTGTCATTTTTCACAGAAAATAAATAAAACATTTAAAAAAGTCATGTTCTATGTATGTAGGTAAGCTTTCTTTAAACTATTCCAAATTTCAAATCGATAGCATAAGTAGTTCTTGAGATATTTAGCGATGTGACAGACAGACAGACAGACAAAGTGAAACCATAAGGGTTCCTTTTTTACCATTTTGGTACGGAACCCTAAAAAAAACAAAGGAATGCTGTTTTTTTTTTTATTTTCCCGCCTCTGAAGAATGACTTAAAACGGTATACATATTTTCGGCCAGTGATAATTAGTACATTTAGAAAACGGCTACTTATCAAATCAGCCCTCGTATATAAAAGAAGTCCTGACTGACTTGACGCACAGCCGAAACTGCTAACGCTAGAGAGTTGATTTTTGCACAGTCGGTTACATTTATAGCGTAGACTAAAGATAAGACACGATTTTTGGAAATTCGTCCCCTAAGGGGGTAAAAGAAGGGATGAAAGTTTGTATGGGAAACGTAATTTTTTTGGGCTTAGAAACTTGAAATTTCGTATGAATGAATTTAGAAAATCGTTGAATTTAGTTTTGTTATATTTAAACAAAGAGTCTAAATATCTGTTTAAATATAACAAAACTAAATTCAGCGATTTTCTAAATTCATCCCTTAAAGGGGTGAAAAGGGGATTCAAAGTTTGTACGGGGAGCAAATCTTTTTGGAAGTTAGTAATTTGAAACTTCGTAAATAGACTCTATGTTTAAATACAACAAAACATATTTTAGCGTTTTTTGAAATTGCTCCTCTAAAGGGGTGAAAAGGGGGTTCCAAGTTTGTACGGAGAGCAAATCTTTTTTGAAGTAAGAGATTTCAAACTTCGTAAATAGACTCTCTGTTTAAATACAACAAAACATACTTCAGCGTTTTTTGAAAGTGCTCCCCTAAAGGGGTGAGAAGGGGGTTCCAAGTTTATACGGAGAGCAAATCTTTTTTGAAGTGCGAGATTTAAAACTTCGTATATAGACTCCCTGTTTATATACAACAAAACATGTTTCAGCGGTGTGTCTAAATTGTTCCCTTAATGGGGTAAAAAGGGTGTGCGGGGAGCAAATCTTTTCTTTTCGCAAATATCGATATAGGTGTCATTTTCGAGGTTCTTCGGGGTGCCGATTACGAAACTGACATGCATTTGGAAATCCAAGATGGCTGACAATTACTTTTCTAAAAATCTATATGGGTGTCATCTTCGAGGTTCCGATTACGAAAATGACATCCATTTTCAAATCCAAGATGGCGGACATACATCTTTCTTAATAATCGATATGGGTGTCATCGTCGAGGTTCCTCGGGGTGCGGATTACGAAAATGATATGCATTTTCAAATCCAAGATGGCGGACATTTATTTTTCTTAAAATTCGATATGGGTGTCATCTTTGTGGTTCCTCGGGGTGCCGACTACGAAAATAACATCCATTTTCAACTCCAAGATGGCGGACATTTATTTTTGAGTAATTTTTCACAAAAGAATAATAGCATCAGACTACTGTCAGAAACAAATAAACCTCATTTATATCTTTGTTACCATCTACAATGTACACGGACGAAGTCGCAGGCGGCCGCTAGTAGCACATAAAAACCTATCGATTTTGTACGAATGTCAACCTTCTTTTGAGATACAGTTTGATTCTCATTGAAAATTAACTGAGATGTGCTGAGATAAGTTTAGATCATGCATTCAAATATTACCTACCGAGGAACATAGTATGTACTATACATGTCTCTGGTCTCTGTACTGGTCTAGCTTTGAACCTAAGTACATTAAATAGGTATTTTATTAACCATCAAATAAAGTGCGACAGTAGTTAAACTTATATTCCAGAACAAAATAATTCCACTACGGTGTTTGGTCACCGTTGCTAGGACTACGGCCGTTCGACCGTTGCCCGCAGATCTCGAATCGACTTATGTAAATCGTAAGGTCAAGGGCAAGACTAACGACCGAGTCAGAACGGACCTGGGCTGTCGTGCTACGAAATTTATGTGCGCTATAAACAAAACAATATAGTTATACTAACTACTTGGGCACATGGGAAGTTAAGATTTTGACTCCGGTTCACGGAAAAACGCCGGTGGTGTCGGGGTGACACGCACGGGTAGTTTTAAATTACCTTGGTATTTTAGATTTAATTTCGATTACTTACCTACCTAAACAGAATAAAACTTCTGTGAAAGAACGTGCGTTTTTTATTTAAAGAAAGTAGGTACTGTGCAAGTTTTTAAAGGGTCTTCAACGTACTTACTTGAGTACTTGAGGTGAAAGCGTTCATAAGCTACGGTTGCTACGGACATAGTATTTCAAAAAAAGAAAGTACTTAGTCCCTACACTTCTAATGCAGGTAGAATAAGTACAATTTAAAATTCTGTCGTATCCTTTGAGTACTTGAGGTGAAAGCGTTCATAAGCTACGGTTGCTACGGACATAGTATTTCAAAAAAAGAAAGTACTTAGTCCCTACACTTCTATTGCAGGTAGAATAAGTACAATTTAAAATTCTGTCGTATCCTTGAATAATGTTTCATTCTCAAGTTAACTCGATCACACTGGAAATAGGTGACCAACAACCGCACATAGGCTAACCATCGACTGAACTACTGAACACTATTTTAATCGAAGTAGGCTTGTGTGTGATGTTAATGTGGCAGTATCAGTATCACAAATCAAGCTTTCGATAAAAATGGTGAAGATAAGAAAAAAATATATAAATACCTCGTAGCCGTAGCAACGTCAAGCCGATGTAATACTTGAACTCTCGACAGGCAGTAGCACTTGGCTATGAGCCCCAGCGCTATTTGCAACTGTCTCCGCCGCGAACCTTCGCCGAACCGGTATAGCTACCTGTAAATGTCCTTTGTGCTATATCGAAAATAGACATTTAAATATGAGAACCTGCTTCTCATGAACTGTTAAAGTCCTTTGGGTTAGGCTGACATCGTCGTGACGTCTCTTTAGAACTTCATCAGTGCCTAAACGTAATGTCTTGGGGCTAGATGGTTTAACAATTTAATGGAATGCATGCAAACCATGCAGTTTTCAAAAGAGCTTACATGCTGCATAATTTATAAAAAAAATTATACAAATTTCGATCTCGAATTTCAATTTTCGATATAACACATGTCAATCATGAGTATTTCATTGCTAAGCAAAACTACATTTGTTTCATGGCTATTGAATTATCTTATTTTTAGTGCATTGCGCAGAGGTGGGACTTCGGGAGTTCAAGCTTATGTCTGCAAATAAGCTCCAAATAAATGAATTTGTATAGTTGAAAAACACCATGAACATTCAGTGGTGTGAACTAAACTTAAAACCTAGTGGGTACATAAATGGAATAAAAAATACTCAACTGGTTATTCTATATACTTTATTAGATAGGGTTTAAACCAACTTCAGAAAATAAGTAGCCAGTAGACTCCACATGAAAATAAGAGTCCACTTCCCATGCTGAGGCATACACTTCAAGCAATTTCTCATCTCTGCAATGTGCAATGTTCTCTGTAAAAGCAATTTTTAATTTAAGTTTTTGTTATTACAAGATTACATCAATATATATTTTCTGGAATAGTGAGGGATCAGACAGAGTTAAAGTCGACATAATTTCCAAACATTCTGTTCTTAATTACAACAAATAAAACATTGCATTTAAGTAAAATTAGATACTACATATTATATGGCATTTCAATTTAGTTAATTGATGATGAAAACAAACCTGTGATTACTGATTTTAGCCTGTGCTCCTGTTGTAGAGTGTTACATATTTCATTCACATTTTCCGATATATCCTTGGCTGTCCATGTGAAAATAACAGGTTGTGCTACCTGCTGCAATTTGGCTAATGCTTGCATCTGCTTATTGATAACTGCTACCCCTGTTAAGAAGTATTTAAATGAAATTACTTTGTATTGATATATAATTAAACACATCTATCTAGTTCTATTCAGCCTGTATCTATCCACTGTTGAGTATAGGCCTCTCTTTATTATGCCATCTGCTCAGTCCTGTGCCAATCTTATCCACTTTTAACTTCCTATTCATATTATGCAGACATCATCAAGGATTGCATTGATGACCTTGGCTACTATTCAGTAACCAGTTTCATCCACCTTTCATCATTCCTCCTCACCAGAATTATTATGCACATTTCAAAATAAACATCACCTTCTTATAAACTGCTTTTATGTTAATAAATCTTGTATTTGGCTGGGTATGTGACAAACTCAAACACTTGCTGCACTACATGGTGTTTAGGGCCCTTAATTTGGACTACAATTGCACCGTTCAATAAATAACATTCTTTCTCCTATTACACTACCAAGATATAACTATAGGTTCCATAAATACCCTGAATGATTTGTAAATAACATCTTTAGGCTGATACCACTAGTAAAACACACTAATTTGAAAATAGTTTTAAAAAATACCTTCAATTATGTCATTTAGACTTTCTACAATTTCCATAAGACTCTCAGTAAGCGGTTGTAATTGGTGAGGATAGTAGTCGCTAGTACACTCGTGGAGCTTCAGTGCGATCACCGCCTTGCACAATTTGGTGCCCTTGTCACGAACCCTGATCCAGTCATTGAGAAGACCATGAAGATGAGATACATGTGTAAAAACTGTCTTGGATATACCGTGCGTATCCTCGTTTTGCGTCGGTAATCCTAAAATAAATACGAACGCGATTATAGTCACGGACTGATGGTGTAATCGTGCTATGCTTCAGGAAACTTGAACCATATAATCATTTTCTAACTTAAATATGGATGGATAACATACTTTTACTAGGGGAATTTAACATTTCGTTAAAGTAGTACCAATGGAAATAAATATGGATAACGAAGAACAGAACTTTATAATAAAATATTACTTGAACAACATAACATAAACATGTCAAATACGGTGATGTCAGACTACAAAAGAAAACCAAAACCAAATCTATCCTATCGATTTAACAGCGACTTCAACTTAAAGTCACAGCCACATCATCCTGCACGTCAAAATTAAGTGAGGGAGAATTATTGGGTTCTCTCTTTCTCTCTCTTACAGCGTGCAGACGGGCAACAATATCTTTATCTCTGTCGCACTTGCTAATACGTTCCACAGAGAGGGAGATATTCGAACTTAGTTCGTTTTCGGTTCGCGGTAGCCCCTCAGAATTGTTTTGCAGGATCGTATGTCAGATGTTCGATGCATCGGGACGTAGTAGCAGTAGACGCATCTTTCACCCCGCTTTCCATGGCAAAGGAGAACTGGCGCAGACTTAAAGTATGGAGCACCGAGGACCGCAAGGCGGAATGGAAGAGTAAGGAGCTACACGGGCGGTACTACAGGGCCCGACATAGACCTGCCCGCTTCAGTGAACTGGTTACGTTTCGGGGATCTCTTCAGGGACCTTCGGTAGGTTTTGTCTGTGCAATTGCGGACGAAGTTATCATGACGAACAACTACCGGAAATATATCCTGAAGGACGGTACGGTCGATATTTGTCGGGCATGCCGGCGTCCCGGAGAGTCACTCAGCCATATCATTTCCGGTTGTGGTCATCTTGCTAACGGCGAATACTTGCACAGACATCACTTGGTAGCCAGAATCATTAACCAGCAACTTGCTCTTCTATACGGTCTTGTGAACTTCGGAGTGCCGTACTATAAGTATACACCTGCGCCAGTTCTCGAAAATGGTCGTGACACGCTCTATTAGGATCGATCTGTCATCAAGGCCAGGACTATTGTAGCCAATAAACCTGATATCGTGCCGACAGATCGATCGAAGCGCCAGGCAGTGCTCATTGACATCACCACCCCCATGACGAGAACCTCGTGAAGGCCGAGAAGGACAAAGTCAGCTAGACTTGGCACACGAGGTGTCCACCATGTAGAATGTTGATTCAACGATCATTGTCCCGATAGTCGTCTCTGCGAACGGTCTAATAGCGAAGAGTCTCGACCAACACCTCAAGAGACTCTCGCTAGATGTCTGGGTCAAGGGTCAGATACGGAAGGCGGTACTCCTGGACACAGCGCGGGTATTCAGGAGGTTTCTCTCTCTGTCGCCCTAACCACCGGTAGCTTAGGCCCCGCCTCGCTGCCGGCGGCACCCTAGGTTAGGATTTTATAATATTTTTATGTTTTGTAAGTGTATTTTTGTAAAAAACCCCCAGGGCAGCTTGTGGCGAGCTGAATGGGAAATGGCGTCCCTTGGGTCCCTTGCCTCCGAGAGTCGGTCAGGCCCCTCTCTCCGCTTGCCTTTGTTGGCCGGCGGAGTGGACCCCATTAGGGGCCGCAGGACTCTCACCTCTGGCTTGCCTTAACCGGCCGGTCAGAGTGGGGTGCCAGAGCTATATGCTCGCAGGGTGGAAGTGTATTGCACGTAATGGCGTAATAACGAGGAAACCCGCTCACGGGGGTAAACCCCGCGATGGTGAAATCAGAGCCGCACCTCTCAACACCCTGAGTTGCTAACACCAGTGTTGCTACCCTCGTTGCCATCTGGTAGCTTCTAATAGGGCGGCCCACCTAGTGTGCACCTAGTGAGCGGCAACTCGGCAAGTCACCGTTTGCCTCAAGTACAGTGATAAGACATTTTATATGGCAGGCGTCCCGTTGTCTCATCAATATCCCAGCAACCCTCAAGTTCCTTCCCATAAAACCGGTGTAGTTTCCCTTCTTTTCGCAATAGCCCTTGCACGTAGCGGGTGCTGTCTCTGGCTGTATCTCTTCAATAGTGCAGACAGAGATAGTATCCGCTAGGTGTGCACATCCGAATACATTATCGTATCTCAAAGGGGCCTCTTCGTGTTGGATCTGTATCCCCATGAACGCCTTCCAAAAGGACCGGACATTGTGCCGCAAAATTGTTACCAGCTTAAAAAAAATAGTTGAAATGCAATTCCTTGTAATTATATTTCTTATTAGGCTATATAAGAAATATAATTCAAGTTTTTAACATAAAAAGCGTAATTAGAAACTTCAAAAACTACTGGGGGGGATTTTGGACAAAACTCCTCATTTTTGGGGGGATTCTTAGTGTTTGTGGGTAATATGACGTAGCCATCTGGCAGCACTGTCAAATCATATCTGTCAAGGCGTCGTGTACTTAACCATGATGGGCTACCGCGGACCACAAACGAACTTTTCCCTCTGTCTCACTTATATGCAAACTTGCAAGTGCGACAGAGAGGGAAAACTTCGTTTGCTGTTCGCGGTAGCGCCCATGGTCTAAGAAAACAAGGTCTGACAATAAGGATCGTGACACGAGGTCGAGTTGCCGCTTTATAGTAACAAAAAAGATAATTAAGGAAAAAAAATCTGCCGTTTACATGCAAAATAAATTGTTTACGCATCAAAATTGGCATTTACTTGTTTAAGCACACAAAATAGGTCAAGTTGAACATGAATATACCTAATAATTTAACAAAATACTCATAGAATACATGAAAGTCAGGGAGTATCATAATATACTACTGGCAACACTGCTTACTCACACACACGAGCGTCATGTCAGTCTCTTTGACGTTAACTGCGATCTCGCTCCGATGTACTGATTTGCATATATCGCTCTCGGTCGGTGTCAGTTAAAGCAGTAATGCCAAACTTTTTTGCGGTGCGGTTGCTAATAAGAGTTGATGTAGGCCAGATTTTAAAATGGTAGGCTGTTCTATTCGGAACTGTAAGAGTAGAAGTGTTAAAGGCGGAATCTTATTGTTTTTCTACACTTCCACAAAACGAGTCAGTAGGCAACGAATGGGTTCACTATTGTGGAACGAAAACAACGAAAAAAATGGTACACCATACTACGTAAAGTTATTTATTTTCTTAATTTGTGCATTTTAATGTTGTTGGGGTCCTTTTTATTCAGTCAAAATATAATTTTGACACTAAATGATAAGAATAGTGATGTGACTAAGCCGATACTTGACAATTGGAATATCAACCTATTATTTGCAAAAAACCGCAATCGTCGTGTCATGTTGTTATACTGATAGAATATAGCTGGGTCTATACTTTGGTATAGATGATTAGAATTCATATTATTTGGCAGGGAGACATGCAAGACAATTAAGGCCAGATGCCATACCTTTTTTGTAATTTTGTTTTTTATACAGTCGTTTAATATAATTTATATCCTATTTTTTAAGCAAGACAACTATTTTTCCCCAAAATACAAAGTTTGAGAACCATCGATAGCAGGGAGTCCGAAGGTCGTGTCACCCACACTACTAAACGACGTTTCCGTTTGCCATACCTGGCGAAGTATATTATTATACCATGTACTTAACAAATAAAGACGTGGCTTAAAGGTCTCAGCAACCAGGCCATAAAATCCCAAAAAAAAAAAAAAATCTGTCAAAGCGTCTAGTCGGATGCCAAATAGAACCTGTTTTTACTGAAGCAAAACAAGGCAATTACAACTATACGGTTTAAATTGAGCGTACAATTTCTTTGACGCATGAAATTAATTAAATCTAAGTTGTGTGTTACACATACATCAGTCAGCAATGGCCGGCTCGATACAAGATGTTCTTGAGGAAGATGCTGCAGATTTGCGGTTTCCCAAAGGTACATGAAACATGTTATTTTTTTCTAACATTAGATGATTAGCAGTGATCTCGATAATCCTAATATAATGTTATAAACGTGTAATTTTGTGCGGATGTATGGATGTACGTTCCTGAATGTATTTCTATGAAACAGCAGTATTGTAGCTTAGACATAAGAATAACATATAGGCTACAGCTTACTTCATAATTCATCCCCTTTGAGGGTTAAAAGGGTGTGAAAATTTTGTATGGGGAATAAAATTATTTTTATGAAACATGAAATTTCCCTAATAATTTAAGCATAATCTAATATTGAAGAAAACTTATTTCAGCGGTTTTCAAAATTCGCCCTCTGAAGGGGAGCAATTTTTTATACAAGAAACTTGAAACTTCGTATATTGACCCAGCATTAAATTTAGAAGAAAACATTTTTCAGCATTTTTCAAAATTCGCCCTCTAAAGGGTTGAAAGTTCATCATCGTTATGGGTAACCTGATCTTTACTTAACAGGTAAAATTCATCCCTTAAGAGTGTCAAAAGGGAGTTGAATATTTGTATGAAAAGCTAGTAATTTCCAAATTGAGGGATGAGAAAATTATTTAAAAAACTGGATTACCCATGGGAAACCAGGGTGGGTCGCTAGTATATAATACAAATCATGACTGGTATTCTGGTTTTTCAGTAAATGTTTGGCATCCTTCTCTACCCTGATATTCTTACATTTATAGGTATATCTTTGGACTGGACTATTCCATTCTCTGATTACTGAATATGCTTTTACCAATTGTATTCAATTTTGTTTATAATTATAATATGATTATGATTACAGAGTTTGAAAATGCGGAGACACTGCTGATATCTGAAGTAGACATGTTATTGGAGCACAGGAAGGCACAAAACGAGTCTGCTGAAGAGGAACAAGAATTCTCAGAAGTATTTATGAAGACACTGACTTACACTAACATGTTTAAAAAGTTCAAGAACAAAGAAACTATTACTGCAGTTAGGAAGTATGTATATTGTAACAATTTTTTGCCATTTTGTAAATTTCTTCCCCTACCCCATTAAAATTGATTTCAGTTAAAATTCGAAATATATATTTTAAGAGATTTCTATAAAGAACTTTTACATGAAGTATTTTTGGTGGGTTCATTATTTGTTCACTCACCCACATTCTCCAGAAATTTATAAAGGTACAGATATTAAATTGTACAAAATCCCACTAACCAACTCGCTAAGTTATGTGTTTTTGTTTGTTTTAGCCTTTTACAAGTAAAAAAGCTGCACAAATTTGAAATTGCAAGTCTAGCAAACTTATGCCCAGAGACACCTGAGGAAGCCAAAGCCCTCATTCCTTCACTAGAGGGCAGAATAGAGGATGAAGAACTCAGAATATTGTTAGATGATATACAGACCAAGCGCAGTTTACAGTACTAGGAAAATAAATCTTGTATACTTCTTTTTTGTAAAATGATTTGCCCATGAATCCACCGCATTATTCATATTAACCTTTTTGGACGCCAATGACTGATATATCTGCACCAACTCTTGAACGCCAAGGACGAATATATACGTCACGCCGTGCAATGCGATATCAACCTAGTGTACTTCTCTTCTGTAGGGTTCAACTTCACATTTGACATTCCAATGTCAAGGCTTATGAGTGGCAGCTTTTGTATTTGACAGAAGGTTGAAAAGGTTAACAAACTATGTATTTTGTGAGCCCATGGATTCTAAATCATATGTACAAGTAAGGACACTTATCATACAGACCGAACAAAATGTGTTCAGATCAGTAAACCATGCTTCCGGAATTTTGCCTATATGGCTTACGTAGCTAATAGGGTTGACGGAAAATTTGACTACTTCAAAAGAAACAAGGTAGAAAATCTCAAGGTGAAAATCACCCAAAAACTCCCAATTCATATATCTCAAAAAAAAATAACGAAGCTACAACCGTTTAATGTTGCATAGCCTGTACTCCGAACATTCGTCGTGCTGTCCCTTTCACTCAGGCTCGCGCAACTAGGAACAAAATTTACAAAATGTCACTTTTATATGGAATGTGGCCAAAAAATAATGGCGGATACTGCTATCTCGCTCCCTCAGTTAATCCATCTCAGTCACATGTCAATGTCACCTCTGGTCACTTCAGTTCAACTTGAGTGATCGCCATATTATTTCTTTGTTGATCAGTTCGTAGTGTGGTTTGTAGTTTTTTATTTTGGTATTTATAATTGGTAGAAACCTTAATTTAAAGAGAAAAAGCATGTAGTAAGAAGGCAGTGTGTTTTTCAACATGCCACGGACTATTTCAGGCTATAGTGTATGTGTTATTTGTGGTTTTCGTGCCGGTCGAAAAGATGACGAGAAAAGGAAATTAATGGCAAGATTTCCTTTAGATCACGACCGGTAATAGATAATCTCCAATTAATTAATTGGAGATTATCTATTAATATGTACCACAGCAAGTTACATGTATGCAAAATAAGAAGCGTTATTTGCAATTTAGTTTTATTCGTATACTATATATACTAGTGTTGGCCGTAACATATCGATAACTACCTTATCATATAGAACTCTGGTATTTTTCAGTTGCAGACAGTGGGTGAAAGTGATTGGCAATGAAGACCTAGCCTACATTCCGATTGAGAAGTTGAACGAATTAAAATTTGTTTGTGGTGACCACTTTCAACCCAAAGATTTTAACCGAAAGAAAAGTCGTCTAAAGAGATGGTTAATATAAAGCAACACAACTTTATACTTTTATTTTCTTCTTCCTTTCCTTTCTTCTTATTCCGCAGTGGGTAGGGCTACCCACTGCGGAATAAGCGTATGGACGTCGTAGTGTAGTCGTCATAACCTAACCAGTTGAGAATGGATCCAAACCCCAATTGTTAATAAAGGAGCATCCATTATTAATGTGAGGTGTTTTTGGCAAAATTCGATCCCCTCCCGCCAAAAACATCTCACGTAAATAATGGACGCCCCCTAACTGGGATTTTTATAAAAATGGAACCCACGACGTCACTAGTTATCGTTTATCGATATCGTTAACCGTACTACATCGAAGTTACGTCCCTATCGCGCTGTTATGTTGGCATTACCTATATTATATGTGGTACAGAATGTTTGGCCAAACTACGTCAATGTCATGCAATGACAATGTCACTGTCATCCAAAACCTAGTTCGAAGTCCCGTCTCTTAGAACGTAGTGGTTATATTCTCTTTGCTTTCACTCATATAGTGTAACACGAGAGTGAAAGGGACAGCACGACGCGAATGTTCGGAGTACAGGCTAAGCAACATTAAACGGTTGTAGCTTCGTTATTTTTTTATGAATTGGGAGTTTTTGGGTGACGAATTAATACGAAGTTCGGAGTAGATCCAGAGGGGCTACCGCGAACCGAAAACGAACGAAGTTCGAATATCTCCCTCTTTGTGGAACGTATTAGCAAGTGCGACAGAGAGGGAGATATTCGAACTTCGTTCGTTTTCAGTCGCGGTAGCCCTTCTGGTTAGAAAGCTCGACATATTCGTGACGTCACAGATCTCGAGCGTGAAATGACGATCGTTCCAATACAAAAAAGGGTAGCGATAAATGGAGCTATTTCATCAGATACAGTGGTAGAGATGGGAGTACCTCAGGGATCTATTCTAGGCCCGTTCCTATTTCTTGTTTATGTAAATGATTTACCATATATGGTAAATCGAAGATCAGGCATTGTAATGTTCGCAGATGACACATCATTACTGTTCAAGGTTAATAGGAAAGATACTGAACTCGTTGAACCAAATAATACCCTCTCCGTGATATCTAACTGGTTTGCTGCCAATAACTTAGTGTTGAATCCGAAAAAAACGAAATGTATAAAATTCTCACTAGCAAACTCATCATCATCAAATATCAATATAGATTCAAATATAAAACTCAATGGTGAAACTTTAGAATTTGTTAAGACAACTGTATTCTTAGGTATTACACTGGACTCAAAATTGCAGTGGGGTTCCCACATAACCGCTATAGGAAGTACGTAAGCTCTGCTGCTTTTGCAGTCAGGAGAATAAGGCAGCTTACCAATGTGGCAACGGCTCGGTTAGTTTACTTCGCTTATTTTAATAGTATAATTAGTTACGGTCTTATCTTATGGGGATCAGCTGCAGATATCGAAACTGTATTTATATTGCAAAAAAGGGCTATACGAGCAATTTATAACTTGGGGTCGCGTGAGTCATTGAGAGAAATCTTTAAGGAAATAGATATCCTAACCCTGTACATATTTGAAATAATCATGTATGTTTGGAAGAATTTATACAATTTCCCAACGAATACTGATAAGTTAATGACTACAAGAAACACTGGGAAACTGTGAAGGCGAATAAGTCGTTTTTGGGAAATTGTATAAAATTCTACAACAAAATTCCAAGACATTACTGAACTTACGGATTCTAAATTTAAGTCTGTCGTGAAACAGACACTTATTTCAAAAGCATATTATAAGATAAACGATTATATCATGGATAGGGATGTTTGGCAGTGACAGCGTGCCGCACAAGTAATCCAACACAGAAATATTTTGTCCTTAATATTAAAAAATATATATGTATGTTTATATTGTAGCATTTGAATTCTGTAGTATTATGATCTGTTATTTTATACACATTGTATATTGTTTTGAAAAAATTACACCTCGCCGAGTTTCTTACGCCGGTTCTTCTCGAGAATCTCGAGGCAGAGGTTCATTTTATGAACCGGTGGTAGTTTTTTGACATTCATAAGTGCATGTAACATGTCTAAATTGAAGAATAAATGATTTCATTTCATTTCATTTCAAAAGTGCGTTTTGCGGAAAAGGGATAGAATATGCCCCCTCATAAAACATTGCTTATGGCATATCTATCTCCTGAAGGATAGATCCTTATCCATCCTCCAATTTAGGATGTTGACTTGAAATACCAGCCAGCGTCTATACCATAAGAGCTATAAAGTGGTTATAGGTATTTGCACCGTGAGCATGATGCCTAGATAAGTTTAGGCGTCAACAACATTTTAAATTTTTAAACATACAATCATGAGCGGCAAAATAAACTATAAAGAAAATAATAAAATGCAGTTAAATCAGTCTGTATATTGGATATGTTTGCAATACAGCAAGATATTTTACAGTGAAAACAGGTAAAGTGATAAAATATTGGAAACAAAAATAGTAATTAGAATTTCTTCTCTGAAACAAAACTATAATAAAACCATCCTTATTATTACTTAATGTAGACACTATTATTAATGATGTTAATTAATGCCTCTAAAAGATCAAGCCTTTTGTTGAGCACTGCATGTAAAAAAACTAAATCAATTTTTTTTATCACTAAACCTCAACAATTTTAGATAACTCAAACTCAACAATCCTCCGATAATTTTCTTATACCCTAATTTTGTCGCCTAAACATTATTTTTAACAAAATGCTAAACAAAAGGCTTGGTTGAATTGTAAACTTATCTCAATGGGCACTTTTGGTTTAGTTTATTTAAATGTTAGTATTTAATATCATAGTCATACAAATGATAAACCTATCCTTCATCTAAAAGCAAACTTTAAAATAATATTAACCATCTATAAAATAACTATCAAATCTAAAGACCTAGCCGAGTTACATTTATGGTACTCTTCGTTTCGCAAGTCCTACCCAAAACATACAAAAATATTTTTATGTACTTTTAAAAACATTTCACTTCCCGGACGAAGGTGCCTTACAGCAAACCAGCCCTGAGTCCGGCGTCCACTGTAAGCCGCCTTAGTCCCAAAAGCCCTTCATCTCCTAAACAGGTCACGTTACGTCAACTTGTCTGTAAGGGAATATTTGTATAGCACACTTTAACGGCTAATAATAATAACTCTTCGGGTCACATTACTAAACCTTAACTTAGGTAACGACACTGGGAGAGGTTTAAACATATCCTAAATTACAACCTGGACCTGTGACACAAGTCTTAACTATTGTATGTAAAGCATTAAAGATTATTATGGAATTAGTGTAGGGGAGTCTAGAAGCATCACGGAAGCTGACACGAAGCAATGTAAATATTGACAACAAAGCGGGCGAAACGTTAGCAATGGACAAATCTGCAACTTATAAATACATATATGAAGTACATAGAACTTTTCAAGACAAACGAAATTATAAATGTGTATATGTATATATATATATACTATACCTTTAAAATATTCAATCACTACATACTCAAATTTTACATTATATAATGTTAAATACATGGGTTAGAATATTAATTCAACATTACGGCTAGATATTGCACTTAACGGGATTTTTTACACAGAAATCCGGATTTGAAATACTGGCTCGGTTTTTCCTTCCATGTGTATGTCTCATAGTTTGTAAATCAACAATAGAGAATGAATATCTATAAATTGCTTGCTTGTGATAAAACCTAAGGCGATGAGAGTTATATATGTATATGAGATGAAAACTATAAATTCGTTCATTACTTAAAGATCCAATACTCGCTGGCATCTTTAATTCTTAAGTTTCATTGTGCTTTGGTTACATCCGTTCGGATTGCATCCATGTCAGCAAGGATGACAATTAAGTAGTTTAAACCCTGCTATTAGTCACAAGTCTGTTACTCTACGCAATCGCCGTTACACTATGAACCAAGCTAACAAGTCAGCACCTTAACACTTAACAACTCCTTGACACACGTTTTGTGCCACCAACGCACCGCCCGTCCGGCGCTTCGGCCGTGTCCGTGCTTGTCAAGTCTATCAACATTCACATTAGAACGATTCTCTTACATTATCACATTTATTAACCGAATAGTGAATAGGTACCTATTATATGTATGTACATCAGTACCTTGGAATATTACATCACATCGTTTACGATTTCAAATTCGGCATTATGGCTCCTAATAAATGATTTGTTTTGAGCAATGACAAGATTAAAATACTGTATATTCCAAAGGAGAGCCGTAAAAAATATATATTTGCCGTCGAAATTTACAAAATTTTCAAAAATAATTGCGTACGTCGAAAAGCAGGTCTCACTATGATTACGTGTAAGTTGTCGACAAGCTACATTATCATTTATCATATCAGTCTCGATGGTAACGCATTTTGGCCAAACGAGAGATCTAACTGGCGTGGTCCATCTTCCCTAATCGAATCATACCGTGTATACCCGACGTACCTGATACAGATACAATGACGACGTCAGCTGGCGAAGGATCGCCTGGCTCGGAAACCATAGACAGGTAAGAGGGTAACGGAAGATATTACGATAGAGGGTTAAATTAGGTACTATAGACGATGAGGCACTTCGCAGTGTTACACGCTAGGAAGATACAACAAAATTGTCAAGATACCTGTATCAAAGTACGAGATTAAAGTCAGTCTATTCTCTTACATCTTTATGAATTCCCGCAATTTAAAGCTCTGCTTTAGAAAATCGATCTGGCTTCGTTCACCGACCAATATCCGTCCCCGCAACCTTGGTCCTAGTTTTCCTTACAATTTTCAATTGAAATAAAGGAAACATCCTTTGAGAAAATGTCACTTATAAACCCTATAACACTTTGAAATCCTACGCTTGCAATACACAATTACGTGTTGTGTTTATATTCATAGTTCTGAATAATACATAAAATGAGATCAAATATCCACAGTTTTCAGTACTGGGTGAGGGGTCTTGATGTAGACAAATTAAAGTATAATGTTAAAATAAAGTCTAACAAAACAATATTGAGTACAGGGAATCAAGTTTGTGAAGTCTTGCACCAACACGAGGACGACCAAGTCACTGCCTGATGCGTGGCGGCTGTCACGATATATTAGCAAAGATCTTGGGTACTCATTCTTGCTCGCAAATGGTAAGTCAGCAAAAACGCGGGCCACAAGCAGGTCTATACCATGACATGGTTCGTCCCATATTTCCTGGTAATAAATGGTAGTATCTAAAAGTAACTCAATAATTCAGTTCTCAGTAACATTCATGAAAGTTTTCATAATGAAGCGAAACGAATTAGATAAAAAAAAATAGAAATATATACATTTGTAAATGCTTTGGTTGGTACGAGTCAAATATCGATTTATGCGAAGTTGCGAAATCAAAACGAAGCAACTTTCATAAAAGTAATATACATGTTATTTTTACATTAACAGTAACTTGTTATTGTCACGACAGATTTAATGTACCTAATCATACGATGAATATCGCCGAAGCTCGAGTAGACGGCAGATTGGCAACTAGGTACACGTTTCACTACTAAATATGATGATTTTACAATGACACTAGAAACAACACACATATTGTTACTTATGAAGCAAGTGCTTTTCAGTGACTTTGTAAAGAACACAAGTCAATTTCTAATTCAAAACTGTCTAGTCGTACAAAAAACCTATACTTATATGGTTAGAATACCCTAGAGATGTGAATAAAAATGACACAACAGTTTATACCTACACATAGTCAAGTTAAGACATTGACGAGCTTACAGATTCATGCAAATTCGAAACGTAAACTAGCAATATTAATAATGTATCGATGTATTGAAAATACAACTTGTTAACAATATTACCCGAGTTACCGCGACCGATTTGTACAGTTAACGTCAATTAATAGACACGTCTTGCCGCTGCAATGGGATAAGGTCCAAAGTGCAAACATGCCTTTGAAGTTGACGGCAGAGAGCTAAGCGCACACCAAGAGCGCCCGAACCCGACATTTAACCTATAATAGGAGAGTAGACATTTATAAATAGTACCTAAGTCAGTGTCTACAAAGTAACAATTTCACTATCTGGTGCTAATGTTTGACAATCATAGAGCCAGAACAGAAAATATACCCAGCTGTGACTATCCCATTTTGTTAAACATTATTGTTATTATTTTCAGGTCACAATTTTATTTTAAAGACATTAGCACTGTATTACAAATATCTACTGTCCGTCTGTGATAGACAAAGAATGCAGAGCCCGATATAATCACGGCAAGACGGCACAGTGTCATAGCTTTAAAGTCCAATTTAAAAACGTATACATGTGCTAACAGAACTTAAGGGTTACTCCCAATTACAACGACTGAAAAGTGACAGTCGTTATTATGCATTGGTTATTTAACGAGAACGGTGAAATTAAACGAGATTCCTGAAGATGTTAGGACGTCGTTTATCGAAAATCATTGTCATTCATTATTTTTCTATAATCAACTTAATCACCAACATAGATCCGCAAATCTATCGATCGTCGGTGCGCTGGAAAAATATTGGCGTTATGAACTATTTCATAATATTATTACCCATTGGTAGTGATATTATTGAATTGAATTTAAATTTGATTTGTATACCTAGATGACTATTCAACGACAGTGTTCTTATAGAATGTACCGTCAAAAATTTAAGCCATAATTTCAAAACAGTTTCTGGAGTTAGGCCAAAATCAGATAGAGGTGTAAATCAATTCATACTTGACATTGGGAGTAACCTTTCTTACAAATGCAAGATGAAGGAGCTGGTTCACGGGGCTAGTACAACATGCGCGGCGTACCAATCCTCCCTTCTGCATTACAGCCCACAAAAAAGGTTTTTTTTGTCAATTTTGGGTATTGTTATCATGCTTTCAGTCACGTTTTAGCTACAATTTTAAACATCGATGCCGATCGTTGGTAAACGCAAGCGCTATGTCAACCCCCAGCTTAGGGATCTGCGTGACACTGAGGTAACTTATTGCTTCAATCTATCTGCAATGGCAATTCGGTCATCAACCGTATGATGTCATTCTTATGCTGGCGGTTGGGTGCCTAAACGTTAGTAACTGCTCTGGCAAAAATAGTAAATGATACCCGTCCAAAAATGGCTGTAGCAAAACAGTCCGCACTCAAGCTTCGCGTAAGTATCTACGACAATCGGAGTGATACAAAATCAAGCTGATGCTAAAAAATACATCTCAGTGTAGACTGCGTAGTGAGTGGAAAGAGGTACAGTTCGAGAGCACTTAAAACAATATACGAATCTACGTCTCGCTCGCTTACTCGTACACGGTCTAATACCAACATCAAAATGGTAAGGTTAAAAATAAGGTTGTCTGGAAGAAATCGCTTTTTAACGATAAGATCGCCTGTTGTGTGTTTCTAATCATTGTGATTTTGGACACAGTACAGTGTCTTAACCCGGGCCCTGGGATCCCAGGGCTCATTACAAAAGAATGCTATTATTTATTTTTTTCGCCGGGAGACGACGGTTTTGAGGTGTGCAATAAAGAATATTTTGTCGGGTTACAAGCAAAAGTCACTAAGTAACAAATACCTACTTAAAATAAAGCTCGTATATCGACATCGTTTCAGTACTGATATACGAGGTTTCGAAGAGTATGACAGATTTGATAGTGAGTTTTGCTTCTCACCCGTCGAATTTTGTATTGTATTGTATCAATGATTTCCCTCCAACCCCGCCGAATAGTTTTAAGAGCTCTGTGTATAATTATTGCTCGGTCGTGCTAGTTACAGTGTAGGCTGGGAGTCAGTGGTGCTGCGCAGAGGCGGCGGGAGAGGAGGCGGAGGCGGAGGCGGGCTGGGGGGGTTGGAAGGCGGAGCGGAGAGAGGGCCGCAACGTGAAGCCCGGCACCGCCGCCACCACCGGCACCGCCGCCGGCTCCGGGTATCCGCCCTCGCACCCCTTCAGGTTCACCTGCAAATAAAGGTTGTTATGCTTTGTCTCACGTATCAAATTGTTTTTGATTCGTGTTAATTTAACGTGGATGTAACCACGATCAAATTTTCAAATATTTCATACACAGAACACGCACGCAGCCTAAGACGGGTATCGAACCCGCGCCTCTCTAAAATAACACTCCTCGCTCGTCGAAAACGTCGATGTGGCTTCTTACCAACGTTTGTGCCAGCGTGGTAAAAACAATAGCAAACCGTTCATGGATAAACATGTCTTGTGCCTTACCAATCAAATTTAAAAGATTCTATCATTAGTTTCAATCAACATTATTGAAACGAAATGAAAATAATTTATTCGTGACATAAAACAGGACAAGATAAATAATATGCTGTACTAACTAATAAAATTGCCACGAAATGGTCCCGCCTCAGCATAGTGCTGACTCAGAAGCGCTGGTCTTCCGGCGAGACTATTTTTGTGGATCACGTTGCCCCGTTGTCTGACGCGGCCTTAACCTATTCTGAACGCAACCGTTACGCTTGCGTCAAACAGCGTCATCTGGTAGGCTGCTAATTGTCAAAATAGACAAGGCCGCACGGACATCGGTCAACATGGCTGCAAGTTATAATAACCCTTTTCCAAAACACTTAGAATGTGACATAAATAGGCATGAATATGATTATGAAACAATGTGAAGTTTATGGTTACGTATATCTACGAAAACAATTACACAAAAAATTACCTACACAAAACGTAAGAGAAAGACAAAGAACAATCTCGTGTGCGACATTGTCAACGCAAGGAATAGTTATTTGTTATACAAGGGTGCAAAGTTGTATTTTAACCACGAGTGTGGAATTGAACGAGCTAGCGAATGGATTCTAGAATTGAACTACGAGCTAAGCGAGGCTAAACCGCGAGCGAAGCGAGTGGTTCGAAAATAGAATCCTGAGCGAATCGAGTGGTTCAAAAATAGAATCCTGAGCGTTACCCCGAGTCCTGAGTTTAACTTTGTAGCCGTGTATAACACAAATCTTTTCACCTCACTAGAGCGAGGAATTGTTTTATTGCTCCTCATCGTCCTAACGTTATTCCAGTACAGTTGCATACTAAATATAGTTGTCCACTACCTAATCCTGATATTTGGCCTAGGTACCAGTTTTTTAACACAACAGCACAATATAAAATTATTGTTGCTGGACTGTCTGGACTGGGCTTTACTGGGCCATTAAATTTAAAGAAGACTGAAGATCTCTGGGGCCTTTCAGTAAAAGTATTACATTCCATTGTAGAATCAATCGCACCTTTCTTAGCTGATATTTTCAATAAATGTATTGACACTGGAGTTTTTCCCGACCTGATGAAACACAGCAAAATTATCCCCTTGTTTAAATCGGGAGCAAAAACTGTCCCCACCAACTTCAGGCCAATATCAATACTACCGGCATTAAGCAAGGTTTTTGAGAAACTTATTCTTAATCAGCTTATGTCCCACTTTAATCGCAATAAACTACTCAATAGCAATCAATTCGGATTCACTAGAGGTCGTTCTACCACCGATGCCGGGGTGGTACTAATTAAACATATACATGATGCCTGGGAAGGGGCTCAAGATGCTATTGGAGTGTTCTGTGATCTATCAAAGGCATTTGATTGCGTTGATCATGAGAACTTAATTAGAAAGTTAAGACATTATGGGACAAAAAACGGTGCTCTTGACCTTGTTTCATCGTATCTGTCGAAAAGAACTCAACGAGTAGTCATTAATGGAACTCAATCTGCAGGGACAACTGTTGCGCTTGGAGTCCCTCAAGGCTCGATTCTGGGTCCATTTCTGTTCCTAGTTTACATCAATGACTTACCAAACTTGGTGCAACATAAACATGATATAGTGCTATTTGCAGATGATATTTATCTTCAAGATAGGACGGAAAGAGAAAAACTATGATGTTATTAATGAGGCACTAATTACTGTTGTGATCTGGTTTACAGCAAATAATTTACTTCTAAATTCCAAGAAAACAAAGTGCATCAAATTCACTTTGCCAAATGTCAAGCAAATAAACTACTCTAAGATCAAACTAAAGGATGATGAACTGGAATTTGAAGACAACACAGTGTTCTTAGGCATTACCTTAGATTCAAAACTGCAATGGCATGCGCATATTGCCACTCTGGCTGGCAACCTTAGTTCTGCGGCCTATGCAGTTAGACGTATTAGACAGTTGACTAACGTTGAAACGGCCAGGCTGGTGTATTATAGTTACTTCCATAGTGTTATGTCCTACGGAATCCTTTTGTGGGGTAAAGCGGCTGACATTCAGACCATCTTCGTGCTACAGAAACGAGCTGTACGCTCTATCTACGAACTAAAAGCCAGATAATCTCTCAGAGATAAATTTAAAGAGGCAAACATTCTTACTGTAGCATGCCAATACATTCTTGAAAATATTATGCATGTGCGGAAAAATTTACAGGAATTCAAGCTTAACAGTGATATCCATGACTACAACACTAGAAGTAAACACAAGATTGCAGTGAAGGCCAGTCGTCTCCGAAAGGTTAGCACGTCATTTGTGGGGAACTGTATACGATTTTATAATAAAATACCTATCGAAATAGTTAATTTGCCATTCAGTAAATTTAAGTCCCATATTAGAAGGTATTTGCTAAGCCAGGCGTATTATACTGTCAACGATTTCTTAAATGACAAAAATGCTTTCAAGCCAGTGGTAGTTTAATCCTGTTACTTTTAATATATCTATGTTTATTTTTAGGATATATTCTTGTATAGTAGTTCAGTTACGTTTTATGTAACACGATGCTATTTCTCGCCTCACAGTCGCCTTAACTTTGTTATTAGCAATGTCCGCCAGCTTGAATATGTCATGCTCGCTGTAAGGGCTTTGCCTACGGTGGCGTCGTTGATCGGGTCGCCACCTTCCCTAACAGATGGTCGAGGGAGGCGATGGCTGAGATACGCGTCATACTCATGATCGGGTGCTGTTTGTGGAGTCCGGTCTGTTCATGCTTGCTAGGACATAGTGACTACGTTAATACTAGTGTCTTTTATAGGGGATTGACGAGAGACATCATCCTGTTGTGGATTCGTTTTTATTATTAGTGACTTAGAGACCATATACATCTCTAACATTATTAAATTAATTTTAATTTTGACGCTCAGAGACCATGTACATCTCTGGGATATTATATTAATTTCATTATACTCCTTGTTTAATCTTGAGACCTTATACATCTATAACTTTACTGATGTTGTAATATTTGTAATAGATAACTTTGCAAGTTTATCTTCACTGTATGACATTAATTTTGTTATAATTGTAAACTCGAAATTATTATTCCTTCTTGAACTGTAAATTAATATTTTGACATGAAAAATGTATTACTTATTAGACTTTCTTAAATTGTACATTAATATTTTGACATGTAAAAGTGCCCTTGTGGCCTATTTGCAGAATAAATGTTTGTATTTCTATTTGTATTTTTGTATCATGTTATTATTTTTTCAAAAGTTACAAATAGCGCGTTCGGATTTCAAATATTCTTTGCACCCTTGTGGATAAAATGCAGTTTTGCTATCTGTTTTTAAAAAATAATAAAGGGCTTTCCGAGCTAGTGAGGTGAACAACTATTTAAATGTTACATTTCACTACGCATGAGACACACTATTATTTATTATGTAAGAATTTCCTTGCCATTTTAAACATTATTACGATACCTTAGTAGGAAAAATGTCGGGAATAACTCGGAATTCAAATTTCTGGAGAGACATGCAAAGTATTACCTTTTCGCAGCCATCTGGAGGCTCACGCGCCAGGAAACGATTTATCTGTGGAGAGGTGCCGAGTTTTGCCCCGTCCAGGTCCGGTGAAGAACATACACTGCCGCCTGCGATCAACAAAACTTTATCAATCATATGTCAATCATCATGATTGGTCTATCGATCTGCTACATACAATTATAACTTGCGCAATTCATTATGGATGGTGGGTTTCGGATACTTTGCGAGATTATCCGTGATTATACTGATTATCGGTAAGATGATATAACCCTGACATACCAAAGCCTGTCATATTGATTACACACATCCAGTCGATGTGACAACCACATTATGACAATGTTATATATCACGGTTAAATCTGCCAAAAGTTCCAAACCCAACCTCTATTTAATGACAGTTATAATAAAAGCTATCTACACTATGCAAGACACTACATATCAAATACAAAATCTCATAGCCACTTGTTAAGTTCCCAGCACTTCATTAATGCAACAAAACATTTGATAATATAAGAAAATAAAATAAAAATTTAAAGTCTGGCTATCAAAGGAACCCACACTAGGTACAGACACCATTATAAACGTTCTACGCCTTTACTGCTTGGAAATAAGGATTAAGTGTATATATATTTATAATGCTGACTGTACCAGTCAAATATAAAGCTATGTATCTATATACATCTTTTTATGGTCGACTGTACAATTTTGCGACAAAACTATAGCTCAAAACTACACGGCAGGAACCTCACCTGTTACCTAGGGTGACCAGATCTTATTTCCGATTTTACGGGACAACTACATTGGAAATACGGGATTCGAGGTTAAAATACGGGACAGGTCGTTTTTCTATTAAAAAGAAACATTCTAATAAAATTTTGCATAATCATTTAAATAACATACCTATACCACTGCTAAATTTCTTAACATTAAAACAATATTAAATATTAAAAACGCAACAGTTTTCATATTATCTCATTCGATCAAATAAATATACGTTCGCGCGGATCACACGGTGTTCACAGCTGTGTGAGAGAAAATAAATATTGTTCGAATAATTAGGTATTTTTATCATTAAATGCCATTGAATCATAAAATTAGGGGGCAAAGTACCGATTGTACCAAATGACGGGACACTGACCAAATCGTGCCTGAAAGATTTTTTCAGTGTCCGACGATGAAAATGACGACTTTGCGAAACCAATACAGGAAAAATTCGTGCCCGAAATACGGGACAACTCGTAAAATACGAGACATCTGGTCAACCTACTGTTACCTGACACGATTTGGGGGCTCAGGGCACACGTAGCGTTTATGATCATATTATCAAAACGTTTGCCCGCGTTCGAATATGAATATACGCTACGCTCAGTGGCGTTACTGTTATTATTATTATAATTCTCCTCCATGTTCCTCCAGCTATATTTCTGATGGCGTTACTATTAGTGGGTGGCAAAGTGAGCACGCGAGGCATCAGATGGGGCCCCATCTTATGATTTTACCACAGGCCTCGTATGGTACAGTTACGCCACATTCTATGCGCGCTTTAATCGCAAAACCGTGTAGGTAAGTGTAATCTGGTCCGGGAACCTCGCGTTACTCATGTACTTATTACAGCGCGGGTTAGCCACAGTTGTAGTTGTGAGACATACGAACACTGGACAATGTGAACTCATAGCTCCTACGTTGACGCACGCAAAGACGATGTTCATGTATACTTGTATAGCTCAAGACACAACCATGGTTCACCAGCGTCCGTGAGATAAGTACTGAACTATGTTTTATACATAAATTTTGACCAACAGTATTGCCGCGTGGTTACGTGTGAGTTCAGAGTTTTTTTCTTAAATACATTCTACATAAATTGGACTACGCCATAAACTGAGAAGACTATTATCGTATGTTTTCAATGACATCCTCAGTAACTGATATTAAAATAAAACAAAAACAAATGAGCAGTTAAAAAACGAAATTAAATCGGAACAACATGCTTGGAATGTAAGCATTTGTTTTGTGTAAGTGCAGAGATAAATATTGCGAGGGGTCACTAGAAGCTGAATGTATGTTGACCTGCGGCGAGTAATTCTGCAGAACCACTGCTGCTGGAGAGTGACCTTAGCGACCCTCGGGACGGTGGATCTGAGCCCACAATACGGTATTTCACTCAAAAAGAAAAGACCAAAAAATATATAAGCTTAACATTGAAAACTATAATAAAAAATGCAGTTACAAGCGTTTTGAATATTGAACAAAGGAAGAACTTTTGACTAATTAATATATGTCATGGTAACAATGTAATCGTCAGTATTTTGTAAGTACCTACTTTCTTTTGCGGAAAACGCATTCACCCTCCTCTAAAACAATGCACACTATTAACTTCGCCATTTTAACAATTATAGTTTGAGTACAGTAGGTATTATGATGACGTAAAATTGACTGTTCATATATCGTCGCCGGTTAATAACCAAAACGCACTAAGTAACAAATACCTACTTAACCTCTACACCGCCACAGTCAGTAGATTTCGTAAGTTGTGCCTAACACGCCAGTCTTTGTAACAAAAGCTTACTTGATAGCACGTAGCACGTAGGTTGCTTTACATCGACTTGATATGAAATCATGGCGTGGCATGGGGCACTAAATGTACTGGCTTTATATCAAGTCAATGGCGGCGAAACGGTTCCTATACACCACACCTCATATCTCAGCATCGTTTCGGTACTGAGATACGAGGTTTCTAAAAGTAGTGCCCGATTTGATTTGAGGGAGTTTTCGTTGTCAGCCGACGATATAATAATATTCAAAAAAGTCTCTTTATCAAAATGTTAATGTATTTTGTTGATGTTTGTATAACATAATTTGCATTGAATTAAGGATATAGGTATTCATAATGAGTATTTTACCTGATGAGTGGGCAGTATGGCACAAGTCGTGCGGTGTTTGGGTGTTGACGGAACGCCTTAGAAGCTCGGCTAACGGCGCGCGATGGCCTTCAGGAGTCACCTGGAATCCACAATTATTTATTGGATTTGTTTCCTTTATTACTGACAAAAAATGCAAGCCTTTATTGTCGAATGTAGTCTTTTTTTCGACACTCACTAACAAATTATCGACCACTGACTGAAGATAGTCTGGTAATAATTAATGACTCATGATGGATTTGTCACTGATGGATTTATCCTCATGGGACGAGATATCAGATAAGTATTACGTATGAATGTAAGAGAAGAGCTTGGTCAACGGAAAGGAGGATGGACTGGTCAACAGGTGTCATAGCCACCTTACATCAGACCAGCTTATTAGTACCTAAAATTTAATATAAGTCAATAACCCTTACAGCACAGACAGATACGACCGTGCGTTTAACTTTGAATAAATTTAGTTTCAACATTATTCAAGTTTGCCGCGTCAGCACGGCATCGATCGATCATGCGTTCGATTTTTAATCAATTTAAAACTCGCGCGGCTCACTTTGGGAGTCACTCGCTGGCGCGGTGAGCGTCAAGCCCATGCTCGTCCATACGAGTAAGTGATGAACGTCCGGACCAAAAGTAGGTAATAACTAAATTCTTTTATTAGCGTTTTAGATAAAAAGTAATAAGGTACAAGTGTAATCATAATAAAATATTGTGAAATATATCTCTAAGCGTCAACATGCAAATAATAAAATCTAATAAATAAATATCCTCAGAGATGTATAAGGGCTCTGAGCGTGTCTAAAAATAAAATCAAATGAGAACAACGCGAAGTCTGTCATCATGTCAATTCCACTGAACACTAGTACACAGAAGAAGACACAAAACACAGGAGATGGTCATTACAACACCAGCTCAGAAGACAGTGATGATGAAAGTGACCCTGAACCCGAGTTTAGCGCTCCTCTATCATGTTATCGTGGTTGGTCACCTACTCACACTCCAGTTAATTGTTTTGAAACACCTAGGAGAAGCCGTTTAGCTGAAACTGGAATATTTAGTAGGACCAGCCCATTATCTCGGGAGTCAGTTCAAGATTCACTTCGATCTATATTGAAACCCAAATTTCATATTTTGATTTTTTTTTATGTAAAATATGTACAAAGTCCATTATTTTGTTACTATATGTTTATTACCTACTTTAACGCGGTATTTAATAATTTGTGGCATAACTGCTGCTAAAAATGCAACTATAAATACCATACCTTGTCTTTTAGCCGGTCGAGGTGTGGCGTTTGGGTGCCACTGGCCGGGTATAACACAAGTCTCTCGATCTCCTGGTTCAGACCCTCCACGGAGGACCGTGCTGCCCTCAACGGTACACTACCGCTGCCAAAACGTGACCCTGAAATAAACATATTTCTACGTGCCAATTGTGTTTCTTTTTGGCATCAACACCAATTCTATGACACTTTTATTTATTTAAATTTACTGCACAATACATAAAAAGTACATTTAGCTTTCTGTACATGTCATAAAGCACCTTTGTCTATGAGGTAACACATTATTGAGTACATGTACACTTTCTGTGACTTACAAAAGCCGGGGCTCATAGAGTGACCCGAGTCTCCTGAGGTGCGAGGCTGCCGCTGGAGGCGATTGCGCAGGAATCTGTCCAACTTGTCGTCATCTGAACCTCTCGAGGATCGTCCTGAGGCGCCACCGCCTTCATCAGTCTGTAAACGAAAGCAAAAATCTAATTAAGTTTATAATGTCCCAGAAGTATTTTTTATATATTTACATAGGGAATTACTATTTGTAGTATGAGGAAAAAATTGTCTGGTTTTTTTTATTAGCAACACTTAATTATTTAGTTTGCCTGATGTTATGATACCAAAATTTATTATATAGACTTTGTTAGGGATTTTGTTTATGTACATATGTATCATCTTTCAATCTTAATAGTCTTACCAATCATCCTTAGTACTAGACAGTAGCTTATCCATTCTGCCTTTTTCACATGCTATCAGTGTCCACTGCACACCATAGAAAAGGAAAATAGAAACTCAATGCAAGTAAAACAATAATACTACATACTTGAGTTGATTTGTCAACTTGTAAGTGTCCGGCGTGTAGATAATAGTCCCGTGACCACTGGCCCTTGTGGTACAGTGTGTCCAAAGAAGCTGTGCGTCTGATCACACTTGCACCAAACCTCCCTTGACCTGTATACAAATGGAATAATGAACAAAATCGCCTATGCTACAACAGCAGTTGTTAAGATAACTTGGAGAACCTTTGGCGTCTACTTGACTTCCTTGACACCTGATTTGCATTGTAGTTTCCGTTTCTGGATTAAAAGTCACTTCAGCAAAAAAGTGCCTACTGGTCGCAAGTGGACGTCAGTTGCAGTTGAAATATGCTGAGATAAGGATGATTGGAAACATGTGCATAAACCTCATATTTATTTAAGAGTCTTGGCTCAGCATCACAAAACTTCTCTCTTCTCTGCCAATCTTTGCTGATATTTGTTTTAACATGTGACAGAAACCAACAGTTTGGAAACATACACACACAGTTGCAGATATAGATCATACAGTGATAACTAAGAGGTTTGCTCTATGCCCTCAATTTCATCATTTGATTGCATTGAACTTATATCAGGGGCCAATAATTTATAATAAAACATTGTTTGGACCATTTCCGGTAAAGAATCTGTGGATTTATGATATTTCCAGTTATTTGGTAGAAGCCTGAACGTCTTTCAAACTACTAAAGGACCTGGCCGAATTATTCAGAAACTTAGGACATAATTTAATGCCTATGAAATTAGGCACTTGAAACACTAATATTCACCCATTTATCGAGATAATTTATTAACTGAACATTGTTTTCCTTACACCTTGTAAAAGATATAATTTAAAAATAGTCTCTATGTATTGTGAATGAGACGAGTTAAGATGAAGGACTAGTAAAATATACACTGAATTTTAACTATTGTACATATCTCTTTATAAACACAATACAAAGTAATATTTGTGAAAAAGATAAATGCAACAATGTAGTGTAGTGTTATGTAGTAGATAATTTATGCCAGGGTGCAATCCTAGTATCTTTGGTTGAAAAACAACTTTGTTTTCTATTTTCATTTAGTCTTTTTAGTCTGAACATAGAGGTATAGGTATAAGGTTTTTATACATATATTAAGCAAGGATGCTATAGTTTCGCATAAAATACTAGTTTACCAAAGGTAGCTTAAGGTAGAGTTAACTATTAGTACAATTTTTTTACAAAAGGTAGCATTAACACTTAGCATAGTTATCAATAATTAGGGCCACAGAAGGAAGTTTCATATCTTAGTCATTTGATTGAACCTGGGCCCGTTGATGTGATAGAAAGTGATGTAGCGGCTGGAGCCAGTAGAAGTGCGTGCAATAGAAAGAGATGGCCACGTTTAGGCATGTTTGGCATACCTAAACGGGGGATTTGTTTAGTCTGTTGTAATGTAATAACTCAGGATTGGGCTTATTTTATTAGGGTATTTATTGCATATCCATCATAAAAACTTATAGTAGACAACAGCTTGAATCAGTTTAGAGGTGCTTTATTACTCAAAAGAACAATACAGTTCACTTAAATGAGCTTACATAATAAATAAATAAATTAAAGAAAAATAGATTAAGCATGATTGTTACAGTTTCACAATACAGTGTCATAAATGTGTTTTTGTAGTTTTGTTTAAATAAACTTAAAAGGTCTCACTCTTTTACATTGTTTGGTAGTTCATCATTGTACATCATGCTCTCTCATACATTATGCTACTTTTACCATAACCAGTTCTGTTTGTTTTAATTTTTCCCTATTTCTTAAATGGTATTTAAATGTCCATTGTGCAAAGTGAATGTTGGAATCCATCATATAATCATATTTAAATAGTGTTTTAATTGATTTATTTTGTGATCTTTGCAAATAATTTAAATTTGATTTTGCAGCAGAATCCCATATCTTGATTAAATTATCTAAGTGAGACTTCACTAGTGAGTTGTATATTGCTAAACGAGTTTTTTACGTGACACACATTATAATCCTGGGAAGTGCTCCAGTTACTGAGGCCATCTCCCCCTCTTGTACCCCTCTTATGTGCTGGACTTTCCATGTTAGTTTGTTGACTAAATGAAGCCGGAGATATTTTTCGGTTCATTCTTAATTTGAAGAGAGATGTGTGATGGGATAATTCTTTTTTTAGCCTTAAATATCATAAATGAGGTTTTCTTAGTACTAATGGTTAATAAATTCCATTGACACCAGCGGTTGAAAAGGTTAAGGTCATTCTGTGCTTGAATTATGATATCTTCTAGGTTACGGCTAAAATAAAAAATGCAGGTGTCATCTGTACATAATGTTACAGATCCTGACAGGCCAATGTCGGTTACATTGTTGACATATATAGAATTAAGCAACGGACCCGGAAATGACCCTTGGGGAACCTCACAAGGTAGTATTATGGTAGGAGAACTAAATAATTGTGTTTTTTTATACCTGGGAGGTAATAGGTTGTCATAAATGTATGTGTGTGTGTAGTGAAATCGATGTGACAAGAAATTACTATAGGAAAGAAAACTGTGGGCTTAGGTTTTGTCAGTGAGTTTAAAAATAATCAAGAGGGTTTTTCACAAGACAACTGCGGATAATAACTTATCTAAAAAACGGTGGACTTATTTATAAGACACATACCTTTGTAGTTAACCGCGCCAGGACTACGCTGGCCCGAAAGGGCGTGATCGGGCGATATCCGCCGCCATACATTGGTGGGCGATAGCGTGGGGCTGTTGGCAGTGCTCTTCTTCAGCCCTCCGCTCTGCTTCATCACCGATGACACCGGCAACGTCGCCCTCATCGGTCCCTGCTTGCCCACAGGACAATCAGTCTTGTTCCGTACGCGCCCCGACATCCTCGCAATCACTTATATTACAACCCTCTTCTCAACACACGATTACACTCTGACAACTCTAACACTTCACATAAACAACCAAGGTTGCTCTCGGACGCCGCTCGGCTTCTTTGTCGAGGAATTTTCATAGGCCTCAATAAACGATGCTTTTATGTACGAGTATCAGTTTTTTATGCAAAGTTACAACAGGCATTTCGTGTAAAACGAACTGTAATCATCATATAACGGTTGTACTTTCCTCTAGCCCGAGAAATAAAAACAGAGTTACAAAGCGCACAAGTCACATTTTTTCTGAACTACAATGGATGAATGAAGCTGACAGATGACACCGCGCCATTATTTTTGTTTCTTGCAATAAATGTTTTGGGAGAAGAAATATCACTAATATAACTGACTTCTTATACTAAAAACGAATTTAAAAATATGTCGGAACGAGAAACAATCACGAATAATTAAACATTTTACAACTATTCGTTGGCATTGCAATTAACAGCTGATTACTCCGCCATGTCAAGTTATTTTGTATATGGTTTATTTATCCATTCATTCCATTCCTTCGTCCAATCTCCAATCCATAGACATTGTTTACGTTTCGTCAACTAATAAACTTTTTGTCATCAAATGAAAATGATTATAATTATCATTTATTTTTAGTATTCAGTTCCATACATGTTTGTTTTTAATTTTTTTTTATGTGTGACTAGACATATTTGCTACTAAACTCAAGGCCGCGAATGCACTACTAAGGCCACAGAATAAATAATAATATAAGTAGAGAAGCTTCACTTCCTAACGAAAACGGCGTTTAGGTATAAAAAACGTGCCAACTCTGTGCATCTCTGTCTATCATATAACTTGTATTCATTCACACGCGGCACGTGTAGCTAGCGCTACAACGGCGGCTACTAGCGGCTGACCAAAAATATATCGATGTAAAATGTTCTAGCTCACCAGAGGGGCTACCGCGAATCGAAAACGAACGAAGTTTGAATATCTCCCTCTCTGTCGCACTTGCTAATTCGTGCGGCAGAGAGAGAGATATTCGAACTTCGTTCGTTTTCAGTTCGCGGTAGCCCCTCAGAGTATAGTGAACGCATATTAATTAAGTACCTACTTACGTGTTACTTCACATAATTGTGCATATGTATGTTGACCAGTATCATTGTGAATAACGCTACAAATAAAAGAACACCGCCACAACTCTCGAACTCTTGACATTTTTATTCGTAAGTAAGAATAGTTCATAAAGCATGCGTTTTTTTAGGGTTCCGTAGCTACATTTATAGAAACTGTTTTGAACAGCGTATATTTAAGCCTTTGGCATTAACGGTGGAGTAGTCTCTCAGGAGTCTCGGCTCGCCAGCTTTGGCGATCGTAGAACCCAAAACTAAATACCTACAGAAGTAGTACAGAGCACTTGGTACTGTAGTGTTGTTTTGGCAACGGTCTTGGTAACGTGGAGAAACATCCTCCGTCGGATTGAAGAATAGAATCAGAGGCAGTCTCAAAGGCGTATTCAGGTCACGTCTCTACAAAAACACGCTCTTGGTACATACTCAAGTCACAGTTGTACAAAAAAAAATAAAGACACCGGGAAAATAAAACATACTATGATACTTTTCTGTTTTATTGACATTCATCAATGCTGTGTCGCATTCCCTATTTGTTTTTCATATAAAATGCTTTACAAATGAACACAAGGAAGAAGTCCAGAGGGCCTACCGCGAGCTGAAAACGAACGAAGTTCGAATATGTCCCTTTCTGTCGCACTTGCTAATTTGTGCGATAGAGAGGGAGATATTCGAACTTCGTTCGTTTTCGATTCGCGGCAGCCCTTCAGGGTAATTTAATTATCCCTGCGGAGTTAATACAACTAGAGCCGTAACTCGAGATGAATTTAGCCTCCTCTTTCTAATTAGTTACAGTACGAGAAAGACGCGGCATGACTCGCTACTAAACTAGGCAGCCAGTTGGGCTAGCCCTGCCCCACAGCTAGCAATGATTATCTCGCTCGGTGTCGCCGATCGGTGGTTTCCTTTCACTATGTTACTTGTACGAAAATGGATATTTTGATAATAAGACTTGTGTTATGGATACTAGAGGATGAATATATATATAGTAAAACAACTTTTTCCAAGTGCCAAATGAAATTCAATCTTATATCAAAGTCATAAAGACTGACAAGGAAATACTCCTCCTATACACAGAAATGGGCATTATTCGAATCATTTTTCATCCGAATAATTATTCGAACAAACAATAATTCACGATTTTCTTATTCGCGAATAATTTTATACGCGTATAATAATTTATTGGCGAATAAATTATCCGCGAATAAATCAATGAACCACTTTTCAAATGACGAATGATTCATTCGGATAAATCCACAATAAAATTTAAGATTTACTGGGCATTTTTTTTTCAAATATTAAGAATATGGGTCGATGTTGACTTCGCCTGAAGAAAATCCTGTAATTTATTTCACCTAGGAAGTAATTGAAAGTTAAAAGGAAGTAATTTAAAATTACTACACACGGCCGCTGCGTTGTCAGTTTTCTTTTTTTGAACTTGCCTTGACACGTAGCTGCCGCGTAGCTAAACAACGCAAATAATATTTAAAAATGAGACGTTTTCAGGGTCATGTATATTTTTCTTCTAACACATTATAGATGGTTTAGGGACTTAGGGTTTAGGGATAAGTTAATCTTATAATCGATATGACTCATGAAACCCAAAACTTTTATCCAAACCGGCTAACATAAAACATTTGTCATATTCTCCCAGTCCTCCCACAGTCTATCCCACATTTACTCGTCTAAACGTGGGATAGATGGATGTTTCATGTAAAGCAAAATCTTAGTCCTGATACAAACAAGCCTTTCAGTTATGTTTAGTTATTCTTTTTAGAAAACAAATAATTAGGTATTCAAAAGGCCTGCCACAGGGGAATGATTTGGGGGACTTTTATTAGATATATTTACATAGTAGTATTTTTTTAGCTTTTTCTATTATTACTTTTGTAGATTCTGTTGAATAAGACGGAATATAAAAATGTTGTAGCACATTTATGAATAAACTAATAAATAATCTTCAGATATTTAAGTAAATAATTATTCGTGCCAATTCATTCGACGAATAAATTATTCGGATAAGAATAATCATTCGATATTTTTATTCGTCATTCGCGAATAATCATGTTATTCTTATTCGTTATTCGTCATTTGAATAAATTTTGGCCATCTCTGTCTATACACAACAAGGCTTAAAGTCGTTAATATCAACTATCTACGACCCTGCTACTATGCAATAAAGATGCTTTTAACCTTTGCAGGTCTTCCAATCAAAACATAAATCAATATTTCTTAAATATTATTCAGTGCATTCAAATTTGCAATATACTTAATATAGTATTTAAGACAATAATATTTTAAGGGTCGATTTTTCAATCCCCAGATAAAAGTATCTGTCAGATAAATGTTATCTATGTCCCCTTTACTTTCATATGATATTAGAAAGTGACAGCGATACTTTTAACTGACGGACACTTTTATGTGGCGACTGAAAAATTTACCCTAAAACGAAAAATACATTTCAATCTACAAATTAATTTAACACCCGCCATAAATAGCTATCACAAAATACATTCATCAAATAAAAATTGCACCAATCTCGTCGTTATTTACATGAAAGGAAATCATATATAGGGGAATGTTAGTCGAACACAGTCATTTAAATTACTTATTACAGTATATAAATTACTGTACCATGGATTGACATGTAGACAATTAAACATCACATTATTATGATATTTATAATTTATAAGTTTATACTAACATTGAGATTTATGGCTGTTCACAAGTCCATATTGGCAAGGCCCATTCACTCACATCTCGCACACATACAGCATTACTAAAAGTAAGAGACAGCGAGTGCGAGCGAGAGTTTGTTAATGGCCACACCAGTACTTAGCAGTCGCCTTATCCGCAGTAAGTAGTCTTTTTCAAGTTATGTCATAATTATATAAGCACATCATTACCCAATGCTCGTTGAACCAGCCCATACGACATAGTAATACAAGCTTATTTAATATAATGTACTTGAGGATAGGGTGTGTTTTTACCCCAATAAAATTCTACACACAACCAACTTAGTGTAGCTTATAACTTAGGCTAAGCTCGCATGCCCGGTACAAAGTATAATCTGAAGAGTGTTATTGTGTAGTCAACCAATTTGAGTAGTCAAATTAAACGTACAGTTTTTCTTAAGAACGATTCTCATTGCCCGGTTCGGACCGGGACGCGTTCTACTAGATATAGAGGAATCTGAACCGTGTACGTGTACGAAGTAGTTTAAGGTTCATATGTGAATGGAGCCTCGAGCGCCTCGCAACAGACGCGATTCCACTCAAATATAAAATGTAATTACTGCATAAACTAGTAGAATGCGCTCTGGTCCCAGTCAGTGGGAATATTACTTTCGCGCCTTTTTCTACTTCTATTGGTCAACTAGTATAAATATGACCAACAGTAAATAGATAGCTACCGATTATCAGTGGAATTGTCACTGCTGATAAACGGTAGAAATTGAAGATGCGTCCATAATTCCAGATACGTTCAGCCAACGTAAGTGTAATATTATAGGACCGACTAAACTAATGCATTTCTTACTCCTCATGCTTAAGACCAGACACAAGTAATAAAGACTGTAAATGCTCATACTACAAGTTGCGTTCTTCCTAAAGAAAACCATGACATCATAATGACATTGCAAAAGTGAAGCCTTGACGCCATATACCATGACACCATGGGACTGATTATACCACGATTATAATAATCCTTATTTCGAAAGCACGCTGTAGCGTGCAACATACGATTTCGGTTGATTTCGAAATAAATCACTCTACTCTATTTGCGATTTCAGTGGAAAAAATTTAATTACCAATTTTTATTGCATGATGGGCGGTTAAAAGATAGATATTCGCAGTCTTTATTATTTTACTCGTCTCTATTAAGACTAACTATGGCGATACAACGCCCAGTACGCCGAATATAAAGTAATGTATAAAAATGTAAAATCTAAGTGTCACTGGTCCGGGGTTGAGCAATTTTCTGCCTCTGTTCGGCGATCCACGCGTGGATCCTTTCTTTGAGTTCGACGTTGGACTTCACTTGGTCCATCGACAGCGGCGATCGGTTGAAGGGATCTGACTGGTCGCTTAGTAAGTGTCTGAAATAAGAAACATTCAAAATAGATCGTGGGAATTAAATTCCGACTATCGTGTGTCATGTTTAATAATATATGGTTAAAATCACGAATTAATTGTCAGTGCGCGCGACATGTTTCGTACGCTTCAGGAGTTGTTAAGTATTAGAAAAGATTCGGAGAAACACGCCGGAAGTAGTACCGATGCGATTTGTGTCATCACCAATGGGACCCATTCGTCACGAACGGGATCATAAATGGTTAAACGAGAACTCCTGCAGTTCCAGATTCAACTTGACACTGAGACATTATTCTCCTGTCATGTTTGGGCTGGTTAGAAAGGGATTGATTCGAAGTCACCGTATTGCAGGTCGTTGATTAGCGAGCCAAAAAAGAATTCTACAATAATAAAATGAAATATAATTAATAATTTCCCATTGGGTGTACCTGGCGATCGAGCCATCAACAAAGCATACTGGGGTCGACAGACTGATCATCATTTTCGACGTCCCAGATTTCGCTAGTAAGTAGTATAAACTAGGAGGTGGATGTCAGTCCAATCGCGCAGGATCTAAGTGCCCATATAAACATGTATCTAGCCTAATTTGATCAGTAATATTAATCTCATATCTAATACTACACTCTTATTCCTCTAACATGGCGATCCTGCCATTTAAGGTGGTGGTTTCGAGTTCGAGACTGCAAAGTGTAATTTCATGTTAATAGGCCTGTTTTGTGGCGAAATATTTTAGTACATACCTCTACTTTAAGCTTATGTACGGTTTTGTATTTTTGAGGTGTCCAATAGAGTATTTGTATCGTATTGTACCTGGCGATGGTGGTGCGGTCGAGCGTGGTGCGCGACGAGGGCAGCAGCACGGGGTCCAGCATGAGCGTACTCATGATGGGGTCGAGGAACTCCTCGGGCGCGTTGGCGAGGATCTCCTCGTCGCGTTGCCGTTGCTCCGCTATTGCTGCCACACGTTGGGCCACTTCTTGCAGCGAACCGATCAGTGAACCGCCACCGATACGAACTATAAGTACAAAAAATGTGAATGCTAGCCAATTGTGATAATACACATTGAAAGGGACCTTATGGCGGCAGGCGCTTACGTTGCACTGATTAACTATTCGAACAACGGGCATTTGCCGTATTACTAGACGGCCTCGCTTCTACTTGGCCGTCTATAACAGATTCGGCAGGCAGTTCCATCCTTCCCGGCATTTGCAGTAATGTACTAATCTGCAAAACAATGCACAGAACCGCTCTCGCTGCTGCTCAGCTCAACGTACAGTCGCGAACTGGGGTTGTTGATCCACTTGTCATTGTTCTGAATTGATTTACACGTCCAAGTTGCGAATATTGGCAAGTGGCTCAACAATGCTCGTTCGCGACTGTAGGTAAGTAGAGAACCGTGCCCCCGCTGTGCTCGGAGTGTGTCGTGTAGTGCAACGCTCCGTCGCTCACCCAGCACGGCCTCGGCCAGCGTGAACAGCTGCGGCGAGTAGGAGCGGCCGTCGTCCGACACCGCGGCGCAGAACCGCTCGCTGCTGCTCAGCTCCACGTACATGCGGCAGATGTCGAGCACTGTGCTCGCGGGCTCGAACTCGAACTCTTTCATGTCTTTCACCTGGAAATATCCGATTTCTTATGGAAAAATACGTGGTTGCTACTCGGTAAGGGAGTGACAACATAAAATAACTGCCTTCAAGGGTTACATTTGTTGTTTGTACCAAAAACTTCTGCAGAATGTAAATGTAACAAATACTTTTATGAAAACCGCATCAGAATCGGTTCAGACAAATGCGAGATAATCGTGGACGGAGAACTTCCTTTTAAGGTAAAAAAAATCTGTTTCTTGTAAGCCGCCCTCTCTCGGCGAAAAAAATAAACAATAGCATTATTTTGTAGTGATCCCTGGGATCCCAGGGACCGGTAGGCGACGGGTACAAGAACAAGAAGAAACAAAAGAAAAACAAAGAAAAAGAAAAGAGGAAGAAAGTGCAAGAAGTTACAGTTATACAAGTGTCAACTGACATTATTAGCCAATAAGTAATTGCTGAACTAGTTATATAAAGCATTATGTTGTATAAACCTTTAACCGCCGAATGTCAAAAATTTGCTTGCAATTTTCATATCTGTCAATGTATCAAGAAGGTGTTATTTACACTGTCACTTTGTCTAATATATCACACGATGGCTGTTAAAGGGTTCGAGCCATCAGCGTTTAGCAGAATGCGCACTAGCAGGACGATATATTAATTTCACACCTAGTTTAGGGGTCGAAAGTCTCGACCTAGCATATATTACTTTTGTACTATCTAGTTCTAGTATGTAGCTCTTGTGTAGCAATTTTGTGTACAATAAACATTTTTATTTATTTATTTATTTATTTATTCTATAGTACCAGTATAGCTACCTTCAAATTCTTCTTATTAGGGCCGACCAAGTGCAGCAGGAAGTAGTTGAGCATGGACGCGATTCTCTCCACGAGTGTGGGATGGCAGAACACGTAGGGCGCGTGCGCCGTGAGACGCACGAGCGTGCGCACCGTGTCGCGCCCGAGGATGTTGTCAAAGCGCGCCAGCATGCCGATGTGGGACAGGTTGCCGAGGTTTTGTTCACGCTCTTGGGGTGTTAGGTTGGCCCAGGCACCCGATTCCCTGTGAAATTGTATTTGCATTTGCATTATGATGCAAGTGCGAAAGGTATGACATTTCGGGCGAGTCCAGAGTTGGGACGAGTGAAAATGACATTTCTGCACGTACATCAAACGAAGTTTTTTAATTTGTGTTTGTATGTGTCACATTGTCTTTGTGTGTGTCAGCGTAGCAGTTATGAGTTCACATTGTCTATGTGTTCGTATGTGTCACAACAACAACAACTATAACTAGTGACCGACCGAAACATGTTATTTTGCCGAAACCGAAACCGAAACCGAAGGTTCGGTTTCATTGTAGTTTCGGCCGAAACCGAAACCGAAACCGAACCTTTTATAAAAAAAAAGTCCTTAAAAAGTCGAAAAAATGTTAGTAAGTTTTTTTCTAAAGTTAATATCTCGCCGACCTACAATTACAGGTTTCTACTTTCAAAGATTTATCACAATGAAATTTCAGCACAGTTACAGAGGTTCTGTTTGAAAATTTAACTACCCTATAAATAAAGTGAAAAAAATACATTATTTGTAACACAAAGTTAGCGATTTTTTAATGGTGGTATAAAATAAGTCGGCCGGCGGAGTCAGGCGAGCGACGCCATATTGCCAGCCGTGCCGAGCGCGCCCGACGTTAGCCGAGCGCGACCCGAAGGTACGATGTCGTAAGTTTCGGCGCGGCCGAAAGGTTCGGCCGTTTTTGACCGAAACCGAAACTCGGGCCGAAACTTGATTTTTTGGCCGAAACCGAAACCGAAACCGAAATTTCGGTCGGACACTAACTATAACCAACCCGTGCTCGTGAGATAGAAAGATACATACTGTGCAGTCTGCATAGTGCGTATTTGCGCCATGTTGCCGAGAGCCTCGTCGAGCAGATAGATGGCGTCGTTGATGAGCAAGTTTACGAAACGCAGGAATATTGGCGGGTGGACCGCCTCCATGTTAGCTTCCGCTTCCCTGGCCAGTCGACTGTAATAGGATATTTTTAACAATTTAACTTGCAATAATAATATAATAATTGTCTCAATGATCGACACTGACCCAATACATGGCACTTTCAATGCCATGATAACAGAGGTGATTAATAGGTGTCATGTATTGGGCATTAAGGTGACGAACATGATATGCCCTTTTTGTTAAAAGTACGACGGATAGGTAATGCATATGAAACAATCATACATACACTCCCCGGCATGAAATTAGAACCACGATGCGACTTCAGGTAGTTTTAATTAACTATGGTTTTACGGGTATAATGCGATAAATATTTATATAATTGTTCAATTCGTATCGACAGTAGGTAACAAAGGTAAATACATTAAATATCGACTCGTATAAACCACCTAATCACAGAATAATTAATAGTACTTAGTTACGTAAAGAAGGTTTTCTGTCTAACAAAACTGATGTTTGACAGCTAATTAATCCTGGCTATACACTCGCACGCTTTTTTTTAACCTGAATGTGGCTTTTTTTTTAACCTGAATGTGGCTTTAGAGGGCGCGGTTGGAGAGTGGCCTGGGAAAATCCTGGGAAAAACCTCCGACAGTGGTTTGGAACACTGGAATATTCTAAGAATTTGCTCTCCTGTGACATTGGTTAGCGGTTTCAACCGAATCTGAGGTGTGAGTGGAATCGAGCTACTAGGAGTTTTGTCGCTGGTTCACTAAACCTAGTGAACTCGCATGCGCTGGCCGCATAGCACGTGCTCTTTCGTTCCTATAAGTACCTAGTTTTATTTTAAGATTAGAAATTAGGTAAACAAAGAACACACGTTGAATTCGCATTATTCGCACGAAAGATCAGAATAAGTGACAGTTAGTGACTATGACAAATTATTTTTTTAAAAACCGAACCAACTTCTTACAATTTCTGCCTCTTTGGGTTTTTGCACAACTTATAAAAGATTGAAACGAAACGTCATTTCAAAAATAATTGATGGCTTATCATTAAAGTATATATATAAGTAAATATAAAGTAAGATATACTTACTTATTTTTTAATAACAAAATATAATGTAAGCATGAAATAACGGCTTTTACATTCTTTGAGATTATATGACGCCTTTACCGCCTGATAAAGAACCTCGTAAGTCGTTATCTGTCATTTTTTCTAATACTAAAAAAAACAAGTATAGCGCGATAGGGTATCTGGACACCACGGAGGTGTGCTCGAGACGAGTTTAACCGAAGCGGCAAGTGGAACAGATCTGACTATAATCCAGCCTCGGATATTATTCTTTAACGAAGCGGCAAGAGGAACAGACCTGACTATAGTCCAGTCTCGGATATTACTCTTTAACGAAGCGGCAAGAGGAACAGACCTGACTATAGTCCAGTCTCGGATATTAATCTTTAACGAAGCGGCAAGAGGAACAAACCTGTTTATAGTCCAGTCTCAGATATTACTCTTTAACGAAGCGGCAAGAGGAACAGACCTGACTATAGTCCAGTCTCGGATATTACTCTTTAACGAAGCGGCAAGAGGAACAGACCTGACTATAGTCCAGTCTCGGATATTACTCTTTAACGAAGCGGCAAGAGGAACAGACCTGACTATAGTCCAGTCTCGGATACTACTCTTTAATTTAAGAAAATTATTAGGATAAACTCTAAGATGAGCAATTTAATAAACCAAATTAAAATAAAAGCGTATAAAACCGCTGATAGAAAATGTATATTGATAGAAATTAGGGAGCTATCTTCCGAACCCTAGTTGGGCGATTGGACTTTACTTGGGAGGTTTTAAGGCACTGAATTTGTAAGGTAAACTCACGTGAACACTTCTCTGTGTTCCTCCATAGTCCATAGGAAGTCCATGACGAGGTACATGGGGCGGCGGTAGTTGAACTTCTGCTCGAACTGGACGCTCTGCCCCGTCATCTCGATGCCGACGAACACGTCCAGTAGGCAAGGTACCAACTGTTATTAAAATATAAATGCATGATAAATATACCTAGAGATTTTCCTGGCACGGACGACGCAATGCTAGTGACCTCCTTCTGATGCTTAGTTTATCGATATTGTATGTGTCCTTACATCAATGTCACATGTTTGATAATAAATGAGCAAATAATTTACATATTTCAGGATGGCGATAAAATAGTTACGTTACAAATAGGAATTTTGTAACTTCCTTACTCCTCCCATAAGTCACTTCAAAACATAATTTATCTAACTAATTGTTTCATACTGTTGTAGAAAGACCCCGTGTTTTTTGTCCAAGCGTGATTTTCAAAACAATGGCAAATCTCGCAAGGATCCTTAGGTACTAATTTTAATTATAATACTATTGTACGAGTAATATCCAGTAGTTGAAATATTCATCGAACACCGTCAACAAAGTTTTTTTTATGTGGAAAATGGAATTGAAAACAAGAAGAAGAAAGGACTTTCTCGTTGCTCCAGCATTACGTGGCGCAATCTGTTGTCCTAAACCCACAGTTTGTATGCATGCCATTGAAAGAATCCAATCCAATTCCATGGAAGAATTTTGGCCGATGAGAGATATTTACCGACGTTTTCGCGGTCGATTACCTGACACCACGGTTGCGTAATACATCGCAGTTGTACATTTAATATGTATTAATTAGTCCGTGGGGTATATGTTCATATGGGTGTGTGTTGTCTGTATCAAATAAATAGATAAATTAAATTGCCGGCCAAATTTTTTTTTTAATACGACGGTGGCAAACAAGCGTACAGTTCACCTGATGCTAAGCGGACACCGCAGCCTATAGACGCCCGCAACTCCAAAGGAGTGACGTGCGCGTTGCCGACCCTTCACATGAAGGGATGGAGTCAGTCAAAAATAAGCAACCTGTAATCTGTGTGGATGTTCCTTGAAGAGCTGCTCGCGGTAGAAGGAAGCAAGACTGTTCAACGGCTGCTGATCGTCAGGATGATTGGGTAACATCGCCTCCAGACATTCCGCTAGACGGGCCCTGGAAACCATTTTCTCCATCAATATCTATAGTCGATCAGAATTCATGTAAGCAAAGTGCAACAAGGGTAAAAAAATATTAGTTTTATGTTACCAATACACAGAACTTGGGCGGATCAACTATTTCTTGTATAAAATCAACTTTTTTTATTCAAAAATAGACATCGATTTTCATAAAAATAATAACGATAATTGATGTATACATCCTTCGTCTTTGTAATTATAATGAGACCACCCAAAAGCTTGTACATTTAAACGAAAAAAAATCGTATGTTTGAACTTGAGTGTTGTGAAATGTCTACTGGGTAACGGATAAGAGATATTGGATTTCAAGTATAAAAAGGATGTAATTGAAAACAAGGAAGCTTTAATACCACAAATAATCACAAATGAACTCGTGTAAATTAGTCCAGTAGTAGTAGTTAGAAATCCAGTCTCATCTTAGAAATTAATAAATAAATAAATATTCAGGGTATATTTTTTCATTATTCGGTGTGTAATCAGTAAAAAGATAATATTAACATACTGGCACTTGAGGCAGCTATTCGGAGAATATATTGAGCTCAATATTTGTAGCTTCAGACATATTGTTAGACTTGAAAAAGTTGGAAAACCGTTGCAATCTGCTGGGACACAACTGTTAGCCAGGAGACTAAATGTGTGACTCTAAAGACATAATAACTAGAAATACAAATAATTCTAGTAATATATATGTCTAAGTTATAAGGTGTACATTAATAAACTGATCTACCGATGAACAAGCTGTTCATTAACAACAAATTGCACGTATGTAATTTTTATTAAGTAATTAAGAAAATAACATTAAAAGGTCTCTTGGGTCACAATTTCGTTACTCAAGAGAATGTGAGCCAAGAGACATTTACAGGGGTTTGGGGTCTTTTTGTTATAAACGTATTAAATTTCTGCCAAAAAACTTGTGTCTGAGACATTTTAGACCTAAGAGTAAGCGTAGTAAGTATTCAATTACGTTAGAAAACTATAAACTGATCAAGATTACCATGTGACCCAGTTGACGCGCAATTAAAACACGTTGTTTCTCGATGAATCACTGACGAAATGACGGAGCCAATTCAATTTTTTGGCAAAAGCGGAAGCGATCATATAATTTACAGATCCTGTTCCTATTAGAATGCTAATGAATTGGCTGTCTATTCTAAGTCTTGTGACTCAGCAGACAGTCGTTTTAGTGTGGAAGTAGGGACAAGTACGAGAACAATAATTTCTATACCTAAAATAGATATTAACGCGCACTTTCAACATAATTTAAATGTAAGGTGATGTGTTCTGACTGATAAGTATAATCAAAAGTAACACGGCAAAGAAATTTTTTTCATGATGTCGATTAACAGTCGATTGGTATATGCCTTGGGGACAGCAATATTTAGTATGGCAAGCATATTGTCGCCTGGGTCACGATTTTTTTCGTGTTAAAAATGACAATTTAATTTTAATAAACATTAGTAAACAATCATAGTGAGGTCTGATTTTTTGACCATTTACTTAAAAGTCGTTAAAACATAAGAATTTCGGTTTTAATTTAACTGAAGTGGCTAGGACACGATTTGACAAAAAATAGTTGATCCGTCCACTTACGAAAATATTACTAAACCTCAATTTATTTATGCTATTTTAAAGAACTTTAAAAACATAAAGCCGAAAAAAGGACGGTATTTGACCAAAAAAATTGTGACGTCAGTTGCCTGACAGTACCTGAGATGCGGGTTGTAGGTGCGGCCGGAGTCGCCCATGAAGGTGAGCACCAGCGTGAGCGCGGGCTGCAGCAGCCCCGCCACGTCGGCCTCCTCGGTGATGGCCCCGACCGTGCGTCGCGCCATCGTGATCAGAACCACTATGTTCTCAAGCACGAATTCTGGGATGCATCTGTGGAGACATTTTTTCAAGCGTTTATTTTACTACGAGGGATTTTACATATATTATTTATTTATGATCAACATAAACTTGGGTGGTGGTGGTGGTGGGGGTGTAAGTGGTGGTATTTGAAGACTATTAAAAAAAATGTCATTTTTAAAAAATCGTATCACACTCCTTGCGCATTCAGCCGATGCCTTAATTCAATTGATACTTCCTACTCAAGGTATAGCAAGGATACCGAAACAAAAATCAACATACAATAAAAAATGGAATTCTCATCTAGGACTATGTCCAAAACGGAATACATAAATAAATATCATTTTCTTAAACATGCAATGAAATATTGACGTTATGTTCGTTATAACAGGCTTCAAAGTATCATGTTCCGGGCGGGTAGTATCATGTTATATTATGTTATGTATATAAGTATCATGTTCAACTCGAGAGAACTGTAAAGGAATTTCATACAAAATTGAAGGCCTAGGCCGGGGAGTATTTTTATTTTAATGTAAACATGGCGTCTGTGTTCATGAACAAATGACATTTCGCATTGAGCGAATGAGAGAAAAAATACAATGGTGCTTTCGCGGTAGCGTCCCAGGCTAAACAGCTGAATTACATTTTTATTTTTTTTCTAGTGGCTGAATGGTTATGGGACCAAAAATATCCGCCTTAATGCCTATTACTCACGAACTGATATTAAGAATAGAAATCTGTATGATTCAATGTGTTGATGAATAAATTTAAAATATTGTCTATACGTAAGTTTTTATTTATTTATTATAGAAATTAAGATTCATATTAACACTACACATACGAAATACGGACGACTTCCTTAAAAAAACATTATGGAGGGATTGGAGGGAAAATTAAAATTTGTTTTTTGAGAGGAGTATTTTTTTATTTCATTGCATATGTTTGAGAAAAGCACTATACATACCTTGCCGTGAAAAGGGCTTACCAGCTTCGTATCACTATCCGGCCTCCCTACGGTCTATACCTACACACCCGGCAAGCACTTTTTTCCTGGCGTCTGCAGTAATGTACTATTAAATTTCTAGGCACTTCGAGTACAAACAAGTTAGATCGTGTGGCACGCACACCAAGGCGCCTTTGTGCACGGTCGAGACAAGACTGATTGCGGGCGGGCACAGGCGCGGATACACCCTCATGAAGCAGGCCTTTTTCAAACAAAAGTGTCCCCTCCCCTCGCTCGCCTGGTAGTGACCCCCCGATCCGCGCCTGGGGTGGCAGCTGCTCGCGGCGCGTAGGTAAGCTCTGCGCCGGGGAGTAGCAGAGCTCACGAATTACCATCTCCACCAAGCGGTCAGATCACAATAAACTAGAAACAGTACCGTAAAGTATCAGGCGGCGGAGTCGTGATGGGCATCTCGACTGGCACTATGGTTGTGGGAGCGTAGCTCGTCTGTGGCGTGGCTGGGTCAGGTCTCACGGCCACTTGCACAAGCCACGTGCACGTGGTGGCTTGTAGCCGATGGAGGTTGGTTAGCATCTCGCTCTCTAACAGGGCGCAGCGGAGGCTGACGAATCTACAAACAAATTGTTTCTAAATAAAAAACAGGCCGTTTGTGTTGTAATGCTAAGAGCGTGTAATCGCTTACGATCAGGCGATCCGTCTATTCGTTTGCCCCTATAAGATAAACAAAAAAAAAACGGTTTGCGGTTGAGCATTATAAAAGTGACGACCCTCCATTGTCAGCTCAGGTGGTCAGTCTTGGTTAATTTGCCAAACCCACATTATCAGTGCCAGCAACATCTTCGCCAGCATCTCGAGAAACATGAGAACATAGAGCAAATGACAGCCGAGTTTCTTACGCCGGTTCTTAGAGGCAGAGGTTTATTTTATGAACCGGCGGTAGTTCATCGCGTGCATGTAATATTCCTAAACAACGAAAATTTGGCCTACGCCATAGTGTCTAACGTTTATCTTCAATAAAATGTTACCATTTTTAACCAAACTGGGAGTAATAAAGACGTTTCGCACTAGCAAACTTACTGATAATCCATATGGATTATAATTATGAAAATAATCATCATTAAAACTGCTATGAATATGCAGTATTTGATTACTTCGTCATTAGATGGTGAGTCCTCTGCCGCATAGGCTCCAATAGGTGATGCGCAGCGCCGCCGACGTCGGCCATGGCTCGCTGTGCCCGCCCCAGATCTTGTCCGCAGCGGTATAGCTTCTCTGCGCAAACTCGGACACCTGGAAGGAAATAGTACCTAATGTTACGCAGAAGTTTCTGTCAAAAATTTCATTGTTTGTGTAGTCCATCCGCTGGTCTAAGGTCGAGCAGCCATAAAAATAAGCTAATTAGTCTATTGTAAAATGTCGTAAGTGATTTCTTACACATAGCAGAAGCTAATGTAATAGTTTGCACTAAAGGTCAATGTCAAATACAAAATGTAATGCTACAAAACATATTTGTTGAGATAATCTCTATTTACGGAACACACAAGTTATTTTAAGCTATAAAGTAGCTAAGCTTACGTTGCAATTCAAAAGTTCGTGTTACGATCATTCGAAACAAAGTGTTATTGTTGCACAATTAATTTTATTGTTTAAAGTTTATTGGCTCGTTGGACAACTTTTTATTTCTGTTTTTAACTTTTTCTCAGTCATCAACTACTTATTGAAACGATTCTAATGAGCCTAAACACGACAAGTACATCTTGTGTAGTTTAGGAGTTGCTTCCACCTTCTGTCTCCAGTATCAGATCAGTTCGGTGGTGTCATAATATTGCATTGCCACCAAACTTACATAAAAGTATACCAAATTTCAGCTCAAACGGATACCGACAAGTGGCTGAAAAAAGGATTGCAAATTTTGAGGACAATTTAATTACATATGCACAGTGCAAGTTAAATAAAAACTTATAAGAACATACGCAAGCGAGTAGGCCGCTTCTAAACAGAACAGAAAAGGTGCCACATGGTCCTGACCTTACATAAGACTACTAGCTTCCGCCGAGGCCTCCAATAGCCCACAGTTTATTTCAAAAATAGCAGTGTTGAGCACGGCACGCAGAGCAGACTCTGACAGTTAAAGTTCCGGCGTCAAAAAACGATTTTTTTGGAACTCCATTCATAACTTCGTGTCTACTTATCAGTGAAAATAGAAATTTTATGTTTCATGTCACAAATCTTAGCCAACGTTAGTAAGTATTCCGTCTTAATAAAACGACATACCCAAATCGATACATTTTTGCGTCATGAAAAAGCACTCAGTCACAAAGTTGTAAGTTTCTGCGGTGGGCCTCTTCAGTGGCTGGTTGTTTTCGTCCTCCCTAGACGGCAGCAAGCTCGTCTCGCTGTGTAAACAGTCTAGATGAACTGATTTAGCTGCACATTCCTCTGGCTGCAACACGTAAAGACATTCCATTAAAATCTGACAGATTGGTAATATCCCTATTATTGCACTAAGTCAATTAAACGTACACAATTAACGTTTTTCATCTGGTAAAACGATTTCCGAGAACCATAGTTACTGACCAATCAATGATGCGGTATAACCGGTAATATTTACGCGCCTTGAAGGATACAATTCACCAACAACATGTAAGTACATTTAAATTATATGTCTATTGTTTTAAAAATTATATCTCAAGTACGAGTTTTACGATATTGTGGACATATTCCTCTATCTGTGGCACTTTTTTCCTGAGAATATCATAAAGTTGATTATTGACAGTCGCATAAATATCAGAACGAATAACTTACAGGTACTGCGCCATATGTGGGGTCAATTTTGAGCGATTTGGGGTCATCTGCAGTGGTGCAGAACGGTTGGCACAGCTGCAGTAGTACTGCGCCGAGGTTCAACATAAAACCGTCCGAGACACAACTCAGTGTTGCTGCACTTACTTCACCCTGAAAATAGAGCCAAGTGTGAAATTATCAATACAGCAGGAATCAAAAACTTGGGTATGAGTTCAAAAAGCGGTATGTTACACGTGGGAGCAAAAGAGTGGAGTGCACCCTCTCTCTTTCATTTATAGTGTATAGCTGCCACTAGCGTTTATTTGAAGTACTAACTAGAACGAGTCGCTGCTGCTATCTGGACAGAGAGAATAAACTCTCTAGAACTGCAGCCTGTCACCCTGCTGACCACTGGCGACCAGACCACAGTATAATGATTATATGGACAAACGAGTGGCTGCCCGCGACTTCGTCCGCGTAGATTTTAGACGATAACAAAGATATAAATGAGGTAACTTTTTTCTGTCAGTTGTCTGACGCTGTTTGTGAAAAACTACTCGGAAGATATTCAACGACCAGCAGATTTGGAGATAGTAAATGTGGGTATTGAACATTAATCCATAAGAAGGCAAAACTGACACTTTTAAGCCTGCTAGACTATTAGAAGAAGAGACACGGAGTTCTCGTCAATGGCCAAAATTATATGTTCTAGAAGGTAACTCAGCGCTTCAAAAGGATAGTGTTTTAAGGCATAGCAAAAAAATATCCAAAACCTAAAATATGCTGAACTGCGCACCAGCTAAAAGGTTTTTTGGGGGAAGAATATTTTGTCGAGGCAGTTATTATTATTATTATTATATATTTTAGACAGGCAGCTGACGCTGATACGTCTAAATCATAGTTCACTTGACACTGGTTAACACTGTTAGCGTTCACTACTTCTGAAGGTAATTTGTTCCATGCCTTTATTATTCTATTAGTGATTAAGTTCTTGCCGATATTTGTTTTAGATTTGTTAGCTGACAATTTAAAGTTGTGTCCTCTCGTGCGTGTGTTTGTGTTTCGAGTGAACAAGTCGCTCAGCTCTGGACAGGCATAATAGTTGTTTAAGATTTTATAAGTCTCTATCAATTGTCCACGTTCACGCCTTTTTTCTAGTGTTGTCAGGCCTAGGTTCTGTAGTCTTTCCTCGTATGGCAATGATTTTAGCTGCATGGGAATTTTGGTGAATCTCCTCTGAACCCTTTCTATCATCTCAATATCTTTCTTGAAGTAAGGGTTCCATATCTGAAAACCATATTCCAGAATAGGTCTCACATAAGTTTCATAAATTTTTAACATGGTTTCAGGTGTGAGAATACGAAACGCTTTTCTAATGATGTATATAATGGAATTTGCTTTTTTAACCATTTGTGATATATGAGATTCCCATTTGAGGTCGTTGGACATAATCACTCCCAGATCTTGTTGAGTTGAGAGTCCTGTTAGTTGCATATCATCTTGTTGAGTTGAGGCTGTTGAGTTCTGGTCTTTCTGTTGAGTTGAGTTTCTGGAAAATTTAAAAAAAAATCGCGAGGTCTACAGCTCACAGAGCCACTAGTTTTATTTTATTATGGAATGACTTACCTGAACACTCCACAATTTTCCTTTTGCAACATTTGTCTTCAAACAATTGCCAATCCATGCCAATAATCGACTCCTCATCTGGGTGCCCCCTTTGAGCAATGTCAAGAATATTTTATGCAGATTGTTGGTGAGATGTGAAGATGCATTCCAAATTGAAGTTTCTATCATTGAATTAGCTGCCTGTAATTTTTTAATTAATACTATTGTTAATAACAATCATGATTTTTAAAGGAAATACTTCCATCACCAAGCCATACTCAAGTTACTTCCCTACAGTAGACCAAGTCACTTGGTATGATTAGTCAAGTTTTTATAACAGTGTATTCAGGAATGCTTTTTCTTAATATTAACTATAAACTCAACACAAGTATAAAAAATAATAAGTACATAGTTTGAAGTTCAGACCTGATCCATTGGATTGTCAAAGAACTGATGGAAAGATGATGATGTTCTAGGTAGAACTGATAGGCCCAGCAGCGCACCTATCACTGAGTCTTGGTAAAACCTTCCATTTGTTTGGTTCTTTGGCTCACATGTTTCCATGAGGATCGGGGCTAGATTTGAGTTACCTATGAATAAAAATAATTCACATTTGGGTGGATCAACTTTTTCTTGTTGTTATTCTGTGCCGTCAGTCAGGAGACAACAGTACTTAACAGATTTTCGTTAAAAAATGACATAATATGCACTTCTAGCATGTTTAAGAGATGACCCATTTATAATCATAGCTAATACTCATGTTTAGTAAAATTAAACCCTATAAGATTACAGTTTTAAATAGGGACCATGGACAAATAACCATGGTAATGTGCAACAAGAAATAGTTGATTTACTTATTGTTAAAACTGTACTTTCGGAGGTTTGTCTTATTATTAACCCATCTTAAACCAATGAAAAAAAAAACACTAGCATTCTTTTGTTATGTGCCATGGAGATCTCTGGGCTGTGTAGATAAGGGCTTAATTACAATACATATTTTCGAAAGTTCCATTTACAGTTTGTAGCCAGGGTCGGCTTTACCTATAGTGCAGGATGTGCGTTAACACTGGCGCAGCTCCTTACTAGAGGGCGCTAGGGTAATGATTTGCACACAGGCGCTACATGGGCTAGAGACGCCTCTGTTTGTTGCCTACATTTTACAAATGTCACATATTAAATGACATCGAAAGAAATGAACCTGCAAATAACTCTTTCCCTTCTGCTTAAGTACAAAGCATATAAAAGTAAGTCACATACTGGCAAAAATATGTACTGATGGTAGAATGTAGATTGGAAGGTTGATTATGTTGGACTTGTTAATTTCAGTGTGTAGCATCTGTAGGACTGGCACCATTGTGTCTCGTAATTGTTCCTGAACTTCTTCTTCACCTGCGAAGGAATCTTCCATCAATTTATTTATCATATTTTACTTTGATATTACTGTGACATAAAAAAAATGATTTCTTTCTGCGAAACTATATTCAATTGAAGCTCACGAAAGTACTACTCAATACAAAATTGCTTGATATTAATTATGTACTGAAAAGAGGTTCTCACCATCAGAAACAAATGCCCTTACAATGTCAACAAAAAATGCATGACTTTGAGGATCCACATGTTTCAATAATTCCACAAGTTGGACAGTGAAGTCTTGTCCCTCAAACAGGGCTGGTTGCTTGAGTGCTGTTACAGCATTCCGGAAAATTAGTTCTCTCATCTTTTGTAAGCCATTTTTCACAACATTTGAACTATGATTTTCATAGCTTTGAAGATTTTGTATTGAGCTAAATAGATAGGTAAATACTTGCTTCTGAACTACATGTTCTTGAAATACTTTGTTATTCTTGGGAATAACACTCAGCTCGACATCAGGCAACAGCAATCTCTCAAACAGTGCCTGTTCCAAGGCCTCCAAGTCTATGTGAATGCGAGGTTTCATTGCTTCAGCGAGTTCTTCTAAGTACACCAACTGCCTGTTGCTATGAGGACCATCCAGGGCATTTTCGTTTATTGTGAAGTGAAAAACATTTTCAACAATGCTATTAATTATTTCGACGTCTTTATCCTCTTGTGATTTCTTCGGGTTCCCTTGTAGCGGTGTATTAGGGTCCACATAATTTGTATTACTTGTTGCGTTTGGCTCTGAGACTCCTACCAAACCAGCAAATGGATTATTTGGTTCGGACATAGTTAAAATTACGCAGTCGGATAAATGTTATCAAATAAACTATTAAGTAAAAGTTACACTGAAGAATCTTATTTCATTTCTGATATAGGAATAATATGTATGACCATCGAGCACGAGTGGCATATAAATTCAGTACTGATAAAATGATTAATCAAATTTTGCATTTGAAACTACGACAAAATTTCACTATCACACAAATTGATAAATATGACATTTCTTAGTCCTGTTTTGAAATAGACAAGAAATGTTAAATTCCAATTTTATTCCCCACAGGACTAAATACATTTTATAAATTTAATTTTCCAATATTTAATATAGTTAGAAATTTAAGTAGTTAATTTAGTAGACAAAAATTAATTTAGTATTAATATTAAAATGGATTTGGACATGTATAAATCGTGTACAAATGCTTTTCATTAAAATTAAATATTTTTCACTGGTAATATTGAACAAAAGGAAGTCAAATCCGTGGTTTTTAGATTTGGACTTCTACGATACACATACAATTTTATTTGAAATGTCTTTGTGTATTCAAAAGTGTTCTAAATATATGCAGAGAAATATTTAAAATTTTAGATAACGGCAGCCAATTTGTAAATAGACAGGATATTACGTCTTAGTTTCTGGTTTCATCAAATGACCGGTAGTTGATCAACATCAGCGCTGCAACTGGAAATGTGCAAAAATGTGGAACTAAATTAGCCACAACCTTCCATTGTACGCTGCAGGTGCAGTCGCTGTTCGAAATCATTATTGCGTACCCGATCGTTACGTCTATGCAGCAATGCTATGATATAATTCCATTTTACATGGCGTATAGTAGTCGCACATAGTGAATCGTTCATTAATGTAAGATTGGTAACACTTACTAATATTATTTACTTCTTAGGTCATAATGAAAGCGTGCCCCCTTTGAAAATACATAGTGCTTTTGCAGCTAAGGTTCTGCCAAATACACGTGCAACATCTATTTTACACACCAATTGTAATGTAACTACAGTGATTAAAAAGTACAAAATAATTCTCGTCAATCAAATTGCTCATAAAATTCATCGATTCCATATTGCCATCAGACATCCGCCAAAATGGCGGACAAAGGTCGCGATAACTAATGGCATTATTACTGCGATACAATTTCATCGTAGGTTTGTATAATGTAAGACTCCATTAATTTAAGTGCATGAAAATTATATGTATTATTTCTTTCTACATCCATAATGCTGATGCATTAGTGATGTATATCTTTCATGAATGCTTGAGTGGTGTTGGTTTTCTTTTGCATTCTCGGTTTTATTTCCAATATTTATTATTATACTTTTTCCTTTATACTAAACTCAACGTTACAACGTAACTCATTACTTTCCAATATAATCAATTTCACACTTAATTGAGGTTATTTTGAGTCATGTATTAGGTATAATACGGTCATGTTATGATGGTAACCTGGTCTGGTGAGTACCTAGGAAACTGATTCAGAATAGATAGAATGCTATACGCCAGTAGAATGTCTCGTGGCTAAGTGTGAGTGAACGTTATACACTGTGTGACCTCGAAAAAAGACAACACATAGATACACTGTTCTAGAAGGCTGGCGTCATTTATTCCGTCGTGAGAGCGCGGCGCATAGCAAGACATTGTGAAATGTGAACGGCCGCCCACTGCATAGCGTAACCAGCTCAATCTACTAATTTACTTGAAAGTAGTGGCTATGAACAGTTACAGTACTGACTTCTGCCATTCAATGTTATAACATACTACGCAACTACTTATTTTGTGAATTTGAAGATTAATTTCCAATGCTTATTGTCTCGCCGAATATTAGGTATAGTATTTAAGACGACAGAAACTTGTTTCTGTACATAAGACAAAAGGGTTCAACATATTTTTTTCGGATGTATTTCCTTATTCATGTTTAATGTCATAACAGAGGAAATCCATTAATTGTTAAGGTAAATCCAAAAATTTGCTTTAGTGAATGCTTGTGCGACGTCTGGAAACTTATTTTCGGTTGTTATATTTAATATGTACCTATATGCGTTTTTATTTTTCATCAGTAGTTCCAGTGACAGCTCATAAAAAATCAATATTCCCATGCGCTACTCTCATGTTAACCTCCTAATTTTGGTCGGGTTATATATGAACAAATATGGTGGCTGCTTCTGCTACTGCCAAGTTTCACAATCTATCGATGACGTGTTGCATTTTAATATTTACCTAGTAAAAAGGCCACAATGGATTATGAATAACACTAATTCACTTGATTCCATTTCTGGTTATAATTTGCCATTATAATAGTAATACTCTTTATAAGCAGGTTGTTTGCTTGAAAACTAGTTATACCTATCACTTAGCAAATTACGTATTTATACAATAGGTAGTTAAAGCGTTTTCTTTTGTTACGAATCGATCATCGGTAATCGATAAATCATGAATACCCACCAAAACTGATAAGAATATAATCTACAACATGAGTACTCGTATTATTAATTGTATAGGTAAATAGTTTCCGATCTTTATCAGATAGGTACAGCTTGGGCGTATTATTTCCCATTTCACGGCAAATATTATGAAACTTAGATACTTCCGAATTTTTTTTGCACTAAAATACAACGGGGCGTGTGATAGCGAGTGTGTAAATGGGTACCTATATTATTCCTTTTACCTCGTCATCGCGATACGTCAGAAACGTCGAGGTATAACAAATGTTTTTAGTAGGTATATAATTCTATAGGGTTCCCGTTAAAGATATCGGGAAAAACTAAGTAAATAAGTTTCTGTCAAAAATGTTATTTTTGGTACAAGCTTTTATTGCCGACTGTACTTTTTTTCACAGTCCTCAACTACTCGTTGAGACGATTCTAACGAGCCCAAACACGACCAGTGTATCTTGTGTAGTTTAGGAGTTGCTATAGTCACCTGTCTTCAGCATCAGATCAGCTCGGTGGTACCATAATATTGTATTGTCACCAAAGTCGCATAAGTATACCAAATTTTAGTTCAATCGGATACCGGCTAGTGGTTAAAAAGAGGATTGCAAATTTTGAACACAATTTACTTACATACGAACACTGCAAGTTACATAAAAGCCTGTAAAAAATATAGCTTGGTTTGGTAGTATTGTGTAGCAATTGTCAGCTAAATTTCAATTTCGCATATGTAAGGTCAATTGTACGTCTTAGATATTATTTTATACGTCTTTAATTTGTTGTGTATGGAACGAAAATAAGTAATTCTTTATTAATATTTACACCGGTGCTTTCAGTTACGGAGCGGAATAAGTTCTAGACTAACGAAGTTCTTATTTACGTTATTTTTATGATCTATCCTTGCATCAGGGACAAATTCATACGCAAACAGTAAATATTCTTAGCTGCAATAAAAACGCAACTCCCTATACATCAAATACCTACCTTTTCTAAAATACTTTATTACAAGATAATTTTTTCTACTACGTATATAAATAATTTACGCTCCCAAAATAATTTCTAATTTATATCATATAAAAAAGGTATTCACGTCTATTTTTTCTCAATTTCAGTGACATCTTTACAATGGCTGAGAGTGCGGTGAATATAGACGATTTAGAAGATGGGGAGATTGAGAGCGATGCTGAGGATGTTCATGAGCCAACAAATGACGAGAAGAAAGAAGAACTATCTCAAATAGGCGACGGAAAAAATTCAGAAGAAAAACTTGACCCACAAGATGCGTATTATCCAAAACAAGGTAAGAAAAAGAAAAAGTCTCGCAAAGGTGATCAAAAGTTTAAAGATAAAAACAAGAAAAATCGTAAATATGCTATTCCAAACGAAGAAGATTTTGCGGGTGGTGTTGAAAAGGCTATTAGAAAGGCAATGAATAGAAATGATGAAGAGGAAATGAATATGGTTGAAGTAGAAGATAGGAAAAAACATAAGAAAAGAAAAAAATACGATGGTTTAGAAGGACCTAATAAAAAGCGTAAAAAGCCAGCATATTCTGATGAAATGGACGAAAGTGAGATGATGTGCGTAAGAGGAGCTTCTCCCGTACCCAGGGAATCTCCTATGGATGCATACGCTGATGACGATAGAGATTCCTATGCATCGGATAGTAGCCATGAAGAATCGCGTAATCATCAGCATCCACAGCAGAGAAGAAGACCGCCTCAGAGAGAGCGAAATAAGAATAATAAAAGCGATAGAAGAAGAGGTGCACATCCTATGCAGGACCCGGATGGTGTCTGTGTATACTTTATGCAAGGCAAATGTCACAAGGGTGATGATTGTATATTTTCACATGATGCGCTACCGCCCCGTAAAATGGAGTTATGCAAATTTTATCTTATGGATTGTTGTGCTAAAAGAGACAAGTGTCTTTACATGCATGCTGATTTTCCCTGCAAATATTATCATACGGGTCTTCCATGTGTTTATAAAGATGATTGTAAGTTTGCACACGGAAAACCGTTGAATGAAAGCCTGAAGAATATTCTTTTAAAACACATCGAGTCTGCACCAAAAGAAATACTCGGGGATTTCCCCAGACTCAATAGAGAAGGTGCTCTAAAAATGATGCAGCAAACTCAAGCAAAACTTATGCAGCAATTTTCTGAAAATTATGAAAGTCAAGAAAAAAATATTCCATCTTTATTCGAAATTAATATACCAAACCTTCAAAACACACAAGATTCTTCTCAGTTTAATCAAAGTAAAATTTCGCCTAAGGTGCGACAGTCTAGATGGCAAAATGATAAGTCGAACCAAAATTTGAATTCAAGTGTTTCACCTAACAGTATCGCAAATGCCGGAGCGAACGTCCTCAGTATTAAAAATTTGACCGGAGTTTTAACTCCTAGACAAATTTCTGATCTAACGAAAATGGGCGTTGAAACATTAGACCAGTTAGGGCAATTAACTGTTATGCACTTAAACAGTATTGGAATTTCGCTTAAACAAATAACAGAAATACAGTTAAACACAATGAGTATTCAAAAACTAGGGCTTATAAATTCAAGTTCTGAACAACAAGCCCCACCATTTTTAGGGGCTGTGTCGAGTAACAAGGACCTAGACCTAAGAGTTCCTCCTGTGGCTCCACCTTTGAACACTTTACCTGTACCAGACTTACCCGGGAAAGACGTTGATATGCGTTTCCAACCATCCGTTCAGTTACCGATAAACGAAGACACTTCAACTAACAAAATTGAAACGAAAACCGACGCTCGGTCAAATAAGGACATGATTGATATAGATCAATATACAAAGGATGCCTTAAAATTTAAAGATAAAGAAAATGTTGACGTTTCAAATGAAACTTATGATAACGAAAAGCCTGTAATTACAAATGAATCGAAAGATGTAGATCATAGAGTGCTGGCTTTTGCAGATGATAGGTCAAGAAATCCTAACTTTGAAGAGAGTGCTATTTCGAAAGATTGCGACGTTGACATAAGATTTCTTCAGCCGGAACCAATTTTTAAGTATCCTGAAAAAAGACATCGCCGTTCAACTACCGATGACGAAGACAATAATCTATTAATAGATGAAAAGTGGTATTCTAGTGACGAGGAAAAAGGGCCTAAAAAGAAGTCTCCAGTATCATCACCTCAGACGTCACTTTCACCACAAGCTCCAGCGCCACGCATTATAGAGCCAGCTTCTGTTTTAAGTAAAATTGGCGATATCTCGAAGATTGATATAAGTGAAGACGTTACTAAATTACTGAACGCAATGAGGAATAATTTACAAGAAAATAAAGTTGAACCCAGCATTGATGCGATTGGTTCTCCAAAATCTAGGGACCCTCGTTCCCGGCGGTCTCCGGATAAACCAAATGATGCTGTTAAGCCTTCAAAGAAAGTGCCACGAGTATCTATATACGAATGTGTTGATGGTGAGCCAACTGACGGACGACGTAGGTCAGACGTTGATCTGAGGCAAACTGATTACAGCCTTCCTGCCTTTGGAGATACAGATTTACGTCAAGGAACCAGTGGAGACATTGACTTTCGCTTAGGATTACCTTTTAAAGCAATACCTAATTATACTCCCGCGTCCGAAATAGATGGCTCAATCAATAGCCATCCGCACATAACGTATAAACTATTACCCATAGATATACCTCGGCCAGATTACACAGATATTAGAAACAGCACTGCTAAATCACAAGCACTATTAGATCCTAGGTTAAGGAAAGTGTTTAGATTATCTTTGGACGAGTCTAACAGCGATAGTGAAAAATCTATCAAAACTGCACCCGTTTCAGCGGGACCAAGGGTTGATCCGCGAAGAAAACCTAAAGAAACTAGCGATAGCGCTTCCCTAGAACAAAAGCCTAATACTCTTGATATGCAAACGATATTACAAAATTCAAATTGGTATAAAGATTTAAGTTCTACTCAAAAAATATTTGTCAATCAACATTTAGCTCCAGTTACGCAAATGGTAAAACAATACCAGCAAGATAAATCAAGTAGTAAGACATTCGATCTTAGTACAGTACAAAGCAATAGCATATTATGTAGTATTTTTACTAATTTGGGTATTACTTTGGGCGAAAATGGTGAGTTTTCGTACTTGCCTAAACCTAAAGAAGCTTTACTTAAGACTCCATTAAATTATCAAAATTCAAATCCATTTGGTATGAATGCTAACATGCCGGGGAGTACCATAGACCCCAATAGTATGAATTTAATGAACCTGCCACCTATGAATATGGGAGGGGGTATAAATAATATGAATGTTGGTCACATGCAAAATTATAATCAACCGTTCTCGGACCCACGTGGTGGCCCTGGTCCTGCGCCTGGTCTCTTAGGTATAGCTCCAAATATTCCGCACAATTTTAACAATAACTTTGGGAACATGGGATTTAATGGCCCAGGATCTGGAAATGATTATAACAACTACGACGGGGAACAAAATTATCAGAGGTTCCAAAATAGAGGAGGTCACAGAGGTCGTGGCAATGATCGATGGAATCGCGGCGGGTCGGGTCGAGGACATAGAGATCGTAAGAATTACAACGATAGGGGTAGTTGGAAACACTAAGTATAATACGTATAGGTAACAGGCAGTCATTCAACAATAATGTTACTATGGCAATTAAATTATTTATAACTTATAAGTAACCCACCCTTCCACAAAATTGTGATTATGGTGAATGTAATGACAGACTTATTGTACAGTTTATTTTTATATTTTTATGATCGTGAGTAAGGTAATTTGTTCTTTAAGGTCATTGTAGGAATTGTAAATATTTTAATACATTATGGTAGGGCAGTTTATTAACTAGCGAACATTAATATCATTATTGTAAATTATGTCTTAAAATCTTAATTAATTAGGGTTTCTTAATGTAGCAAGTACGCATTGCTTAAGAGCCAAATTGTTTAAGACTGAGTGGTAGAATGGTAGAGAGTGAATTGATCTGCTTCTGTTACGCGAGTGAATAATTCCATGAAGAAAGTCTGTGTAATATTTGTTCTATATGAATCAACGTGTTCGTGTATCATGTTGTTGTTAACTACCTAAGATATACAACTTAATTTTGTAAATCGGTGAAAATATGTTTCTTGTCTGTACTCATTTTACCATTTATGTAGTTGGCTTCAAGGAAGATTTTCAAAGTATGTCAAACAAAAAGCAATAGGTAATCAAAACTGTTTACATATACCTATATGACCTAGAACTGTATTGTAAAATTTCGGCGTATTTTGTAAATTAAGTGTAGTGATGGGAAAGAACGAGCCTACTCAAAATAAATTGTTTATATTTGAGAGAGTATTCCTTTTGTTGACCTTGAATATTGAATATAGATATGAATTCGTAAAAATTTGGATTATAGGGCTATGATTAACCCTCTACAACCGTTTCCTTGGTAGGTACTTACAAAAATCTTTTTTGCAGACGCGCTATGACAATGAATGGATGATTTTCAGTGGACTCATACCACCGTGGTGTGTTTGAAGCTCTCCACTCATTTGTAAGTAGCAAATGTGGTCGTCTTCACACATCGTCAGGTAGGTATGACTACGCAAACCAAAAAGTAGGTATGGTGTTCACTACTGCCTATGAATACAACATAAATACTAAACCATTGTCAAGGGTAGGTATGGCAAATAACTAAAAAACAACGCATATAAATTCTAATTCAGTTTGTTTAATGATTGCAAAATCGAAACGACAAAGTTTGAAAAGTCTATTTTTAAACGATTTCCTCCAGTTTTTAGATTAATTGCAACTTGGGATACCTTCGAGAAAGTGGAAGCTGCAATAGAATATTGTAAAATTAGTCACGATGTATATAAATGGTAAGCTCTAGTTCAAATAATAGTTAGTTAAAAATCTTACACAGGTTCAATGATTCCAAGTCGTCTTGATCTTCTGTGCAGTTATAAAACAGAACGCACTGTTTCGTGGTTAGCTTAGGCTGAGACACGAAGTAGTTGTACAGAAGTTCCATTTCTCTGGTAGCAGCATTTGCGGTGCTGGGCGAACATACTAGTATGACTCCCTGTACCCCAACACGAAGTGCTGGCCAGCATGATTCAAATCTATAATTAGACGGAAACTGAATTACCTATAACGAAAATGCTACGTGTTTTTTAGCTAATCACCTCAGACCAAGAAATACTAATTTTTTTCTTTCTTCCTCCCAGGCCTCCTAGCACGTGGGGCCCCATAATATTATGTCTATAAACTACCTACCTGTGATCTCCACTGCAGTCCCATAATTCGATGTCATTGTTGTAGACCTTATCATTGACATTGATGTTTGAAAGTTCAAATTCAACAATGCGTACGCCTTGAGTCGGTTTCGGAGGTACAGTTTCTTCGATATTTATTGATTCAGATATGAAATTAGCTATAGATGTTTTGCCACTCTGCAAAGTAAAAACGACTGTGAGTATTGATTGTATAATAATGAATAAAACTACCTTCATTATATGCCTTGGATGAATATCTTTCACCAACGTTTCGATAAACTTACACCCGAGGGCCCGATTAGCAAGATTTTTATTTTGTTAGGTTGCATTGTAGGGACGTATTTTAACTTAACCGATTCGTATTGTTGTGTTACTTGAAGTAATGATACTACTAGGTCAACATTTGACAACGCCGTATTATGGCTATATTGTTGTGGTAGTTGTGGTAAGCATTATTCATTGCCTAGCAACGTATGTGTACACTCGACAATTTCGTATGATTTTTACATAGCGGCGCCACTATTTACGTGAAATGCATCATGTCGGTAAGTTTTGTCAAAAAAAGTTTTGACAAAAAATAAACTAAAACTGTATTTTACGTAAGATCAAATATTTTTATTTTCCAAGCGTCGTCGCGTCGAGGGACCGCTAAGGGAGAAAAACAGTGCCTTTACCACGAGTTTGCATGACCGTACTCGCTAGCGACTGCGTAAACGATTTAGTATGCCGATTCTTAGTTCTATTGTGTAACCGCCAGAGGCGCTGTACATTTGCCCATCCATACAAAGTTTTACGCAGTCGCTAGCGAGTACGGTCATGTAAACTCATGGTAAAGGCACAGGTGTAGTCGCAGATTGTTCTCACTTAGCGGTCCCCCGACGCGGCGACGCTTGGAAAATAAAAATATATGTGACGATACTAATTATAATAGATTTAAAATATTATTAGAGTTCATTTTTTGTGTCGGGGGTTTTTAAATGTTTAATTTTACTTTTATTTTGTCCTTTTTAAAGTAGGTATAAATATTAGGAAGGTATTTATAGTGATTAGTTGAGTTACTAACTGATCCCCTTATCAACTATTAAAGGCTGATGATCTTCAAACGGCTGACCACGTCATGGTTACCTTACCCATATACTTTCAATATCATTGAAGTAACACGGTACCAAATTTCGAATCGATCGGACGTAAGGAAGTTAGTCAGATCCCCTCATTAACTAGAAAAGAGCTGATGATCTTCAAACGGCTGAACAGATTTTCATGAAACATGGCTAAGAACACTCGGGATAAAATTAGCTATAACACAAAAAACTAAACGAAAATACTATGGTCGACTAGTAGAGAATGCCTCATGGCATTAACTCCGCCCTTGTACTTATATCTTTTTGTGCAATAAGGTTTAAACAAATAAATACAGACACGTTAAACTTATAACACCCCTTTCTTGTTGGTGTATGACATTTTTATGAATCCCGGCCTTAACCTTAACCTAACCAGAGGGTCTACTCCGAACTTCGAAATCTGAACTTCGTATCGTGCCATCCCTTTCACTCTCATGTTATACACCATATGAGTGAAAGGGACGGCACGTTACGAAATTCGAATTTCGATGTTCGGAGTAGGCCCTCTGTCCTAACGCAAACGAAGGGTAAAAAAACAGGTCAAGTGGGAGTCCGACTCGCGCACCGAGGGTTCCGTACACAGATGTGTACCTGTCCCAATTCAGGAAAATCTTAACAACATGGTGTATAAATTAAACACCATGGATGTACGGTTTGTATGGAGGTTTTTCAATAATAATTATAATTCTTGATTTCAGCATTATCACGTAGGAATTTATAAAACCAAAATACATGCAAAGGTGACTTAATTACAAACTTAGTATAGAAATGTTTTTTGATGATAAAAAAAAACTAGAATATTTTTCCTGTAAAATATACCTACATTAATCTTATGTAATAATTTCATATTTTTTCCTGATAAAGGGAAGGGGAGGGTACGTTATTTTTTTAACATGTTCCTTCATCAATCAAAAATAACTCAACGTAAAAAGAAATTGTTTCACAATGTGTAACTGAAACCCTTTCATATGGCACCCTACTTGACATATTCACTAGACTGAAATTTTGAACCACCTTTAATCTGTAATTTTTCACAGAAAATAATAAGAAATAATAAAAAAAACATGTTCTACGCATTTGGGTTACCCTTCTTTATAACTATTCCAAATTTCAAATCGATAGCAGAAACAGTTCTTGAGATATATAGTTATGTGACAAACAGACATACAGACAGACAGACAACGTGAAACCATAGGAACCCTTATGGTTTTTTTTTACCATTTTGGTACAGAACCCTAAAACGTGGGTCAGATCAGCCCAGCCAGCATGATGAATGGTCATGTTTTAGGCCATTTGGGTCGTAAAATATGATCTTATCGTGTAGCTGCACTGGCGTAATTTTTAATTCAAAGAGCAAAACAATACCTGTATACTTAATTCATGGAAAAACTAAAAAGAGCGTAAAAAGTGTATATTATCTTATTGTCACATTGTCAAGAAAAGCGTTAGGTAATAGAAGTATCCATTCGATTTCATTTTTACCAACTTTCTTGACTTTCAGAAACACTGGCCAAGTACGTGTTGGACCACGCACAATGAAGGGTTCCGTACCAACACCTACTAGTTCAGATTTAAAACCACTATCTAATACATTGAATCTAAAAAGGTCCTATCTTCATAGGGAATTCACGGCACTTAAGACGTTTTGTTTGGACAAGACAGTTTTTCGGCGAAAACTCGAAAACCGTATCTTGTTCAAACCAAAAATCGTTGAATTAATGCACACCACCTCAATTTTTATCAGAATTTTAAACTTAATAGTTTGGAAATTAGAGGGGAGAAGACACACTTTTTATGACTTTGACAAGTAATATCTCACCAACGGAATAGTTTTGTACCTCCATATCGTTATTAAAGGCTTATCCATGGATACCGTGGGTCGAAATTTTTTTTTTCATCCACCGGTTACATGTATGGAGTGCCCCCCCAAATTTAATATTTTTGTGTAATTTCACATTACATACTTTTATGTACCGGTTCATAGAATACACCATCCTACCAAATTTCATAATTGTAGTATTTATAGAGTAAATCGGCTGTGACATACGGACGTACGGACGGACGGACAGACGTGACGAAACTATAAGGGTTTTTGCCATTTTCAAAAGGAGTACCTACCTATATATTTTTATCAACTGGTGTGGAATAACTTTTATTTAAAATAATTACAATTCGACAACAATACTAAATGAAATATAAAAAGAATGATCTATTTAATACGCATATTATTTTTGGTTTAATGTTATAAAATGTAATTATTACAAATTTACGTAATAAAAAACACAAAAAGACAGGTTCCACCGAGATTTGAACTCGGATCGCTGGATTCAGAGTCCAGAGTGCTAACCATTACACCATGGAACCGGCGAGTGCATGCTTCAAATTTTTTATTAAGTTGTACAAGACGTAGCCGTCATAGAAATTTAATTATGTTAAAAAACCGACATAAGGTCTAACGGATCTTTATAAAAGCATATATATACAGGGTTGCCAAATAAGAGGTATACACTATATTTTTGACATTTTTTTCTATAAAACATAAAAAATCGGCAATTACACATGGAAAATAATGTTAGACAAATGTCCACCTCTAGCAGCATGGCAGATGCGAACCCTTTTCATCGCGTTTTTCATCACTTTTTCACACATTTCCGGCGTTATCTCAGTGACTGTGTTTCGAATATTTTGTTTTAATTGCTGAAGGTTAGTTGGCCTATTAGCATAGACACGTCCCTTTAGACAGCTCCACAGAAAAAGTCAGGAGCTGTTAAATCAGGCGATCTTCTTTTCTTTTTTAGAGTTTTCTTTAGAATTTTCTTAGTTTCCGCAGTACGTAGGTATTACGCTACACGATTGGGTTGAGTAAAATGTTTTAATACTTAATTAAAACACGTTGTTCCGTCGTAAAACGCTCCATGACAAATTTGCTGTATCTACGCAAACTAATTTTCATGCAATAACTGTCATATTTACCGCCAAAACAAAATAGCCGCAAAAAATAGTTGTATACCTCCAAGTTAGCCACCGAGTATATATACAGTATAAAGATTTTGCTCGGTTTAGTCTCTGTTTCCAAAAAAATAAATCTTATATATAGTGTCCTAATGAGTTATTGAACTTAATATATATTTTGGATTCATTTTATTACGTTAATTAAAATCATAAGTTTAGTTAAAAGGTATTATTAACTGTTAGACCTGTCACCTCACCCCTCACCCGTTTTTATATGGAAACTGACAAAAAGTGACAAATTACATTTGACAGTTTCCATATAAAATCGGGTGAGCTGTGAGGTGACGTGACAGTGCCTTTACCATGAGTTTACATGACCGTACTCGTACTCGCTAGCGACTGCGTAAAAATGTATATGGGCAAAAGTACAGCGCCTCTGGCGGTTAGGCAATAGAACTAAGAATCGGCACACTAAATCGTTTACGCAGTCGCTAGCGAATACGGTCATGCAAACTCATGGTAAAGCACAGTGCCTTTACCATGAGTTTACATGACCGTACTCGCTAGCGACTGCGTAAAAAAAGTGTACTTATGGGCAAAAGTACAGCGCCTCTGGCGGTTACGCAATAGAACTAAGAATCGGTATACTAAATCATTTACGCAGTCGCTAGCGAGTACGGTCATGCAAACTCATGGTAAAGGCACAGGTGAGGACGGTGCTCAGTGAATCGAATAGCTGGTGAGGCGGTACGACGACGTTCGCCGATTTATCGAACACTTGCTGATTGCAGTTATTGCTAAAGTGATGACTGATGTCCTTTTTAGTTGTCATTTGGCATACCTAAGTAAGTTCGATGACTAGGTACCTATTACTGGTACTGTCGAGCTGATTTGACGATGGGAACGAAACGAAAGCTGGCATTCTGGATTTATTCCTGCAATACATAAGGCGCACTCGACGAAATTAATGCTATGTGCTGTGCAAAGTACAATTTGCAACAAATGCTGGTTTGATAAATATCTACCTATTTCTCATAAACTTTATTTCACAGTGAAACTTTCCTAACAAGCAATACCTAGCATAGCATAATATACGTAGGCATGTAAGTAACGTTCCTTGCAGATGTTAATGAACAGTAGCTGATACCTAGTCTGTCCAACGCCTTTCTAAAAACTTGTCCAGGAAAGGAAGTGTGCAACGGTTCTGTCGTACCGGGAGGTGGTTAGTATACCTAACTGTTTCTAACTACTAATACTGTAAAGCAAAAAGTGTTAGTCCTTATAGTACTTGGTTGTTATTAATTGCAGGTGTAATAGGAACTATTTACAGGTACGGGTTCCTTCGTTACCCGTCCTACTACCTATCTTATGTACTACCAGTAGTATCTAGGGGATCAGAGAGGGAGACCTATAGGTAGCTGAAAGTAAATACTGGATGCACAGAATAATGTAATGTATTTATACTTGATCCTAAATACATTCACAGTAGTTTCTTAATTAAAATAACAGAACATGCAACACCGAGCGACCCCACATCAAGTCTTTTGGAACTGGAAATTTGTTTTCTCAGGAATGCCGCTTGAAAGACACGCATTCTAGAATATAAATATTTGAATAAAATTGTAGATTTGTAAACGTTATGATCTTAGAACTACATGGCCAGACTCATACCGTAACGACCTCTACAGTACTGATATGTTATGTCGTAATTCAGCTTGAAATTGTAGAAATATGAAAGAAAGAAAGAAAGAAAGAAAAAACATTTATTCGTGGCACAGACACAGTAAAAATTAACATAACACCAAAATAAAGAAAATAGCCACGAAATGGCCCCAAATCACACACCTAGCGCGTGGACACATACCTAGCGCGTACCTATCTTGCAATGCTAACAAGAACAGTGTTTGAAGCTATATATATTAGGTCAGCTGAAAGTAACTTTATAAAAGCAATACTTAACGTAGACACATACAAATTATATGCATACACTAGCTTTTTCCCCCGGCTTCGCCCGCGTAGGTACTAAGCGTAATTTTTAACCGTCTACAAAACAAAAAAGGAGGTTCTCAGTTTGAGCCGTATGTTTGTAAGTACCTACGTATGTAGGTATGTATAGATGTCATTTTCGTAATCGGATCCCCGAGGAACCTCCAAGATGGCACCCATACGGGAAAGGCCTAAAAATTGGCTTTATTTCGTTACATGATGTCTGATGCTGGCCTGATAGTATTTTGAGCAACTTTGTGATATATCAAATATTAACAAAACATAGATTTTCTGTTTTTTTTATTTTTATTTTACCATCATGAGATAATGACGCTCTTCTATACAGAATGAAAATGTGATTTCGTGCACTGGAAACAATTTTTTTTATGACCCTTTTATCCTAGAGCATATTCAATGTACCGTTCATTATTTCAGTTAGTTTGAGAAGCGGTTTATTACGTTTACAACTTAATTAAGCATTAAAAAACTACTTATTACATCAAGAAACTTCGCGTAATGTTGCGCTTTTATGGAACGTAACTTTCTACTACCTAACGCATGAACACATGGCTGCTACCGCGAACGGCATTCGAAATATTCGCTCTTTGTCGCACTTGCAAAAGTTTGCACTTAAGTGCGATGGAGAGGAAAAACTTCGCTTGTGGTCGCGGTAGCACTCCAGCTGTTATTAGTCCGACCACGCTAACTCTGCAAGGAATAATTTACACGTCATATTTGTATGAAAATGTGACGTTTGAGGTAGTGTTGCCAAATTATTTCAATGTAGGGTTAGTGTAGTCGGACTCTATCGGCCATATTCAGTCGTGCATGGACCGTCAAAGTGAGTTGACAGCGTTTTGTATATAAATAAAGATGGCATGGTAAGTTCATGTTAAATCTTTGATAAAAAGCTCAGTGCTTAGTTGTATCTTAGTTGTATTGTCTTTAAATTTAAATTTAGTATCCGTTTTGAGCACGTTTTGGTCGGTATTATGTAACAATGTAACGATTTTATGTGACGAATTATGTAATTTATGTAACATTTCTGATGTATCGTTACATATTAGTGACGTAAGCCCAATTCTACATTTGAGAACCAAAATTAAAAACTTTTTTTAAATAATTTATTACATCATCAGCGATCTATATAGCTCATGGATAAGAGGGAACGGACAGTAGTCCCCTCGTTGGCCTAGTGCGGCTAGGAGACTTTATATACATAAAAAAACTTACATAAATAAAAACTCCATGAGCATGAGCATAAGCAAACAAATAATTAATATTAAAACAGTTTTACCGACCTTGTAGCTTCATCAACTATTACACAGTCATATTTTATTTGTAATATTTCGAATTGATAAATATATATATATATATATTTGTTTCACCTTATCTTACTTTTATAATACTTTTATGTAACTCTGTTACATAAAATTATATTAGTACTTTTACGTCAATAAGAAAGAAAGAAAGAAAAAACATTTATTCGTGGCACAGGAGTAATACACGTACCAAGGCTTAAAGTTGAAAAACGAGTAAAAACAGTAAAAAAGGTGTAAAACAAAAAGAAAACAATCAATAATGCCACGAAATGGTCCCGACTCAGCATGGTGCCAACCTAACTGGTCGACGCTGGTCTAATAATGCCAATTTTTTCTTATCCCTAGTCTACGTTACAAATGTAATCGGCTGTACAAAAATAACTCTCTAGCATTATCAGTTTCAACTGTGCGTTGATGAGTCAGTCAGTCGGTCGGTCGGTCGGTCGGTCGGTCGGTCGATCGGTCGATCGGTCGGTCGGTCGGTCGGTCGGTCGATCGGTCAGTCGGTCAGGAGGTCAGTCGGTCAGTCAGCCAGCCAGCCAGCCTGTATTCCCAAAAGGGGTAGCAGAGCACTTGAAATTTAATTCCAGTGCCACATTTAGTAAGAATTGCATGCCACATGGAGAAAATGTGATATTGTAGTGATAGTGATACTTAATGTCTCTTGCAAATTTACTTTATTTAAATTAAAATTTCATAGCACCCATGCTCGTTATTAAGGTGGCACCGACCGCACCATGTACCTAACTAAAAGTAAAATAGAGCTAAATAATAGAGCTATAGTTTGTTTCACATAATTATTAGGGAGGTACTATAAAGTATTATGTTGCGGTACCTAAGTATAAAATACCTATACATATACCAATTTATATACATAGGTAACCGATTTACTAAGTAAACTAACGGCAAACGACCTTGCGGTTTACCGTAGTTTAGTATAGGCCCATCCACGTTCTACCCAAATGAAATATAATAATTGCGAACTTTAATTCCGTCTGTAGTAAGTAGTCGACCTTCCTAATCAATCAAGTTGCGCAGAACCTACACTAGTGCGTTATGCGACTTATGTGACATATTATTATATTATTATTATCGAAGTAGGTACTTTCCATACCATTTCGTACGTCGCCGGTCACGGCGTGGCGTGGATAGCCTTTACCTATGAAATATTACCTAATGTTAGGTAGCTACTACATACTACATTAGACAGACAGTTTGTGGTCAGGAATTATCGTTATCATATAGAACTTATAATGACGATGATCGCCGATTCCTTACGCTCGAAGATGGAAGAAACCTTCCTCTGCACAACTTTGCATAATCCTGTTGCTCAGTGCTCCATCATTAATGTCCCGCTACGTGTTTACTATGCCTAAGCTTTCATTGCTTGCTAACGGACGGATGAAGCGCTAGCGGCTAACCACATTACAGCGGATATTATGTATACCTAGGTAAATTGTTTAGTCAAATCATGTTTACGTATAACTACAAGACATACTTATACTACAAGTGTATAAAAACCTGTCGGACTTCGCACATTTAAGGTTCCGAACCAACGCAAAATTATTATTTTTTTAATAGAAAAAGTAAGGATTTTTCATTTCTAATGCTCGAAAAGTATGTCAATTAGACTTGTCAAGCGGGGCTAAAGTAGGACATGTAGCGTCTAGGGAAAATATGAATACCTGTATATATATATATATACATATATATATATATATATACATCCCGTAATCAATCTGCCGTCCGCTGAAGGCGAAATTACATTTAAACTGGCGTCCACCGGCATTATGCGTCCGTATGCCGGACGCCACTTTTTTTACCGATGCCACATAAGTCCTTTTGGCCTTGGCTAACTGTAGAGCAAAAATCGATGGAAGTCAAAAAATTGGCCAGATGCCCGCATTTTTTTTTAATAGAAAAAGTAAGGATTTTTCACTTCTAATGCTCGAAAAGTATGTCAATTAGACTTGTCAAGCGGGGCTAAAGTAGGACATGTAGCCTCTAGGGAAAATATGAATACCTGTATATACATATACCTGTACATTTACAAGACATTTTAATTTGACCAATCAAAATACTTCAGCTCCATCACAGAACCAGGCTCGCGCAACTAGGAACAAAATTTATAAAATGACTTTTGTATGGAATTTGGATAAAAAATAATGGCGGATACTGCTATCTCGCTCCCTCAGTTAATCCATCTCAGTCACATGCCAATGTCACCTCTGGAGTGCTACCGCGACCCACAAACAAAGTTTTTTCTCTCTGTCGCACTAATGTGCAAACTTGCAAGTGCGACAGAGAGGGAAAATTTCGAATGCAGTTTGCAGTAGCAGCCCTGGTCACTTCCGTTAAACTTGAGTGATCGCCACATTGTTTCTTTGTTGATGAGTTTGTAGTTTGTTATTTTGGTATTTATAAATGGTAGAAACCTTAATTTAAAGTGAAAAAGCATGCAGTAAGAAGGCAGTGTGTTTTTCAACATGCCACGGACTATTTTTGCTATCCCATCAAGTGGGGTGTCGTTATTTAGAGCTCGTTTAGTAGATAGATAATGTACTACTTTTTTATTTAAAAATATACTGGAAAACAAAGGCATGAGAAGCCACCAGTCAGCTTTTTTGCAAAATTAATCCCGAAGAAGTTATTGACTTCCCATTGACCTTCGACAAGGGTCTAAAACGAGCCACATCAATCATTATCATCAAAATAGTTCGAGGGGTAATATGCATCGAAATATAATAAGTATGGAAGCATAAGCACTAGATTTTGTGACACCAGTTTTGAGCGACAGAAAACATCAAATTAAAAAGGCCGTAAACCCACCAACCGACCTAAACCCCGAGTTTAGTCTCAACTTGTATCACAGCAAATAGTTAGTTACCACCAAAGGCTATTTGTGGGGCTAAGATGATCGCTTATATGTCGGACATGCAGCATTCGTCCCTTACTATCAAGTATGTAAGTGCGAGAGGAACGAATGCTGTATGTCCGAACTAAGCGAAAAAATTAGCCGCTTTGGTGGCCTTTAGTGGTAAGTAACTATTTCGCGTTGCCATAGAAATTGAGACTAAACGCAAACGCGTTCGTTTGTTTATCTATATTTCGAAAAAAATGTACTAGAGGTACTGTAATAGCGATGACATGCATTTTCAAATCCAAGATGGCGGACATTTATTTTTCTTAATCGATATGGGTGTTGTAGTATATTGGAAAATGAGGGTACTCCTACAACAAATCAGTCTGGTTATGTCAGGTGCGTATGAACACGTGTTCTCCCGGATTTCGGCAATTATATCGCTACATAATAGGTGTCATTTTTGTGTCGATATTCTTACGTTCGATATTTAGACAATCGATCTTAAGCTAGTCGGTTATAAATACTTACGATATTATAAACATCGACCTTATGACATTTCGGTGTTTCTTTTTCTTCGAATTTTGATTTTCGATATTTTGGACTTCGATCTTTTAAGTATCGACCTTTCAATTTTCGGTATTTTAATACTGTACCCATTGTTGCACAATACATTTTGAAACTGTGTGTAAAATTACGTTCACTATCTCGAGTTCTAATTGACTCTGGGATTTTATTGTAAATTTTCGCACCCCTTACACCGAGAGACTTACTGTTTACCATTCTTCTGGAGACTGTGCGCGGGGCCAGCCAGCGCCTGTTTTCGTCTTGCAGAACCTTGTGGCCTTTTGGCCGATTAGTTATAACTTTATTTAATTTTTAATACAGGCCTATACTAGCTAGCTTTTCGGTGAAGAAAAACATCGTGAGGAAACTACGCCAAATCTTGGGTTTAGGTTTAGACGGTGCCAAAGCGGACCTCGGGCGGGCTCCTGTAGGGCATACAACCGGGAAAACACTAGGGAGACATCAGGCCTAAACTTAAATTAGGTTAAGTCCGTGCACTAAACTAGGGTCTAGTTAATGAAATGTGAGGTTAGAAAAGAGCGGCAAATTAAAAAAAACATCGTGTTGCAACACTGTGGGTGATGTGACAAAACAATAATGATACGCAACAAAATAAAATGTTCGCACTACATAGTACAAGTACATACTATGCGATAACATTACCAAAACGAATATTCATGATATTTAAATATTCCTAGTTTGTTACGGAAGTAGCGATTTGGTAGCGATTCATGAGGAGTAATGTACTATGATATGATTTGCTTTATTTTTTGACACATTTGACGTAGAAATTATAGTTGCCATTTAAATACGAAACTACGAAGGTAAAGATCTACCTTACAATGTACTTGGTAAAGTCTAACTTAGTTGCAGGCTTCTAATAAAACGTTATAATACATATTAGCGAAGCTGCGAGAAGTTGCCTGTCGAGTCAAGGTCCCGGGAGCGTTGCAGGGCGAAGTTACCATCCTAACTGTCCGATGGGATTAGATCAGAACTGGACTTGTAAAGCGTCTAGTCTTTGAAAAATACTTATTTATAAGCCCAGCCGATGGCACTGCTACATGGTCGTAGAACAGGAAAATGCAGTTTATTTATAGATCCTGAATGGTTGGTACCTCCTGCTTTACTTTTCTCTGCTTAGCTTTACTTGTCAAATCATGAGAGCCAGGCAGGGATAGAATCACTATTGCGAAGTACCCCAGGTCCCAGACCATTATAAATTGCGTAAGTTACACATTATAATACAGGTACCTACTTCAAACGTAAGCATTCGTTCAAGAGCAGTGAGCACTAAGATCATGCACTTCATCAAGACGTTAACAAATTCCAAGATTAATGTGCAACGGATAATGCTATACAATATTTCACAATGCAAGAGACATTAATGCACACACTAGGCATAATGACAGTAATTCCGACTGCATCACAGGCTTGTGCCGACGCCGACTAACATTCGATGAGAATGACATGGCCGTGGAGTCATTCTGAGACATACAAATAGCATTCAAATTTTATTTTTTACATTGCCACGAGCGCCGAGCTAACGCATCAAAAGTAACATAAATACGTAACAAATTTCGCAGGTTCGTGTTCGGGTTCGATTTACTAACTTATGTATAAATTTACTCTGTGTTTTTTGATTTTTTGTTAAATGTGTAACAAAAAATATACCACTGTTCTTAGGCTGTAGGCTCACTTGTGTGTGTAAATTAATTGGGCTAAATATGTTCTCTGTGAGATAGTTAAATTCTATAAGTGAGAACCTTTAATTGACTATGTACAATAGATTTAGTAGTTTATAAAAATATCCTAGCGCGCCCCGAAAACAAAAGACGGCACCAACCACCGCCCGCTGCAGCGTCTGTTTCTATTACTGAACCATTGTCCGATTACATTCAAAATATATCGATTATGGACGTAATCGGATCGTATATAAAACATGATGGCCGCTACTTTTAAAAAATCGGACGTCAGATTCGTTCCAAGTGACCTCTCCGACGCTCAGATTTCGATTATGAACGGTTCTTTTTATTGTCTCGCAAGTGGTGAGAAAAGTAGAGCATACTCCACGGGGATAAAACTGTTGTCTTCTGGACTCAGTCAACTCATAACATACTCGCTAGGCTCGAGAGTAAAATCTGAAGTCCTTCGTTCCGTTCAGGATTCAATATATGTGACATAAAACAGTTCCTACTTTATCCCGTTGGTGTACAATCTAGTATTAAGTAAATTCCAATTTATCAGCTTTCAATGTGCCACATTTGTTAAAAAGTGTCTATGCTGTGTGTAGCCCGTTTAGACTTGTAAAATGTATAACTGTTCCCTGAAGGTTAATTCGCGCTGGAGCTAATGATTTGAATATGAATAACAGAATGAATAAAATTAAATTTCTACGTTTTTATACTGTTTATGTTGATTTACGGATCTTCCCGTTTCAATATATCAGTGTCTTCACATTTGCTTTATTCCGTCGCTCTAACCTAAAAAGGTATCTACTCTACAACGTAACGTAAAACATGTCTCGCCGGAACTCGAAATTGGGCTCATTTAAAAGATTTCCATAAACACGACATTAAAGTTAGAGCCTACGCTTCTTATAATGACGGAGTCCATTTTGTTCCTTTGCACTTAATAACGTGACATAGCATTTTAATAGCACAGCACCATTACCAAGTGCACAAGTAAAAAGTAACATAAAAAGGAACACTAATTTAAATTAGGTACTTATGGAATAAGAAAAACTTGCTAAAGTAATTTAATTTCTCATAAATTTATCCGATCTTACAAAGGAAAGATGAAGGCGGACCTAGTGCGCTTTCTTCGCAAGATTTGACGCCTCCACACAACGAAGCATGCCGCTATAATTATTTTAGTCTTATTTCAATTAAATTTCTCGTGCCAGCTGCGCACAGGCATGCCGGTGAAATGTGCTGATCGTCCGATCTAACACGCTCGTTGCAATTTATTTTAAGGGCCTTGCCATTTCAAATCACATTGTACTTGTACTCGACTTGTACTATTGTGGGCTATTTTAATGTGAACCCTTTTCATTTATACTCCAGACATGGTTTATGAGTTATAAATGCTTACAGCAGGTCCCTGATTTAATGCGAGTGTGGCTAATAAATATTATGGTACCTACTCGTACATAGTAAGAAATCCTGTTTTATACTGATGCACAAGCCACTTATTGAACTTATTAGAAAAGTGTTCCAATCCAATAATAACTACCATTGTGTGTTCCTATACTAATGTTCTGTAACATATTCATTATTGAATAAAGTAATATAAAATGGTCCATACACAAACACCATTAACGTCCGTCAACAATTCCCGCCAAAATCAGTCAACAATTTCTTTTACTGATTCTTTTAGTACCCCGTATTCGAAATGAAAAGCGGAGTGTTTGACTCAGGTCAAACCATCCATTTCAGCCTCGAACTATAGGCACTCTCACTTAGTTCGCGCGCAAAACAAAAATTGTCTTTCAACTAATGTTTTGAGTCTCATGATACATGTTATGACGTGATACATGACATGATAGCCACGATATGATAATGTAGGTACATGTTATGTAGTGTACATCACACTTGATACTAAGTAATGAAGAGAAGAGAGAAGATAAGTTTTATACCGTATTTTAAACATATAGATAACTATTGTGCGTAAAATACAATTCCCACTTTGTATTAATATTCAAAAAGCTGTTTTAGTATTAATCATTCTTAAATCCCCAAGTGTTTCAATCACACGATACATAATAAACTGATGAGCATGTTAAGTATAGAAAATCTTGCTGGCGAAGATCAGCAGTTTTCTAGCGTAAATAAGTGTCATACATATACAATTGAAAAAACTAAATTCGTCTCTCCTGTGGTCAACAGCTTATATGGGTCATTATTTGGGCATTTGTTCCAAATCACTTTCATGGTCACTATTTTGTCAATATGTTCGTTTACCGTTATTAGGGCGAGTAGGCACGAAACTGTCATTCAAACCCCGACTTTATTAAAAATGTTTCGGCCGTATGATCTTTGGTATTTTAATGATTATTTGTCGTTCATATCATAATTTTAAAGATAAACACAAAATCGTAAGAAATCCCAGCTCACCCTGCAGTTGGGGTTAGTAGGGATAGCAATGACGGGAGTTGGGAGAATTGCTAGGGTTGACACTTTCGGATTATGAACAAGTCAAGAGAATATTTTATTTACGTAGCATTATTATGTTTTGTTTATGGTCCTCCACAAAACGATTTAATGTTTTTCTGTTAGTGTGACCATTGCCTTTGTTGATTAAAATTATTAGTAGCTATATCAAGATTTCTTCATATGTCAATAAATTTTAATCAATCCGAAATGTACAGTTAACCAATTTGATTTCTAGGCTTCTTTGTACCTTGTCACAGTAAAAATCAATATGAAAATCTAGACACCTCATGTCAAGGTTATTGACAAGTTACGAAGTGGCCCAGAAATCAAATTGGTTGACCGTACGAGTAAATGACAGACGTTGGCAGTCTTAAGAATGTCATTTCAGAGTAGTTTAGGAGAGTAATAAAAATATATATATAATGATAAGACAGCCTTCATATGTTAAAGACTTTTGACTACTCATCATTTTGACCTCTATCATCCCTACACACCCCTTTCGGACACTTCCCATTCATAAGTGTCCCTGTCGTCGTCCCAGCTCACCCCTCAGTAAATCCCTACTGACCCCATAAAATTCCTCACATTCGGTTGAATCGTTTTCTATGTTAAAACCATTATAATAACGAAAATAGAACTTAAGTTTTGCTGTTTTAAATAAGCCTCATAAGTATATAAACGATATCCGAAATGTTGATGAACACTTACATTGTCAAATCTCACATAAAATGAAGTTAAATTCAAAATAAAAATCCGCTGCTTTTGAACATCGACTTGACTTTCTGATAGTAACTTTATGATTTGACTACTTGATGTTGCTAGAAGAAGAAATAAATATGTTTAAAAATATAATAACATTACTTTAACACTTTCGAGGCGTTACGGGAAGCATTTGGCCGTATTTGACTTTCCGCCTCTGCACTCTGCGGCAGCTAGCTGTGCTTGTCTTACGCTCGGTGCGTCAGTGATGTTACTATATTCCCGTGCACGTAAGAAAGAGATAACTATATTCCCGACATTATAACTTCAAGTATATTCGATTTGAACAGAAAAAAAGTACGGGAGATATTTTTGCGTAACGCACAAAAAGGTAATTATTATCCTTTGGTGCGATACGGGTACTATTTGCCTGCAACTGGCAACCCCGTACCGCACCGAGATGCGGGTACGCAGCGCTTCAATTGGCCATAGTGCTGTGCAGTGTTTAACCTAAATATATTATACAAAATTTTACTGTAGCTTAGTATGAAAGTTTTATCTCATGTGACGTTCAAATTATCATTGTTGATTTTGAATAAATAAGTAAAATATACTACAGTTACACTAACTACTTCCGTTTTTAATTATTTATCTAATCAGAGATCGGGTTCTTGGTGATATTGCTTATCGGTGCTACACATGAATGACATCTATATAAAAAATTACTCTAAATTATTATTAGTATTTATATGTTTACGTGCATGATGATAACAAATATTATGTATGTTTAAATAAGTTGTAATCTATCCTTTATTACCCCATCACAACCAGTATGTGTATCCTGCGCCCAGTGTTGCCAGATGGTTACATTTCTTACATTTTTCGTAACTTTTAACCGGCTCGCGTAACATGTAAGTAACTTCTGTTTTAAACGAAATTTTCGTAACTTTAGAGAATAATGAAACTATTTAAAAAGAAGGTCACAGTTGTATCTAACCGCTACAATTTTTAAGCTTCCATACAGAAAAGGTGGCAAAAGAACCCACATGGTATGATTTGCCTGTCCGTCGCTTGCAAATGTATGACTTGAGATATCCCCCATCAGCCCGACTTAATTCTGAGACCGAACTCGCCGAATTCTAGCTGTATGTGACTACTCATTTCTTAAAATAGACCGTTTTGATTGGTAATTATGAAAAATACAAAAAATGTAACTTTTGCATCAAAAATGTAACTTTTCAAGAAACGAAACGTAATTTACGTCCCAAGGGCCCTGGCAACAAATTACGCATCCCGGGCGACGGCAGCTTTACATACACAAGGATATAGATTATTGATCAGAATGGTTTTTTATTCAAAATAGTAAATTTTCATGTCTTTAGGGACCTTTAAAGCCAGGATAAGATACGGGAAAATGGAGGTCGTACCGCAAACATGGCATTCCTCATACGAAAATTATGTGGCCCGTATAGCACCGGCAGTAAGTTTGGTTTTGGCGCTGCCGCAGCGAATGTGTTAAGAGCATCCTGAGCCAGAAAGTTAAAGTAGCAAATGAAAAAAGAAATTCTGGTTTCACATCCCTACTACTCCTGCAATTTCTACTATCCCCATTTTACGGTATTTGATAGGAGTACGGGACCGCTACCGAGTAATTCAGTAATGCCACCAAAATTTACAGCCAATTCGACAAAAACGTGTCCAAGAAAGTGAGGCGCTGCAAACGCTCGAATATGACCCATTAAAGCTGGTCAGTTATGTAAGTATCTAAATTTACATGGGTTAACCTCATCTGGCGTAATATTAATTGACACAACTCACATAATACACTTTTTGCAGACTTTTCATTTCGCAGAAACTTTTTTTCAGAAACCCAAAGGGCATCCAAAACTCCTAGTGTTTCATGGGTGGTATTAAGATATTTCGATCAAGATACGGAAGCGACTATGACGAAGTCAATTTAAATGGTCCTGATGTAATGTCACCATCAACCTGATCTGGTAATTGAAGCCGGAAAATAGGCAACGGAAATCCGTAATAAAACAGTGTAGCTTATCCGTGTTTGAGCTTATTGCAATCGTTATGAGATGCACTCTGGTAATGATTCACTAAAAAGTTGAAATAAATATTTTTTTTTTTATAAAAAAATAAAACCGACTCCAAAAAACAATAAAAAGTAACCGACTTCAAAACTTACAATATGTACATCTATATTGTTCAATAAGAAGCGTAAAGTCTCAAGTTAGAAGTAAGGCAATATTTTTTACTTTTTAGTGTTTTTTGGAGTCGGTTTTATTTTTTATTCTTGTATTTTTTTGAGTTATATATTTTTAAGTTTAGATTGTGGTCCTTTTATTATTATTATCATAATTTAACTTCGTAATTTAGATTAGATATAAAGTATCGAACACATTCAAATACAACTGGTACCAAGTATTTGAATGCATTACAAAACCAGTGCCAAAGGTCAGATGCTAATGCGTAACGTATAAAACTTTGCCATGTGTCTTACATGTATCGCGTTTACACAATCGCCTTTACATTACAATAGCAACCTGTTTGATATTTAGCATATATTGCATCCGGGTTGAGGGTTTAGTCAGTAAGCTAGCCTAGGAGTCCTGGCGCGGGTCCGAAGGTCATCGAACTCCGCCTGGGAGGCGGTAGATTTGCGGGATACGATAAATTTCAATAGTGCATTGACTGCAGCAGTCCTGGGCTGGCATTTACAACGCTTACTCATCGAGTGATCCAGTGTGGGTTTGACCTCCGATAAGGCATGACTGTTACGAATCTCGAGGTTAAGATGTACCTACTACGGCTGGTTGAGTGAGACGAGTCGAGACTAGATTGTGACTTGTAAATCATGTATCAAGTCCAGGATCGTTAGACAGCGGGGAGTCTTATCATAAAATAAACTTATTTAATTGCGGCATCTATTTGGCTTCCTTGTGACTAATATTGTTGTTGCTGTCGTTGGGGTTTTATATCCGAGGGCCCTATCAGTTCCACCTCTTTTGAAGCCTAATGTGCAAACCGCTGTGCCCAACCTGTCGACTCTCTGGGTTACCACGGCTTACATTGCCAATTGAGCGCCGGCCGACTATACAGGCATGCTACTCTTAATAACCTCATCCGCCGGTCCGCAGCTGACGGGAAGAGACCCAATGGCTGCACTATCGTCCCCTGGTGCTTAGGCCACCCTTTAACGTGGGGCGCAACCTGTGTCGACACGCTGGCTCCGTCCCACGTTACAGGGTCAGCTCGGATGCCTGGGACCGCCGCAGAACAAGCTCAAATGCACAAAAGCCGCAAGTACGCGTTTCTCTCGAATGAATATGAGTTCGTGGCACTCGCGGTGGAGACCTTGGCCCCTTGTTCGCCCGACACAAAAAAAATCAAGGAGGTGTCTGGACGTTTAATAGGCGTTTCAGGCGACCACAGGGCTGGAGCCTTCCTTGCACAGCGTATAAGTCTTGCGGTGCAAAGAGAGAATGCCGCCAGCGTCCTAGGCACCATGCCACAAGGGGATGAACTGGGTAGGGTATTTTATATATAAGTAGTACATAAGTAGTAGTAGTTTATAGTTCTATTCTTTCAATTATGTTATACACATGTGCAAATAGAGTCAAAAAGTGGTAGACCAATTTGCTGTTTAACTGTACTTTTTGGCTGTAAGAAATTGGAACTTTAGTTAGACACTGAGTAAGTACCTCAACTTTGTCAATTATCATCATTGTCCTAGCGTTATCCCAGCACAGATACATCCTCTAGGAAGCCCGGGGTCCACTACCTAATCCGAAGATTTGGCGTAGACAATAGTTTTACACCAATTCAACACCAACTTAACAATTGGTCCAACTTTATCAATTATACAGACATTATACAAACGCACATAAATCATTATAGAATAGATATTATAATGTACATTACATTATAGATTATACAGACTATTTAAAGTAAACATCAGAGCTGCCTGTATAATAAACAACAAGTCCTGTCCCCTTTATCAAAAGCCAGGCTTTCAATCATCCAAGCTACACGTAGACGCCTCCAATTTATTGGTGTAACTATAATTGATTCTCAAGTAACTGTTTCAGGTAGCACAACTTGCTGCCAAGTCGAATCTTACGCGACACGTCTGTTCCTACCTCACTCGAACTGTGTCAATTAGAAAGAGGGGGGGTAGATTTTTTCTGCTAGCGTCGCGTCGCAGCGGCTGTTCTGCTAGCCACGCAGAACTATAAAGGCTTACGAACACATGTTACACTTAGAAATGCTGTAAAGGATATCTCTTTAATTTAAATTTTAGGCCCTCATTACAGCAAGTGTTCAAAGTGACATTCGGGAACTTGACCTTTTTAGGTCAGGGTAACAGACTAGTTGGGCCAGTTATTGCCTAGTTTAAGTTATTTTATTGTTTGATCTTAGAATGTGTTATGTTTTGTGAAATAAATTCTTAAGAGCGCTTTAATAAAATGTAGTGGGTCCACTAGCGCCACTCGTAAATAATTGTAATTATTTAAATTTAACTATATATCACTAAAAAAGGGGGCCGCTACGTACTGTAGTTTGTATTTAAGTACTTTTTGAATCCATCAAACTAGTTTTTACGTTGCTGGATTCGTCAGTCTATGCGTCCAAAGTTAAAACGGCCGTTTTAATTTTGAGCTCATAGATTGACGAATCCAGCAACGTAAAAACTAGTTTGATGGATTCAAAAAGTACTTAAAGTACGAGTACATACTCGCAAGAGGAAGCGCTTGAACCAAAAGAATTGGACTTTAACCGTCGAAAAGAAATAAGTGTCTAGTTTTTTTAAAATATAATTACGATAATCTTGCACATTATCTTTCGAAATATCCACCAACGTACCTATACCTAAAAATACTGATTATAAATACATTGACAAGTATCTTGTGTTGGATTAATTGCTAAACGTAAATAGTAGGCGTAACTATAATGTAATGTCCGTCAGTTTAGTAAAGCCCAACTAGAAATATATGACCGTTGGCCATGTTACTTAATTTCATTGGAACTAAGTTCTTACACTGGCAATAATTTTAATCATAGGTTGTCATTGTTGTTAGTGGCACTGTGGTGGTTTAGGGTCTTGAATATTAAATAATAAATGACAACATTATCGATAATACATATAATAAAATTCTGGAAAAATGCTCGGGAAATGGAACAATTTTAAATAATAATAAAAAAAATAATAATAAAAAATAAAAATAAAAAACAAAAGACTACAAAAGATTACAAAATTAATATCAGAACTGATGTCCAGACAGGACCATCCATTACAGCGAGGAGTGAGACAGGGAGACGTTATTTCTTTGAAACTGCTGTTCACCAATGCACTGGAGGACGCCTTCAAAACACTGAACTGGAACGGACGTGGCATCAATATAAACGGCGAATACATTTCATACCTTCGATTCGCAGACGACATAGTTATTACTAGCTTTTGCCCGCGACTTCGTTCGCGTAACTTCTACTGACTATTCCTTCCTCTGGTAAGTATACGTACGAATTATTTTTGATGATTTCTTATACTATGTAACAAAACACTAATGTCTGCTAAGAAACTTCCTCATCACATCCATGTAACATAGTGGTGTCATGGTTCAATGTTGCGTAGGTCTACATATATGTTCTTGTTTGATGACGTTACCCAATTCACTACTTTCCGAGCCTTAGTACTGACATGCTTGATGTAGCGACTAAAGGGGAAGACATTATTATGTTTGAGTCGAACAAAAACTTCGATGTTTCTCGAATTGCAACGTGTTAGGTGTCCTACATTATAACCCAAAATTTGTAATGACCTACAACAATATGACATAATCTACTTTCAGTGAAAACCTTGGGCACATGTCTCTACGCATTATCCCTCTGTACGAAAATTAATTTAATATTTCTAGTTTACTGAGAAAATATTTCTTATAGGTACTTGTAGTTTACTAAGACAAACATGTTTACAAAAGGATGGACAGCTGAAGACCGAATGTAGGTGGACGCTGGACGACTACAGGACAAAGCCTCTTCATATATATACCTACAGCCTGTACCTCCCAGTGATTTGATTGTTCATAACTATTCAGCTAGGTAATCACTGTTTTCATGTTACCTACATTGAATTAGTATTTTGGATAAACTGACCTATAGTAACTAAAAAGATTTGTAACAGTTTCTATGGGTCCTTAGAACAGACACACCGCCGTCCGCCGGCGGGGACGTCCACCTCACGATCGCGAAAACACAGACACCTATAGTACTTTATCTTACCAACTATAAGATTCAAATTACTGAATTGTGCAGGTAGTACATAATTTTCATTAGCTTCAATTCGACTTTACTGAATGGCATCTGTGTAATGGCACGTCTCTGACATGCCGAACGTCAAATATCGTGATATTTACAACCGGCGAGACTCTCTTCACGATATGTCCTTATTGTATCTCGACTCCACGATTCGTGACAACTATGTGCATATTCGGAGTTCAGACTTACACTGGTTCATCTGAGACGAATTTTCGTACGTCAGCGGGCATTGTAAATATCTACATGACTCTGGTTTATAAATTTTATTTTGTTTTATACAACAACAAGCTTACGGTCCACCTGATGGTAAGCGGCCATCGCAGCCTATAGACGCCCGCAACTCCAAAGGAGTCACGTACGCGTTGCCGACCCTTTATAAAATTAGAGGATGCACTGTGTTGACAACAGAAGGATTCAACTTCCACCACCGAATTTATCAATTTGAGGGACGATGAAGAGATAAAAAGTATCCTATATGTTAATCCAGGCTATAAACTCGTTGCATACCAAGTTTCATCATAATCTGTTCAGCCGTTTTTGCGTGATTGAGTAACAAACATCTAAACATCCGAACTTTCACATTTATAATTTTATATTTAGAATAGGGTTTTTGTAGGCCCTCAGATAACACCGTTATCACACTCGACCTCTCTAACAACGTTCTAGATGACCACTGAAGACATATCAATTATAGGTAGACGGAGTTCAAGGGAGTGGTTTTCAATGTTGACAGCGACTGACTAACATAATTGAATCTCTCATTTCAAACAGTTACTATGGGTTGAGGGATTTTTGGTTATTTGTCGCTAGTCCCCTAAGCACTTTTTACCCTCCATTTTTTCACATGTTATCTGCTTATTGTACAATTTTTGAATGGGATTCCTTTTATTTTGCTTCCAATTATATGCTTACCAATTTTCAAGCGTTTAAGTCACCAATTGAAGGGCTTCTCATACAAAGTTCAACCCCTCGTTTCACCCCCTTTCAGTCCCAATCTGTATGATTTTTATAGCCTATAACCTGGCCGAAGATCCATTAAACTTATTAGTGAAGCTTGTACTAAAATCTATTCTCTAGTTTTCGCATGATGCCTAGACAAATAAACAGACAGACAAACAGACACAAATTCTAAACACTTTTGAAATGTGTTCTGGATTTTAAGACCCCTCAATCGATATTTTTGCTAATATCTTCAATGCACAGATTTTCGAATCTCTTCAGCTTTACTATATGTATATGTATAGATAGATAGATAGATAGATGGCTGAATCACTGGAGGACTTGAGGGAGATGCTGCTGAGCCTAAGCGTTTCTTCCTGGCGGGTGGGTCTGGGAATGAATTTGGATAAGATCAAAGTCATGTTCAATTCATTCGTGGAGCCACTGCCTATCTCAGAATCGAAGTTGTACACTTACCTAGGACTGATCGTTCAGCTAGGTAAAAACAACTTCGACAAGGTAGCTGACAAAAAATACGGTGGGCTGGGCAGTATATGGGAGGCTTCGTCACGTCTTCGAGTCGCCGCTGCCCTAGTGCCTTACGCCGACAGTTTTTGACCAGTGTGTCCTTCCGGTCCCCACTTATGGGGTCGAGACGTGGACACTTACAAAAGGCCTCATCCATAAGTTCTAAGTCGCTCAGAAAGCTATGGGGAGAGTTATGCTCTGGGTTTCCTTGAAGGACAGAATCCGAAATCAGGATATCCGACAGAGAACTAGGGTCACCGACATAGCTCTGAGGATAAGCAGGCTGAAGTGGCAATGGGCGGGGCATATTTGTCGCAGAGCCGATGGCTAATGGGGCAGATGGATTCTGGGGGATGGATACCACGAACGAATCAGCCTGTTGGACGACCCCCCGCCAGGTGGACCGACGACCTGAAGAGAGTGTCGGGAAGCGGTTGGATGCGGAGAGCTGAGGACCGGATGTGGTGGCGTGAATTAGGGAAGGCTTATGTCCAGCAGTGGACTACTGTAAGCTGAGGATGATGATAAGAACTGACAGGTAAATAAGTCAAAATGTCATTATTTCGACTATGCCTATGCTGAGATTGACCTATTGCCATATAAATGAGAATAATAGCGCCCTCTTGAAAATGGTCATATATTTCTGGTCGGGCTTTAATTAATTTAGACTTGTGTAACCTAACTATAAGTCTCTTTTGGGTTATACTACTTAACGAGTAATGTAATGACATCATTGTTTCGGTAATCCTATAATGTCGGTTGACGTGCAGTAGGTAAATAGTAATACTAAGAATGGAGTCTAAAAGTAGTATTTTTTACAATTTCTTGGTTTACTGTACGTAGTATGACGATTAGTCGAACTTAAATCACCTTGTTGATCTATAAATTTTATGAGGCTGTAGATTTACGACACCTATCTCAGGTCGGTGTGAGCTTCGTCCCAATAGCATCAATACCTGATGGTTACTATGCTATTCATAACCTGTTTTACCGCACCTCAACGCTTACCCTAGTATATCTTTTCACCAAGACTCGTACCAGCTAAAGCGTGACTAAGTTCAGACCACACTGGTTATCCTCAGGTGACTTATTGCAGCCGTTGTGAATATTAGCACAGTTGTAAACGGATTATTTTATTTTATTCCACTTTTATTGTTAGCTAGCTGGAATAGCACTAGCTGGGATAAAATGTGTCGATTTACAACAACAAGGCCCTGAACGTTGTGGGCACTTACGTCTTTAATAACTTTACTGCAATACAAATAGGACTGGTTGTGGTGTATGTGACTGGTTACGTAAGTGTTCCATGTTATATGTATGGGTGTTAGCCATGTTCTAAGGATTTAGCCCTAGAATAAAATGTTCTTTTCTTTGTGGCCATGTAGGTAATTGGAGATAAAACATCTGCTGAGAAGTAATCGGAAAAATACTTATTGCCGCAGTTCAATGGCAGATACCTTTCTCACCATTAATTACACAATAAAAATTTAGCCGTTAAATTAAATAGCCGTTGTAAAAAACTAAGCATAAATTTTCTTCACCCGCCATAGTTATGACAATTATGAGGATTCTAACCATAGGTTCTAACCAATAATCCTTGTAATTTCCAATTAATCCACATTCTTAGCACGTGGATTGAATAGAAAGGAAATATGGACTATAGAGGAAATGGACACGTCATCGGGGTTCCCAGTGTTTTTCGTGGCGGTGGCCACAGTACTTTGCTAACTACCACAGAAATGACGACTCAGAAGGGGCCTGTAGTAGTATGGCGCTAGGGCATTTGACCTGAAATCCTTTAGTCCACCATATTACACAACATAAATTTATAGTGGTGGATTTGGACCCACATAACCACATCCCCTAAAAGCTAGGTATACATGACTACATAGTAGGGTTTCTACGACTTTAGAGCGGGGATGAGTCGAACCCAAACGGCATATCTTTATTTTGAGTAATGATGTCATCTAAGTTATTCTGCACTGCAGGGCGTAGTATTGCATTATAATGATAGCGAGATGAATGGACTAGTGTATGTCAGCGACCGCGGAGCACGAAAAGCGTGCTACTGCTGTCAATTAAAGTAATCCTGAGGAGGAATTATGGAGATGAAGAAAATTAATAGAAGAACTGAAGGGGATAGAAACAAAAGCATCCACAACAAGAGTATAGGAATATACGCGTCCGTAGGGAGGTATGCGTAAAAGAGCTCTTATTTATTTTACATTCTTCCCATCTTAACAATAAATTTAAAAAATATTCAAAATTACCCTGAGGTACTACATAAAGCTGCATTATTAAAGCGGACCTCACTAACTACAAGTGTACGAATTATGCCATTAAAGTGAACATTATTCATAGTTACTAATTGAGAGGCTCGAATTAGTGAATTTCTGCGTAATACGGCTGTGGTCCCAAGCGGGTGCGGGCGGGCATACCACAAAACTTTCCGTCCTCTTCGTTAAGCAACAGTTGCACCAGTACACGCCTGATCTCCGATTACGCATTGTTATTACAAAATGTAAGGGTCAAATTATATTACGGATAAGCTCACAGACGAGTACAAAACTGTCTGCGAACAAGAGTTCAGCGCAACGCCGCGGCTGTCACCCGCGCGAGCGCCTTGCGTCACTCACCCATGTTTTTGCCATTTAATATAAATTCTCCAGTCCTTTGACCTTTAAGTAGCTTTATCTTGACAACTATCTGCATGAAAATCTTAGCTATACCTACTAACACAAGCGCCACATAATTCAGACTCGCTATCTTTGGAATGGTGAATATTTCTGTAGCAGCTTTACGGCCATCATTACCTACTTACAAAGACGCTTCAAATAGCCTTACATAGGTGCCTATTGACATTTAGTTTCCATGTGTCATGCTTTGCTCTGTATTTCAATAAGGTTTGTTCGAAACGACCACTGATTCCAAGAAGGCTGCTTGGACGTGTTAAAGTGCTTATATGTAAATTTTATGTAGGTTGGTCTTCCCTATAAAATAAATGTGGGTAAACAATTGGAGTATTGCGTTCCTATTTCCACGTGCTTGGGCAGCATTACATTTATTGTGGACCTAGAAATACCTACATAATCTGCTAGGCTTTAGAGGAACGAATAACGCACCATGAGGGTAAGACCTGGTAAGACAACTCAAAACGCGCTGTGGTTTTTAGGGTTCCATACCTCAAAACGAAAAACGGAACCCTTATAGGATCACATTGTTGTCCGTCTGTTTATCTGTGTGTCAAGACCCTTTATCTCGAGAACGCGTGGAGGTATAGAGTTGAAATTAAAACCGCGGGGTAATCACGTAACTTTTTTACTACCGTTAGGCAGATTTTAATGTCAAATTCTAACTGTCAGTTCATACATTTATACTTCAAAATTGACAGTAAAATCTATCTACGTTTAGTACATAAAGTTACGTGATTCGCCTGCGGGTCTACAGTCCCTTGACTCTGTGAAAAAAACAAATTTCTAAGTTAACGTAAAAAAAAGTGCCGCAAAAAAACGTATATATGGACACTGTCAAGGGAATCAAAATTTATAGGGTATTTTTCTTTGACCTAGAACTACGTGCCAAGTACAGGGAAAAATCTAAAACTATACATTTGTAATTAAATCATAAAAAACCGGTCAAGTGCATGTCGGGCTACGCGCAGCGTAGGGTTCCGTAGTTGCCCGTGCATCACGTCACCGGTCATATGCGGAATTACGGTCCCGTAGAAGGGTTTTTACTGATCTTAGTACTGACGATGTATTTTTTTGAGATGTTGTGTTGTATACATATTTTTGCCTTTTACGGTAATGTCTACTTAGCTGTGATAGTTTTCCTTTTATATTCATCGTATATACTACTACCATGATTTTTTTCACATGCATAGTAGCCACCGTTCAGCTGGCGGGGAAGGCAACTTGACCATAGCAAAAATTATCACTTATCACAAAAAATGCTTTTAGAAACCTTATAATATTTTTGAAAGAGCTATTCAACGATACCCCACACGATGGGGTTTGGAAGAAAAAAAATTGTACCATCACTTTACATGTAGGGGAGGTACCCTAAAAAATTTTTTTAAAATGTTTTTATTCTACCGTATTGTCGGCGTCATTAATATGTATACTCATGCCAAATTACAGCATTCTAGTACTAACGGTTACTGAGAAAAGCGGGGGACGGACGGACAGACATGGCGAAACTATAAGGGTTCCTTGTTTACTACGGAACCCTGAAAATGTAGTCTTTATTCAAAGTACACGTAAGCAATTATCGAGGTTAACCAATTGGTACGGAATCCTAAATGTGCGAAGCTCCACAGTATTTTGGGAGATGAGCTGCTTGTGGGTAAATAAGGTACGTCCCAGTGCTCGACAACTAAGTGTCCAATAGATGAAACCTACTAATCACCTCTGTCATCATAAAATAAGATTGAAAGTGCCATCATTTGGTCAGTGTCGAGAACAGGGACCTTATACATAGGTTAAATTGTTAAAGTCATGCGTGAATAGAGTTATAACTTATCTGACAACCAGTATCTCATAAAGAGTTTTTTTTCTATTATAATCCACAGACTACTTAAAGTATGAAGATACTAATCAAAAGAGATTATAATTAAGTTAATACAAACTGTCACTCTTATAATTGCCCGCCGCTTGGCCCGTGTGGTTGCCGGGTAAGAATTGCGCCACCCCATCTCTTCCCGTGGGTTTCGTAGGAGGCGAATAAGGGAAAATCGGAGGGTGGGCAGCAGCATCCTTCGATCATTACCACCATCAAACTGCGGTCGCCAACCCGCTTGCCAAGCGTGGCGACTATGGCAAATCCCCCCCAAGGGAAAAATAAAAAACATGCCCAGGACCGGTCTAAATGGCGAGCCTTGGGGGAGGCCTATGTTCAGCAGTGGACGTCTTTCGGCTGAAATGATGATGATGAATGATGATGACTCTTATAATTATTATCTCGTCAGAGGACACAGATTAAAGTGTTAGGAACTAACAAAACTTTTTTTTGAAATATTAGTGGCCTCCCGTAAGGATTGCAGTCCCGGCACTGGTTTGAAGGAATTTCACGGTATTTCCAGAATTTCAGTACCCTTATAATTTCATCATGTCCTTCCGTCCGCGATTTAGCTCAGTAGCCTTTAGCAGGTATGTACTAGAAAGCTGTAATTTTACATGAGTATACATATAAATTACGCCGACAAAACGGTTAAATGAAATCTTGAAATACGACATTTTGATGCAAGTGCGGAAGTTTTGTCATTTTGCACGAGTTCCGAGTTATCTTGATCCGAGCCGTGAAGCGAGGGACAAGACTCGGAACCAGTGAAAATGACACTTCCGCACGTATAACAAACGACGTTTTTTAATACAGTTGCGAAAAAATATCAAATAAAAAAATAACTAGAAGAGCCAAAACAAAATCTGTTTACTTGCCATTGCGGGCTTTGCACGTACTCTGGCGTAGTTTACATACATTTTATTTCACAATAGTATAAATCGCACATATCACAAAAATATTACTAAAACAATACGTCATTACAAAATTAATTCTTGAAAATATGAATTGATAGACTTTTTTCAACATGCTATGGTTGTCGGCATTCAGTTAAATCAAAAACTATTTTGGGAGAAGTTTTATGTCATATGGTAGTTTAATTACATTTAAACATGAAAAACAATTATTGTTAATTATTTCATTAATTTATATGTAAATAAATGTATGTTTTGGCGAAAAAGACAAGCGTCCATTCATCCAACGTGGCGGTCTTGCATAATACTCTATTAATCGGAGGTCACGCATAATACTCGTTTCCGGTCATTGGTCTACACTCTACTCAATCAGGCAACTTTTTGAAAACAGTTTTAGATATTTTAATATTTGTTAACCATTTCATTTGTCTAATATGCAATTTTAAAGTTTTAAATATAATGCCAAATGCTTTATTGTGTAAATAAGTAAACTGATTCAACCTGAAACTCTCCGATTGGATGTATGGCTTCAACCAAGTTTAAAAAAAATGGAAAAGTAAAAAGCACTAGGGCGCGAAATTCAACTTAGTTCACGATATACAACTACATAAAGTACCACTTTTTGAGCAACTGTATTAAAACATTTTTTTAGGGTAGGTACCTCATCTATACGTAACGTTGAGGTGCATTTTTTTTCTTCCAACCTCCATCGTGTATCGTTGGATAGCTCGTTTAAAAATATTGTAGGGTTTCTAAAGCCATTTTTTAATTCAGATTTCCGTTTGCATGATATTAAGGTTTAAAGTGATACTTTTTGTTATGTTCAAGCGTCTCCTAATTGCCAGCTAAATTGGGCGTGTGAAATAGTAGATTGTGTCTCAAGGGAGCAAAATTATATATTTACGGCGAGGGCGGTATATTGAATTCTTAGTGAAGCGAAAGATTCTACAATAGAATCCTGAGCGTAGCGAGGGATTCTAAAGTAGAATCTTGAGCGTAGCGAGGGATTCAAGTGTTTACGCCCAAGACGAAAATAATTTTGCTACCGTGTGACACATACTGCTTTTCACACCGTCTATGAGGCCCGCTGCTAAAAACATGAAATATCTTACAAATGATTTTTATACAGTGTCACATACTGCTTTTCACACCTTCTATGAGGAAAAGAGTCATTGTTGCCCTCAAATGAGGGAAGAAAAGTAAAACTTTGATCCCTCATTCGAAGGCAACAATAACTCTTTTCTGAATAGCAGGTGTGAAAAAATCATGACAGTAGTATATATAATGAATTTAAAAGGAGAACTATCAGGAGTAAGTTGACATTGCTAGATTGTTCTCACACTATCAAAGACGTTCATTTTGATATCTTTCTATTCATAAAGTTACGTACCTATAAGTGAAATAAAATGAGTTTTAAGGTCAAGAATAGAGGATGAATTTTAAGATTATCCAATTACGTAACGGTCATCCGATTGCACTAGTTAACGGTCTCAAATATAACCCTATTTTTTCATTTTTGATATGTATTATTTCAAAATAAAATCACATATTTCACGAGAAGCTGGCTTAAGCCCTTGTTCATGTTTTATCATTGTAATAATTTTACATGTAGTGCACAGTAAAGCATTTTATTATTATTATTAGATGTTTTCATAAAAGTTTAGCAAATCTATTAAAAGAAAAATAAATAAAATGAAAATATAGTAAAACGCAGAGCGTCTGTTGAGACTTTTGGTGACCAGAGGGCCGGCAGCTATTTTGGACAGAGGATAAGTTTAGCTATCCAAAGGAGCAACTCTGCCAGCTTTCTGGGCACGATATCATGTGACATAAAGTCGGTGATTGGTTTATCATTTAGATTTAGGTCTTATTAGTTTAGTCATAAATGTAGTTGGCATGCAACGTCTAATAAAATTCAGAAATCCGAAGAAACAGATAAAACGGAGCAATTTACTTTAAAAATATAAGCTTTTTACTTTATAATGCAGAAATCCATTAAAGAAATCCAAGAATGATTGTCCCATTGTGCTCCGCGGTATGATTTATAGCTGAGGTGGCTTAGACTGTTACAAAATGTTCCTTTTATCATACATTTATCTGTGCGTAATCCCGCGCATGCAGCCCGTGCCACTCATTGTCCACGGAATGTCATTTACGTATAATTTACTACTTGTCTCTTTGAAACGTCGCGTCGGACTTGTACAGGCCTTCCCGCAGATTCTTTAATACACACGGAATGAAGAAAATATATCATTTACATAGTGAGCTCGAATTATTTACTCTCTTGGCTGACGCAGTGTCTTAAATTCCGGATTGATATTTATTATTTAAGTACTTAATAAGTCGTGGTTTTTATTCGTGTCTTCACGATCACGTGCTAAATGGTTACCATTTATAAAAAGTTTAGGTATACCGAAGTGACCCTATTACTTAAAAAGATTATCAATAGGTACACATCAAATTTATTACTATTCATTCGCACTACGATATGTTTTTGTATTATCAAAATATGTGGTGGAAGTCAGTCCCAGCTATCCCAGAAACATTGTAGCTGACCATGTTTCCTCTCCAACGTTCACCGCAACGCTGTGGGAGGCTGTACAAATAACAGACATGACTTAGCATTTGGCGCAAGCGTAGGCCGTGATCTCAAATATTAATTATGTTTGCAGGAATCTGCGCCTGCGCTGTAGTAGATTGCCGTGTACACAGATAACACTCGGCAGTAATGGGAAATGTGGGATTAATCTTGGCTTGCTCATTGTCGATTTGCAACTACTCTTTTTACACTAACTTAAATTGAGGAACCCTGCAGGTGCGGTGATTCTTATTGTGTAGATTTTTGTTTCATCTTTGTTCCGTACGTTTGTTTACTACTGGCGTTGTATATAAAAAAAAAGCTAAAAAAATATTTAAAGTGTATTTACGTTTTAAGGTCCCTTATCAGTTAAAAACGCTTATATATTTAGGCTATTTTCTCATTTTCTCTTCGTTACTATCTTGAACAGGTCTGTTGCGGCATATTGGAAAAAAAGGTTTATATTAGATATGCGCGATAAAAATAAAAAAGGCTCTGTTTCTATCTAAAACTTAAATAAAAGTATAACTCGTATTCTTTAATCCAAGGGAACAGAAACCGACAAATAAGAACTACCCATGCCTACTTGCAGGTATAATCCTTGCCCCATAGGTCTTTCTCACGCTTGAGGAGGATCCCATTTCAGAATTGATAGAGCATTTACTTAGGATCACATGTGTAAATAAACACTACCACTGTCAGAGTGTGACGAGCTCATAGCTCGAATAGCTAAAGGAGTCTTGCATATACTTGATATTAAAAAGAGCACAGTTATCTACCCTAGAGGTAAATACTGTTGATCGTTTTTGGCCTTGCATTATTCTGCAATAAAATAAGTTCGTTACATTGATAGTTTTGTTAGCTTGTTGAAAACTCCAGAGCGGTATATGTAATCTCGCTGAAAGGAACAGCTTGACTGAGAAAATATTTATCTCTACCTTACAGAAGATTACAGCTAACCTACTAATAGTACTAATAACACTGACCAATTCTGTTTTTGCTAATATTCTAAAGATGCACCGTGTTGACGGCGATGGTAGGCACGTATTTTGTCACTGATACTTATATAAAAATAGCCAGAAACCCAGATAAAGTAGAGATTACACTCCACTCACACATAGATAACAAGAAAGGGTCAAAGGTCGTAATTGATAACCGATAATGATAATTTATTGGTGTTATTAAAATCCAGCTAGGCTCTTGAGAGCATCCATCAAGGTGTAATCAGGCGTTCATCTTACTTCCTGTAGGAGATGTATCTCAAACTGCAAGCAATAAAGTCTCTGGTGTATTAATCATGTACAAGATGGGGTCAGCCAGGTGAAGCCGGCCACGGCACGGCTCGCGTATTGCCTCGTCAAAGTCCCAACGTCAAGGTAATGGGATTTTTGACGTATTTTAATTATAATTAAATAGGCACGCTAGCTTTTATGTCTGTGGCTTTTGGATATTTGTACTTCATTAATGGTTGGTTATTGTAGACGTGTTCTGTCTAATTGAAGTACTTACTTGTTGCTTCTTTGGTTTTATGTTTTAATTCTTTGTTATAACCAAATGTTTTTAATTATAACCCATGCCTTGATATTGTTGTATCCCTTTTTTACGCTATCGAACAGGTTTAAACAAGTGCGTCAGGAAGTGCCTTATTGACACTCAATGTGTGACAGTTTGTTTTGCTTGAAAATAACAGATATGATTTGGTAGCCAAAACTTCATCGAGTGCGATATTAGAAGGATAAAAATTGAGCACTGTGTCTTAACTTTCAAGAATAGGAGAGACTTTTATCCTGGTTGTTTGCGACCGAAATAAATTAAAAATGGTCATACGATATGCATAACGGTGACGCCTTAAATTTGACCGCCTAATAGCTGTTGGAGAGTTGCAAGCCTAGAATGGAGCGCTAAAAGCATGCAGATGTATTTTAACTCCACCAAAGGCCTCATTTTATGAATATTATAATGCATGAAATGACGCCGTTTTATGCAAGTATCGTAATTGTAATGGGCCCGACGTCGCAGCGGCGCCTTATCAGAGATCGGTGCATCGCACAAAGTGAGATCCTATCTGCGCTTTGGACAATGAGGCTATCCATGACTACCGGTTGCTTCCATTATAAATGAATTCCGATCATTGAAATTTAATGGATATAATTTTATGTATCGTTTATTCAAATTCTGTTATAGTGTTGTCAGCGATTTAGTTCTTTAGGGTGTTTCAAAAATAATATAAAAGTAATCGAATCGATACTTACTGATACTGAGTTATACGGAAACAAGACATAATGGGAAGGTTAAATAAATAAATATTTGTGGACAATCTTTTCCAATCGCTTTTTTTCCACGATCCACATACTTTATAGTTTTTTTTAAAAAGCACTATACAAGCCTCGGCGCGAACAGGGGTTGTTAGCCTCGTATCTTTATAAGGCCTCGTTAACTACTCGGCCTGCAATCCCTTATTTTGCGGCCTCTACATTTCCGATTCTATCAAGATGCATGCAAGAACACTCTTTAACATCCATATTTTCATCTTTCGTTGGTTTAACTATTCCATCCTTGTTTTTTTAAAGATTAGAAATTAGGTAAACAAAGAAGCAGTGGTCGTAAACACACACATTGAATTCGCATTATTTCCACGAAAGATCAGAATTTACAGTTAATGCTATGACAAGTTATTTTTTTTAAACCCGAACCGAGTTCTTACATCTCTTCCTCTGTAGGTTTTTTATTGTACAACTTTTAGATGAATGTAACAAATCGTAATTTAAAAAATAATTGAAGCCTAATGGTTTAAACAAATGTATAAGAAAATATAAATTAAGACATATTTTTGACCGAGTAAAACTGTCTCTGCTTCAGCTTCGATAAAAATGATTTCGTATGTCCGGCAGATTTCCGTTTGTCCTCCTCTACATGTCATATTTCTCAACCCATTCTCGTGAAATTTTGTCAGCAGGTCCAATAATTACATAGAATTTTTTGTCGAGACAGTTTTCAAAATATATACAAAAACAAAGTTTTTTCAATGATTTCGCATGTATCCACGGGCGAATTTCGGTTTGTTCTTCTCTACAGATAGCAAGCACTTCTGAACCGATTCCCGTGAAATTTTGTGAGCAGGTTCGATAATTTTATAATTTTTTTTGTCGAGTAAATGTTTGGAAATTTACAAAAACAAAGTTTTTTTCAATGATTTCGCATGTTTCTGCGGGCGGGTTTCGGTTTGTTCTCTTCTACAGGTTGCGTTTCTCAAGCGGTTCTCGTGAAATTTTGTGAGCAGGTTCGGTAATTATATAGTGTTTTATTGTCAAATGACTATTTGTACATTTTCAAAAACAAAGTTTTTTTTCAAAGATTTCGCATGTTTCTGGTCGAGTAAGTTTTTGGAAGTTAACGAAATAATTTTCTTTTAATGGTTTGTCTTCCTCTACAGGTAGTATATATTTAGGAATATATATATTTTTGTCGATTCAATTTCTGAAAATTTTCAAAAGCATTCTATTTTTTCAAATAAATTAAAAAAAGGCAACACTCGCGTGGTCTACAGCTTACAGAGACACTAGTTTTATTTATGAATAAGAATAAATATACCTAATGTAAGCATGAAATAACGGTTTTAATATTCATTGAGATTATGTAAAGCAAATGCTGAAAAAAAAAACAAGGTATACCTACCATTTTCTGTTTCCTTCTCTGGACTAGCCGAATTGCGTGCCCATGGGCATGCAATTAATTAGTTATAGTTGTATTTCTCGTCATCACTTTTGAACAATCGTTGATAAATGCAACAAAATAGTCGCATTGAATAGTCTGCGGGTGGGTAGCAATAATTGATTGTAGCTGGAACATCGATAAGGGATATCTGAGATCGCGCGTACGCACAATGTCCAATAAAGTATCCGATGCTATCTGCACTTGTAAATGAATCAGATCAAGGGTCTATTTGACAACAATATAGCATTGGAATCGGGTTTCTAATTGTAGCGCGCTTTTTCGCCCGTCAAGCTTGTGAAAATGAAACTCACTCGCGACGAATATCAAGAAATTTTATTTTCATGTTTTTTCCGTCTCCGGCCGTTTCGAAACCTAAATATACCTACGTACTTACCCTGGTCCTTAGTTCTCGAAAATGCCATAATAACTTTCAGCTCGCCGTGACGTGTTACTTGTAGATATAGGTATTATTTTTGCATTCTTTAATCTTTTGTTTATCTTTCTATATTTGCATTAATGGCTGGTCTAAAATAAGGCTTTCAGATTCAGACTTATACACTCTACTTTTCACTTCGACTGCGAGAAAATAAATAAACAAAGATTATCGAAGCATAATTAATAATAAAATACAATGAAAATATGGCACCATCTTTTTTTTAAAACTGTTTCGACTCAGATATCTATAGTAGTGAAATTAAAATAGTAGTTTTTAAATTAGTTGAACAAAGTATGTACTAATAAGAACCCAATATTCCGATTGGCTGTCGATGTGTTTTCTGATTGGTGGATTTAATAATATATATTATATGGTGAAGTATTTTGATTGGTCAATTTAAAATGTTTTGTAAATCATAAATATGTATTCATATTTTCTCTAGGGGCTAAATATACTACTTTAGCCCCGCTTGATAAGACTAATATGACACACTTTTCGAGCATGAGAAGTGAAGAAGAAATTGTTACGAACTACTTAATACCTACATTAAGTTCTTACGTATCTGACAGGTAATAATATAAGGTACCTAAATGTGCCAGTGATCGACACTGACCCAATTATTGATACTTTCAATTATATTAATAAAGGTGGAATACAGGTTTTAAATAAGTCATCATCATCATCATCATTTTCAGCCTGTAATCGCCCACTGCTGAGCATAGGCCTCTCTTCGAGTACGCCACTCGTCCCGGTCCTGAGCTAGTCTCATCCAAGAGTGACCCGCGATCTTCCTAATATCGTCGACCCATCGAGCCGGTGGACGCCCGACGCTCCTTTTACCACTAAGTGGCCACCAGTCTGACACTATTTTGGTCCACCTGCCATCACTCTGCCTGGCAAGGTGTCCTGCCCAACTCCATTTGAGTTTGGTAATGACGTATCCGACGTCACGCACTTTTGTGCGGCGTCGGATCTCGGCATTCCTCACCCGGTCTTGCAGTCTAATGCCGAGCATGGTGCGCTCCATGGCTCTCTGTGCTACTCGGATTTTGTGCACAGCCTCATTTGTAAGCGTCCATGTCTCGGCACCATACGTCATGGTGGGCAGTACACATTGGTTGTAAAGGCGAGTCTTCAGGCATTGTGGAACATCGGTGGATTTAAGGAAGCCGTCCAGTTTATTGAAAGCAGCCCACCCTAGCTGGACTCTCCTGGAGATCTCCTTAGCTTGGTTTTCCTTGTCAAAGGATAAAATATGCCCAAGATACACGTATTGGTCGACCGACTCCAGTTTCTCGTTTCCAATCGTTATGATCGAATTCGAGCCACTAGAGACGTTCGCCATAACTTTAGTCGTGGACATATTCATCCTCAGACCTACCTGTGGAGAAGCATGGTGAAGATCATGGATCATGCTTTGGAGATCATCCAGAGTTTCAGCAAACAACACAATATCATCAGCGAACCTTAAGTGCGACAAGAAAACACCATTGATGTTAATACCTGTAGTGTCCCATGCAAGCGTTTTTATGATATCTTCTAAGACGGCCGTAAAAAGCTTGGGTGAAATGGTATCTCCTTGCCGCACTCCCCTCTGAATAGAGATTGGGTCGCTCAGTTTGTGTAGCCGAACCTGCATTGTTGCCGAACCGTATAGCTCCCGAAGCAAATCGACGTAGCGAGCATCGATTGAGCAGCGATGGAGAGAGTCAAACCACGCGTTCCCTAGCTAAATTGTCTTGACAGACAGATATATGGACAACAAAGTAATCATATAAGGGAAACTGAGGCAAGGAACCCTAAAAGGAACCCATGAGTGTTTAGATATTTCGAATATTAGAGATATGAAGAATGCAGGATTTACCTACACTATATCAATAAATATTAAATAGGTTAGATATGTAAAATATGTTACAGCTTCTCGGGTGTCCTCAAATGTTAACTATCGAGGTGAATGTCGCACTACACTACTTGTTTGCGAGTCAAATGTATGCAAAGGAAATCTTAATTGAAACTTAGGACCCGGATCTGCTGGAAGTATTTAAATAGTACATTACTTATGTAAACCTCGATTCTGTGCGGATATTCATATTTTGAATAATTTGCTTTATCTCTAACTTAAAGTAAGGTAGTCCCTGTGCTCGACACCTTAGTGTCTAATAGATGATATTTACTAATCCGGTCTGTCATCAGGACATAAGATTGAAAGTGCCATGTAGATATGGGTCAGTGGCGAGCACATGAAAGTTTACCTTACTATAAATTAGCCACGTAACTGCATCAATTTGGATTTAACCAAACGAATGTATCGACTAACCATTGATTTGTATAATTAAATCATCTGTTTGGTCAAATTAAAATAAAGTTTTATCCCTGGTTTTGTTCTTTTCCAATATAGTTAAAAAGGGTGAGGAGAATACGATTCTGATTTGTGGGAGAACAAACCGTCTGATATCCCTACCTATGCCAAAAGTTTTATACTTAGTTGGGATACACGGATTTACTTTCGCATCTTTCCTGTGGACATGACCAAAGCTAAGGGCTAATTTATGGTTGGAATAATAATTCCTATACATGGCAGTCAGCATATCCTCTATAAATCTCATATAAATCTATGAAATATAAACATGACATACCTAGTTAGATGAGTTTTGTTTTTTTATCTGTGTATGACCCAGTTGCTAGACATGGATTTCATACCTGGAAAGTGTCTGCATGTTCACATAGGTACAGTGCAAATCTCATAATTTAAAAATCCTTTTTTATTTGCACCTATCTCATCTGTGACGCACTCAGACTCGGCATAAACATGGTAATAGCGCAGTAGAGGGGCAATTTGCTGGGCAAGTGGCGTTAACGTCCTCGGGGTACATAAAAAGTAATCCCCGAGACAGATACGGGCACGTTATTTGTAGTTAGTGACGCGTCCGTCAAGACTGGAAGGGTTAACGGTCAGAAAACATCGATCAAACGAATGGCTTCTGCAACTTCTCGCAAATGACCACTATAAAAGAAAACAAATGACTTAAAAATAATTTAACTTGGGGCTGAGGTTGAAAATAAAAACAAGTGAATAAAGCGAGTTGATATGTCATCGAGTAACAATGTTGCCGTAAAAATTACGTAATTGACTTTGTGCGTCTAAAATAAATAACCAAATCGGTTAACACAACGACACATTCTTGGATTATTCATCTCATGGTGATTTTTATTTAATAAATGTCAACCTACTTACAATATAATATGAAATTTTAGCTATTTCTAAGCATGTGAAGCGAATAAACAACTTTTTCTGCTAATTTGGTACAAAACGATACAACTTTGATTTTTATCTGACAGGGAATTAGAAAAAACGGCATTAAAAATATATTTCGTAGGTAATGTCACGATTAGTCTTAGTCTTCAAAAATATTATTATTCATTACTAACTAAATATTTTCTAAATCGGTAGTATTTATGGAAACCGAATAAACTATTCCAAACTTATACTTTTGCACAGTGTATTATTTTAGTCCTACTTTCGATATAATTAAATTGAAAATAAATAATTTATTATAATTAATTGCTAATCAAAGGGACACTATTTATTTTTGGATGAAATATATAATTACCCTGTCAAGAAATATATAATTAGCCAAGGGAATGATAAACAAGTTAGTTTTTTACTAAACTCTTATTAATATAGTAATAACTGTTGAATCATTTCGTGCAGTACCTAATTCATGTTGTATTATTTTCACTAAGCACTCTGTCAATTGTTGGAAATACATTTTATGTGGACATCCAGGGGAATGATACATTTATCGGCATAACTCATAGCTTCAGTAACTAGCGGCGACCTCTTCCCATGGTGTTGGAAGCGGTACTTACGATTGTTAGGTACGGTAGGTTTAATACTTTAGAAGACGCTGTAGGGGTGTACACGATGTTTAGGAAGGTACGAAGGGAATGACAGCTTTGCTCCGGACAAACCTTTTATGTAGATTCTGAAAAACGGCTATAAACACACGCACAATTTTTTTCAATTCCATATCCATAACTTATACTCACACTCTTTGTTTTTTTGGGGTAAATTGGTCACAAAATGGCAAATAGACGCACCAGGGTAATTAAATTTTAGGTGCTTGATATTTTTTACGGCTGCTTTTAGTATAAACAAAAAAGCAATCGTGCCCCACATATATTAAGTGGTCAAGTATTGAACGAAGAAAAAATAGTAGGGCTTATTATTTTCATTCTACGGGTTCTTTTTTCCATCCGTTCTCAAACGTAATATCTTTTTGTAAGTCATCCGTGTTTTGTAGGGTAATTGCGTAGCTGTATGAGCGAGCGCTTGGAACCTGGTCATATCAAAATTAACAATTTTTGAAGACAAAAATGACAGCAGATACGTACCTGTTTTAAAGTCTGTCTTTTCAGAATCAGTCGTGCTGTGTTAGTAATATATGGAAGTTTATTTCCTCGCATACCTAAGCTGGTTATGAAATAATAGGCACCGGATCGGTCAGTTGCGATGTGTGGGAGCGCGAGGATATCCCATTACCGCGACATTAGGTACCGATTTACTTCGTCACGCACGATTACACCCGCACATGGGAACCTTACATTAGATGCAGGAGAATTATAAATAAAAAATACTAATTACGGTTGCTGAGTGATAATTATTTATACATCTGTGTTCCTGTGGCTTGCTAGTTACTAGTTGGCTACATGTTTTGTAATCAGTGAGAATGTTATATAAGCCGTTTTTTACTGACATTATGGCCGAATTTCATCAAACTAGAATAAAAAATTAAACGTGAATATTGTATGGACTGATCTTGATTAATCAACCTTAGGTATTCTTGATTAGTTGAATTGACACCAAATATATTACTGAACATCAGTGCTAATGTTTCATAAATTGACTCTTGACGCTTAAATGTGATGGTGAGAATGATAGGAAATAAATGTTATAAATTAAACAATACTCGAAAGTAGTGTTACGAGAAGGTCTTGTGATTTGTCTTAGCCTTCAAGTTCTCCCTCTGGTCTCAGAGTAAACTGATCTTTATTTATCAGTGTCCAGGTGTATGGGACTCGTAAACAAGTCGCGGTAGTGGACGGTTTCCGACGTCTCTTGTAAATGAAGTACTTCGCTTCGCCGACTTCTTCGATAGTAACTAGCTATGTACATATTATTCAGATGTATTCCTTATAGGGGTCAATTTCAACAAGCTATTTTTTTCACATCGATGATATTCTTTAAATTGAAGTCTTTCATCGATTTTTTTACATCAATCGACAGCCCTGTCATACGATAAATAGTTACGGAGATATTAGACAATCTTTTTTTGAATTCACGGAAATGAATAACTGTCACCGAAATAAATAAATCCATTGTGATAATAACGTCACCGAGATGAAATAAATAGTCACCGTGATGATATTAAGGTAACCGAAATTATATAAAGTCTCATCGATGTGATATAACAGTCACCGAAATGAAACTAAAATTAACATAAAAAGGCTTTTTAAATAAACAATATGGTTTTATTACTCCTTAGATATCAAAAATAATTAAACGTCTCACAATCATCATAAAACAAAGGACATTAGGCGCGGCAGACTTGGGCACATTTCAGCGTCACGTCACGCGTGCGCCAGTTCGCGTGTACTTACACTAAAAACTTAGACCCCAACGTTGATTAAATACAGCCTTCATCACTGATGACTAATATTTTCTAGTTATTTTAAACACTAATTAATATCTGTAATGCAAGGCGGAACAAAATAACAATTGAAAACAATTTAATCCCGCAATTTTTAAAAGGGGCGTGCTGATACTGCACTTGTGGTATAGTTTTATACTTAACGAAAGATTTAAAAAAATATAATTATTAATTGATGTGATAAAAAATTTATTTTTTCTTCAACAATTGTTCTACTTCAAAATATTTAATATTAAAATCCTATTTTATTAAAAAAACCGTTGCCAACCACTTTATGATACTTAACCGACTTCAAAAGCAGGAGGAGGTTCTCAATTCAGTTGTATGTTCTTTTATTATTTTTAATGTCGTTTATGAATCAATTTGAACAATTTCTTCATTGTTTGAAAGCACATGCTTCAAGGTTAGTCCCGTTGTTACTAGAATCTAGTTCTGATGATGGAATCCATGAGGAATTGAGGAAACTTCTCAAAAATTCAAGGGAAATATATAGCGATTTTAGTAGTTTCGGTAATAAATCAAGCATTTGCATTCAGAAAGTAGCATTTGGTGAACGAGAACTGATGAAGAAGACCACGGATGGTCATTCAAAACTCCTAGTGTTTCATGGGTGGTATTAAGATTCGATCAAAATATGGAAGCGATTATGACGAAGTCAATTTAAATGCTCCGGATGTAATGTCACCATGAATCTGATCTTGTAATTGAAGCCGGAAGGTAGGTAACGGAACTCCATAATAAAACAGTGTAGCTTATCCGTGTTTGAGCTTATTAGAATCGTTATGAGATGCACTCTGGTAATAATTCACTAAAAAGTGTGAAATAAATAAAAAAAATAATAAAAAAATAAAAACGACTCCAAAAAACACAAAAAAGTAAAAAATAATTGCCTTACTTCTAACATGAGACTTTACGCTTCTTACTGAACAATGTAGACCTGCTGCTGCTGCTGATGATGCCTTACAAAGAAATTGTCTAAAGTTGACGAAATGGCACCGGCTTCAAAAATGACAATAGGTATGTCTACATTGTTCAATAAGAAGTGTAAAGTCTCATGTTAGAAGTAAGGCAATTGTTTTTTACTTTTTAGTGTTTTTTGGAGTCGTTTTTTTTATTTTATATTAATTTTTTGTTAACTTCTATGAGTTTTCAAACGTCTTTCGCTATTTAGCCCGTTTTGGGAGTCTCTGGCACTCTCTGTTTTCGTAACGAACTGAAAGGGACAGAGCGAATGAAGTCCTAATATTTCGAATTTGTAGTAGACCCCGAACTGTCAAAGCAGTTCAGTTCATGTCGTATAAAATTAAAAAAGTTACTTTGTCTCACGGAGTGAGCAAGAACTCATTTTGCTCACTGATTTCTCGCAGCAAAACAGCCAAAACAGGCTTGTTCGAGCTGCTAAGGTGAAAAAATTAGTTCCATTCCCAAGTAATTATTTTGCATCGTTTCGTTAACATTTGAATACACAAGGGTACCTACATACGCATTGCATTTATTGCGCTATTGCCTCCGGTAATCGACTGAGGCCATCTCTCCTTAGCAGTAATTACTCTTCACCCTTTGCAGCGGCGTTAGCAAAGTCTTAATTAAGTTTCACAGGTACAGTGTACCTACCTGTTAATTCTTGTTGTAAAGCTTTATTTCTTCCGTTAGTTTATTAGCAAACTGCACCTTATGCACTACAATTATGGACTTTTACTATAACATAATTTCTGAGAATCCGGGTAATAAAACTTTGTGCTTGGGAACGAAAGTGACTATCAGTATCATAGAAGTAGTGAGTAGATGCGCTCGTACGTTTTAAATATTTGTATTGAATAACTATTTATTTTATTCTGTAGTGGCTGTCTAGTGAGTAAGAGTCCCGCTTGAACCATAGCGCACGAAATGCGCATCAATTATAAGTACACATGGTAAACATGGGTTATTTGATTATTTAAAAACCGGTCAAGTGCGCGTGCGACTCGTGCACCGATGTGTACCGGCCCCGACCCAGTTAATTCAGGAACATCTCAACAACATAGTGTAGAAATTGAACGCCATGAGTACAGCGCCATCTATCGAATTTTGTTACAAATTGAGGGACTGAATAATTTAGTATATATGGTGGTTTTTCAAGGATAATTCTTTATCACGTGAACCGATTTCTTTTTTTTATTTGAAAGAAGGTACTTTCAGCATATTCGAGTAGGAATTTATAAAATGAGTCGACGTAAAAAACATTGAAAATTGTTACAGAATATGTAACTCAAGCCCTTTCATACGACACCCCAAATTATATATTCACTATTCAAATCGATAGCATAAATAGTTCTGTAGATAATTAGCGATGTGACTGACAGACAGACAGACAAAGCGAAACCATACTCGTAAGGGTTCCTTGTTTACCATTTCGGTACGGAACCCTAAAAATTATGAACTCGTGGTAAAAAGCTATAGGTAAATGAAATTATCCCCACTGTTAGTAATAACCTATTTTAAACCTATCAAGTGTGTTCATTCATGTCGCATGTGTCATGTGTGTCATGCAAATGCCTAATTAGATTTTTATCACGAGATAGTCGTCAGCTTTTAACAATTGTTCCTGTACTTGTAATACCTATATCGACTGCAACATCCCGCTATCCAAAAAGTTCGAATAAATATCTGTTGAAGTTCTGAAAATTTCTTTTATCTTATTAAAATGAGTGTATTCATAATTAATAAACATTCTTTACTCCCTGTCTCGAATAAATTTCGCAGCATTCTGTCTTTAGTCCTGAATTCCTGGCTTATTTAACATATTCTCATTAAATATTCTGATATAGCCTTTGGTCAGATTCATCAATCATTATAGGTACTCAACATTGATGGGCGTAGACATCTCCCGGGCTTATACATATTTAAATTTCACATCACAAAGCACGTGCCGTCAGTCAGCTTTATGGATATGTTAAAGTCTGGTTTTGTGTTTTATTTTCAATTTATATAGAGATATTTTGATACACTCGATATGGTATAGACTGTTTACATTTGAATATAATAGGTTTTAAAACATGTATTCGTCTGTATACTTTACCTATATGTTGACTTTTTTCTTTATCAGTCATCCTTCTTCATATCCTTGTTTCGTGACCGCAAACAAATATGGCAAGTGTCATATAAGCCACGCACTGACAATAAGACGAATTCTATTCGAACTCTTAGAACGTGGGTTAGGATACCGTCTGCCGTCTTTTGAAGCTGAAAATTACAATTGATATGGCTTATGCCTACCACGTGGGAGTCATGCCAGCCTACAGAGGCCTAGAAGGTTCTTTTATCAAGCTAGCAGTCAAGTAGAAACTAGTGAAGTATTTTTCATGAAAACCATTACATGTATAGATGTGCAATGTGCATGTACATAAAATAAACAATATAAAAATAATAAAGACGCTCCTCAACCACGTAAAAACGAGTTATTCTTATTAATATCAATACTAGTGTCTGACCGAAGTTTCGGTTTCGGCTGGTTTCGGCCTAAAAATCATGTTTCGGCCGAAGGTTCGGTTTCGGCCAAAAAACTGCCGAACCTTTCGGCCGCGTCGAAACTTTTACAACATTGTACTTTTGAATCGCGTTGGTCTAATTTCTGCTGCCTTTGGATAACTTCGCCCGACTCCGCCAGCAAAATACATTTTATTTTAGTTATTTTATATCTTGTTAAGTACTAAACTTGTTTTATTTTATACCACACTACACGGACTATCCTGTGTACATTTTAGGATTGCAATCTGGTCCGTCGGATAGGTACGGTAATCCAGTATCTCGATAGGCACCGGATCCGGCAATATTCCGGTATAGATAGATAACTCCGGTAGGCCTGAAAAAGAGCGCTAAAACACATTACGGAAATTGATTTGCTTTAAAAAAAAATGTAAGTAAATATTCCCGCGTATGTTCAGAATTCGTGCGCTGACGAGCGATCGTTACAACGTGGCATTGTTAATATTAAATGAATATATAAATAACGTTTATTTCACAAAAAGGCAGCAATAGTAAACCGCCAATCACAATCTGCAATTTTTCGTCAGGTGGGCACTAATGCAAATCAATAAGACGCTTCAATCAATCAGTCAAAAAATTTATGGCATGGCCATGAGCGGTTTTCGCTTCCGTAGTAGTAGTCGACTTCGTCAGCCTTGAAGACTAGTTATGCCTACCTAGTTAAATGGACCATCTTGGATCGCACCTAGCTTAAATGTCTCCATGACACCTGCAGTCACCACGATAGCCAGTGAAATCTGCTGCACTATATACGATCCCGTCTATCTCTCAGTCGTCGACTCAAATCCATAACAAATTCCTTGGCTTTCAAACCCCAGGATCCTGCAGTTTACCACAACAGGGACAAATTCGTACTTTGGTACCAAGGTAGGGTACTTGTCATACTTGTACTTCAGCTTACCAGCATACTCCAGTGTGGTCAGTACCCTTGCCTGAACAGATCTGGTGATATGACTCAAATGGAACCGGAAAAACCCTTTTATGCCACAAAAGATGACATTGTTTAATAGAGGCAATCGTTCAACTCCAATTTGGCTGAACCGGCTCGATCCACCAGGATATAGTGAAATCCAGCAGGATTGAGAATACCTAATACCGGATTGCAATCCCCACTAACATTGTTTATATGTCTAGAAAAAATGGCCCACTGACACTTTATTTGACGATTTTCACACGTCTATAAAAGTTTCGGTTTCGGTTTCGGCCGAAACTAGAGCCAAAGCCGAACCTTCGGTTTCGGTTTTGGTTTCGGCAAAAAAAGTGTTTCGGTCGGACACTAATCAATACTATCCTATCCCAAAGTGTGCATCATCTTTACTTAATTATAGTTTAAAGAAGAAAGTGTTCGTAAACTTGAATTTATTCCGATATTAAAGTCGCCATCACGTACCCATATCTGCACTTTACAGGGCCGCTTAAAATATTTTAATTTCCACGCTAAAGCCTTGAGAACAAAGGCTTGTTTAGATATTTACGGGCACCTTGTTCGCTCCGATTCTATCTGATGGTGACATACATTAGACTAGGTACCTACCGAAATTAGGGAAAATGATGATTATTAAATAATCGATTATATTGCTCCAATTAAAAACGATTAAAAAACAATCGATTTGTTTAAGAAATAAAATCGTTTTTTTTATAAATCGTTTTTTTATTTACTTTTCCTGTGGGGTCGGGGTCCCAGGGGGTGTATGGTGGTGGCGCTATAGCGGGATAAACGACAAGATAAAACATCAGTCACTTTCTGATACCCCTCGATAGAAAGTGACGGAGGCTTTACCTTGTCGTATCACGTGAATACTGACGTGTATTGCAGTATCGTGATAATATCTGAGCAAATCCGAATATTTTGAAATCCGCGATACCTGGGCGTGGCTTCAATAATAGCTTTACGCATTGCTAGAAATGTCCTCATAATGCCAGGGTCATTACTAAGACTTAGTAACCATCCAATATTCTCATGCCCAAGGTGCTAGCTTACAATATTTTTTAATACTTAACCAATTATTTTTTACCATCCCTAATTGAAATTAAATATCTCGTTTTATTTACGATCCCCACTATTTTTCTGCAATAAAAAATTTAATAAGTTTATGGATTGGAATGTTATTGCTTAGTTAAGTGAATGTATTTAATGGGACCAGTATGCATAAAATTAAGAACTTTCCAGCACCCTCCCCTATCACCCCATTAGGGGATAAGTTCCAGGATAAAATGTCATTCCTGTATCCTTCCCCGCAATTTACACTATCTCCATACCTAGTCTCATCTAAATCGGTTTAGCCGTTTAAATGTGAAAAGGTATCAGACAGACGGACGGAGAGTCACAACCATCAGACAAAGTTACTTCCGAATATAATATAATAATACATTTTGATGCAAGTGCGGAAGGTTTGTCATTTCGTACGAGTCCCGAGTTGTCTTGGTCCGAGCCGTGAGACGAGACGAGTAAAAATGACACTACCGCACGTATATGAAACGACGTCACACGTCAGGTACGTATCAGGTCTACATCTGGCGTAGTTTACATATATTTTATTTAACAATCGCATAAATCGCACACATCACAATAATATTATTGAAACAGTACATTACAAAATTAAATTGTGAAAATATGAATGAATATGATATAAATGAATGAATACAATGAATATAAATGAAATAGATTTAAACATGAAAAAACAATTATTTTTAATTACGGATTGATCTTTTAATTAAATTGAACATGGTCCAAAGTGTTATGTAATAAAGACAAATATTACTTAATTAATTTATATTTAAATAAATGTATGTTTTGGCGAAGAAAGACAAGCGTCCATTCATCCGGCGTGGCAGCCATACAGCATTATGCAGCAGCATATTATGCAAATACTCTATTAATCGGAGGTCACGCATAATACTCGTTTCCGGTCATTGGTCTACGGCAACTTTTTGAAAAAAGTCTTAGATATTTTAATATTTTTATAACCCATTCATTTGTCTAATATGCAATTTTAATGTTTTAAACAGGCTCGCGCAACTAGGAACAAAATTTACAAAATAACACTTTTGTATGGAATTTGGCTAAAAAATAATGGGGGATACTGCTATCTCGCTCCCTCAGTTAATCCATCTCAGTCACATGTCAATGTCATTTCTGGTCACTTCCGTTAAACTTGAGTGATCACCATATTGTTTCTTTGTTGATGAGTTTGTAGTTTGTTATTTTGGTATTTATAAATAGTAGAAGCCTTAATTTAAAGTAAAAAAGCATGTAGTAAGAAGGCAGTGTGTTTTTCAACATGCCATGGACTATTTCACCTTATAGGGTATGTGTTATTTGCGATTATCGTGCGGGTCGAAAAGATGAGGAGAAAAGGAAATTTATGGCAAGATATCCTTCAGATCACGACCGGTAAGCAACTAATTGGAGATTATCTATTAATATGTACCACAGCAAGTTACATGTAAGCAAAATAAGAAGTGTTATTTGCAATTTAGTTTTATACGTACGAGTACTAGTGTTGGCAGTAACATATCGATGACTAGCTTATCATATAAAATTCATGGTATTTATCAGTTGCAGACAGTGGGTGAAAGTAATTGGCAATGAAGACCTAGCCTACGTTCCGATTGAGAAGTTGAATGAATTAAAGTTTGTTTGTGATGACCACTTTCAACCCAAAGATTTTAACCAAAAGAAAAGTCGTCTAAAGAGATGGTTAATATATTTAAAGCAACACAACTTTATACTTCTTTTTATTTTATTTAACTCTAGCCCTGTAGTAAATAAACATACACTACCCACTGCGGAATAAGCGCATGGACGTCGTAGTGTAGTCGTCATAACCTAACCAGTTGAGAATGGATTCAAACCCCAATTGTTAATAAAGGAGCGTCCATTATTAATGTGAGGTGTTTTTGAAAAATTCGATCCCCTCCCGCCATAAACATCTCACGTAAATAATGGACGCCTTCTAACTGGAATTTTTATAAACATGGAACCCACGACGTCACTAGTCGTCATTTATCGATATCGATATCGTTAACCGTACTACATCAAAGTTACATCCCTATCGCGCTGTTATGTTGGCATTACCTATTTCCTTTATTTTATTTTATTGTGGTACAGAATGTTAGCCAAACTACTTCAATGTCATGCAATGACAATGTCACTGTCATCCAAAACCTAATTCGAAGTCCCGTCTCTTAGAACGTAGTGGTTATATTTTCTTTGGTTTTAAATAAAATAGAAATATAGTTTTAATGCCAAATGCTTTGTTGTATAAATAAGTAAACTGATTGAACCTGAAACTCTTCGGTTGGATGTATGGCTTCGACCAAGTTTTAAAGAAATTGGAAAATTAAAAAGCACTAGTGCGCGAAGTCCAACTTTGCACACGATATACAGCTGTAACTGTATTTAAAAATAATATTACTAATATAATCGTAGTATGGATAACAGGGTGGAGAAAAATTTGGTTGCAGTTGTCCTCGAATTCCCAAAACATAAGCAATCTGTCTGTTATTGGATGTGATACTATGCCTACCGTTGAATGCGAGTGGATGATGAAATACCTATTTCCAGTTTAAAAATTTTCTGGTTAAGGAATGTTAAATAATACGCATAATTTGTCATGTATGTTTTATTTCGTTACAGAAGGCTCGGGCGAGGGCGTGTGTGAGCGGCACTCGCAGGCGCAGCGCGGCGGTGTCGACGCGGGCTCGCCGACCGTAGCGCGCGCACTCCGCCACCACCGTCGTGTTACACGACTCCTGCACAAGCACGATCCACTTACAATGGAAAACGACGAAATAAAGACGGGGAAAGGGATTCCGTGACAAATTTAATAAATGGTTTTCTGAGATCGTATTTTAAAGGCGTGCAAGAGACTTGAGCGAGTTCGTGCTCTACCAGCAGACGTTCACATTGCCATAAATCGGGATTCGCAATTAAACGTCATATCTACATACCTATATAAATCAGGTATGTCTTTTTTATATTTAAAACTATACTTTGTATACGTTAGGTAGTTTGGAAAATTTTAGAAACGTTTTTGTCAAGTTGTAATACAGCTGGGGATAGTTTTAAATATAAAAAAAGAGAGTTGTTTTAATAAAATTGGGGCTGTTACCTTATAATGATTGACCTGAACTTCACTGAAGGGCGCAGACCAGTCAAGGAAACCTGTCGAGCCAATGCTAGCCAAGGGGTAATGGTTAAAGGCAGTCAGCACCTTCCTCGTCAACATGAAGCTTTTGCTGTATGACCCCTTGGGACTTATAATCGACGATCTCACCACATGCCGTGCCAACTTCGGCACAGCCAGATCTTTTCCACATCTTTTTTTGTACATTTCATTCCATTCCTTATCAGTATTCTTAATATCTATGACTTCATCATCTATCCTATTCTCATCATCAATCAATTCTATTTCATCTAAATATTCATCCTCTTGAATCCGGACATCATCTCGCTTTACATAAATTTTGCTCTTGTTAGAGTTTAGTCTTTTAGCTTTATATTTCTCAACACCTTGCATAAAGTCGAAGAAAAATGCATTTTGTATCATAATGGCAGAGTTCTTGGATGGATCCCAGCCATAAATGATAAGTCGACTCAGCAACTCAGACCACGTAGATGCCTCTTTCGGCAGTACTACTTCATCGACATCTAATGGAATGATGTACTCAGACTGTCTTAAATTTCGGTACAAACAATCATTGTATGTAATTATATGATCCCTTCTGCGCTGCCATAATGATCTCTCTAGCTTATGTTTAATAGGAACATGGAATAATCTAACATAACCTTGGTCTCTGTAGTAAAAGAGCACGTTTTCACATTCTTTAGTGATGCTGTCTATATACATATCTATCATGTCAACACCGAGAATCTTATTAGTTTCTATCCACTCGACTAGATCTTGAGATATATCTTTCTCAAACTTCATGTCTTTTACACATATAGTAAAGGTTCTCTCATACTTAACATTTCCGGGATACGAATTTAAAGCGAACGCGTTGGTAGGATCGTCACAGGGTTGTGTTACAATGGATACGGTAGACGGACCGTTCAAGACTTCTGTCAAAGGACAGGATAATAACAAAGGTGTTTCGATGTTGGATGTGGTTGAATCCCATTCGTGCCACCACATTTCTAAACGCTTGGCTGCTACCACTTCTACAGATTCTTCGTAAGGGCTCAAGGAGCGTGTTTGGCAGAATAATGGCACCTCTGCAGAAATGTTTCGACCTGCGAACAAACAACCAAGGCTACAATTTTGTGATGTCATGTAAAATATATGATCATATTTTATCAACGTCATATTTTGTAACCTTTATGTATCCGGTAATTTTATTCTAAATATTGACGAAATATTTTTTAAAATCGAACCAGTAGTTTCAGACATTGCTTAACATATGGTATTAGAGTATTTATTATATTTAAAATTGAATAAGGTGTACAGAGTACCACTGTGCATAAATAAATCGCAAATATTACAGTACCGGAGGAGCAAATGGCAGGCTATTATTTATTTCCTATTGAAGCTATTACTGATATAATAGTGATTTAGTCGAGTCGAGTCATTCTTAAGGCAAGCGGCACTGCGGCGATTCAAGGAACTGTCATTACAACGGTGCTTCAATTGCTGCCTTTTCCGAACAGGATAGGATGCCTCCTGCTCAAGAATAGAATTACAAATCAATTTTGCACATAGAAATGAATTTTTGCTTTTCCTCAGAACCTGTACACCTACGTGTCGTTTGCCGCCGCTAGTTAAGGCTCATAAGTTACAAGTGGGGTGTTATCTCTGAACCTGCGTGCAGAGGCTGAAGTGAGAATTGCAGTAGCTGATCCACGGGTGAGGAGTGTTTTAGTTAACTAGCAGCCTTACTTATTATACTGATTAACAGTCTGTGAAGTGTAATTGCTCAAGTAATTACGGTGTTACAATGTGGTAAGCAAAGTGTATTTTAAAACTTTCTATAAAAATAATGGGGGAAAAAAAGCTTGAATTATGTAACAAAATAAAAATAACATTTTAACGAACGTGATTAAATGAATAGAAGGGGCATGACCATCGTTGAGTATGACACTACATCGTTAGCATTTATAACGTCATCGATGGAACACATATTGATGGGAATATTAATGGACAGAATCAACGTTATATGAAATTGAATCTTTATTAATCGATCCGATCTGCTAAAAATGGTCATCAGAAAGAGAATATATCCTTTTTCAATAAACGAGTGGCGGTTATCTCGGCAAGGAATGTACACGACGTCCGCGCCCGTCCGCGCTGACAAATGACCACGCGCTTATCGCACTTGCCGCGTGCTGTATCGTGTACTCGCACTTTTACCCGACACTGTTCCCTATACAGATGCATTTTACTCACTTGAACAAACACTAAACTATATACTTTCGGAAGAAAAAAGCCCTAAGACGATAAACAATGCATTACAAACTCGATCTTGACACATTTATCTTACATCGAAATTCACCCCTTTTGAATCTGACTCGATCCTCTTTTGGTGCGGTGCGACATGCCACTTAAAGAAGTGTACTTACGCAAATACTATTGCTCTGTTTCAAGCACTACCTATTTAAATTGTAACAAATTCCCTGACCTTTTTAAGAGCGACGATAAAGTTTAAAAGACTTTTATTGAGATTTAATGTACACTTAGTGGCAACCGATTTTAATGAGATCGGCAGTCATTCAGGGCATTGCAGACACGAACCCCACAAGGGTAGAACTAGTTTTTATATAGTGTTTGCACTAAGATGAAGCTTAGTATTTATTAAGCCATAAATCAAAATAGGGACCCCACTTGTTTCTTTCTGCACATGTGTTCGGCTGGAGCGTTATTTGCAGATTTTTTTTCGTAATGATCTTGTTTGTGTCGGCTCATTCCAGACATTTACAGGGCGTAATAGGGGCAAAAATAAACATTATGAAGCTAATCAGCTAATCAATAACTATTTCCGAGCTGTTAAATAAAAATAAGGAAAAGCTTGTGTGAGTTTGTTTACTTCACTGAATGATATCATATTTTACTTTTAAACATTAGTACATTTTGTAAATAAAATTCGCATAGGTGCATAGTGCTCTGTGTTGTACTAAAAATACAATATCATTATTCAATATAACTTTTTCTGGAATTAAACATTTCTTAAACACCATATACTCGTACCGAAGACAACTGCGGTTATTCTATGGATTCTTTACTTTTTTTGCTCCTGCTAAAGCCCGCAACCTGTGTTTAATTTCAAATCTCTAATACTACGGTGCATTAACAGACGATCAGATGAATAACTTTATTTTTATTTCAATGGTTAACGTTTGCGAACTATCGTCCTTTTTCACGATACGTGTACACTCCCGTGGCCGCAGTATCTCCACCGGAATAATTATGGCGTCGTTTTATCAACCGGCGAGATTTAGCCGATGTCTTTATTAGTGTAGATTGTGCACTTGTTCAAGGAACACATTATTTAAAGACTTTATCTCGATTCTGCCTGTTTACACGCTTTAATTTACCCTGTTATGCGTGGGCTTGAGGTAAAATTTTCGTCCATAAATTTTTATATACTAGGCACTTAGTCTACTTACAACATAATGAGTTTTTAAGAAGGTTGAAACAATCTTAATATGAAAATGCTATATAAACGTACATTATGTGGGATAATCATAAAAAACCAACACTTACATACTTTTTCTGTAACACATAAAACCATAAAGCTGTGTGTCTTTGCGTATTTAAATAGAAATAAAAACTGAACTTGTTTAATTATCGTTTGAAATTAAACTATACCTGAAACTAAAAAAATACAGTCTGTAGTTCCCGATTTTTAAATGCCGCGTCAGGATAAGCTAAGTAATTCTGCGCCCTATGTAGTTTGGGGATATAATTTTCATGTATGGTGTGGCTCGAAATTGGTACTTAATAAATACCTATTAAGCAAAATTTGAGCTCCCTAAACTTAATAGTGTTTTGTAAAAATTAAAAACGCAATACGTTCTTTCTTCAATATTTTTTTTCTAGCCAACTGATTTTAGCGCGCGTCACATATGATGTACATTTACTAAAGATGACATAAATTAGATTATTATGTCATAGAAAAAAAACGATGACTGAACTTTTCAGATTTCTTTTTATTGACTTCTACGTTAGAGACCACTGCAATTTTTTCACCAGTGATATGTATACCTACCAACGAGTTATAAAATGTCCTTTTTTTAAAATTATAGCTGTGGGAGAACATGGAGATATCTTTACATAAAATACTTTAACATACATTTTCTCTCTTCAAAGATACGTGCATGTACATAATAAACACTGGTCACATAAATGTCGTTAGGGTTTTTATATACTCCGTAATCAATGACCCCCATGTAAAAGACGCGCTTATTATTTCATGGATATCGAATGAATAATATGAAGGCCTGTTTTAAGTAAATATGCAATAGCGTAATAGCCATACGTCGGAGCAGTCAACCCGCGCAAGTAATTGTGCCCAGACAGCTCGAGGCGGCGCGTGCGCGGCCCTTCCATAATTGCTGAATTAACTTTTAATTGTTTTCTTTCGCATGACGTTTAACTTTGTTTAAAAGCAGTTGTAAGGCAAACGCACGAAGGCCTTACTTACTCGTAAATTGTTTAATTTGGTTTTCACTCCTCTGAATTATAAATAACTTACATTATTAATAGTCACAACCATTTCATGTACCTATTGCGAAATAAGAAAAACAATGAACTGATCACGGTAATAAAAAACCGGACAAGTGCGAGTCGGACTCACCCACTGAGGGTTCCGTAAAAATTTGCAGGTTTTGATTACGAACTCTAAATAAAGCAGATTTTTTAATGATTTAATTACAAATATATAGTTCTTAATTTTTTCCCTGTACTTATAGTAATAAGACGATATGACTTGCCAAATTTCATAGTTATAGGTAAACGGAAAGTACCCTATAAATTTTGATTCCCTTGAGAGTGTCGAACTGTCGAAATATAAATAATAATAAATTAACTTAAAAACTTAATTTTTGCGCTGGTTATATATGGTTTTAATTTAAACTCGATACCTCCACGTGATAAAAGATTGACAGACAGGCAGACGGACATCAAAGTGATCCTATTGGGTTCCGTTTCTTTTCTGTTTGAGGTACGGAACCCTAAAAATCGATATAACTGAAATAGGGACACATTAAAACACAACATACAGCGGGAAAGTAGGAATAAAAAGAAGTTGCAAAGTTGTAAATTAAATAGGTACTTTGTGTTGTATTAGGTTAATAGTTTTATGTGAATGCAAAATAACTTATGTTTTTCTTGGAGTATAAAATAAATAAAATATGAAAGAAAAAGTTGTTGGAGCTAAAATTCACATTAACATAATAAACAAGATAATGATCTTTAAACGCTATCCCTAAGGTCATTCAAACGTAAAATGGTACCTAAAATTCTTTACATGTTTTGCAGATACGAGTAGGTATATCTCTAGTCGGGCTGATAGGCGGCATGGAACCCTGACGTTCCATATGGTGCAGATTCTTACTAACCATGGCTGTTTTGGTAAGTATCTGCATCGCATAGGGAGGGAGTCCTCCCCTTGCTGCCATGAGTGTGATGCGCCCGTGAAGCGCATCACACTTTCGAAGAGTGCAATGCATGGGGACCCCAGCGAGCTGCCTTAGAAGCAGTGCTAGGGCCAGACCTGTCATTGTTGAGTGTTGTTGGGGCCATGCTTGACAATGAGGAAGGCGATGGCCTCCTTCTGTGATCACGTTATGTCGCAGAAGGAGGCCGCGGAGCGGGAACGGGAGAATAATCCTCTCGCGGATCCGCTCCGCCGGCGACGGGCTGGAGGCAGAGCCAGGCGCTATGCGCATTTACTGCCTCCACCGTAGTGGGTTCTTGCGGGGGTCAGGGGATAACCTGCAAATATGTTCCCACAGATTTAAATGCGCCCATCCTACTGGCGCGTAAGATCTGCAGCCCGTTACCCTGTGGGCTGCCCGCCGGGACGCACGCAGTCGAATGCCGATGGTGATTCTGCGGCGTCCCACTCTACAAGGCCGAGCCGGCACTCGTTGGGGTTTTAGACGGTAGTCCAAGGTGTTTTGCCGCGGTTAGTCCGTCATACCCGCCCTGGTCCCCCTAACCAGACGGGATGCATAAATGCATTTCCCCAACGTTAAAAAAAAAGGTATATTTCTAGTCAGTGATAAGGATATTAATGCGGCTATTTCCGAAGGTGAAGCTAGAGGACACGGATCTTCTCTTACTGCGACCCTGAGAAACCTCCATTACTCTTGACCTGACCTTTCTTTAGAATATCTCCAATTTGGTTCTCGGTGAACTTTCTCCGAGGTTACCCCTTCCAATTGACCCATTTTGTTAAAAGGTTACTATAGACTTTAACAATTGATATCCTGGCCATATAAGTAAGGGCAATTATTGTATCTATATTGAAATCTTGTACCTATATTTACCAATATCCAAGGATTCCCTGTTTTTCGTTGATGTCTTGTATTTGTATCTTTTCTTGTTTGTCAATTTGAGTTTATTTTCTAGAATTTCTGCGATTCGCTTGGGGAATCTTCCCTCTTTCCCCCGTTCCCACTGTTCCATTTTATTAAGAGTGTGAGTGTTCCCTTTTTTTCATCAATTTATTATATTTTTCCGATTTGTTAACTCCTCAGTATCCCAAATATCCTCAACTAGCGACTCGCCCCGGCTTCGCACGGGTGCAATGCTGATTGCATGTATTATACATATAAACCTTCCCCTTGAGTAACTACATAGGGCGCAGAATTATTTAGCTTATCCTGACGCGGCATTTAAAAATCGGGAACTACAGACTGTATTTTTTTAGTTTCAGGTATAGTTTAATTTCAAACGATAATTAAACAAGTTTAGTTTTTATTTCTATTTAAATACGCAAAGACACACAGCTTTATGGTTTTATTTAAAAAAGCCGCATCAAAATCCGTTGCGTATTTTTAAAAATTTAAGCATACATAGGGATATAGGGACATAGGGACAGAGAAAGCGACTTTGTTTTATACTATATAGTGATATTAATGTAATTTTCTCATAGCCTAGCTTCACTATATAGTGTAAGCGATTGATTGATCTAGTTGAAATAACATAAAATAATGCGGGTAGTTTTAAACATGGCAGTTTCACTCTGCCTTCATTTTGTACTGATTAGTCGATTCGGGAGTGCATAAATACAGTCGGGCACTCTGGGAGCGGTTACTTTTGTTACGGGCTAACTCTGATATCGTAATTTGTGTGAAGTATGCTTTTCTTTAGTTGAAATATAAGGTAATTATCTTATAATGGTGTTTGAGTAATTATTCCCATCATTTAGTAACCTATATCCTTTAATAGTCTCAAATTGCTGCTCCAAATAACCACTACTTTGTAACAAATTACAATTCAAATATACCTGTGCTGTAGCTAATATTGAGAAAGATCGCCGAGAAAAAGGATGCAGGCAGGTGATTACATAATTACCGACTAAGATTTTTTATTCTTTCCAGCGAAGGTTTGGTCGTTAAAAACGGTAGAACAAAGGTGAAAAACGGCCAGTTGTCTAAGCTTTGAATTATTCATGGTTAAATAAGCATTCGTTTCAATTAAATTTCTAGACAAGTGTGGGCCCTGTGCAGCGATAATAACTCTACAGTGGAAGTATTTCTGTGTGTATCTTAATTTTTCCTATACATTCAGCAAGTGATTATCTACTGCTCCCACATATCATATCATAGTCAGAACTAGATTTATTTATGTAGGCTTTCGTTGTGGTTCTGTAGAAAAGTAATTTTGATCATATTTTCTTTAAGCGTTAAGTAAAGAGAGTATAAAAAGTCAATTACAACACACTCCTCGATTTTGGTATTATGATCCTATTTGTTTTACCTATATCTTTTTCAAATGTTAGTTATGGTAACGGGATAATCACACATGTTGATGACGTGTATGAAAACTACAAAACGTGTGAGCGTGATATAGGTATAAGTCCAAGACAAGTCGTTAAAGTACTGTATATATTACTTTTACTGGCACCCATGTCAACTACGGCACCTTGGCATGTTAACGAGGCCCTAAGCAAAAAAACATATAATCATGTTACCTTACCCACTTAATCATTGTAATAGAATATTCGTAACAAGCTAACATTTTATGGGCTCATCGGAATGCTTTATTAATACTGGTTTTACATTGTTTAAATTTAAAATACGACACACACCCAACAAAAAACTCGCTGAGTATGTATTTTTTGAACATTTCTGTTTTTAAATTTAGATCAAATGTTTAACAGAGTACTAGAATGGTATATAATAAAATTGCTACCTATTTACTCCTACTTATTGCTCAAAAGTTAGCTGGCAGAAATCCCTTATAGGGATAAGCTTGCCTTCGTACATATGTCAACTGTTCTTGTGTCTTGTTGTCGTGTTCTACTCATGTGCAATATATAATTTTACATACATTCATACCTACATACTCGGTGGTCGTAGAAGGCAGCGTACATAGGTATAGGTACCACGCTGCTCGCCACTCGCTGCTATGAGTCCACTGTTTAAGTTTTGCCGGTCTACCTTCGATTCTGTAAGTACCTACCTTGAAAGGACGCCAGTATCCGCACGTAGGGCTGCGGCGCCCGCTGGCCGTAGAACGCGGCGTACAGCACACTCAGGTGGCGTCTACGCGCTGCCATGAGTCCACTTTTTCAGTTTTGTCGGTCTGAATTCGACTCTGTAGGTACCTTGAAAGGACGCCAGTATTCGCACGTAGGGTTGCGGCGCCCGCTGGTCATAGAACGCGGCGTACAGCGACACCCCGGTGCCCTCCACTCGCTGCCAGGAGTTCCCTTGAGGAGCGTTGCCGGTCCACGTTCGATTCTGGAATTTAAACGGAGAATGAAAATATAAATTATCATGAGCTTTTTATGACTTTATTGTTAACGTAATGTTTCTTAAAATAAATTTATTGAAATTTAGTGTAACTTATGTCATTTACGTCATCTAGCGTGATGAGCTATTAATGTGGTGTAATATGATCAGTCTATAAGGTAATTGATTCGCTTGCCCTTCTAATAAACAGATATGTAAGTAGGTAAACGACATTACAATTGTGAATAATTAAGCGGAAGTCCTGTTGCAATGTTCCACATAACTGAATAATCGAGAGGCTGCAATATAAGTTTCTTTTTTAAATTCTGATTGATCTTAACTGTAAGTAAAGTAGCAATTGTCAATGTGCAATAATTGGCACCGGCGTCGATATGATAAACATAATTGGCAACTTTTTACGGCACTTGTCGCCTGGCGGCACCAAGCGACACGGTCGGTGAGCCGAAGCACAGAAAATTTCTTAAATAAATGTACCAATATCAATTAAAATTGCATGTGCTGAGGATCAGTTAAAATTGATTGGTTGGTGGTTTAAGGAAATGTTAATTGCGTGACATCACGCAGTTTTCGGCGTATCGAGTTGGAACTTGTTTTATTTTTATTTTACCCCATACATTAAGATTTTTTACTGCTATTATAATTGACGATACAATTTGTTCATACGACGTAAATTGCCTCTGCATTATGTTTTCGCAAAACACGATCTGCTGGGTTCATTAACTTTAAACTATTACCTACAGTAAAATTATATATAGGTAGTTTATACAGACAAACAAGTTATCAGACTAGGTTTTCTGTTCAGTTAGTTGGCGCGAGTAGTGTTTATAGGCAATCTTTTAAAAAGTTGTTTCGATTTCGTTACCCATAGGAATTGGGAGCGGAGAAAGAAGCCACAACAAACAACTATTAGATTTAAAATCTAAATATTGTACTCGCACACTCTTGTGGGTGACGTATAAAAAACCGGACAAGTGCGAGTAGGACTCGCCCGCCGAGGGTTCCGTAGAAATTTGTAGGTATTGATTACGTACATTACTTTAAATAGATACTATTATTATTTAGAACTAATCTTTTATGATATAATTACAAATGCTATAGCTTTTAAATTTTCCCCTGTGCTTATTTGCCAAATTTCATAGTTCTAGGTCAACGGAAAGTACCCTATTTACCCATTTTGATTCCCTTGAGTGTCGAAATTTACATTTTTTTTGCGGCATAAACGGCCGTATCTTAATCTTTTTACGTTAACTTCGAAGTTTGATTTTTTCATAACTTCAAGGGACTCTAGAGTAAAAATAAATGTTTGTCATCTTGGACTTGAAACTGGATGTCATTTTCGTAATCGGCACCAGGAGGAACCACAAAGATGACACCCATATCGATTTTAAGAGAAAATAATGTCCGCCGTCTTGGATATTTAAATGCATGTCATTTTCGTAATCCGCATCCCGAGGAACCTCGAAGATGACACCCATATAGATTTTTAAGAATAATAAATGTCCGCAATCTTGGATTTGAAAATGCATGCAGTGGTAGACAACAGGCGGTCTTATCGCTAACAAGCGACCTCTTCCAGACAACTTTTGGGTACTAGAAACTAACCTAGAAAATTTAAATTACTTGAGTAGGTGGAACAGAAAAATAGAGTATAAACAACCTATAATACTAACTATGACTGTAAGAAGCACCATAAACTTACATAAATACATAGATATGTAAACCTACATACATATATAAATACAATAACTAAGTATTCAAGAAGCCGTAGCACCAACAAGTAAACAGCACACACAAAGATAGATCCTATGAGTAATTACGGGTGAGATAAATAGTACTCCTTAAATCTGCTTTTAAATCCGGGAAGAGACTTAGCGAGTCTAATTTCAGTAGGCAAGGAATTCCACAACCGAACACCTCGGAAGGTAAAAGAATTGTTGTAGAATTTTGAGTTTGATGGGGGAACACTGAGAAGCAACATCTCAGCACACCTCGCACAAGAAACAAATTTAAAGCGTTCCTTGAGATAGCGGGGGGTTGCAGGATTAAAAAGAATTCCATAAAGGAGGGTAAGATAGAGTTACGTCTGAATCGGATTGGCAGCCACTTGAGTTGAGAACGAAAACTGGATACGTGGTCATATTTGCGTAACCCAAATATGAACCTGATACATAAGTTTTGTTATATATATATATATTACAGGGCTAATTAATATACTAGCATGTTAGACTAGTCATATACTTGGTATACAAAGAGTAGACATGCAGATATGTGACAGGGGTTTATTACCTATCACACTAAAACTTCCCTACCCGGAAAAAAACAAAAGAGTTGCAGCCGCAAAGGTCGGACTTCGTATACTAGATTTTTATCCATTGTAATATCTACAGCCATGGTCGAAGTAGCACAAAGTAGGTAAGCACCACTACTTAAAAAGTCTTAACACGAGGTACAGTGTACCTGGAAATTATTTTACATCTTACCTGTTCGGAAAGTTCAATTTTCATAAGTATAGCTGGGTTGTAAGTCGCTTTTCCGACCCTAGGGCGGAAAGTAATTTTTTTTAAAAGTCCTTTAGGCCGCGGGCGCGCGCCGGCCACACGCACGGGCCGCGGGCGGGGCGCGGCGGCCCCGGCTGCTGGTCGCTGCAGCGCATGTTTTTATTACTGAATCCACTTTTATTTCTCATTTATTTTCCTCATAGTCGAAATGAAAAGTAGCACTCTACTAACTCAGGTGAAACTCTTTTAACTCAGGTGAAAGCCCCCATTTCACCCTTGAACTATTGGCGCTCTCACTTCGAGCGCCAAAATATCTCCGGTGAAACGGGTCACTTTCAACCCTTGGTTAACAATCTACCATTTTGAAACATCATTGCCAGACTGTGCGCTGTCTAAGTTTCCGCGTAGAGCGCGAACTTCCCCGTGGGAATGCAGCGCTCGCGCTTCGAATCGACTTATGCAAATTACACGCGAGATACCGGCATGCTGCATGCTTCGCTCGAACGCTTTAAATCAGAGCTTTACAACCTTTGGCTCTTCCTATACCATTAATAACCATATTATGTAACCATAATATCTCCGCTTTATGTTTTAAGGCCGCGTAAATACTAATAGGCCTGTATTATTGCGAAATGGGCGCGGGCGTACATGCGGTTTGTTGTTAGTTGTTTTAGTAAGTTACCTATATTTGTTCTACTATGATCATTGCCCAATTTATTAATTAATATGTTACAATTATGTAACTAAGTAAAAAAAAAAACAAATTAAGTGCTTAAAATGAAGCCTATTAGTGAGTTTATGGTCACTGCACTAGAAGTAGTTTGCTTAGGTGGGTGTACCCATCAGAATCTGAGTGGGAGTTAGAAGTCTAGATAGCATTTAGCCTCAGCTTCCCTGCCATTCCAAACCAAGAGGGCATATCAGCCATCGACAGATAAATATTCATAGCTCATTTTAGCTTAGAATTGGAGTTAAACTGGGTATAAGTACGTAGTTCGGTACACAAATATATTGTATCGTCGGCAGAGGTAATCAATTCCGCGGCGTGCGTAGTTCGATTGTGTTTATTTTCTTGCATTTTGTTTATAGAAATTCTTGGAGTTATCGTTTCTGTATTTCTCTAATGTAGGCTATATACTGTTGCATTCTTTGCGGAGAAAGAAATGGAATAATTGTTTTATACGTTGGTTTTTAAGATCGAATATGTCAATAAATTCTGAGGGTCTATATAAATAAAACGATTTAATCGAACTCCGCAAGGTAAGGATACCTACCTGTATTGGACAATATAAACGTTTTACCTACTAATCGTCGAAACTTACTATACTCGTAAGTACACGTGCTCGCGTGATGATGAACGTGAGCCGTGTGACAAACGGAATTTTGAAAGAAAATCTCAATAAACATAACATGAATTACTAATAGGGAGATCGAGGTAGTATGATCTGTGAAATTACTACCCAACAGTGTTAATAATGGAGGGCGGATTTATTTCGTTTTTAAAAATCTATATTATGTAGATCACGTATACACGTACCATTACAAAAATACCCACAGTCATTGCATACAATCGGGTATGATTGCTCTCCGCCGAATTCGACTCAAAATTGCTCACGTACGGGGCTAATACATACGTGATATTGAACGAAATAGACGTGTTTGTATGAAATCTGTTGAGTATCTATATTATTAATAAACCTCTTTAATAATATCTTATGCACCAAATAGTAGTAAGATTTTGTTTTTACCTGTGATGAGCGCAGACACGATTTCATTTTATTAATTTCATAGTTAGATACCTACATTCTAATTCCTCTTTTTCGACAACAGTTGCGAGTAAACTGCCAGATCCAAGACCGGATATTTAATATACGATAACGATATTTGTAGACATTCGATAACTTAGAAGGTAAGGCTGGAAACAGTGCTCGACCGACGGTCAGGGCATATGGTCGGTCGGGCGTAGAAAGCATACATGCGTTCAGACTGATGCTGACCGTCAGCGCGTATATGGTATGGAAAAACATGCTCGACCGACCATACATGCTGACCGTCGGTCGAGCACTGTTTCCATCCTAATAGTTCCGTAGGTTTAAACTAAGCAGTTAAAACAAGAACTCAAGGCATCCTCTTCTTCTCAAGAATATCAAGCAGCTGTAGGATGCATAGTATAAACTGACTAGGTACTTATCTTTATAAATAGAATTTGATCTTATTTCAATAAAATATTGCAAATTGTAATAATAAATTCTGAGGCAAGTACATAAATATTATTCCTGAGCGCAAAACTCTTGATTCACGAGTAAACGAAAAGATCGCACATATTCAGGTTCCAATAACATATATGTCCTTTTATAGTGTACACGTATATAGGAGATTAATTATGCAACCAGCGTACCAGAGCTTAGAGAGAGCAAAGCCGAACGGAAATGATAGCAATCGTTGGGATATGCAGCCTTATTAGTGGAAACTAAGGCTTGCTAAGATATGGACATATCCAATAGTAAGTATTCAATTTTGAATTTTATTGCCTCGGCATACGTCATTGTATTACCAGACGTGTAGCTATGATCGTAACTATACATGATACTGTTATATCCTATGCAGCGATTTGTGGTAATTATGGTTGATTATGTCGTCATAGGTACAAGTAATTACTCTCTGACACTAAATTAACTTTGATTAAAGTATACCTACATAACACATTTATAATGAATAGTAAACGTTGGTACATCGTACCTAGAAATTCGAGCTTTGCTTTATTTCGTGCGTGAAAATTTGCACAAAACGATTTTCTAGGAAATGAGACCGTTTTTAAGTCCGTTTAAATTTTTATTGTGAATCCCATCATATTGTTAGTGCCGTTCTCGAGAACTTATTTACTATCAAATAAATGTATTGTACGAAGATAGGTACCTACTGTACCAATCTCAAAGTGTTGTTTATTTTTGGAACATAGTTTTAAATTATATAGTGATGTTTGTTAAAAGGGTGCAAGTGCTCGATTCCTGTGAAAAAGGATTTTTAATTCTTTAGAAACTTATTCCAAGGTACAGACAGGCTAGATACATTTCCGTTTTGGTATCAAGCCATGCAGCGCTACTTTGAAAACATTGTGGCAACTAGCAGGTACCTAGTTTTAGTTATTAGGTACAAATACATAGGTACATATGCCCATTTGGTGACATTATTTCAGGGATCGTTACCAGTATTCTTACTACCGGTTTTAAATAAGGTATAACCGGTTATAATTGCATTTCCCTATTTATATCGCTAAAGCTCTGATAAGCGGTATAGTCAAAACCGGTATTCAAATATATTAGCGGCTTCACCAATTGACAACAATACCTCTATTTGACACTTTACCCATAAAAACCATTATCGGTAATAGCTGTCAGTGTCAATACTCGATTATTTGTTTCTAAAAACTGGCGTATTGTAAAAAGTAGGTATGAATATTTCAGAATTGGTATTTTTGAGATCGTAATAAATGATTTATTACGTTTTAGTAGTAATGATTAATTTACATCTTACCGTTCAAGTGCAATGAATAGAGAGATAAAGTATTGAATACAGGTATTTAATATCGTAAATAGTCTATACACAGAAGGATAGATAAAAGCGGAATAACAACAGTACCTCTAATTAGAATATAGGTATTCTTTTATTAGACGTAATAGTTTGTCAATTTCTATACAGGTATTAAATAAAACCGGTTTTACAATCCCTGAATTATTTAAGTTTCATATCACGTCATGTTAGCTTCAAATCAGCGGTGAAGTCACGCGCGCGACCCCAGACTTCCCGTGACGCATAAAAACGGTAATGTCATCAAAATGACAGCCGTGTCATCAGAATAATTGCATCTACAGTTAGCTAGCACACTAACACATAAAGAGGTAGTATTAATTGGAAGGAACCTCGAGCTCTTACAAAGTTCTATATTATCTATATAGAGTCCGATCACGCTAACTCTGCAAGGAATAATTTGGCAACATGCGTCATATTTGTATGAAAATGTGACGTTTGAGGTAGTGTTGCCAAATCATTTCAATGCAGAGTTAGCGTGGTCCGACTCTAGTTAGGTTAGGTACTTACGATTTTTATTAAACAGCGAAAACAGACGCCATAGCCTTTGAACACTTGCGGCACCAGAAGAGTCACTAGCGGGTTATCATTTATTGATTTGAAAATTTGCTGTGGCTGCAGTATCAAAGAATAATTGCCAAAGTGACGCATTTAAATGTGTTAGCCCCTTCCAAGAATATTATACAGAGAAATCATCGTCATGCCTATGTTTAGAATGGTATTCGTAGTCGGTTGAGTTTTTTTTCAAGTCTGTCACTTTCTTCGAACTCATCTGTTTCCACGTAGATGCAATTGCATTAGGTCACGCAGGTGCCGAGAGGAATCTGATCGCACTAGGGACGTGACACAGGATGTGAAAACCGCAACTAGTTTCCATGAGGCGTTAATTTGCATGTTAAACAAAAATATTAATAATAACTTTTACAAAGTATATGTCTAATTTTAATAGGTAACAGTGGCGGCGGCCCCCTACAACCCGATTCCCACCGGCTTGCCCTAAACTTTTTGCTTACGTATATCAAACTCATAAATCATCAATAAAAATACAGCACTTAGTAATGCGATTGACTATAGCTTCACACAATAGATTTCAGCCACAACATCTAATCACAAGTCACAACATTCACTACGTATCCATTGCGCTAAGAAACGGTAAAAAAAACCCGACGTAAATTAGCCTACCGCCTAGTAGGTTTCTCATTCATAAAAATGGCACACTACCATCGAAATTGCACGCACACACTCACAAATTCTGTCGTAGACACAGATCACATATAACCCGCAAAATATCGAGTTTTTGGAAGATGATCGAATTTGAATTTAAACCTTAAACATGAGCCGATAAGGTTTATATTAGAATGCACTGCTTGGCCATTTCGAAACATTGCCATACTTCTGTTATATAATACTGCGTGGAATAAATTGCGCAAAATTATATTATCAATTTCGATTCTTTATAATTAAATTATGCACAAGCTTTAGAAAAAGACATAAATCGTATCACAAAACACGAAAATCGAACGTAGCTTGAAGCTCGGTAATTTAATTACCTATAAGTGCGCAAAGAAAGTTTCTTTGCTTTTAGATTCGTTGGTAAAAAATTGAATGTAATGGCAACACAGTCATTTGCCCGGTTGCGGTACGAACAGTGTGAAAATATTTATTATTGTAATTTTTATGTGAGTTTAGTTAATTTTGTGCATAGATATAGATTAGAAAATCAAGTTAACCAGTGAAATTCAGATTTACTTGTATCTTGTGCATGAATAATTGTAGTATTGTTGCGAGTATTTGAAGGTCAGTTCGTTGTGTTCGTCAGTGTTTTGAGTAAAATAAAGTACCTATACTTTCTTTTACTAATGGCGTTATAGCTGCTTTAGTTAATTTCGATTGTTGTGTCGTTGATTATTTACTAAATGAGTCGTCTTGTTTTTCTAAGCTATCGTTTGAAAATAAGAAGTTTGTTGTGGTGCACGGTCGTGCTCGCCCAGAGATAAAAATTGATTACAAGCGGAGGGATGGTTTCTTTAAACACTTTCACAGCGGATTATATGACAAAGGTGGTATACACTAACTGCGAGGGGTTTGCCGAAGGACACATAGCGCACGCTTCACTATACCACTCACTATAGAGAATAAATGTTAAGGTAGGTTTTTTTTGCTCGGGGTTGCCCAGCGATAATTCTCACGCGCCGCCACTGATAGGTAATATATTGTTTTAATTGATTACCAGAACAGTAACTTTAATTCAATTTTTCTTAACGTAATCAGGACATTTTAACTATAACTAAATCAAGATGACATTTTTAGTGGAATTATATCCAGATACCTAACCAGAAACAAAATAACATAAGCCATGATACCAAGTTTCACGTTTATCAAAAGCCACTTGAAAAAAGGCATTAGAATCAAATCTATAAAACTATCTAGAATAATAAAGCAATTTTGGTCCAAAAATATGTATCTATTCCATGTAATCATTTGGGCAGGATCTTGTAAAATGGTAATAACAGCAATGAAGTGCAATAACGTCAATAACACTCGAAGGCGTGATACGTGCCTCGTTCTACGTGGCGACGGTATACCTTTTATTTATTGGAATATATTGTAGCTTTTATTTCCAATATAATAATCCAGCATTTGAGAGACAACCCGCTTTGCAAAAGTATTTCACTTACGAGAACATTTCGAGAACATTATGTTTATTCGCAAATTTTTCTCAAAGTGTCGTTTATTAAACATCACAAAATACTTTATGTTCACTCGCATTTGAATAACGAATTGATATTATCAACTCGTTCAGTTCATTTTTTAAATAAATAAAAAGTAGAATAGCAACTTCAAATTTAAGATAGATTACCAAGTAAATTACGTAACATTCGGTCTCAAACTTGGACTTTAATACCTTTGAAATCAAATCAACTCAGGATACAATTTTAAAGCAAATTTGCCGAAATTATAAGCTATCAGAACAGTTTTTTCGAAGGCGGCAATAAATCTTGATCTAAACATCATTTTAATAGTCAGGATGATTGGATGGAGTGAATATTTTTATGAAGGCGGGTCTAAATATTAATTTGGAATTGGTACTCATATTTTGGTAAGAGGCAAGCGGATGCTATCATAGTAGGTACACGAATCGCGGCAACCATTAACAAGATAGAAGTTAATCGAGAGATTGCAATTAATCTTGGTCTTGTTTGACTTGACAACGCATTCAATTCAATGTCAATTAAATATATTCTGTTTAGCGCATTGATCTAATTTTAACTAAGTAAATTGTCAGTCAATTATTAAACGATAAGAAAGAAAAGCGCATCTTCTATTTGAATTCTATTCCATACCTATCGTTTAATTTTATTCAATTTAGAGATTTAATATACTTTTCACAAGCTGTCATTTAATTATTGATTAAATGCCTCCCACTCTTTATTCATTGAATATACCTACTAGTTTATATTAAATTAATTATGAGTGGATTCATGATTAAGATTTAAGATCCCTGAAGACATGTGTTAATTCTTCATTAATTGATGCCCACTTTGTAAAGAAAATGTTATAATCAAAGGTTGCGTGGTGTTATACTTCATTTTTAGCAAGAAATACAACCCGAATACCGAACATCTCACGACTTTTTCGACTTGGGACAGATGAAGAGTGGCCGCCGCAATCGCAAACACGATAACCCGGTGGCTATATTCTATTACAAATCAATATCTCGGAAGATATTGATTTCGATTTATTCTGCGTTCGTGACCAGCATCACAAAGATTATCGTATTACGAAAACCGGACAAGCGCGAAATGGAAAATGGTAAATCACATTGCAATTCTGAGAATTTTGCGCTGCACCAGTAGGTACCTACCAAGCAGACAGTACCTACCTAAAAAGTACCTAAATTCAAATACATCATTCATCAAAATATAATCTAAGTAAAAGGTTTTAAGGAATAATATTGATGTAAGTGTCTGAAACTGTAGTATGTAGGACACTAGTTATAAAAAAATAATGACGCAACATAAAGGGTAATTTGGTATTGCTATTAAGGTTAGGTACAAAAAAGGATTTAGGACATTTTACAATGTCAATTACATAGTAATTTTTTTATCGTATTGAAACGATCCCCCCTAATCTATTATCTTACCCCTCATATGCACCTGACCTATTCCCCATTCTTAACTGCTAAAATGCTAAGACACCCTTCTGTCATTAAAACCTACAGTATTTTGTCATGTATTAATGGCTTTGTAATGAAACATGTAATCGTGTAATATTTGGTAGGAACCCCACGACAGCACCTCCTATATCCTGATATTGAATGCTCCAGCAGCGCCCCGCAACCTCTTCAATTAATCACACTATTTAAACTCTGAAACTTCTAATGTAAACTTCCTAAAACCCGAGGTTAAAAATCTGATGGATTTTTTCTGCTGTCTCTCACAAAAACTTCGCGTTCGCCCAAACTTGCGCGAAGCTTGAAATTTTAATATCTGCGCATAATTCGAGGTCTTCGACAATTCCACAGTTTTCGCAGTTTTCATGGACTTCGCAGATTTCGATGTCTTCATAGTTTCCAAGGTGTTTGACCCCAAGCGCCTTTGTTTTGATATTATTCTCAATTCAGATTCTTGTAATAGTCTGTTTTAATGCTAGTTTTCCTTTAATTATTTAAATAATAGGGAAACAAAATTATTTTAATGTTTCTTAAGCTTTATTCTCCCAATTTGTTTGTTTTTGTTCTTAATTACGTTCCCTTCTATTCTTTATACATGTGCGACGACAGGCCTTGCCTGTCTCCTCAGAGTATCATACAAGACAAGTACAAGACTACCTTGCATAGTTATTCAAGATTATTGAAAATAGTCACTTATGCCTATAGTTTTGTTGAAGTCGTATGTAGCACATGAAAAAATTATGTGTGGTAAATATAAAAGTGGTAAATTTCTAATGATTAATCGATAGTGTTCTAACAATTATGGTGGCGTAGTATATTAGTGCAATGATCCTGAATATGTTTTTTAATTCGCAGTACCCTAAAAATGAGTGGAAGCACCAAGACGCCACGCCGCGTGCAACGGAACATGCCTGTGCCGTACCGACCGATCCTTATCTCTGCCGATTTGTTATACTTTACTCTTAATAAACTTGTGCCCATGTCAGGGAACTTCTGATTTTATTTAATCAGAACAATTTTGAAAGTAAAGTTAGGTACCTACGTTAAATAGTTTATTTAGACTATTAGGACCATTACAAACTTACGATCTACTCTTACTTATAGACAGTTAACAGAATTATAGGCAGAGACATATTTCGAAACAAAGGCAAGAAAGTGTTTTTGCCACAAAAAGCATAGAAAATGAATAGAACTGTAATCAAGATCAACCACTGTCATGGCCAAAAATAGCCATTTAGTTTAATTTAGAAACAAATAAATTAAATACCTATTTTTACAAACTCCATTTAACCTCGTTTATGTAACTCACCACTTTAATGTACAATAATAGTATATTAGGCAACTGGTGTATAAGAAGGATATAAAAAGGCGAGTGGTGTGGGTTACGATGCCTTGGCGAACATCGCAAGTAAAGACACCACGAGCCTTTTTATACCAGTTATACACCGTTGCATACAATACTTTTTCTACGAATCATTTTAAATAAAAAGCAACTATTTTTCATACTTTTCATGCGCCATTTTTTCCCTTAGTAATTGTGCAACTTACCTACACAATATCTTCAGTAATGCTATATAACATGTTCGTGGATTTTTAAAAGAATCAATAAACAAACAAACAACAAACAACCTACACAGTTTCTTCATGAACACAAAAAAATCAGCTTGAATGTTTTCGTTTTCAATTAGGAATTTGGTGGGAAATCAAAAATATGACACTTTGTTCATGGTTTGTTTTTTTTTAATTTGCTAGACTTGGCATCCGACCTAAACTGAATTCAAATACGGATCGAATCTTAACTGTTTGGTTTTCATAAATATATCCGAAAATAGATAAAACTTGTTAATCAACACAAAAAAGATGATAAATGTTTGTATTTATATTAGTAAATAATATATTATGCATTAATTAATACATAAAATTGTAGCAAAGTTGCGTTAAGTTGGCAGCACTGATTATAATCATAAAAGTTTCACTTGAACACACCAAAGAATGACTACTAAAGAAAGTATTTGTAGTAGTCTGTGGCACCCAACTCTGTTTTAATTTTTCATTAAAATAGGGTAAGGAGTGTGTTTTTGGGCAATAGACTAGATAGAGTTTTTACAGAATAAATAAAGTATTGTATTTATATTAGAGTTCATGCTTACTTAAGTCGCGAAAAAAAGTACAGGAGTAGAAAAAGATTATTGTTATTATGTATCTCCTTTAAAAATTCTCGGGTTTCAAGGCCCGGTCATTTGAGAGGCGTGCGTGGGGATATAGATTAAATAGGTAGAGAGAGCCCTTTGGAGAAGAAGTTTACTGTGCTGTACTGTATACCTGCTAGAACCCATTCACGACCTTCACGGGTTCCGATAGATACCCGTGAACCGGTCCCAACATACGTTGGGGCTATTGTATGTAGAGTGGAAACGGAGTGAACTGGTCTACGGTGATGAAGTTTGGATGGATAATAAGATTGGGCTATTGCAAAGAGGCCCGGACTCTTGTCATAACTTTTTAGTTACAAGATTATTGAGGCGGGTACCGGGTGGTGACTAGTCGCTCATAAGATGGGCCCCTGAGAGCTCCGTCGTAAAGACGGCCAGGTGCAACACCGGTATAAGCGGCACAGGGGTGTCGAGAGGTGTGCGCTTTCTCCGAAGAAGTTACTCGCAGCTTTCACCCCTGGAGCATATAGAGCTGAGACTTCCGTGGGCGCCTTTGGGATTTCACTCCGACTGACGAAGACACGCCGGAGACGGAAGCCCTGACCGACTCTCGTTGGGGTCGTTACTCTCTAACAGCTCGCCACAAGCTGCCCTATGTTTTCCGGAATTTAATTATTTTCGCTCGCCTGCCGAAGAATGAATATACTCGTATTAGTAAAGTAATCGATTACAAAACTTCAAACTTTGTTAGTCCTATCTTAATCTTTAAACGAGCAATTCTTATATAGGTATTTATTTATTTCGTGAATCTCGGAAACGGCTCTAAGGATATCGATAATATTTGCTATGTGGGAGTTTTAAAGACGATCTAGCTAGGTCCCATTCCGGGAAACCTAGTATTCTTCGGAAAAACACTTAAACGTCGAGCACAGGTCGATCTCTTATGTACATAGTACCTACGTAATTAGAAACAGGGTGTCGCGAATCCTGCAGGATGATGTCGCGATAAGAAACTTATGGTCGGAGAGTGTAGTCGCGCTCTAAGAGAATTTTACCCTGGCAAGGTTGTGACGGCAGAGAGTCGTTGGGATTTGACGTTTGTTTGTCTTATTACGCAGAAAATTCTCCGTCGTAAAATACCAGAAGTATTAAAATCTTATATTGAGTTGTGAAGCTTAATATACAGTGAATTGTAATTGAAGTGTGTGTTCTGCGCCGAGGGGCTGTAGCTGCATGAAAGCTAAGTGTTTATCTCACAGTACTTTATTAGTTGGAGCCAGTTATATCATGTATTAATTAAGCACGTGGAACGTGTTGCATATTTGATTAACAGTCATGAGCTCTAAGTGTCTTATCTTATAGTCATACATACATTACTAGATTTCAGTCTGAGCTCTGTTGATTCTTTATCTTGGCTTCATTCCCTTAGAGTAATAGTTAATGACTGAACTTAACCCTCCCTTAGATTGGTATGCAGTTTTATTGCCCTCTCAGTAAGAATTGATGACTCTGCCAATCGTTAGCGTGTGTGTCGATTGGCAGAGAGTTTGATCTGTAAGTGTAGCTATGAGTAGGATGCACACGAAGGGACGGGTCGTATGCTGAAGGCGTAGACTCGTCCAAAGAGCGTGGGACGCTAGGGCGTTGTTCGCCACAGGGTGTTGATCACCATAGAGCGTGGGACGCTAGGGCGTTGTTCGCCACAGGGTGTTGATCACCATAGAGCGTGGGACGCTAGGGCGTTGTTCGCCACAGGGTGTTAATCACCATAGAGCGTGGGACGCTAGGGCGTTGTTCGCCACAGGGTGTTAATCACCATAGAGCGTGGAACGCTAGGGCGTTGTTCGCCACAGGGTGTTAATCACCATAGAGCGTGGAACGCTAGGGCGTTGTTCGCCACAGGGTGTTAATCACCATAGAGCGTGGGATGCTAGGGCGTTGTTCGCCACAGGGTGTTAATCACCACAGAGCGTGGATCGCTAGGGCGTTGTTCGCCACAGGCGCTTGTCGCCATAGTAATGTAACTATTGTCATGCATCACTTGTATAGAGTTACCAGCAATCCACTCAAGCTGACAGAGCGGATAGCCAGGGCACTCATAAGAATCCCTTTAACTAGATGATGCTGGCTGACAAATGACTTAACAGACTCTCACAGGACAGCTTAGTCAGAGTTGACTATGTAATTTGATTACCTCCATTGGGGGGCAAGAGAGAGATTGTAATATAGAAAGCCAGTTGGAATTACATATAATAGTATTTGATTACTGCATACAGATATATACAACACTGTACAGAGATTAGTTGGTAGTCAGGGCTCATGGAGTGCTGAGGGTTAAACACTATGTGACAAGAGGAGTCATGGGTACTTTAAACCCACAGATGGAGCATTGCTGCATGTTGTGATGAAGCAGGAGCGAAGCAGATGGAATTAGGACTGCGTTGTCTGTCATTAAGTAAGACTCAGGTAACCTACCTACTCATTATCCTTTCGTGATGTCCTCAATCTTATCGCAGTCCATATAAATACATAAGAGATATAATATTCATTATATTATATAATGTAATAGAGTAACATTCCCATATAAAGAGGGCGTCGCGACATGGTGGAGGAGCTGGGATATTTGAATCCGAACCTATTGTGATTTGTGTACTTAGTTCATTTGAATAGATCCATTTAAGTCTTGTTATGGCAACTTAAGTGTCGTTATGGAGTGGGTATGGTGCAGCATTTGCTAGTACTTGTGCAATTCCTTGATTAGTTAAAAATGCAAACATGCTTTGAGAATATTTAATTTAGTCCCATATCATATTAGATTAATATGAACAAAATTATCTAGTATGTTTAATTAAATATAGACAATAGTTGTTGAATAATAATGTAAATTACATTGTCATTGTAGTATATAGCTTTATGGAACACTGATGGTTGCGTTAAGCCGGTTGCGCGCGGACTGGTTTATCGTCTCGATGAGTGTTTTTACATAGTAAAATAAAGTTCTTCGAAGGCTCACATTGCAAAAGGTAAAGTTGATCTCTATTTGTTTTAGAACATGATACAAAGATATGGTTATTATAAGTTAAGAAACAGCAGAAAGTAATGGACTAAACTGTTTCTATTATTTACATATGTTGTGAAATATATTAATATTTTAATTCAAAGATAATATAAAAATAAACATTGCTAAACTTATATATACATATGATGGGACACTATAAGATGATATATCAAGGAAATGTGCTAGCTCTGATGGAGTATTTCTATGAAAGGACAGTTCAATTTATTAATTTGATCATGAAAATATTTGCATTATTTGGATATGTTGTTGTTGTGGCAATGAGCAGAAATATTTTAGAAGAGTCAATTTACAGGTGTTGTATGGAAACAATATAGAAAGTTGTGATTTGGAAAGGGTAGTTACTTTGGGAAACAGTCAATAGTGTGAGAGTCACATTTATCACAGGAAGCTTGATGTGATATTCGGAGTGTGGAATTGTGTCGACTCCTGATATAGATATGAAATGGATTCGACTGGTTTCTTCTGAGATATTAGCAGACTTCATGCAGGCAACTTGTTATAGTTATTGCTATTCTTTGAACATACTTTCAAATGTGATTATACACTTGCTCAATTAGTGGTGGAAAGTGCCAAGAAGTAGTCTTTAGACTATAACTCCTGTTGAATATATTGGACCTCCAATTTGAACAATGTTGTTTGCTTTGGTTTGTGAAGTTCAATGATTGTTGACATAAATTTGTCCTCCTACAGTATTTATTTTTTCTTCAGTAATTATGCACTTGCATAAGTGACTTGGTATACTATTAACCTTTTCAACGCCAACAACGGATAGACCCGTGACGGCGTACAGTGATGTCACAGTCAGTCAGCCTACATGAGTTTTATAGGGTCGAGTTCGTGTTTAAGATTCCATGTCATGGCGTGGGGATCACAGCTTCATGTTTGACGGTGTTGTAAGGGTCAAATGAAATTTCAAGTTTCTACGATTTAGTTGTATTGAGTGTTTGATTGAAGAAAAGTTGTTGTGTATCAGTACCTAATATATTCCTTATTTTGTTGACACACGGAATAGTTCTTATTTGTAAGTAAGAAGGCAATCTTACTTGCAGTAGTGGTGTGTTGTGAAATACAACTATTATATTAACTTTCTTGATGGTAATATGAACGCCTGCAAATAGATTGTAGGCAAAGTACAGTTTCTGTTTTGTTGAACGAAAACGTGAGGGCCTGGCCTCACTTTCACCCATTTATTGTGATGATAGTACAACTTTCATACAGTTTGTTCTATTGATAAAATATAATTATATACTTGAATATCATTGCCGTACCGTGCTTATTTCGTTATCATTCAGTTAGTCATTTATTTAACTTAGCCTACTAGGAAAATACGAAGATATCATAACCGTATAAAAAAAAAAAAAGGGGGGAGTGGTCATAGTTGCGTGCAGCGGAGATTTGAATATATACCTGACATAGTAGCGGCTACGTTAATGTATCTTCATACAAATTTAGGTTAAATGTTTCAAAATAAAGTTGACTGGAACGATCGACAAATTTAATCATGACCCACCATAAGGTCATTTTGCTAAGTCATATAAATACTAGTAGGTTGAAATTCGCCTGGATGTACATTTCTATGGTAACGAACTTGTTATCATTTTATTAGACAGCTTATTCGAAATTCAAAACGTAACTGTTTTATTTAAGATACATCTAATTCAGTTATGACAAAGGTTAAAATTGCATAGATCTCCAACCCGTATTGACACAATTTGTTAATATTTAAAACGACCTAAGTGCTACATAGTGCGAGACATGAAAACCCTATTGTTTTGACGGTTCCAGGCCATTTGTAGGCCAAGTGGGTCATGAATCCGTTGGTTCGACTGTACCTACAGAGAGTTTGCATTGGCTCATTTCTGAAATTCCGGTGAAATAAATTAGTGTTCAACCGTGAATTTGGTGATTGACATGTTACCTATTGAATGATATAATAATAATATCGTTTGGATTTCTACGCAAGTTTTGAAAATAGAGTGGAGTTATTAAAAATATCCGTGACAGCTATATTTACGTTCAAAGTTAATATCGAGAAGAATTCTGATATGATATACATCCGTGATAATTATGACTTCAGTACAGTAATGAGATTAAATGCGCATTTACAAGTAATGAGAATTATTGAAGTGTTTAAGAAGGTTAACGTATCATGCATAGTCAATGGTTGTTAATGGGGTAAAGGCGAACGGGGTGTTTTATTTGTAGTTATTGGAGATAATCGTAGATATATATGGTAGTGAAATTTAACGTCGGGTACCTATGTACATAGTCAGCGGTTTTACGATACGATGGTAGTTTATTTACATTCATACGTGTATGTAATATGATTAAAGTAAAGAATTTTAACTTCAAAAGCCTTCATCAAAATAAATAGATATAGTATATGTAGATCATATAAATTACCCATACGTCTACTTGAGTAACTTTGTGAGGCAAGCCATGCGTGCTACTTAATAGTTTTCGTGGAAAGTCATGAAGTTTAGAAAACCTACAGATTATAATGCGCATTTCGGACTGGATCAGTATAGGTACGTTATAATTATATGCGTGACGCAAATGTGATAAAATAAACATTCAGTGAGAATCGTTTTTTCCTTTATGTATTAGATACAAGCGAAACTGGAATTTGAATTTGAACTATTTAATGTTATATTTTTAAACACCTTTGGGCTTTCTTTTACTTGGATTTATGTTCTTTATTGAGTTGAGGATTTAAGTATCAAAAGTAGAAGTTGATACCTAAACGAAGGATTTAGAATGAATGTCTAGTATATAAACAAGCATGGTTGTACTGATTACATGGAATAGGTACGTTTCTTTATTTAAGTACCCACCTAATACAGACGTTGCATAAAATCAGAATAAGTAATAAATAATACAGTGTCTTGTTACTTGTCTCAGTGGTGAAAGACTCTAAATACTCTGTACATATTTTAGTTTGCAGTACTGTCGTTATACATACAAACAACTATTTATTAAGCATAGAGTCTGATGTTTAGAAATATCAGAATGAGAGGTTGAATGTTAAAACGATCTCGAGAACATTCTGATAGTTTCATATGTTACAAGTAGGTACATATCACTTATGTGATCCATAAACGGTTCTACTTAGCATTGGTCTAAATAAGATGTAATGGTGTATTCATCATGCCTAAAGAATTATTTCGTTATTGCATAATCTAATAGAAGATATCTAGCAACGCGACGGTCTGAAAACAGTTTCAGTAAGTAGCTAACTGAAGTTGGACGCATTAGCCTATGAATTGCGTATGATAGTAACCAATGTATATTGTAAAACTACATAGTAGTATTTGGACAAGACTATGATCGGGTAGTTTAGATACCTGCGGTACACATGAAACTAAATGTATGAGGTTTAGTAGAAAATATGCACTTGATTACCTATGCACCTTTGTAATTGTAATAAAAGATTCGTTGTTCATATACTCAAGTGATATTTTGGGGTTGCTGTGTGATTGTACTAAAGACTAACTAGTTAACTGAAGATTTATTTCGTTATGGGTTCTCTCAATTCTTTGAAGTCTTTATAAATGATGTTCCATAAATCATAAATCATTTAATTTCTTAAAACACGATATACATAGGTGGATGGTTATATTAATTTGGTCCCACATGCTTTGTCATAAAGATGACGTGCAAATTTGAGTTAAACTTACGTATATTAACAGAACATATGGATACAGAAAGTACCTAGTTACCTTACTTGTATGCGAGCATTTCGATACTTGGTAACTAATATGCCTTAATAGAGGAGTAAGAGTTTGTGAATGGATCAGTCAGTCAAGTAGTTTTATGCGTTATTCACTGAGAAATGATTAAATTCTAATGAGTTACGGTTTACATCTACATCGGATTTTGTATAAAGGTATATGCATAGCAGTATACCTACCTACCGTAGTTATGTAATAGTGGAATATGTCGGAAAATTCTATAACTAAAATTTCGAGAAGTATATACGAGTATAGTATTGGAATTTGTAATAAAATACTAATTGGCTTTAATACGTATATGTCCATTTAAGTGGATTCGTATACATTTTAATATTTTACTAGTCAAATGTCAGTTATGTATATAACCAGTTTCTGAACCAAATGAGTAATTGATATTATTCACATAGTTATTCCGAATAGTATGATGATTCTAGATAATACACATTTAAAGTAGACTGTTATCTAATTATGAAGTGGACATATGACATTTAATATTAAATATGGTCTACCAATTTAGAGATTTAGTCAATTTAAAGTTCTCAAGTGCTTAGAGATTGTTCTAATTGTGTGATTGAGATAATGTCACTGAATGGACATAAAGGATTTGATAGTAATATTCGAATTGCAAAATTATAGATATGATTATAGAGAGTTTGAAAGACATAAAATCTATTTGCGACAACTTGAAGTTTGCGATGATAACAACGTTTAAAGAAATATAAGACGAAATCTCGTTAAGAATGTTTTGCTGATTAATAACTTATTTACAAAATATTAGTTGCAAGATTTACTTAAATGAAAAGATCACAATTTTGTTGAGATTAGATCTTCAAAGATAAAGTTCAAAGTACTTATCTATAGTTGAGAGTAATGTTTACTTGTGGACAGTAGAATAGTCTTCGGACATGGAGTTTAAGGTGCCCAACTGGGCCCAGAATTAAGTTTTATTCTGATTACTTAGCAACAAAACTTAAGTTTACCTATAATAATACATTGTAGACTAACATTGTAGAATGCAATAAATAATTGAGTATTGAGTATCTTAATCTAGACACTTCAATGTCAAAGTCAAAGAAGAGTGAAACTGAAGGTTAATTTCAGAAGTCCTATCCATTATGTGTATAGTATGGATCTATGATAGATATAGATGTCAAAGTTCAACAGAAATTGTATTGCAGTAGAGGTTTATACTATGGTGAGAAATGGCTTCTCAGGACTTGCTTCATAAGTGAAGAATCGTAAAGTAGTATTTGTAAAAGTCTTAATTTTCAAGTAATCAATGTTGCTAATGTTATAGTACAAAGACTTCATAGCATCGTTGCCGGCTAATTCCAGCTGGACATCAATGTTAAAACAAAATCAGTTTTCGTATTCTGACTTGAATAATTTGGGAGACATGGCTTATGTTGTATTCATCTTATGGTATATGGAGTGTAGTATAAAGTCTACATCCAAGTTACTCTGCTAGTATATTGGTACATATGGTCAAGTGATATGTTGGTGTCGAGTCCTCTGCGAGTACATGCAGTAAAGCACTTTGTAATCTGAACATTTTATGTTTAGTGATTTGTAAGTATATGACGTGTCAGTATGTGGCTAAGGTCATTTATATTGGAATAGTTTTCCTATATTCTGGCAAGGTGGCAAAGTCTTGATTCAATATTGACAATATGAATACATGATTTACTGTTGATTATTTGTTCAATATCATCTGTGAAACATTATGATTATGATGTAATACTGGGAACATGGAACTCTTGTTGTCGAACAATGATGAGGGAATTTAAATTAGTTATCTTATTATAAACTATGTTCGTTGACACTGATCAATGCTTAAGCATAAGAATGGTTAAGGTGACTTGAAGTGCCGTGGTCTGCAATAGTTAGACTGTTTAGGTCTGGTACCATTCCTTCTTATTAGATTTGTCAGTTAGAGATTATAGAGACGGACGTAGCTTGATGCACAAATAGATAGATGTGGAAAGAATATTGATACTCGGTAGAGACGGGTAGTGCAGTTGGAGCAGAGTACCTTACTGTTGTCTGTCTGTCTGTCGTTTGCGTATACTCATTGTGATTTGTACTGTACTTTGTACTTTAATTGAGGTGTGCAGTAAAGAGTATTTGTTTTATATTGTACTGTGGCAAGTTCAAGACTATAAAGAGTGAGGCAGTGGTAGTTTGTTTTACTCTGGCTGTATATTGTTATAGCTCATAGAGTGGTCGAATAGATGACTGGGGAACTTTGTCGATACTGAACTGTAAAATATATTGAGATAAGCTACCTGGCATTGGCTTGGGAAAGCTAGAAAGGATGTCTTGATTCTATGCATTCATTTGACTCATGTTTTCTTGTATTTCCTTATCTTGAACTCAGAAGTGCGGATGGGCGGAGATAGTTTATTCAGGCTGGATTTTATAATGAACAGGACGAGTAGAGTCAGTGACTGTCTGAGTCAAGTGATGTTACTGATGTCGGGCCTATAGTCGGTGTCTTCTTAGCAATTGGTGCATTGATTAAAGTTGGAAAATAGGAGTAACCAAGAGATGAATTTAGTCCTCTGTAATGGATGTCTGGAAATATGGAATATGGTCGTGCAGAAACGCATATTCTGGAACAGTAGTACAATTGTGCTCAGTTGTGAGAGTAGAGGAAAACTGGAGAGGAGGCATTCTCCGAATGCTGTCAGAGACGAGATGTCGGGAGGAATCGCATCATAGTACTGTAGTTTCCTTGGCCGCCGGGAGTGTCGCGAATAGTCGCTTCGCGATGACTTCACTTTCCTTGGTTGTCGGGAGTGTCGCGAATCCTGCAGGATGATGTCGCGATAAGAAACTTATGGTCGGAGAGTGTAGTCGCGCTCTAAGAGAATTTTACCCTGGCAAGGTTGTGACGGCAGAGAGTCGTTGGGATTTGACGTTTGTTTGTCTTATTACGCAGAAAATTCTCCGTCGTAAAATACCAGAAGTATTAAAATCTTATATTGAGTTGTGAAGCTTAATATACAGTGAATTGTAATTGAAGTGTGTGTTCTGCGCCGAGGGGCTGTAGCTGCATGAAAGCTAAGTGTTTATCTCACAGTACTTTATTAGTTGGAGCCAGTTATATCATGTATTAATTAAGCACGTGGAACGTGTTGCATATTTGATTAACAGTCATGAGCTCTAAGTGTCTTATCTTATAGTCATACATACATTACTAGATTTCAGTCTGAGCTCTGTTGATTCTTTATCTTGGCTTCATTCCCTTAGAGTAATAGTTAATGACTGAACTTAACCCTCCCTTAGATTGGTATGCAGTTTTATTGCCCTCTCAGTAAGAATTGATGACTCTGCCAATCGTTAGCGTGTGTGTCGATTGGCAGAGAGTTTGATCTGTAAGTGTAGCTATGAGTAGGATGCACACGAAGGGACGGGTCGTATGCTGAAGGCGTAGACTCGTCCAAAGAGCGTGGGACGCTAGGGCGTTGTTCGCCACAGGGTGTTGATCACCATAGAGCGTGGGACGCTAGGGCGTTGTTCGCCACAGGGTGTTGACCACCATAGAGCGTGGGACGCTAGGGCGTTGTTCGCCACAGGGTGTTAATCACCATAGAGCGTGGGACGCTAGGGCGTTGTTCGCCACAGGGTGTTAATCACCATAGAGCGTGGAACGCTAGGGCGTTGTTCGCCACAGGGTGTTAATCACCATAGAGCGTGGAACGCTAGGGCGTTGTTCGCCACAGGGTGTTAATCACCATAGAGCGTGGGATGCTAGGGCGTTGTTCGCCACAGGGTGTTAATCACCACAGAGCGTGGATCGCTAGGGCGTTGTTCGCCACAGGCGCTTGTCGCCATAGTAATGTAACTATTGTCATGCATCACTTGTATAGAGTTACCAGCAATCCACTCAAGCTGACAGAGCGGATAGCCAGGGCACTCATAAGAATCCCTTTAACTAGATGATGCTGGCTGACAAATGACTTAACAGACTCTCACAGGACAGCTTAGTCAGAGTTGACTATGTAATTTGATTACCTCCATTGGGGGGCAAGAGAGAGATTGTAATATAGAAAGCCAGTTGGAATTACATATAATAGTATTTGATTACTGCATACAGATATATACAACACTGTACAGAGATTAGTTGGTAGTCAGGGCTCATGGAGTGCTGAGGGTTAAACACTATGTGACAAGAGGAGTCATGGGTACTTTAAACCCACAGATGGAGCATTGCTGCATGTTGTGATGAAGCAGGAGCGAAGCAGATGGAATTAGGACTGCGTTGTCTGTCATTAAGTAAGACTCAGGTAACCTACCTACTCATTATCCTTTCGTGATGTCCTCAATCTTATCGCAGTCCATATAAATACATAAGAGATATAATATTCATTATATTATATAATGTAATAGAGTAACATTCCCATATAAAGAGGGCGTCGCGACACAGGGAGTTTGAATTATTAATTAAATACATAACTGATGAAATTGCAATGCGCAATATTTCTTCCTTTGCTATAATATTCTCTCATCTGCTTTGCACATTAATGTAGCATTTACATATTCGATGGGAAAATCACGAATAGGTGTAATATTTTCTACCAGTTCTGGATCTAAACAGGTTGTATTCCTATGTACAATTTTCTCGATAGAACTTGTTTTCCCGAGTATGGAGTATGGCGGAGGTGTGCTTAGATATTAATAACCATTTAATAAGACAATGTCATTGCACTTTACACCCCTGGGTAATGCATCAGTGTTGCGATTACTAGTTTATAATCATAATTCATTTTCGTGTAAAAGCTATTAAATACTGCCACTTATTATTTCAAACTTTATGAATCTGTAAACTGAAACGTTGAATAAATTAGTGATCATGTTCAAATTAAAGCACAGCCGCGTTTACGTTTACAGAACTAATAAACTAACCAAAAATGACAAGTTTAGTATAACAGTTGATGAAAAAAATTACATGCGTAATGTGGGGATTAACTCACAGTAAGTACATGTTTTTTTTTTATATTTCATTTTACCACTACTTCGATGTTATTGATGACGATATTGTATGTTACCAATGCCTCAATAAATTACAGTATTTTCAAGTTCAGGCTTGTGAAAAGCGGGTATGTTAAAATCTGTATTTGGAAATATACGCAAGTTGGTTCGTTTTAACCCAGCCCATATCAGACATGTGCCATGATCTCATGCCTGACATTCGAGATGGAATACATTCATATGTAGTTTGGAGATACAACTACATAAAACATTAATGCGAATTTTATGGAGCTACCGGTTATGTTAACACTTACCTACTGGTGATTGAGATCTAGTTTTTACTTTAAATAAGTTTACTAACAAATTGTTTATTGTGTTGATCTTTTGGATTAGATTGGTTGAATTTGTCTGTATTTTTACCTGTGTCTAGTGATCAATAAAATATTTACACACTTACATACATCTTTGTAGTGATTTCATTAAGGCGCACAATGCGTTTAAATGCAATATTAATTATTACGAGCTATTCTCTTTCGTATTATTTATGTATAAGTACGTAGAGCTGCATTTGACTGCATTTCGCTCCAAACCCATGTTCGTCCACCAATCGCATTTCGCAGTGTCAAGTAAAATATGTCTACACGAGATTTGTCTGACAATGCGAAGATAATTATAAAATAAAAATGTCAATACTTACGAGCTACTGAACTGAATACTATTTGCGTGCGTATTAAGGAAGGTAAATTACTATCAAGACGTTTTTGCATTTGTAGTTGTGTACGGTCAGCACATAAAGAAATAAACCTAACTTAAAAAAATACTTTTATATATTTTTTTAACATTTTTGTAGTCAGGTACATCAATGGAACTAATAATATTAAACAATATTATTTAATTCTAAGATTCTTCGACTCCAGACATTTCGCACTCATTCTCATCCTCACTTTCATCTGATGCATCATTTGTGTTAACTATAATTTGTTCTGAGTCTGTGCTCCGAACTTCGAAATCCGAACCCAAGTGAAAGGGACGGCACGACACAAAGTTCGGATTTCCAAGTTCAGAGTAGCCCCTCTGATAATCTAAAGCTTCATCCGTGCCTTGAATTTTTTTAATCTTTAATAGCATGCACACAAACATTTTTTTCTGACTGTAGCATGAATTTAAATTTTAGAATCCCTGTAAATATACAAAGGCTACTACAAATGCAAAAGCGTCTCGAAAGTAATTGACATGTACGTTACCTAATAGATTACTTCACCAAATGCACTTTTTCTACGATATATTATATTTATCCTAATAGTATTATAAACGTGAAAGTTTGTGCGGATGGATGTACGTTCCGCTTAATCTCAAAAACTACTGAACGGATCTCTATGAAACTTTCCAGTATTGTAGCTTAGACATCAGAATAGGACACAGGCTACCTTTTATCCGCGGGTAACACCGCAGGGCGCTGCTAGTATATATATATGTCTGAACAACAAAATACATTCTACCTATATATGTTTGCATTATTTTGGCAGTTGACAATTTTTTAGCATTTTCCGCAAAATTATTTAATATAATCTATCATGTGATATCATGAATGACCGGAAATAGAAAACAGGGCCTCTTGAACCGGCTAATCACTCTGCAGCTGTGTTGTAAAATAGGAGTGCTTACAATGTATGGTATATCTGGAAAGGCCGGAAGGCGGTCGCAGGTGACAGGCGTAGGCCTATCCATCTCCGCCTGCTTGCCTTCGGAGTACGCCACAATAGTCTTCATGGTGGACAGCCCAGCGCTCGTTCCGCGCCGACCACCCCACGCTACCCCTCCGTGCCATTCGTTCACACACACCATCCAACTAAAAAAGAATATAGTCACCGCTGCCAACAAAAACTTTGCCACCCGCACCACCTTCCTTACGTTAGACGGCATAGTCAAAGTCTGAACATTTCAATGCTTTCAAAAGTCAAACATTCATGAAATAATAGGTACTGAAAATGACAGTCACTTCCGCACTCAGTCACTATCACCTACGGTTGCAGCGCCTGAGCTGCATCGTCGGAGCATGTTTGGGAAAGTTTCAGTAATCTAATGTTGTTAAGACAACGTTAGGTGCACCGGCGACGATCGCTCGCGGCGGCCGGCGGAGCGCTTGCTGCGCGCATGCGCTCTGAGCGCGGTACCATGACGGACTGCGCCGGATCAGCTGATAGCGTATCAACAATGCGTCGCTCGCGGCTAATCGTTCTAAACGCTCGCGGACGTGGAAATCTAGTTTTCTATACCAGTTTTTGCTCGTAATTCTTCTTTTGAGACGCGACGTGAACGCACTTCTAACTTAAATGCGACTTGTTCTCTATAAAAAGCTCAGATTGTGGCAATCTCACGCGGAACAACAAATTTTATAGTTATCTAAATAAGGACTGGCTTGCCATCTCGCTATTTGTTATATTAGGCACAATGTATAATATAAATGTTGTAACTCTATAGTGAAATTTATAAGTCGATGCATTTAAATTTATAGTTATCTACCATCAAGCGACTCAAGGAAAAAATCTTATTGCAATGTCTTAATTAAATGCAAAAAGGCTTCGTGGACATCATTCGTCCCATCGCAACGGGGAGCCCGTTAGTTTATTAGGAATATTTAAATATTTTCTTTTGATTTTTTAATTGCGACGCATCTACAATCGGCAATTTAAATTGTAGTAGAATGGATGATAGAAATAGGAATCGACTGAATACATCAGCTTTAGATAAAGGATAAACTAAAGAAATGAAACCTGGCGTGATTTCGTAAATTCAATTAAAGCGATACCAAAATAGTTGATTAATCCGTACTCCGAAAACTTGTAGGTACCAAGGCAATTAGTTATGACGAACGCTGGATTGATCATCATATTCGAAAAACGTCCACTGCTGAACATAGGCCTCCCGCAAAGAGTGCCACAATGACTGGTCCTGCGCATTCAGCGGACTCCCGTGACTTTTATCAGCTATCTGCACCTACCGAACACTAAATACGTCTTGCAGGAGCAGGATCGCCATAGGAAACGAACATAGAAGAAATGTATCATGAAGAACCGAACCTAAAAATGCATGAATCATATTAAAGCCTGTCACAGACTGCAGTGGCCTGCGGTGCCGGCCGCGGTGGTGGCCTGCTGTCACTATGAGAATCCAGGCCGCGTGTGTCTGAATGAATGTTAGGATTGTCATAGTGTACAACAGTACAGAAACCATTCAGGTATCTAGTAGGTATCACTTCACTCTCATTAAAACCCCGCGATAACGACGAACAAAACAAGCCATGCCAATAGTAAAAGTCGCCGCCGTTGTTCTTCGCTCGTAAATTACTTACGACAATTTAATAAACACATCAAGCTTTAAACGTTTTTTCAATAGCCGCAGATTACTTCCAAGAGTATTAATTTGATCTTGGCGAATAAAGCTACCGTTCAGAGTAATTGCAGGGGGATATATGCATGTCGTTCTCTTTGCAGCTTTTAAAACTGGAATGTTGGTTTAAGCATGAACAATTCTATTGAAAGAGAATTGTAGGCTGTCGGGGAGCTGTATTCTTTGAATTAATTGATGAAGTTAATTGATAAGGAAACTACGGGTTATAAACAGATACATTAACAATTATAAATAATATTAGTGTAGAGTATAGGTAGAAAAAATTGCAGATACATAAATAGTAGCTGCGTTGTTTTGTGGTTCCAATTTAACACACGGTACCCTGAAAACTTGACACAGGCAAACTTATTGCCTCAACAATTATTGCTCCATAATTGTATATTATCTATTATAAGCCTACATTTAGATAAGTAAGGTACTTAAGTTAAGTACGGCTTCAGCGTAAAACGATTTGTTATAGTTATTATTGAGTGGTGAAGCATAAAATTGTTTCCTGTGGGACGGAATCAGATCGGTCCGTTCCCACATCGAACGCCAATTGAACAAGTTTCCAAAGATAATTTAGCATTTTGTGGTTTCCGTTGAGATTCAGCGAATGAATGTAATTAGCCGTGAAAAAACTGCAAACACGTTTCATGTTTTTACTTATTAACAATATACAGACACGGAGTCCATTACCTGTTATTTGTCCGAGATAAACGAGATACACATCACACTAAAGGTCTCCTGAGATTATTTTTGCGCTTCAGTAAGAGACTCCGTATACCGTATCTGCTGTTCTATTCCCAATTTCGTCTTGCCTAATAAAATCAATGATGTTACGCCCGAGAAACATCGTTTCAAAGAGGATCTTCCCTTGTTTTAACTGGTAATATTCTACAGATAGTAAAACCTAGTCGAGCCATTGCAAACACGTTAACGGATATTTATTTATCTATAATGATATTATTTTATCTTTGTTGGTTCTGGAGCATTCGATCCGATAACCCGCCCGTAAAAGGCCTTTGAAACTTTCTACAATAACAACCACGGTGTGAGGTTCTAGTTTCTTTTCAATTGTGTTTTTTTTGTGCCTTTTATTTTAAAGGCATTTGAACTGAGGTAGAGGTCTAGTGTCGCACGACATGCACTATTGAAATGCAGCCTTTATCGTAATGTGCGCATCTCGTTCGTTAGCCGCACCAGCGCACGCGCTGCTGCCGAGTATTGAACTCGCTATCGGCGTTAGAGAGCCAACAGTCCGGTCCTTAAGGATACTCGCCCCTCAATATATATTCGCAAACTTTTGAAAACCGAAACTAACTCGTGCCTTTCTTATGCTCGATACTATTTAAACTGGCGAGTAAAAGAGACAGCATTATCAAGTTACTAACGTTAATATCTAAGTAGAATAAACTTGTTTTATTTTAAGTCTTATAGCGGAATCCTTTAACTCATTTGACTTTAAATATACAAGAGTCAGAGTTATCGCAGTTGACTAGGGGAATTAGAGATAGGAAAACGTGAGTTACGTCAGGGGACTGGAATTTATAGAGGATTAGCTAGTCCCCAGGTTCCTTCAGTTAGGAACAAAAATGTAACTCGTACCATGCTTTATAGTGCCTCTTATAGAGGTATAAATTGAAGCAGGTTTTTCGGATTAATGTCTGCGTCTAATTACGTATGTCACCATAGAACTTGTTAAGAAATTACGCAGTGTCATGGTATCTAGACCTAGACCCAGACATACCCATATATTGAGAATGAGCGTCTTGTTGGACTGGAACATTATACCATAAACCATACCAACCCATTTTCCTTTGTGCAAACAATTTAGAAGCTTGACACAAAAAATAAATTGATACAATGGCATCTATATGAAAGTCATCTATATTAATAAATACATGTAGGTATATTTCCAAAGGTTCAAAAATATTTGAGCAATCTTATGTCCTTAATAATAAATTAGTGTTCAAATATTTTCGATGACCGTCCGCGCACATCTTTTCGAATTCTACTGTACAGCACAGTCAACAGTAGTTATTGTTGTAGGTGGAGATTGTTTCTAGTGAACAATGAGACCTAATCTTCATAACCTAATCCTGTAAACCCTGTCCTTGTGACCCTGTGTGATCTTACTGAATAATTTACCCAAACTGCAGTTACCTGAAATTCTTGGCAGCTTAACATTAACATTATTTCACTGTGGCGCTAACTTATGCTTATGTTATCCGCCCGAGGTAAACGGCTGTATCATTGAAAAATGTTCAATATTAAATTGCCTTTGCGCGACTTATACTTACTATAAATTCAGAAATTATCGTAAGAGGGTAGAGCAAAAAAATACACTATAACATTCGTGAATCCGTGACGGACAGTATTTTGCAATATATGTACAGTGATTTACGTCATTTTGACTACAAACAGGTAAGTTGAATTCGTATTAAGTCCTTGAACAACGTAACACGGCAATGTTATAGACATAAAAAATGTTTGTAAAAAGAAATAATTTTACTAGCTGCGACCCTCGGCATCATACACCCGTAGAGTCGATTGCCGGTAAAAAAAGAACTTTCAGTACTTTCATCTAGGTATATTGTAATAATGTACATTAGCAAGGTAAAGTCGATCGCTTAGCAGCGTTAGCTGGCAAGCAGTCAAGCAGGAACTGGCCGGAGTGTTATAATGGGGTTTAATTGGATGGTCGTGTCTTGCAAATTGTTTGCGCGTGCTCTGGGATCTATCCAGCCGTTAAATAAAGAATGATGTTACCATATAGGCTTGCATATGCACTTGTTACCTTTTAATTTTTGTTAAATAACGTAAAGTCAACCAGGCTTTTGAGTGTGAGAGCAGCTAATGCATAATTGCATGGAAACTATTAAGAATATTCTTTAGTCAAATAAAAATTTCGTGTACAGCATATGTATATCACAACGAAAGGCAATTATTTTAATCCTTTAAAGTACGGGTGACAAGTAAATTTAACATTAGCTAGAAGAAGTATTAAAATATAATAAACAGGGCACTAATAACGTCACGTTCTAAAGGTCGAATATCGCTCCTCCCGTTTATTATCATGCCTCCCGTTTGTTGTCATGTCTTAGACTCACGGGAGTTTTATACTTAAAGAAGTATTAACTTAAAGTAAACTGGAAAATACTAGGAATCAGACACGTGCGCAACTTTTTAAAACCCATAAACGCGGAATATTTGCGTTTCATTATGTTACTATCTAATTTACGAACATTACAACTTAATCAAAAATGTTTCAGTCGCTTAGTAATTTAAAAAAAAAAACATGTGTGCATTCTAATATTTCGAATAACGAGTGACAGTTTATTTATTTATTTAGGTATTTTAAAATATACGATGTACTTGGGACACGCAGTAAATATTTTCTGCATTGCATAGCGGATTCCAAGATTTCCAAGTTCTGTACATAGACGGAGATATTCGTCTAAGACGCTGGTAGTTAGCACTAACTAGTAGGGGCAGTCATTAACATAACATTGCAGGACAGGACATTCACACGGCCCTTTGCGTATGGTATGACGTAACGTGCACTATAAATGCGCAACATTTTTCTCATTTTATTTAATAACTCATTAAAATCGGTCTTTCACAGCCCAGAAAGGGAACGGAGTGTGTTATGGACGTGTAAGTAATACGAAGCAATCATGGTTCTGGCCTCGATGATATACTTAAAGATATAGTACTTTACAAAAAAAAAATACACGACATACTTACTTTTTTTTGAGAAACTATATACCTAGGTCCAAAATAGGCCCAGGTAGCACGAGCATTTATAATGAACGCGTAAATTTTGCCCACGCCATTTGACTACAGTTGGAAAAAAAGATAAACGTCGCTGCGTAAATCCATATCGGTTACTTTATTTCTGCCCACAATTTCAGAGATGGCCCCGTAAATAGTATCGCAGTAACATTATCTGTTGGATGTTGGTACGTTAAGAGAGAAAATGCCCTGTGGTCAATATAAATTGAATGTACAATGCGGTATTGAGCGGTCGTTACCGTGATATGTGAGGGCGAGTATCTACTTGGAGATGGATAGACTACATTGAGTATTGCTCCTCGTGGCACTGACGAATCTCTTGTAAGATTTAGTCTATGATCGATATGATTCATATCATATGAAAACAAATAGTAGTATACTACTATACAGACGCCGGTAAAGGAGGGATTGCCGGCCGAAAAAAGCTTGGGTCCTTTTTAATCCCAAAACTGACCAGCTCGTAAATGCTTTTTGGCTTCAGTTATGTAATTTTGAGTAGTGCCAAACCTCCTGTACTCTTCTGAGACATGGGTCTTATACCGAAAACACATTCGCACACTTGACAGACTCCAGCTCAAATGCCTCCGCGATATCATGAACATCAGATGGGAAGGCCGCGTTCGTAACACGAACGTTTTACGGCGTGCAAATATCGGTGGCATTGAGGTGTATCTGATGAGGCGACAACTGCGGTGGTGTGGGCACGTGTCCCGTATGTTGGAGAATAGAGTGGCGAAGCGCATCTTCTTTTCAGAACTCTAGTACGGTAAGCGTAAACGCGGTGGCCAGTACCTGAGATACAAGGATGTTCTGAAAAGAGACATGAAACGGTGCAAAACAGAGCCCTCTGAATGGGAGGTGAGGGCTGCTCAACGTCCCGAGTGGCGACGGCTTCGAAACCGAACGTCGTGAAGACCTAGATAGAAAGCGGGATGAGTTGAAAACCAGACCAACTGCATCCATCTCCTACAATTACGTCGGTGGGGTGTTGACGTGCCCAAAGTGTGCTCGTACCTTCAGTAATAAGATTGGTAGATTGGGTACGTAAGCCACACAAGAATAAGAATAAGAATAAGAAGAAATTTATTGCCCATAAAAAACCTTAACCTAACAGATACAAAACAATCAACAAACAGTAAGTAACAATAAGCTAAACCATCAGAAAAAGGTGAGGCCATTGCCCCCAAAAGGACCCATTGGTCCCAGGCTCAGCATGTGCTGGGCAGAAGTGCCCGGCGCTTGCTTGTTTTCAGTCTGGTTCCAAGAACAATTATTGAATAAATAAATAAATACTTACAGCCAGGAGGGTCGCAAACTAATATTATTATAAATAAACGAATTACGTTTTGGTACGTCTGTGCTTAGGTGCAGAAAAGAGGAGGAATATAAAAGTATCAACAAAAAAAATCAACATAGAAAATAAATAGTTAAAAAAAATAAAAAAAATTGTAGATATATGTGCGCGTGAACGAGGGTGTGATTGTGTTCGTGTGTGTGTGTGTGTGTGTGCGTGGGTGCGTGTGAGTGTGCGCGCGTGCGAATGTGTGCGTGTGTGTGCGTGTTTGCGTGTGTATGTGTTTGTGTTGAATGTGCCTGAAGCGTATGCTGTAGTGTGCATGGCCTGCGTTAAGAGGGTGAAATAAGCCCGCCTTGTATTGCCAATAAGTGGGTTTGAACTAACCGCTTGAATTTTACCAGTCCAATAGGCTCTCGCAGAGGCGGTGGCAAGTCATTCAAGAGCGCACTTAAGGGCGGAACAACAAAACAGCTCACCATGAGTCTGGGTAAATATGCCTGACCAGGGTAGACAGTCGCTGCGGCCGAAATCGGTCAAAATCTATATGTAATTTTTAATTGGACCATCAATTGCCATATTATGGCAAATTTTAGTTCTTTTCGTGAAACGATCCGTTGAGAAAACTGCCGTCATGATAACTAGTGACTCTGTTGGAGCAATTTTAGTAACCAAACGCTAAATGGATAATAGTAGTCTCCAGTAATTAAAACACAAAAACTGATACTTAAATATCAATAATTCACTTGTGCGTGCGAGTCCAATAGTAGGTATGGCTGTTCTGCTTAGTAAGCACGACAGGTTTTACGGACATGTTTGAGGGCCAATATCACCCAAAACGTCATGTGAAACATGGCGACAAAACCTATAACCTAGCTAGTCCAGCTGGCATTATAGGTATGGCAAAGGGGCTAGAAAGGGCAAGGGTCTACCGGTGAAAAACGGGACGATTTGCCCTTATCCACAGAGCGGTCGCAATCTCAATAAACCAATTGGAAAGCGCTTACGGCGCCCTGCGATACCGATACGGCAACGCTATTTTATGCGCCTTTGTTTCGGCGATTGCCGGTTGTCTGCAAAAGATAGACCTCTAGTAAGTTTCCGCTAATGGATGTGTATTTCACATCGTCGTGAATGGTAGATGACAACAGTTTATCGCTGTTTTGTGAGGAGTGGACCTTTTATCAGGCGCACATCTGAGGCTTATACAAATTTATATCATGTATTATGTTGGTAGGTCGTTTACATTTAAGTCTTATCACAGTTGCGTTAGAAATACCATTAATTAGACATCGGCAACAGTAAACGGCCTTTCTCAGGTTTAGCGTTCTCAGCCTAATTGCCACAACTGTTTTTATCCCCTGGTTACTTTTGTATAATCTGCCCGAAAAGAGAATCAATACTGGTCGATAATCAATTTAATCACTTTGGCATTCCAAAAGTAGAAACGGTTTTCGAGTTATTAAGATCTAAAATAATCAAAGCGATGGCAATTACAAAAGTCCTGGCAATTAGCGTTGTGGCACTTGAAAAAGTCCTGGCAATTAGCGTTGTGGCTCATAGAAAAGTCCTGGCAATTAGCATTGTGGCACTTAGGGAGAAAGGCATTATGTTAAAAGCAAAACCGACTTAATTCAGAAATTGTTTATATGTACACATCACAACCCATAAAGCCTAGAATCCTTTCATTTTAATAGGCAGCAAGACGCTAACAATAACAGGTGAATTGTAAAACAAGATAACATGAATTAGAAATGTTGAAAACCAAAGTCGTGGTAATTAAATCCTTTCGTGGATTACTGCTGCATTCAAACACTCCGACGTCTATACTCGTCGATAGCTTCGACACAATTGCTGGCTCGTGGCCCACGCTGTAGTAATGTGCCGAATATAGCTAAATAGGGAAGTGCGCTCACGATTGTAAACGGTGTAGGCAATTATAGATTCAGGTTGGACAAATCTTTTGTTAATTGTTATCTTAAACAAAGTTTGATGTATCTCGTTATGTTTTCATATGTCGTGGCTAATGTACTTCTCTATTTAAAAAGTGGCCTAAAAGAATGAAATTCCCTGCCGTCAAGAAGTATGGAACACATTTGTAAACTGAGGGAGCGCTTGGACGCGCCATGGCAATTATGAGAATAGGGATTTAAAAACATATTTAAACCCCTATTCTCATAATTGCATGGCTCAGTTAAACAACTAATCGCAGGGCTCTTTTTTTAAGTGTAACAAATAGAAATAGACGTAAACTTTCACACAAAAAATCAACGATTTCTTATTATTTCATTTACGCTCGGACAAGAAAACATTAGGTCTCTGAGAATGGCCGTAAAAAGAGACGTTCATTTAATTATTTTATGTATCTGTTTTGTGTTAATAGATACTCGTATTATAATCTTATAAATAATAAAGCCTATTTTGGTGCGAGAAATCAGTGGGCAAAGTGAGTTTTTGCCCGAAGTGGGGCCCGAGGATGGTAAGCGGACACCACAGCCTGTGGATGCCTGCAACTCCAGGAGTGTCACATGCTCATTTGTAAATCGCGCTCAATAAGATCACGTTCGAAATTCATTTCAATTAAAATTATTTAACTAGATATTAAATTTATCAAGTAGTTGTTGATAACAGTTTTTTAAAATAAAATAAAATATTAGTAATGTTTTGACCGTTATGTTATAAAACCGTTTATGTAGAAACAAAAACATCATCACGTCAATTAATAATTCTACTTCTAACAATCTTTACTTTTGTCAAAGATTTCAGAACGCTACTTTAATAATAGTGCGATTATGTTCAATTTTTCTTTTCTTCCGTCTTACGATACAGATATTTTGGTATCTAATTTTATGAAAATAAGTAGCACATATTAGATTAGTGATCAGTGGTAAACGCTGTATTTAAATAGCGAACAAACATATTTTTTAAAACTCACAATACACATGTTGCTCCATGTCGTATGCCCGGGAAAATGCAAATCTTAAGCAAATATCGGGATCGCAGGGTCGCATTTACAAAGTCGCGCGTGGGAGCATAACAGTTCGCATTGTTAGTTCCAACACTCTATTACCAGCGGCGTACAGTTAACTCTCTTTATGTACCATTTTACAGTTTTTAGTGAGCCATTTGACTACAATGTGGCCATGGTGTCAACGTCAACTATTTTATGGTCGGTAGTTGCAATGAACTATGTATTTTACTGTTCAGTTAATGTGGGAAGTAAAATGCGTTGTATGTTAAAGCAATGATGATTATCGTGCTTAAACGTATTGTGCCTGTCACTATATAGTTTAGATAGAATTCATAAAAACGTAATAAGTACAATACAATACAAATACCTTCAATTACAACCATGAACAAGTTTAATTATATTAAAGAGCATTTGAGCGAGATTGCCTCACCTCATTCGGCCACGTGCTAGCAAGAGCACACTAACGGATACAGCCTTGAACTATTTCCAATAATGTGTCACTAGTGCCTTCTGAAGGGCAGGCATAAAAAACCAGAGCTTCCGCTTCCTCTAACTGACGAAATCAACATAAAGTCGACAACGCCGTTGTGACTTCTTCGCACCCATTAATCTAGGATGTAATGCGTCGCGCTCTCACACACTTGAGTCCTTACCGCGAACCACAAACGAAGTTTTCCCTCTCTGTCGCACAGTCGTACGGACCTGCAAGTACGACAGAGGGGGAAAATTTGGTTTGCGGTTCGCGGTAGGCCTTTTGGTTAATGTGCTACGCGAATCAAGCCAACCAGGACGGACATATGTGACATATGAATTTAATTCATCAAATACGCATTCGAAAACTGGACCGAAGCGTCTAAAGATTACTAAACCATTAGGCAAATTAAGCTTACCGAACCACGAATGCTAACTACATGTCAAAACAGATTACTTGTAATTACTATTTAATTCAGAACCACAATCTTAGCGTCGGATCAAATCAGTAATGTGTTTTTTTTTTGCTTTAAAACTTGATTGAAGTTTTTTGCAATTAGGAGGAAGTGCGCATGAGAAGCTACCTACCTACTTAAAATAATTCTTGAGTGCTTAATGTACTTTGTCCATTAATATACGATTGGTTTTTTGTTTCGTGTAATCTCACTTACACATTTAAGTTTCGAAATATCATACTGTATTTAGCATTTTTACAGTAGAAAACATCATTCGAGACCAAACGAAAAGTGATAGTGATGTGTCATATTTTAAAGGTTAAGGTAAGGTATATGTTCATGTAAAAATAAAAGTGCTGAGACTTTGCCGCTCTTAGCAGTGAAGTAGGCAATCCCACTGATTCATTTATACTCAATCTGCACCGCATTTTATTAAATTTGCAATTGAATACGTTGTGACCCGTGGGGGCTGTACCCCAGTAAGCGTGGCGTATTTATCAATCGGCAACGTAACAATAAATTCTACCGATTCAGACATTTGACTAGCAAAATACAACAACGTCAATAACGTAGAATAACTTGTTTTTTTTTTAACGAAACAGGAAAAAACACATTACTGACTGATTATTTTACTTGAGGTCCGCCTTGACGTATGTATTGCTAAGATATCAAAATTACATCGGTGGAGCTCACTCGCTGATATTATGATATACTATTATGTGTGGAGCGCTGGAGATGAGCAGAGTCAGATAAGACTTCTCCAGTGAGTAAAATTTAACTAAGTAATTACTTTGGCGCAACATGGGAATCGAAAACAAGAGAACACCACTATTTACGATCCTGTGCTATTTTATGCAAACTGTCGGCCTCTTAAACAGATCCAACTTCAGAAAAACAACCAAACAACATTAAAACAAAAAAAAAACCGGTTAAGTGCGAGTCCGACTCGCGCACCGAGGGTTCCATACACAGACGTGTACCGGTTCCAACCCTATTAATTCAGGAAAATCTCAACAACATGGTATAGAAATTGAATGCCATGGGTACAGCGCCATCTATCGGCGAATTTTGTTACAAATTTGAGCGACTGAATAACTTAGTACCTATATGGAGTTTTTCTAGGATAATTCTTTATCCCGTGAACTGATTTCAATTTTTTTTTCTTTATTTGAAAGCAGGTCCTTTCAGCATAGTCGCGTAGGAATTTATAAAAACAAACAAAAATACATGCAAAGGTGATAAAATTACATACATTTTCCCTTGTAAATCGAAACTCAACTTAAAAAAAAGTTTCAGAATGTGCCACTGAAGCCCTTTCATTTGACACCCCACTTGACCTATTCACTAGACTTTCAAATTAGAGACACCTAATCCATAATTTTGCACAGAAAATAAAAAAAATACTATAAAAAAAAACATGTTCTATGCATCTAGGTTACCCTTTATAATTGTTCCAAATTCCAAATCGATAGCATAAGCAGTTCTTGAGATATTTAGCGATGTGACAGACAGACTGACAGACAAAGTAAAACCATAAGGGTTCCTTTTTTACGATTGTGGTACGGAAACATAAAAAAGCATATTTTACTCAATACGATTATGACAAACATACAGCAATTACAATGGCGTTCGATATACTTAAGCTACCACGTTACAATTCTCGTTCTTGAACCACCGTTCTCCACGGCTGCTAGATGGCAAGAGACCGCTCCCGCCATTTTGCGGCTTTTTTATGGTGTGTAGTTAGACAGCTCCAGGTGCACGTCACGTCGTGTTGCCAGAATCGTAGTCCAAAACCTCATGGCGACAACAGACTCCACACCCTCTGGAGTTCAGTAGGGGGAAATGTGAGTGCCTATTAAAATTAAATCCTTCGATGATTGGTATAGCGCACAACCACCACTGACGGTAGCGAAATTATTAAAAAAATAAAAACCGGCCAAGTGCGCGTCGGACCACGTACAATGAAGGGTTCCGTACCAACACCTACTAGTACACATTTAAAATCATTATCCAATACATTGGATCTAAAAAGTCGTATCTTCATAGGGAACTCACGGCACTTACGACCTTTTGTTTGGGCAAGACAGTTTTTAAGCGAAAACTCAAAAACCGTAAAGCCTATTGTTTAAACCAAAAATCGTTGAAAGTATTTACTAATGCACACCATCTCAATTTTTTTTCAGAATTTTAAACTTTATAATTTGGAAATTAGAGGGGGGGGGGATACTTTCTATGACTGACAGCTAATATCTCACCAAAGGTTGACTTAAATGGACAAGTTTTTTAGAAACCCACATATCATTTTTAAAGGCCTATCCATCGATACCCCACACGACTATGTGCGTTGAAATTTTTTTTTCATTCTCCGGTAACGTGTATGGAGTGCCCTTCCCTCCCCCCCCCTAATTCATAGAATAGGTCATAGAATACACCTTCCTACCAAATTTCATAATTTAGTGCTTATAGTCTCCGAGTAAATCGGCCGTGACATACGGACGGAGGGACGGACGGACGGACGGACGGAGGGACGGACAGACATGACGAATCTATAAGGGTTCCGTTTTTGCCATTTTGGCTACGGAACCCTAAAAACACCATCATCCCTTACAGAAATGATTTAGATGACACCAAAAGTCAATTACTTATCCAATGGCACGGTTGCCGACGGAATTAAAAACTTAATTGATTTCAATGGCAATAATTCTGCCGGTGCGAAAGGGTTTTTCTTGTATTGGCTCGTGTGATGATTTATTTCCAAACGTGATTCCGGGCGCTGGACCGTGTTTATGACAGGGACCTTTAGTCCAATCAATAAGGAACTCTTAAAGTAGCAAGATATTGGAATTTTGAAATCAGTGTTCCAAGTATTAGAGAGTGGCACTGATTTTTATCGCCTTAACATTTTTGGCATGCAACCAGCAAGTAAACACCGGGCCTAGTCTCCGATCAGGGTTGAGCGAATCATTCTTCGCCTCCAACATTTTTTTTCCTTGATTTAAGGTGCCCACCCCACTGTGGCCGCTCCGTCCGCTGTACTATAGGATTGGCACACATTACTGCCGGGACATACGCTTTTTAGTGTTCCGTAGCAAAAATGGCAAAAACGGAACCCTTATATATTCGTCATGTCTGTCCGTCCGTCCGTCCGTATGTCACAGCCGATTTACTCGGAGACTATAAGCACTACAATTATGAAATTTGGTAGGAAGGTGTACTCTATGAACCGCTACATAAAAGTGATGTGAAATTACAAAAAATATTAAATTAGGGGGGCACTCCATACATGTAACCGGTGGATGAAAAAAAAAATTTCAACGTACATAGTCGTGTGGCATATCGATGGATAGGCCTTTAAAAATGATTTGGAGGTTTCTAAAAAACTTGTCCATTTAAGTCAACCGTTGGTGAGGTATTAGCTGTCAAAGTCATAGAAAGTGTGTCCCCCCCCCTCTAATTTCCAAACTATAAAGTTAAAAATTCTAAAAAAAATTGAGGTCGTGTACATTAGTAAATACTTTCAACGATTTTTGGTTTGAACAATATAGGTTTTACGGTTTTTGAGTTTTCGCTTAAAAACTGTCTTGCCCAAAACGAAAGGTCGTAAGTGCCGTGAGTTCCCCATGAAGATACAACTTTTTAGATTCAATGTATTGGATAGTGATTTTAAATGTGTACTAGTAGATGTTGCAACGGATACGGAACCCTTCATTGTGCGTGGTCCGACACGCACTTGGCCGGTTATTCACAAAGAGCCGTCTTTCAACTCAGAGGCCAACTGGACTTTGTTGGGGCAATCAATAAGTGATGTAATTATTGGCTTCCTTAATGAATGCCAGGATTTAGACAAAATTTCATGATAATTAGTTCAATTTATTAAACGTGTCTTATTGGGCCCGGCCTATAAAGCCACAGTCAGGTTCAAAAAAAAATAAACGTGTCAACTTGGCAATTATAAATATATTATTATTATTAAGTCTGTTAGAAAGGTGCCTACTTACTGCTGACTTCTTTTTTGTTTACAAAAGGAATATTGCCCGAATAGACACGAACAACAACTTTTATTCCTTAATTAACCATTCAAGGATAATTCGTAAGTAATACCTTAGTGGTTGTGGCGACGAGGTAGGTAGGCAGAATGTCTACTTATATGTGACTTGTATGGTCTCTTGCATTTCTGTAGCTCACTGATTAGTACGCATGGCTTCTGTGATGAAAGATAAACCAAGTAATTACACGGAAACTTGCTGCTTCATATATTATTGCGTAAAGCATGAAGGTAATCAGTTTCCAACTTATTTGTAGTTGAGAAGCTTGAAGCACGTTTGAAGCGTATATACGGGCGTTCGAGTGCGTATGAGCTATAAACATGAAATGGAATGTAGTAGTGTTGCTGCTGTGTAATTAGTTACTTGACTTGATCAAACTACGAATATGGCAATTAAAAGTTACGTTTATATAGTACTAGCGACCCGCCCCGGCTTCGCACGGGTGCACTATTTAATGGATGTTATTATACATATAAACCTTCCTCTTCAATCACTCTATCTATTAAAAAAACCGCATCAAAATCCGTTGCCTAGTTTTAAAGACTTAAGCATACATAGGGATATAGGGATTAGGGACAGAGAAAGCGACTTTGTTTTATACTATGTAGTGATAGTGATGATACTTGTCTATATGCTGCTGGGCAGGTACTCGTACGAGTACCTAAAATGGTAAGGAACAATCAATGATGATTACAAAAGTGATTCCTATGTTAAATAATCCTTTTTTTGCGTCCCGCATAGCTACAATAGAGTTGGTCGGTGGTCGCTGTCATATCAGCATCACATGCATTGAAAGATTCAATTCTTCAGTGTAATAATGTCACATGAGATTTTGAACATAGCATGCAACTGATGCATTATTCTACCGAATGTGCGAATTGAAATGATTGGCGCAGCCTCGGCCGTCACGGCGAGCTTTATTCTCGTATGGAAAGTGCTCGCCCATTCAAACGTCTCGCACTGATAAATTGCCCTGGATTTGCATATAAAAGGCTAGAGAAAAATGCCTAGTCTTTCTAACTTTGTCGTTATTGAAGCCCTTTATGGAACTTTGAGTATATGTGCGGTGAGACAATGCCCAGCATATGGACATCGACAGTGCACAGAATGTAAAATGATGTGGTGCACGGTGTGTTCCAATTTTTTTCGCTACTACTTGTTTTTGGCAGGCCTTGGTGCTAGCTTGCGGGTCTTGAAGATTTTATGCTGGCCATTGTACTCCTTTGTAAGAATTATACTATAGTCTTTAATGGCATTCAATAGCACATTAAAATTCCTACTAACTCACGCCACTAACTTATTCAGAAATCTATTTCAAGCTCATTGCATAATACAATGAGAAAGTAGTTATTCTGTAGATAGTCTATGCCCGATTTGATCGCATAGGAATAAGGACTCTTCGCTTATACCTCTGTATGGATTAAATTAATATGGGAATAAAATATCTTTATTCTGGGCGCATTAAAATTAAAATAATGATCAACATAACCATAAAGTATAAAGATATTAAATAATCAGATGTTTTCGCTATGTCCGAAGCTAATTAGCATTTATTTTGGGTGTCCATTGATCTTGTTTATCCATGATTGCAAATAACATTGAATAGGTATACCGCGCATAGAGGTGTCACTGGCTCTCAAAGAAGGCGTTGATATCGGCTTTTACGGGTGAAATAGCCGCACTACCTATGTTAATGCATGACGCCGCTCCGTGGTAGCGACAGGTTGTAGGTGTTCGCAACGGGAAATGAATGAGCCTCAGGTCTTGCTATTCTCTAAGGTGACATCAGCACTGAACCCGTGGGCGCTCCCTCCGCAAGTACATTCCACGTACAATGCATATTAAATTGAAAGCGAAGAACTTGTTTTTTTAACCATCAAGTACTACCCATAAGGTCAAGTTCACAATTAGACGAAGTAAACTGACAGATAAGATTGCCAGGAACAGAAAAAAATAAATACTGACGGTATACATTGACAAAAACATATCGATAAGTATAACGTATACCAAACGTATTCCATTGTTGTAACTTGTAATCTATGAGCTTTCAACTTTTCGGCCACTAGAGGTTCATTAAGCGGGACAAAGGTGGTATTTAAATATGAAGTTTAGTCCTTTAAATAGGAATAAATCATAAGATTTACTTACTAATCATTTGAATAATTTGACAATTTCAACGTGGTTTTTTCAATTTTGACGTGTAATTTTTAATGTTAAAACATTTTTGGTTCCCAAGATACAGGCACGGCCTAGTTTGGGATCCACTGACTATCTTTCCGTGTAAAATGTGTTCAAGTTAATTATTATATTAGATTGAGAGAAACACTACTAATTTCGATATTCGATGTTCTCGGCAAGCACCTAAGCAGATAAATTGCGCTGCAAGATCGGTAAGTCTAGTATGACCTTATAATATCGATACGAACAGCACTGGCCATACATACTGTGGCAACATTTGTGCACTTGACTTTGTCAAACAACTTCGCCTAATGGTGGTGAACTTTACTGTAGTAAAATGTAGGAACGGTACGTAAAGTTTCTTGCATAGAACTTGTATGGCAATAACCAAGCCAGTATACTAGTACAGTATAACCAATAAACCAGACTATTAGTTTCTAATATGTATATAATGTAGTTATAATTGCAAGCTTTACCTATACCATATATAAAACCCTTTATAGCTCGTAGCTACTAATCGTGCAATTTACACACTGTTATGACAGATCATCCATATTTATTAATTTGCACTTTATTATACTGGACGCATAGAACTGAAAATGTAGGCAACCTAGTGAGTTACCGAGCGCATCAGGGTTATGCTACTGGATCATTTATTAGTCCGGTTTGCAGGGACTATTGAACTTCCTATGCTCGAAAGGGAAACCACTTCTTATTCAGTCCCGCTCTTGCGTAACTCGGTGCCCGATAGTCCAGGTTTTTGTCTCAATATACCGACGTAAACTAGTTTCTAGTTACCCTAACTAGGATTTTATCGAAGCTCACAGCTTTAATGCGCTGTAATAAGAACCAGTGCTCTAGGGTAATTGGAATAGATCTAGCGAACTTTGCGTGAGCTAGGTAATTATGTGCCCCATATTAGACACGCCCGCAAAGTAAGGGTGCAAAAACCTTATTAAAACATACACGTCAAACATGTATTAGTAGTTTATGTTTAAATCATTTACATCTTAACAGCAGTTAGACAATGACGACTCCAAGTACGTGATCGGTGATCTGTGAAGATACAGTTTTTACCCCGGTACAATTTGGTATCTTCACATAATTCATTTGAAGCCCTATAGAATAGTAAAAAATTAAGTGAATTATTCTGCTTAACAGCAAGATAATTGAGTAAATTATCTATGGAGCGTTATTGCTTCAAAAATGACACATGGTATGTTCCGATGCGCGAACAAATAGTTACGCTATTTACCTACCCTGATTGCGAACATGTCTGATTACTTGATTAGAGACGTTTTTATGTAAGGTAAACGGGCCAGCGGTTGACACTGACTGTACATAATACAGATGAACATTGAGAGGTGAACAATATAAAACTTATCAATAGTACAAGGATGCATGTGTTATTGAAATTATTTCGGAAATATAAAATGCAAATGCCTGATCGCTTTGATCGCGAGTCCGCGAGTGAATAAGCAAATAGATAACCATAGGCTTCGAATAGCAATAACTCTTTCTATTGTGTGGTTCTGAGCGCTAGGTATTAGCTGAGATTGAATCGGTGGTTTTAATAGTTTTGCTCTGGGGCTTTACGTTCGCTCGTGTGTAATTGCGCTTTTATTGCATAGAATGCAGGGAGGCTGTTATTTGAAATCAATTACTTCATGTACAAAAGATTGCTGAGCGTTGTGCAGTGGGCAGACATTTTATTCATCATACTGAGATATAGAAGCACTCTACATATGTTATTATGTTGGGATACACTATCTACAAATTGGCAATCGGTACCTAAACCTATGCTGTCTAGATGAAATTCAAAAATGTAATTTACAAAAATGCCTGTTTTTTTTCGCCTACATTTATCGTTTGTTATAAATAGGTTTATAACACTTTTTGGTAAATGAAACCAGTGTGAGGACTAACAGCCTTGCCTTATCCGCCGCTATAGGGTTTCCCACTACTGGAAACATTAGAAAATGTTGATGATGGCTCCGCTTATTGTCGTGACTAAGGATAGCGGATATATGTGATGGTAATAATGATGGCACTTATTCGATCATGTTGATCTCAACGCAGTTTTCCACACTTAAAATTGCAGACTTAACGTAAGTTTGACACGTTTCGGTAGCCAACCATAAGATACCTATATGTACATACTTACATATTTGTAAATACTAATAACAATAAAACCCTACAAGATAGGAAAGTAAATTACCATACTGTTTTTTCCCAAAAGTTCATAATTTCTAATTTAAAAATATAAACTACAGGTAGGTATGTAGAAATGTGTATAGTACATTTTTTTTCTTGTTTTTTCTACAGTCGGTGGGCAAGTGCGCGAATCGCGAAACGCTTTAGGCGATGCGCGCGGGCGCGGCGGTGCGGGCGTTCGTCATTGAAATACGTTGCCATTGTGAGGCCTGTCCTGAATAAATATTTTATTTAGCGTGCCACCCAGAGCGGCCATGATTGATCCGTGAAGGGCTGAATCGGACCAAGATAAGGCTTTTCGATACATTTTCTTATTTTGAGGGTTCCGTACATCATAACGAAAAAATAAAAAGGCTTGGGGTATATACCACAGTATATACCTACTCGTCATCTCTCACATGTGTTAGATTAGATTTCTATATGCAAAGTAGGTATTACTTGTGTTTTGTCTTAATCAATATTAATTTAGCGTAATATCTAGGATGGATGTGGTTGATTCTTGAAGAGCTGAATGGAACCAAGATCCTTTCTTCTTATTTTGAGGGTTCCGTAAATCAAATCGAAAAAATCCGAAAACTTGAGGTAGGTAATTCCAAACCGTAACGTACCAAATCTCAAACCTTCAGGTATTTTATCATACATGAATGAAATACTATACAGTCAGTGCACATATTAATGTTTTTGTCTATGTTTTGGCCGGCATCGCCTTTCAGTTCTTTCCGAGTAGGTAGCCGGCTTCTGTGATGTCAATCAGCCGTTTTTACTGGCATCGGCAATGCGTATAATTGCTCTTCATAAATCCTCGTTGACGCGACATGATGGATGCAAAACTTTCAACTCGGACAGGGGTTAGTCGTAAGGAGGGGATATTTTAATATTTATATTGCCTACGGCTAATTTGCAAGCTGTCGGCTGTCAGTCATGAGTAGGTGTTAGAAATAATTGTTTATGTAATATACAGAGTTAAATTTCTTTTGTTCTAAAATTAAATGTTAATCAACAATAGAAATACTTCTTTAAATGTGTTAAGACCCTTACTTCCATTCCATTGAAATCAAGTGTAAATTTCGTTGAACATGGGGCAGCAGGCAATATTATTTTAAAAAATAATTGAATCTAACGTTGTCATAAAAACGAAGAATAACCCAGTAACCTGTTTCGCAGTTTTCGGCATTAAGAGAAACAAACACATGCATGTATGTATTTAAAACACAAATTATGAAAAAAAATGCATCAAATTGTTCTATTTATGGATTTACCTAGCATACTCACATATGCCTAGCATACTAATGGAAATAAACATAATAGGAGTTATTTCCATGCCGTAAAGCAACTGTTGTTTGATTGGGGTATACATGTTTATTTATCCTAATACCATATATTCACATATATGACTTCTGTTTTAATTGTTTATTGCATCTTTATCCGTTCCCAGGTATATTATGAGATAGTTTTGTTTTTCTTATACTAAAAACTTTTATTTTATCCTAGCTTTTCTGCAGAAAACCAATTATAAAGGACCCTTTTTACGACTTTTTCCTTTCCTTGATGAAAACAATTAAAGTTCATAATTGAAAATAATGCTGCCTATAATATTGTTACAACAACAATAACAATTTAAATAACACCTAAACATTTTACTCTAAGGACCGATTTTTCAATCCCCGGATAAAAATATCTGTCAGATAAACGTTATTAGCTCTGTCATTTTCTTTCACATGACGTTCGAAAATGACAGCGATAATTTTAAGTGACGGATTATCTGATGGTGATTGAAAATCGACCCTAAGGTTTATAACTGTCTCAGTCATACTGATACTACCTGTTACTTGATAATGCCAATCTTAATTCAATAACAATAGAGGTGAATAATAGGTGTCAACTATTAGATATTAGCCTAGTTGGTACTAATATGAAGTCGGTGGTCCCGGGTTCGAATCCCGGTCAGGGCATTTATTTGTGTGATGAGCGCGAATGTTTGCTCCTGGATCTTGGATGTATTCTATGTCTTTAAGTATGTATTTATTTATATAGGTACCCCTTATATAGGTATATATCTTCGCCTAGCACCCATAGTACAAGCTTTGTTTAGTTTGGGACTACGTCGACTTGTGTACACAAATATTTATTTGAGTGTAACAAACACTGGGACGTTTATGTCCCTATGTAATTATTGTAAAGCTTTTTAGTACGATAAAATAAAAGCGAAATGATCGGCATCATTCGGACCTATACAAATACTTGAATGAATACTGAATGAATAGGTAATATAGGACCTATGTTATACTTTATACTGCAACTGATTTAAAAATCTGAGCCGCCCTAAACAATAAAGTATTGTTCACATTATTTGGTTATAATTACTTTCCGTGTTTATTGTACATTATTATAAAAACCGGCCACGTTCGTGTCGGACTCCGCACATTTAGGGTTCCGCACCAACCGAAAAATTAAGTAGGTTTTAATAGGAAAAAAGTAAAGTAATTTAAATGAAAAAAAAAAAGATTTGTCAATATACTAATATTTGGTGATAAACTATACGTATTAATAAACATTATCACCAAAATTCACGTTTCTAGGTTAGTGGGTAGTTAAAAAATCCTTTGGAACAAAATTTTGTAAAAAGGCTGACTTTGGTGGCTTTAAATTCCTTTGTTTGTTTTTTTTTTCTATAATATTTATCAACTTAATGAGCTCTAAATAGCGATACACCACTCCATGGGGTACTTGATCAAAAAAAAAATTGCGCCCCCCTTTGCCTGTATGGGAGACCCCCTTAAAAACAATTAAAAATAAGTTTTAACAATTAGTATGGCTTTGGGTCGCCAAGATGCTTGTACTGTGAAAATTAGAAGTCTGTAGCTCCAACCGTTTGGGTGTAAAACCTGTCTGGCAGATGACGGACGGACGGACGGACGCGTGAGTGACGACAATAGGGTTCCGTTTGGACCCTTCGGGTACGGAACCCTAAAAACGACATGTCGAAGACGTATATTTTGTCCCCAGCAAAAAACTAGTCGAAAGTGTAATAATACACTCGTCATCTAAGATATAATATTTACATTTTTGCTCCTTATACCTACCACTGAAATAAGGCTATAGAGCTAAAATGTATAGGTACGTGTACATGTTTGACTACAACTACTGTACGCAATTGCAGCGAACTAACACCATTCTGGCGGCTTCGTTGCCGTTGCTTACCTTTTTTACTTTCGCACGTTCCATTTCTTGGTTCTTTGTGTCATTAGAAAAAGACACTGCATTTCAAAAGTGGCACGTTGAAGATGACAACGGTCATGTAGGTAAACAAGCTATTCTACCGGGGTGTATAGGAAAGAACTTGATCAGATTCTTAGGCGGATTCCTGACTTGGCGGGGTGGGATCGATATTTAGTCATAATTTGTTCTTTGACGTGAGCTAATTGATGTCGCAGAGATTTCCTAACTTGACGGGATACTGTCAGTATTACATTCGCACAGTAGTCGACCGAGTGAAACGAAGGATTTCCTGTCGTTCTCCTCTACAGGTAGCATTTCTCAACTGATTCTCTTGAAATTTTGTGAGCAGGTTTGGTACTTATATAGATTTTGTTTGTCGAGTCAGTTGTTGGAAAATAAAAAATAATAACTCGCTAGGTCTACGGCTCACAGAGCCACTATAGTAATATCATGTGCAGAAGCGGAACAAGTACTGCCTTAGTATCGCTCTGCTTTCGCGCATCCCCCGCCAGTCAGGAAGCACTCATTTAAATGTAGAAATTGTCTTACAAAGACGGGGCAAGGCAGCTTAATTACATATTATTATTTGTACAATTCAATTTAATCACCCTTTTGAGACAACTCAGTTACGTTTCGGATGTGCCACAACCGTATCCTTGATCGCGAGCTGTCAGTGTGCAAGTTTAAATCAACATACCTAGTGTGACTACTAATTAGATTTCCATCCTCAATCATATCTATAACTAACTTTATGATAGGTTGTGGGTCTGTAATACTTTCCATGACCCTCAGCAATGAGGAACACAATGTAAGTATGGAGATTGTTTCTTGGGTGAGGGGGCGATCATTCCAAGCTAACTAACAACAGTGTGAATGTAAGACGATCTTATACATTTCTATAAGCGTTAGGGATGAAAAATTCCGGACCTTTTTCAAAACGGAACCGATTTGTTTTGTTACATTTTTGAAAAATAAACCGTACCGTATTTGTAGTTTAGATTGGAACACATTATATTGTAAAAATGTGTAACATTGTATTGCGTTTGACACTGTCATCGGCTAGCACGGCAATCATTTTATTTACAGAAAAGAAACTAAATAAATCAATGATTTTTCATGAGATTTTTTATGAAATTTTAAACCCTAGTCTATAAGCGACTTAACTTCAGAAGTCCCTGTAAGTAATGTCCTGTGAGATTTAAATTTAGTTTAATGCAAAGGTTAAGCCCGTTAAAGTATAAGTTTCTCAAGAAATATGAGTATCAATGGATAATAACAATATATCAGACGTGTAAACCCACATGACGTAGGACCTGGCCAGTGTAACTCCGGCTTAGTTCGGATCTGTATTGCATTCATATCGGGTATCTACATTATTAATTATGATAATTTGCTGCTACTTTATTTTGGAATAAAAGTTCAAAAGTTCACTCCCATTAACTATGCACTTCGATCAGCTTCACTGTCATATTATTATCCTTTAAATATTATTGTATTTTTTTTTTTCTGTGGCTTACGGCTTTTCTACGCCGATCCATGCAATTTAGCTGTCATCCAAGTACAATGATGTATAAACTAAAACACCAAACATGACATAAATTGTCCTGAGTGTAGGGTACCTAGCTATGTTAAAACTATAATAATTTGGTGTGAATTCTTAGATACATTTACAAAATGACAATGAGGTATGCTTTTGTGCCCGTAAGGTGCAGCGGGGCAATTTAGACTGCGCGAAGTTCAAACTAATCGAATTATTTTCCGTATTTTACATCATGTACTGCAGTGCCAGGAGTTGGTGAAATTGTGAAAGCGCTTTTCCGCTATGCGGGAATAGATAGCACTCTATCGTCCCTAGTAAATGTAAAACACGGACAATATTTTCGAATACACCTTATAGTGAAAATACTTATTCCACAGCAGAGGCCAGATAAAATTCAATTTTTTCTCACTCGTTCTATGCAAAGTTGGACTTTAACTATTGTTTTTTTTCCATTTTCAAAGAAATCATATTCGTTTTTAAATTATTATCGATACCTATATATTTACCTACTTTAAAATATGGTAACTAAATCAGAATATATATTTTTAATGAGTATATAATATATTTTAATACATTTTTATATAATAGTCCGATTCAGCCTATTAAGTAAAGAATAGTCGGATAAGTAATAAATCGGATATATAAAATGGAGACTGTTTTCTATAATTTAATTAATATTTTTTATTCATAGGACTGAATCAAATACGCGATCAATGACTAAGTGAATCACAATAATAATTGTAATACCTACGAAAGATCTTACAGTTACGCAGGTTAGGCAGGAAAAACGTTTGCAAGAAAGTGCACGAAAACGTTTAGTCTTAATGCGGTTTTACGGGGGCAGAGATCCGCCCGTCGCGGTAACCGGCCATTGCATTAATCTCCGATGACAGCTCAATTACCTCAGCCCTTGTGCCGAGCTGAACAAAACCTAACCATAACCGTCACAACCTTAAACCATGTGACTGGCAAATTGAACCTTACACCAATATGACATGGTCGCTTTTGCGTTTAAACATTCAAATGAGATAAGAGTGTGTGAAATTTAGTTTTGAAATGTGATTTGCACTTTATTCCATTGCATTGCAATAATTCCTGGCTGTCAGAAGAGTTGCACGTCATATTGTCTCTTAATTTAACACGCTCTATGGAGCTAAGACTTGTATGAGGCGTGGCGAATCAATTTGGGAGTAAAGTTTGGCAAAAACTTTCAGTAATGGATGATTGTAACAAATGTGTATAAAGTATATAACCCTAAAGCAATCAACGAAAGTTAACTTGACTAAACGCATAGAAATGAAACCTGCCTTTGATGAGTGCACACGCCCTAGTCTCATAGTGTTTGAGGAAAAAACAGTTTCATAGTAAACTACTAACCAACTTCACTAAAATCAATACAGTACATGGAAACCAACTTCACTAAAATAAATACAGTACATCTTTATATGCTCTGAAGACATAGTGAGTCGTATGCGTTTTAATTAGTAGCTATTGAATGGGAATATATTAAAAAAGCAAGAAAATATTCTCTCAGTTCATCAACTCATCCAAGTGGTCGCAAACTGGCGCATCAAATTAACAGGCCGTAAACCCATCTACCGACCCTATGCAACCAAACACTGCAATATTTCATTTTCGCCATCTTTAATCGTACCATTCGTACCGCTGCTAGAAGTGGGACATAAAATAATTTCATGTGCCCTGCCCGCCGCGTTTTGGAAAATAGGCGTTATTTTATAGATCAAAGAGATCTAAGTGTATACTTTATACATAATTAACGACCCGTATTAATGTTGAAGAATTACTATTTCTTCTAGATTGGAAACGACGACATCTTGCGGAATCACAAAGAATTACGGAGACTTCTTTATTTGCCTTCTTGAAGCTATATGGTACGGCAGCGGAGCATCGCTTAAGCTTATTTGGATGTCATACGCTTCAATGATACAAGTATAGATGGCGCGCTTATCAAGTGTGGTTTATTTTATTGGCTTTTATTTTCAGGGTTTGTGTTACGTGTAAGGTACCTACAGTAATTTTAAATCGCGGATTTAAATAACAAATTTATGAATTGTGACCTGCACAATTTTTTTGCACTGTTTGGTAGCACTGAATATCATATAGCCAATATCGAAAAACTTTCCACTTGGAGCGCGGTTAAATGTTACTCCCGGCAACAAAAAAAACCGGTCAAGTGCGAGTCCGACTCGCGCATCGAGGGTTCCGTACACAGATGTGTACCGATTCCAACCCTATTAATTCTGGAAAATCTCAACAATATGGTGTAGAAATTGAACGCCATGGGTACAGCGCCATCTATCGGCGAATTTTGTTACAAATTTGAGCGACTGAATAACTTAGTATGTATGGTGGTTTTTCAAAGATAGTTCTGTATCACGTGAACCGATTTCAATTTCTTTATTTGAAAGAAGGTACTTTCAGCATAATCGCGTTGGAATTTATAAAACAACGTCTATTTACATTCAAAGAATTACAAACTTAGTATAGAAATGTCTTTTGATGATAAAGAAAAGATAAAGTAGATAGAGTTATAGTTATATTTTTCCTATAAAATATACATTGATATCAATGTTTTGTAATAATTTCATATTTTTTTCTTAGTAAACTACGGAGACAAGGGGGGAACGGTATTTTTTACACTTTCCCTCATAAATCAAAAAATGACAAAGTAAAAAAAATGTTTCAGAATGTGCAACTCAAGCCCTATCATATGACACCCCACTTGACATATTCACTAGACTTTCAAATTTCGAATCTTTTTCACAGAAAATAAAAAAAAATTAAAAAAACATGGTCTATGCATCTAGGTTAGCCTTCTTTATAACTGTTCCAAATTTCAAATCGATAGCATAAGTAGTTCTTGAGTTATTTAGCGATGTGACAGATAGACAGACAGACAGACAAAGTGAAACCATAAGGGTTCTTTTTTTACCATTTTGGTACAGAACCCTAAAAATGCGAGTGACGTAGGTTTCAAAGTTAGAGTGTACCAAAAAAACTCCAAAACTAACTCGACTGTCTACGCCAGAAATATACTGTGTTTAGTACTTTCATTGCATTGTTGGTTGAGAAAACTAATGTACCAACGAGAAATTTTATGTTGCGAATAGGAAATCAGATAATATTCTATTTCGAAGAACTCATTGACCCCTACGATCCATGATTCATAGTCGCGACGATGAAACCACCAGTCGCATTTTTGTAAGCCCTCATCATCATATATTTAAGAGTCTAGCCTAGCTCTTGTCGGTGGAGTAATCGCCATTCTGTTCGGTTCTTCGCCAAGGCTTTGAGCTCCTGATACATTACATTGACCTTCTCTTTTGCTTGATTTATAAACGCACGTCTCGGTGTTCCCCTGCCTCTCTTCTTCTCTATCTTTCCTTCGATTATGGTTTTTATGTAATTGTCATGTCGTATCAGGTGCCCCAGCATGTCCCATCTTCTGTTCTCGATCGTCCGCAAAAGTCTCTTCTCTCCTATCAAAGCCAGTACCTCTTTGTTTTTCTTTCTGTACAGCTTATAGCTTCCATTCGCCTCCAACACCACATTTCGAAGGCATTTAGTCTCTCTCTATCTCGCTGAGTTAATGTCCAAGTCTCGCTTCCATACAACGCTAGGTTCCAGATGTAGGTCTTAATAAATCGTTTCCTTACGCTTCTAGAAATCTTGGCTCTGAAGATGTGTTTTTTCGCATTGAATGCTTTCTTGGCCATAGCTATTCGGGTAGTGATATCTTGGGTGCATCTGGAGTCACAAATTATTATGCTGCTTAAATATTAAAAACTGTCGACTTGTTCTATGGTTTTATCTGTTATGCGTATAGTACTTAAGACTATTATTTTTTGAAGTGACTATTGTTTTAGTTTTCTGTGTGTTTATTTTATGTCCAATTTTTTTAAATATGTTGTCCATTTCCACTACTAGTTGTTCTAATTGTGTTGAGATTTCGTTTTGTAAGCCCTATGGGGTTATAAATTATACAATTTACCTAGTTGATTAGAATTAGGTTGATACCCATTTTTTGGACCATATATTTGTAATTCAACTAGAATTTGATTAATTCCATTGTGACACAAAAGTTATACCCACATAAATTGTACCTACATAAAATTTTCGTGGCACAATTAAAATGTAGAAGAATTAAATGCCTCAACTATGGTTCAAAAATTAGTCCTAACCCATTAACTACTTAAACTAAAAAAACCAATACCTAGTGGAACTTCGCGTCTAAAAAAAACACGTTTCAAAGCAAAAACACGCAGTTTAAAATCCCTTTGTTTCCGGCTTAGAAAAAAAGTATAGTGACGTTGGTTTCCCAGTTGGAGTGCTACAACAAGCGGCCTAAATCATTGAATAGTGAAAATGAATCTAAGGGATCTCTTTGACTAAGCGTACATACCTATAGGAATGAAATCAAATTTACATTTATTGCACGCTCGCTTCCGCGCACGTCAAGCCTAACGTTTCGGAATACAATAGCGTAACAAATGTAATTACGAAAGATTTAAATTCAATACGTTAATTTGGATAGAGTCCCAGATTCTTTACATTGCCAACTGGCAGTTTTCATTTCGACGACTTCCCAATCCAAAGGCTCCATATACAAGTGAATAATACAGTTCTTCTCCAAAAACTCAAAAAAAAACGGCCAATTCCGTGTCGGATCACGGACAATGAGGGCTTCAGTTCCGACACCTACTAGTCCTCATTCAAAACCACTATCCAATACATTGAATCACAAAACGTCGTATACGTCCTTTTGTTTGAGCATGATAGTTTTTTTTAGAGATTACTCATAAACCGTTAGACCTAACGTGTTCAAACAAAATCGTTGAAAGTACTTAATGTTCATCACCTCAATTTTTTTCAGAATTTTAAACTTCATAGTTTAGAAATTAGAGAGGGGGGGCACACTTTTTACGAGGTTTACAGCTAATATCTCACCAACGGTTGACTTAAAGGGAAAAGTATTTTAAAAACTCATATTATCATTTTTCATGCGCCTAGCCATATCCCACACGCGTAGGTATGTGCACTGACATTTTTTTTCAACCCCCGGTTACATGTAATGGAGTGCCATAATAGTTTAATATTTTTTGATAACTGCATCGTTTTTATGTAGCGGTTCATAGAATACACCTTCCTACATAATGGTAGTGCTTATAATCTCCGAGTAAATCGGTTGTGACATACGGGCGGACAGACATAACGAAACATGTAAGCGAAAATCTGAAAAAATTCAGACATCCACTCCTCTAAGGTAGCACAAGGTCCTCGAGGTGGAAAACTTAGGATAATCTTTCTAGTGTACCCCCAAATTACCCCATAAAATTCCATTAAGTTCCTAGCACTAAAAACAATTGATATGATAAAAATGATATTCATAATTTTCTGTACCTGTTGATGGTAACAGGTTATGATTACTTACAGATTATTATAATATCACCAAAAATGTTTCTAGTGACGTCATCACGTCAATACTGTTTATTATCAAAAATATTTTCTTGATAAGTTCAGTATTTTTGAAAACAATTACGCAGGTTAAGCACTCATCATTCATTAACCATGTTTACAAATATTCACGAATGAATGGCGCGCGGTAACTCTTTTATTGTGTTTGCGCTAACTGCGCTACGAATTCATTTTACTATTATTAATTATTATTCAAAATTGATAATTTTACTAAATTAGGCATTTATATTTAGGAGAGAATCACCAAACCTCTCATTATTTTAGCCGTCTATAATCCATTGGTCAAAATTAAAAAAAAAGCTTCATGACCCGGTTAATTTAAGAATGCTCCATTATTTACACTTTCGCACAAGTATCGTAATAAAATTATAGCACGCGTGTATCTAATAAAATAAATAAGCTTTCCTAATTAGAAAAAAAACTAACGTAACGGTTAATTTCCCTAGCGAGTACAGATAAAGTAAGGCGGGATCCGTCTCTAGGGAGGAAATGTCTCTTTGAACTACAATAGGTACCTGAGGTATCCGGCATAAATCCAAAAAGCGGCTTAAACCGTGAATGTCTTCGGTCTATGCAACTTTTCAGAATTGCACAGCGGATCCACTCGAAACCGGGTCAGACGTTGACAGAATTTCGCACTTTGTCGCTGGAACTTCTTGATAGTGTCTGGGTGAATGACGTTGGAATTGTGAAGGCAACTGTAAATTCAAGTGAAACAAATTACAAACATTTCATGTTTAGTAATTGCAGCTATATCACTTAAAAGTTATAAAACGTTATCAGATCGCAAGTAGGGCCAAGCCTCTTACAAATACAATAAAACAAGCTCTACGAACTCTAGGTACATCTTTGCTAAAAAGTATGGCATAACCGCTTCCCAACCGCCGCATAGACGCCAGTTATGCATCTACCGCAACTTTTAGAGCTTCAGGTCTCAATTGCTTTCAGTCTGTGTACCAAATCTAAGCCTTCCGTAAGCTTATTTAGTAGGTATTGATGGTCAGCAGTCAGTGAGTGATTGACGAAATCGACCTTTTATAAGTCTCAAAAATCTATTTAAAGTACCTATAAAAGCTAGACAACGAAACTTTGTGTCATTTATTATTTTGATAAGGTCATTTCATAGCAGGGTAGAGATATTGACAGGAATATCACTAGTAGGTACTTATTATCTAGACTGATGCGGTCACCATTTGAAAACTCAAAAAAACGCCTACAAAAAAGGGCGATTATTGTGCCCTGTTTCGTTAGTCTTGGCATGACCTAAGATTAAATTTTGCCCTTAAGCTAGCCTGGGCTTCATAATTTTGCAAAATAATAATATTAATTAATATCGTTTATTGCACTACTACAGGAGGCGGTTGCAAAAAACAACAGCGTAGAATTGTAATGTGTGCGACAAAATGGTCCAAACAGGTACTTACGTAAATAAAACGTACGCACACACATTATAATACCACAGTTAGGGCAACCCTTGTAATATAATCATAAATTAACGCATCCAACACCTACTCGGTCATGGGATCAATGTGTTAAAAGTAACAGTAAAATGCGGAATACTTAATTATGCACAAGGGCTTCAAAATAATTTAAATGTGATGGTTGGAACGGTGAATGAAAGGATGGTTACCTTTCCAATAATTCATAAAGGTTTCATCGCACGACGAGGCTACGACGACCTAGCCTACAGCGGATCTATGATTTCATTTACCAATGCTTTTCCAACTGATAAGCGTTAATAGGCAACTTCCACCATCAGAGACATAAACCCAACATCAGAGATGGTTAATTTGTAAGTTACTTGAAGGAATAAATAATTTTACGGCGGAGGGAAATAATTATGCGTTCGGGATAGCATTTTACAGAACCATTTCATTGTAATGTAAAGTGTACTATCCCTACCGTCTGAGATACTTTATGGTCTCAGTTTACGGGTGTGTTAACAAGAACTTAAGCAGGAGCACAATAAAACGCGTAGCACCGACATAACGGCGGTCTAATGAATTTGCAGTCCATTGATATGAGGCCGTTGGAGGGCTTGCTTTACATAAGCTTTGTTTATGTACGAGCGCAATGGTTCAGTGCAACCATGACCTGTGTTACAAAGGGACAATAAGATTTCAGCTGTTGTTTCATTAATATTTGAGTAGGGGTTCATACTGATACTAATAAACGTTCGAAGTTCGGTCATGCAAGCCATAGAAAAGAGCAACAACGCTTATCAGTCGAAAAAGCATTTTACTATGTATGCATTATTCTAGTATGATACCAATCAAGCCGCTTTTAAGAGAGGATCAAATATCTGTATGGGCTACTACAATTAGAATACAAAAAAAGACAAAAATGAGAATCAATAAGACGTTGGTAAAGGCTCTAGGCTCCTGCAAAACGGCTCATACAAGATCATTGTACTGTACGGAAAATAAGTAAATGGCTGTATTGGTAGCGAAATAATGCATTTCTTTTTTATCGAAACATATGAATCCTATTCGTAACCTTTAAGTACCAACTGATGTACGATTCAAAAAAACATATTTTGCAAATGGTTATAATTGGATGTTTATCGGCAACTTATTCGTACCTAGCTTTCTGACAAAACCTAAGTTCCTATTAATTACTAACACTATAATATGATGATTGATTGATTGATTAGTAGGGCCGATGACTATCATTATAATATTGCCTGTCGCTGCTCCTCTGAGCGCCCTCAACCGCATTATATTATAATTTATTGAAATGTATGCGATCCGAATTCTAATCGATCAGCATTTGCGAGCTCCAAATACGTAAATCGTAATCGCCTATCAAATTGAGACCGTTGTCACAGCGTAGGATAATATCTGGTACACACTAATGGCGTATATGACACAGGCCTGAGCCTGCATTCGAACGTGCACACTGTAAGAAACGAAATTAGGTAGTTTATGTATGTATGTAAAATTCTTTATTGTACATGAGTAAAACATAACATAAATTTTTGTGTCTATGATTAATTTCTAACTGAAGTGTAGGTACATAGTCTTTGTATTTAATAGATTGAAGAGTCTTTATAACGATTGTAATGCCTAGCATACAATTAAATTAGGTAAAGTACTTATATGATCTCCCGTGTCGCTATCCATGTTGACTCAAGATTGGTCGCACAAGTCATGAAGTGGGCTCATGAAAAGCCCATCATCGAACCCACTGTTTCCCTAGGATTATTCTCTAAACTAGAACGTAGGCGCGAGTCCGTTCTCTCACTTAGCTAGCGCTAGTGCACATTTAATTTTGAAATAACCCTCCTTAACAGCACGTCCACCGGTGGAGCTCATTGTGGATAGATAGGATACCTCGTATTCATAACCCAGTTCTCCTTTAAATTCTATCTACAAATAATTATGATTAGCATTGCATTAATTTCATGATACTATTCGTGTTCACAGGCTTATCGACAGAGCTATTCGGAGCATTGGCATCTCGATTAGTAGGCATTGGTGAACAGTGGCACGTCACCTGTAGGTAAGCTGTGCAGTTACAATGTGATAATCCTATTGATCGGGAAGATTGGAATTCGAAGTACTCAGCCGTGATTGTCGCAATTGCATGGCCGATCGAAATTTAACAAACGTTGGATTTGGTGGCAAGTTAACGTAAATACATTTAAAAATTCCATTTTCAAAATTTTACTGCTGCTAAAGAAACCATATTACTAAGCCTCCGCTATCCGTCCGTGTGTCGGCAACGAGTCGTGTCATGAATCGTAATAGGTTAAAATACTGTGATACTACATAATAATGGTCTTAAACATCTTTCTTTATTTTTACATATTTTATGCGTTACATGATTTTTTATCAATTTGGTAAAATATAATACTAATGTTACAGGTTACAGGAAAAACATACTTATTTCAAAGTATTTAAAGTAGCTTAAAAATAAATAAAATTATAACTTATAATTTTTATTTATTTACAAGCAGTAATAACAGTTAAATAACAATAACTTAAATAATATTAAAACTAACTTAAATCTAAAACAGGCCCTTGGGGCATTGTACCGAAGATACTGACGGAATTTCCTCGCTGCATCGCAATGCTGATACGTGCGAGGAAGTCGCCAGTTCTTCGGTCACCAGTTACGTCAACCAATTCATAATTAATTGTGAAATTTGGATGGTTTACTATCCAAAAAGTTACACCATGTTATAAATTTTCACATGTGGCAAATAGGTACCCAACAATTTACCATAATATGATTACGTTTAAAAATGATAACTTTTCCTGAATGTAATTTATTAGGATTCTTCAAGTAAACTTTCGCTCAAGAGTCCAAGTAAACATTATCAATCTGAAAAAAAAATTGCAACGTTTCCGTTGATTCAGAGTGTCTTCCAACAAAACTTAGTCAACAAGTCAAATAATTCCCAACACCCGACATTTATATCTTGAGATCGAGTTCGACAGGAGAATCGGCATTAGGCTGAAATGTTTCTTGAACTCACGGAGCAACGCGCGGCATGTCGGATCCAGGTCGTGATGCACTTTTAAATAACGAGTGTTTAGAAATTGTAGATAAAGCAATATTCTTAGGTATAACATTAGACAAAAATCTACAATGGAGTCCCCATATAGCCATTATGGCACGTAAATTAAGTTCAGCCGCTTATGCTATTAGAAAAATCAGACAACTGACCAATGTAGAAACAGCTCGCTTAGTTTATCACAGCTATTTTCATAATGTTATGTCGTATGGTATTCTGGTTTGGGGTAAAGCAGCTGACATACAGACAATTTTTGTGTTACAAAAAAGAGCCATTCGCTCCATATATAACCTGGGCTCACGTGAAACTCTAAGAGATCTCTTTAAAGAAATTAACATTTTAACGGTAGCATCCCAATACATCTATGAGAATATTATTTATGTCATAAAGAATCGAGAATCATTCTGTAAAAATTCTGATATCCATAATTTTAATACCCGGAATAAAAATAAAATTGCCACTCACAAGTTTCGTGTCCGTAAAGTTTACAAGTCTTTTGTAGGTCAATGTGTTCGTTTTTATAATAAGTTACCCGATGAAATTTTGAATTTACCCTTTCCAGCTCTTAAAAATTACCTAAAAAAAACTTTGATGTCAAAGGCTTATTATAGGGTTGAGGACTATCTAACAGACAGAAATGCATGGCCCAAACCAAATACCTAAATAGCGTAGAGTCTAATATTTTCATTGTATCTCATTTCTTGCAGGAAAGCATATCAAACGATTCGACATGTTTTTTTTTGTAAATACCTATTGTTATTTTTTCCTCGTTTTTCTTTCAATTCTCTTTTGTTGTGTACCATTTACATTTACTTAAGTAGGTTAAGTAGTATCATTGTAATAAGCATATTTTGGAGAAAATGACTGACTGTCGAGTTTCTTTCGGCGTTTCTTCTCGGCAGTGGTCTCTTGAGAAACGCTAGTAGTTTTTGACTTGTAAAAGTGCCTTTGCGGCCTACTTGCAGAATAAAGTTCATTTATTTCATTTATTATTTACTGGATTGATGAGATTACCGGCCAGGTCGGTGATAATAAAATATTATTCCATTGCGACGATTCACTATTAAACTTATTAATTGTCGTTCGATAACATTCCTTCCGTGTCAGTAGTATGGATAAGCAAACAAATTCAGCGCATATTATTTTACTAATATCATAGTATTTGAACCACCGCTTTCATGTCCTAACATCTTTCAAACTGGTCTAAGTCTGCAGGCAGATTTATTTAGTCAACGGGTCAAATTGTATTCAATATCCAAGACATTTAGATTCAGTTCGACCTGAATCGGCAGCAGACGGAAATGTTTCACTTATTCACGGAGAAACGCGCGACATGTCGGATCCAGGTCAGCCATGCACTGGATTGATGGGATTCCCGGCCATGCCGGTGATACAAATGTGCGTTATTCGATTGTGTACGATTTATAATGTTTTGAGTTTTTGTTTGCACACTTTTTGCCAACATTCGGCCGTGACGTCACGTGTGTGGATATGGACAGAATGACACACTTTTCAATTCGAGTAACCCAGGATACCTATCAGTGGCGGAGCGTCCGTACAACTCGATTCCCACCGGCTTGCCTAATTTTCAACCAGCCCAGTTCTTTTACTGCGGAATTATAAAGGAAAATTATGTCCGGCTTCCCTAAGAATATTTTTAACGCACCGCCACTGATACCTATATACTTTTGACATCGGTTGTGCGCTACGGACTTACGTGGCTTAGAGTAGATCGATTATAAAATAAACGCCAGCCCCAGTCATCGACCAGTAAATGTTACTAGAGGTGCTTCGGAGAGATGCAGGTTTAAGTCCCGCTAAGTAAGTGATTCTATTCCAAATTTTCAGGGTAGCAACAAAAACTGTTTTTAAAATGAACTGATGAGTACAAACGAGTGCTGATTTTAAAAATTAACAAACATTTGGAGTTTAAAACATCTTCGTTGATTTTTATTGAGCCTTTTGATATTAACAGTGCGATGTTTATTTAGACACAGGTATGCTATGCGCGGCTTTCCAAATTGGGGTCAGCCAGCCGCTCGATGCACTACATCGCAGAGATTCCTGTCGATGTTGGTATTCGTTATCGACTGTATATCGTATTAGATGTCAGCGAATCTATGTGGTATACTCTATCTAAGGGGTATAATGTACAACAGTCTCTAGACTGTACGTATCACATACCAGGACGGGTATGTTGTTTTCTTTTGCCCTGTATTTATAGAGATTGTGGATTTATATACCTATTTACCATACTTTTTTTTGTCTAAGCTGATATGTTTTATAGGATATTCCTGCGGAATTGTAATTTTTTATCAACTTTTCCATAACGTTTACCAATGTGAAAATTTATTAAGATATAAGTAATATTTATATTATTAAATGGTATTCTCAACTCGTGTTAGAGAAACAAACTGACACTTGCTGCTCGTTTTCGTTTTTTGCATAGCTCTAATTGTAATTGGTCCCATACAAATATTTGGCACCATATTTGTTTTGTAGTCAAATAACGGATTAAATAGTTTTTTTTAGAATAATCAACTTTTGTTTACTTGTTGTTATGCTAGAAATTAATACTTAATTGAATTATGTTTGTATTTCTATCGCTATTGACTCTTCACACAAGGAAAAGTGGAACAAGGCCCTAATTACAGGTAAGGGTAAAGTTAAAACACCAGCTAAAGTATAGGAGATTATTTTTTGGGACTTATTGGTATTCGCTATACATGTTTTAACTCTTATCCAGGCCTAATACGATTTATCAACCACATTAAATTTAAATCTTAATTCTCGGATTTAAGGTTCAATTTAGATGGCATTTTCGTAAAAATTGACTCGTCTTGAAATTAATCACCAAAATGAAACAATTTTTAATATGTATAATAATTATGTAATATTGTTTTATGTAAAGACTCCTAGATCGGTGCGGCCTGGAAAAGGGTTAAAGCTGCTATTGTATTGTTACGAGCGTGGGGTTCCCGTAAATAGAAAAATGCACAAATTAACACGAGAACTTTATTACGGAATTCACCCCCATAATTGACACCAACACACACAAACAGTACTTAAAACAACCTCACTGGTCGCACTATAATCCTAATCCTAATATCCTAATCCTAATATCCTAATCCTAATCCTAATATCCTAATCCTAATCCTAATATCCTAATCCTAATAATCCTAATAATATTATAAACGTGAAAGTTTGTGCGGATGGATGTACGTTCCGCTTAATCTCAAAAACTACTGAACGGATCTCTATGAAACTTTCCAGTATTGTAGCTTAGACATCAGAATAGGACATAGACTATAATTTATTTCAAAACTCATCCCCTGAGGGGGTAAAAGGGGGTGGCCTTTTTGTATGGAAAATAAAATTGTCTTTAAGATAGAGACTTCAAACCTTCTTAATAGACTAACCATTAAAACTAAAGAAAATAGTTTTCAGCGTTTTTAGAAATTCACCTAATCATTCTAAAGGGGTGAAACGGGGGTTGAAAGTTTGTATAGGGAGCAATTTTTTTAACGAGGAGCTTGAAACTTCGTTTGTAGACCTAGCATTAAATACTAAGAAAACTAATTTCAGCGTTTTTTGAAATTCTGAGTTTTTTAAAGTGAGTGACTTCATACTTGGCCAGTAGACTTTCAGTGAAAATAGATTAAAGAACTGCCCTACCCGTGCAAAGTCGTGGCGGGTTACAAATGTTAAAGTATGTCTGTTACCACTTACTTTTGAACCACTGAACCGATTTAGATGAAATTTGGTATGGATATAGTTTGAGTCCCAGGGATGGACATAGAATACTTTTTATCCCGGAAATCATCCCTTAAGGGGGTGGAACTTTGTATGGAAGAAAGGTAACTAGGTATAAGCGCCTGACATAAAATAATAGTAATAACATTCTAACGCAATGACCGAGTTCTACGCAGACGAAGTTGCGGGCAAAAGCTTATTATCCTAATATATACAGACGAGACTATTAAACAGAAACATTAGGAATATTCGGTTCTGCTGGCGAAAAACTTACGAAGAATATACAGAACAGAATGAGGTTAGAATCTATTCGTCACTAGATCTCGTAACCTGTACCTACTAATTGGTCGTTAGAGCGTTTTATTTATATTTTACGATATTTAAAAAAGCTTTAATTTTTTCTGATATGGCGACTGTTTGTTTAAATAGTTAATAGTTAAAATGTAATTCAGTGTTTTTTTTAATTCGTCTCTATACAGCGTTAGAATAGATACGTGAGACTTAAGCATCGATTCATCACTAGATGGCGTAAGCTGTACCTACTTGATGATGCGTTCTTGGGATGTAGAAATTGTTGGTTTATTGTATTTAATGGACGTGCACGTTCACGATAAATTCTATGGTTTCATTCATAAATAGACCATACTGTATTATAGAACTATACTATAGACTTGAGACTAATTAAGCATGGAACCATGCTGTATAAAAAGAAAAGCATAACAGAAAGTATCAAAGGGACGAATGCCCGTTTACTCATTTTAACAATAATGAAACATGTTTTTACGTAGCCCTGCAAATACAAATATCAGTCACGGCGAGCTCGCTGCGTGATCGATACAAAACTCGCTCGGAAGTCGGAGCACCTTATTAAGGCCCTTATTTTATAAATGCGAAAGTGTGTATGGCTGCCTATCTGTCTGTTACTCAGTCTGGAAAATTAATTCCTCGAATTGTTCGGTTCAAAATAATGTTATTTAGGTTTCGAGTTTGCAAACAATAAAATTATTGACGATCTTAATAAGTTGTTTCGTACATAGGTACCTATTATAAACATGGATCCGCCACCATAACAGCCTACGTTTTAGTAGGTACTTCATTGCCCAAGATAGTGGTGGCAAAAACGTGTAACTTCTATCATGACAATTTTCCAATAAGTTAGTTAAATCAATATTAAATTTAAAATAATCAATATGATTGCCGCGAACAAAAAACAACGAATATCAGGGCACGATCTACTTCTGTATAAGTACGAATAAAACGGGAAAATGATATGCACTCACACTCACATAGCTAGTAAAAAAACGATCATAAAAATACCCGCCTCAAATTTTCAAGAAGTGTCTACAGATGTGATTGAATACGGAATTTGTTTGCTCATCTCGAACTCATTTTGCGGCGAGCGTTGTCAGTGACATGTAAATGCAGGCTCATAAAATCTGTTTCAAACTCGGGACGAGCCTTCGGGCTGTGACATACTTCTATTAACTATTCTGTTACTCTGTTATAGCTGTGCTGTGTTTTGAGCATGCATTTAATGGCCGTTTGTAGCCTTTTTTCAGGTCATGTGATTTTCTGTTTCTTTGTAAATCACCAGGATGCTCCTCAATCGAATGGACCTTTGGTATAGATATTTTCTCCCGTAGCTTCGCGAAAATATTTATTTATATAATAAACTAACTGGTTTTAATGTGAGTTTTGTTGTGTAAAGTAAATTAAAATACGTGCCTTTTTATCCTAGGTTAATAGGGATATAGACACCAAATAAGAAAATCAATAACTTTAAATTTTCTCGAAAAAGGATCAAATTCATAATCAAATGGTGAAAAAAGTAAATCAAAAGAATAAATATTTACATGAAGTTTTCAAAGTTTTAAGAGGGGACATACTCTGTCGTCGTTTACTATGGTGCTTACTGGGTCAATGCCGCCATTGATTTGTCGCGCTTTCTCTCTCTAACCAGCAACATTAAAACGGTTGTAGAGTAGTTATTTTTTGAGATGGGATTTTCACCATTTGGCATAATTTATTGCCTTGTTTCTTTTGAAACGGTCTTATGGAGTAGTCAAATTTTGAGTCAACATCCCTATTAATATAGCGATCAGAGCAGAAATGGTACAGTCAAAAGGCATTTAATATTTACAGGTTATCAAAGCGGCAAAACTATCTGTATGCTCTTATTACTCTCTTCTTGGACTTAGGCCACGTTCGCATATTTTTGGCCGATATTTTCCATGCTGCCTGTACGATATAGCACCAAACATATTATTATTTGCTTTCTCTGTCATTGTAACATCTATTTTGATATAAAAATATAAAATTCAATTACGTCGGGTCGCTCGGGTAGGGTATTCGTATGATTTATCGTATTTCCCACGAAAATTCCCAAAGCAGTGCTAGTGGAAATAAAGTACTGCAATCATTCGTCCTATATGATCCAGTTTTAGCTTTTAAATTGGGGGATTAATTATGCGAAGCAGTTAAACTGGCAATTCCATAGGAGGATAATGATTTTCTGCTTCGGGATAAATTCGTATCAATTTTACTGTTAAAATTTCATAACATATGCAGGCAATGTTTTAGTTTTTAAATGTATCCAAATCTTTCCAAACGGCTTCATTAAAATCTGGTTATTGTAGGTAATTTGTTACATTTTTACCGACATTAAGGTCTAACAAGTTTTTATAAAACCGCGAGGCGTACAGATCACGATAACTAATATTACATAGTGGCAAAGACATGTTGTGTTTGGGGACGTATGTTTATAAAGTATCATATTTCAAAATCAAAAATATTTAATCAGTGTGCAAACGAAATTGGGCATGGACTGAATGCATTAGTCAACCACACAAGCACACGAGGGTAGCCTTCTAAGTTACTTCATCACCCAAGTTATTTTAAAGTACTACCAGAAAAACAGAATGACAGTAAGTTTCGACAAGCGAAGGCCCCCGCACCTCGAAGCGCAAAGCTGTGCGGGGGCCGTTTGCGCCTAATTCTAATTAGTTCCAGGTCGGCGGTACATCAAAGTCGGGGATAAGTTTCTTTCGTTTAATTGACCGTAAACTCGGAGCAACGCGAATAAACCTTACTGGAAGCCCTTGGAAAGCAATAGCTCTCGTTCTTGATTTATGTTTTCCTTTTGTGCGCTTTTAATACCTGCTGTATTTTACTGAGGGCTTAATGATTATTCCGATATTGATGTTTTGCGTTAACTCTCACTTTGTAGGAACATAAAGTTTATTTATCATCAGCACATGTTTTTAATTAATCTTTTTATAGCGCCATTCAAATATAAACTGCCTATTTCTGATGTTATGCATCAGACTGTTGTTGCATTCTTACCGTGACTAATGTAGGTTATATTCATTTGCAAAACCTTAGGTGTGTAAATAGAACACTACAAATTTGCAATAAAGAAAATTTTGTACTCGAGTAAGACTTTTATTGATACTTGGAGCCTAAGTCTTTATTAGAAAATATTTATCACCCTCTAATGGCAGTGGCGCGCCTTTAAATGGGTGCGCGACAACTCCGTAGTTAAAGTTGCCGAGTGTCGAACATTTTAATGTACCATAGTTACAGAAGTACCCGCTACTTGCTTCGTTAAACACGCAACGCTTTTAAAAACCTAACCTTATTTCTGATAAAAAGCAGACAACATTGTAAAGCATTGTATTTTATTTTTTAATATCGTAACGGTGGCAAACCAGTACACAACCCGGCTGACGGCAGCCAGAACCCCGGCCTATGTTACTCTAGCAACTACGGAGAAGTTGTGTAGAAAACGAGTGTAAGCTTCTTACTCTCAATACTGTGCAACATTGGAAGAATAAAGAACGATGGAATGATATTATTACTAGTAGTAATCTGCAACGCAAATGAAATTAAAATAGAAAAGTAAGTTTCTAAAATAAATGAGTGGACATTATACCTAAAGCAAATTCATATCCGCGTAAATAACTCAGACCACTTTGAGTACATTTCTAGTGGCCGTTGCGGACACGTCGTCTGTCATGTCATGTCCCGTGACAGACCGCATCCCTATGCAGATTGGTTCTGTCGGCTCGCTCAACTCACTGCCAGCAACTGCTCGACTCTTAACCATGTTTATAACTGACGGTTCAAATACCGCTCTCGGAAGAGGAAACTGAACACCATAACCCATAATATTTAACCTATCAAATGAATCAATGCCCTTTGATGAAACATTCAAGATGGAGACAATTAAAAACTGGCTTGATTTTAACTACAGTTAAATGAACTAACCTTAATCCTCTCTTAATTACGACTTCCTGACTTGGCGGGGTGAGATCGGTATATGGTAAGTATTACACTATATTCTTTGACGTGGGCTTGCTTACCTACTGATGTCGCACAGATTTCCACACTTGACGGAATTGGGAACCTTAAGTTTTTTACAGTGGTCCATATTATATTTTTTAATTGATAGTAGACTTATTATAGAGTTTAAAACTGTTGCCATTTTTTTTTATTAAGTAAGAAATATTTTTTGTATTTTATCTTTGACATCCACGCATTTGGAGGCGAGACAAAAAAAATAAACATCAACTTGACAGCTGACAGATGCCAAATGTCGCAGTTACGTCTATATTCATAGATGCCAGTTAAGATTAAATATTTTTTTATTAATAACTATACTTAATAAAAAACCGGCAACAGTTTTGAACTTTATAATTAGTCTACTATCATTAAAAATTATAATATGGACCACTCCAAAAAACTGAAGGTTCCCAATACTATATATAGTATTAAATTTGCACAATAGTAATAATATCAGGCTCGGAAGCAGGGTAGTACTGCAATCGTATCGCCCTGCTGTTTCACATCCCAGGATACACAAATATTCATATCGTTAAAAAGTGATACATAAGAAGAAGCAACAGTCGAAGTGAAAACACAAAGTACCTAGAATAGGTTGTACTGGCACTTAGTTGTGTAGGTACAAAATATTCTACAAACCTCCACTGATTACATTTTGTTTTGTGAAGATACTCGTACCTACACCAGCACAGAAGTAAAAGAAGATAAAATATTCAAATCGCAAACGACAGAGCAAATACTGTCGTGTCTATGATACTTTTTCTGCCATTAATTCATCGGGGCGTGGGAAGGTTGCACGCCGTCGGTTGTAACCAGCTGTGAATAAGAAACGACCAGTCTTTTTAGGGTTCCGTACCAAAATGGTAAAAAACGAACCATTATGGTTTCACTTTGTCTGTCTATCTGTCACATCGCTAAATATCTCAAGAACTACCTAGGCTATCGATTTGAAATTTGGAACAGTTATAAAGAAATCTAAATGCATAGAACATGTTTTATTTTTTTTATTTTCTGTGAAAAAGATTCAAAATTTGAAAGTGATATATCGCTTCCCCTCCCCCCCCCCCCCGTTCAAAGTTTACCAAGGAATAAATATGAAATTATTACATAACATCAATGTATATTTTACAGGAAAAATATAACTAAGTATAGCTGTCTAGTTTTTTTATCATCAAAAAACATTTCTATACTAAATTTAATAATAAAACTAAATTAAATTTTGATTAAATTATATCACCTTTGCAGGAATTTTGCTTTATGAATTCCTATGCAATTGTGCTGAATGTACCTTCTATCAAATAAAGTAAAGAAACGTGAAATCGATTCACGTGATAAAGAATTATCCTTGAAATATACATACTAAATTATTCAGTGGTTCCGATTGGTAACAAAATCCGCCGATAGATGGCGCTGTACCCATGGCGTTCAATTTCTACACCACGGTGTGGAGATTTTCCTGAATTAATAGGATTAGAACCGGTATACATCTGTGTGCGGAACCCTCGGTGCGCGAGTCGGACTCGCACTTGACCGGTTTTTTATTTTCAGCTTACTTGTGCCACAGTCGGCTTAGTACTTGGTAGAATACACAGTACTCTTGGTTTTAAACTAATAAGTAAAATGTTTACGCAAGGCGCCTTTTCTTTCAGAAGAATAGTAGAATGTTAATCAAGGGTTGAAAGTGACCCACTTCACCCGACATATTTGGGCGCTCGAACGAAGCGAGAGCTATTACTTCAAGGGTGAAATGGGTGCTTTCACCCTAGTTAAACACTCTACTTTTCGTTTCGACTATGAGGAAAATAAATCAGAAATAATAGTAAATGATATTCAGTAATAAAAACACGCGTTGCAGCAACCAGCAAGCGGCGCCGCCGCGCCCCGCGGCCCATGAGTGCGGCCGGCGCGGTGCGCACCCCCGACCTATAGAACTTTAAAAAAATATATTTCCACCCTAGGGTCGGAAAAGCAACTTTCAACCTGGCTATCTACTCATGAAAATCGAACTTTCCGAACAGGAGAGATGAAAAATGTATATGTATATGTGTATACTTACAAGCTATTTTTGGAAAAAATAAGTAAGTTATGGAGGTAGGTACGAGTAGGCTATGTTTAAGTTTACCTTGAATTGATTTTGAAGTGGTTCTTCTAGCAATATGAACCCATGTAGGAAGTGCCGCAGTCAGCGGATTGTTCCCTGTGGTTATTGAGCCCTTAGCAAATAGTTCACCTTAATGAATTCGAGAGAATGTTGCCAACTTTTCAAACTTATGTTGTCATTTTCAGGTCCGCACCCGTAACGAAGAAACGTCCCAAGCATTATGGGCAATTTTTCTCCAGAAACGGTAATAGGCTTCTAACTAAAAATAGGTCTTGTTTGTATAAATAATCATTTTCATTTTGTTTTGAATTAATAAACACCTTAAATGACGTTAGCACCAATAACTCTCTTTGTTCAATTAATCACATTTTAGGTACCTTTATGTGGATGTTAAACCACGAAAATCACATATCGTCTAAGATATACTCAGACGCACCGTCATTACAGGACCGGCATTATTGCACAAAGTAGGTACGTCCTTGCTGTATATTCACAGAGTGAGAGCGCACATAAATAATCGTTCAGATCTTTTCACGGTCCGTACGCACGTCGCATGAAGTGACATCGCTCGCAAATGAATAAAAGAAGTGATATTCCCTCCCTGGAGGTATATTCCTCCCTTGCGGGAGCCCGCTCTGACGAAATTAACAACGAGATTGCATTTTAAAATTCCGAAATTACAAGGTTCACATTGTGAGGGCGGCGAACTCCCGCCGAAATATTCCAAGCTCGTTTTTCAGGTGCGTTTTACAGATTCAAGTGTACATGCTAGGTACTTCAATGTTTGTTCAGTCCGCTGCTGAGTGGAGTTTTCTTATTTTTACAGAACAGAACTCAACAACGTTAGAATGTATTTGCAGAGTGTGTGGTGAGAGTAATACGACAAAATTTGTTTTCTAAATCTGCTATAAAACGTTGCATTTTTAACCCTCGCGGTGCATATGTTTATAAGATATATAGCCACACGTATCAGTTTGAGGCAACGGAGGTAGTAAAACGGATAATCGATTTGAGTGCATTTTTTATAAGTTAATTGAAAGTTGTAGTCTTTGTATGTAGAGAAGATTTTTCGAATGTGTGTTGTACACTAAATACATATTTTTTTAAAGTTTCAACTACATACCTAGTGTGAGTTCGTGTTTAAAAAGTAAGATCACGTCGAAGAAATTTAGCGCGTAACACCTGGCTGTCTCTAAGTTTATTACTCTAGCATCTGCGACGTCTAGAGCAAATGACACCGTGCTTCCGCCACCGGTCGTAAACTGAGACATTTATTACTTACTTTTGATACCGTCTGTGGCATCTTTGCTGCTTTCGCCTTGAGAGTTTAAAGAAATTACACATGTTTGTAGAATGTTGCACTGGACCACGGACGTTCGTTAAAATAAATTTACTTAAAGCGATGTGGGCTACTTCTTGGTTTGATTTTGTTTCAAATTGCCTTCCAAGAAAACTTATAGGTAGGCATATTGAGTTTCAAAAATATATTTTTTTAAAGGAAAGTATCGCATTGTCTAATCTTACACTTTGTTGTTTTCACATTACAAGTTACGTTACGACGTTAAAGCGACAAGGTACAAAGGTGTTAAGTTAAGCCCCTTGTGAGTTTGACTGCATCACAAGTCTTGCAGCCAGTCCCTGCACTAGCCAATTAGGCTTACTAAGCCTGTGTCGCATGAGACCAAATTATAGGATTGTTAAAATTAAGTAAGCTAATAACTTAATAAGGCATTAAATTGACATGTTAAAAAATAGGAAAGCATTGTGTAAAGTTTGTTAAAGTGTGTTCTCTGAGTGTACTTGCATTTACCTAATTAATTATTAACAAAATCTTCTCCTTGTCTTCACAAAAAAGGGATTTAGCCAAGATCCCTCATTCGTAATGATTTCATCAAGTAGTATTAGCTACCGCCAACTACAAACATAAACTCGTAAGTCGTAACATTCCAAATGCAAATGATGAATATCAAATTAATTAAACCCAAATGAAGTTAATAAACCAAAGTCGAATAGGCTCTTCAGATTTAAATTAATAGTAATAACAAGATATCTCAAAGACATAGCATAGATATTCCAAATCCGCGCGAGGTACGTCAAAGTAAATCTCGGCACTTTGCAAGCGGCTGACATAAAGAAAACAAAATTTCCACCTTGTCGGATTTTCATGTCAGTCACGTCGGATATTTTTTGCCTTGCTGATATGAATTCCATTCCAACAAACAAATCACCACAGATCCAATCAAAGGCGGCGACAACTGGCGTATATTTCATAAAATAACGTGCTTTAGCGACCGGCACTTTATGGGATTCATAGACTATGCTTTATTACTCTGTGCCATGTAAATTAACCCCTAGAGCGCCCTGCGGTCATACATATGACTGAAGTTTTTATTAATTGCCAAACTAGGTACAGTCAGCATAACATATATAATAGCTAAATAGCTATATACCCAAGTAGTCAAATGTATCGTAACAAATTCTTACTCTTATTAGACTAGTCTAATTAAACAAAAATAGGTTTTGTAAAATACAAGTTAATTGTGTTTTTTCCTTTATGTAATAGCCACGAACCTCCTTATGTTTTATTTTGTATGAAACTATAGGTCTGTTCTTCTTTTCTTTAATTTGTTCCATAAAACTATGTATGACTGTTTGTTTCATAGAAAAAAAAAATAGGTTTTGATAATATTGGAGTTTTTTTTATATGTCGTTGGTGGCACGGTAAATAATGATAATCTAAAAAGTTAGGCATTTTTAGCTGCGGTTTTCGGAAATACAGGAAAATTTAAATTTTCGGCAAAAACTGTAAATATAGAATTAGTTACAAAAAACTTTTTAACTTAGATTTTATTACAATATTCCATTTGCACATGTAGGTGGTATTCTGGTAAACCAAAATATGCGTAAAGCTAATTCTCGGTACTTAGTTGTACCGGGCTATATATAATTCTAAAAACTAATAGCCTAAAGCGACAAACATATCACTAACGATTTGCACTTACATTTTATATTCATTAGCCAGGCTTACATTTTATATTCATAACCCCAGGGGGAGTTAAGAATCTTCTCAGACGGGTCTAAGACAAGGTCAGGCACTGGATCGGGAGTATTCTTGGAGGACCTGAACATACATATCTCGACACCATTAGGAGCCCACAGCACAGTCTTTCAGACAGAGTGTACGGGCATAATGATGGCTGCCCACGCAATCGTCTCCAGGGAGGTAAGAGGATACCCCATCTGCATACTAAATAATGGGTACACTTTCTATGGAAATTCAATTCAAAGTGTACGAATTATTTTTGCTCTACAGTGAATTTGACTATACCTTGGCTGTTACCTACTTTATATATAGCTGTACTATGGCTGACTGTATCTATACACAGGTAGTTATGAGTTATGAAGTTGCAATATATGGATTCATTCTGTACGGGAACTTTCCACGAGTTAATTGAATTAATTTTGTTAATATCCATGTTTAAAGAACTAGTTAGTGCATATATCATAATAAAGTCAAAAATGTAGGGCCTCGTAACTTAGTTTTAAACCGACGGTATTCATCCAGCACCAATTCAAAATATAGGTAAAGTAATCAATCATTGTTACACCTATCTATGCTTCAAGTATTTTCTATTTTTTACCAACTTAAGAAAACTGTCAATTCACATGGCGTGGCCATTTAGTATTTTCTATAGATTTATACCATGCATTTATATTAGCTCTCTGGAAATCTTGATGAAGACTGATGATGATGACTTCAGATAACATATGGGACTTCTCGCTGATGTACTCGTACATAGACACTTCACTGATTCCGATGTTCCTGCATGGTAGCATCTGATACTTATCAAAATACTGATTTCGAAGTGATGATGAGGTAGTGGAACTCCTCAAAATGTCATCGGCCCATATAGGTGTATCGACTTTTTATGAAGTAACCCACTGCATTTGCTACCAGGAAACAATTTATGTACTAGAGAAAAGGATATGCAGAAATGTATTAAACGTAATACGTATTAAATATAGGAAATATATTAATTATAATTAAATTAACATTACAATATGAACAAATTGGAAGGCTACATAAAAATTAATTTTTTGGCATACCCAAATGCGGGACAAATGATGAACAACTATGTAAGAAGGTAATGGATGTTCAAACCTGCAGCAGTTCAACACCCAGTCACAATGTAATTATATATATATATATCCTATTGGGTCCATGTGTTTAGCTTGTAATTCAAAAAATTTAATTCAAATTCAAAATACTTTATTTCAGATAGATATCCATATCTATATCCATAATAACACCATGGCTACAATGAATAAATTATTGTTGAAACACTGGCATTGCACCTAATTATAACTTAAAAGGAAATCCAATCAGCACAAATTACAATATTCGCAGGCCAATAGAGCTTTGCTACATAATTACCTTAGTCAGATTAAATTGCTGACTAAATTATATACCGGTAAATCTCATTAGTGACATGATCAGAATCCATTGTAATCAAGCTAACAGAGCGTCTCTTATTACAGATTATTACAGATGCATGTCTATACATTGTCACAAATACATTTATTTCATCCTTATATTAAGCTTACGATAACTTAATATATTAGTAGGATAATTATTGTTAACATTGTAGGTATTAAACACCTTTACCAATCTCTTTCCGAAACAGAGACTGGTACCTAGTTAAAAAGTTCGAATTGGAATAGTAGCCGTCTCAGTTTGACGGAGAAATACTCGTACCTGACGTTAAGTTTACTTATAATCATAGAAATATAATAAGTATGTAAGCATAACTGTCGCTCAAAAGTGGTGCCACAAAATCTAGTGCCGAAGGCGGAGCTTATGCTTTCAGTGACGTTTCAGTGCCGGATCGCAATTCAGTCGGCTAGCCGACGTTGAGTTGAAAAACATCTTAATGGTTTCCGGCATAGGTCCTCAATATATGTGTCGATTAGCACCTTTTTTTAGCGCAGGAGCCACATGAATGGCAATCAAGAACATGTTTCTGTTTATTATTTAGTTATTCCAATTACAAAAATCCCATACTTTGGAGTGACGGTTGATGTTACGCAATATGTGTTTAGGAAAAAGTAAAGTGGTATATACAAATATCTGTGTACGCTGTCAACATTAGATAATAACTTTTTAAGAAAAGCAGCACGAAGAATTGGTGTTCAAAAAACGAAGTGAAGATTGATTTTTTTTAAGGAAAGAACGTCGACGTTAATCGTATTCATAAATTTATTCAATCACCCACAGTATCCTCGCATCACCGCGCTGATGCCAAAGCAAATTATATCGATCAAATAATTTCGGACAAATGTGTTTACATTTGTGATTAATGATTTGCCTACTACAGGTTTAGTTATGGGTAAATATTAAGAATGAAAAAAATTCACATTTATTCTGCATGCTGCAATATGTGTATTGATTTAATTTTGGCCAACCATTACTTATGGGCCAAAATCGAGTTTAATATCATTGGTATACTAATCGATTTTTTCGTCCAGGTTAGATAAAATCAAAACAACAGAGACCAGTCTTAACTTTAGTCATAGTGTGAGATGCTTATTATTTCAAGAAGTGGTACAACTAAAGTGATCGTATACCCCGAGACCTGATATAGTTAGAAAGTCGAATGATTCGTCATCTACTTGGTAGTGAGGAACAAATGCTTCACGTTCGATATGAACACCATCATGGCTGGTTGCGTTCCACTGTATTCGGGGCAATAGATGTTCCATCTTTATGATGTAGTTTTAGGAAAGAGTGTCCAGCAATGGATCTACTGATTTCTTGTTATTCGTTATTTAACTATTAATATTAACTTAACATCAAATTTCAGAACATTTTAATAAATATATATTCAATAAATTGATACATCATTGTATCATTCTGTATACGTCCACGTCAAAAGTAGGCGTTTTTAAATCATGTTCTAGCAGACTGAATTCCTTAAATTACTGACAAATAAAAATCATGTGTCAAATGTATTCTAACCAGTCATAGCAAGTGAAACTTTTCTTATTGGTGAAATGGTATAAAACCTTTGTGAAAATAGGGTCTGCTTAAACAGATCTGAATATTTGATTGGTCAATGAAACATAATACATTTTAGTTTCAACAACCTGGAAAATGGGTCATATATTTCTATGTCAGTTTTGTATGATGTTACCCGTCTATACTTATTATATTTCGATGCCTACAATATATTGAAACTTACGATGCGGGTAGTAGATATGACACGTCTGGGGACCAATAGCACTGCCAACAGGCAGTTGCTGAAAATATTGATGTCATAACGTTCCCTTACTCTATACATATACACGGTCTTAACTTAAACCGTGTGGGCGTTAGGGATAGTAATAAATAAAGTAAATAAGCAAAGTAGGTACAGAATACCGGACAGCTATTTGCATTGCGAGTTTATTTGCTTTTATAGTTACTAAAACTATAGAGGTGACTGTGACTTGAATTATATAATTTCATTTTTGGGCTTTTATTGCCAACTGACCTCATTTCCACAGTCATCAACCACTCGTTGAGACGTTTTTCAGTTCAGTTGATATTCCACCACCTTCTGTCTCCAGTAACAGATCAGGTTGGAGGTACCATAATATTGTATTGTCACTGAACTTACATACGTAAGCCAAATTTCAGCTCAATCGGATACGGACAACTGGCTGAAAAACGGAATGCAAATTTTGAAGACAACATACGAACAGTGCTAGTTAAATTAAAGCTTGTAAAAAACGTTGGCTAGAACATAAAATTGGCTTTCCAGGTGAACAAAAAAGTAACCTCTAGAATAGGGAATCTTCAGGATACCACACCTATTATGTCATCACATAATAGGTGTGGTATCCTGATGATACACATCCAGGTCAGTTCTTGAATGGTTATTAACTGAGCGCTCCCGTGCTTTGGAAGACACGTTAAGCCGTTGATCCCGGCTGCTGTCTACGATAGCAGTCGTTAAGCCAAGTTAGAGGCCTCCGCCTGGAAACTTTGAATGTCTCCTATCAAACCGCCTGGTTTGAGCCTTTTAATAGTCAAATTGCCCACTCAACTTGACAACGAGGGTCGATGTTGCACCACGTCCGTTGAGAGTACCCACCGTTACCCTACACTTGACTACTGAGTGGTGCTAAACGGTGGAACAAAAACCGACAACGAAATTGCCATACGATAAATAAATAAATATCACGCAGCGGGTAGACCCTATGAAGAAGAAAGGGGAGAGCAAAGGAGAACAAGGCCCATGGCCTGTGGTGTGCCTCAGGGATTCGCGCTTAGACCTCTACTCAGCAATCAGAGGTGTTCCCCGGATGGCCGTCATCTGCTATGCAGACGACACAATGGTGGCTGTCCGGGGTGCGGAGCTTAATGAGGCTTTGCCGCGGGCGGAGGTGGCAGCGGAGCTTATGACTGCCTACATACAAATACAATTGCAATGCCTAAAGGTGTCTCCCCCAAGTAATAATCTTCAGGGGGATGGTGGCCTCCCGTGGGCATCTCACTATGGGTGAGGGGGGCAATGAAAAATAAAATACTTAGTTCTCACCCTGAAACGCAAATGGAACTTTGGGGAACATTTCCGCCAGCTTGAATAGTGACGACGGTCTCAGCTCTCAGTCAGCTGCTGCCCAATATAGGAGGGCCGCCGCCTGGATGCCGGTTTCACTCGAAGCATGTCCCCTTGCGGGGCCCCAATTTGGGTGGACCGGTAGAGCGCGGCAAACAAGGCCCTGCTGAGAAGGTCACACAAAGGGTGGTGGTGACTAAAATATGCAGGGCCTATCGTGACGGTGGCGTTGGTAGGGGCATGCGCCTTGGCTGGCATGCTTCCCTGTTGAACGCGGAGATCTTAGCTGAGGTGCACAGGGAGCGGGTAAGGTGGAGGGCATCGGGAGAGTTTCTCGCTACCGAAGAGGTGAAGACGGCAAGAACACAGATGGAGCGCAGGCTTAGGGAGCGATGGAAGAGCGACTTGGGAGACTGCCCTTATGGAATTCGCACCATAGGAGCGCTCCTCGGATCTTTTGACTGATACAGGTTGGCGCAGATAATGACCGAACATTGTTGTTTCAGTCACTGCCTGCAAAAATTAGGGCGGCCCGTCTGTCGTGAGTGTGGCGCTGACGACGATATGGCCCAGCACACCTTGGAATGGTGTATCCGCTGGGCCGAGCAACGCTGCACAATGGCGACAGCTCTCAGAGTGGGTGATCTCTCGTATCACAACGTCGTGTCGTGCATGTTGTTTGCATGTTTGAGGGTTTGCGCTATACAGAGGCAAACAAGGATCAGACTTGTGCGCACCCTGGTGCCGTCGATCTTTCCTTATGACTGGGAGACGTGGACTGTTCGGGCCAAAATAAAAGCCGCATCGATGCGTTTGAGATGTTGTGCTGGCGTTGACTTCTGCGGATACCATGGATTGCAAACGACCAATAGCTGCTGATTACGTAAAGAGGTCACGGTAGGACTTGTGGGAGATAAATTACCAAAATAAATACTATTCTTTATAAGATTAGGGAACAATAATTTAGTGAAATAGGTAATACATTAGGAAAGACTATTATGAAGGTTGGGGAAAATTAGTAGAAATGGTAGAAAAAGTTGTATTCGGTAGAAAGAAAATGTAGGTTTTAAACAATGTGGGTTTCCACGGCTCACAACAATAAAGGGTTCTACCACAGACGATTCACATTGGCCAAATAAGTTTCTCAACTTTATTTAATTTTATTCATTCAGTAGAGGTTATTAGGGCTTTCGTATATTACAAGGTACAATGACTGGAATTGCTTTGTGAGCTCTCGATTGCGCTAACGTGTAGTTTCATGTGAGCTTAATAATTATAATTAGATTGAAATGAATGATGCAGGTCCTTAGTTCTTGCTTTTATAAGATCAACAAAACATCCGAACAAATTCATTGTACCAATCAAAAAGCGTAAAAAAAATACTGATTAAACAGCAAAAATACTTATTCCACGTCAAAACGCGGTCTTGATGTGGAATTCGTATTTTAGCTGTCCATATTAACAGTTTTAGGTTGTTTGGTTTATTTTATGTGCCTATGCATGGGTGCCAATCAAAAATCGGTATAGTCGCGTATAAGTGAAGGTAATTACGTTCGGCGATTCAGTCTATTTGCAGGCTCCTTCACAAACAAGTTGGAATTTTAACGTAGCAAGCGTGAACAACATTAAACCGACTGAACTTTAGGTTTATCGAAAACCACTAGCTATTTTATACTTGAGTAAGTTCTAAAACACAAATTTCCTGAAAACATTATATACATTTTGCCTATTTTGTATATGTTAAACATTTCGACAATAACGGACATGACCAGTAATAATAACATTCCCTTCTTTGCGTCGCGCAGTCGTATAATAAACTAGGTAGGATCTTATGAATAATATTTTTTTAATACAGTTACTCAAAAAGTGGTACTTATGTAGCTGTTTATCGTGCGCAAAGTTAGATTTCTCAAACTAGTGCCGTTTAGTTTTCCAACTTTTTATAATTAGATAAGTTAATGGGTTGTTAAAAAAAACAGTTTTCAAAAAGTGGACTAATTTTGATTTTGATTTATTTGTAGTAATTGAGTAGACCAATGACCGGAAACGAGTATTATGCGAGACCACCAATTAATAGAGTATAATGCAAGACCGCCGCACCGGATGAATGAAAGCTTGTTTTTTGCCAAAAAAAGGCATTTAAAAAGACAATAAATCAAATATAAATAAATTATAAAATTAAAAATATATATATATTCATGTTGAAATGTAATTAAACTACCATGTGACACAAAACCTCTTCCAAATTAGTTTTTAATTTGGCTGAATGCTGACAACATTGGCATGTCGAAAAACGGTCATCAAAGCCTAGGTCTCCCGGCGAAAAAAATAAACAATAGCATTCTTTTGTTGTGATCCCTGGGATCGCAGGGACCGGTTGACGACGGCTTAATAGAATACTTGTTTTATTTATTGTAATAATTAATTATTTTAAGAAAATTATATTGTTATATTCTTATTAGTATTTTTATTATAATTATAATATAATAAGAAGAATAAGAATAAGAATAAGAATAAGAAGAAATTTATTGCCCATAAAAAACCTTAACCTAACAGATACAAAACAATCAATCAACAAACAGTAAGTAACAATCAGAAAAGGTGAGGCAATGGGTCCCAGGCTCAGCATGTGCTGGGCAGAAGTGCCCGGCGCTGGTTTTCAGTCTGGTCCCAAGAACAAATATTAAATAAATAAATAAATAAATTAATTAATTAATTAATTAATAATTGATTTTAATAACAGTATACTTGATATTAATGACTTTAGACCTTATTAAGTATGTTGTGCAAAGCTTCTATCCAGCTGAAGGTCTATTCAGTCCCTACCAACTAAATTATCATGAGACAATTAACTCTGCCTACATATATATATAAGATAGTTTAATAGGATCTGAATTCCTGCTTAGGTACATGCCATTTATGCCACATACATATTTGGAACGAGCCGCCTCGGTGTCTGAAAGTAGGTGTTTAATATTTGTGGACACAGAGCACTTGCTTCAATTCCTTGAGGTATGTAAAATAACAAGGCTTTTCACGAAAATTATAAATAAATTAGACATTAAATTACCTGCTGCTTTGGCCTCATTAAAAATGTTTACAATCCTATACAAATTCTCATCCCCTTTTTTACCCATTTACGTCAAAGTCGAAGGGAAGGGTTATGATGTTAGTTATTTACCCTCTTAGGGATTGATTTCGGAGATTCAAAATATACTATATCCTAGTCCACACAAAAATACAGACTAAGTGGCTGTATGATATTAAATACTTACTATCAATAGATATTGCACCTAGTAAATAATCCTTTTATATAAAAAGAACGAATTATAATCAAAAATACTATATCTACAGCAAAATAATTTCATTGAAATAAATATTATTATTTAGCAACAATTTAAGTTCGCGACGCAGCACTAATTATTTAAAATTAAAGCTTTTTATAAATTCACTTGCTATTTCCCCCGGCTTCGCTCACGTAGTAAGCGTAATTTTTAACCGTCTACGAAAATGGAGATTCTTAGTTGCACCTACGTATGTAGGTATGTACGTAATCGGCACCCCGAGAAATTACAAAAATGTCACCCATATCAATTTTTAAGAAAAACAAAAGTCCACCATCTTGGATTTGAAAATGCGTGTCATTTTCGTAATCGGCGCCTCAAGGAACCTCAAAAACGACACCCGTATGGATTTTCACGCTTTTAGGGGAGCAATTTCGAAAAACGTTGAAATACGTTTTGTTGTATTCAAACAAAGAATCTATATACAAAGTTTTAAATCTCTCGTTTCATCAAAGACTTTCTCCTTTACAAACTTGGAACCCCCTTTTCACCCCTTTAGGGGAGCAACTTCGAAAAACGCTGGAATAAGTTTTGTTTTATTTAAACAGAGACTGCATATACGAAGTTTTAAATCTCTAACTCTAAAACAGAAGTTTCTCCCATACAAAATTTGCACCCCTATTTGATCCCCTTAGGGGTGGAATTTCCGAAAATCCCGTCTTATCCCTTGCATTCGTCATAAAAGTAAACTCTGGACCAAATTTGAAGTTTCTAGTTCCAGTAGTTTCGGCTGTGCGTTGATGGTAGATCAGGACTTCTTCTTTTATATATTTAAAAGATTATAGAAGATAGAAGATATACTTAATATTTCATACCATGCGACCAAATTAGCGACAAATACTACTTAATATTATATTTTTTTTAGTAATTGAAGCCGGGGGCTCCTATCTAATTTTATAAAAAATAAAGATTTGGTCAGAAATTATAGAATAGGTATTTAAAAAAATGTTGGTGAGATTTTTATAGTTAAAATATTACTTAGATCTATTTAAGATAAGTTATGCTTGTTTTTGTTGTAATTGCAAGAAGGAGACTTTCGGATCCATGATATGACAAACTCTGCAGCCAGTTTTATAACTTAGTTTTAACTTCTAGATAACGTGTAGAATTGTACTAATTTATTAATTTTATCCAAGCGAGGAGCAATGTTACCCAATGTTTGGGTAAGTAACTATGCTCCAGAATGAAAAATGTGTCAAACTTGTTCCAGGAACAGGAATTATAAATTTTTTGCCTAGGTACAATTGCTATCTTATAGAGTTAGAAATAGAGGACAGCACGGTTGCCAGTTTTTGTTGCACTTTTAGCTTCACCCAGGGGTCAGGTAGATTTTGGTTATAACGCTATAAAACCAAATAAACAATTGGATCATAGTTACCCAACTGGGAGCAAAGTAACCTCAATTTACGGCATTTCTATTTATAGTTCCACATTAACACATTACGCTCACACACGAGATACAGTCTTTAAGCGCTCGTATAGTGTTATTAGAGGGACCTAATTAGACGTTGTGTGTAGGCTGTGTAGCCCAGGGAAAGATTGTGTAGCAGACTTACGAGTAGCAGCTTAGGAGGTCAAGCTGACTGGACATTTTGCAGTCCAATTTTATATTATGAGGTCCATTCTAATTCTAGAAGTAAACTTCAATAAAAAAGGTACCAATCTGGAAGCATATGCTTTCGAACACAGATGTAATTTTCCAAATCTGTTCATAAATGGCAAAGTAATGTTTTATACAAAAAAAAATTGGTCCAGGCGAATTACAAGTAAGAACCTCCTCCTTTTTTGAATTCGATTAAAAAATCGGTCAATTGCGTGTCCGACTCGCGCACCGAGGGTTCCGTACACAAATGTGTACCGGTCCCAACCCTATTCAGGAAAATCTCAACAACATGGTGTAGACATTGAACGCCATGGGTACAGCGCCATCTATCCGCGAATTTTGTTAGCGATATAGATATTTAGCGATGTGACATTTACCATTTCTGTATGGAACCCTAAAAAGGACTACTACTTAAACCCTTGTGTGTAACATGGACACTCGCTCGCGCTCGGACTTGCAGTAATAATAGTGCTCTTAACCCCCAACCACCTTCGATGCGCAACGCAAAAGAGGAGTGTTATTATGTCCATATGTGTATCTGTGTATACGAGCTCTTTTTTTCGAGCTCCCTAACGGTTGAACCGATTTGAGTGCGCTTTTTAAATCGGAAGTCTTGGTGGTGATCGTTCTTAGCTGCTTATGTGTCGGGGGTATATTAAATTTAAATTTAATTAATTTGTTGGGTGACTCAAACGTGATACAGCGGGGCAATCATGCAACTTTTGTACTACCGTTAGGTAGATTTCAATGTCAAATTGACAGTAAAATCTATCTACCGTTAGTACACAAAGTTAGGTGATTCTCTTGCTGCAGGTATACTGAAAAAAATAATACGTAAGAACTTTGAAAGGGAAAACTGTTCTAACATATCCGTAACCCTAAGCGATTCTAAAGAGCGCGTAGTTATTATGCGACATCTGATAAAGGTATGATTCGGGTGTCTAACATAGTTGATATAGATTTGTTATAGTTTAAACCTTCTGTACTTTAACTATTAGGCCTATTACTCTTTATTTATTTTTTTGCTTAAGCTAGGTTTTATAATAATGATATAAAAGTAAAATATAAAACAATATTTACAAAACATAAAATCATTATAAAAACCTAACCTAGTGTGCCGCCGGCAGCGAGGCGGGGCCTAAGCTACCGGTGGTTAGGACGACAGAGAGAGGAACCTCCTGACTATCCGCGCCGTGTCCAGGAGTACCGCCTTCTGTATCTGACCCTTGACCCAGCCATCTAGCGAGAGTCTCTTGAGGTGTTGGTCGCGACTCTTCGCTATTAGACCGTTCGCAGAGACGACTATCGGGACAATGATCGTTGAATCAACATCCCACATGGCGGTCACCTCGTGTGCCAAGTCTAGGTACTTGCTGACTTTGTCCTTCTCGGTCTTCACGAGGTTCTCGTCATGGGGGATGGTAATGTTAACGAGCACTGCCTGGCGCTTCGATCGGTCTGTCAACACGATATCAGGTTTATTGGCTACAATAGTCCTGTCCGTGATGACAGATCGATCCCAATAGAGCGTGGCACGACCATTTTCGAGAACTGGTGCAGGTGTATACTTATAGTACGGCACTTCGAAGTCCACAAGACCATATAAAAGAGCAAGTTGCTGGTGAATGATCCTGGCTACTAAGTTATGTCTGTGCAAGTACTCGCCGTTAGCAAGATGACCACAACCGGAAATGATATGCCTGAGTGATTCTCCGGGACGGCGGCATGCCCGACAAATGTCGACCGTACCGTCCTTCAGGATATACTTCCGGTAGTTGTTCGTCATGATAACTTCGTCCGCAATTGCACAGACAAAACCTTCGGTTTCCCCGAAAAGATCCCCGAAACGTAGCCAGTTCACCGACGCGAGCAGGTCTACATCGGGCCCTGTGAGGGCCCTGTAGAACCGCCCGTGTAGCTCCTTACTCTTCCATACCGCCTTGCGTTCCTCGGTGCTCCATACTTTAAGTCTGCGCCAGTTCTCTTTTGCCATGGAAAGCGGGGTGAAAGATGCGTCTACTGCTACTACGTCCCGATGCATCCCACACTTGCTGTTAAGGAAATAATCCCTGAGACTGCACACCTCACGGTTGTGCAAGTCTTTGGCATTTAGAAAGCCGCGACCTCCACACTTCCGTGGGATGTACAGTCTCATAACAGACGAGCGTGGGTGTAGCATGCGGTGCGCAGTGAGCAGTACACGCACCCTTCGGTCCAGGGCATCCAGCTCAGTCTGAGTCCATCTTAGTATGCCAAAGGAGTATGTGAGCAAGGGCATCACCCAGGCGTTGAAGGCGCGCACCTTGTTGCCGCCCGACAAAAGACTATTAAGCACTTTTGTCAGGCGACAGAAGAAGCGTTCCTTCACCGCCCGCTTTACGCCCTCACCCTCAATACCCAAAGACTGTGACATACCAAGATATTTATAGGTTTCTGCTTCGGAGAGAGATCTGAAGGACATAGTCTCAGAGAGCTGTAAATTTGTGGAATTTACAACTTTCCCCCGCTGTACATGCATGACCGCACACTTATCCACACCAAATTCCATTTTGATGGCGCTACTGAAAGCTTCTGTTGTTTTCAGTAGTTCCAACAGGTCCTGTCTATTTGGTGCAAATAGCTTAAGGTCATCCATATAGAGCAGATGAGAAATGGCCTCACCCCCTCTCCGCAGCTGGCAACCTAACCCTGAATCCTTCAGCAGAGTGCTGAGTGGATTCAACGCTAAGGCCTATTACTTATTATTATCTATTCAGTCGCAATATGTTGCATGGTTCGGTCCACAGAACGAAATGAGCGCAACAAATACACATTGACATATAAGATTACATGAATGTCGAGTCGGATTGACCACTAGGGCAGCAGCTAACAATAATCGTTCGGAGCGCGGCACCGCAGGCTGAAGTTGTTGACATGTGGGAGCTATGTAATTCGTAACATTGCCGTATCTCATACCATTTTGCTTTGGTGCGCCTGCGAATTCACCTACCATTAAGCCTCGACCATCGCCAAAATTTTGTATTACTCGCACGATAGTGTCCTCGCCCGCTGGCGGTAACTTGTGAAAGTCAGCATAAAACAAGTTTGTTGTCAAAACGTATCATTAAAGCTCGACCATCGCCAAAATTTTGTATTGCTCGCACGCTAGAGTCCTCGCCCGCTGGCGGTAACTTATGAAAGTCAGCATAAAACAAGTTTGTTGTCAAAACGGATAATTATATTAAATTACATGTAGGTATGCCTACATTATTTTGGAATGAAGATTATAAATTTCATATTTTTTAATAATAATATAGTAGTACAAAAAAATTGAGTCCTTTCTTTAGAGAAATGAACTGTAGGTTTTATATTACATTTTAAACGAAGGTATTTGACCTAGTATTACCCTTAAAAATAACTTTTTGTTGTATTTCAGAATTGAATGATTCAGAGAGAATAATTCATACACTTCTAGTGCCAGGAATAACTTAATTAAGCTCTAAAATGCTCGCAGTATATAAAGCGTTTGTGAATTTGTTACATAAAGAGGTACCACTACACGAGTTTAAAACAAGCTTGTGAAGCGTGCTACCGCAGCCCCGGGCCGTCAATGTGCGGTAAACTCACCGCTACGTGACATGACCTTTTAAATTAAATACCTACTCTCATCGGAACTAATGCCCAGAATTTACGCATCGGCCATTTCAGAATGTTCCACGTTAACTTCGATTAATATCCAACAAAATGCAAGCGTTTACAGGCTAACTACTGTAAAACCTTATCACCAGGAGGGCCATCATTACTTTGCCCCGAGGCTCTTTTAAAAAATACAGTACATACAGTGTAGGTTAGTTGAAGTAGGCAAGAATACACGACTAGGGAGAAGACAGTTTAGGTTGTTCTATACGAACCATAAAAAATGCTTGAAAGTAAGCATCTAGTTCCTTGCGTGATTGTTAGACAAACGTTCACACCACGTACGTTACTACAAAAAATATTAGAAACTACGTTCCAAGGCTAGTCAGTACACGTTCGATACGTATATTACGGACGCTGCTACTTGTTTACCCGCGAGCTCGCTAGTTGCATGGCCGAGTCGGCGCCTAGGGATTGTTTGAAGATTAATGGAGCCTGAAGTATCCCATATCAGGGTACCTATGTTTCTGAATCCATATACAGTCAGCATCAGAAGTAGCTACACGTATGAAGAGATCAAAAGCCTTTATTGTAAGGGAATAAGAGTTTTTGACCTCTTCATATTCTGGCGTCCCTACTCGTACTGGGTAGTTCAATAACAAATTTAAGAATTACCTACAGGAAATAAGGTTCGAATACAATAAAACAAATAATAAATATTTTTAAACAATATTACATAAATCAACCTAGTCCCAAACTAAGCAAAGCTTGTACTATGGGTACTAGACGACATATACATACTTATATAGATAAATAGATACTGAAATGCAGAGAAAGCATATAAGATCAGGAACAAATAGTCGTACTCATCATATAAATAAAGGCCCTGACCGGGATTCGAACCCGGGACCTCCAGCTGCGTAGGCAGGGTCAGTACCAACTAGGCCAAAGTGGTCGTCATCATATAATAGTACATTTTAATTAAAAAATCTTTTCAATGTATGCACGCATTGACTTACCTTTTAGAAAATATTTACTTTTCGAAGATTTCTAGTTGCCCCGCGACGTGGCCTATAATGACAAAAAAAACTTTTTTGAAATAATATTATTGATCAAATCATTGTTAAGGCCTGATAAGACCATGTCAATTCGACAATACTAGAACGGGGCCTATTATTATCTATATATATATATATATACTTATATATGTATATTAAGCGAAGCTGATTTTTGTACACCCCATCAAATTTATAGTTTTGGTCCATCTTATTTATTTATAATTTTGAAGAAAAACGACTAAAAATGGATTAAACACGACGTGGCTCCTGTTTTGAAATGACATAAAAAAAATAATAATAATAATAACTGAACTGAAACCTGTAAGTAAGTTCTTCAGCATGAGAAAATATACGTTTTGAGTATTAAAGTATGTTTTGGTCCGGCGACGTCGGCGAAATATATCCACTGATGTTTCAATCATACACACTCTTATCTAGGGTTTCAATGTTTACATGAATGACAGATGTATTATTGTGTCATCATTTAATTCAACGTCAACATTTAATTTATTTTTTCTTTTATGCCAGTATTGAATTGTCATATGACCTTTTTTCTTAAAAAAATATTTATTTACGAACTCATTATCGCATATTCAAAGTTTTGAAAGAATAAAGAGGTTTATGTTTAGAGCACTTAAGGCTGGAGACGCCATTTATCTACCTACTTACCCCCTCCTTTAGTGAGTATTATATTCTTTGCTTACCCCTCTGCCAAAGTTATAGAAGAAAAATCTGCCGCGTTTTTAAAAAAATACTATATAGATCGAATATCAGTCTCGAAATCGTTCCCGGGGTGTGAAGAGCTCCGTCAAAATACGTGCTGTTTTCGGACGCAAAAAACATTTTAGTTTATCAAAATTTCCAAAAAGATGTATTAACATGTCATAATTATAGTTTTAATGAAAATCGTAAACCGAAACTATTGTTTTAGTGTAGGTGCGTAATAATGGGAGAATGTTTTGCAAGTGTGCGTAATTTCTTTAGATGTGTATTACCTCGTCGCCCCAGAGTTTGGTTAAATACTTTGTTCGGAGAGATGCGCTGAAAGCGTCTCCTGTCTTAACTGCTCTGTGGTGGTAAGGGCGCGTAACTGTTGCAACCCCTACGCACCAACGTTAAATAGCAAGACACGAATTATGTACAGAGTTTATTTACATTAGTTATATACAAATGTACAAAATAATTATGATATATTGATATGAATTTATCAACGCGCGCGGGTTAGGATTAGGCTGCTAATAAAGTAATAACACAACTGTTATATAGGTTGCTAGACAACGGCGCGCTGCGGCGCGCAGGTCCGAGGTCGTACCGTGGAGCTGACCAGGCCGCCATATGTTCCCCCTGGCCAGACCGTAACTACGGTCGAAATCTGCGTGGGAACGTGACTAGTGCTCTAAGGGTTCAAGTCATTCATTGTCGTGGACGCCTTTTTTAAAGAAGATAAATTATCAATATTGTTATTCCTTTTCTGAATAACTATCGGAATTTCCGTATTATAGCGGCGTTTAGAAGTCTAGCTATTATTATTATTAGCCCATACAATTTTGAAGCTTAACCTACGATTATATTCGTGTTCCTGTTTGGGTGAATCCGCCCCAAACAAGAATTTCTGCCTGGAATAAACTCTATTCTCATTTGGTTGACACACAATATTGCCTTGTTGATTCGTAATTTGAATTCAATTTTACTATTCTATATCATAGGATATTCACATTCAAACAAGCAAGTTAGGTAATGTTTTCGTTTGAAACTAATAGTATTTCCGACGAGGTCCCGCGTGGGCTTTATCGGCTTCCATCGGCTTACTTGCGGCTGGGACTCGCGCGGGAGTGTTGTCGCGATAGAAAAGCAAAGTAATATTCTACTTTACCGTTACGTAGTGCCTACTAACAACGAACTATACCGTGAGGGATATGTACCTGCATTATTTTAAGCTCTTCAAGACAACTCATATACCTAAAGTACAAAAAAATTGACGAACCTATAGGAGAAAAACTGAAGTAAAGTTATGAGCCACTTTCCATCTACCTTTAGGTAGCTCCTCTCTACCTAAATGTAGATGGAAAGTGCCTAATCTGAATTTCAGCTTAAATCAATAACTCAGACCAAGAGGTGATGAAATGGTTTGATGCATATTTTAAACTAATACAGGCCTATTTAATATTTATAAGTCAAGCCAACTACGTCTTGAATATTTAACTAACAAGTAATTGACCTTTTTGAGTACCTTTTTGTATCGGCTGTCAACTTGCCACAAATGTAAACAAACTGCTCTTTTAGGGTTCCGTACCAAAATGGTAAAAAAGGAACCCTTATGGTTACACTTTGTCTGTCTGTCTGTCTGTTACATAATTAAGCTAATTAACTCAAGAACTACTTATGCTATCGATTTGGAATAGGTAAAAGGAAGGGTAACCCAGATGCATAGGACGTGTATTTATTTAATTTTTTATTTTATAATAAAAATTACAGAGGTTGTTTAAAATTTGAGTCTAGTGCATATAAATCAAGTGGGGTGTCATATGAAAGTGCTTGAGTTGCAAATTCTAAAACTATTTTTTATTTTTAGAGTTTATTGGAGTTTACTCCTTAATAGTATATTTTCATATGTAAGCCAGGGGTATGAAAATTTATGGGGTATAAAGTAAACTGTTACCCCTCATGGCGGGAGAGCCCAAAAGGGGATTTCGGGATTTACTCAAGCACGTGAGATTAAAATACGTATGGGACAAAGCTTGCACTCTGTTGAGTACCTCCTTCACTTATAAGCCCCTCTATCGATGTTCGAAAACTTAGTGTAACCTGTCACATTAGTAAAAAAAATCCATCTTCGGATTTACTCCAGCGCGGCAGATTAAGGTAAGGTACTTTACCCTTTTTAATTCTGTAATTAACCCTAATTACAGAATTAAAAAGGGTGTATTTTCTTATTATGACGATTTGAGGGTGATGCAAGAGAGTGAAGGAACAAACAAAGCGCGATTGATTTTATTTGTATTTTGAAGTAAATCATTCACGAACAATGGGAAAACGCTTTTCATCGGTAAGAAACTAGTTTCTTACCGATGAAAAGCGTTTTCCCGTTGTAACGTTGTAATCACTCAATTTGTGAGTGATTTGCGCCCTAATACAACAATCGCGGATCGTTTTGTAGTGTTATTAGGAAATAGTATATTTTTAACGCCAATCGGGTATGAGAGAAATCACGCGTTCTTCTGGACTTCGCGGTAGTGCTAACATGTTTCCACAGCCTGAGAGTTCCGGGGCCCCGTCGAGTCTCCAGGCTCGCCGCTCACCGACCAGAAGCTCATTTGTGCGTTAGTATTTTGGACACTATTAATTTAGTATTTAGGTCAACAACTTGTACTTAAATTAGCTTCCGCGAACCGCGGACACTTGTTGGCTCCTAAATACTTAGTTGAGTTGGTGCACACTCATTTAATTTGGAAACTGTTTAACTTTCCCCTGTGTAGCCGGCTAATTTAAAATTCAATAGCAGGTAATAATGCTTCATATTGTCTATAGTAATAGCAAGTAATACTTAGGATATGCCTCCCATCGGAAATGAATATTGTAATGGAAAGAATGTCAAGCCCCTTTGAGCGGTGACCACAGCGAAATTGCGCTCTTACCAATATCCTATGAATATATTACGTGGAATATAGGAGCCATGTAGAAATTACTTTCACTGTTTATTTTGTGCCCGCATTATGAGAATTCAACGCGTTTGGTTCATTGATACACGTGCTTTTGGACCCTTAAAATGTTATCACAAGCTTTCAATATATAGTAGATTGTTAACCAAGGGTAGAAGAGATACAATAGTTCGAGGCTGAAATGGGTGGTTTCACCCGAGTTTAACACTCTACTTTTCATTGCCTAAATATGCACAAACATTTTCTGAATTTGCGAAAGAACCAATTTCGCGGCAACTGTTGAGTAAGGTTGGCAGTGTTTGTGTATGGACCATTATATTTTGCTTTTTAAATTAAGAATAAACCTACTTATGTTTGTATAACCCAGTCGAGGAAGCATAACCTCGAAAGTTGGTAACTTTGATGAAATTGGTACGAATGTTCATTGGTGGCCTTGTTTTCGTCTCCCAAAAATCCCCAGGCCTTCTAGAGTCACCGCTATCTTGAAAAATGTACTTCTTCCGGAAGATATTCGCATTTTGTGCGAAATCTATGTACCCTATTCAAATATGATCAAGAGCAACATTGAAGCTTAGTAAATTTAAAGAACCTCTATTACACAAAAAGAAATCTAACAGAACTCAAGCTTCGATTTAAGGACTAGAGTCTAAAAATTCAAGTCGAGCCTTAGGAATGAAGACTCCAAAGATCAACACTAGTTGATCTTTGGAGTCTTCACTAGACTTAGACTAGTGTCAAATGGCCAGTCGTTGTTGGTCCTGTAATATTGTTCCTTGTAGCTTCGTGAGAGTCCCAGCTAAAATATTAGCTAGAAAAGCGACACATCCTCTCAGAGGCTCAATATCCAATCAACATACGATGAATAAAGCCAGCCAGCTACAAAGGTAACGGGATAGGTATTTGTGGGAAATTGATTAGTGTTCCAGAATGAGCCACCGACATACGGAACAGGTCGAAATCCGATTAGAGAGCTACACTATTAACTGTCTGCATTGCTATGGAACATTCAATCGCTCGGGTGCCGTAAAGTTCCACCCTTTACAGTTGAAGTTAAAACTCATTTACATGTTAAGGTTAGAAATTTACTAAACATTTTACTCTTTAGACAGCTGCGTTGATATTTAAATGACTTATTGTTTTTCGCTTTACAAAAGACTTAAAAAAATTATAAACACAAAGCTGTGCAAGCAGCCGATTTAAATACACCTCGTAATTGGCTTCCATTCCTTGCCGCAAGAACTGGGAGGTACTTAGAAGAAGCTGAAAAACAACTAACCGGGATTTCATTCAGCGGAGAGGTGTTAGGCAGGCATTGAATGCGGTGCCCATTCTCCACAATTGAAATGGTAATGCGACCTCGGCTTCCTAATTACCATGCAAATGTTGCCTGGCTCGGTAGGGAAGGTATTCCCTAACCTTAGAACAATTTTTGGCGTTTGGAGAAGCGCTATGTCTTATATCTGATCGCATGATCCGTTTTATCCTTTTCCTCTATTCAGTTTGTTCAACGTTCAAACCAAAAATATGACCACTAAAACATTCGATCGGATAGTGCCTTATGACGTCATTTGACGTATTTGTTAGTATTGAGCAGTTTTTGCAGGCGGTAGCGATGTTTGATTTTGACACTAAAATTTGATTTTCAATACAGACATATTGATCCACACTAAAATAATTTTAAACAGCATAAAAAACATCATTATGTTGTTTTTATGTTTCTGCTTGAATCCGGCCGCGTTGAATATTGTTTGCACAAGTTCGAAGCGAGAACATGCTTGTTGACTGAACACACATGATTAGGTGAAGTTGGCCCAGGAGCAACATTTTGCAGCGTGCATTGTATTCTGGCATGACGAACTCTAAGATGGGTTTAATAATATTGCGTTGTATGGCTTTAAATTCAATTATAATGATGGAAAATGTATCGATCCAATTAAAGGAAGATAAATCACTAGAACACATTTTGAATCTAGAAATACATTTTGCAATTTTGAGTAGAGATGCGAAATTGGAGTAAATTAACATGCAGTGTCGAGTGGAGGTGTAATTAAGGCTATATTAGCATATCTAACCATTTCGACTAACATCGCCTCGTTTGTGACATATGTAATAAGTAATTTTGATGACATAAAAGTACATGTCGAGTGGAGTAGCAGAATCATATGAAAATATTTTATTGATGTATTTTAAGTAGATGTTTCACTGCTACTTTGTTGACTTTATTCGTTACACTTTAATACAGGCAGCCAAACAATAAGAAATAAGAAATATTTATTCGAAACAAAAACAACAATTAACACAGCAGCAATAGTAGACAAAATACCTGGCGAACTTCCCTGGTCGCAAAAGTTTGTCAGTATTTGCATAACTATTCCACTTAAAAGTTAAAACATACGACATTATTTATCTAAACATATAATCTACCTATCTATCTACACATATATTAACGCTATAGAGTTAATTTATTTTTTTATTCTTTATTGCACAAAAAGAAATCTTAACGTTTAAAAGGCGGATTTAATGCCGTGAGGCATTCCCTACCTGTCAACCTCCAGTCAATCAGAAAGATAGGCGGATTAATAAACACTTTCAACGATTTTTGGTTTGAACAAGATAGGTCTTATGGTTTTTGAGTTTTCGCTGAAAAACTGTCTTCCCAGGTCGTAAGTGCCGTGAGTTCCTATGAATATACGACCTTTTTAGATTCGATGTATTGGATAGTGGTTTTAAATGTGGACTAGCATTGTGCGTGATCCGACATGCACTTTGTCGATTTTTAGGGTTCCGTAGCCAAAATGGCAAAAACGGAACCCTTATAGATTCGTCATGTCTGTCCGTCCGTCCGTCCGTATGTCACAGCCGATTTACTCGGAGACTATATAAGCATTACAATTATAAAATTTGGTAGGAAGGCGTATTTTATGAAGCGCTACATAAAAGTGATGTGAAATTACAAAAAAATATTAAATTAGGGGGCGCACTCCATACATGTAACCGGTGGATGAAAAAAAAAAAAACAACGCACATACTCGTGTGGGGTATTGATGGATAGGCCTTTAAAAATGATATGGGTGTTTCTAAAAAAACTTGTCCGTTTAAGTCAATCGTTAGTGAGATATTAACTGTCAAAGTCATATAAAATGTGTCCCTCCCCTCTAATTTCCAAACTATAAAGTTTAAAATTAAAAGAAATTGAAAAAAATTGATAGAAATTGAGGTGGTGTGCATTAGTAAGCACTTTAAACGATTTTTTTTCGTTTGAACAATATAGGTTTTACGGTTTTTGAATTCGCTTAAAAACTGTCTTGCCCGAACAAAAGGTCGTAAGTGCCGTGAGTTCCCTATGAATATACGACTTTTTTTGTATTGGATAGTGATTTTAAATGTAGGACTAGTGTTGGTACGGAACCCTTCATTGTGCGTGGTCCGACACGCACTGGGCCGGTTTTATTGATTGTAAAAATAACATTGAGGCCTATTTGCAGAATAAAGTTCATTTATTTACTTCATTTATGAATTTAAGGTTTTTTATTCATACTTTGCCCATGCCTAGTCATCGCATCACTCAATCATTCGCATTATTTATGTAATGTACATATACCTGGGTCTTTACTCTACCTTTCGGACTGTCAAACTTGCGCACCCAAACTAAACCCAAACTACAGTTTTATCGCAGTGCTCGCTTTTCTTAAATCTAAAACTTGTATAATGTGAACCCATTAGACACTTGGACTGACATCCACAATTCTTTGAGGAACTAGTTAAAAGTTAAATGGTGCGTCTTTGACAGCCACAGCTTGAACTCTCGAAAGCTTTAACGTTGTGACAAAGTTGCTTACATTACTACTTTGCTCCTTAGCCCATTCTATAGACATAAAACTTGGAAGTTTATGTGTATGTACGATTGACGACACAGCTTAATGACCATTCGTGAACCTTAATGCAATAAAATAAGGTCTAATAATGGTCAGTGTAGTGTTGCTGTTCGTAGTGGTATAACAATGTAACAGCGACAGACGTTCGCAAATACGGGAATGAATTTTGATGTTGTCTTCGAGCGAAGACGATGTCTACAATTGACGGAACTGACCGTTCTCTTTATAAATATTTATGTCAATGGTGGTCTTATATAAGCTAGAACATAGGATCTGGGGGAACGATGTTTGGTCGGGGTTATAAGTGAATAGGTACTCGGAACAAACTAATATCAGAATGAGACCGATATTAATTGGAACGATTTTATAAATCCATATTAATATTATAAATGCGAAAGTATAACTGTCTGTCTGTCTATCTGTTACCTATTCACGCTTAAACCGCTGCACCGATTTAGATGAAATTTGGTATGGAGATAGTTTGAATCCCAGGGAAGGATATTGGGTACTTTTTTATCCCGGAAGTCATCCCTTAAGCGGGTGGAAGTTTGTATGGAAGAGCGATGACTATGCAAGCGTCTGATATTAGTAGTACAGATTTAATAAATGAAAAAAAAAATAGCAATTAAATTCTATCGCGAGGAACGAAGTCTACGCGGACGAAGTAGCGGGCAAAAGCTAGTAAAATTTATATTAATAAATAAATAAAAATGATTTATTCGTAAGCTTAAAAACTTTACAATATTCGGGCTGGTGACTCTTTTTAAGCAATCAAGATGCCTGTGTCAAGAGTCACCGCTCTTCCTTAGAGTTTAACCAATGTACAATATCAACATAGGTGGGATATTGAGATACTTAAGTTAATAGAGGAGGAGGAGAGGATTTATATTAATGTAGCCACGAATATGGTTGGTAACATTGCAGGATGCGATGAAGTTGCGTCCCGAGCGGCAACCGAACGTCACAGTAAACTTCCGTAAACACTAACCTCTATTCGATCACTGTGAAAACTCGAACAAAAATAGATCTACGATCTCTAACGCCCGTCATAATTAAGGACTAATTTAGATCTTTCTCTTTCAAAAACAAATTGCATTTTAATATGTTTCGCGCGCTCTCTCAAAATCCCCAAATGCGAATGTCTTGAATTGGTCACTCGATTGAGTAAGCAAGTGAATGCTGCCCAATTTGCAAGAGTAACATATCTTTAACCACTTATAAAAAAAACCGGCCAAGTGCGTGTCGGGTCACGCACAGTGTGGGGTTCCGTAGTTGCCCGTCCATCACGTTACCGGTCATATGCGGAATTACGGACCCGTAGAAGGGTTTTTACTGATCTTAGTACTGATGATGTACTTTTTTGAGATGTTGTGTTGTAATACATATTTTTGCCCAAGGTAATGTCTACTTAGCTGTGATAGTTTCCCTTTTAAATTCATCGTATATACTACTACCATGTTTTTTTTTACATGCCTAGTAGCCACCGTTTAGCTGGCAGGGGGGGACCATAGCAAAAATTATCACTTCAAAGCTTAATATCACGCCAACCGATTCTTGAGTCAAAACATGTTTTTAGAAACCTTATAATATTTTTGAAAGAGCTACCAAACGATTGTCCACACGATGGGGGTTGGAAGAAAAAAAAATTGCACCACCACTTTACATGTAGGGGAGGGACCCTAAAAAAAATTTTTATGATTTTATTCTACCGTTTTGTCGGCGTCACTGATATGTATATTCATGCCAAATTACAGCTTTCTAGGACTAATGGTTACTGAGAAAAGCGGGGGACGGACGGACGGACATGGCGAAACTATAAGGGTTCCTTGTTTACTACGGAACCCTAAAAAACGAAATCACAACTATATAATTCCTTTAGGCTTGAGAGTAAAATGTACTTATGTAGGTACGTATATTGAATTGCGTTCCTCGTAAAAAGACCTAGTGATTTTGACACTCATGCTTGGTGTAACTCGAATCTTGCTTTAGTGCCGAAAGTGATCATTAAATCAGAAGTAATGAATAATGATGGGATGTTGATGGAATGGGATATATCCCATACACTTGTTATATGCGCTGATGCTTGCGACCTTAGCGCCATTCTGAGCGCTACGGCGCGTGCATAGTCGTGCTTGTGTGTGAGCACGGCCTGAGTGCAGCGTCCATATGAACTGCATTTGTTTTATATGGATGCTGGGGCCGTACACTTACTTACTTACTGTTTTGTTCAGTGCTACTGGCATGCCGCGGTGCGATGCGCGATAAACCAGGCTCCTGATGGAAATGCATGCATATTTCCCGCAGCGCTGCGCTGCTAAATAATCCAATAACAAACTACACTTTACACGTATGCCACGTACCTATAGACTTACAGGTATTGATGGAGTGGAACAGTGGTTTCAAAGTTGCTAAGACCGTGACACAATAAACACAACCCACATCAAACAAAAGTTTGTAAACTTTGGTCTCATCTATTCTTTGTCATAATTTTTATGAAATATTTTATTGTCAGATGATTTGCTTGTAACATAATACGTTTAATTCCACACTGGCAAGTCAGTAAGATCGTCTCAAGATCGTTCAGTGCATTTAGTTATTAGATTTTGTAGCACCACCACTAACTGATTAGTTGACATTTTATTGGCTCTGCGGGCCTAGCAGCAATCGATTTTCAACATGTGACATGAATGACTAAATCGAGACTCGTTTTAAAATAGCTTCCACTGCAATACAGTCTATTTTATATCCAATTTTCCAATCTATTTGTCTAATAACAACGTGCTGAAATGCCGTCTAATAGGTATACCTATTAACTTCATAATTCGGACCTTATTTTTGCATATTCTTGTTGAGGCGTTAGTATAGTTCGATTGAATTTTCGCTGACGGCATAAAGGGTGCGATTTTGTGTCGCAAGCTATGGTCTTGGTTAAATAATGCCTTAACTCGCTATGAGCATGTAATTTACATAATACTTTGTCGTATTAAGGGTGTGATGTCTCGAGTCGAGTGCGGTGGTGCTGGCATGGCGATATGGAGACTTAATGACGCATGCCACGATAGTTGCGTGCCTGACGTAAATATCATACTTATTTTTTTGTATATACAACGTGAAATAAGGATAAGACTGGGGCCGGCAATACACATATACAAAGATGTGCGAAAGGGGTGCAAGCATATACACGTGAGAACGAGATACAATGTGTCATCGCCTGTCCCTCGTCGCGAATAATTTATCACCAGCCTGCGTCGCCGAGACGTCATCAATGTATTCAATCCTATTGGCTTAATTTCAATTTGGCGCCAATGTATATACAGCATGCACTAATTATGAGATGTCAGAATTGTGCTACATCCATATCAGTCTTCTGATACATCTCAATTTAGTCAGCCTATCATAACTCTGTCCCCCTTGGTGATTCGCTAATTCTCCTTCGAACGAATCCTCTTTCTAGTATATACAAGGACGAAGGCAAACGAGCTTATGGCCTGCCTGGTGATAAGCAGACACTGTAACATTCATAGCATCCAAACGAACTCGAGAAAAATCACAAGCGCCTTGTCCACCCATTACTGAAATTCTTTTTTAAGTTGAGACATTTATGACTTCTGTACACAGTATCATAATGTGTTAACTACTAAGCATTATTTTACTACTAGTACTTCCATTATTTTAGTAATTTAAGTGAAACGCAAATATCCCTATCTCTTAGAGTAATAATTTAAGCATGATATTTTTTCTTAAGTAATACTTTATTGAGATCGCAATGCGCAAATGGAGATGAATAGGCCATACTATTCATTGCGGGGAATAAAATAAAGCAAGCATCGCAGTTTTAGTGGAAGCCGCCGGACGGAAAAATAAATCGCGGGCGCCCTGTGCACACATGGCGGCGGCCAATGAGGGCTATCGTGTATGAATTCGCCGCTAGAGGCGCTAGTGTAGCGTGAGGTCTCCGAAATATCAAATGTCACTTCTTTGTGGTTGCGCTACGCGGGTTAATATCTAATTGACTATTTTGCAATACCTGAGCTTGATTATGGCAAATATGAATTACGGGTCAATGACTCAGTGTTTTGAGACAGTTTTGTCTTTCGGAAACTTATTTCCTCCTATTTTTCCGAATAAAACGGGACTGCGCTACAATGCGGAATGTTCGATATTTCTACGGTACGGTTTTAAGATAATATGATTTAAAGGTAAACTCCGTTTTCATGCCATAATAACCAATAACAATTTTTGACAGCTGGACCTTACTCGACAGTGGCGCCAACTGGTGAGCAGCAGAGTGAGATGCGAGCAGTTGGAGTGAGCTGCAGCGAGGCCAAGGACGTCGCTATACATAGAAAGGCAGGTCGCGAGAATATGAAGGCTCTTTGCTCCTCTGGAGTGTCCTAGGTCAACAACTACTATGTTATTGAGAAAACTGGTCTAGCACATTACATCAGCACCACTTCGTAACTAGAAATAAGAAATAAAACGTCACTAATAGTAGAGTTGTTTACACTACATAGTTGACACATATTGATCAGGTACCTCCACTCGTATTGATATGTGATAAGTTATGGCTGAAAGTGGTAGTAAATAGAGAGAACTTGAGTCGTTTACCTTAGCATAGATATATATTAACAATATTGATTAAACTAGCAAATTAACTTTATATATTATTTTAGGGGTACCGGTGGGTACCTACTCCCTACGGACGTGGTACAACTTCGACCCCCCCCTGTGAAGTGAGTGGGCAACTTGACCGTTAGAAGTTCTCAAGCCGCACGAAGACCTCTCTCTAACTTGGCTTAACGATATAACGACTGCTATCATAGATAGCAGGCGGGATCAACGGCTTAACGTGCCGTCCAAAGCACGGGATAATAGTCATGGTATTAGGTATATAATAACTTTTGCACCTAAACCAGCTTCTAGGAATAATAAGCTACGCTGCACATCTTTTCTAGTTTATATTGAGTAACTGACTGGAACAGAATCTCATAAACACTCGTTTGTGTAAGGCTTGTTCTCATTTATTGTACTCTTATGTAGCTACATTATTGTAACTATTAACTTTGAGGTACGATTCTTTGAACGTTATGTTTAAAAATGTATTTCATTTTCCACCTAGCTCCTGTCACATCTCACATTATTATTATACAGGCTGTGGCGCCGGCATCTCGTCTAATTTGCCTCACGTAAACTTGAACTTGCTAGCGTCCCTCTAACCTCCATAAACAAAGAATGACGCGTAACTTGGGAAACTTTTCATTTGCGAGACACTCTTTATGTAGATAGTTTCTCTGCGGTTCCGAGTGCTACGAACGTACGAACAGCTTTAGCATTTTTGAGCAGTGATCTCTATTACGTAGGAAAAGTCAAGCCCGCGCGACACGCGGTGCTAACGACACCTTATTGTAGGAAACTTTTTGTTAGTTTCCACGCAGACCAGCAATCAATAGAGTAATCTTATGCAGAGAAATTTGAGTAGTTTTCTGGGAAATTGAGACAAAAAGGTCACTAGCTGCTAAGTATATTAATAATAAATGATCTACAGGAGATTTCAACTACGTACCAAGACTTGCGTTGCAATAATACCTACTTGTATGAATTGCGAGGAAACTGCGCTGATCCCCTCAAGTGCAGGAATATTGCACGAGCTTCACACAACCTGGGTCCCGGTTAATTTACCGCAATATTGTCTCGCATGTAACGTCTAACGATATCACCGCCGCTTAAGAGGCTCAGACATCTTAAAACTGTTTAGTTTAGGTGAAATATGATGTGGATGTTAATATCCATGAGGCAGAGATAGTACCTACTGTTATGTGTAACCTTATGTTGTCGGAGATTTTACACGACCAAGTAAAGTGCCTTGATAAAATAAATAGTATTTTGGCGTGTAAACTAGGCTCAGCCGCATATGACGAGTTGACCGATTAACACAATTTCTTAGCGAACCGTTGTTATTTATTAATGTAGGCATATAGAAAACTCTCTTTAAAACTATGTCCCAATATTAGCATAGGGACACCATTGTAGGTTAATATCACTGTTATTATAGCAAAAAAAAGGGTTCACCATCGCAATTGATGATGAACCCTTTTTTTTTGCTCCACTCCATCGTCCGTCTGCTCATTCGCCATTCGAAAACAATTCAAACCACATTTCATGTTCTAATAGCTAGCACCATGTACATATACAACTATCTAAAAGCACCAACTTATAGATATAGACAACGTAAGGTTTATTGTTAGGCCGCCGGCCTGTTGTTTTATTCGGTGTAAAGATTGTAAAGGAACCGTTTTAAGAGAGGACACATCGTTCCGGTAATGGATCAGACGCGTTAAGCTAAGCCCTTATCTATATCTATTGTATCCAAATTTGATGACTGATGATGTTTATCCGTAACGTAGAACATAGCTATAATAAACTGTGACACCCATCCACGCGGGATGTCGCGTATTTAGAGGTCGCTAATAGGATTTGTAGAGGATATTGCGCGGGCGGCGTGCCGGCGGCGGCCGCTGCACGCGGTTTATATTAGTAAGTCCTTAGGAATTAATGTGGGTTTTTCGTATAAGTTTCACATTTTTGAGAACAGATACCTCGGCCGGAACAGTGTTTGCCTGCCTCGTATTTGCTCGGCCGTCTATAACAAATTCGGCAGGAAATACCTTCCTTCTGGGCCTTTGAACAGTGGGCTGGATATAAGATAACCAGCTATCAAATTGTGACATCATTATTGCCATTGTTGTCATTGAGATCTTTTCACTTCAATATCTCGATCTTTCAAACAAGGATAAGACTGGAAAAAATGAATCAAAAGCGATTTTTAAAAGAACATAGAAGTTTAATTATAAAAATTGATGGCTGTTAAATGCTAGTTTCTTGCACCGAACAAGTGTTTCTTTTTAGACCAGTATACTTATTAATCTTTGAACTTTGTGTAGGTACTGTACGTTTCATTTCATTTTAGATTTCCGCGAACCTCTATTTAGTTCCAGCAACATTCTCAGCGGTGGCCAGCTATCGATTTTCTCTTCAAAAGATTTCCAACTCGTAAACACAATAAACGTAAGGACAGTACTTTATCTTGCAGAAATCCTTATTTGGAATCTATCACTCAATCGAGCATTTTAGGTACTTTTACAAATCGGTGTTGTTAAGATAGGTAGATAAGGTATTTTACAAATATTTGTTAATTAAATCAGAAAAAAGATTTAAAAACAGATTAAGGTAAACGTCCCAGTGCTTGACACTGCCAAATACGTGGCACTTTCAATTATGTCATGATGACAGAAGAGGTTACTAATAGGTGTCACTGGGATGTCCACCTTAAATACTTATTCCTGACAGTCCTTAAGCCCAATTAAGACTCCTTACACCGCGTCAAGCCAAGTTCAAGTAAGAAACTGTACATATAAAATTAAAATACTGATTTTAGTATATCAACTGTGACATACGAGTTAGTGGACGAGTTGACTGATTAACACAATTTCTTATCGAAATTTTCGTTCAGTTATTTATTAAGAGGTATTTTATCTGTAGGTACTTTATCTAATCCGCTCATTGTTCTAAGTAGTTAGTATCATTAATGGTTATTTTAGGCCTGAGAATACTCAACTTTTAAAACATATGTCACTTGAATCTACTAAATATACTTCTTAACCCCCAACGCGCAATGCAAAAAATGGGGGGCGGGGTTACGAGTATAACATGTTTATCAGTGTCTGTGGCATCGTACCTCCATAACGGATGAACCAATTTGAGTGCGGTCTTTTAAAATTAAAAATCTTGATGGCGGAGATGGTTCTTAGCTATGTTTTGTGACGGGGTGTTTATTTGATACAATTTACATTGCGTAATTTAAAGCAAAAGTTGTGCTTATAAAATATCTACATACATATGTAATTATAGCGACCCTTGCATTGTTAAGAAATGTTTTGTGGTGACTAAATACCACTTTAATAAACAACTCAAGATCATTTTGCTCGTACATACTTATTTAAACTAGATACTACCTAATTTAAAAATATTTTTGTAACAAGTAAATACTTTGGAAATCCAAATGGATATAAATTTTATTTGCACTGGATTAAGTCCTTTGATTGCTCAGTCGGCGTGATGGGAAGCAGAGATGCCTTCCGGCTCTGTCCCTACTCTATACTCCAGTCTTACGTTTAGTTATCACCGTCTTTTTCGGGATGATGGAGTTAGTCTAAAGTGGGAGCGAGATAGTTGAGCTACTCGTTAGGTGGTCGACTTTGGCCGCAGGCTGTCCGTAATGAGTCCCACACAGCTGAGGCGTTCACAATCTGTCTTTACTTACCTCACTACGTGTCTAGTGGAACTTGATCCCGAAATATGCAACAATTATGTGTCATCGAAGTTCAGCTATAAACTAGTTTTTCTGTTGCGAGTTATCGGGAACGTTATGATTTTTAGCTCAGCTAATCTCCGTTTCACCACTGCGCACTTACTTGCAAATTGGCTAGCTTATTAAGGGTATAAATAGGGGCTTTTATACTCTTAGCAAACCAGCGTACTGAAAAATGAAGTATCAGACTAATTCAATAATTTCGAACTTGGTTTGAAGATCTTGAAATGAGACCTTCTGAGACTTTGCGTTACAGCTTTGTCCTAGGTATTTCCTGTTTCTCGATTTACTAAGATATTCGTGTGTTTTTTGACCGTGGCCGTTCGTGTGGTCGTTGTGTGGTTATATATGTACCATGGCCAATTTATGAAGGATTGTGGCGCTAGCACACATCTAAGAGATTTAACTTTTTAATTTATTTCTGTAAAATCTTTCAAGGTGTCCCAAAGTCCCGATGTCTATTACTACATAGTATAAAACAAAGTCGCTTTCTCTGTCCCTATATCCCTATGTATGCTTAAATCTTTAATACTACGCAACGGATTTTGATGCGGTTTTTTAATAGATAGAGTGATTGAAGAGGAAGGTTTATATGTATAATAACATCCATTAAATAGTGCACCCGTGCGAAGCCGGGGCGGGTCGCTAGTACCATATATAAACCTAGTAAATAGGTACCTTACTGTTTTTTACTGCGGTAAGACGCACACATTCATACTGCCACACGACATTACACAGAAAAGAATTACACAGATGAAACATATATATATATTGATAAATTAATAATCACTTCGACCTATATTCCTATCTCGCAATTATTATTACCTTGCTCAAATTGGTATATTGCTGGCGATTGCCCGCATTATGCTGAGATGGTACCGTTTCGAGATAACACAACTTTTTTGTTTATTTTTATATTCTATTTTTTGCTGTATTAATTGTTGTCTTTGTCTCGAATAAATATTTCTTATTTCTTATTTCTTATATTTTTCAATGCTGAAAACCCGGTCAGCTCAATGCTGCTAAATATGAAGCGAGCGTAGTTCCGTACCCTATTGTAGGAAGTACTGTAACGTACACATTGCTTAACTTGCATTGCAGTTGATATTTCGTTTTAATACGGGTACTGGCAAAATAAGATAATATTGACCTTCCAGATTGCAACTTGTTAGGTGGGACAGCCAGGTTCAATTTCATTATTTTAAACAAGCAAGTATGCATTTAAAAACTTCCACCTTATTATCTACGACTTTGACAACGATTCCAATTTAGTTTATTATTAAATATGCTTACTACAGTTCAAACGTAGACGTTTCCACGTTTCCATGGGTCTGGCTGTTCCACTTATTCTCTTAAAAACGTCCGGAGCGCGTTTTATTAGGCCAACCCGGGTGCAATGTAAGCGTATACATTACTACGTATACACTTGTACGATGTACGCGGGTAGTAGGCGCCCGTCGACTAGCCCGCGATAAATAATTGAACAGAATAACTTTCCTACACTCGTGTCTCATATTTCCGAGTAAAACTAAATCGTGTTCAAAGCATTTTCATGTCTATTTAGACAGCAAACGGGGTAGTTTTGCTTGCTGTTTCCAATTTTATTTGTTTGAAATGGTAACCGATAAGTAATTGGACATAAATATTTTAGTTTCTGACAGTTTAAAGGAGAGCCATTTGGGAATGTTCTGTTCTGAATACAACGAATACTTAAATAGACTGGTAGTTTTATGACATTATCTCAAGTTGAACAGCATTTAGTGGCTTTTTTTACAAACTTTTTTTGTTCCGAACAATATTTAACTTCCCATTGACATATGAACTTTAAACTTGTCCGACACAAACAAAGTGTTAAGAATAGTCCTATAGTGCCTATTTTAAATTGGTAGACATAAAACGAATTTAAAGAAGTTTACAATTGCGTACTGTAATACTAAAATGTACACAAGCTAAAATGCATTAATTAAAGTTGGTCTCTTCCTTTCAGAACAGCCTATGCTGGTATCCGTATAGAATTTGTGGTGTCGGAGTTCACGTAAGCTTAGTATTGATTCTCGTGAAATTCGGATTCGGGCTAAAACAGGCTAGGCTCCATGTAGGCTCTGTATAACATACATTCCTAATGCTAATGCTAATGATTGAAGGTTACGTATTGTTTATAAAGAACCTCTAGAAGTCACGTGTGCACGAACTAGTTTTTTGAGCGTAGGTTGGACTATTGCTCAGAAACTGTCACCGAAGTGCATGTAATTTTTAGGGTTCCGTAGTAAACAAAGAACCCTTATAGCTTCGCCATGTCCGTCCGTCCGTCCCCCGCTTTTCTCAGTAACAGTTAGTACTAGAAACCTGTAATTTGGCATGAGTATACATATCAATGACGCCAACAAAACGGTAAAATAAAATCATAAAAAAATTTTTTTTTAGGGTACGTCCCCTATATGTAAAGTAGACATTACCGTAAAGGGCAAAAATATGTATACAACACAACATCTCCAAAAAGTACATCATCTGTACTAAGATCAGTAAAAGCCCTTCTACGGGTCCGTAATTCCGCATATGACTGGTGACGTGATGGACGGGCAACTACGGAACCCTACACTGAGCGTGGCCCTACACGCACTTGGCCGTTTTTTTTAAGCCATTAAATAAACGTTGTACCTACTCGGATATGTAGAGACGAACGCGCGCGTGAACTATCTACAAAAACAATTTCAAAGCCGTCTCCCGGCATAAAAAATAAACAATAGCATTCTTTTGTTATGATTTCTGGGATCCCAGGGACCGATAGACAACGGGTTACGTCGAATAGAGCTCAAGACCCACTTAAAAAAACACACACGGATTACAAAAAAACCAATACTTCAGGGTGCTTCAGGTGTAAAAAATATTTCTTGTAGAATACTGAACTACTGAAATAATGAATATTTGCTCAGTTTGTTGGTTGAAGTTACTTTTTATTAACTGAACTATTGTGGGAAATATTTACCAGTTCCTTTTTGACACATCACAACACCCATATAACGTAAATCCGCATTACACATCGAAACAGTGAATAAAATCAATGTAATACGCGTTTTAGAGGAGCAATCAAATGAATTTATATTTTTTTCTATCACTGATGTGTAGGAATTTGTGATAATAATTCACCTTGAAAACAGTTATATTTTAAATCTTTTATTTTTTAATTCTAATGTAGTGACTTCGTCGCGATTCAGATGATATTTTCGTAAGTGTTATAATAAAAATAAGTCATAAATTGCAAACGAATGAAGTGTGATATTACCTTTATTGCGTAATTTGGAAATACAATTTCTGTACTATATTTAATACATTCTAATTGTTATAAAATCGATTTGAAAATCATTCACCATTCATTAATATCGATTCGTCTTATTCTCATCACTACAAACGTCAAATATTTCCCATAATAAAGTTCTCGTTTTCGTTTGATGAACGCAAATTGAAAATTTTATACACCTACTTAGGGCATGAAGTAAGGAAGACTGGAGCCGGTAATACACACATACAAAGATGTGCGAAAGAGATGCAGGCATAGATAACAACACACGTGGGAACGAGATACAATCCGCCCGCCCCCATTGGTGATTCGCTAATCCTCCTTCTATCTAATTCTCTTTCTACAACTTAGGGATCTTGTATAACTATATTTCTTGTGATCTTTTTTTTAAGGCTACCTTTATTTTGTGAAGATAACAACAAGTGGGTAATTTTGTATCCGTCCGTGGTGAAAAAGGTCGTCAGATTTTATCGCAGTCTAAATTGAATAGGTGCATACAATTCCGCTTATTTTCGTATTGATGTATGTTCACTGGTTCACAATTGTCCAAATTAGGTAGGTAGTTACGTTGAAAAAACATCAAAGAGTACAATTCTTTAACGACATTTTAGTGTCTACCCCTGCTCGCCGATGAAAGAAATCCTTTGTATTATTATACTTTGTTGTGGATCGAAAAATAAATTTTTACCTATTCTTTGATCACCACTTCAATACGCTTTAGGCTATGTTCGTTCTTTGTGAAACATGTTTCAGTTAACCAAACATGAAATTGTAGCTATACATAATATTGTGATCAATATAATCGGTGTCTTTAGGAAATGAATAACATCACTTGCCTACTTACGTGAATTAGGTACCACTTATTCAATTTGCCCACGAGTTTTATAAAACCCATTTAAGCAATCAATCTATTTACATATACATTACGGAATGATAAAATTCAAAAACCCATTTTTTGCAAGTTTAAACACTTTATTTCGGAAATACAAAAACTTCACTAAAATCAAACTAAAAAATATTATTGTAACAAACAAATTAATAATGATGAACAAAAGTAAACAGATGATTGATTTTAAATTAACAAAAACTGAAATAAAATTTAAGATACGTAACTAAACAAAGTCTACAAATAATTTCGCTTCACTGGAATGAATAAGTTGGTATACATAGTTATTATAATCTTCTTAATATAAATTGACTAATATTTGGTTTATCAAAATCAGAAGCTCATTAGTGCGTGAAAATACATTATTATCACAGTGTTTAGCAGTTATTTTCATGTATATGGCGTGACTGGTAAAACATTACTTGTTGTGAATTAATAAATTACACAAAAATATTAATAAAGTTAGAAATACATAAACGACCATAGTAAAATGGAATGCTGACATCATAAGACCATAACTAAAAAAATGAGACTTGCTCATTCAGTCTATATTTTACTATTCTATTGGGATATTTTTGATATGCAACTTTGTACATCGCAGACTAGAAGATATTCATTCGGGCATTTGATTAATGTGTTCACTGATTGACTATAGTTGTTGAGCGATCGCTTAACTAAAATGACACCTACGACGCGCAGGGACGCATGGAGTCGTCACTCACGGCAAAGGAGAATCGGGGGGTAGCAGAAAGCAGACGCCTGCCGCCCGCCCGTTACCCCTTGTAGTCTACCCTCACGCCCCTGCCTTGGTTTAGGTGCTGTCTCAGTTAAGCGGTCGGCCATTATTGATGGTTGTTCTACACCGAGGTCTTGCTGCAAGCGTTGATGTCCCCGATGCTCTTAACCCGTCGGTGCCGCTTCTGTTTCACAACCGAGTCATCAGTAGACTTGGCTGGCAGCGGTGAGCTGACTCTGTGTGCGTGGTCCGCCTTTTGTCCATACCTATACAGAAAAATGCGATGAAGTATTATAGAGTTCAGAAATTGGGGTGTTAGTTGTAATACATCTTGGCGAAACCTCTATTGAAAGCGGTAAAGCTATGTTAAGTGTTGGGTGGGCTCTCAAAGTAGAAGAAGTATTTAAACCAGTATAAATAAGATGTGGAATTCCCAAATAAATATACTCATATTTCAAATCTCTGAAATATCACTTATATCTACTTGAATGTTTACATCTTTACCCACCTGTGAGTAATGCCCGCATTTTCCTTTATATCATTCAGTCTTTGGAAACTGTCCCTCGTCGACACACTGGACTGAGAGTACAGACTCAGCGGGGTGTATATCGGCTCGTATTCTTGCAGTGTCGGCGGCGGCGCGTAAGACATGCTGAGCTGCGACAGGGTCCGCACGGCAATAGGCGGCGAGTAGGACAGCTGGTATGGCTGCGTGGTCAGACTGAGCACGCTGGAGCTCTCGCTCGAACTCGACGGCGAAGTGCGGTCGTGCTTCGGTTTCAGGACGCCCAATGCACGTGTTATTGAACCCTGTTGAAAAACACCACTTACATGTGTCGTTCACATGGAAAAGGTAGGTAGGTAATGTGGTAGGTGATTACGATATTTTATTATGATGATGATGATGATACGACGCTTCATGACGTAAGTTCTAGCAGCACGAACGTCACTGGCCTGGGAGCGACTCAAATATACAATACTAGCTTTTTCCCGCGGCTTCGCTCGGGTAATTAGCTTCATTTTTAACCGTCTACAAAAAAGGAGGTTCCCTGTTTGACTCGTATGTTTGAATATGTACCTACGTATGTAGGTATGTTCGGATGTTATTTTCGTAATCGGCTCCCCGAAGAACCTCTGAGATGACACCCAAATCGATTTTTAAGATAAATAAATGCTCGCCATCTTGGGTTTAAGAATGGATGTCATTTTCGTAATCGGCACCCCGAGTTACCTCAAGATGACACCCATGTCGGTTTTTCAGAAAAGTAAAGATTTGCTCCCCTACCAACTTGAAACCCCCTTTTCATCCCTTTAGGGGAGCAATTTCGAAAAACGCTGAAATATTTTTTGTTGTATTTAAACAGAGAGTCTATATACGAAGTTTCAAATCTCTCACTTCAATAAATACGTGTTTTCATGTATACTTTCATCCGTTGTTTTACCCCCTGGGGATGAATTTCGAAAAATCCTTTCTTATCCCTAGCCTACGTTATAAATGTAATCGACTGTGCAGAAATCAACTCTAGCATTAGCAGTTTCGGCTGTTCGTATATGAGTCAGTCAGGACCTTCTTTATTATGTATAGATAACATTAGTAATGTATTTTATTAAGCGAATTACATGTACACACAATTTCACAATTTCATGCACACACCCTGAGACTGTGCCTTCGAGAGTCGCCGCTCAAGTCAATCCCCGGCAATCCAGTTGCAACAGACCTCGAGAAGGGTCGTCCCAACATCCTTATCTGATGCCCGAACATGTTCCTGGAAATGTAATGAATCGATTTCATTTCGATAAAACCCAAAGTACGCAACAGTATCAAAGCCAGGCAGAGCGTTTACGGCTAATTATTTAACACGTACTTATTTGGTTTTAATTTACAATATCAGGAGTTTAAAGGGTCCATTAATGGCTAATACACAAAAAGCTAACATGCAACTTTTTGGAATTTTGTACATTAGTTCTCTTACGAAACCTAGTACATAGATTTAAACACGAGTTTAAGGCTCCTCTATTTGTTATTGATACAGATAAAAGCTATAAAACGTAGGTAGTTCATTAAAAGTGTATTGACAATATTAAGATATTGCATAGACATCAAAAGCATGATGCACTTTGCTGGAATATCAAATCATGCTTTTTTATTGTGATAAACGAAAGTTGATTAAGTATCCGAATGAAGCTTGATTTTTCAATTCTCAGATGAATGTCAGCTAAATATAACCCTCCCTTTGCTTGTTATGTAAAAGTAGAGGGTTAAGTTATAAAATGAGGTGTCGCATAATATTTATCTGGAGATTGCAAAATCAGTCTTAACACAAGTAAAGACAATGTTAACAAAGAAAAGTGCGCTACACAACGGATTATGTTTGACATGGCCGAGCTGTAGCGAGGCTACCAAGCAGCACTTTTCTCTGTGAGCCTAATTGAAACGTTAAAAATTCAAAGTAACAAAGACGAAAAAAGTAAAACAAGCACAAAATGTCGATGTGGTCGAAAGTGATTCGGTTCGCGTGAAACCATAAAATGTTAAATGAAAGGAGAAAGAGTGGATAGAGCCCGATTACAGTGCGTTCTACATGATGATGACAGAGGCATTCATGATGTATCGATAAAATGGTCGTTACCGTTCTGTCCCGACGCAAAAATCGTCGATATAGGGATGGTGGGGTAAAGAAAGGTGACAATATCCTTTAGAATTCATCTCGTTAATCAGGATTTATTCACATTTATATTCAATTTATATCGTTACAGCTGAACCTAATAATTATACAATGTTGGTTTAATTTACAATTATGAATGTATACAAGTCAAAAACATAGTTATTTTACAGTATCCATAAATGCTAATTATTGTTATAACCCTAAACCTATTGCGAATGGTTCTGTTTTTAATTTAAAACTATTAAATGTCAATTTTCATTAAGTGGAATCGCAATAAGGTACTTAAAATTCTGATATTACTAAACAAATCCTTTAAAATGTTTATTGATAACGGGATTTGATTCACCCCCTATAATAATAACAAGCATTTAATGCTTTTAGTCAATACCCATTAAATTGTGTACATTTACTAATTAATTAAAGATCGATCGATCTCGAGTAAACATTGATGTTACAAATCTAATCTACGGCAAGTCGGGTCTCTAGGGGGCTACGGTGAACATTGAATCTAACACTGACGAAGGCAAAGTGTACAAAAGAACAGTTTCCGATCGCTTGATTTTCATGAGATTCATTTTACTTACAAACCACGACTCTTACAGTAGGTACCTTTTATCAGTCTTCACTGCTCGTAAAGTTTACAATCGCTTATTAACGTTTCACAAACGAGCGGCTTTGACGGAAGAATCATAAAATACTTTGCAAAAAATGCTTTGTGTAAAAATAGCAACTTTACAAACATTTGATACAGGGAATTTTACATAGATACAGTTTCGAAGTTTGGCGTTAATGCGGGGTTTACTTTTTGAAGGATAGCTTTTTTGTTTTGGTGGGTTTATCTTTGTTTTGTGGACAACATGGATGCTCGGGCAGCTTCCACTTGCAGTTCTTCCACCTGGCAAAATATCGTATACCTGCAGGATTGCACCTTATATTATAATCAACTACAGCGGCTCACCTACGGACGGGTGTCGGGTGGCGGAACTACATGCAGTGTGTCGCTCGGGTTGAGCTGCTACAGATAGTCCGGGACACAACACTACTCCGTCATCTCTCGACAGTTACAACACTCAGTGACCAGGTAACCAGTGGGGTAATACACTTCTAATATATTTTGGAAGTACTATGCAGCCAATGTTCAAGATATGCATCATATTTTAACTTTAGGCACACTTTCATAAGTAAGTAAATCAACTATTGCTAATCTCGGACTATGTAGAAAATTAGTAATGTTCAAGAAAATGGGGAATTACAATGAACAGTTTGTTGTAACATGTGATAGATACAAATTAAAATATGAATAAAAAAATACAATATTTGCAATAAGTACTTACATTTATATATTTGTAATTATTAACGTTAACATTTTTTTTTTAGTTTTCTAGCACAAGCAAATATTATATCTTCATATTGGAAGTATTTATTTATTTGATAGATACTCACCTCGCTGGAATGATAAGAGCGTCAAACTCTGTAACGAGATGCCTTCGAATAATGCTCTTGGAGGGCGGGATGCCGAGAGCAGTGGCCATTGTCTCTCCTGTGAACGACGGCTCAAGCACTACCAGACCACCGTGAACTCCGCTGTCTAAAAGCACATCAAAACTGAATAACTTCCATATTATCTGGAAATAATCTCCCTACTTTACGTTATTAATGGCTGATGAAATTACCTTTTAGATTCTCAGCAAATTCACCTAAGTCAATATTGTGAGCCCATCGCATAAATCTCTGATTGGTCCAAACTAAAGGATCTGCGTCTACATTTTCACATTGATGCCGTCTCACTGCCAATGCCTAAAAAAAGAGATGATAATAATTGAGTTAACTTACAGAACTTGTAGACGGCGAGGTACCTATATAAATCAATCTTTTGGTAGAGAATCCGTCTACTAAGGCCGGGTTTTATAAAGATCCGTTAGACCAAATGTTAGATCAAATTTCAGTAACTCAGTACATTTTTGACATAAGAAACCTACATAAGGTCTAACGGATCTTTATAAAACCGAGCCTAACTCCCTCCATAGTAAAAGGATAAATTTGCGAAAAAAAGACAAAAGACTTTACCTAAATAAACACACAATCTATAAAAACGATATACTTAAAATATATATTTTTAATAGTTAAATAAAATTTAGAGAAAATCGTCCTCTTTGTTAAATTGGCAGCCAATTTCGACCAAATAAACGGTATAAACAAAAGAACAACAGAAGTAATTCGCAGAACAGAAATAAATGGGTTCGAAGTTAAAACTCCCCAAATGTCGGTAAAGAATCGGAAAGAGGAGTGTACGGTACGAAATGATAAATGGGTGAGCATTATAAGGGTCGCAATACGATACAAAACACTCTGTGACGGCGGCAGATAATCGCTCATTTGTTTCTGCTCCTTATCAGTCGCGGGAAACGGCCATCTACGTTGTGATGGATGGATAAAAAATTTACTAAGGAAATTTGGTTTTCCTTTTTTGAAAATGTACAATCATTAACATTGAAACGAGACTCTATGCATTTATTCCCACATTTAACTCTAAATCAATTTTAGACAAAAATGTTGATGCACACGAATACACAGCAGACTTCATCCTTAGTTTTACAACTAAGAGAGCGCTACTTGAATAAGTTACAGGATAACATTAGAGTACCATGATTTCAAGAAAATTGATAAAACACAAAGTAAAGTAGCCTGTAAAGTTTTCAAGAATATTTTGGAAATAATATGATAAACAATTTTTAAAATGAACGCTTGCCACCTAGTCGACGTTATTTCAATATGGAGTTTTTACGTATAGTCAGCATCAAAAGTAACTACGGATATGAAGACCTTTTCATTTGCGTAGTTAATTTTGCCTATATTCCTTCTTCGGATGTGGGCGGAAGCACACTGGACTGGAGTGTTCAATTAAGAAATGGTAGGTACATTTTAGAATAAATAGGGTAGGTACTAACTTGTCTATCGTATTTCATTATCCTGAGCAGATGTATGCCGTGCACGATGGACGCCTGGTGGAACTTCCTCGTGACCCCGAGATACTTCTCCAGTTCCTTTTTGCTAATCGTGTCCAGCATGCGCGCGTCGACCAGGTTCGCCAGGAATGATTCCGCGTACTGTATACACACAGCTTTTGTTAATTGAAGCTTACCATTATTTTTATTTTAAGGTACTATATTATTTAATCCTTTAACCGTCATCGTCTGAAATACCAGAGTAAGAGGCAGTGTAAATGATACATTCCTGATTGAACATTGCGAGTAACGTTTTTACGTTTGGCGGTTAAAGGTATGTCAGTACCAAATTCCATCCTCGGTCACGTTGAATAATTCAAACGATACTGGATAAATAAACAAAATAAAAAATATGGGCAAAGAGAGGGGGCACCAAAGGATACAAAATTATGACCCCCTGTTGTATGTAGTATGTAATTATGTATGTATGTAAGCACTTTATTGTACACAATGACAGGTTAAAATACGTACATATCACAAAAGACAGTGTAGTGCGTGTAGTTGTGGTGTGTTCGAACAGACATAATGTAATTCTAAATTTTGTTATCACTCAACCAAAAACATACCTACTCGAACCGGCCACTAACTGGGTAAATCAACTTTTTAGTGCCACTCGTTGCCGTGGTTACGTCTAGTTGTGCAGGGGATAAAATTCGAATACAATCGTGACTTTATGCTATTTAGATTTACCAAACCTACGTATTTGTGGTACTTATAAGCTATTTTCATAATGGTCCACTTACTAAGCATGTTAGTAGAACTAAATTTTTTTGAACAAACTGCGCCACTAGTGTCCCTTGGACAACGGGTCAAGATAACAACACAAAAAAAGTTGATCCATCCAACTACATACCATATGCAAAAGGGGCTTTAGGTACTCGAGTTTTTGACCAATACATAAGTAATAAAAAACCGACCAAGTTCGTGTCAGATCACGCACAATGAAGGGATTTGTACCAACATCTACTAGTAGTACTAGTCCACCTTTAAAACCACTTATTGGATAGTGGTTTTAAAGGTGGACTAGTACTACAAAGGACTAGTAAAACATCGAATCTAAAAAGGTCGTATCTTCATAGGGATCTCGGCACTTACGATCTTTTGTTTGGGCAAAACAGTGTTTCAGCGAACTCAAAAACCGTAAAACCTATCTTGTTCAAACCAAAACTCGTTGAAAGTATTTATTAATGCACTTTATATGTTATTATGGCTGTGGTCTTCTGCAAGGTGGTACTTCCCCAGTTGGGCTGATCCAAATTCGAGCAAGATGACATTTTGCTGTGCCTTACCTCTCTTATCTATCTCATAGTTTGATAGTTTGGAAATTAGAGGGGAGGGGGCACACTTTTTATGACTTTGACAGCTAATATCTCACCAACGGTTAACTAAAAAAGTTTTTTAAAACCTCCATATCATTTTTAACACAAGACTATGTGCCTTGATTTTTCTTTCATCCACCGGTTACATGTATGGAGTGCCCCCTAAATTATTATTATTTTTTAATTTCACATCACTTTTATGTTGTTCATAGAATACACTTTCCTACCGAATTTCATAATTGTAGTGCTTATAGTCTCCGAGTAAATCGGCTGTGACGAAACTATAAGGGTTCCGTTTTTGCCATTTTGCCACTATTATGTGCAACAGTGAATAACTGGTCTAAAAAGGCTAGTGGTTTCTTTACTTGCGATGTTCGCCAAGGCTCACATCGCCTAACACACCACAACCCACTCCACTCGCCATTACATACCCAGTTGCATAATAAATATACTAATATTTTTCTTGAACCTGACTGTGGCTTTATACTTACGAGTAGGCCGGCAGTAGGGCGGGCCCAATAAAGCGATAAGAGTGCGCGGTAGGAGAGTAGCCTGAAGAAAACCCAGAGGAAACATCCGACACGACCACGCGGGCGGTTTAAACGCTGGAATAATCTAAGCGAATATAATTATGTTACCTGTGCAAGACCAAGATCGGGCAGCCACTCCGCGGCGACCCAGGCGTGCGTTAGCTGGCCGATGGTGGGGTGTCGGACCAGATCTGGCCGACGGCGTTCCTCAATCGCCAGCCGTAGCTTCTTCCGATGCATCGGCTGCGTCACACCAAGCCCCGCCTCGAGGTCCGTGTCCGTCAACTCTAGCAGAACCTGCCCATTCAAAGCACGGATCTAGAACCAACCAGAAGACAATATTTGACGCTACTATTGCGTCAACTGGTGGGTGAAATAATTTTGTTGATGATCAAAATCTTACTAAAAGTGATAACACTCAAACGGATGAAAGTATGTGCGCATTGCATCTAAATATAATAAGTATATTTCGATGGCGTATTGTAGAAGTTAATTAATTAATAATTATGTACAAACGTCTCTTGTTTAGTAAAATAAACTGGTTTAAGGCTACATATACCGAATAAAACTCCACAGAGTTAATAAGAACTTTATATGTATGTGCAATCGGGGCAGCAAAATTGAGTCCCTGAATTTTGTTCAAATAATTCTCCGACGCGTTGGATAAAAAACGTTAATTTTAACGCGTATTTACGTAAAAGCGGAACACATCACACAACGCATTTTGAATAAGCAAATATTATGAATTTTATGGTGTAATTTTAGCGGAACCGATTTACATATAAATCCAATAATTCGGCATATTTTGAATAATGATTGGATATGGGGTAACGCAAAAGGAAACATCGGTTCTATTTATTTGTGATATTCAAATGTACCCCGGGCACGGTGCTTCCCCACAAAATGTGATAACGATGATTGTAGACGTAGATTACAAAAACGAAATAATAATGGATCTGATCGAGCCAAATCCTCCTTTCATCGGCAAACAGCCGATTTTTTTCATTTGATTCTACATTTTCTGCATGAAGCCGTAACTAAGGTAACTAATGCTTTGGTGAATGCTTGAGTGTGTGGATGTGGATACGAACCTACTCGTAAACACCTAATTTTATACATAACAATGCTTTTATATTTTTAGCGTAAAATTATTCAAATCTATACCAGTTTTTTTTAAAGGTGGAAGAATTAGTCGATATAGTGATGGTGTTTTGTATATATTTTGCTAATGCAAAATGCTAGACTTGTAATATATAGACTGCACTACATATATTTACTTCACTATAAAAAGATAAGATAAAAATATGTACTTATATTGAATCTATACGAGGAATGTGAACATAAATGGAACGATAATGCGACATTTCTCTGAATGAGACTCCAATGCTGGCCACCCACATGAAAGCAACTAGACGGTCGGAACGCTCTGCACTGTATCATTCATATCACTTCTGCATTTGCGAAGTTAACTGAGCAACAGCTGCGCAATAATGCTAATTTATCAAGAGATTCCCAAGTGAACGCTAAAATATAGACCACGCAAAAAATGTACAAAGAACTATCCGCTTGGGAACGGAACAAAATTTGTAAGTAAATTTTAAAGTTTTAAAGCAATAACTATAAAATAACTGAAAAGAAAGTTTTAAAAGAAAAATTAAATAGTGAGGAATTAGTTAGGTAATAACTGGTGATAACTATTACCAGATTTCTGAGCTAAATGTACTGGGTAGTTACATTTCGATCGCAAATTGGAATTCAGCAGTCGTCTCAATTACATATCGTAAGTTATGTGAGATATGGCCCCTTCAGCACAATATTGTGCTATTGTGGTGTCTAATTGAACTTCTATAACAAAATTCCTATAGCAAAATCAATTTTTCATATGGCCAGTTCGGCCATATGAAGAAGATAAGATAAGATTGAAAAATTATCTGTACTATAATGTCAATGAGACGACTACCGAATCACTTCAGTTCAGTGGCGCAATTTGACTTTCAACACGACTTTTCCCCAGCATGTCATAGGAATACCCCACTACCATCTCTGGCTTTCAAAATAAAGATGACAAAGACACGCAAGAGGGAAAATTAGAAAACTATATCATATTTTAAAAATATGTCATGAAAAGCTTCCTCGAACACTCAAAAACTGAAGTTCGCATATCGCATATCACCATCCTGGATCTTTATTTACGCTCGAATATTGTAAGATGAAGATATTCGAAAATCTATGCTAGCTGCGATGCCAGATGAGGTCACTACAGTACACATTATGCCAATACGTACTTTCCCACTCTTGACATTGTCTGCGACGGCGGCAGCGTACTGCGGCATGCCCAGCGCCAGCTCAAGCCAGGCGATGATGGCGGGTGTCCTCCATCGGGAGAGGGGCAGGGACGCCGCTTCACGCAACGCCGCCTCGCTGCCGAGCGGCGACCACGCGCGTGAGCTCCCCGTGCCCGCGTATACTGGCTCTATACACAACATACAAATGTCATTACACAACAAACAAATATCCATGGGTCCCAAATTGATGTCTTGCTCTCTCGCTAGTAGTAGCTTGATAAGCCGAGCTGACCAACTTGCAAAATTTAAATAAAAGTTCATATTTTCAAAACCAATTCATGCGTTTGTATCAGAATTCGTATCCTATCGTTCAGATTTTAAATACATGTATGATTAACCTATCTTTTTTCGAAAGAACCGTTGTAAACATGTTTCGTAGTTTAGAAGTAGTAATAATATATTTTAAAAACAGCCATTGCCAAGTCACAAAATTTTATTTAGTAAGCAAATAAAGATTAATACCAATGCCTGACTTGGCTCTATGTAAAATTTAACAACTTGTTATGATGAAAGAGTTTCGAGACTTGGCCTATTTTTATATGGAATGTTTTTTATGGGATCTCACTTCTTTTTGTAGGTAAATGTGTCAATACAAATTTATAAATTCATCTAGAACTAAAGACTTTTCATAGATGCAGTAACTACAAAAATATAATTTTGTATCACATGTATTTGTACGGGATTACAAACTTAATTATGCAGTTTGTATATCTCTGAAACGTGACTGAAATTTCAATATTTTTAGGTTTTTTATAACTTATAGCAGGCTAAAAATAAATTATGTTTAAAATTTGAAGCATGTAGTAGGTCTGCTAGATGTACCTTAGAATTATGATGATCGGTCGGTCAGTGTGCTAGTGACAAAACTAAGGAACTTTGAAGGCAATAGTTCTTAAACAACAATTTTAAATTGAATTTTATTGAGAATATAGTCATATTATGCCCTCTATATTACTAAAAATTTAGGGTTCTAGCTTTAGCCAGCACAAAATTACAGGATTTTGAAAATGGCCTGAATCGCTTCGAGAAAAGGATGGTACGGCCGTGCCTCTTTGTTTTGCTCGACTTGTCGGGGGCACTGCCGTGCCCCTAGATTTATGCAACTGCTGCATGGTGAGAGGCAATAAAACACGAGTATAATTTTATGAAAAAAGTCGGAGGCGATTTTCATAATAAGATCACACAAGTGACATTTGGCTTATTGTGGCAGAAAAATAATATAAGTATACTCATACGAAGATTATTCTTAAATTCGTATAATTTCACTCACTATAATATCATTTATGATACAGGTGTTAGTTACATAATAGAAGTTTGTCTATATTATCAATGGTTGTTGCTGATATCTGCATCCGCAACCGCGTAACTTCCGCATTAAATTCAACATTCGCATCTACAAAAAATTAATGCGGAGTTTATGCAGACGCGGATGTCGAACAAGTCGGTACAGGAACGATTTAGCGGCGGCGCGTGTGACTCAAATATTTGGATTTTATGTACTAACCTTTCTAGAAGTCGATATAATAATGACATCACTAGCTACCAAAATAACCTATATTTATAGTCAAAAATAATCGAAACAAACCCTTATTTTATTCTACTTTGTCACTAATCGTATTCCTTAGGATGATTATTAATTAAATACTCACCAGAAGAAGTTGATCATCTTAATAATAACAAATATTTCAGTGAAAATGTAAACATACCGGTGAAACGACTAACTTTTGTGGTTTTCAATTTTTGTCGCGCCACAATCAACGACGCTGCACTTTATGCATTATGTCCTTGACCAACTTAATCTTGCAAATTCTATGGTATTTTTAAATTTATACAAAATCAATTCAAAACACCGACACAGGTTTGACATTTTTGACGTCTCGCTTGTATGGCTGTCATCTTTTTCTACATATTGAATAAGATATTGGTTAGAAAGTGACAACGTTATTTTTACTCTTTCTGCATCGAAATGACTCGTATTTGTATAACTTATTACATGTATAGAACATTACACTGAGTCCACTCTTTATTACGTCATTGTGCGCGGCGCACGGTATATTGTAAAGCTGGTCCTTACCTTACCTACGGTTTTTGAACACAGTAAAGAGGATTTACTATGTGGGTGTAGATAAATTAATGAAAGCTATGGTTGGAAATGTAGTTACTGTCGGGGACATCGGAGAAATTTCCGGCAACGACCGTCTACGCGATAAAGGCAACGTTGATGACAATTTTGTGACTTATATAATTAGCGTCGCCTTAGCCCACAAAGTTTTGAAACTGAGCCAAGGAAAAAGTTTGCAATAGCAGCGTACGCCACGCCTACGCAAACACACAAACTTTATTTACAACTGGTAAATTCAAGGAAAAATCCACATTATTTAGGCTGAAAAACCTCTACGCTGTGAATTTAAAGAAATGTGTAGGTATAATATCCACGTAAAAATACGCAAAACCAAAATTCGTTTCGCAAGTTCCGTTTTTTTATGGTAAAATAATGCTTCTTTCAAGAATAGAAACTTTTCTGATTTGAAGTTAAATAAATTGTTGCGTTTATATCTTCAACAAGTTAATAGGGCTTTGTTAGATTGAGTAATTTATATTAGACGTAATAGGTCGACATAATGCCAATCCCTGTTTTAAACTATAATTTATTTTTACAATTCCATATGCTTTCAAGTTACCTAATATAAACGAGTTTAAGGGTTAGTTCGACGTTAATAATTCAACTTTGTCCCAGGGGACTTAAAATAAATTGTATGTATTACAATTGTGCGAACTGTGTGTTTACGTGTGGTAGTGTAGATGTGGTAGTTGTGTTTTGTTACCGCTCTCATGCCCGCTGTTAGCGGCGCTGCCAGACTTGGTGCGGTGGCGCGAGCGCGCGAACACGCGCGAGATGGAACCCCACGCCGAGCCGCGACCGCGCGCACCCTTGCCGCTCGAACGCGCGCGCAGTCCACCCACCAGCCCCGAGTCCTCGCCCGGGCTCGAAAGCTGCTCCACTGACCTTCGTAAAAAATATTTTTTTAAATTGCGAATTGTTTGCTCTTGGCCACCATCTAGCACAAGGGTAAAGACGAGGCCAAAGATGGACCGGGCTCACGCTCATTAAGTCCCGAGTCTTGATTTAAATTTCATCGTGTACCTATGTTTTAGTAAATAACTCACTGTTTAAACCACATTGCATAATTCACCCTATACTTAAAGTACCACAAGCTCTTCTAGCATATTGCCTACTCTGTGAAGGATATATTAGATTAATAAATAAGTCAAATTCAAATCAATTCACTACATTGTATAGATTATTTTATTTCTTTTATTTAAGCAATGTTATCCTAATATTTAAGCCATTCATTTTAATTTCCATAATTGACTACTTAATGTATTATTGTAGTGGTTAGAGACATTGTATTTTCGCTACAGACATGTACTAATCTAAACCAGTACTGCATGTCGAGTTCCCTTAGCTTAATTAAAAACACAGAGTTCCGCACATTCCACGCAAACATGAACTACGGATGTTTGGCGTTTTAATCCTAGTTTGAAACTTTGCACGGGTACTGGAGTGAGTACTCGTGTACCTAAGCTTTGATTTGAGTTTTTTTCCTAGTTTCATAAAAATCCATAATTTAAAGAATATGTAGAACACAACCAACATTTTAGAAAACATCTATAGCGTCTATTTATTATCGATATAGATATGGTCAGTTATTTCACCCATTTTATAAAAAAAATTGGATCCACTTCTACTTCAGAGGGTCTAATGCGACCCGAAAACGAAGTATCTCCCTCTCTGTCGCTCGAATACGTAAGAGCGACAGAAGCAGATATTTCGTTTTCGGTTCACAGTTATCAAAGTAATATGACGATAACCTGTGGGATACCAACCTTGAGAGGGAGCCGGCGTCGATGGATCGCGTGAACGGAGAAGCACTGTTGTGGGGCGACAAAGTCGGACTGCAGTCTCGCGGTGTACTCACTAAACAATAATAATAGTTATAAGAGCTTTGAAAGTCGAATCGAAACAAAATACATATGAAAACATAAACACTGTTGACACGTTTAGACCGTCGTCGTTATAACAACACGCAATAGAAACCTCTTTGGCAATGCATGAAGTTCCATTTTATAATGTATCTATTTTTATGTATGGAAGGGTTGGCTGTACACCTTTTTTAGGGTTCCCTACCAAAATGATAAAAAAGGAACCCTATGGTTTTACTTTGTCTGTCTATCTGTCTGTCACATCAAGAACTACTTATGCTATTTATTTCTTTCTGTAAAAAATGACACATCATTAGGTGGTCAAAATTTGTAAGTCTAGTGACTATGTCAAGTGGGGTGTCATATGAAAGGGCTTGAGTTGCTCATTTGAAACAATTTTTCATTTTTTTTTCGTTGAATCACTGTCAGTCAATGATATTTGTTTTATGAGGGAAAATGTAAAAAAATACCATTCCCCCCTTTATCTCCGAAGAAAATTGTTAAATTATTACATATAATTGAAATCAATGTACATTTTACAGAAAAAAATCTATACATATAATAAAGAAGAGGTCCAACAATCTGTACATTGAAGATATTAGCGAAAAAATCGATTGAGGGGTCTTAGAATCAATAACAGAACACATTTCAACAGTTTTTAGAATTTGTGTCTGTTTGTCTGTCTGCTTATTTGTCTCAGCATCACGCAAAAACTAGCCAATATATTTTAGTACAACCCTCACTAATAAGTTTAACGGACCTTCGGCCAGGTTACGGCTATAATCTGTATAAAAATCATACAGATTGGGGGTGAAAGGGGGTGAAAACAGAGCTTGAACTTTGTATGAGAAGTCCTTCAATTCGTGACTTAAGGGCTTGAAAATTGGTAAGCATATAATTGGAAGCAAACTAAAAAGAATCCCATTCCAAATTGTACAATAAATAGATAATATATGAAAAAATGGAGGGTAAAAAAGTGTTTAGGGGACTAGCAATAAATAACCAAAAATCCCTCAACCCATAGTAACTATTTGAAATGAGATAATTATGTTAGTCAGTCGCTGTCAACATTGCCTATCTGCCTCTGTATACCTATAATTGATATGTCTTCAGTGGTCATCAAGAACGTTGTTAGAGTGGTCGAGTGTGATAACGGTGTTATCTGAGGGCCTGCAAAATCCCTATTCTAAATACGTATATAAAATGATAAATGTGAAAGTTCGGATGTTTAGATGTTTGTTACTCAATCACGCAAAAACGGCTAAACAGATTATAATGAAACTTGGTATGCAACGAGTTTATAGCCTGCATAGACATATAAGATAATTTTTATTCCCCGGAGGAGGAATTTGAATCTATGAACCAGAGTCCTGTAGATATTTACAATGCCCGCTGAGGTACGAAAATTCGTCTCAGAGGAACCAGTGTAAGTCTGAGCTCCCAATAGTCGGACTGACTCTACCCCGTATGCAGCGGTACCGGGACGAATAGGGACTATATACGTGTCTGTGTTGTCGCGAACGTGCGGTGGACGTCCCCGCAGGCGGGGTAATTTTGTGTCTGTCCTAAGGACCGATAGAAACTGTTATAAATATTTTTGGTTACTATAATAGGTCAGTTTATCAAAAATACTAATTTAATGTAGGTAACATGGAAACAGTGATTACCTAGCTGATTAATTATAAACAATCAAATCACTGGGAGGTATAGGTAGTAGGTATATGAAGAGGTTTTGTCCTTTTCGAATTTCTTGGAATTAGGAGGTACATGGAAAATATGTAGGGATTTCATATTTTAAGGTTCTTAGAAAAGAAAGCAAAGGAGAAAAGTGACTTTAGCATTCTACCTCTCAGTCTTCGGGCTTACAATTTTTTTTAATATAATTGTAAAACGATAATATATGTGCGTAGATACTTAAATTTTTTAATATGTTTTAAGCTAACACCTGCAAACGAAAATTATAAATTGAAGTTAAGGAAGCGCGAGTCTTTTTGGTAGATGTCACTCTGGGTACTCCTCCCCAGGCTTTGTAAGAGAAAACTGGTTGAAGGACTTGGTAACCGAGTGTGATTACTTATTGTTATTATAGACAGCTCAGTTAAAGCGATTGGCTGCGTACGAGTATATCAGGATGTCACAGGTTCGATTGTACGTTTTGGAGGTAGAACTTTCACAAGAAAAATACCTACGATAAAGGGAGAATTCTTTATAGATATTTTGAGAGGGTGCTTAAAATTTTTGTAAACATGTTTGTCTTAGTAAACTACAAGTACCTATACAAAAACATTTTCTTAGTAAACTAGAAGTCTTCTATTAATTTTCATACAGAGTGATAATGCGTAGGGTTGGGTTATAATGTGTGAATCCTAACACTTTGCATTTCGAGAAACATCAAAGTTTTTGTTTGATTCAAGCATAATAATTATGTCTTCCCCTGTAGTCGCTACATCGAGCATGTCAGTACTAAGGCTCGGAAAGTAAGGAATTGGGCGTCGTCGAACAAGAACGATGTGTAGACGTACGCGACATCGAACCATGACACCACTATGCTACATGGATGTGATAAGGTAGTTTCTTAGCAGATATTAATGTTTTGTTACATAGTAGCAAGAGATCATCAAAAATAATTCATATGCGTAAATGCTTTATGGGATCGAATCGACGTCATTCTCCGGGTTGGACTGAAATGTCTATTTAACGTCTGACTTCCTTAACCAGTACCTATTACCAACATACATACATACACACACACACATATATATATATATAGGTATTGATAAATCATACCCATTTTATTTCATTATCCGCCTGTTACATCTTACTTCAGACATGCCTCCTTTCATGGACAAGAGAGCCCATTTCACTTGCTAATTAATATATTTATATAAATTAGAAACTTTGTAGGGTTATAACTTTGAGACGTAAAAAAGTTGGAGTAAATTTTGAGTAAGTCACTCAAAGTTAAGTAGTTTATAACCTAACCGGCATTTATCCAAGGGCAAGAAATAGTCAGTAGAAGTTCACTCGAACGAAGTCACGGGCAAAAGCTAGTACTTATAACTGTAATTCTATCTAGTTTTCCTTTTTTTGTCAACAAAAATCATTTCTATACCTACTAAGTTTTATAAATGCCTACGAGATTATGCTGAAAGTACCTTCTTTCAAATAAAGAAATAAAACTTGAAATCGGTTCGCGTGATAAAGAATTATCCTTGAAAAACCACCATACATATTCTCAAATTTGTAATAAAAGTCGCCTATAGCTGGCACTGCACTCATGGAGTTCAATTGCTACACTATGTTGTTGAGATTTTCCTGAATTAATAGGGTTGGAACCGGTATACATCTGTATACGGAACCTTCGGTGCGCAAGTCCGACTCACACTTGACCGGTTTTTTTAAATATAGTCACACACTGAATTCGCATTATTCGCACGAAAGATCAGAATAACTGCAAGTTAGTGACTATATATAACAAATTACATTTTTTAAACCCGGAACCGACTTCTTACAATCTCTGCCTCTTGTTTATTGTACAACTTTTAGAGGAATGAAATGAAAAGTAATTTCAAAAAATATTTTACGGCTTACCATTTAAAAAATATATACAAATAAATATAAATTAAGTATGTTTTTTATTATTTTTTAATAAAAATGTAGCATGCAATAACGGTTTTAATATTCATTGAGTTTATTTCATTCTTTACCACAGAACGTGCTTGATAAAAAACCTCTAAGTCGTTGTCTGCAATTCTTTCTAATGCTAAAAAAGACAAGGTATAGTAGCCAAATGGTTTAAAAAAATCACAACAGATGTTAATCGGTTTGGGTTTAGAAGACATAAATCTTGTGCTGCTTCAAAGTAACTGTTAAAGCCTCTTGTCACAGATACATGTTGACGATGAACTTGTTCCTGTATCCTACCAGTTCTGTCTTGTTTACTGTCTGTAAATTTAGATACTTACTTCGTCTAAATCGGAGCTCCATTTGGAAAGCCGTTTTGACTTATGACTATGGTAATCAAAATCACATTGGTTGGTGCGTTCGTCATTGAGTGTGCCACCACTATGATTCCCATTTAGGGTGGGTTGCAACAAGTAACGATTACAAGCCGATCACCGATAAATATGGCGTCAGCAGCTGTCATCCCATAGAGGCTTGTCAGATTTGCCATACAATCAGTTTTTAACGACCACAGATTACGATTAAAGACGGTTTGATGCAACGCACCCTTAAGCCCAACAAAAACTTAGTAGCACCAGGAATACAGATTTCGTAAAATTTCTTATACTTATGAGTATCAACAGAGTATCTCGAACAAAAATGGCATGTGTTTACGCAAAGTGACATAAAAATTTAAATTATGTGGTTCGCTGAGCAGCCGTAATGGAAGCTGATAAGATGAGCCACTGCAAACGTTTACGTCGTCAGAGACAAAGGAAAGACGCGCTCCCCCTCAGATAAGGAAAAATAGCGTGTAGTCTCTATCTTAATAAACGTACGAATGTTTATTTACATTACGTAAAAAGGTGAGTAGAACGAAACACATTTGGCGTATAAATTGTGCCACCATTAACCACTTATCTGGCTCTGTCATCGCAAGGCTGTTCAAACGACTCAATCCCGTCGTTAGTAAGGCTTTCTGTAATAAAACCGGTGTCTCGTAAGCGGAAATTTTTACCGCCCTACCATTTTATAACCTTTGATAAGAAAGGAATGACTGAATCCATAATAATTAAGTAGACACGATTTTTGCCTTTTAACTCAACACGCACGTACATACCTGTATATATGCTAAAAGAGAGGTGAATAGCGTTCAGTAATTAAGTATGGCTTAAAATAAACACCTTTTTGTATAGTAGCAAATACGCCGAAAACTCGAATTCATTTTTTTTATGTTATAGGGGGCAAACGAGCAGGTGGATCGCCTGATGGTAAGCAATTACTGTCGCCCATAAACACCTGCAACACCAAAGGAGTCGCAAGTGGGTTACCGGCCTTTCAGAAGGGAATACGCTCTTTTCTTGAAGGTTTGAAGGTCATATCGGTCCGGAAATACCGCAGGCGACAGTTAATTCCATAGTGTGGTTGTGCGAGGCAGGAAAGGAGGTTTTGTTTAATCTGCTATAATTCGTACTAAATCCTTTTTAGAGCCTCATTTTGTTCAGTTATTGTAAATGGGTAAGTCAATTAATGAAAAATCTTCTTTATTGAACATATGAAATCGTGAACAGTCACTTTAGTGAAATAAACACCGAAAAAATATAAAATACCTATTTTAACTAAGCATTTATTTATTAGTCAACTTACAAATAAATTATCAGGAATCTATCCCGAACAGCAAGCACACGTAACGGTTCGAGCTATTGCCTAATTTGTAGCATATTCACCTTATAGTGAGACTCAATCAGTTGTGAAACTCAGTCTAGCAGCTTGTTGTCCTCTTACTTCGCGGCTGCAGAAAACCTTAAGTAACACGAAACTTACACTGATAAATATGATGAGCTGAAGATACCAGCGACGCGGCATCAGTGTCGTATGGGTCGAGCAGCGGCGGAGCGCCCTCCGCCGTGGAGTCCGAAAGGTTCCCCCCGCACACCGACGTCGCACCTCCATCGCTGCTCCCTGTCACTGAATAATCGCCTTTAAATTGCCTTTGACACTCTGTCGCTCGTGGGCCCATCGAGATAATCAATCGCCGCAGCCTTTAATTGGGGCTACCATTGATCGATCGGAATTTTATTAGATTACAAAGTGGAGTCACACTTTTAGGGTTAAATTATACATAACCAAAATTATAGGCACACGGTTTTGAAACTATCTATACTTAACAAATTCACTGCCAACTCTCTCGCAGTCTAATCGCTTGTAGGCAGCCGGTAGCATGGTCTATCTACTTGGAAAATGTGTCTCTATAATGAATACCTACAAAGATCCAGATTAGCGGCAAAAGTGTCTTAGCAGTGAAAGTGTTAACTTGCAACGTAAATCGGTGCGAAACAGTAACGTAGAGTAATTATTTAGAGTTATCAAATACTAAATATTTTCATCAAACCTTAACAACAACACGGCTACGGCGAATAACTTTAGTTCTCACCTTTTTGTCAAGACAAATGTTAAAAAACAAGAATTACTATTAATAACAGGATATGTACCATGTATAGTTGTGTTCGTGATATTTCAACAATATTCTTAGAACGTTAATATATATAGAGCGTTAAAAACACCAAAGTTAAAGCTAATAATCATACAATTTAATTTTGATATTCGAATATCTCTGCATCTATCGCACTTATCTATATTACTCGAGCGACGGATACGGAGAATATATGAACTTAAATATTAGATTTTCATGGTAGCACTGCAGAGAAATTAGCACAGAAATCTGACCCCATCTGAAATGTTATATCTCTGATAGTCTAGAGCACGTAATGAAAAGTAGTATTTTTGCTAAACTGACGAGGGCGTAACAAGCTCTGTTCTTAATTCAGCTGTTTAGTATCGGCGTTTTCCCTTTTACTCTTGCTCTACGTGCAACTTGATGGTTCCTCATAACTGAAATATATTAGAGTAACTAAGCTAAGAGCGACAGGTACTCAGTAAACAAAATACGCGATTAAATAGGTGATTTAGGTAAATTCCTTACTTTAATACCTAAAGATTACGCCTACATTGTTTGGTGATGCTCCATTATTTAACGGTGTGGCGCGCAAACTATTATTATAGCTACTCCCCAGAGACAGAATTTTGGCAAAGGATAATTCGTGAATAAATATCATAATCCTTTGTCGCTTATCGCTAGTAGCGTCGAGGGCTTCCTTCTGTAGCGCTATTGTCCGCAGATTTTTGTGCTAATCCCTGCTCAGCGAGCTCTTAACGACTTAAGTCGAGAGCACTTCTCAAATTTCAAGTTTCGCTGATTGTCGCTTTGACATTAAATTTATAATAAGACGGAGTTTCCAGTGGAAAGGGCCGAGTCTGCAATTACGAGTTAAATCGTACAATTAAGGAGTTATGGAAGGCCTTGTAATTTGTCACCTCTCACACCAGAGTCGGCGCTGCAGCTGCCCCTGTCCCCGACCAGCCCGGAGGGCCCTCCCAGCATCATCGGGGGCCCTAATCCGAGAGACGCCACGCTCTCACCTTCAGACAAACACCCGGCTGCTTGCAGCTGTCTTCTTGCCTTTTTAAAACAGTACCTTGCATGAAAACATTAATTTACATAACCTTTCCCCAAAATGTCGTATTACATTATCCTCTCAATAAATTTAATCCCGTTTCGTGCCTCAATAAATTTAAAGAAGATATTAAATTTAAATAAAGTAGGCTACCATTTTCCGCGATGCGCAGAGGGGCGTTAACATTTTAATGACAGAGTTTTCATCAAAGAACCGTAGAGTACTTACGATGTGTGTTAATAGGATCTACATTTCAAAGAACTGAGGTGAGATATGTGGGAAACGAAAGTAAAATTCTGTATGTTACAAAATCATGTTTCGAGCGCGATACATAGGTATAGGTATGTAAACTACTACTTCAGTAAATAAATATAGGGCGCAAATTTTACCCTTTCGCATATCACTTTCGGGTCTTCTGGCTATGTAGGCATGATAGGAGCGGTTTATTTTCCGCGCAGTTTACGAGTAGATCAAAAGGAGCAATTTGAAATAGTAATTAACATCGGCCATGATGGATAGTGGGTAGTGCACATTCATCATAATATCCTGTCGAAACACGTTTATTCATTACTTTGTGAGACAATTTCATCCCTCGACGTCCGTCAGATTTTAGACTCTATGTTTAAGAGGTTTTGATTATTGACAAAACAAAATGATGGATGAATTTTTGTCTCGTCGTAAATCTTGGCTTTTAAGATGGATTTTCGGATATATCTATAAACACAACATAGGAGTAAATATTTTCTCTTTTTGAGACAAGATACATAAAATATGCTTAGTTTAAAATAATATCCATTCGGCAGATCTACGACTATTTGTTTTTGAAACGGCGCTATTGTGGAAAGACAAGAACATTCCTTAATGAACGACTGCAGATGGAAATAGTGAGCCTCGCCTGTCAGGAATACTTTAGCAACTTAACCCCATTACCGAGCGAGGTCACTCGAGCAAGTTATCTACGTAGTGTGCCACGGATAGCGAATTCCGTCAAAAACATTTGTTGATCCTACATTCTTTTATCTGTTGTCTTTAGTATACGATAAGATATTGAGTTTGGCCGTCAGGGAGCTTGAGATTGGATTGGATGCATCGATAGGGTCTGTCGTGGCAGTGCTCGGAAGCGTTTTATTAGTTAATGTATCTAATATTCGTTCACTCTCTTTGACTCTACGAAACTAAAACGTAACGGTGCAATTTACTATTTTTACCTGTAAGCAGTGATTAAGAAAGAAAAGATTAATGGTCTGGCTAAACTGGATGATAGAATTATCTTGTCTATGTCACTCGCTGTTACAACTTTGTAGTTTACCTATTTACTTACAGCCTTTTAGGTTTTTCGACCTGTAACATGTTTCACAAATTCTCATGAATTCTGAATTGGACCTACTCAATAGCCAGTAGCGTTATACTCTTATTATATAAAAGAAGAAACTGACTCACTAACATATCAATGCACAGCCCAAACTGCTGGTTCTAGAGATTACAAAAGTGGCACTTAAGTTTCTTATAATATTTATGGTGTATTTCAACGTTTTTCAAAATTCCTCCCCTAAAGGGGTTAAATGTTTGTTCGAGGAGCAAATCTATTTTGAAGTGAGGGATTTGAAACTTTGTATATAGACTCTGTTTAAATAAATCAATGGCATATATCAGCGTTTTCCAAAGTTTCTTCCCTACAGGGATGTAAAAGGGGTAAAATATTTGTTCGGGGAGCAAATCCTTTTGTTTAAATTGCCTTTTGCAATGTGAGAATTTTGAAACTTTGTATCGTTATCTCCGTAAAGTACCATTTATGTGCGGACGAAGTCGCGGGATAAGTTAGTAGTTCATAAGCCGCTTACCTACTATACACTCACCTCAAACAGTTGCTCCCTAGCGTGTCTGAGCTGCGTGTCTCTGGCGCTAAGCGCAGCCGCGAGCTGCAGCGAACGTTCGGCCTCGTCGCGCGCGTGCCGAAGGAGAGCTGCACGTTCGCGCTCGCGCTCTGCTCGCTCCGCTCCGAGCGCGGACGACGCGCCACCTCGGGAACGCATCTTAAAGCAAACGAACAATTCTCACGTCAATATGGCCTTTCTTCGGATCTTTTAGTCTAATCAAACATATGTAATCTGCATGACAGATTACGTCTTTCATGGTTACAGATCACATTTTTGTTTTGATAAGTTAGTTATAACGGTATAATATTAAGTATATTAGTTATATATAATTGTGGTAGAAAATTGTTTAGCAAAACGAAATGTCATTTTTGAATTTATTGTACAATCAGATTTTAAAATCAAGGGAGCTTACAGTAGGAAGACCTTTTAGCATGTAGGTATTTTTATACAACGCCGGTGTCAAACAAGCGTACGGTCCACCTGATGGTAAGCAGCCACCGCAGCCTATAGACGCCCGCAACTACAAAGGTGTCACGTGCGCGTTTCCGACCCTTTATAGAATTTGAGGATGCACTGTGTAACTGAAAATCTCTATTTTATTGTCAAACTTTATATGAAAGAAATTATTCGACTATAAAATTAAGAAGGCAAGAAGCTCACGAATTATTCAATGCGTTGAGAAAGAAACTGTTAAGAACTGACTGTGATCACAGAGCTGGCGCGTTTCTCGGGCAAAGGCTTCAGCATTGCTGTGCAGCGGGGAAACGTCGCCAGCATCTTGGATTTATTTCCGCCAATGAGCGACCTTGGGGACGGTGTCTAGGGTTTTTATATTTCATTTGTTTTTTTTTTATAATTAATGTTAATGTAGAACGTAATTTAAGTAGTTATTTTTCCACAATAGAAATGCCTGTACAATATTTTCCATTCCTGTCCACAGTTTTAGATTACATACAGATACTGACCATTCGGCTCCACCCTTATCATATCCAGTCACTAGTTTTACTTGCTGGTTGCAACCCAATCCTTATGGTTCCTAAACTCGCGATAGAAAATATAATATGTGTCTCTGTACAGTTAGCATCTTAAATAATATTGTTTTTATAGAAACTTAGATTTGATTCATCGTGAACTAGTTATTATTTTAATTACAGTAGTTTACTATAAAATAGGTATTTACTTTTACGGACCTATCGTATTACCAGAACAGGTTTTCAAAATGTTCTTTCGTTAAATGTTACTTAAACCACATGTGCCTCTCTAGACCAAACAAAAGCGCATTTATTTGGTAACTAAGAGAAAATAAATATTAATTGGAACGTACAACTTCCACGGGTAGAAACAAAACGTAGTTTTAATTATGCTGCGAACTTGCAGGAAACTGCAGTTCTGTTTAAATTATTATGATGCTTGTTTAAAGCCATCGTTGGCGCTGTATAATATTCTCCAGGATATTTTGCTCATTAAAATTCGTAGTGTAATGTTTACCGTAAATTCGAAAATCGTATTTAATAATTTAGAAAATATAAGGATATTTGTACATTTTGACTAATACGCCATTTGCCATTTTTTATATTTTTGCATGCTAGTTGCTGGTAAAATGTGCGGTTTTATTCTTTAACAACGTTACCATCTATTGTACCACATTTTATGCAGAATATATATATTTGTATTTTGTACGAGACTAGGTTTCTCAGAAAGCTGGATTTCAAAATATTACCTACCTAAATAATATTCACCACGAGAACTTACAAATGCTCACTTTAAATATTATTATAACATGAATATTTAACAAGATATGACAATAACTTAGACTAGATGTGAATTACGAATACCTGCTCATAATTTCTAATGAAGTCCCGCAGTTCTTTCTCTTTGTCTTCCAGGGTGGCGTACAGTTGCTTCATTTGATTCAGCAGATCAAACTTTTCCGCTTTCAATCTTTTTTTATCCGCTTTCAGTGCTGCAAAAAAAAACTTCTTTATGTCGTTCTTAAAATATGGGTGCACTAGGAGCAATATGGGTTCGTTCACCCTATTTGGGATTAATCATTATACAAATACAAATACAAATACAAATTTTATTTATTTACCAGATTGTATATGTGTACATTCAGAAAGTTAACCATAACCTTAGTTTATAACATTACATTAGAGCAATCAGTGGTCTTCACACTAGGCCGAGCCTGTGTCGTGAAGGCCGTATGATATTACCGGAAGATTTAAACAGCAAGATGATACAGATGATCTCAGGATTTACAGTTAGAACAACAAGTAAACAGAATGATGGAGCAAAGAGACTTAGTAGTGTGTGTGGGTGTGACTGTGTGTGTGAGTGCGTGCGCGTGTGTGTGTGTGTGAGTGAGAGTGTATGTGTGTGTGTGTGTGGGAATAAATTAGAGTTTATTGCAAAGGTTTCAGTACATCTTCAGTTGCTTTGTAAGAGAGAGTCAATAACCATTCTCTGATAATAATCTGCAATGCTTTAACAGTCAAGTCTTGCACACAGAAAAGTTTAGAAATTTTGTTGTAGATATATGGGTGTAGGAATTGAGGAAATCGACGTGCATAGGGTGTTTTGGTCGCTATTTGTGGGACACGGAAAATTCGCTTACTTTGTGACTCTGTGAAGCTTGAAGAGTTTAGTGTTTTGCGTTGCATTTTCTCGATTACCCTGTAGATGAATAGTTGGCGAACCGAGAGAAACTGGGTTTCAGAGAAAAGTTTTTCCGTGGAGTATAGGTAGGGCTTTCTGCACATTACCTTGAGAACCGATCTCTGAGCCCTTTCTAGTCCTAGCACCATCGTCGTACCTGCCCCGCCCCATACTGAAATACAGTATCCGAGTATAGACTGGCACAATGCAATATAGACCAGTCTCAAAACTCGCATATCAGCGGACTTTCGAAGCAGTCTCATGACATAGGTAAGTTTCCTTACACGTTGGGAGAGGGAGGCTATATGTTGTTTAAAAGAGAAATGCTGATCAATATCAACCCCTAAATAACGTGTACATTCCGTACGGCTAATTTCCTCAAAAGAATTTGCGGGAATTGGACTCTCACCATATATACGTAGCGACAATACTTCTTTCGGCTCAGATGCCTTGGTTTTGTGGAAGCAAATGTATTTGGTTTTCTTTCGGTTTAAAGAGAGAAGGTTACTATCTAGCCAGGATTTTAGGGTGTTTATGCCAGCTTCAGCTTTTTGCATAGTTTCTGTCCAGGAATTACCGTAGAAGATCGCGGCTGTGTCATCGGCGTAACAGATTAGATCACTTTGATGCGGACGGACGGAGAAAATGTCGTTCATATAAATAATAAACAGCGTAGGTCCTAGGACGCTTCCTTGTGGTACCCCGTAGAGAGTTGGGGTTTCTTCGCTTAAGCAGTCCCCGACCTTGACACTCTGACATCTACCAGTGAGGTAACTCCTTAGCCACTGAAGTGGAACTCCGCGAATGCCATAAAATTCCAGCTTTCTTAGAAGTATAGTCACTGACACGGTGTCGAAGGCTTTAGCGAGATCAAGAAACACTCCCACACACTTCAGTCCATGGTCTAGAGCTGTAGTGACTTTTCTGGTCAGGCAGTCGACAGCATCCTCCGTTGATTTACCGCGTCTAAAGCCGTACTGAGAGGTTGAGAGCAAGGAGAAGCGTTCCAGGTAGCCAACCAGACGACAGTTAACTATTTTTTCCAGTAACTTTGAAAAAATTGGTAACAATGCTATAGGCCTGTAGTTTTCTGGAACGCCTCTGGGGCCACTTTTATGAATAGGGATAACTACTGCCTTCTTCCAGGCAGAGGGAAATACTCCGGTCGCGAGGCTTAAATTAAATATATGTGTCAGGGGCCTTGTTATTGAAGATTTAATGGCTTTAAGCAGGGTAGGTTTTAAATCATTCCAACCGGGGGCGCTATCATTTTGCAGCAGGCTTATGAGTTTGGATACTTCGCGTTCATCAGTCGGTTGCAAGAAGAACGAATGTGACGCTGACGCGGCATAGTAGTCGGACGAAAGAGAGAGCTCTGTCTTATTTATTCTTGCGAGAGTTTTGCTGGCCAAGTTTGTGCCGATGTTTGCAAAGTAATTGTTGCAATATTCTACCGATTCCTGTGGCGTTGATTTTATTTTAGTTAGTTCTGTGGCCTTAGACGTGGTTTTTGGGTATTCGGCAATATTTTTTATGACTTTCCAGAGCCCTTTTGTGTCGTTTTTGTTTTTCTCTAATTCTTTGCTGTCGTATGCATTTTTTAATCTATGCAGCAGGTCTGTAAGGAAATTTCTGTACCTTTTATAAACTAGTTTACGCACAGGGTCATTGGGGTTGTTTCTTACTTCCATGTGTAGGTGGTCGCGATGCTTTTGGCACCTAATGAGGCCTGGTGTTATCCAGGGCTTGAGAGTGTATCTTGATCTGCTAGCTCGTACTTTCAATGTATGTTTCTGAATTACCGTGTCTAGTCGCTTGTGGAATTCCTCAACAGCCAAATCGGGGTCAGAGTTTTGCGTTACCAAAGACCAGTCCTCTCCATGAAGTTCTGAAGCGACAGCATTATAGTCCGTTTTGAGAATGAAGCGATTTCGAGATCTTGGTTTGTCATGATTGAGAGACATTCCAAGAATCACGGCATCATGGTCTGTGATGTTCGCTCTGCAGACTAAGCCGATAAGACTCCGCGATTTTGTTTTAACAAATATATGATCGAGACATGAGTCAAGCCTAGTGGGCTCAGAAATTGCTGGCCTTAGGCCATGTTCGGCCATGAGGCATAGGTATTCGTTAGTTTGGCGGTTTAATGTGTCTAAAATATTAACATTAATGTCCCCGGCCACAATAACTGAGGAGTTATTATTGGCTGAGGAGAGTGCATTCTCAAGGTGTTTAAAGAATTTAGTAAGTTGGACGTACCCGGGTGATCGATATATACCAATAACAGTGATAGACTCCGATAATTTAAGAATTAAGCATTCAGCTTCTTCAAAGCAGGGTTCGGTGACAGTTGCGTTCCAATTTTCTTGAACATAGGCCACAACACCGCCGGCGCGGTTTAAGTTGTTTTTTGTAGCGTACATGTGATAACCGGGGATCTGACCTGGTTGTGGCCCCGGTGCAAGCCAACACTCTGTTAATATGATTACATCGAAATTTAATTGCATCCGTTGTAGTGCTACCAGGAAGGAGTTCAGATTTCGATGGATGCTACGAATGTTAAGGGCATTAGGTAGGATTCACTCGGCAAAGCAAGTTTAAAAGGTAGCAGCGCTGCCGTTGAATAAATAGGTATGTTCTCAGCGTGGGAAAAAGCGTACATAATACAGATCAAAGCGAATTTATATACGAGCTTTCTGTCCCCGTCGGCGCAGCGTCGCCCTCTCGCAATGCGTTCGCGTGCTAGATCGTTCCGTTTCTACAGACATTCCCTCGGCTCGGACAAAATATGTACATATCAAACGTTTTAACACGAGAAGAGAAGTGATCCTGAGAAGTCCTATATTTTTATATCCTTTGTAAGACCGTTTCTCAACACTACAACGGCAGAAAATATTGTTGCAATTCTCTATTTGATGTTACTTTGAAAGGGATTCGTGCGCAATTTTCCCAATATTTATTCAAACTGCTTCGTTTCGTTTATCTCCGTGGGGCTAAACTTGTAAAAATTTAAGTGTACTCTAAAATAACCTTTAGCCAACGCACTGGCTAAAACGATTATCGCACTTTATTGGCTCAGCCGAGCCTAAGCTGCCTTTGATCGGCGCTCCATTGAGCGTACCTGACAGAGCAAGCGTGCATTTGCGATCCGTGTTTAACCTTATGTACAAATTATACGTTAGTCTGCTAAGTACATCTAATCCAGATTAGATACGTACATAATTAAGATGAAAGGCAAGGATTGATCATTTAGGCAGATCATGATACTGTCATGCGTTTGTGCAATGTTAAATACATCTGATATAAAATGTATTTGTACTTATGTTGATGTATCTCAAGTACAAATACATCTTAGCGATAAATATCCTTTGTGACTTCAGCTTAAATAATTCATTATGAGCATTATTACGAGCAAAGCAAAAGAGTTGGTTTGTCAAAGCCAAATTTGTTCTCTTTGAAGTACAATTTCTTAGAAGTCTTATTCCTTAAAAGTGAATCGTGAATTTATGATTGTGTAGGAATGTAGGTCACAATTGTGATGGCGTTGAGTTTGATTTTCGTCAGTGTAATGGCTTTAGTGGGATGTCAGTGGGAGTTACCGTGGAGCACACATAACGTGACGACGTGACTGGCCTGCTGATGCCACGCCACGCTGAGCTACTTCGCGAATTATTATGTAGTTTATCAAGCGACTCGCTCACCTTAGGTGCGTCGAGATCATGAGCGGCACTCAACAAATTGCCTGTTTAGATACTTTGATCGCTAAAGTTTTGTTGGAACAGATATCGGTGTTTTAAGACTTAGGTAACTATCAACTTTTTTGAGGAACTTTTAATTTTAATTGCTTAGACTATCGAGTATTGATGGTCTGTTATGTCGGATCGAACAATTTTATAAATTATCTGGACAAAATTATATTCGGTAAACGACACGCACTCACAGAACAGCATAAATATTCAACCTACATGACTGTTGGCTGGAAATTTTATCAACTTATTTATATTCAGGGTGGTAAAAAAGCTAATTGCTCAGATTAAGTAGTCAATAATCTGCTTTCTCTGCCTGGTAATTAGGTATCTACTTAAGTTTTGCATCATGCATGATAAACTTGATTGTTTAATTTCTTCATGTACGTAGTGAAAGTCCGTGGTGAAAACTTATCTACGAAGATATTTGCTACTCAACAGCGGCTTTTCGGTGAAGGAAAACATCGTAAGGAACCGGAATAATCCCAATAAGGTCTAGCTAGCTCTTTCCCTCTAGGTTGGAAGGTCAGATGGCATTCGCTTACTTAAAACTAGTTCCTACGTCAATTCTTATGATTAGGTGTCAAAGCTGACCTCGGGCTCCTTAGGGCAAAGAAGGACATATTATTTGCAACACCAGCCGCAGAGATAGATCTGCCTCCCAGCAAAAGGTAGGCGTTCATCCATCCGTTACAAATGTTAACGTTGTTACAAATGTTATGTTAAAGTTGTGTAACTCAATCTATGTAGTTACAATGCATGAATAATAATACAATACGAACACAAATACGTTTTCGCGCAGAACTCGAAAAATAGCACAATACAGAACATAAGGGTTACAGTAGAGGTAAATAACCGGCGGTTATATCGCCAAAGAGCAGAGTAAAGTATTTATCGATTTATTTAAAAAAATAAGTAACTCGCCTTTTTAAATAAGTATATAAATAAGTGAGTTTAATTGATACACTCAAAACACAAGTAAGCACTCGTACTTAATGTATTTTTATTACTTATGGTTAGGTGGGTTTTTCGACAGTGGTAAACTTCGTGAACAAAGGTACTTTGCCCGGTAGTTAGAGCATGTGTTACAAACAAATTCACGGACGCTTAGGCCACAAACACTGTCACGCGCTATTAGCCTGCAAGCAGGCGTCGCCTCACTTGCCCGTTTACGCCAATCACGACTCCAATTGTACTCCCACCGAAGAACATTAAAGGCCATTTTCCTATTAACTTGGCCTTTGTTCCTGGCACCCGAACAAATTACGGGCGAAATTCGTTTACCACTCGATTAGCGGGATCGCACAACAAATATTTCCTAAGTTCAGATTCATTTTGTGTAATGCGAATCGTCATTAATATTCCTTTGTCCAAAAAAAGTAATAATTGAATAATAAACAGTAGAGGTATCTTATAAAAATCAATGTACTCGTAAAGATAAATCTGAGTGGAATTAATGAGCTCAAAACATAATGAGTGCACGTACAGAACAGACTCTTATCATATTGATATACAATATGTCGAATCAGGTAGAGTTTTCGGTCTTACAATAAGTTACATTAGTAGTATGGGTACCTCCAGGAGGCAATCACTAACCTAGGTCGTTGGGTTAATCTTTGGCGTATCGAAGTCAATCCGGAAAAAAGCACTGCCATAGTCTTCCACCCGTCTGACCGCGTTAGCATGGAAAGGATCTCCGATCCAGATGATTGACCGGCCCATCCCCTGGGCCTACGAAGTCAAATATTTTGGAGTTACCCTCGAAGGAAAACTGACTTTCCGTAGCCACATTAGTAGGGTACGCAACCGTGCGTTGTTCGTACTAGAAAGGCTTTGGCCGATGATTAACAAGTTTAGTAAAATGTCACTTAGAAATAAACTGACACTATACCAAACTTGTGTTCGTCCAATCATGTCTTATGCAAATATAGCTCACGTGCCTATGACATCGCTCAAGCCGCTTCAGGTCATTCAGAATCGTTTTATCCGTAGGGCGAATGGTGCCCCGTGCTACCAGTCGAACCTCAGTCTGCACCACGACATGGGGATTAGCACCATGAATGGTTTCTTTAAGCAGACTGCCAGACGTTATTTTGACAACTCTCCCCGTCATAGGGATTCGTTAGTTAGGAAGGCTGTCGACTAAGTTCCCATCCCTCCCCTCTCTATCGTAACTCGGCAATCACTGATTGGGGGTACTCACGGACCCGGACGATGTAATCACAGATTCCATCGAAAGGCCGATGATTAACAAGTTTAGTAAAATGTCACTTAGAAATAAGCTGACACTCTACAAAATTTGTGTTCGTCCAATCATTTCTTATGCAAGTGTAGCTTTTGCTCACGTGCCTATGACATCGCTCAAGCCGCTTCAGGTCATTCAGAATCGTTTTCTCCGTAGGGCGACTGGTGCTCCGTGGTACCAGTCGAACCTCAGTCTGCACCACGACATGGGGATTAGCACTATGTATGGTTTCTTTAAGCAGACTGCCAGACGTTATTTTGACAACGCTCCCCATCATAGGAATCCGTTAGTTAGGAAGGTTGTCGACTACGTTCCCATCCCTTCCCCTCTGTCGTTCCTCGGCGATCACTGATTAGGTGCCGCACGGTCCGGCGTCCTAGGCACACACTTACGGACCCGGACGACGTAATCACAGCGTCTATCGAAAGATGGAACGCTGCGCTTGCGGCGTTCAACTCTGATACGACGCGTACACTTAGTCATTCCCGCCGGCGGGGAAGTCCACCGCGCGATCGCGACAACAGTGACGCATATACTCCCTATTCGTCCCGGTACCGCCGCAGACCGGGTAGAGTCAGTCCGACCCAGGTCGGGCCTAGCTGAGTTTCTTGCTGGACTCTTCTCAGCTAGGCTAGGTTTAGTGAACCAGCGACAAAACTCCCAGTAGCTCGATTCCACTCACACCTCAGATTCGGTTGAAACCGCTCAACCAATCTCACTGGAGCGCAAGCTCTTAGAGTATTCCAGTGTTCCAAACCACACGCGTGGTCGTGCCGGAGGTTTTCCCCTGGATTTTCCCCAGGCTACTCTCCAACCGCGCACTCCTATCGCTTTATTGGGCCCGGCCTATAAAGCCACAGTCAGGTTAAAAAAAACCATCGAAAGATGGAACGCTGCGCTTACGGCGTCCAACTCAGACACGACGCGTACACTTAGGCATTCCCGCCGGCGGGGACGTCCACCGCGCGATCGCGACAACACTAACACATATAGTTCCTATTCCTCCCGGTACCGCCGCACACCGGGTAGAGTTATTTCGACCCAGGTCGGGCCTAGCTGAGTTTCTTGCTGGACTCTTCTCAGCTAGGCTAAGTTTAGTAAACCATCAACAAAACTCCCAGTAGCTCGACTCCACTCCCACCTCAGATTCGGTTGAAATCGCTCAACCAATCTCACTGGAGCGCAAACTCTTAGAGTATTCCAGTGTTCCAAATCACACGCGTGATCGTATCGAAGGTTTTCCCCTGGATTTTTCCCAGGCTACTCTCCAACCGCGCACTCCTATCGCTTTATTGGGCCCGGCCTATAAAGCCACAGTCAGGTTCAAAAAATAATAATATTAATATGTGTACTATAATGTACACATATTAATATACAAATATATATATTTATTATTATATATTTGTTTAATATATATATTTGTTTCATATTTACAAATTTGTGAATAAACAAATAATAGATAGATAAAATATCCAGCCCACAGTTATAGAAATATCTTATTGAAGAAAAAATATCATATGTTTACATTTTAACTGAATATTATCATATAACTCACATGTCACAGCTTCTCTGGCCAGCAGTAGCTCTTTCTCCAAGACCTGAGGATCGAGTGGAGCAGCATCCGTTTCACCTTCAGCCTTAGTTCTCTCCAGTAAGGCCGTGCCAGCCTCGCCTCTCTCAGCCGCCGCTACCAGCAGTCGGCGGACCCGAGTAAGTTCAGCCTGTTTCCACAATGACAGAGACTTTAGCAAAAACCTAGCGAAAAAACGGACTGTATCCAAATATCCTTTGGCGCCTTTATATCAACCAAACGCACACTCATTCTAGAAAAACTTTTTGTGCAAAACAACTGTAGATTCTAGAGTGCAGTTTGTTCGTTACACTATAAGATGTTGCATTTCATAAAACTCTGCCCCCCTTGAAGAATGTATCGTTGGTTTATGTCTGAGTAGAGAATGTTCCCAAGCGTAGGTACAGTACTTTTAACTCAAGAGCGCGGATGAGCCATGTTTGTGTGTAGAATACATGCACATTGTCTTTGTGTGCGTCAGCGTAAGAGCTATGTGTTTACATTATCTATGTGTTCGTATGTATCACAACTACAACTGTGGCGGTGGCTAACCCGCGCTCGTGAGATATAAATACAGTATCATAGTCTCAATTCAAAACAAACTTTGACGTAAGGATCCCGTTATGCTTTCAACGCAGTTCAAAGGAAAGGCAGCTTTAATTGGGTTGATATAAAGTATGTTATAGTGTGAGTAGAAGGTATAAAAGTCAAGTTTGTAAAATTGTCAACCTGTAAGCGTTCATTCTCGAGCCTCAGCCGCCTGGCTAGCTGCGCGGCCGTCAGCATCCCCGGGGAGGCCGAAACCTCATCCTGCCGCGAGCGGTCCGATCGCCCGCCTGGGGACGCCGCCTCTGTTTAACAAACACATTTTTAGCATCATTTTACGCCCGTCCTAAAAGTAAATCATAATTTACTTCGAACACCTTTTTTAAAAGGTGTTAAAACTTGGAGCTTCCTTTAAGGGACTTAATTCTATGTCAAATGTTTACTTCTTCAGTCTTTTCTCGTAACTTGTTTTCTCAAGTTTGAGCCCTTTTAATTATCACCTAACCTTGTTTTGATGAGTAAACTCTCTATTCCGGAACCCGAAAAAAGCAAATTAACCAAAATCAAAGAAAACGCAAAGTTATGGATATAGGTCTACTTTTCTGATTCGAGTTGACTAATTTGAATCACCAAAACTTAAATGAGTGTTTGCTACAAATCCCAACTCATTAATCAGAAGTATGCTGAAAATTATCAAAAGATTTACTTACAAATAAATCATTTATTAATAAACTTAACAAAAATAAAAGTCCTGGATATGATGGAGTACTCGTTTCAGACTTGAAATATGTGGCAAATGAAATTACACCTTTAATTACCCACTTAATTAATACATCTTTAGCCTCATGCACCTACCCGGATATTTTAAAAATAGGCACAATTCGGTCAATATACAAAAAAGGTTCAAAAAGTGATTATAATAATTACAGACCCATAACCATACTTTCGTGTATTGACAAAATAGTTGAGCGTTACATTGGAGACAAAATTAACTCTTTTCTACAGCAGAATAACATTATAAATAAAAAACAATTCGGCTTCCAAAAGAATAAAAGTACCACACAGCTGTTAGGTCAGTTCTGTGATGAGATAAATAAGTACTTAAATAATCAAGAGCATGTAATAGTAATATTTATTGACTTCAGTAAAGCTTTCGATACTCTATTGTACAGTACCCTTTACAAAAAATTAGAACAGAATGGGATCCAGGGTCCCTTTCTAAAATGGCTCGGAAGCTACCACAGTAACAGATATACCGCAGTTAGAATAGGAAATAGCTATAGTGACATGGTTAAAACATCAAAAGGAACAGCACTGGGGTCCATAATCGATCCAGCCGAATACCTTTTGTATGTTAATGACATGTGCAATACAATCGGAGAAGAATATATATACCAGTTTGCCGACGACACCTGTATACTTGTAGCAGATAGGAATCTAAAGACAGTTGAACGTAAAATTCAGGATATATTCAACACCATAAACGCTGATAAAACGAAAGCTATGCACATACATTCCTCACACAATAAGCCTTCTTACCATCCAGTAATTAAAGCACACGCCCACACTTGCCTCCATTTGAAACGAATTAACTGCAATTGTCCTACCATTGCCTTTGTAGAGGAGCATATGTACATTGGCTTACTGATTGACTGTAGATTTAACTGGAAGCCACACACTGAATGTGTATGTAATAAACTTAGATCACTTCTAGGAAGATTAACTATATTGAAATATAAAATACCATATAAGACACTAAGAATGTTATACCTAACACTAGCTGATTCGGTTATACGATATGGTCTGAGTAGCTATGGACGGTCGTACAAAACAAATTTAGTCAATATATTTAGTTTGCAAAAAACTATACTGAAAAACATTGTTAAAAAAAAAAAAATATTAAATACAGTAATGACTATTCACACCTTTTCCAATATTGCAAGGTACTTACCGTGCAAAACTTAGTAAAGCTGTAAATACTCAAACAAGAAAATAATAATGTAACTCAATTAAATGAATACCACCGTAATAGTAGGTCAAGGCGTTTATCCAATGCACACAGATTCTTACTACCACAAATGAAAAATGTTTACGGCATGCGGACCAATCTATATTTGCTTCCTAAAATAATACATACATACAAGATTCATACCTATCCAACCCTAGATTACTTAAAGATGTTAACAAATATTTTATGTTATGTAATAATTATGACTACGCCTTGTGATAAGTACTTTCTTGTTGTTTACCAATGAATTGAATGTAATGTAAGTCTTAGTCCCAACTCTAGCTGTAAATAAGCCATTCATGGCTTTAGCAGTTAAGCAATTTCAAACTCTGCGCTAAATTATTTGGAACTTTATAAAAAAAAAAAAAATTCTGATATTGAATGCCCCTAGTAAGTCATTTTTAGGGTTCCGTATCCGAAGGGTCAAAACGGGACCCCATTGTTGTCACTCACGTGTCCGTTGTGTAAATTTTGTTCCGAAGATTTTTTAACTTCCCATTGACCTATGAACTTTATATTTGGTGATAATGTTTATTATTACGCATATTTTATCATCAAACACTAATATATTGTTAATCAGTTTTTTATATGAAATTTCCTTATTTTTCCTACTCGAAACCAACTTCATTTTGCGGTTGGTTCGGAATCCTAAATGTACGAAGTCCGACACGCCCTTAGCCGGTTTTTTTTTTAATGTTTCATCTCTTAAATTTCCACCATCCATTAAAAACTGATATATCAGCATCTTGTTTCAACTTTATAAAGTTAAAACAAAATGTTTGTTTACACATGTCATGAGGTTTGTACATTATATCGCCATTAGCCGTCAGTGGTATATGAAAGCTTTAGTTTAAGTGTGGCGTGCCGCCGCCGTCTTACAAATAGGTTATGGCGACGTAAACATAGTAATAACGTGAAAGTTTCCCCAGTCACGAAAGCCGCAGTTCGGCCCGGTCCAGACAAATCGATTACTCGTACCGTACGTAACACGCATCAACCCGTCGCAGGTGTGCGCGACGCCTACTTCATTGTAACTTCTCGCAATGAAAGAGACATATTGACTTCCTCCGGCAATATCTTCTCGCTTCTAGTAATTATTATTATCCAGACATATCCTTTAATTTCCCGGCAAATGAGAGATAACGGGCACGAAAGGGATATTGAAGGAATATAAACTTTTATGTATAGATAGATAAACTTGAAGAATCAGCTTGCTGTTTGCTATTCAGTTGAGAAAAAGTTAAGGAATTGTGTCAAATTATCTTAGAGCAAATGAGCTTCCGAGCTCTTGAGCTCGCATTATCGTGGGCTGAATCCTGCTCCATTGAGGGAAAAGGTAGATAAATTGCACGGCACCTCCCAATTTCGCATTGATCCTATAATTCTATCCTGTGATAAATTCAATACAAGCTAGTAGATCTTTTACAAGAACAATTAGCTTGTATGCAAATATATAGTCACTTACTCTCCAAACTTTATATTGAAAACGATCTTCGTATTTCAATTTAACAGTTAAACGAGTTGTTAAAGAGCAATGTTCCAACTTTCCCGGCCAAATACATAACGAGAACGTGCTTAAGCTTTAATTTTAATTAATGATCGCGGGTAGAATTAAATGACAAATTACAACGTGGAAGAAAAGTTTCATTCTTTCAAAGTTGGTGGCTTGGCTGTGCAGTTAGACGGCAAATGAGCTTATTCCCCTGGGCTACAGGCTCATTAGAGGGGCGCCGGCTGCGGGGGTGACGACGTACGGATGCTAGCACAAGGAGCAACTTGTTCATCTCCCTGTATTATGAAGCGATACTTTTCGTTTGTGTCATTTGGTGCATTAAGGCTCGGTTTTATAAAGATCCGTTAGACCTTATGTCGGTTTGTTATGTCAAAAAATGTACTGAGTTACTAAAATTTGATCTCACATTTGGTCTAACGGATCTTTATAAAACCCGGCCTAAGAATGATTGTGGCTATTTTTGACGACCGCTTTAGCCTAGTTAGTAGTTTCCCTGCCTACGAAACTGGAGTTTCTGGGTTTGAATTCCGATCAGGGCATTTATTTGTGTGATAAACAACAATATTTATTCCTGAGTCTTGGTTATGTATCTATTTATTTAAAATTTACCTAAGTAAGTATGTAAACGACTGAAGTTTAGTGCTGGCAGTGTGAATATAGGAATGTCTCAAGGTTCGGCGTTGGAAATATCCTTTTCCTAACGTTTACGAACGATCTTCCCGCTGCCATCACGGCTGGCCTTTCAATCCTATTCGCGGATGATACCACGGTTGTAGTTAGTGCGCGTCCATTTGAGCAGCTCGGAGAGAAGATTCCTGACGGGTGTGATGCCACCTACTACTTGATTCATCCAGCTCGATCTGATTGTACGCCTGTGACAGGTCAATTTTAGAAAATAATTTTGATTCTCCTAGCCTTACAATTAAATCATCTATTTTTGGCAATTGGTAGCGATCTACTTGTAATGCCGGATTGACAGTCACCTTATAATCCGCACAAATCCTCAAGGAGCCATCCGGCTTATTTACCGGCTTAATTACCAAGGGAGAAGCCCAGTCGGAGCAGTAGATGGGCTCGATGATGCCGTCGCGAAGCATGCCCTCTAGTTCAGCATCAACGCGCGCCCGCAGTGCGTACGGTAGCGGCCGTGCTCGGTGAAACACAGGCACCGCACCGGGCCGCAACCGAAGCGTCGCCTTACCGCCCGTATACCGCCCCAAAAGGAGTTAGCGCCGGACGACCAGCGTTAAGTTTCGACTCGAACACTAATTGCAGAGGATGCGGTGCAACCACTCACGCCTACGAGACGTGCAGGTTCAAGAACTACGAGTGCAGCCGTTGTAAGCGCACTGGACATTTACGTCGAGTGTGTCCGGTGCAGGCGGTGAACAGATCACGGGCCGGACCCGCGAGAGTTCACTTCGGAGGATTAGGAGAAGAACAACGAGCGGAGGAAACTCTTGAGGAAGAGGACTTCCACCACCTATGTTTGAACGACTATGAGCCGGTGAGATTATCTATTTCCATCAATAATCACATACTTAATATGGAGGTTGACACGGGTACGGCTTGGTCATGCATTAGTAGCGACACGTATAAGCAATTTTTCAGTGAATTGGAACTAGCACCACCTGACATAAACTTAAAGTTTTATGATGGGTCCACGCTGAAGTCGCTCGGGCCTATAAAACTGAAGGTTCGTTATGGTGCCATAGAGGAGTTGGAATTTTTTGTTATCGAGGGGGGCACTACTTCACTCATTGGTCGACACTGGTTAACTGAGTTGTGTATAGTTATTCCGAATTTGGTAAATTGTCATACTGTAAAATACGGAGTCCTGGGGCCAGGAATGAGGCACGGAATATGGATAAGCAGCTTCCTTTATTTGGCATAAATCCCGATTGATACATGACACTTAGGTGCTTCTTACCAGCCTACACTACAATCTGCTTCTTCTTCAGACCTAGCACAGAGGGAGTTGCTCGCTTAATGAAATAGTCCGGTATTTGAGATTCGGTCTTATTAAATATATTGATATATTTTCCTATATGTTAGGGCGTTTCATATCACAGATCCCTTTAGACTTCGGTCAGTTGTGATATGGAGCAATACACGGGCTTTAGGTTGCAATCATCAGGTTAGCCTCCTGAACTTTATGTTAGGGAACCTTAGATGTACGTAAAATAGGGACCTCACTACATTATACTCACATAATAAATACCTCACGGCTGAGGATTGCATACACTAGAGTAGGGATTATTTCTATTTGGGGTTGTATTTAGAATAGGATTAGAGTTTTGCATAATATTTGGGTGTTAGGGAAAGGGTTTAGGAATTAGGGTTTTATTAGGTATTCTCGTATAAATAGGTACTTTGATGAGTTTGGTAGGTAACAAATACGCGATCTTTAAATGGTAGTACGATTAGGATAGCAGAATTGGCTCAGAAAGATGGGCTAGTTCTGAATGTGGCAAGGCGGAGCAGTCACACGGTTTTATGTTGTAATTCCGTGAGTGAAAGAATACTCATTGTTGGATTTCATTGTTTCATGATTATGATAGCAATGAAGTTCCGTATTTCGCAGATCATAGATATTCATGAATGGCTAGGTAATATGGGGATGTGAGTAGGCTAGATGGGTTGAGTAGTTAGAGATGATCTTCAATCATCTAAGGCTTATTAATGAGCTTACCTCATTAGTATGTCTAGTTCTGGTGTAGGTTACGACCATTCCCCATCTTGGCGAGTCAGTGGCACTGTATGGAACTAATATAACAAAATAAAAATACCATACAATAATCAAAATTATTCTTTAGCATTAACTTAACACTGGGTTCCTTCAGTTCGTAGGATTACATTCTCTACTATGGAAATATTGATGAATAATTCTGATATAGAAAAAAAGGATGTTCTGGGAAACTTGCCCTCCTATAACGTCCTTAGCTGCTGATTTCGTAAAGAGGTCCTTTAGTCCTTGTAGGGGATAAATCACCAAATAAATATTATTTTTCATATGATTAGGGAACAAAGGGTATGCATTTTACATTAGGAAAACTTATTATGAAGTTGGGTTAGAAAATAGTAGAAATGGTAGGAAAGGTTGCGATTTTTAGGAAAATCTAGTAGATTCAGTAGAAAAACTAATAGGCTTTGTTGGGTTTAGGCTGGTCAGTGAAGAGTCCAGGTCAGATTTGTTTCATATTAAAGAACTGGGGTTATTTCGGTACACAACGTATGTTTAATACTAGACGATCACTTGGCCAAATAAGTTTATGTTTTAAGTTTAATTATTTATTATATCGGGTATTGAGACATGTTGGTGTAGAAGCGAGGGTAGTTAGAGAGAGGCGATGGGGGAGAAGAGGGAAGTTACTATTAGTTACTATTTTCAATATGTGTTCAAATTTATAATGTAATACCTTATCATGAAATAAATAATCTAATCTGATATCGTCACTTAGTAACCATAGTACAAGGTTTACTAGGTTGATTTGTGTAAGATTGACCACAAACATTTATTACTAGCTTTTGCCCGCGACTTCGTTCGCGTGAACTTCTACTGACTATTCCTTGCCCTTGGTAGATAAATGCCGGTTAGGTTATAAAAACTAATTACCATTGCGTGACTCACTCAAAATTTACTTCAACTTTTTTATGTCTCAAAGTTATAACCTTACAAAGTTTCTAATTTATATAAATATATTAATTAGCAAGTGAAATGGGCCCTCTTGTCCATGAAAGGAGGCATGTCTGAAGTAAGATGTAACAGGCGGATAATGAAATAAAATAGGTATGATTTATCAATACCTATATATATATATATATATATATATATATATATACACCTGTACTGTGTGTGGTACTGGTTAAGGAAGTCAGACGTTAAATACACATTTCATTCCAACCCGGTGAACGACGTCCACTCAATCCCATATAGCATTTATGCGTATGAATTATTTTTGATGATCTCTTGCTACTATGTAACAAAACACTAATATCTGCTAAGAAAATACCTTATCACATCCATGTAGCATAGTGGTGTCATGGTTCGATGTCGCGTACGTCTACACATCGTTCTTGTTCGACGACTTTACCCAATTCCTTACTTTTACTTACTACCTTAGTACTGACATGCTCGATGTAGTGACTACAGGGAAAGACATAATTATTATGCTTGAATACAACAAAAACTTTGATGTTTCTCGAAATGCAAATTGTTAGGAGTCATACATTATAACCCAACCCTACGCATTATCCCTCTGTTTGAAAATTAATAGAACACTTTTAGTTTACTAAGAAAATGTTTTTTTATAGGTACTTGTAGTTTACTAAGACAAACATGTTTACAAAAATTTTAAGCACCCTCTCAAAATATCTGTAAAGAATTTTCCCTTTATCGTAGCTATTTTTTTTTAAGGAAAGTTCTGCCTCCAAAACGTTCAATCGAACCTGTGACATCCTGACATACTCGTACGCAGCCAATGGCTTTAACTGAGCTGTTTATAATAACAACTAGCTTTTGCCCGCGGCTTCGCCCGCGTACTAAGAGTAATTTTTACCATCTACAAAAAAGGAAATTCTCAGTTTGACCTGCATACAGATATGTATTGGATGTCATTTTCGTAATTAGCACTCCGAGGAACCACAAAGATGAAACCCATATCGATTTTTAAGAAAAGGAAAAATTTGCTACTCGCTCAAACTTGGAACCCTCTTTTCACCCCTTAAAGGGAGCAATTTCGAAAAACGCTTAAATATGTTTTGATGTATTTAAACAGAGTCTATGTACGAAGTTTTAAATCTCCCACTTCAAAAAAGATTTGCTCTCCGTACAAACCTCGAACCCCCTTTTGAACCCTTTAGGGGAGCAATTTCAAAAAACGCTTAAATATGTTTTGATGTATTTAAACAGAGTCTATGTACGAAGTTTTAAATCTCCCACTTCAAAAAAGATTTGCTCTCCGTACAAACTTGGAACCCCCTTTTGAACCCTTTAGGGTAGCAATTTCGAAAAACGCTTAAATATGTTTTGATGTATTTAAACAGAGTCTATGTACGAAGTTTTAAATCTCCCACTTCAAAAAAGATTTGCTCTCCGTACAAACTTGGAACCCCCTTTTGAACCCTTTAGGGTAGCAATTTCGAAAAACGCTTAAATATGTTTTGTTGTATTTAAACATAGAGTCTATGTACGAAGTTTTAAATCTGTCACTTCAAAAAAGATTTGCTCCCCGTACATACTTGAAACCCCCTTTTCACCCTTTTTAGGGGAGCAATTTCGAAAGACGCTTATATACGTTTTGTTGTATTTAAATAGAGAGTATCAGATATCTCACTTTAAAAAATGATTTTCTCCCCGTACAAACTTTGAACCCCCTTTTCACCCCTTTAGTGGAGCAATTTAGAAAAATGCTGAAATACGCATTAATATATTTAAACACAGACTCTATATACAAAGTTTCATGTCTCTCACTTTAATAAATACGGTTTTTCATACAAACTTTGGACCCCCGTTTCACTCCTTTAGGGGGTGAATTTTGAAAAATCCTTTCTTAGGGCACCCCTAGACCTTATAAGGAACCTACGTGCCAAATTTGGAATCTCTAGAACCAGCGGTTTGGGCTGTACGTTGATATGTCAGTCAGTCAGACAGTCAGTCAGTCAGTCAGTCAGTCAGTCAGTTTTTCCTTTTATATATTTAGATAAGTAATCACACTCGGTTACCAAGTCCTTCAACCAGTTCTCTCTTACAAAGCCTGGGGAGGCGTACGCAGAGTGACTTCTACCAAAAAGACTCGCGCTTCCTTAACTTCAATTTATAATTTTCGTTTGCAGATGTAACTGCTTAAAACATATTATAACATTTTAAGTATCTACGCACATATATTATCGTTTTACAATTAAATTAAAAAAAATTGTAAGCCCGAAGACCGAGAGGTAGAATCTGGGATGTAGAATGCTAAAGTTACTTTTCTCCTTTACTATCTTTTCTAAGAACCTTAAAATATGAAATTCCTCGCATCTGCCTTCTAAATATCTCCCATCTACCTTCTAATTCCAAGAAATTCGAAAAGGACAAAACCTCTTCATATACCTACTACCTATACCTCCCAGTGATTTGATTGTTTATAACTAATCAGCTAGGTAATCACTGTTTCCATATTACCTACATTAAATTAGTATTTTTGATAAACTGACCTATTATAGTAACCAAAAATATTTATAACAGTTTCTATAGGTACGGACAGACACAAAATTACCCCGCCTGCGGGGACGTCCACCGCCCGTTCGCGACGACACAGACACATATAGTCCCTATTCGTCCCGGTACCGCTGCATACCCAGGTCGGGCCTAGCCGAGTTCCTTGCTGGACTCTTCTCAGCTAGACTAGCTTTAGTGAGCAAGCGACAAAACTCCCAGTAGTTCGATTCCACTCACACCTCAGATTTGGTTGAAGCCGCGCACACGCTTAGAGTAAGTATTTCAGTGTTTAAACCGCCCGCGTGATCGTGTCGGAAGTTTCCCCTGGATTGTCCCCAGGCCACTCTCCAACCGCGCACTCCTATTGCTTTATTGGGCCCAGCCTATAAAGCCACAGTCAGTTCCAAAACAAAACTTATTTTATATTTCTCAACCTTCCGTTTTTACTGCTAAGATTTCGGAGTGGATTTCAAACACGTTGATTTTCTATCATTTTGTAGGCAATTATATTTGAAATAATTTGTTAATTCATGGAGTGCAGTGGCAATTCGATAACTTTTAGGTAGGCATACATCAAAGCGCTGGTCAGTCAATGCAGACAACAACCGTCTACGTCCAATCTATTTAATCTCCAATTTTATAAAGAGTAAAGTTATTAAGGCTCGATGGGTCAGCAAGTTTTGGCTTAAAACGCAAGCGCCTTAGAGGCTGTAAGTCAGTACCTAAATAAAACAAATCTATTCTGTTTTTCTTACGATTATGCATGTAATTAATAGAACTTTAGATACTGAAATGCGGTAAACATTCTCATTCACATGAGTCGCTTTGATTTTGAAATAATTAAGCTCTAAAAGTCATAAATATGCAAACTATAAATCTTTCTTTTCAATAATAGCTCATCATAATCAATTGGTAGCGACATTACTAAGTTTATAACTACGATGGTAAAAATGAAAACTTTCCATGCAAATACCTACTTTATCGTAGCTAATATAAGACTCAAATTATTAAATTGTGCAAGTAAACACTAAATAATTTTCATTAGCTTCGATTTGACTTAACCGAATGTCAATTGTATAATGGCATGACTCTGAAACGCCAAACGTCAAATATCGTGATATTTACAACTGTCTAGACTCGCCTCACGATACTTCCTTATTGTATCTTGACCCTACGATTTGTGACAACTATGTGACTATTGGGAGCTCAGACTTACACTGGTTCCTCTGAGACGAATATTCGTACCTCAGCGGGCATTGTAAATATCTACAGGACTCTGGTTCATAGATTCAAATTCCTCCCCCGGGGAATAAAAATTATCTTATATGTCTCTGCAGGCTATAAACTCGTTGCATACCATAAGTTTCATCATAATCTGTTCAGCCGTTTATGCGTGATTGAGTAACAAACATCTAAACATCCGAACTTTCACATTTATAATTTTATATTTAGAATAGGGATTTTGCAGGCCCTCAGATAACACCATTATCACACTCGACCACTCTAACAACATTCTAGATGACCACTGAAGACGTATCAATTATAAGTATACAGAGGCAGATAGGCAATGTTGACAGCGACTGACTAACATAATTAAATCTCTCATTTCGAATAGTTACTATGGTTTGAGGGATTTTTGGTTATTTATCGCTAGTCCCCCAAACACTTTTGTACCCTCCATTTTTTCATATATTATCTATTTATTGTAAAATTTGGAATGGGATTCTTTTTAGTTTGCTTCAAATTATATGCTTACCAATTTTCAAGCCCTTAAGTCACGAATTGAAGGACTTCTCATACAAAGTTCAAGCTCTGTTTTCACCCCCTTTCATCCCCAATCTATATGATTTTTATAGCGTGTAACCTGGCCGAAGGTCCATTAAACTTATTAGTGAGGGTTGTACTAAAATCTAGTTTTCGCGTGATGCTGAGACAAACAAACAGACAGACAAACAGACACAAATTCTAAAAACTGTTGAAATGTGTTCTGTTATTGATACTAAGACCCCTCAATCGATTTTTTTGCTAATATCTTCAATGTACAGATTTTTGTGTGTATAGATTTATTTGTCCACAAATATTTATGAAATATTTATTTATATTCCACCAGCTCATTCATTCGCTCTTTCAAGTAAAACACATGCAATTTTTATTGAACACCTTTACTACTGTTTGCCAGCTCATCACGTACAGTGCAACGCTGGGTGATAATATGTGGGCAGCGGGGTAATCACGTAACTTTTATACTACCGTTAGGTAGATTTTAATGTCAAATTTCTTGTCTTATAATTTTGAGTTTGAGGCTCGATTTGATCTTATTCGAACTAAATCTTCCTCTGATTAACAATATAAAGCGCTTTGTTGAGGGCGGACAATTTTTCTTATAATACGTAATTATTCAATTATGATTCCATAATTTATATGTATAACACTGTGTTTTGTAAATATAAAACCCTTCGCAATTATATAGGTATGTACAGAGATTACACAATTTGGAACGTCAATTTTCTTTGACCTGAGACCCATATAATTTCTCGAAGCTACAAGTTACAAGCGGAAATTTCTTTTCAATACCTTTTAATAGAAAGAGACTTCCGCTTGTAGTGTGTAACTTGTAGCTTTGAGAAATTCTACAAGTTACACACTAGAAGCGGAAGTACCCCCCCATGGCCCTTGGACGTAGACACGAATTATTATTAAAATCCTCAACTAACAACAACTATCTGCGTCCGAACTAGTTCCTTCATCGGCAAAACAAACAGTGGGTAGTCACTAACTATTATCCTCTGGACTACAGACTTTAATATAAACTAAAACGCGGTGTTTATTAAGCGAACTTGAGTAACTTTAAGATTATTCTTTATTTCTCTATATTTCCCAGTTTATGATTTAGGTAAGAAATTAAAATACGCGCTTTTATTAATTACGGAAATGCAAAAGTCATTACAATATTATTTGATACTCTTTTTTTTTGGTTACCCACTCTTGGCAGAGTGGTCGTGGTCATGTCTAGGTCTAGTCTTGCGCCACCGCTACTCTCGTAATGCGATGCCATTTAGTTCTATGTTTAGCGCATTAAGAGTTGTCGTTTATACTGGAATGTGTCACAGATTCGATAAGGTCCATTTATCGTGTTGATAAGGTCATCGATTTCCAATAAGATATTATAGGTACCGCTTTTGAATTAACTAACTTACCTCCTTCAAGTGTAGCCGTAATATCAGCTCTAGGCTCGGGACCATCACTACTTCTCCCAGGTGACGTAGCATCGGGCAATGGAACCTCCTCTTCAGAACTGTCTGCTGGGTCCAGAACATTCCTTTCACTGGCATTGCTGTTTCCTTCCATACCAATCTCAGCGTATGTACCGCTGTCACTCCCGTTCTGGGTCGACCATTTGATTGGCGATTCGAGTTTACCGTTGGCTTGATTTTCTTTATTGTCATCATCTAAAACAAAAACCTAAATGAACATTTCTTCGACCATGCGAAGCGTAGCTGAATGGGAGATTGAGGCTTAAAATACGTCTAGCAGCTTAAATTGAATCTTAATCAAGTGTTTCTTACTATGTGGGTAGTTTTATTTGTTGTTTTAAACCAATTTTGTACAAACCAACTATTTGCGTTATTAAATAAATTGAACAGGAAACACCGATATTGATAAATAATGAAAATACGGTACGGACAGGGCTTAGTTACAGACTCTTGTAACTTGCAACTCTCTCTTTTTTCGTGGTGCAAAATTAATTAATATAAAATTTTCTCACCGAGTATTCATATTTGTAAAATCCTCCCGTACCTGGCTCGTGGAAAAACACTTGGATATACTAACTCCTTTCGAGGGTTGTAAATCCTGCTCGGTTTTACTCTTAACTCTCATAAATACATAAACAATACACTTTATACCATCAAACATAAGCGACTCACCTATGAAAGGATTATCCTTCCCATTCCGGATGGAAAGCCGCGCCCCTCTGTTCAGCGTGGCCTCTTTGTCACCATTCAAAGAGCCGTTCCGCGGTTTATCGAGGGTGCCCATGAGAAGCCGCCTCTCTGGGGGCGGGGGCGGCTCGGAGCTGAAGACGGAGCTGGCGGGCGTGATGAGCGGATCCGCTGGTTCGGGCTCCGCGTCCGCCTCCACACGGGTCCCTACTGATACTTGCTCGTCCACCATCTTACGGAGTTTCGCCTGAGACAAACGTACTACGTTACTAACTTACTACAAAGGCTGACCAGGAAACGAACTATAAAGCCACTTCCGTATTTGGCGGTGAGGAGTCTACTCAGGATATCATCATCATCATCGTGCACGCATTCAAATATTTCCTGCTAGAAACTTCCTGGTTACACAAGTACACGAATCATTCTTAAAGTAGGTAAACAGAAGTTGAATTGCTCCATAAGATCTTATACGTACTTAATTGTTAGATACTTCATACGTGTACTCTCTAAGAATAGCCGTCAGTCCTATTGTAAGGCACGACATCAACAGCAACAATACACAATAAAAGCATGACATGTAAATATATAATTTGGTTGCTCGCTGTTCATAGCCTTGATGAATTATTAGACGGTTTATGAAAGCGAGTTTGCTTTCGTAGACTCTATATTAACCACGGTATATTTCTCGAGCCAACGATGCCTTATCTCCGTCTATTAATCTAAGCAATGAATGCCTTCTATTTAGTTAATTCACCTGCTGCCATTTGATGTAATGGCCGTTTTGGCTCGTTTAATGACAACATTTTATGAATGTATAAAGTGGCGCTTCCTACAGATTTCCTGGTTAATTTGTTTGCTATTAACAGCTTCCGAGTATTTTTATTAACTTTTATGTTGTTGATCGTGTCTTTAGATAAACCATAACGTTATTTTGGGAATTACTTAAAATAATCTGTGTACTAGTCACTTTACTTATTAGTGATCCGGATAAAAGGAAAAAAATCGTAATATCAGTCCTATATTCATTTCTAACTTAGCAGCCTATTTGCCTTCAAGTTGCTGTCATAGAACAACTAAAACGACTTATGATATATCGATGTGGCTAAAACCTAGCGGTTAGGCCCCAAGTGGTTGTCAGTCGTCCGAGCCCACCGGCTTGACTAAATTTTATTTTTAAAATATGGGAATTACATAGCCTCGAGGAAGAAATGTCCAGATCAAAATATTACAAATTCTTAATGAGTCGAGTCCTGTCTATTGAAGTGCATTTAAAAATGTTTGCGAATAAAATACTGCTTTGTGCTGAAGTCATACCGTATTAGGAGCGCTCGTGGCCTAGCGAGTACCGCGTGCAATATGTGAGGTTAAGCAACGTCGAGCCAGGTCAGTTCTTGGATGGGTGACTGCTTTAAGTGGTTTATTATCTGAGCGCTCACGTGCTTTGGAAGGCACTTTAAGCCGTTGATCCCGGCTGCTGTATATGATTACAGTCGTTAAGCCGAGTTAGAGGCCTCTCCGGCCGACTTGAGAACTTCCAACAGTCAAGTTGCCCACTCACCTGACAAGGGGGGTCGAAGTTGCACCACGTCCACAGGGAGTACCGACAGGTGACTTACCGCTACCCTACACGTGATCCCTGGGTGGTGCTAAAATGACTGGCAACCGTACTGTCTTCTCAAAGATCTCACGGTTCGAAATAATTGCCATACGATAAATATAAATACTGTAAATAGAAGTTAAGGAAAGTTTTTCTATAACTGTGTCTTTGAAATAAAGCAACAACTGATTTGTTAAGGCGATCTGCCAGCAGCGTGATTTTCAATTAAGCGTCTAAAGTCAATGCTTAAATACTTTATCGGCTCAATATCTTCCTTACTACACACTGTTTTATGACTTTTATCTGAACATGCAACAACAACACGGCTTCAATGTTTCAAAAAGGCTAAGTAGGTACACGTAGTGCATAGACACACGATCTGCATTCTGATATTTTGAATTGGAACCTCTGCATCTACTTCACACTACCATAATGTACCATAATATCTGGAGCGCATGAACCTAAGCGTTACTGTCCACGGCGCGATACAATACACGCGGGATGATTACGTAACGTTTCAAACGTACGTGCGTAATGTAAGGCGCTTCTCCTGTGGGTCGTCTAATAACGCGTTGTGGACAGTGACCCCTAGGCTATTACTAATTACTGGGTAAATGGTGGTAGTGACCTGGGCGTCGCCTAGTATCCGGCGCACTAGCGCCATCAGGCCGCCGTGGCACGCGCTGTCATGCTATCCCCCTCCCCCTCGCCGCCTCATGATCCCGCCGTTGCCACGAACCGCTCACGACCAACAAACTATTCCACGCTCCACGCTTTGTTCGTAAGCTGTTGCCGTGACAGCCGGAAGGACAGTTTGAAATTCGTTCGTTCTTGATTTATTGTCTGAAACAAAGAAATGATTTATTAACACGAGTGTCTGGGATTTAACGTTTGTCGCGTTTTTATATGAGACTTACTGCAATAGTTTTACGAACTTGGCTATATAGGGTGGCTCATTTCGATCGGACAGTATGGGAAAGTCTGAAACTATAAGATATACGAAGATCTGTTCTTAGGAACCATGTCATCGATTTTAATAAAAAGAAAAACTGCATTCATACATTTAAAGAAAAACTTGTACTCAGCTCGGGAATCGAACCCGGTCGTTATGAAAAAAAAACGAACACTGTTTCTATTTAGATATCGATTGCATAGGTCTTAAGCAGTAAAGATTTCTATGAAACAAGATGTCTAAAATGAATAACATGCATTGTTTTCACATACTTTCATTTATTTTAGTAGGTGTTCGAAGTGACCACCGTTACAATATTCAACAAGTTCAGGCATGTAAAATTGTCTCTATGATTGTTTGTACCCCTTGTTTTAAAATAAATTAAAGTATGTGAAAACAATGCATTTTATGCATTTTAGACATCATGTTTCGTAGAAACATTTACTGCTTAAGACCTACACAATCGATATCTAAATAGAAATAGTGTTAGTTTTTTTTTAAAACGACCGGGTTCGTTTCCCGAGTTGAGTACAGGTTTTCTTTAAATGTATGAATGCAGTTTTTCTTGTTATTAGAATTGATGACATGGTTCCTAAGAACAGATCTTCGTATATCTTATAGTTTCAGACTTTCCCATACTGACCGGTCTAAATGAGCCACCCTGTATTATAACACCCTAATTTTCCACTTAATTGTTAGGAACTAAGGCTGAAGGTGTCAACTAATCGGTCTTTGTCAAGCCGATGATCGAACCTATGCTACGTCGGTTCTGTGAATGTAGAGAGCTAAATATATGCCTAAGTTATCAGATATCAACCCTTACGGCCTGTAAATACCATTAAGCGATTTAACTGCAAATTTGCATGGTGTGAATTCTTCTTTTCTCTAAAATGTTCTCGTTTGGATATAAGGATTTACTCCGTATTTAATTTACATCAAAGGCACTTTACGATTTGCACAAAAAAGCTTGGGAGATTTGCAAACCAGCGGACATTCGTGCATAATAGCCTTTTTTACGATTTCATTTTCATGATATTCAGAGATTTATTTAAAGCCTTCTGGGAAACAATGCTGACCTCGTATTTATTGTTAATAAAAGAGCAATTCAGAATGGCCACACAATGGCCATGCTACATCACGAACTCTGGTGATGTCGTTTTTTCTTTCCTGTACGATAATACACAGACAGATTTTTTTAATGCAAATGGACACATTAGGATATGAGGAATGTATGCGTATGAATCATTGCAAATTTTCATTGTTTTTGGTATCCTGATTAATATAATTATAGCCATTATAGGTACGTTGTACATCTTACCGCGGCACCCCGCGCGTCAAAGTTATAAAAAGTGAGCCCCCCTCCCCTCCTATAATTACCTAACTATGAAGTAAAATTCTGAAAAAAATTGTAGTGATGTGCATTAATAAATACTTTCAGATTTTTGGTTTGAACAAGATAGGTTTTACGGTTTTTGAGTTTTCGCTGAAAAACTGTCTGTTCCAAACAAAACGTCATAAGTGCCGTGAGGCCCCTATGAAGATACGACTTTTTGATTCAATGTATTCGATAGTGGTTTTAAATGTGGACTAGTAGGTGTTGGTACGGAGCCATTCACTGTACGTAACTCGTTCATCTATTGCTTGCTTTCCAGCCTCTACAACAATGTACTATAAACCAACTCACTACTACTACGGTACTACGAAAACTCTCTTCTTTACGCCTGCAACAATGAGAAGCGGTCTTTAGCATAATCGACCCTGTTACGCAAATGCCGAGACGAACTCAGTTTTTTTTTAATTAAATTAACCGTTATCCTGACGAATATAGTCCAAGCAAACAGTTTTAGGCGGTAATTTGCGAAGAGCTTTGCTCACCCGGCTCCAAGTAATAACTGGCCACAAAATTGATTAAAATTCCGGCTGCGTAAGGGAGTCATCTACTTTTTTATTAGATTGCGCTCACGTTGAGACTGCTCCAGTCAATTTCTATTTTTACAGCTAACTATTTTTTATCGGTCGTTTTACTACGATGACTATATTGAAAGTGAAACTTAGTATGTGGAAGTAAGATGCTACGTAGTTAGTACGTATATTATAGGTACATAATAATACTTAGGCTGAGTTTAAACACTGACGTAATTATGAGCAAAATCGCGCGCTGCGCCGTGCGCTTATGTATGGAAATCCACAGCGTTTTTAAAACGCATGTGGTGTTCCCCGAGAAGAACAACTACGCATAAACGCCGGCGCCGGTTTACAAGGAAAAGTTAATGCATAACGTCAGTAAGTATATACTAAGTCTTTTCAGGTACCTATGTTAACGATTTTTTCTCAAACATGCAATGAAATATTGGGATTATGTTCCTTATAATATAATAGGCTGCGAAGTGTCACGTTTCGGGTGCGGCTAGACGAGAGGCCTTTAAAGGAATTTCATACAAAGTTGGAGGCCTGCAAGATGCTCTTTTTTAATTTCCATTACACATTTATTTGTAACACAGCATTACGGCGTTGAGCCATAAGCAATTATTTGCTTTTTGGTTCGTCATGACATTCTGCCACTACGATTATTAAAAAAATAAATAAACGATTTTTAACGATATTTTGCTGTTTTATTTATATAAAATCAACATAAATATAATAAATAACATGTTTTTAACACAGTCCAATAATTTTAATTGCAAATTTAACTACAAAAATACACATTTAAAATATTTCATCTAAATATTAGTGGTAAAAATGTTTACTCAAACCGAGAAGGTATTTTATATAAAAATTAAAAGAGATTATAATTTTTGACAATTAACAAGAATGACAAGCTGTCAGTGTCATTCCATAGGATAGGTCGATCCTAACGTTCAGAAACGTGCTTTCGTACATTTTAATATATTTTTGTAGTAGTGTTTTATATTCAATTTGAATTGGAAGTTGAACGAAATAAATAGTAATATATGTGTTAGTTATATTTTTTGTCTTATTTACTTTTAGTTTCTTTAGAAATTAAAGTTTGATTCGCTCGGCGTGAAAAGGGGCAGTCTATTTGTACTCGGCCGGCAACCCCTTACTTCCCGGCTTCTGTAGTAATGTACTATTAATTAGGCATTATATTTCTAAAACATTTAAATCCTATCCGATAAAACAAAGTTTGTATTTAAATTTTTCCCTTGGGGCAGACACGTCACGAGTACAGGGCATCAACATAATTGCTCCTTCATTAAAATCCTCCGCACATCTCCAAGATTTGCATAAAAAGGCTCCAAGGGCTGGAGCCTCTCGCATCGGTTACAACTAAGCCAATTTATAAGTGTCGACTCCCCGAAGTATCGATTGAAAGCGAAGTTCATGTTTTACTTATAGAATTGAAACCCTAAGGGCCCATTTACATTGTGCAAGAACTCGCATGCGAATTTCATTACATTGCAGCGTTTGATCGAACTCGTTGTAGTTGCCTTGGTCGCCCGCAGCTAGGCAATATCGCAATGTAGCTGTAAGTACCTAATGAAAGGGTATTGAAGTAAGGGTAAGGGTAAGGGTAACGAGGGGTTAAGCATGGTCAAACTGACCTTAGCAAAAAATATTTTTCCTTTTACCGGATTATTAACCTTAGTATATACATTGCTTTTACTGAATTTTAACCCTTAAATGCTTGTGGTTTTTGAGAAAATAGTTTTAAAAGCAAAATCACTTTTATTTATTTTTAGCCACTGATCCCATTTATCATTTGTATTTAGTGAACGAATTAAGAATTTTATATGTACTTTTTATGAAATAAATAGTTCTAAATTTTTTTTTTTTTAAGTTTTTCGTCGAAGTAAGAAAATTTTATACTAGATTTTTATTACAAAGAAAATTTAATGTTTCGATATTCATTACGATATAATTACAAATCATATATTCTTTGACCTTACGTTATTTAGTTAATATAAAACTTATTACGCAGAAAAACATGTTATTGAGTTGCAGTTTCTAAACATTTCAATTCATGCCTTTGACAAAATGCATACCATCCTATAAAATTACAACACTGCGTTCACAACAACAATGCGGGTAAAAAATCTAGTAAAACTGAACTGTCTTAATCTTCCAACCTATCCGCGTTAGAGTCGATTTTGCCACAATAGGTGTTTCTGGGCTTTTATAAAAAAAATAACCTCGAAGGTTAGGAATCTTAATCTTCTAACCTAACCGCGTTAGAGTTGATTTTTCCCTAGCAGGTTTTCTGGGCTTTTACAAAAAAAATAACCTCGAAGATTAAGCGAAGCGTCTTAATCTTCTAACCTATCCGCGTTAGAGTCGATTTTGCCATAACAAGTCTTTCTGGGCTTTTATTAATAAAATAACCTGTATTATATATAGATATAATGATAGATATTATATTTTTATATATACACATACTTAGTCATTATGTGTTGATGTATTTGAAATACCATGAAAAAAAAAACACCGAACAAACAATGTTCGTTAAAACATAATTCTACTGTTTGAAAAGTTTCTTAAATAAAGAAATAAAAAAATGAAATCCATTGAATTGTGTTTCAGCAAAATATGTTTCTGTGAAGTGAATAAGTGGTGATACCAATCATATTCAAAATAAAAATACAAGAACCAAATATTATTTAATATAAGTTTCTGTAAAACGAAATTCTATGAATTTTCTGTCTGCGAAATAATGAAACAGCAAACATAATTGTACTGTTTGATAAGTTTGTTAAATAAAAAAATGATATTACAAAATTCATTGCATTGTGTTTCTGTGAAATATGTTTCATTCAAGTAAATAGTCATTGAAATAATAATAGTCGAAATAAAAATACAAGGACCAAATATTATTTGAAACATTTCTGCGAAACAAAATTCTACGAAATTTCTGTCCGCAAAACAAGGGGACCCGAAATAAGGACTTACTAAGATCTTCGTTCAAAATCTATACTAAGATTCAAAGAGTCAAAGCCTTTAATGCCAGAAGATAGTTATGAAACAGATCATGTACATAATGGGATGTTGTACCAAGGACAAGGCATGGAATATTGCAATTCATAAAGCAACCTAAGAATGTCGTTAATACTTCCTAAATGATGTTTTTACATATCTATTTAATATTTTCTCAAGAATTTTAATGCAAACCGCCATTGCGTTCTTTATAAGTAGGTCAGAACCAAATTCAATATACATACTAATTTCAGATTCTTGCAGCGGGTCACAAACAAAGTTCCAAATCTGATAGAAGCATCGAAGGAAGCCTATGTAACAATCAACATTAATATCTATACCGACTAAAGACCAAAAATATAATATGTAAATGAGTTAAGATGAACAAGGTTTTAGGTGTGGTTTTCGTCTTTTCTCTTATGAACATACTGTTTATTTCTTTATTTTAGATATATATTCGTTTAAACTAAAGAAGTTTAGGTATAGATTCTCAAGAAGGTGACTGCACGTACCACTCGTGGCCCAGCGGTGAGTACTCGCGTGCAGTATGCGAGGTTAAGCAACGTTGGTCCCGTTCAGTTCTTGGATGGGTGACCGCTTTGAGTGGGAACCAACAGTCCATTTTGGTGATTAACTGAGCGCTCCCGTGCTTTATAAGGCACGTTAAGCCCTTGATCCCAGCTGTTGTCTATGATAGCATTCGATAAGCCAAGTAAGAGGCCTTCGGGCGGCCTGAGCACTTCTGACAGTCAAGTTGCCCACTAACTTGACAAGAAGAGTCGAAGTTGCACCACGTCCATAGAGAGTACCCACCCCGGTGGCGGTGACGCACCGTTATCCTACAGCCCCCGGTGTGGTGCTAAAAGTGCAACAAAAACTGTCAACCGTACTGTCTTCTCGAAGATCTTACGTTTTGAAATAATTGCCATACGATAAAATAAATACGTACCACTCAGGAGGTATAACTATTACGGAATTCAGTGTTTTATATTTTCAACCATAGTAAAAATATGATTACGAAACATAAGTTAAATACTTTGAATCCAAACTTAACGCTATATTTTCATAATTTCTATTCACTTAACGACTATCATTAAATATTCTAATGTGCAATAGATTTTGTCATAAAAAATATTTATTATGGAAATGCAAAAAATTATATACAAAAAAAATAAAAAATACCTTAAAATATATGTAACTAAATGCTACAATAATATAAAAAAGGAACCCCAACTATAAAAAGAATATGCCTCCCAGTAGTTCTGCCTGCCGCATCGTGCCCAATATGCTGGCTGCGTTACCTCTCTGTATAGCGAGAGAAATTCTCTGCGAGAGGTAAGCGCCAGCCCTGGGGTCACCCGAGGTGTCAACCAGCCGCGACGACGGGGCTCTCATGAAGGCCTTCATGTCAACCGACCAGGGTCCTAGTGTCTCCACCGCAAGCATCGCAAACTCGTAGTTACCTAATAAAGGCGAGTATTTGCGGCGCTTGAGAACTTGGCCCTGGTCAGCTGCAGTGCCGGTCTGGGAGCGGGGCAGGGTGTTCCAAAAAGAGTGACTCAATATTTTTAGATTCCTCGCACCTAGGTTTATCCTAAAATACCCCATGAATATTAAGCGATTTTTCATAGCTTAGAAATTACAATTGTTACATTTTTAAAGGTGCCCACATTAAACGGTACTTCTAACTGTGCGCTTCCGTATTTTGGACAGCACGTTTAACCGTCGATTGTAAACATGTGTGTCATTCTAGTTGGTAGTGTACCCTGCCTTCAAAGCTGGTGAGCCCGAGTTCGAATCCCGGTCAGAGGATTTATTTGTGTGATGTACATCTCTGAGTCTTTAGATGTTTTCTATGTATTTAAGATGGTGTCCCTTTGTTTTGCAGATAGAAATTTCATATAATTTTGTTTCGCAGAAAATGTTTCAAATAATATTTGGTCCTTGTATTTTTATTTCGACTATTATTGTTTCCATTACTATTTACTTTAATGAAACATATTTCACAGAAAACAATTCAATGAATTTTGTAATATCGTTTTTTCATTAGACAAACTTATCAAACTGTAGAATTACGTTTGGTGTTTCATTGTTTCGCAGACAGAAAATTCATAGAATTTAGTTTTACAGAAACTTATACGAAATAATATTTGGTTCTTGTATTTTATTTTGAATATGATTGTATCACTGCTTATTTACTTCACAGAAACATATTTTGCTGAAACATAAATCAATTAATTTAAAAAAAATATTTTTTTATTTAATGAACTTATCAAGCAGTAGAATAATGTTTTAACGAACGTTGTTTGTTCGGTGTTTTTTTCCATGGTATTTCAAATACATCAACACATAATAACTATGTGTACTTACATATAAAAATATAATACCCATCATAACATCTATATATAATACAGGTTATTTTTTTAATAAAAGCCCAGAAAGACCTGTTGGGACAAAATCGACTCCAACGCGGATAGGTTAGAAGTTAAAGATGGTAGCTGAAGCGAAGCGAAGCTCCCGTCTTAGTCTTTGAGGTTATTATTTTTATAAAAGCCCAGAAAGACCTGTTAGGGAAAAATCGACTCTAACGCGGATAGATTAGAAGATTAAGACAGTTCCGTTTTAGAATTTTTTCCCGCATTGTTGTTGTGAACGGAGTGTTGTAATTTTATAGGAGGGTATGCATTTTCTCAAAGGCATGAATTTGAATGTGTAGAAACTGCAATTCAATAACATGTTTTTCTGCGTAATAAGTTTTATATTAACTAAATAAAATAAGGTCAAAGAATATATGATTTGTAATTATATCGTAATGAATATCGAAACATGAAATTTTCTTTGTAATAAAAATCCACGATAAAAATTTACGAACTGATTATTCTATGAAAAGATAATATGAGATTTAATTTATGAGAAACAAAATTCGATACAACTATTGTCTTGGTAATAATTTTTACGTAAACTAAATAATATAAGAAAATATAATATTTCATTTGTAGTTCTATGATATGAATATCAAAATGTTAAAAAATATTGATATCAAAAATCATTGATTTGAGTTTCTACAAAGTAAGTGTTCGGCGTAATGATTATTCTGTGAAATGATAATATGAGAAACATTTTCTGCGAAACGAAATTCTTTAAAAACGTTGTCTATAACATAGTGTACCTACAACCATTTAAGATTGTTGTATCCATCTATTATTATTATCGTCGACTAGTATCTTTAGTAGTGCATTGCTTGGTTTGGGACTAGCTTTATTTCTACATATATTTTATTTATTCTCATGCAAAAGGTCCCTCTTTGGCGATTTCCAACTGCGTCGGTAAATAAATGGCGCCTTATTGACGCTGTCAAAAGGTACCATTTTGCTTGAGAACGACACATTTGTTTGATATAATCATTTAATACAGGATTCTTCCCGCTTGGGTCCAAGGCAATGTGTTGAAATGAATGTCAAGGTTTTTTGACAGTGTAAACTGAAGAGAATCGTCTATGCATGATAAGATGGACGGAAATTTCCAAATTTGGCAACTACGTATGAACGTACATGAATTTTGGGCTAAACAAACAGAACCGAATTATATAGAGGGTCATGTGGGGGTCTATTTTGAATAGTAAATCGGACGTATTATAGAATAAATTCAATTTACAATGAATGACAGGGTTTATTGATTCGTCGAAAATAGGTTTGCTTAAACGGGTGAGTTAATAACTTGAAGTGAACAGAAAAGTGTAATTTGCCATTTTAGTATCTTCTTAACTCTTATCTTATATTCGTACTCATTAGAAACAGAAATAAGAAAATATTCAAATAAATAATCAAATAAAATTAACGTAACCGGACCAAAAAAATATAGTTATTACGTACCAAGTACTTGCCCTACACCTAAAATTTGGAGTATTATGTACAAAACGAGTAGCTATATGATACCTAATTTCTATGCCCATGCTCGCATAATGAATATCAAGTAGCGCAAAGACGCTACACGAGCTCAGAGCAAAACAATGCACAAGATGCCTCGCCCTATGTAATTTATCTACAACCAATATCAAGCATACAATACAAATACATATACATACGCCGTTGGCGCGCCGAGGTTGTTAGGAGTGTTGAGGCGATATATGAGGCCACTGCGCCGGGGAAGTCTACATTAGCGATGCTAGATTCACATGGGGTGCGATTGCGACAAACGCTTGCCATGTTTCTGAAGTTGAATCGTCTACAAATGGTCCAATAATCAAGAGCATGACAACTATAATTCCGTGGCTATTGCACTTGACCTACTCAGTCAGTTTTCAGGTAACATTTACTCCCTAATTTATCAACAATAAATATCAAATACCTACATACAATATGCCGTTGGTGTAACGCGGTCGCTACGAGTGTTGCATCGAAATATCAGGCTGGGCGGCATGTCTACACTGGGCGGTCTACCTACATTTGCAATGCCTAGATTCACATGGGTTGCGATTGCGACAAACGCTTGCCATGTTTCTTCAATCGTCTACAAATACTCCGAAAATCAAGAGGATGATAACTATTTTGTACTACTTTAGCTACTCCGTCAGTATTTATTATTTGGGCGCCTTAATGATTATAGCAAACAAATGTGACGTTCTCAAGCAAAATGTAGCTTTCGGCAACGTCAATAAGGCGCCATTTCTTTACAGACGCAGGTAGAAATCGCCAGAGGGACCTTTTGCATGAGCATAAATAAAATATAATGTGGAAATAAACCTAATCCCGAACCAAGCAAGGCACTACTGTAGATACTAGGCGACGATAATAATAATAGATGGATTAAATACATAGAAAACATCTAAAGACTCAGAGATGTTCACCTCACAAATAAATCCTCTACCCGGGATTCGAACCCGGGCCCACCAGCTTCGAAGGAAGGGTACACTACCAACAAGAATGACACACATGTTTACAATCGATGGCTAAACGTGCCTTCCAAAACACGGAAGCGCACAGTTAGAAGTATCATTTAAAGTGGTAAGTTAACCTTTAAAATTTTAAAAAATGTAATTTCTAACCTATGAAAAATCGCTTAATATAGATGGGGTATTTTAGGATCAATCTAGGTGCGAGGAATCTAAAAAATATTGGGTCACTCTTTTTGGAAAACCCTGTATATAATGAAAATATACTTTGTGAATAGAGATAATAGCTACAAGTAAAAACACATGCGTTTTTCGCTCTGGTGTTTCCCGCCTTACAAAGCAGCCTTAGCTGACGTAAGTTCAGCTCGGCTCGTTATTACAGCGTTTGAATACTTGATGCTTTAATTAAAACGTAGTGGGTGGGTTCTATATCTCGTCTCATACGCCGTAATATTTAAATTAGGTACCTGGATTTTCCACAATTACTTAACTTCTATTTGGTAAAAGTCTATGTGGTATATTGGGGTCACACTTGTAAGTTTATTACAGCTTATTGAATTGTCAGTGAATGAACGAATGTTGAGATCGGCCGGTTATTTATATTTATTATGTTATTTTTAACCATTTAGTGACAATTAACTATACAAAACTATACTTTATACCCAGATTAGTCCCTCAAATTCTGACGTTTAATCCGATGTAAGTAATGTCCTTATTTCTCTTAATAACAACTTTAAGATCTAATGATACTTAATAGGTACATACATCTACACTCTTATCCAAGGACGCACGAAGCAAGAGACTGAGAAAGACTATATTTCATTGACTAAGTTTTGGAGTAAATATATTTATCTATATCAAAACCATCACAAGAATGTTATCAAATATTGAAAATCCTTTCTACTCCTTTATACTTACTCGAAGGCAATAAGAATGGGTAAAGTTTGTAAAAAAGTGCCTACTATATTAAATGTAGGTATGTGACTGAATGAGTGTATGACTAATGTATACCACCAACTTTAGCGCTGGAAAGCTCTTTTTTTGCAACGCATTTCACTAAATATTATATTTACATTTTCACTAGCTGAGCAAACTTTAAATTGTACAAATATTTCCATTTAAAAAATGGAAAATCTGTAGTGAATGCTAACACGCTAAGGCTCTTATTTACCAGGCCCTCGAGCTGAAACAGAAGATTTGCTTTATTTTCTTGCCGCTTATGAAGCAAAATGCTTAATTGAATTGTGTCGGTGCTTCTGACTGCAGACAGGTCGAGGCCAAGCCGAAGTTTTACGTTCCACGGTTACGTTTCAACGGAATGCACGCTGAATAAAATATTGCCAGCTCCTCTTTTCAAACTACGGCTAGCGGTGTTTTCAAATGCCTGAATAAAAAATTGATCTACCAAATAATTTGAAAGTGTTTATTGGCTTGTGGTAAATGTAGTAAAAGCAGATTTTAATAAAAAAAATCTTCATCGGAGCGGGGGAAGTAAATGTAACACTGTGACAAAACTGACGCTAAGAAACTCCTTAAAAATCTCGATTACATTCGATACAATAAAATTGAGCTCGGAAAATATATCTACAATATACGCCTGAATTTCCACATCAATTTTGCTAAATAAATTAAGAAAAAAAACCTTTCCAGTAACAGAGCTCGTATATATTTCCTAATTTCATTTGATAGGCGAGTCACGTGTCACGTTTTCTTAAAATTAACTTTATAATAAAGGGTACTTTTTGTCGTCGAAAGGCCTTTCAGCAATTAAGTAAATGAAGTCAGAAGGCTGCACAGGTGATGGGAATTACTCAGAACTATATTTATGGTGTAACTTGCTCAAGTCTTCTTCAAGTTCACACTGTGGCGTTAAAATCTTGATACTAAGCTACCACCATAATCTATTATTCCATTAACGGCTGTAGTAAATTGTAGTTTTAAGTAAAGTAAACAATGTACTCAATCATTTCTCGTTTAATTCCGTGGACTTCGAAATCTTCTTCCTTCTATAATTGTATACCTACTCTATTTCTTAATTTACTTAATTGGCTTTACAATGGAGTTCTAATTGTATGTCATTTAACTAGTGGCTCTGTGAGCTATAGACCTCGCGTGTTTTTCTTTTGTTTTTTGATAATTTCTAAAACACTGACTCGGCAAAAAATATCTATATAATCTACTGAACCTGCTCACAAAATTTCACGACAATCGGTTGAGAAATGCGACATTTGGAGTAGAACAAATCAAAACCCGTCCGTAGAAACATACGAAATCATTGAAAAAACTTTGTTCTTGAAAATTTCTAAAAAGTGATTCAACAAAAAAATCTATGAAATTATCGTAACTTCTCAAAAAAATTTAAAAGAATCGGTTGAGAAATGCGACCTGTAGAGAAGGACAAACGGAAATCCGCCGAACATATGAAAGCATTTTTGTCGAAGCTGATGCAGAGATCTTGGTTTCATGCTTATTACAGACTATCGACCGGCCGCGACTTCGTTCGCGGGTCAATTTCCCAAGCAGTAAAAAATGTTGGCAAGACTGAGAACGCAGGTGCAGAAAGTTTAAATAATAATTAACCATTTTTTTTCGGAAACACATCCCAGTTAACTACCTCGGGCAATAGCTAAAACTTAAATATTAATGTATTTAATAATTAAAAAAAATATATAAAGCACCAATTTCTCATCAAGGTGGGTTGTCCCTAACCTGGTTTTGTTTGCATAATGTCGCCTAACTCGAAAACTATGTATGATAATAAAAATATTTTAGCCTCATTTTAAGACCAGCTAAATAGGCAACAATAAATATAGCTTCCTTTAAATCTCATGTGTACCTAACCATTTTATAATGTGCGAAAATGTTTGTCCCGAGAAACTTTTTCATTACCGCGGACCACCGCGGACCAAGCTTGTCAACGATTTATTTGCGAAGTTTGACTCGGTAAGCCCCCCGTCTCCTGCGCACTTCGAGAATCAGTTACGCTGCGGTGTTCGGCGAGGGAGGACACCTGGTGCGGTAATTCGTCGGCCTGCTATATACATGAGTATGTCGTGGTCGTGATACGCGGACAAAAATAATATCATTCCGGAGTTTGCTATATCTTTTTTATTTTTTATCTGTTTCGATTGAAACTAATATATAACATGTAATATATATTTGTGATATCTAGAACCTTGTTAATCTAAGAATAAGTGGCTTGATCTTTTTTTTTAAATTAATTTTATCCTGTGTTTATCATTCCGCCGTTTTCATTCCGGTGTTTCCGGTGTAGTTAAATAGAAATGTAGCTTCACTTTGCTATATATAGGAATTAATGATTATTTTTACTGAGTATAATATATTTATTTGATGTCATATATGCCTATTATCTAGTATTTATATTTAAATATATGTTTCACTATATCGTGTTTTGTCAATTTACTTGATTATTCGCGCATTAATATATAGAAAATATATTAAATCGATTTTAAATGTACTTCTCCTCAAGATTATTAGCGTAATTAGTTTTTCCGAAATGGACCAAGCATTTTACTATAAAATATGGTAATAATTACACAGACAGGCGTCGGTTGGAAGTGTTAAATATGAAGTTTATTAATGAAAAAAATATTTCAAAAATTGGTGTAAAAAGTCATACGATAGATTTAGATAATTTATTTCATGATAAGGAATTACGTTATAAATTTCCACACATGTCAAAATTACAAGAATTGTTATCATGATCGTCATAACAGGAAAAATAAAAATAACATAATGTCGACCAGAGTAATACAAAACATGATAAAAAGTAAACAGAAAAATAAATGCATCTTCCATTCGGAATCGTCAGTCAGATAAATAATAATATTGTCCATTACAAAATACAAATTTCAAAACACAAAAATAAAAGATAGTTCCGTAATATCATTTTAACATTACTGAAATATGTTTCTTATACTACAGATTTGTGTTTTATAGAAAAAAAAGGTATAGGGTTCCAAACCACATGAACCATGATTTTTCTTTTTCTTTCTATCAAAATTTACAACTAGTTACGAAGTGTTTTATAAACAGGATGCAAGCCTCTGGACATTTACACTATTTTTAACTTATATACAAAATGCTTGTGTTTTTAAATCATACACCTAGTACTTTTTTCTATAAATCATAAAACTATAGTCTAAGAAGCAATTATTTATTATTATTCTTATTTAACACATAACACAAATAACATAAGTCCCGTTGTATTAACAGGCCAGTCAGTAGAGGTTTTTACTGATTACGTGAAAGATATTTTTTTAGTTTTTATTACTTGTTTGTAGCATCGCTGCTTGTAATGCGTTTTTTTTTTGAGAAAAAGTGACTGATTATTTTTATTTGTATAATTATTAAATTGAAGTGGTCCACCAGTTTATTATAAAGCGGTCTTGAGTAGTGAAAATGATTGTTTTCAGGTACTAGCAGTACAAAATAAATAATTTTATAATTTTGAGGATTTTTTTTTTTTAATTCCGATGTATGTGCTCTAATTTTCATTCCTGTGGACTGTTATTATCATCCCCAGTGTATATTTATCATTCCGTTGTGAGTTTCATTTTTAATCTCAGTTATCTCAAAAACTGTTATAGATATCAACATCCCTTTTAGAAGATTTTCATAATATAGTCTGAAGTGTCTTTTGATATTAAAAAATCCACGAAAAACTCCCAAACAAAGAATCACACCGGAATGATACAAAAATCATGCACTGTTGAAATTGACCCTCGCATAGATTTTAGATGGTAACAAAGATAAGGTCGATTTTTTCTGTCAATTGTCTCACTGTCAGTAATCTTTTGTGAAAAATTACTCAATAGAAAAAAATAAATATTCGCCATCTTGGATTTGAACATGAATGTCATTTTCGTAATCAGCACCCCGAGGCACCACAAAGATGACACCCATATCGATTTTTAAGAAAAATTAATGTCCGCCACATTAGGGAACTCCATAGAGGAAACTCTATGGAGCTCCTTTCAAATGAACTCTTTTTTTGTCTGTCTGTCAAAACCCTTTATCTCGGGAACGCGTAGCTTTAGCTCGGGAGGTATCGAGTTGAAATTAAAACCATATACTCAGGTCTACAGTCCCTTGAAGTTGTGAAAAAATCAAACTTCTAACTTAACACAAAAAAGATACGGCCGTTTATGCCGCAATACGTATCATTTAAAATGTAGGTATAAACCCGTCGTTTACCGGTCTCTGGGATCCCCGGGCTTATTACAAAAGAATGCTATTGTTTATTTTTTTGGCAGGGAGAACACGCCTTAACTATGTGCCAAGAATTTGGTCCTCACTCATCTTTCACAACATCTTTGGTCGCAAGCTATCTCAAAACAATATTATTTATTTATTTAACGTTTATTTTTAACAACTTCTTTGTAGTACATTATTGTGTCTATCTTTGAATGTTTCTAGTTTCACATTAATTTGAATGAAATGTGACATTTTGGCAAGAAGAACTGTACTAATGTGTATCTTTTTGTTTTCTATTTAGGGACATGGATGAGTCCACATCAAAAGTGGATGCTATTAATATTAAATAAAGTGTACTTATTTGTATCTTTTTCTTTTGTGTATACTATGTGGACTAAAATAATCATGCTATTAATACCTAAATTATACATGTTGGATTCTGGCGTGATGTTTTAAGGCGCCGTAACAAGGGTTAGGTCTCGACAGCTGTCTGGTTTGTGGTCCTTTCACCTTTACTCGGGCCAGAGCGAATAGACTCATCCGTCTGTCCTTGCCGTCAATTACTATCAAATCAGACTGGTATGAATCACGCAGATTGTAAGGAACCTACATTAAAAACTATGTGAACGGATTAAATTAGAAACCTTAGGTTTTTTGGAGTGGTCCATATTATATAGAGTTCAAAACTGATGCCGTTTTTTTGTTAAGTATCGTTTTTGCGAAATATTTATTTAAAACTTGTTTTATGATTTTGTACATTCATAGATGTAACTGCCACATTTGACAAATCCCTCCGAACGCGTGGTATGTTAAAAATAAGATTCAAATAAATATTTAATAGAAACGAGTCTTAATAAAAAAAACTCGCAATAGTTTTGATCCCTACAATAAGTCGACTATCAATAAAAAATATATAACACGGACGACTCCAAAAATTTTAAGGTTCCCAATTGAGTTCCTATGTCCTGCTAGCTATATTGACTCGCATAAAAATATCCGTTAAGTTTTTCTTGTAATACGGTTTTTTTATTGTGATCACAACGGGGTATTACATCACACTTCTTAATTTTATATAGAAGTTCTGCGCACTTATTCTGAAGGCGAACAAAATTAATTTAATGTGTGCTTTATTTGCAGATGAGATCTTGTGGGCATCAAACTTAATATTTTTTATGTTAATTTCTTCAAGAGAGATTTATATTTAGATTTGTTTATTAATTGATAAAAATTAAACTATAAATTTGCTTAGTTTCAAGGTAATAGGTCTGTTGTAAAAATGTTTCATTGTGTCATCATCATCAGCGTATTTACGTCCCACTGCATGGGGACAGACCTCCTTACATGGATGAGTGGGAATAGGCATTGGTCCCTACCGCCGGTGCGGGCTGGGGACTTAACATACCTACACCATTGCATTTCACTGCAGGTGTATGCGGGTTCCCTCAAGATGTTATCCATCATCGAAAAGTTAACATCAAAAATATTTCGCTCCGAAAAACTCATTGGTACGAGCCGGGAACCGAACCTACGACCCCCACTTGAAAGCCGTATGCTTGAATCATTAGACGGCCGTAGCATTCAACCGTATTTCAATGTTTAATTTCAATAATTGACACTTTATTGCTATGAAATATGATTGATGATGTGACATTTACCTGAATAGATTGACGGTATATCAAACAAATGAATCGAACAAAACACGTTCACTAACCATTTATAAACAAAAGCTATGGTAATCATAAGGGAATCCGTTCATAATTACCAGCACTTTTCCTTCCAATTAACCCTATTTAGCACAAACAAACTTTGAACATCCACAATCCCATATTGAATAAAGTCCTTAGTATGAATATGCCGGATATTTTCATTTCGGAATAATACGAAGGCATTATAACCCGACCTCTTCCATTGTTTTCCGTAATAGAGATACGTATTGCGCTCGAATGCGGAATACTAATATCTTGGCAAATAAAGATGGGGCCAGCGACGTAAATATGGAGAAAATGAACGCTGCGTTGTATTCAATATCGAAAGGCGAGTAGACCACAGGCGTATTAACACAACAATTAGAATGTTTTCATCAAAGCTTGGTGCACATGACAGTTTTCATTCGCGGAAGTAGTTCATGGGATATGTGCAGTTGTGACATATGGACTCACATAATCGCACTATACGGATACCTCTTTTACTTTTCTGGTACGGATCGTAAAAAAGTACTGAGCTAAGACATAGCTCGCCATGTTGGAGTCAAAATAGTGTAAGCCGTCGTCTCCCGGTGAAAAAAATGAACAATAGCATCCTTTTGTTATGACCCCGGGGATCCCATGGACTGGTAGACGACGGGTTAAGTAGGCCATTGTCTGAAACATTTTACATGATGGCATAGCGAAGCATGACGAAGCCTGGCTTGATAACTTAAAGCAGAAAAGACTTCGGATTTCACAGGAACCATTAACAGATTCGCGCTTCACGTGTGATCTTTTTGGTAGGAAGTGCGGTGCTGCGATTGGACTTTACATCAGCCACAGAAAAAGATGCGCCGCACGTCCGATCTCCGACGGCACACAGACCTCTTTTTCTTAGTAAATTGTCGCTGCAACAATCATCTGTCTGGATGCTGTAGCCAATGATGTCTGAATAGCTGAAACCTGTCTTATAACAAGTAAAAAAAAATGTTCATGCACAACCATACTCGAATATTATTACTTGTGTTTATAAGAAATCAACGTAAATATGGAAAAATCAACACAGTTTTGGATGATATGGCGAAAGGCGAGTATGCCGCAGGCGCGTATTTAATACAATGATTGGCATTCTGGTTTAATCAAACGTAATGCTGAATCTAATAAATTTGGTTCAAAACATCCCTATTATCCAATTATCTACGGTACATAAACTAAACTACATAGGCAAATATTATCCGCGCTTTTGACAAGCCTTTGTTTGAAGAACAATGCCTGAATTATCAACTTAACTTGGCTACAATCGACCTTCATTCAAGTACGATATGACTGTATCTTAAACGATGTCTCGTCCAGGTTAATTATTGGAGATCATGTTCGACGAAATGATATTAGGTAGCTAAAAATACACATATTCTGAAAGCCTTAATAATATTACATCTATAAATACAAAAACATATTACCTATACCTACCAAAATAAAACTAATTACAATGAAACTAAGTACTAAACTAAAAATAAATCTAAATTAAATCTAAAAATGCCGTGCAAGTACTGGCAGCATTTTTCCTCTCTGAATAGCCAAACGTCGCGTTGGTCAGTTGAATTATAATAATGTTTCCAATGTGTTTTTCATGTTATGCGCATTCTCATCGAAATCAAATTGGTATCTTTCAATCGGACCCACTTTGCGAAAATAGGTCCTTGTTATACAACCCTTATTACGTGGGTATCAATTACAATGACAATGTGTTTTCCCGGGCTGAAAATAGGATCCCCATGAATTGATGTATGAGCAGGACACGTAGGTAAATAAATCAGGAGGGCAGGAGATAATTTGACACCGGTGTCAGATATCCGCCTTCTGTCCTGGATCCAGATTGATAGTGATGACACCGTGTTGCCCGAGCTCAATATTGATGTTCGTATTCTTGTAGCATATATATGTCGACAGGATAGTTTAGGTGATTGATTACATATGTATACAATTACGTTAAATACTCATTGCAACGGAACGAGCGATTGTTATTTAAGTGCACGATAGCATACAATAATACGACTATATACATTATTCTCTTTAGTTTTTAGAAAGAAAGAAAGAAAGATACATTTATTCGTGACAAACACATGAAAATTACAAATAAAGACACTACATAACGAAATTTGCCACGAAATAGTCACAATCCAGCAGCGCCAGCGCTGGTCTTCCGTTGTGACCATTTGGTGAAGTCACGGCGCAGTGCGATACGCCGTGTAAACACAAAAAATATGAATGATACAATATAAACTACACTATGAAAAAACGTCTCATCCAAACATGGATAAAAAAACTCGACTCCAAGCCGCACTAGAGCTATAATACAGTCTGTGGCACTGACATCAAAAGTTAAAACTATTTAGCTGTCTATTATGTAACAAATGACATAACACGACGTTTACGACTTATTATATTCATCTATTTATATTTAAATATATTCATCTACCCTTATTTATCTTTTATTCGTTCAGATTAGATTATATTCAATAAAACTATAATATATACTGTGACCCGTATTATAAAACAGGCTCACACGCCTGCGTGTCAATCAGTATGGAACGTTTTCAGTTCTCGATAGCTATGCTGTACTTTGCCCCTCATTTTCGTCTTTTGTGTTGCTCTAATTGTACGAGTAGTTGGTCCCATACAAAAATTAGATCGTCTCTAAAAACTGGTTGCAATGACATGTTTTTTTTTTTGTTATCATGCCTATTTCAAAATCCCGTTGTAGTTACAACCATGAGTAAGAAACAATATAATACTAGACTACATTACATATGCATATTATTGATATTTTGGCAAACTCCTGTAACATTTTAATTATACAGCAAGTAAGTTGGAAGGCGGCGTGTTGAAAACGAAGCTGCTCGTAGTGACGTCTGGCAAAGCTTGAAGTTTTGCATAGTGGTGTCTACGAAGCAATTTTGACACGCGGCGAACTAGGGCTTCATATACGGTTAATAATTATTGTCATACAGTTATTTTTAAATGAGTCATTATTGACATTTGTAAAACATACTCGTACATACAGAGTTTCCGATCATAAATGAAATAAAAATAAGAGCACATAATGAAATTGTATTGATCCCTGTTGTCCCTTTTAAAATATGTAAACAAGCGGGACCTGAAACCATTTATTTTTGAAATGAAATGAAATTATTTATTCTTCAATTTAGGCATATTACTTGCACCTATGAATGTTAAAAAAACTACCACCGGTTCATAAAATAAACCTCTGCCTCGAGAAGAACCGACCCTTTTACCATAAGTATGTCGTTCTTGTCCTTCTGTCGCATGTAATTAAGATATCCCTATTATCCCTAGCTCCAATTCGTACACGTGGGTTTACCAAAACGCGCATTTAGCTATGCTCAACCAACTTTAATGAGCTGTTTCGTCATATTCAGCCTTATTCATAAAAAGTTAGAGCCTCCTTGAAGGCTCCTTGAAGGTCCGATGCTAAAAAGCATGATTCATAAACGTCTGCTAACGCTAATCAGTCCTTCAAGGCTCTGCTAAATGGTCCGAAAGTTAGTGGACCGTAGACCCTTCTTTATCTCTCTGTTAACTCACAAAATGGCCGCCACAGACTTGAACAGCTGATTTTTGACAAGAGAAAAACCATACGCCAGAGAAGTGTGCTAAATCGAAGGGATTCTGTATTGTGGGTTTTCCATGGGTTTTCTTAATTAATCATCTTAATTGGGTGTTTCTGAAGATAGGTACGTGTTGATTTAAAACTTGATATATGTTCCAAATAAAATTACAATGATTAACATAGTTAAGTACTGCTTTTTGCACTTGCAGTCAGCAGCAGAAGTAGTTAGCTACGCGTTCAACTTTAATAGAAGGGAATAAAAGCGTGTGCAGATCATTATGGTCAACTCGCCCGCGTAGCTACTTTTGCTGCTGACTGTACAACACTAGGTACACACGGATCGGAAATGGCGGGTGTTTTACGATACCTAAGTACCTATTTTTGTTACTTTCGCGCAATACAAGGTAGCTATCCAGGCAATAGGCTGGCTGAGGAAGTATAAACCACTACAACCGCGACGTCGCTAGATGTATAACAAAAGGGAAATCTTATCGCATTCTTCGAATATTCTGGTCCCAAACTATGTCTAACGCGAGACTGTGGCAGATAGGTAACTAACCAGAAGCCCACAACAAGTGGCGATGGAGTGGACACCCACTTCGATGATCGGATTGCTACTTGTCCAAGCAGTGCCTCCGTTGACAATCTAATGGCAGAAGACGGCCGGGGCGTCCTCTGCCATTCTACATGGAGGAGGCGGGCTCTAATGGCCTCGGCTGGAAGGAGCTAGAAGAAGCCACGCAAGACCGTGACAAAAAGAGAACTCTTCTGCGAGCCTTATATCATTATCAAATCCTGTAGAATAGGTTTTGCTTGATAAAGAATTTCGACGGCGGTACCGGTTTGAAACTGACGGTCTAATTTATTGTCGAATTGTCAGGGCAGACGTCACCAAGGACCGGTATAGTTGGATGCAGTCAATGCACGCAACAATACCGGCGGCACCCATGCACCCAACAATCAGAACGACATCTTCAGCGAGTGCTCGCTGGAGATGTCGTTCTTAGTCTAACGCGTATGGTCGGTCGGGCGTAGCTATCGCTGTTGAAAGCATAGGTACGTGCATTCATATTATATGTATGTGGCCATATAAAAGACGCCTGACCGACAGTAGGTCGAGCACCGTTTCCCACCTTATAGAGCTAGGCAGAGAGAAGAATAACCCAAAAGCATATTACTGTACACAAAATTACTTGTATGTTTCTGACTGTACATTAAATAAAATCGGCGTTAAAGATGTCTACATTTTTACTTCTTATCTTATTAATAAGAAAAATGTGTGTACATCCTGTGAAATTTTCAGGCCCAATCTCTTCAACCAAATTTATTTATATCTGAATTTGAGATGAATAATGTATATGACAAAGTTGCTAAAGAAAATAACAAGTCAAAAAAATAGTAGGTAAATGAAACTTCATGGACATATATAAAAATTAATATATTTGGAGGCAGCATGGGAAAACAATGAGTATAAGTTCAAAATCTTTTAATTTATTTACATTAAACACCCTTCTCACATTATTAATGTCTGGAGCCTCCTGGAGGCACCTGAACCAAAAAAGCATTAACCAGACAGACAGTTTGAGAAAGCCTTCGACAGACAAGAAAACAGTATTACAAACTACAGAACACCAAAATGTTAAAAAGAACCCTGTCTGGTAAATAAACATCTTTGTACTCGTCATTGCTAAGCAATTCGAACTACACTGGAATGTTCCTTATTCATCATCTAGCAGAGCCGGAGGCCGGGGCTTCCTGAGTTGCCAGTGACTTCGGCTGGTGTCATTTCTAGGGAGCAGGTTCTAACACTACTGGGGCTTCTAGGACTAGGTAGTGACAACTAGTGAGTTGTAGTAGCAGTCAGTACCTGAAAATAATAAGGAACATATTTAATAAAAATATTTTTTGAGCCGACATACTTTTATTTTTAACTTCCATCCACATTACTCATCTACATTAGTATAGTCAATAATATGTATGTCTCACATACTCTTTCTTCATAATTTTTTTCACCATCTGCTGGAAACAAGCATATAAACATAGACATATAATGTTATATCACAATGTTTGATTTGATTGTAACAGTTCATGTACAAGTATCTTCAAAAATACACTTAACAAAGCAACTTTAAATAATCATGCAGTTAGAATCATCTGATGCCTACCTATGTAGGTAATTATTATATGATGTTAAAAAGGGGCTTGCCAGAGCATAATGTTGCAGCAAGTTTACTACAACAGCATTTTCAGGCAGACCCTGGTAACTACAATAACTTGATCCATTGCTTGTTGTTGGTCTCATATTATGAATATAAATGCTGCTTATAAATCTATACCTCCTTAAAACACATCTTATTTTTAAAAGTAAAGGTGTAAGAACTTACTGAATGGAACTAACAGGAACCCAATACTCATCGGTAGGTTCATCTGATTCAAGCATTTTATTGTTATGATAATTTGCCTGATTGACTGACATTAATTTTACAGGGAGGCAAAGTCAGATATTATTTTGGGGCTTAATCTAATCAACACATAAATAACATTATAGATGTGTAATATAATCTTTCAAGTATATTTGTTTTGTCCTAAACTTGCTAAAAACTATACCTACACTATTCTTGTACGAAATTGTAGGCACGTTGAACAAGAAAACATAACCTTGGACAGGTGTGTTTACCTACATTCACATTATCTAGGCATATTGACTTGATTTTAAATACTATAAACTACCAACACTCTCTTCATGTATACAGCCCTTTGTCATTTGGATTTAGATGGCAGAACGGCTGGTTACGATCTGGACACCAGTACTTAAATTGTACTCACTCACTACATAAAACATACCGACACAAGCACATCATACCAATCCGATTTATTGCGGCCGAATCGAAATCCTTGGCGTCCGTCTCGAGCTCCAGGGTCCGCCCACGAAGCTAGCTTGTGGTTATTTGGATTGGTTTCGGTATTTTCGTTTTCTATTACATCTACTCTCTCTTTTACCAGCTCTTGAAGCAACATCTGAAAATGATAAAACTGATTAGATTCCATAGAAACACTGACGGTAAGTAAGCAATGATCCACTTCACATATAACTCCAAACTAAGCAAATTTATAACTTTTCTTACTTTATCCTCCGCTGTCCAATTATTGCTTCCTTTTTGGTAGTATTCATTATTTAATCAAATCAAATACTCGCACTAAACTCGCGTGTAAGATCAAGTTTTCTGTTTTGTTTCCCGCTAATTAGCTGTCAATTTTTTTTTTAATTTACAGTGAAGTCATGTTTTTGTCTATGATTTGTCAAGATGGCCAACATAACGCGTCTAATCAGTCTGTCAGCAGCTCAACAACTAACAGAGGGCTAGCAAGCGTTTATGAATCATACTTCTTAACAAGCGTCCAACAAGCCTAATCAGTCTGTTAAGTAACAGACCGATCAAGCCTCAATTAAGGATTTTTTATGAATAAGGCTGTTAATATCTAGAAACAAAAGTTAAAATACACGTGGTTTTGCTCCTCTGCTTAAGCCGCTTACGGTACGCCGTCGTCAAAATGGCTTGTTGGAACAAAAGAGCCCGTTTTGAAACCTCACCGTGACGTGAAGTGTGAAAAGTACATCATTGTTTAAGTTTCCGGCTTAATTGAAACGTCTATCGTGTATGTTGTTTAATACGTTGATTAAAAGCTATATGAATATTACCAAATAAAGAGCAGTTTCAGTATATTAGCGAGTGAACCGAAGCTAAAACTGAAAAAAATATATCATAACTAATGCTACGTAAGTAGTTCAATGTTACTAGATATTTTGTTAAATAATATGTTGTGTATCCAGTAAAACAAAATACCAGTGTGGGTGTTAGGACTCTCACAGGATTTTATTGTGGCTTGAGAAAAACATCCGAATCCATGACAAAACAATATTATGCAAAATAAATTGAATATTTTTCACTTAATTTAGCTACATTTTGTAATAAACTTTGCATAAACAGATATAAAATATACACGTATTACATCTACGAATACTTAATACCAAGTAACATTATACGAGCCGACAGACGCGACATTTGATAGCCTTTATTAAATGGTTCCAGAAACTAACTTAATTTCGATGGAATCTAAGTTAGACTTTATTGACGGGGGTGGCGATGTTAATTTCCTACGTTAACCTCGTCCCTCGGTGTTCGGCGTTCGACTGTCGTCTCTCGGCGCCCTCGGCGGTCGTCGACAATGCGGCAAGGTGACGCTGGAGATATTAGAAATCTAGTTTGAATTTACTATAAAGCTCGCTTCAACTGAGATTCTGCAATAATACTTGGCGAGATTGGAATTTGAATCGAGTAAATTTTGTCATTTTGTTTGTTAGCTTTCTATTAAGCCAGTATAAAGCTGTAAGGATTTGAAATTATTAGGTATTTGTGTTTAGACTATATATTGGTACTCTGAATATGATAGTTTTTGTAATATATTACCTACTTTAAGAATATCTCGTGTGTGTTAATTTCATTTGTCTGTTTGTTTTTTCGCCCAATAAACAGAATAAATAATTAATACTCACTGTCATAAAGTTAACATCTAAAGTCATAATAAGACAATACATTTCTATTAGATATTACGCAACACGTTCTTGGATAATATTATACTTAGTGATGTATAAGTAAAAATACATTGAAATACATCATTATTGCTATTAATTTTATAGCAATCAATGCACAGTATAACCTGTACTCGGAATGTTAATTGTGTATGTAAATGAAACTCCGGTCGACAGGTTCACGACCCCAAGGTGCTTGACCTTTGGCATCAGTTCACACAGAATAGCCGTATGTACTCGCTGAGTATTACATTTATTTTACCCTTCAGTTAGCTATCGTTGGAAACAGTTGTGGAAGGAAGGGCAGGTTCTTCAATGGACTGTATTTTTAAACTTTTAATAGAAGATCACGTTATTAATTTTTATGAGTCCGAGTTGTCTTCAGGCTTATATTGAAAAATACTCATTTGTTATACAAGGGTGCAAAGCTGATTTTAATTTCGAACATAAAATTCTGGGCGAAGGGAGTGGTTCAAAATTATAATCCTAAGCGTAGCGAGTGTTGCAACACACGAGACCTAAAATAACTGCAGCCGTGTGTAATGCAAATCTTTTCACCTCACTAAGTTAGGGCTTTATAGGACATGACCAATATTTTTGACATTAAAGCATGAGCCTTGGCACACTTATTATTTAGGTGGACTAGAGTTGAAAACGCCCGGGAGACAAGGGCGGACGCGATGCAGGTGGGGAGGGGGAGGGGGGGAAGTTTCGTTCTGCCTTGCTTCCTTTCAGCCCTTATATTGTCTTATTTATAGACACTAGGGCATGTTTGGTATCGTTTCCGGATAAATTGAGAATGGACGATCGTATTTTGGGACATAAATAACATGTTTTCATAGAAAAAAAATGAAATACAGGCAAAAGTTGTAAATAGTCAAGTTAAAAAAATATTTTCTGCAGCGATTGCGTGAAAACAAGCAACAAATCGGGCATGGAAAAAATATGTTTAAATAGCTACTTTTATGTAGATTCTAAAAATATATCATTTGTTAGGCCAATATAAATTACAACTTAGTAAAAAAAAAAACACGAGTGACACGTCAAAATTTTACTTCATATTCGTTCCGACCCGCGTTGTTTCAGTCCTCATATTATCCTATTTATTGAGCCTACGGCATGTTTGGTATCATTTTCGGAAAAATTGAGGATGGCCAATCATTTTCTGTGACATAAATATTATATTTTCATAGAAAAAATAATAAATATAGGCAAAAGTTGTAAATGGTCAAGTAAAAAAAAAAATCTGCAGCGATCACGTGAAAACAGGAAACAATTCGGGCATGAAAAAAATATGTTTAAATAGCTACTTTTATGTAGATTCTAAAAATATATCATTTGTTAGGCCAATATAAATTACAACTTAGTAAAAAAAAAACACGAGTGACACGTCAAAATTTTACTTCATATTCGTTCCGACCCGCGTTGTTTCAGTCCTCATATTATCCTATTTATTGAGCCTAGGGCATGTTTGGTATCATTTTCGGATAAATTGAGGATGGCCAATCATTTTCTGTGACATAAATATTATATTTTCATAGAAAAAATAATAAATATAGGCAAAAGTTGTAAATGGTCAAGTAAAAAAAAAAAATCTGCAGCGATTACGTGAAAACAGGAAACAATTCAGGCATGAAAAAAATATCTTTAAATAGCCACATTTATGTAGATTCCAAAAACATACCATTTGATAGACCAATAAAAAACACAAATTAGTAAAAAAAATCCTTCATAAAAATACGGACCTGTAAAGCAAATTTTATAATTCTTTGAAAATGTAATGTCACTACTCGCCTAATTCTATATTAAGTAGTTTGTACTTGTATTTAAGTTTGTTAGCATGCGAGTTGCATTTTTAATTGCAAATAATCTAACCGTTTAATCAATTCAATGGTTCAAAATAAAATAAACGAGTTACAAATCTAATCCTGTATAATGTTATTCGTTACTTGTGAAATACGTATAATAGTACTCATGTGTAGCATTTGCCGTCACAAGCACACATTTCTGTACACTTCAATTTTTGTTGGAGACACCTGCATCTAGTAGCGCATTTTTTTTGCATCTGCACCTTATCATTTCCAGACAGGCTTCGGCAGCTACTGGTAAGTTAGTCCATATAGGTTCCCATCTGTGATTAACTTTCGTCCATCCCCAATCAGATGGACTGGGGATATTTTGGATCGGTAGCATTTGACCCCATATATGAACTGCTTGCAAAACCGCCCGCAGGAAATGTTGGTGCAGTGCAGCATTAGATGGTGGTATGTGTTCTAACTGGCGATCTTTTTTTGTGAACAGCTGCTTACGGCATTCGTTTAATGTCGAGACTGAGCTGGATCTGAAACAAAAATCTTTAATGTGCACAACTACCCTCTAAATGACTCATGGTTTCCTGAAAGAAGTAAATATTACCTGTCATACATAACGACAACAAACTTTTCCACAATCGCCATTGCATCTTTGATTCTGCCGTCGTACGCTGCCAAGAAACCTGTGACATTAGGGAACGCATTCCAGGCTTCAAAAGCACTCTTTTTTTCCTTTTCCGTTGAAAAAAGCAACTGTGTCACAACCTGTGAAGGCATGGAACAGGGGACTATTTCGTTCGTCGTTCGTTCATTCGGTCGTTTTTCTTGACTATTTCGTTTACTCTCTTCTTATTGTTATTCACATGATTTTGCGGAAAACAAAGAAGTGAATATCACAGATGGGCCCAATGTTTTATCTAAAAGCGGTCGGAACACCCAAGGTTTAGCTCCGTGTAACCACGAAGAAGGTACATATTGGTACCGGGAAACACCAGCAGTACCTTTGCTGTCAAGAAATAGCTAACGCGCTCGGTAAGAAACAGTCATAACATAAATAATATATCAATATTGTGTACGTTATGACTGTAATTGTTACAATTATTCAAACATATTTTCTTTCACAGGGCCTCAAAAGCAAAAGTGCTACCCCTGTTCCATGCCTTCACAGGTTGTGACACAGTTTCTTTTTTCAACGGAAAAGGAAACAAGAGTGCTTTCGAAGCCTGGAATGCGTTCCCTAATGTCACAGAAGGTTTCTTGGCAGCGTACGACGGCAGAATCAAAGATGCAATGGCGATTGTGGAAAAGTTTGTTGTCGTTATGTATGACAGGTAATATTTACTTCTTTCATGAAACCATGAGTCATTTAGAGGGTAGTTGTGCACATTAAAGATTTTTGTTTAAGATCCAGCTCAGTCTCGACATTAAACGAATGCCGTAAGCAGCTGTTCACAAAAAAAGATCGCCAGTTAGAACACATACCACCATCTAATGCTGCACTGCACCAACATTTCCTGCGGGCGGTTTTGCAAGCAGTTCATATATGGGGTCAAATGCTACCGATCCAAAATATCCCCAGTCCATCTGATTGGGGATGGACGAAAGTTAATCACAGATGGGAACCTATATGGACTAACTTACCAGTAGCTGCCGAAGCCTGTCTGGAAATGATAAGGTGCAGATGCAAAAAAAATGCGCTACTAGATGCAGGTGTCTCCAACAAAAATTGAAGTGTACAGAAATGTGTGCTTGTGACGGCAAATGCTACACATGAGTACTATTATACGTATTTCACAAGTAACGAATAACATTATACAGGATTAGATTTGTAACTCGTTTATTTTATTTTGAACCATTGAATTGATTAAACGGTTAGATTATTTGCAATTAAAAATGCAACTCGCATGCTAACAAACTTAAATACAAGTACAAACTACTTAATATAGAATTAGGCGAGTAGTGACATTACATTTTCAAAGAATTATAAAATTTGCTTTACAGGTCCGTATTTTTATGAAGGATTTTTTTTACTAATTTGTGTTTTTTATTGGTCTATCAAATGGTATGGTTTTGGAATCTACATAAATGTGGCTATTTAAAGATATTTTTTTCATGCCTGAATTGTTTCCTGTTTTCACGTAATCGCTGCAGATTTTTTTTTTTACTTGACCATTTACAACTTTTGCCTATATTTATTATTTTTTCTATGAAAATATAATATTTATGTCACAGAAAATGATTGGCCATCCTCAATTTATCCGAAAATGATACCAAACATGCCCTAGGCTCAATAAATAGGATAATATGAGGACTGAAACAACGCGGGTCGGAACGAATATGAAGTAAAATTTTGACGTGTCACCCGTGTTCTTTTTTTTTACTAAGTTGTAATTTATATTGGCCTAACAAATGATATATTTTTAGAATCTACATAAAAGTAGCTATTTAAACATATTTTTTCCATGCCCGAATTGTTGCTTGTTTTCACGCAATCGCTGCAGAAAATATTTTTTTAACTTGACTATTTACAACTTTTGCCTGTATTTCATTTTTTTTCTATGAAAACATGTTATTTATGTCCCAAAATACGATCGTCCATCCTCAATTTATCCGGAAACGATACCAAACATGCCCTAGTGTCTATAAATAAGACAATACAAGGGCTGAAAGGAAGCAAGGCAGAACGAAACTTCCCCCCCTCCCCCTCCCCACCTGCATCGCGTCCGCCCTTGTCTCCCGGGCGTTTTCAACTCTAGTCCACCTAAGTAATAAGTGTGCCAAGGCTCATGCTTTAATGTCAAAAATATTGGTTCCCATACATTGATGTCCTATAAAGCCCTAACTATAAAGCGAGGAAAATACTACACCGAGTAAATCGGCTGTGACATACGGACGGACGGACATGACGAATCTATAAGGGTTCCGTTTTTGCCATTTTGGCTACGGAACTCTAAAAAGGAGCTCTCATAGCTAGTGAGGCGAAAAGATATTTGGGCATTATCATTTAACTTGCACTGTCAAGCCTAGCTTAAGTGTTACTAAATCATGTATAAACCGTCAGTTTTGTGGCAAAACATGTGCTTGACACTAATCGTCAGTTTTGGGTCGATCGCTTACCACCGTTAATAATTAATGATTTGATTAAAACACGTAGCTATTTGTTTCAAAAATAAAAACTGCTAATACTAGCAGTTCTTTAATATCTATATATAGGATTAAGTACAATTATTTATCGAATAACAGATAAATAAAAGATAATATAGTAAGTTATTTATCTTAAACAAATACCATAACATTTCCAGAAGATAGAAACAAAAGTTAAGACAAGAAAATTTGGTGGAGCTTTAAAGATTTCTCTCCTCACACATGGTGGGGAAAGCATTAATTCCAAACGTAAATATTACCCAGACGTTAACAAAAGCCTTTAGGGTCAACGGGAAAGGGTTATATTGGTGAGAGATTCTGTCCGAGGATTACATATTATGAAGTCACAATGGTCAAAAGCAGTAAAATAACCTGGAATTCATATAAAATTTTACTACAGTACCTACTATTTTATTATATCGACGGAAAAAACAAGGATGTCGTATAAATGTATGAATACGCATATAAGTTTATTATGTCGTAAGATATTTAGGTACATGTGTCTCTGAAATGAAAAAAGTTTGAATATTGTTCCTACATTACGAGCTGGCTTTGTAGCGGGGTCATATTATAAACATAATGTGGGAGGTATATTCTAAACTTTTCCGTTCCTGAGGCTTACGTAAGACGAAAGTTGTCATTTTAGAAAAAAAATAATTTTCACATTTTGCGTCATATTAAGACGGTTGTTTCCCTCTACTTTTGCATAATCACAAAATATTGTACTGTCTCCTTTAATTGAGGTGTGCAATAAAGAGTATTTGTATTATATTGTATGTTAGCTACATTGCTTGGTCCATCTCTACAAGATTTCGAGGTCCAATCAATACCTAAACAGATACCGCATTGATGGGGTCTTACCTGCGGCATCAGGAATTAAGTATCAATTAATTAAGATTGCCGTAAAGCCGTCGCTGTCGGTCTATTCTAGGGTTTAATTAAAAAGGCAACGCACACAAGCCTCGCTAATAGAAAACAACACTCTGCCCCTGTGAGTCCTTCAGACGAGTGAACGCTTAGCTTTGCCTGCGGGCCTGTGTTTAGTTAGGGGAAACGAAATTAATCCACGTTCCGTACTTTAAACTTAATTCTGTCTAATAATTACTTTACTTTTGGGACAGAGGCATAAGCGCTGAACTCTTTCATTGGTCAATATTTTGTCAGAATTGGTTAGCAGTCGTTTTTCATCTCGGGACTGGATACATACAGATAAGTGAAATGGCATTGCGACTTATGGATTTGTGTAGTTGGTAGACATGAGTAGTTCACGAATGAATGATTCAAATGAAGGATTTCACTTCGTGTCACTCTTGCATTTACTAGTTCAGTTCGGACTTATATACTTCAGTCAGACCAGTTCATGAATCATATTTACCTACTCATTCGCTCCGAGAGTGACATTGACGCTATAATTTAATGAATGACTGATATCATTACCCAATTTATATCGTAGATGGATCTGTTGAGCTACTGGGCTAAACTGGACTAGTGAACTAAATGAGTGATATACTTCACAGTGAAGGAATGAAGTATATCAATCTTTTCTTTTTAGTGACACATTTTGCGCATGACTAATAGTCGTTACGTAAATTAATTATAAATATATCTACGTGAATACTACACCGTTAACTGGTGTATTGATTACAGGAAAGGTGACTAATTTTTTAACCAAATATTACATAAACAGTTTAAATGCAACAGACGTATTTCTATACATTTCGCATGTTTTCGAAGTCTTTTTCATGTATGACTTTAAATCATGGATACTGGATTCCTTAATACCTATATGCCCAATATTTTAATAAATAATATTTATTTTTATATAATGAATATTATTCATTAAATTTTTTCGTAGAGCTATACGCGCGTAGCTAATTCCATATGTTTTCCTTCGTAAGTTAGTGAAAACAGCCTTATTTTTTCACGATCAATGAGTGTAAAATTCATTCGAAAGAAAACATGAAACTCCTCGCACAACCATAAACGCGTATACGGCTTAGCACTAATCCCGAAAACACGTAAATTTACGCGTCATAAATTCCATTTTCGCATCTCGATTGAAAAGAGCCCATGGGCCATGGGCGCTTTTGTGTGAATAAAAGGTTTACATCTCATGAGATGTGAACCTTTCACACAAAAGCACTTTTAACATCCTCAACAGTAAAAGTTTGTATTCTAAGAATTCGTCTTAAATATGAGAAATATGCCTGATGTGTTTAAATGTTCACGCAATCCATTACCGCATAAGGCAAAACGCCAAAAAATAGACAAAACGCGGTTATCAAAACTTTTGAATGAATTGAATACGGATAATACTAGGCTAACCACATTGTAAAATAGTTAACAGATTTAAGGAAATGGGAGACCTACCGTTAAGCACTTATCTTATCACAAACAAATTAAGTCGTCCAAGGAACAAAGTGATAAAACTCCCAGCCTTGCCAAAAGCTGGTATTACGTTTTTAATCAAAGAGCTTGGCCTTCGGGATTTAATTAAAATCCTTACATTGGCAATAGTGGGTACGGGATAATAATTACAAACCCGGTTGTGTCAAGTAATTGGAATGTTATTTGTAATAAATGTTCCTTGATTGATAACAAACGGTTTGGTTTGAAGTACTCCAGTACACTTAATAGAAGAGTATTTTGCCTTTGCATCGTGAATAAATTTAATTTAGATCTGCCGGGTATCGCGATTGTGTCGTGTCGTCACCGTGGTATATCCCGTTGGTAGGTATAATTACTAGCTTGAGTATAACTACTCCAATTTAGTCTCTCAAAAAGGGATTCCTCGATTTAGATATTTCCTTTTGTGAGATTTTCAATCAGGTAAAATAATATCATTTTAGCGTTGTCTGTGTCATTTAAAATTGTATTGTAATAACAAAAATAATATCGTTTATTGCTTATCACATTACAACCATGGACGTAATTACAAATAAATAGGTATATATGTGACACCCTGCAAGGCCACAGCAATATCAGAGGGCTAATTATTTATAAGCAGACACAGGCAAAATCATTACAATAAGCAAAACACACGGTAATATTTTTCACTTTCCGACATCATTAAAGTATTCCTTTAGGCTATAAAAACATCTGTTTAATAAGAACAATTTCAATTGTTTGTTAAACTGTTTCCGTTTTTCCAGATTTTTTATAGCGTTTGGAAGATGATTAATAAATTTTGACTGCTGCTTTGCGGCTGGTGACGAGTTTTAATTTTGAAATGTATTTAAGTTGGTTTAGGTTACGTTCGTTTCTTTTAATAGGTTGCAGTGGCGGCGGCCCCCTACAACCCGATTCCCACCGGCTTGCCCTAAACTTTTTGCTTACGTATATCAAACTCATAAATCATCAATAAAAATACAGCACTTAGTAATGCGATTGACTATAGCTTCACACAATAGATTTCAGCCACAACATCTAATCACAAGTCACAACATTCACTACGTATCCATTGCGCTAAGAAACGGTAAAAAAAACCCGACGTAAATTAGCCTACCGCCTAGTAGGTTTCTCATTCATAAAAATGGCACACTACCATCGAAATTGCACGCACACACTCACAAATTCTGTCGTAGACACAGATCACATATAACCCGCAAAATATCGAGTTTTTGGAAGATGATCGAATTTGAATTTAAACCTTAAACATGAGCCGATAAGGTTTATATTAGAATGCACTGCTTGGCCATTTCGAAACATTGCCATACTTCTGTTATATAATACTGCGTGGAATAAATTGCGCAAAATTATATTATCAATTTCGATTCTTTATAATTAAATTATGCACAAGCTTTAGAAAAAGACATAAATCGTATCACAAAACACGAAAATCGAACGTAGCTTGAAGCTCGGTAATTTAATTACCTATAAGTGCGCAAAGAAAGTTTCTTTGCTTTTAGATTCGTTGGTAAAAAATTGAATGTAATGGCAACACAGTCATTTGCCCGGTTGCGGTACGAACAGTGTGAAAATATTTATTATTGTAATTTTTATGTGAGTTTAGTTAATTTTGTGCATAGATATAGATTAGAAAATCAAGTTAACCAGTGAAATTCAGATTTACTTGTATCTTGTGCATGAATAATTGTAGTATTGTTGCGAGTATTTGAAGGTCAGTTCGTTGTGTTCGTCAGTGTTTTGAGTAAAATAAAGTACCTATACTTTCTTTTACTAATGGCGTTATAGCTGCTTTAGTTAATTTCGATTGTTGTGTCGTTGATTATTTACTAAATGAGTCGTCTTGTTTTTCTAAGCTATCGTTTGAAAATAAGAAGTTTGTTGTGGTGCACGGTCGTGCTCGCCCAGAGATAAAAATTGATTACAAGCGGAGGGATGGTTTCTTTAAACACTTTCACAGCGGATTATATGACAAAGGTGGTATACACTAACTGCGAGGGGTTTGCCGAAGGACACATAGCGCACGCTTCACTATACCACTCACTATAGAGAATAAATGTTAAGGTAGGTTTTTTTTGCTCGGGGTTGCCCAGCGATAATTCTCACGCGCCGCCACTGATAGGTTGTTTCTTTCGTTGAATATAAGTTTAAGTGTTTCCTAACGAATTTACAAGATTCAGGTATATACATGGAAGTAACGGTTAGAATTTGATGTTTGATAAAGTAGGGTTTGCAAGACTCCATTTGGTTTATATTAACTAAAATTCTAATGCATTTATTTTGCAAAATAGATATCTTTTCAATGTCACTGCTATTTCTCCAAAGAACTAAGCCATCGAGTAAGTTTTAAGCAATCATATGTATTTCGGATCTAATGATAAAAACAACCATATAGTCAAGAATCTATATTAGTCCTTATTTTTTCCTAATCTGGTCGGAAAGGCATTTCAAATACCGCGATATTATTCCTGCCAACAACAAAAAATTTTTTTTTTGTCTGGTGGTGGCGTTCTTTGTGATGCCTTTGTGACCATATTAGGAAAAAATATCTATGTACTTACATATAGGTACAGGATATATTAGATTTTACACATTTTCTCTAACCTGATACTTATAGTTGTTAAAAGTGACCAAGTGAAGATAATAAGAAAAATAACAATACTTATTCTACGCCTTAAGAAGATGTAAAATGACCGACAATGTGTGCTGGATATAATATAAAAATTATTCGCGAAAAGTACCTACCCTAAACATTCAACTCGTGTTTGTGAAGCTTGATATTCTTCTGTAACAAAGTAAAATAAAACCTATTAAACTTGGAAAAGTTAAAACAACAAATAAAAAATGTTTTATGATTTTGTCTTTTCATAGTTTCTACGAACATTTAAAAAGCTGTACCACGGCGATCAAGGAAAAATATCAAATTCCCTTAGTCTATAAATAAACTTGAATTAAAATACGAATCTGAGTATAAATTCACAGGGAATAATTGAAGTTCATCCTGCCCCGTCCGTATCTCGGATAATAGAAAAAGAATTACATGTAGGTAAAACGTAATAAAAGTCTTTGCCTCCTAGCGCAATAGCATCGTTTCATAATAATAACGGAACGAAAACACTGAAAATATACTTTTCAATTTCATATAACTCCGTCTTGAACCAACAAGGATATGGTAACGTCCAATTCGAATAACGTTAGAACCCCATCTGTATGTTACGTAACGTAACAGTTTGCGCATTTATCAACGAGTTGAACAACTTTTTAGTTAATGAGCAAGTTAAAATTTCATCTCAAGCAAGGAAGATATTTAACAAAAGTCTTGCTGAAGTTCTATCACCATCTGCCGGCAATTGGGAACGCTGCCAAAACAAACTAAACGGATAAAGTTGGGAGAAAATCGGATATCAACTTGGTAAGTAGGTAACTACGAGCTCATTGTACTGCTAGCTACTTATACGTACACATATCCATAGTATGGGAATATTGATGAGGAGATAGACACGTCAGCCATCAACGTTAGCCGCTGTTATGAACATTTATCGTGTCATAAATTTATCTCCCTTGATCTCCATTCACGTAAATCGAGATGCTTTTATTGTAATATTAGTATTACAAGTTTATTTATCAGTAAAAACGTAAACGTACAATATTATATATAAAATGATAAATAACCTGATAATGACAAAAACTGAACTAAAATTAATAGTATATTATGCAACTGGTGTACAAAAAGTGTATAAAACGGCGAGTGGTGTGGGTTGCGATGTGAGCCTTAGCGAACATCGCAAGTAAAGACACCACGAGCCTTTTTATACAAGTTATACACCGTTGCATACAATACTTTTTCTACTACTCATTTCAAATAAAAAGTAAGTATTTTTCAGAATTTTCATGCATCATATTTCCCCTTAGTAATTGTGCAACTTACCTACGCAATTTCTTCACTAATGCTATATAACTTCTTCATAAATTTTTAAAAGAATCAACGTACCTACACATTTTTTTCATGAACACAAAACAATCGTTTTATTTAAGTAATATAATCATTTATCAGCTTTATGTTTTCGTTTTCAATTAAGAATTTGGTGGGAAATCAAAAATATGACACTTTGTTTATGCTTTGTTTTTTTTATTTGCTAGACTTGGCATCCGACCTAAACTGAATTCAAATCCGGATCGAATCAAAACTGTTTTGTTTTCATAAATATATCCAAAAATAAAAAAAACTTGTTAAATAACACAAAAAAGATGATAAATGTATGAATTCATATTAGTAAATAATATATTATGCATTAATTAAGTCATAAAAATTATAGCAAAGTTGCGTTAAGTTGGCAGCACTGATTTTAATCATAAAAGTTTCACTTGAACGCACCGAAGAATGACTACTAAACATAGTATTTGTAGTAGTCTGTGGCACCCAACCCTGCTTTTATTTTTCATTACAGTAGGGTAAGGAGTGTGTTTTTGTGCAATAGACTTGATAGACTTTTTACAGAATAAATAAAGTATGTATTTATGTTACAGTTCATAATTGCGTAAGTCGCGAAAAAAAGTACAGGAGTAGAAAAAAGTAATTAAATTATATCTATTAAGGGCCCCCGTGGCACCGTACCAAAGACGCTGGCAGCATTCCTTCGCTGTATTGCTACACTTAAACGTTATCTTAGTATAAGTAGTAAGTATAACACCATGACGACTTATAAATTCTATTTTCAACGGTTTGAAATTTCGTTTTATCACGTCATGCCAGCACTAGCTCCATTTTACAAGCATGAAATATTTATAATCGTAATATTTTCTTACTGCTATAAATTAACTCCTTTAATTAGTCCAGTCCGTGGAATATTTGCATGCATGTTGCAAAAGGTGGTGTATATTTGTTTAAATTATGTATATAGTTGTATCCAACTGAGTCAACATCAAAAATGGTAGCACGAGATATCTCGAGACAATTTTTGCCAGCTACAAAACCTCGAAATATTAGAACTGTTTTCGGTTTCTCGCTTACATATTCTATACGCTGCATCCTAGCCTAAAGATACTTCTTACCAAATCAAAGAACATAAAATTTTGCCACTATTGAGTACCAAAATATAATAATTCGCTTAAGCGATATATTAGGAAACCATGGTCAAAAAACGAAGTTTCCCCAACTTAGACAAAACTACAATGTAGTGGTTTTAAAGTATCGCCATTTGAATATTGAACTTAACCTAATTTATAACGCCTCGATTGTAATAATTTACAGATTAGAAAATTACCCTTCGGAGCAAAATGCACAAAACGCAAAAAGTATGAGCGTTATTATCTTCTACATAGCTTTGATAATTTTCGGAATAAAAAGTGGCTTGTAAAACTTGTTGTATACCACATTTCACCATAATCCGCTAACCTGTTTTTGACTGATTAAGTAACAAACATCCACAATATTAGTAGGATTTGATCTTACTTATACTTGATAGCATCCAATAGAAGTAAGATCATGCAAAAACGGCTAAAAGGAATATCGTGAAACGTAGTATACAATAAGTTTATAGCCTGGGTTAATATATAAGTCTCTTTTTGTCCTGAAAATCATCCCTCGAGGGGACGAAATAGGCAATGGAAGTTTACGCGGAAGGAGTCGCGGGCAAACCTAGTAGAAGATAATAATGCTGATACTAACGCTCTAATCAGTAATACATTCTTACGATTGAGGCTTTATAAACTAGGATAAATTTAAAACATAACGCAGATGCTTAAAAAGTTAGTTTTGTCCAAGTTGGAGAAACTTTATTTTTTGACGAAGGTTTTGTACTATATTGCTTGACATAATTATTATATTTTGTACTCATTAGACGCAGAAATGCATGTTCTTTAACTTGCTAGTAAGTGGCTTTAAGCTAGGATGCATCGTACAGTATATATCAGCGTGAAACCGAGAAGAGTTCGAAAATTCGGAGGTTTTGTAGCCGCCAAAAGTTGGCCCGGGATATCTAGTGCTACCATCTTTGATATTTAGCCAGTTGCATTCTTATATATACACAATATGAAAAGACAAACAAAATCTTCTACACCACCTTTGGCCCACTTAAAATTCTATGCGATACCTGCGTCGTGTCCAATTCCAATTAAAATAGTATAGCAGTTGCTTGCTCGTAGCAACGCCCTACCGAACATTGGAAGGAAGTAACAATTGTCAAAATATCATTCTACATTCATCACTTTGATACCTATACCATTTACAAGAGGGTCAGTAAACACAAACAATTGTAACCTAAACTTTCCTAAAAGGACTGAGCTCAATGATTCTGTCATAACAAGTTTCAATTGAGAACCTTTTTCTTAACAACGACCCTACACCCTTTACTTCTTCAAAATAAAGACAATGTTCGCATCAACGACCTGATCTTTAACTTTAATCAAAGACTTTCGGGCCCTGACTTTATTTTCCTAGTTAGGTATGTTGTTTAGTTTTTAATTGCCTGCTTTGCTTCTTCGTTATTGAAACTTAGTTTAAACACTAACGTCGATTTTGTCTTAATCGGGCTAAACATGCAATTTCATTTATTCTAGCTTCAACTTTATTAAATGGCCTCCGGGCCGGATAAGTATTGAAATATGGTAGGGCTTATTAAATTCACTTTTACGATCGCAGTTATCACATAGTGCTTACTACACATACTATACGTGTACTTTTTTAAATGAAATTACAAACATGAAGGGACAATCGAATATCTTATTATCTGAAAATGAGTATGTAGGAACCAAAGCCTACAAATACACAAACAGTTTTTCATTATCATTCCTTTTTATGTTATTAAAAAGTAAAGGCTACTTTTTTAATTTTTTTTGGAATATATATATATTTGAAAAATTCTGTTGGTCTGCACTACCATACAGGGTGGTTTTTGTCTATGGTCTGATTCACTCATCTAGAAAGAAAGAAAGCGATTCACTGAATGATAGATTTCAATTTTATTTGAAATGATTTATTCAATTTCCACATGAATGATCAAAAAAGGATAGAGAGCCCCTTCCCCTTCATTCATAACTTACGATATTACATTTAACATGAACAAGATTGGTTCGGTAGATATTTTATTATATTATGTCAGTAATACCAAATGCAATAAAAAACATAAAACACTGACGACGAAAATATTTCATCAACTAAGTTTATCTTTTCAGCATTCAACTAGCACTTGCCGAGTCCCATGATAAAGGAACGCGCCCGGATCCATTTTATACACTCGCATGCTCAAAAGCTATACGGAATACAAAGTAAATAAATATTTTTTCCTTTGCGTGTGTGGTGAAGTTATTTACCAGCAGACATGTAAATAACATCCCCTGTCCGGGGAAAAGTGAGCACGTGTGAGGTAACAACGGGAACGTTATCATAACAAAACTAGTGCTCTTAGTTTATTGTTACAGAAAATTATGAGTCGCAGCGAACACAGATGCTGGGATTTGCATGTTACATGCTGAAGTGTGCAAGCATAAATTTAATAAACTACCTCCTACTAGATAGAATTATAAATTCGGTTTGATAAACAAAGTCTTAACACAGATACCGTTTTAACGAAGCAGGTTGACATTAACAAAGATTCCGCTCGAAATTACATTGAGGCTAAAAGCTTCTAAAGTACTTAAACAAAGGATTTTAAGCTTGTTATTTTGGTTCAAAAACGATGGTATCAATAAAATTTAGGCTCGACTGGTTAAATAATAATAAGTAAATGTAAACTTCAATTATAACAATGAGTTATAGTCACGTTTCATTTAAAGTCCTCCTGTTAAGACATCACCTTAGAACCCGTAACGTCTTAAGTTTAATATTTTTAAAAGCTCATCTATGAATTATAAATATTATAATCATAATTAACCTCAAGATTTCGATAAGAAGATATTTCAGGAATTTAAATTAACGCTGTCTAGTTAATCAGGAGATATGAATTTCAATAATATCAAGATACGTCGAAAATGCTAACAACAAAAATCGTCTCAACGACCTCAATTAGGTACCTTATACATACACTTAATTTTTTAGCGTTTTAACTACATGAATAATCGGGTTTATATAACATAAGTTTATATACAATAAGTCACTAACGAATCATGTAGATTGTTGGATCTAAACATGTCTGGATTTGTGGAGTGGTTCGTTGCACTCTGATTAGTCCGGCTTTACACTCATATGTTAGGGGTTGAAGTGGACTAGTACAAAGCGGAGGCACGGAGTGGTTTGTGGCGCGGTCTGTGCGACTGACAACTGAATCACGCTGAATTGACTGTCACTCAATACGAGTATGTATGAATTGGCCCGAATCGTACGTTCACAGAGTATGAGGTTAATGCAAGCCATTGCAACGATATTGTATAGCTGTGCATGTTAATTGTAAACTTTTGTATTAAAAATATGGCTACCTGTAAACATACAAATTCATATTTTTATTAACTGTATCTTAGAGTATGTAGCAGACAGACAAGGCGTAGTGTAGGACCTTGCGACCTTATATTTTCTCTTCTTGACTTTCCCCTTCTACCGTTTTTGTTTTATGTCTGTTCCACGTATAATTTAGTAATTATTAAACGCTTTATATACTCGTACATATTTTCAATGCTAAAAATAATAAGTGGTCTTCATTCAGAATTATTTTCACATTTTATGATATTAAAGCAGCCGACCAAAACTCCTAGAGAAGAATACTGGCTATGCTACGTTGACAGAGTTACGACCCTTAGCAATGAGAGGCCGATTGGGGAGGCGGAGGAGGGATAATATTAAGTAAGGTTATGAGTGTAAATTTACTTATGCACCTTTCAACACTCAATAAATAATGTGCATTCATTGAAGCAGAGCTCAATATTTAAGTGGACCAATTTCTGGCAGAACCCTTATTTATTTATTTGTATCAGACAGCAAATCCCATATTTACATATACCTTACAAACTAACATACATGAAACAAACAACAATGAAACTAACATAAATGAATATAACTCAACAAAAAAACATTATAATAATAAGAACAGTTACTGTCGATTGGTAAAGGTAGGTCGCCATAGTGTTCTATTTCCCGCAGTTTCAGGTTCAGTGCACGTTGGCGTTTGATGGGATCATAAAATTTAACGTGGCTTTGGATCGCTCGCCCGCCGTTAGTCTTGTCGATTCATTATACAGCCAGCATTACTGTGCTTATGCTGGGTGGGGCTTTAGGCTAGCAGTACCGTGGAGTTCGACGGTATGGATTTAAGGGATTTTTCTGGAACATGCAATACAATATTTACGTTATGTTCGTTATCATAGGCTAAGAAGTACCTATCACGTTTGGGCTTCAAACAACTTTGACGGCCTAGGCCAGCAAAATCTATAACATACTTGGCAGGCAATCCCTCTTTCTTCGCCGTCATTGTAGTAAATCTAGTGATGTACTAGGTATTATAAGTGTATTTAAGCACTTTATGGTCACCATACGCATTTTTTTGTCATCTAGCCTATATTCTTAATAGTTTCTGTACATAGTTACCATACAATTTGTTTTTTATTGAAATATAAGAATTCTATTGGTAACTTTCAACATGCTTTCAACTTACACTTGGCCAATAAAAAAAAACAACATGTTTTGCGAATCTTCATAGTCCCATGGTTTTCATGATTTTAATTATTCGGTTTTAAATAGATGGTATGGTACCTACCCACAGGCTATACATGTTGTGAACATAATAAACAGAGTCCATAGTTACAGTACAACCAGCTCGTTAACTTCACTCATTAATCTTCGTTTTTGACGACAAATATACTGTCAGCTGCAAAGTGAGTGCGATAGCGATACAAAGCCGATAACTGTTAAATTGTACTAATATTGACTGATCTTTATTATCTTGGAGTCAACCATTTAATCATTACGTGTTTAACCGCAAGAAAAATCCTACCCTGTTTCCAAACACTTACTTGGTCTTTTTTTGACGTGGGGTGAGAAACAATGGAGTGTGACATTGAAACTAAGGTGCGGGAATTACATCTCTATACAGGCAAATAACTCTTATTCCATTAGATATTTTAATTTAAAAAAATCATTTGAACAAGTGGTGTTTTAAATAGATAAGGTTCAGGCCTCCTAGTAAATACTTTTGTGCCTGTGTCAGGAGGACTCGCACTTCCAGAACATAAAAGTTTTCTTATCCATTAAAGTTACGAATGAAAAATAACGTTACAATTTGAAATTAGTTAGTATTATTAACATACCTAAGCAATTGTGTGTGTGCGTGTATGTGTGTGTGCGTGTGTGCGTGCGTGCGTGCGTGTGCGTGCGCGTGTGTGTGTGCGTGTGCACAAACCGACACACTGTCTAAAAATCGTATGTTTCAGAGGATGTATTACTGTCAAAGTCAAAGGAATAGCGTAATCTAGGACTGCAACCGATGTTCAACTAGAAATCCTGTAACCATCCGCTCTCTACACGTAGCCTTAAGTCTGTGTGCCGACGGCCGCACCTTTGATCGTTATCTTCTTTTATCTTCTTATGCAACTGCAGGTACTAAAAGCTAACTAAGTAAGCTCTAATATATCGGTTAATTGCGTTTTACGATATTATTTCGTACTTTAAATCATTTATTTCATAGAGGAAGGTTAACAAAAACATATTTTAAAATAAAAAAGGAGATATGACAAAAACTTTAAGAGATATTTCAAAAATAGTAAAAACCGGTTCCGAACCCTGATACCTACATTACGAACGGGATTTTTGTAAACTTGGTTTGGGCAATCCCCAGAAGTTAATCAGTAGAGCTTTTTACTTAAATTTCCATAAAACCTGTGTGGCATTACCTAGTACCATGCTTGTACCATAGTCTGTCTATCTCATGTCTATATCTATATGCCTGTATATCACAAAAGTACTCTATGACAAAAAAAACTAATTTTGTACAATCGAGTTCATAAATATGTATGAATTCGACTGTAAAACTTATTGGAATCGATAGAAGTTTTTTATGTCTTGCTCCATTAAATAAAACGGGTAGTAAATGAAAACAACAATATCTGGTGCAGTTTATCACCTACCCGTAACCACCTACATACCTACCCGTAACCGTTACCTACGAGTAATAAGGTCGTATATATTGAAAAATCATATTTTTATAATATCGTGGTATGAAAACAACAAGCAATAAGAATCTTTCGAAAGTAAGGCTCATTGGATTTCAATTTCATAAACTAAGTAGCAAGGAATGGCTACTATACCTATAATAGTATAATATGTATATGTCTCGCATGTAAGCTAATCAAGAAGAGTCAACTTTCTCGAGCAACTTCGACCTTCAGACGTGCCTCGTCCTTAGAACTCCGGCTAATATTTATCGTCAGTGTATTTCGAAAACACCAATGAGAATGAATTCCCCTAACGCAGCCAGTTGCTTTTAGTAAAAATATAGCAAAACTTTTTGGTGATAAAACGAATAGAGGCAATATAAAAAGATGTTTTATGACACGTTTCTAAATGCTATTATAAACTAAAATACTTGTTTATTTTAAGCAGGTACCTAAACTTATTATGTGGTAACGCTACAAGGAGATCGCTAGCCTAGCACCACCGGTAAAAGCTGACAGCGACAACATGCGCCCCCGCGAACCGGAGGTCTCGGGATTCATTCAATCGCATTGATTCACTTCTAATTATTAATTATAACTTAATTGTAACTTTTACTTTTCTTAATTAAATTAGTTAAAATTGTTTTTTTTTGGACTCTTCGGCTGCAGCTTCTATAATTCGCTTTCGCTGTCTACTGTCAATACTATCATAGAAATTAAAATCTCGACCTTCGCAATAATTACAAATTTATATCAGTCCGCTGCCACAAAGAAATTTATTGAAAGCACCTACATATCTACAGTTGAATAAGTGGACTCGGATAACAAAGTTTATACATTTATATCCAAAAAATGTTGCGCTATGTAAAAATGTATCCACCTGGATGCACAGTAAAGCAACGTGTCAAAAACTACCTCGTTGAGTGAATATAATGCATATTTTAGAACAATGCAATAATTTTCTACAAGTATTAAGTAAATGTATGCCAAACACAAACAAAATGATTACCATCTATCTAGTCGATAACGTAACGGTTCAATAGTAGAACTTCCCGAATTTTCCGATACCGAAAATGACAGTTACATATGTTACGTAGATTTGAAATGCTACATAAGCAGAATTACCCATTCGGTTGCAATATCCGCACACTGCACCTCTATCTCACCTTGTCATGTCTTTACCTACGGAGCTTGTGCGAGCAGAGGGCCTACCGCGAACCGCAGACGAAATTTTCCCTCTTTGTCGCATTTACTTACGAAAGTGCAAGTGATGGGAAAACTTCATGCGAACATTTTTGCCCCAATTACTCTAAATAACTAGAACTCTAAGGGTGTTCATTTTGGTGTCCTAGAGCACCAGAGGTACGTACAGGGTCTTCATAAGCCATTCCAAGCCTTCCTAGGTTCTCTGTGCGCTTTTGAAGAACAATATTTTATTGAGACACTCACGTTCCGCATACGAACTCAATGTCGCATTATAAATCATTTACGAGTGAATATTGAAAACGTGACACTACACATACAAATATGTATAGTGTTGGCGAATGTTATAAAAGTTAGGTAAGTCACATCACGCCTCTCAAATACGATTTCAATGTCATTAAAAGTTAATAATATGTTATTTCTTGAAGATATACCTATCGGTTCTAGCGTCAGGAACGACAATAGGAGCTCAAATAAGTGCGAAGAACCCTTCACAAGTAGTGATATTGATGTTTAAATCAGCCACCTCCCAACGAAAACGCTTTTCCTGTTATATTTATGTATTTTCTGTACTTCGAAAATATTACGCAATATAACATAGTTAAATGTCATATTGGTACGATTGTGTTGCTTTCGTAGACGGGAATGCGGATCCATGATATTGGAAACTATTAGAAGAATAAATCGCGGCAAACGTAAGGTTAAAAATAATAACCTGTGTTAGAGCGTTAAAATGTATTCAAATGTTACCAAATCTGAACACGCTGTTCCCCTAAGAATACATGGTAACCCGTGTATTTAGCGTTTATTATGTGTAAAATGAATACAATTTAAAGAAAAAAACAATCAAGCAAGTGTTTGACTCCGGCAAGAGGGTCCGCAATTTTCTTTTTTTAGTTGTAATTAATTTTGCGGTTCCGTACGGCTCTATGCAATGCCTTAATCTTAATCAAGCGTTATAAATAATTTCAAACATTACCTTCCAAATTAATTACAAATGGATAGCATAATAAAGTAGTTCCTGAGATAGGTATTTAGCGATGTAATAAACAGGCAGAGCCGCATCAACAGTATCAACACAAGAGTTACTCTTGTACCTTTTCGATATGGAACCCTAAAAATAGAACGTGGCGTTTCATTGTACATATGCTTCACTTGCGGTAATAGCAATATTTTCCTCTGCATAACTATATGGCTAACAGATACACCTTGTTGTACCAAAAAAATGCTTACCTTGAAACAATGCTTACATAGAAGGTATCATACAAGTCTTAATGAAATAAAACCGGCCAAGTGCGAGTCGGACTAGCGCACGAAAGGTTCCGTACCATTATCTATAAAAACTACAAAAAAAATACGTTTGTTGTATGGGAACCCCCTTAAATATTTATTTTGTGCTGTTTTTTAATATTTGTTGTTATAGCGGCAACAGAAATACAAACCAATCTGTGAAAATTTCAACTGTCTAACTATCACGGTCCATGAGATACAGCCTGGTGACAAACACACAGACAGACAGACGCCCGTACAACGAAGTCTTAGTAATAGGTCCCGTTTTACCCTTTGGGTACGGAACCCTAAAAAAGTGTCCCAGTCAAAAAGTGAGCCACTTTATCAGTAAGTATTACGAACAAAATAATAATCATCTTTACCTTATGATAACGGCAAAAGCGATACCTTTTACCAATGAACAACAAAAATATACGGATATTATGAGTACCGTTTCACATTTTAAGTTGTTATTGTCGCAAACTCCAATATATCGCTGCTACGAAGTATTAGGTACCGAACACGACGCCGCCATCTTTCATTATCACATTCCCCATTAAATCTACGCAACGGGCATGTTTGACAAGTTTGATGTACTCCCCCATCAACTCGCAAATTTTACGATCCTGTGAAATTGTATTCGTGCGACGTCGTTTGGTAATCTTGTCTGCATAACATTAAAATAGGTACAAAATCACGCAAAGGAGTAGCGCGAGCCGTGAAAAATCGGAAGTTTATTACGATCAAAGCCACCATCCACCTTAGCAAAATACGATAACTTGCTGACATCAGTTCAGCAGTACACTACACATGCTGTAATAACTTACTTCACCTTTAACTAATGTAGGTATGTCTATGTATGTATATACAAATAAATGTACAACCTTATCAAATTTTGCAAGTCTATTTTCACCTTAACATCTATTTAACTGCGGGGTAATCATGCAACTTTATGTACCTACTACCGTAAGGCAAGTATTAATGTCATATTTGTTTAATTGTCAGCTCATACATTTGACTTCAAAATAGACAGTAAAATATACTAGTAGAAGAGCCGACGACACTGAACCTAGTTCGATAAGACTCCCAGATGAGATATATATTATAAGATGCGTCATTCCTGGGGGAACACGAAACGGCTATGCTGCCATGCAAAAAACCTGGTGGCCATAGTAAAAAAAAATTTTCAAAAAAAATAAAATTTCCGGTTTCTAGTACGATAAGTCTCCCAGGTTTCGTTTGTTCCTCAATACAGGGGAGGGGTAGGACTATACGATATTGCAGTGCTGCAAGCCCCCCTGACTGGCCTTGTCAGTGGCAGCAGCATGATAAGTGACGCCAATATTGAGGTATCTAGTATGATCGGTCTCCTGAAAAAACCAAGGCTCATCTGAAAGATCATCAATTTCTGTGTAAGAAAAACCACTGCTGCCTTTTCCCAATAGTGGAGAAGGTGGTGCTGCAGCGATTGAAGGGGCTCAGTACACTGAACCTAATTCGATAAGACTCCCAGATGATATGTATATTATAAGATGCGTCATTCCTGGGGGAACACGAAACGGCTATGCTGCCATGCAAAAAACCTGGTGGCCATAGTAAAAAAAAAATTAAAAAAATAGTAAAATTTCCGGTTACTAGTACGATAAGTCTCCCAGGTTTCGTTTGTTCCTCGATACCCATTACAGAGCCATTTTAGTAGCCATTGTGAAGAGCGATGTTGAGTTACTACGTTTCATTACTTCACGCTCTACATGCTACTAAATAGAATTACAGGAGTACTAAACTAATGCTTGGCTTGTTAGTGCTATACTAGTGCATCTCCGAGCGCCTCTACAAACTAACGGTAATAATATTTACGAGTGTAGACAAACAATTTAGGAAACGTTTCTACCAACTACCTATTATTTAAACATAGACACAATTCCGTTTGCTAATGCAATAAAGCTTAAATAGGCAATAGGACCCTCGCTCAAGACACTAATATAAATTGTGAAAGCCTCATCCAGTTGTGGAATTTCCCATTAGATTTTATGGATTTCTCTCTTGTCCGCGCATTAAATTATAACCGCGGGGAAAATGAACGTAGCATTAAAATTTAATTCTAGAACCCAGTTCGGTAACAGAATTTCTCTTTTATTGCGGGTAAATTAGGTGTGTACGATACCCTTAGGTTTTGATCTGAATGTTGAATTATGTTACATTTGTTGGGCATTTATTTGACGTGTTTTAATTCAACAAGCGAAAAGCGTAGCGACTAAGATAAATCAATACGCGCTTCCAAAAAAAAATCGTAAATTCAAACATAATTTGAGGTTAGGTACTATGAATATATAACATAATATGAAGAAATAAAGAATCGTCATCTTATTATTCTCAAAGACGCTGCAGTAATTTTAGTTTTATCGTTATTTAGTTTAAAATAGCGTAAACATTGCATTGCAGCAGGTGCGTTCCTTTTGAGATTGGTTTCACTTTAAGATTGGAGTTAAAAATTTACCTCAGTATTCATTTTGCATTGTAGTTTATTTAAAGAAGCACTCAGAGGTAATTACATTATGGATTGCGGCCTGCGCATTGGCAGTTGAAAATAAGAACAAGCCGTGCTAACAAGGTAGTACGGCGAGGGCGGCCTTATTACCTCGTAAACGAGTCGCGACACCGCGCTATATAAAAATGACACATTAAAATTAGAAACTCGTTCAAACTATCGTTAAGGGTTAACGTCTTTTTGCAACGGATAGTGAAAGCAGGATGTGCTAGTAGTTTTTTTACAAATAGTATCTTCCCAGAAGCAAAGTTATTATTTACCTAAAGCACCTCATTTTTTACCAGAAAATAGTTCCTATAGAGAAAGTTATAATAATAGGTAACATGTATGCATAATGAACGACTTAACTGCCAACTGCAGCATTTTTAAGGCCCGGTTTTATAAAGATCCGTTAGACCGTATGTCGGTTTGTTATGTCAAAAAATGTACTGAGTTACTGAAATTTGATCTGACATTCGGTCTAACGGATCTTTATAAAACCCGGCCTAACAGTATCAACTTAACTGACAGTTAGTTGAGTTAAAAAGACCACGTCGTAATAGTAACATTAATTTTCCCATTCGCCAACGTCTATTCGTATGCTTTGTTCCCTTTTTTCTGTCCTCAAGGACCCTCAAACTCCCGAATATCTGAAAGATTTCTTTCAGTACCAAGATGTGCACCGTCTGCATCAGTTTCGCTATTCAGGCAACCTTTCATTCTCTATCCCACTTCACCGAACTGGTTTAATGTCCTATTCGTTTACCATTCAAATTTCTGGTCTCTGGAATAGTCTACCTTTTAAAATCAGGCAATCTGACACCAAAATAGCGTTTAAAAATTCTCTACGTATTTTTTTTGCTAGTTGAACCGAATATTCCTAATGTTTCTGTTCATAGTTTCGTCTGTATATAATATATAGATATATATATTTGTTATTAGATATTTATGTATGTATTCCTATATTGGTATTATGGATTTAATTATGGAACACCAAATTAGACTCTTACAGGTGTAATAGCGAATTGGACTTGCCCTTCTCTGTATCCATGCATGTTTAGTCGCCAGCCCTTTCATGAATTTTCAATATTACATTTCAATGTGCGCTACTATAATCAAACCTGAAATTATTACGAGTGGACTACACTAATAATAAAGATTATATGAGCGATTCTTTTCTGGTCCACGGTAGTTGAGAAAGTAAAATACTCTGTCATTACAATTTGATGTGCTATATACTGTAAAAACCAAAAAAGCTTGTTTTATGGGGATCTAAATGAACATACGCCTTTTAAGTGATAATAGCGAGTCGATCAATCACACCGAGTGGCGCAGGTAGGGCACCTGCGGATGATTGATTGATTCCCGACTTCGAAACATGTCGCCGGCCCTATGGGAACTAATCCATTAATAGCGTGAAACTGAATCCTGTTCGATGTTAGTCGTCAAATTTAACATTTGGCCTAATGGACGTTTCTAAACATGAACTGATTTTGTTTATAAACTAGTGAAGTTGATGTTAGTTACCGTAATACGAAACTGTAATTTAAATACAACTCTTATGTAAATAAAAAAAAATGATGATACAGGCAATATATGTACATATACAAGCTATGTATATTATTTCCCAACCTAAATTATAACTACTCCCAAACAGCTAGTATTATTTTAGGCTTCCAACATTAACTTACATATTAAATAAAAAATTGACTACGTATATACTATTACATTATAAAATATGTTTATAATTTTCTCAGTTTAACCACTTGACCACGCCTGCTGTAAGGGACTCGAAACGTCGGAATATAATTAATACACATATAATATACGCGATTAAATCCGTAATAATATTATTATTTAATGACTAACAATCGCGGAATTCGCTACCAACTTACACATTAATAGTACACTTAGGGAATGCAATTCCGCACGATGATTTCGATCCCGGTATTTGCAGGATCCCGCAGGGTTCAGGAATAATATCACAAATAGTTAAAATTTTATATCCGCTTATGTTTTTTCTCATAAATCACACGCTCCCTTGTCATAAGAGCCACGTTTATGTCTTAATCTCAGGAGAGAAAGAGACACAACACTTTTAGGGAATGGAATTTTTGAACAAATCTCGAGAAAACGAATCTTAAGAAGTAGTAAAGTATTATTTGATTTTGATTTGGAGAAACCGAAACTATGGTTTTTATGTAACGAAAATGTTGCTTTCTGACTGACAACAAAGTTCACAACATTCACTTCATTTTTACTTAGCTATCTTGTCCAACGAAATGTTCGGCTGAATATTTTTAACACATTTTAATATTAACCTGGACGAAAAACGTTCTTGTGAATAGAAATTATTAACGTGGCAAGTGTCCCTAGTAGTAAAACTATCTTTCTCTTCCATCCCGCAATCCCGCTCAGGATCCCGCAAAATTTTGGTGCGTGATTGATCCCGCATAATCCATGCGGGATCCCGGTCCGTCGGGATCCTGGTATCCCGGTATTGCATTCCCTAAGTACACTTATTGAATAGAAATCATCTATTCTTCAATTTAGGCATATTACATGCACTTATGAATGTCAATAAACTACCATAGGTAAATAAAATAAACCTCTGCCTCGAGAAGAGCAGATTAATTACCTGGTTAATCTGATTGTTTAAAAGTTCCACTGGTCGTTTTTTTTTTTCACCACAACCGCAGTCAGTTGCAAACGCGAAATGAAATTACAACATGCAAGCGTATCACAGACATTTAATTGGAGTCTCTTCGGAACAGCCCCGGGACATCATTCCCCAAGTTTCAAAAACATCCTTTATACTTATTCATCTCAAAATTGTACTCTTCCGAGTGATGGGAAAATTTAACTTTTACTTACCCCTTAATTTCTGCACTGTAAAAGATGACTGTAATTTCTGAACAAATAAGATGTTCGTTGCAAAGCATGATCAGACTGGTAAGCTTGTAGGATTTACTCACACACTAGGGGTTCCAAGACATAGAATCTGTGTTTTGCATTTAAAAGAGCGACACACCTGGCTCGTGCAGTACGTATTTATTTATCGCAGATTTAAAGTATAAACTGAGGGTCTACTCCGAACATCGAAATCCACCACCACTGTGTGTTTAGACCAGCGCTGTGGTATATGTATGCCACAGCATATGCTGAGTGGTGTCCTTTTGTAGCCACCATAACAGCACCAAATAGGTATAAGTTCTTTTTGTCTGTTTTATAATTCACAATGTGTTACTTTTTTACTTTGTTCTATTTGTTTTAATATGTTCATGTGGTGCTGTATGTTTGGTTTATCAATAAATGTTTTTCTATTCTATCCTATTCTATTAAATCCGAACTTGGTATCGTGCCGTCTCTTTCACGCTTATGGTATATAACACGAGAGTGAAAGGGACGGCACGACACGAAGTTCGGATTTCGAAGTTCGGAGTAGGCCCTCTGGGATTTAATCATAGGTCTAATGAAATTTTGTTTTAATTAGTCTAATGAAATCTTGTGGTATGGATGAATATCAAGTTTCCATTGTATGCTTACAAAATGTTACATACCTTGGTTATGTTAATTCCTCTAAAACACTCTTTATAGACCATACTATTTTTAACATGAATTACATAATTATACACAAAAGTCCCATTATAATAAGACGTATGCAGCTCATTAAACTAAACAGCGCTTCTTCTTTAAACATCAATACGAGTAATTCTAATTCCAATATCCGTAAATAGTCCATACGTTTCGTGGACATCGATGGCACTAAAATATAATGGGTAGTACACGTACGAATACAAGTCACCAAGCTGAAATAGCTCAAGAGCGATTGCAAAGCTCTCTTATAGGACCTTTTGGTGCTGTAGCCTGGGCACGTCCCTAACAACCATCGATCACAGTACACTTGACTTCGTGCAAGTCTATCGCGTGCGGAAAGTAGGTACCTGTCTAGATCAATTTATCTAACGAACATGTCAATATGGGGTTATAAATGTGGCTAGATTCATTTTATTGGTTGCTTGCTCGTTAGTTGTAGTATAAGGGGTTATTTTCAGTTAACAGAATATATAAAAAGTTAGATTACTAGCTAGAATCTACTTAAGTCTCGAATTTTCTTTCCCAGGAGATTTCAGGTAGGTTTGCAGGAGAGCAAAAGTATAGGTTAACACTTTCACGCCTCACCTATTCCATTGTGATAAGTCGAAAAACTAACTTACTTTTGCTCTGGACTGTACAATGAAAAACGATTAAAAATAGTGCCTATACGAAGTATGCATGAAATAAAAAATGGTTGTTTTCGAACTTCGTTAAAGCAACGGTTGGTTGACATGAGTTAGTATCATGTAATCAAAACATACAACCTGTTATCAAACCTACAATTTGTCCTTGCTGTGCACACCCAAGATTACTATTATTATTAACCTTTATCGACGATATTGATCAAGACTCGAAAGTGTTAAGTATGAATAGAGCAGATACGTCCTTTGAAAACTTTATCAATAAACCACTTAACTACCTAATGTTAGTTAGCCAAGGCAGATCGGAGCCGTAATTTCCCGGAAATAAATAAACAACTGACAAAGCTATACTTACTAGAGTGTGCAGGTAAATATGAAGTGTAGGTACACATGTAATCAAATTCAAGTATCTTGAAGAACATAAGGCAGGTTGTCTTTTGATCCTATTTAGTTAAAGAATCTGACATCATTTTATCCCTTGTTCTTCGTACATAACTGAGTTATATAACTAGCTATGTACAAAGAAAAAATATTCTTCGTACAAAACCGGGTTATGTACCAAGAACACTCACTTTCTTTGCACATTACCAGATACAATGACAGACGAGGAATACGAATGAATACGAGGAATTATAAATTCTTCCTACATAACCCGGTTTTGTACGAAGAAATTACTGTTCCTACTACAAAACCAAGGAGCAGACCTAGGAATCCGCGGGGCAAAATCGTTTGCCAAGTAGGGAGTTCCTATATTGATAAACTCAATTATCGCTGCTAGTTCTATATACTAGTGACCACACATGGGTTTGCTTGTAAATGTCTTTATAAAAAGTAAAAAAAAAACATAATTAAATGATAAATGATAACTCAATACTCTTCTTTTTTACTACAGAAAATTTCATAATTTTGCTGGTCCCAATTCTTTCCTTAGTGAAATGGATTTATCAGCCAAGACGGAGACGCTTAACGCCCGAAAATTTGGACCAACTTGGTCGTTATCTTTAACAATAGTAGATGGGACATTCACCGAGAAAAATATTGGATCGAGTTAAATTGTCTTTAAAAACGAAGAAACGTATTGAGTTATTATTTTAATTTTTTATTATACTTTTAATAAATGCATATTTTTACGAACAAACCTTTGAGTGATTACTAGTTTTAAGAACTAACATCGACAGTTGAGTTTGTCGATATAGGAACTCCCTACTTGTCAAACAATTTTGCCCCGCGGATTCCTAGGTCTGCTCCTTTGTTTCGTAGTAGGAACAGCAATTTCTTTGTACAAATCGGGTTATGTAGGAAGAATTTATAATTCCTCATACATAACTGTCATTGTATCTGGTAATGTGCAAAGAAAGTAGGTTTCTTGGTACATAACCCGGTTTTGTACGAAGAATATTTTTTCGTTGTACATAGCTAGTTATGTAACTCAGTTATGTACGAAGAACAAGGGCATTTTATGCGTCTTTTCTGATGGCGGGCAGCGTCATGATGAAATTGAATTAGCAAACAGATCCAATCTAAATAACATTTTTCGGTTGAATATCTTTTTGCCCCATTTCTATCCCTAATCCCATTTCACCACTATTTTTTTTTTGATGTGTGGATAACACAATATTGCACTACGTGAGTGCAACGTAACTGCGCGTACTGCGTGCTGCTGCTGTTGGCTGTAACTGCGTTGACTATTGCGTTTTATTTTACATAAATGAATTGGCGCAGGAATGGCCTCATTGTAAAAACAACGGAAAGTAATTTACGTAACCTCGTTGAGTTTTTAACATTTTCATAAGCCACTATAATTAATTACCCCATCGGAAGCCACTTGATGGGAAAATAATTAAAACTGAATAAATTCAAGGACCCACAAATTACATTTGGTCAACCAACCGAAATTGGGTGTTATTACACAAAGGTTTAGTTAATTGGACACATTTTGGACTAAAATCAATATTAACACCGGAATGTGGGATAGTGGGGACTGCAGCATAGGAATTTAGTCTATACACACAAATACATAAATAAAAGATTATATAGAAATACCCTAAACTGAATCTTCACGCTAACTCAATTTTAATAACATCTGCGGTTTTCTACGTATTTTTGCGCGCGGTAAGTAGTCGTAAACCTACTTATATTACAGTTGCAATTAAAATAAATCGTTGCGACGTTTTGTTTTTACTATTACTCACTTCTAATGTGCTTCAAAGATAATATTCCTACACCATTAAAAAGTGTTAACACTTCATCCTTTACTACCAATACCTCGATATTAAGATATAAATAATGACCTATATTACCTGCTGTTAATAGTACCTACCACTCTAGATTTTACTTCATATAAACCTTATTTCAATCTAACTAGATGTGACTGTATTAAAACAAAATCACTCACCTTTCACCGCAACGCTGTTGGAAAGTACCTGAAACCAGAAATCTATAATGTAATGATAGCATCGGCGGCAGTATAGAAGCTCGTAATTACGGCCGCACTGGATTATTTTCCCGCATAGGTACCCTACTAAACTCACGAGCAAAACAACGGGTAGGGTACACTTTCTATGGAAATTCAATACAGTATACCCGTTATTTTTGCTCCTGAGTGTATTTTTACCCTAATCTAAAAGGAAGAAAAGGAAAAAGAAGCGTGTGGAACATATTTCAATGTATTTTTAGGTACTTTTTTGGATACATGTGTAGGCATATTAGAATCAATCAAATATTAAAAGTGAAATTAGCAGCCATAAATATATGTACTATCTTGACAATATGTAATTACGAATTTTATATTGAATCTTCAGATCTCATACTCGATTAACTAGATATTGTGCCTACTTGAAACGTTCATATAAGAGTAATATGATGTTATTTTACAAATGAGACACCAACTTCAAAAAACATAGGTGTAATAATATAATAAACTATGTACACAATTACGTAAACGTAACAGCAGGCATCGTCTAGAGAGTAATCATTTACCGTTCACCAGCCGCGTCGGGCAGACGGCTCGTGGAAAACAATATTGGACATGCCGTTTGACCCCTTACCACACAGTTGCTCCTTTTTGTGTCATTCTGGGTGAAATAGACTCATTTTACTGGGTCTATTATATTGGAATCCCCAAAACCTATTTTTGTATTCACGCATATATAGTTTGTCATAGGTACTTATCATGTGTCCTCACGTTTTTGGCCCTATTTATGATTGACCTAATACTTTTTAATCAAAATTTGATTGTCCTATTGTTTTATTTCTTAATATTATTTGTCATGTTTATTTTAAACCCTAATGATCAAACACCCTCTTTACAAGTACCTATCCATTTTTTTATCTATACATATATATATATATATATAAAAGAAGAAGTCCTGACGACTGACTCACCAACGCACAGCCGAAACTGTTAATGCTAGAGAGTTGATTTTTGCACAGTCGATTGCATTTATAACGTAGGCTAGGGATACGGAAGGATTTCTCGAAATTCATCCCCTAAGGAGGTAAAACATTGGATGACATTCTGTGTGAAAACACGTATTTATTGAAGTGAGAGACTCGAAACTTTGTATTTAAACTCTGTGTTTAAATATATTAATGGCGTATTCCAGCGTTTTTCTAAAGGGGTGTAAAGAGGGTTCAAAGTTTGTACGGGGAGCAAATCTTTTTTGAGGTGAGAGATTTAAAACTTCGTATATAGACTCTCTGTTTAAATACAACAAAACATATTTCAGCGTTTTCCAAAATTGCTCCCCTAAAGGGGTGAAAAGGGGGTTCCAAGGATTTGAGGGGAGCAAATTTTTTCTTTTCTTTAAAATCGATATAGGTGTCATCTTCGAGGTTCCCCGGGGAGCCGATAACGAAAATGACATCCATACATACCTACATACATAGGTACCAACATAAATCATACGGGTCAAACTGAGAACATCTTTTTTGTAGACGAATAAAAATTACGCTTAGTACGCGGGCGAAGCCGTTGGAAAAAGCTAACGTTCAAAAAGTAAAGGTAATGTTCATCTCGGACAAAATATTTAGATTAGGTGGAAGCGCCGTTTAAGAATTTATGTAATGTCATATTGTTTGTTATTGGCATAATAGTTTTTTCGTAATTAATAAAAAAATAAAACCGGCTCCAAAAAAAAACAATTAAAAATTAAAAAAATATTTCCTTACTTCTAATATGACATACACTTTACGCTTCTTATTGAACAATGTAGACGTACCTATTTTAATTTTTGAAGTCGGTGCCATACATTGTACAATAAGAAGCGTAAAGTCTCTTATTAGATAAGGCAATTATTTTTTATTTTTTAGTGGTTTTTGTGTCCATTTTATTTTTTTATTAAACATTTTATTTTTTTCACACTTTTTAGTGAACAATCACCCGAGTGCATCTCATAACGATTTCAATAAGCTTAAACATGGCTAGGCTATAACTGTTTTATATTACACCATGACCATTTAATTTGACTTCGTCATAGTCGCTTCAGTACCTTGATCGAAATATCTTATTGCCACCCATGAAACACTAGGAGTTTTGGATGACCATCCATGGTCTTCTTCAGCAGTTCCCATTCACCAAATGCTAGTAGCTGAATGCAAATGTTCGATTTATTACCGAAAATACTAAAATCACGATATGTTTCCCTTGAATTTTTGAGGAGTTCCCACAATTCCTTATGACTCCCATCATCAGAACTAGATTCTGATAAAAATGGGATCAACCTTGAAGCATATGCTTTCAAACAAAAAAAATCTAAATCGGTTCATAAAGTCGACAGAGTTCTGAGGTAACACACATTTTTTTTTTAAAACGAACATACAACCGAATTGAGAACCTTCTCCTTTTTTGAAGTCGGTTAAAAAGAATAGGTTCTAGCGCTTCGTTGGGCGCTATCGAGGCACGTTCGCTTCGCTCGCTCGGCTCGCGGTTCTAGCTAACACTCATCCTCGGTTCGCTCATCGTCGTACTTACACCGACCTGCCTGTACGTATGTAGATACAGGTCAAAAATTATCACTCACCATCGTACATAAATGATGACCAGTAGGTACGCATAGGATAGAAATGATTTTGGATAAATAGTTGATGTTAATGCCCTAAAGTCATATGTCATAATAATTTTTCCCTATTATGTTTGATCACAACTATACCATCTAATCGTCATAAGTGTTAGGATAATCGATCTAATGATATATAAATTTAGTCATTATGGCACGAATACTAGGACAAACATACTTCAGGACAAATAATATGTTTTTTCTTAACATATTAGAAATGTATTCGGTGTAACTCGCCTGTTATAGGAACTGTTTAAATGTATTTCCCAAATTACGTAGTCATGCACAAAATGTGTCACTAAAAAGAAAAGATTGATATACTTCATTCCTTCATTGTAAAGTATATATCACTCATTTAGTTCACTAGTTCAGTTTAGTTCAGTAGCTCAACAAATCCATCTACGCTATAGATTGGGTAATGGTATCTGTCATTCATTCAATCATGGCGTCTATGTCACTCTCGGAGCAAATGAGTAGGTAAACGATATGATTCGTGAACTAATCTGACTTAAGTAATGAAGTATATGAATCCGAACTGAGCTAGTGAATGAAAAAGTGACACGAGGTGGAAAGTCCTGCATTTGAATCATTAATTCATGAACTACTAATGTCTAGAAATCAGTAGCAAATAAATCGTCTAATGCTAAGCACGTCTTTCTGTGCTTAAAAGATTTGTTTAAACGGGGGTAACAAGTCCAAAACGCGAGTTTAAAACGTCTTTCTGTAGTCTTAAGTCCTAACAAGCAAAATTGAACCTTAACACAAGAACAGAATGTTATGACTATTAAACGTTATGACAAAGTCTAATAGGGCAAAACTATTATGGAATTTGACTTCTGGACAGGCGTTAGTATGGATTTCGAGGGACAAATTAGTTGCCCGTCAGTACGTACCTAAATGAATACCTGATTCTATACTTGCACCGAATGTATCTTTCTCACATCGCTATCTGCCTCCCTTGCCTCGTCTAAACTACAAGTCTTAAGTTTTACCACCACGACCATAGATGTTGTGATACATTAGAAAGGTCGACCAAACCGTGAAAAATGTAATTAAATTAGTATTGTACGCGATTAAGTCCCGTTTTCCAATAATAATGAAACTAGACAAGGCTGGTTAATAGCGCGGTGGAGAGAGTGCAGCCGAGTTTCAGGTGCAAAATCCATCTCATCGCCGTTGTAAGGTTACAATTTTCCCGCTCACACAACCTTGAGGGAGGCGGAGCAGGCATTAGAGGAGGAAAAATTAGATTTCACCCCGACACTGCGCTTCCCGGCCTTTACACACTCCTCCACGTTTATCCATTTTATATTTTCCTCGACCACAAAGAATAAACGCAGTTTATTCCTTAATTTAAGACAAAATGTGAGAGGGGAATAAATTGACTAATACGGGACCGGGGTTTGGATAAGCGAGTCCCTCATAAAAAGATTATGACTCGAAGAAATGCTTTTAAAATATATTAACATTATATCATAATGCTTCAAAACATTTAAGACACCGAAAAATAAGGGAAAATGCGGGCGATGAAAACGCCTAAGTCATTTTTAGGGAGAAAAACCTTAGTGTGTGGCATTATATTTAATTAAGTACGAAAATTCATTGAAAGAGCACCTAAAGTGAAACCAATTTTACGAACAGCGTGCGTGCGGCCCGTAAAGTATTCTGCAAACTTTCCGCATTTTGTAAACAAGTATGCGCAATATTCGCGAAGTTGTGACGTCAAATTGCGAAATTATTTGCTCTGAAATTAACATTATGCAATAAAAGGTGTTGAGTGCGAGGCGGGCGCGGCGTTGTGTTTACTACCCTTTTGTTCCCCAACTAAAAGGGTTAGCTTAATCGTGTCGACACTTAGCCCGCTTACGGCACATAGTACGTGCGAACATATGTTACATAATATTTTCACCTCACTAGCTCGGAAAGCCCTTTTTATTCTTTAAATACAGATAGCAAAACTGCATTTTAATCAAAAACAGTGGAAAGAAAATTTTAAATGTGAACGTATTATTATTAGTTACTTTTTTAAACATAATAACATATAAAGGCCAGTCCAGACAGGACAATTCGCTATTTGACTACTTCGCTTTTATGGCGCCATTCGAACCAGTTTTGAGATTATATAATGTTTGTATAGGACCAACTATAATTAGAGCAACATAAAAGTAACGAAAATGAGAGGCAATATTTTTGAGCACTGAAAACGCTTAATACTGATTGACAGCGAAATGTGACATCACAGCTCTTTATAGCCGCGTACTATAACCGTTGTATGGAAAAATAAGTAATTTGCCGTTTTGATCGTGAAATGTTGCGTTTATGGACATAGTTGCCATACAATTTCTTTTTTGTTGAATCATGTAAATTCTATTGGTAACTTCGAATTTACATTTGGACTATAAAAAACATCGTTATTGCAAATCTTTAGTCCGATACCTTTTTATATATTTTGCTGGGTATGTATTCTGATAATTTGAAAGTTCCATTTAGCTACACTATGTTATAAATTGTAACATGTGTCAGAATACCCACTTTACGCCCATCTGATTAAATAGTCTGATCAAATTAGGTGGTGTGTATTAAATGTTATATTGAATTGTATTCAATTAAAAACGTTGTGAAAAAGGGAGGTTTTACATATTTCAGTGTTTTTCTTATGTAGTATTTTTCTCGTGTGAAAATATTTGTGTTACACAAGGTAAGTAAGTAAGTAAAATTTTATTTGCGAAGCAACATACATGCTGGAAACATAACATAAAATAAAGTACTCTGTATTCTATCAATGGTGGAGCACAAATGTTTAGTTTAAAAATTAATTAATCTAGAAATAGGTAGGTAGCAATAAATGTACCTATCTCATAAAATGTCATAATCAGGTTCTTAAAATTGTATAATAAAATAAAGCTTAAACTAAAGAGAAAAAATAAATGTCATTGTCGTTAAAATATTCACCTAAACTAATATAATAGCATTTTCTGACTAACAATGTTTGTAGTAAATATTTAAATCTGTGAGTCGGTTCTAATTTAAGCGTCTCTGGAAGTTAAGTTATTTTACGTTTCGTGTGTTGCAACGCTGAAATCTGTTTAAAACTACATAAAATGAATGCGGTTGAGCATATATATATATATATATATATATGCTCATACATACATACACATACCTATGTAACAGATAAGTACAACGAACTATTATAAGTGCGTCTACTCGTATGTACCTAACTATAGTAACTTTGGTAACTGCGTATTGTATAAACCTACCCATCAGTCTATGTAAGGGAGCTCCTCTGCCAACAAATTGTCCTGCAGTTTGGCAGAAGATCTTAACCAAGGGTTGATTCGTAAATAAATTTATTATTATTATTAACACTTGCTACTCTCAGGATTTTATTCTAGAACCACTCGCTTCGCTCAGGATTCTATTTTCGAACCATAGAATCCATTCGCTAGTTCGTAGTTCAAACCTAGAATCCATTCGCTAGCTCGTGTTTCAATTCCACACTCGCGGTTAAAATACAACTTTGCACCCTTATATTACAAATAACTATGTCCTACGGCGTGCATGGAGAGATTGTTTTAGATCGGAAACTTATTTTCCCGATGTTACAAAACGTTCCAAGATTGATGATCGAATACCGCATTTTTTGTGCTCCTTCTGCGACATCACACACCGCAATATCCTTTTTAAAAAAGTGTTAACTTCAGCGGTTTTCTTGTTCCAGGCGGATTTTCCATCCTTCTTTATTAAGCCGTTCGTAATCCGCTATAAGATGCAAGTTTTTAGCGTTCGTATACAGGAAACGATTCGCCATCCTGCAGGCGAATCACGTAACTTTATGTACTAACGGTAGATACATTTTAATGTCAATATTGAAGTATAAATGTATGAGATGACAATTAAAATCTGACATTAAAATCTACCTAACGGTAGTACAAAAGTTACGTGATTACCCCGCTGCTCAAGGAGTTTAGCTGTCCTTGCCTCAGGCCGCGCTGCCAGTCACTCAAAGCTGACAGGTAAGCTGATAAGTGAAAAGGACCACTCCCGCCTTTTGTAAAGGGCTTCGTCGAATAATGTCAATAATGCCGGAGACTTGTTATTTTATTTCGTGACGCGTTTATAAATATATTAATTTTCGATGTATATTATTTTAACCTTGGCCCACATGTATAATGGCTATCAAAGCCAACTTGAGAGATATGTCATTAGATATATATTTTGATAATCATAGTATTCGTCGACCATGGAAATTGAACAATTTCAGAAAGTGGTGTTTATTATATAAATAATATTAGTTTTTACTAGTTGTATACATAAAATTAAGATAAAATTAAAATTATGCAAATGCGCTAAGGGCTATTGTGCCAGTTCTACTCCAATCAACGGACATCTTTAATTCGCCCCAACATATTTCACAAATTGCAGAATCGAATTACGTAGGCACAGTCGAGTGCAAAAATATGGGTGCATGCCAGCTACTCAAAAATATGCCCCATGGATCTTATGTCGATGCATTAAGGTTTCGGTACATGTTTATGAGAGGATTCACTCGATACAAATCAGTCGTAACTCAAAATACTATAAAGTCCTGGGAGCAGAACAGACTTTAAGCGGCATTTCTCTCGCGTCGCGTATTAAACATAACTACCTAAACCCCCATGTTAATGATTTGCAAACGACGGCTTTTAAAAAATGATTTTTCTCTATCTCGTCTAGTAGAAACAAAGACAGGGGAGTGGAATATCAACGGGACTGCTCGGCTTCTTTTCTCCAGCGATACAATTACCCCTGACACAGCTGAAACCCTGTCTGCACTTAGAAGCAAACATCCCAATTCTGACTTCAATCCGCCTCTTCGTGTCCCCCCGATCCGTCTAGTCCTTACCTTCATGTACACTCAGAGGACATTTTCAAAGCAATATCCTCGTTCCCAAATGGCTCTGCTGGTGGACTCGACGGGTTATCAGCACAGCATATAAAAGATCTTCTGAGCCACACAAGCGGAGAAGCCAGAGACTCACTCTTAAGAGAACTGACAGCTTTGGTCAACCTCATGCTGTCAGGTAAAGTAAACCCGGATATAATCAGTGTGCTATATGGTGCCAACCTGTGTGCACTCATCAAGAAAGACGGAGGAATAAGACCTATAGCAGTTGGATCCTCTTACCGCAGTTTGGTAGCAAAATGCTGTTGCAATACTGCATCAAGTCATTTAACAAAATATTTTCAACCCACCCAATTGGGTTTAGGTTCCAAGGGCGGCTGTGAAGCAGCGGTACATGCCCTACGTACGTACTTTTATTGGAAAAAAGGAATGTGAGGTCCTTCTGAAAGTTGACGTAAAGAATGCGTTCATTCTGTTGACCGTGGCACACTGTTATCACAAGTGAAGGAAAGAGCGCCAGAACTATTTAACTTTATTTGGCAGTGCTATATAGCACTACATCCAAATTATGCTATAAAAGTAACTCACTTCTCTCATCTGTTGGTTGTCAATAGGGAGACAAAAACCGGCCAAATCTACTTGAAACGTCAATCAGTGCCACTGAGCGAGCTCGTCTCAGCGCCTCCTGTAGATGGAAGTCGGGGGCCTGGCTACATGCTTTACCCTCTAAAAATCTAGGCACCCTCCTCACTAACAGCACCTTTAGCGTCGCAGTATCGCTGCGCTTGGGAGCGACATGTGTTACCCCCATCTTTATCGTTGCGGTGCCAGTGAAAATAAAACAGGTCTTCACAGCCTCTCCTGTAGCAGTAGTGCTGGTCCGAGACGACGGCAAGAAGCCAGATGGCATGACTCTGGTCCCCTGGAAGTTGGGACGGCCGCTAGTCTAGGATTCCCCTTTTGGATACCGTAGCACCGTCCCATCTCCCAGGAACTTCGGTCAGGGCTGGAGCTGCCGCCGACGCGGCTGAACACCTCAAGCGGCGCAAATATGCAGTCAATGACAGTGCATACATGTTTGAGCCGTTTGGGATGGAAACACTAGGGCCGTGGGGACCTGGTGCTTACAGCACGTATAAGGAGCTAGCGAAACACCTTATCGACGCGACGGATGACCAGAAAAGGCTGGCGCGTACCTCGCTCAATGCCGCCAGCCTTCTGGGCACCCTACCACTGAACTCTGAACTAGAGCCCATTTTTTATTATCACGTGCATGCCCAATGGAGGTTCCTACTGATGATTATGATTACTTTTGCTCTTCAGGCGCACCGAACCAAAGTATGTCCTTTACACTGTATGAAAAAAAACCTAAAATTATAGGCGAATATATTTTAAAATCGAATATATTTTAATTTTACTTTTTAATTTGTTAATCGGACTATTACCCTCAGCTCACGGCGTTAACTATAATTAGCGCGCGTGTACACAACAACGTCAAGGATGGGATACGACCTACCTACTGAGACCCCGCAAAGTTAAGCCACCGTTATAAATTGAAAAGGATTACAAATCAAGCTACAACCAGGCATAGCTTTCGTAATTAAACAGCCTATCGCCTTGTACGTCTGCGGAAGGGCTTACATACTTATTTCATTTCACGGCTCAAAGAACAACCCGAGTCCGCGATTGGGTAAGTAATACCTTCTTAGAGCATTATAAAGTAAAGCGAATTAGTTCAGGTTGGTTTAACAAATACGGCTTACATAGTAGGCGATGAAAAGAGAGAATAGGGAAAATGAAGCTTGATATAGTAGAGAATAGAGTGTGCGGGTGACATAAGGTATTGGTATTTTACGTGATTTGTATTAAAGTCAATTTGAAGTTGGAATTTTTCCACCATCCCCACCATAAAAAAATCAATACCCGTTTTACTTTTCAATAACAGAATCTGTTGCTCACTTACTTTGGACAGTTAAATGTTGGATCTCATCGGTTGTGCTCGTATGCACTCCACTTTTTTGCACATTAAATAGTAGGGGAGATCTAAGAGATTTGTTACAGAGGAGAGGAGGAGAGTTGTGACCAAGACGATTCCTCCCTACCTATAATAGTTACCGAACTGGAAATAACGCTCGTTTGTCGCTTTAAAGACGTGCTACTTGACTCTGTTCCCTATGGCGGCGCACGAGAAGCGGTTGCGTAATTACGTCTTCGTGCCAAAAAAGGCCAAAAGTAAGTTTTTCTTCAAAATTTTGGTTTACTTTATATCATGTCTTATTACACGTGCGTTGCTGTGTTATTTTTTCTTAAGTTGTATGGTTATTCAAGTCTCAAAGCGTTGCATTTATCTTTTGTATTTGCATCGTGTTTACAAAATATAAATTATTATTCGGACCAAGTCGTAATTTAGAGTGCCTTCAGTTATCTGCCGGGTTATTTCAACATTTTTTTAAATTAATTTGCAATGTATGTAAGTGTGTTTGTACATTAGTATATTAAGTTCAAATCTTGCAAGTACAGTCCGCAATAAAAGTTTGTATCAAAAAGTTAATTTTTGATAAAAAAATATATTTGGTCTTGTGGTGCGTTGTTGCATACTAGATGACTATTTTTTTGTTTCAGAATGCCTAATAACTAGAGACGAAAGACTGATAAAGACATTGCTGGTGTCGAAATATAGGAACTGTCTAAATACAAGGCTGTAACATCTTACCTCGGCCATACCATGCCAGCGCTGGCATGCGGAGCGATTGGCGCCAGCAACAGCATAAGTCTAAACCCTAAGTGCTGACAGAACATGAACGCTGTGTTTTGTTTCATATGCATACGTAACGTGATTTGCGATAAAGATATAATGAATATAACTATTTAAAACAATTGCTTGTTCAATTTACAATTAGCCCATCCAACACAGTGAGCAACTTTCCTTTCAAGTGGCACCAACGAAACGGTTACAGCCAAACATTGTTTATGTAAGTGGTTTATTCACCATCTTTCCCCGTACCTACGTCTATATTGACACCGGTGCGGCTAGTCTTGGAAATACATAGTTTATGGCCACATGAAAAGGCTTTCACAAAGATATACCTATATATACAACGCATAGTGAATGAAATAATAAGTAAGATAAAGAAGGAAAAATATTACTTAAGTACGTAATTTTTTCTTTAACTTAACTCACTGATCTTTTCAGCAATTATTAATCCAAATAATGTTACTATTCAGCATTATAATTTATAATGACTGTTAATGTATTTATATAATTTGTGCGATCAACATTTGTCACTCTTACAAACATTTATACAAACGCAACAACTTAGTATAGGATTAAGCGAAAATTACGTGATTCCAGTTCCTGACACCTTTTTCGCTTCATTCACTTTCATAAGGGTTTGCGCGGCTTTTCACCAGGCTTTTCAGTAAAATTTCCCCGATCGGACTGAAGATTGTTCCTCAAAGTTTTCTCGTTTCACAACTTAATTTTTTTTTTATGACGCAGTATAGTTTAGTAGTTGGTGGTAGTTATATTATGATTCAGATAAGTGGCGGTAACTCGTGTCGGTGGCCAAAATTCGATTCGGAACGCTAAGCCATATCGAAAAAACTTAATTTTTCAAGAACAGTACTAGCGCCAGTATTTTTTTTGAAACGCTAAGGCTCCTAATGCGACACCGAATACCTAAGAAAAAAAAATTGTTATGTATTATTAAATATATTTTCTACTAACTCAATTTCATATTTTTGTGTGTTACTAAAAAATCGTATGCATTATAATTATCTGAAATAAATGATTATTATTATAATTGTATTTAATATTTCATTATATAATAATTTTTCCATTTCTTGCTAAAGATTTCTACCCAATGTAAAAAAAAACATGAAAATAAGACGTTTTTAACTTAAATTTGCTACTTACTTCGATATGAAAATTGATATTCACGGTCCTGTCGACGATACACTAGAATGCATTAGACCACGAAACGATATGACATCGTTCTAAATCCATGTGCCAAGTATTTCCATTAAAATACGTGATATCTGTATCGAAAGCGCAGATTGAAGTAAAGTTTATGTGTAGGTATTGTATTTAGTTGCCTCCGTGGCCGTCTGCATTGACATGGGTGTGGCGTGCCCGGCAACACGCAACTATAGCTTATTATATCGGCAAAAGCTACGTACCGCGATTGCGCTTTGTAAAGAGATATTGGTTCATGAAATGCATTTTAATAACATACGATTGTCGGTATAGATTAAAAACTAGTTTACCTGGAATCATATATTAGGCCTTTACGTCTATTGTAGACGATTCAAGCATTGCTGTGTAGTTGTGTACACCTTTTTTGGTGACTGTATAGCGGGAACGGCACGATCTTCCACAGATATCACACTAAAGGTACCTGAGGTTGCCTGGAATAAATAATAAATAGCATATACCACCTATCATATCAACCTCCTAGTGTTTCTCCCGGTTTTATCCTGAAAAGCCCGGGATTCGCTTTGGCACCTAATCCCTTGGGAAATCTTGATTTGGCGTAGTTTTACGAAAATGGCTGCCATCTGGTCTACTAACTGAGAGCGAAAACTAGACCTTGTTTCCTTCACCATAAATAGCACGTACAAATACTAGTTTAACCGCAATCCCGATTAAAAATCATATACAAACAATCAATATACTATGTTATTAACGAACTGGATGCAAAAGTAATTATTTCACCTAAAGCCATAAGTTAAATTCGTGATGAAAAACCGCAAAGCCATTGGATATACCAGTGGAGTTCGACCGCAACAATCGTTTAACTTGTAGCTCAAACGATCGGCCACATTTAAATTTTAAATAGTAGTAAGTCTAGCTTCATGCTGGCTCAAATATGATCTATGAAACCCGATCAACGTAGTAGCCAGCGGATACGTACCTGCGAGAATTAGTTTCATTGTGCACACTCAAAAATAATTTAAAGTTCGCTGCTTGGCTAACAACGGAGTAAAATTTAATATCGCCAAGAAACAGGCAAATACAATCATTATTTCCAATACAATTATGCAACCTTCAGCAATAAAATTCATGTCATGTAAGTCATTTATTTTCTCAAAGATAGTATGAAATGCTTTCAAAACATCTGTGAAGATAGTATTCGAAAGTGACTCATCGTGGTCAATTACAAGTGTGCAGGTAAGTGTCCAAGGAACCGCACCTACTGTCCAGGACGTAAGTATGTAAATCCCGTTACATATCATAATAACTGTTTTAAGCGTGTCACACACTGCAGCGGCCTGCGGTGGTGGCCGCGGTAGCGGCCTGTTGTACCTACATTATGAGAATCCTAACATTCATTCAGACACACGCGCCCTTGATTGTAATAGTGACAGCTGGCCGCCACTGCGGCCGCCGGCGCAGGCCGCTGCAGTGTGTGGCAGGCTTTAATCAAAGAAGCTAAATTTGGCAGTAAATGACAATTAAAATAAAACCGGTCAAGTGCGAGTCGGGCTTGCGCACCGAGGGTTCCGTATACAGATGTGAACCGGTTCCAACCCTATTAGATCAGGAGAATCTCAGCAACATGGTGTGGAAATTAGACGTCATGGGTACAGCGCCATTAGGGCTTGCAATCCGGATATCCGGATATTCGTTTTATTCGAATACCCGCTTGATTTTGGTATCCGGATACGAAGACACAGTTTATCCGGATAAAACGGACTTTTCGAATACTTAAACAGTAATAAATTAACTTTACACACATTTTTTTAAATATTGACTGATTTTGGAGCTTTATGATCCGCATCATTCCATCTTTTGTAATTTAGAAATTTAAATTGTACAGAGATTTTACACATATTGATGGTTACAATTCAAGGTTTTAGGACGATATAATAGAAAATATTTATTGTAAAAAGTATGTAGATACAAAGGTGAGATGAGAAAGATGTTATACTTTCTTCTGTTTTATTACACTACGTTACGATTTCCTTTAATGTTTATTTTTGATAATTATTTGAATTACTCTAACCTACATACAAATTGTGTACTAGGATACACACTAAAATTGTTAAATTGGATAAATCTTCAGCGTTTTTACGTCGGTTTTTGTTCATCATTTAAGTTTCAATAAATAATGTTAAAGGAGACGATGATCGGGGTCAACTTTTGTAAAAAGCGTAAACCTATATCGGGTCTGAGTTTCATTTGATCAATATTCTCGCTGTCCTAATTTTGTGTAGATAATCGTGAGTCGCGAGTCGACAATGAGTTTAGAAACAAGCGTTTCAAACGCTCGGAGAATAACAATAATAATCTGACACATTTGCTAATTATGTGGAAGAGATAGTAGTAAGTATCACCTATATTGAGATTACGAAAATCAAGATGATGTAACATGTGCTTTAACAAGTTGGAAACCTATTTTTCTAAATTTCCATATATTTGATCCATGCCCATAAGTGAAACTTCACAGGACAAAAAAATATCTAAAAATGAGACCATTTAAGTATATTCAGTGTGTTCCGGGCGTTTTGACCATTGAGGTGTTCAAGTTTCTACAGTTAAAAAATAAACAACGAACGTTTATAAAACGTGCCATTATTAAATATTTTTCTAATAACCATGAATTTGATAAGTGTAGCAATTGATGCATACATACAATCTAAGTCTAAGCACTCACATAGGTACTTGAGAATATGGGACGAATGCTATAAGTCTGACATAAACGCGATTATCCTAGCTTGGAATCTAGGTTACATGATAACAGTATCACAGAATTAATTCTTGGAGGTGACACTGAGTTACAATACAAAAAGTTGAAGAAGCAGTAACTACAAAACTAGTGGTTGACTGATAGAGAATGCCATTTGGCATTAAGTCCACCATTTGTACACTGTATTTTTTGTGCAATAAAGTACAAATAATAGTTATTTGTTATACAAGGGTGCAAAGTTGTATTTTAACTGCGAGTGCGGAATTGAAACACGAGCTAGCGAATGGATTCTAGGATTGAACCACGAGCTAGCGAATGAATTCTATGGTTGAACCGCGAGCGAAACGAGTGGTTCGAAAATAGAATCCTGAGCGAAGCGAGTGGTTCAAAAATTGAATCCTGAGCGTAGCGAGTGTTGCAACACACGAGGCGTAAAATAACTTTGCAGCCGTGTCCTCGCTCTAGTGAGGTGAAAAGATTTGTGTTATATACTGTATAACACAAATCTTAACAGTGCGAGGATTTTTTTTTCCTCCACCTCGTCCTCACGTTGACAGTTGCGTCCTAAATATAGTTGTCCACTACCTAATCCCGAGATTTGGCGTAGGTACTAGTTTTTTTTAACACAACAGCGCAATATAAAATTATTGTTGCTGGACTGTCTGGACTGGCCAATACATGTTATTATGTTTAAAAAAGTTACAAATAGCGCGTTCGGATTTCAAATATTCTTTGCACTCTTGTGGATAAAATGCAGTTTTACTATCTGTTTTTAAAGAATAAAAAAGGGCTTTCCGAGCTAGTGAGGTGATAATAAATAAAACTACTGTTATCTCATGCTCTATTTTTGTTTACTTTTAAATACTCATTTTTAACATCTAATGAATCGAAAGATTCGTAATAAATTTGGCACATGCATAAATGCCACAACATATCGGTATCGTGATAGATTCTGCAATTTTATACACAATTAGTTGTAATAATTCATAGATGTTAATCGTGTGTCGCATTCGTCATGATTTATTGCAAAATTTACTTAAATGTATTTAATTTTCATGAAAAAAAAATGATATTCGAAATATATTCGTTTTGACCGGATATCCGGATTTGAGAATTTTTAATATTCGAAATATCCGGATACCAAAAACGGCTCAATATTGCAAGCCCTAAGCGCTATCTATCGGCGACTTTTGTTACAAATTTGAGCGACTGAATAACTTTGTATGTATGGTAGTTTTTCAAGGATAATTCTTTATCACGTAAACCGATTTCAATTTTTTTTTCTTTATTTGAAAGAAGGTACTTTCAGCATAATCTCGTAGGAATTTATAAAACAAAAATACATGCAACGGTGATTAAATTACAAACTTGGTATAGAAATGCTTTTTGACGATAAAAAAAAGAAAAACTAGTTAGAGCTACAGTTATATTTTTTCCGTAAAACATACATTGATATCAATGTTACGTAATAATTTTATATTTTTCCTTGGTAAACTTCGGAGATAAGGGGGAGGGGACAGACAGACAGACACACAGACAAAGTGAAACTATAAGGGTTCCTTTTTTACCATTTTGGTACGGAACCCTAAAAAAGTAGATACCATAGAGGTTGACGTGTCCGTATCGCACTTGTATTGAACGATGTAAATGCCGGAAAATAAAATTCCTTCATGTTTTGTATGTATGTATGTAAAATCCTTTATTGTACATGAGTAAAACATAACATAAATTACAAGAACAGTTGACATATATGTACAAAGGCGAGCTTATCCCTGTAAGGGGTTTCTTCCAGCTAACCTTTGAGCAATTGAGTTGTTTTTTATCTATTTCGACACTAATTAGGAATAAACATGACTAGATTGAATAAAATTAAATAAAGTTTCATAATAAACATAAAATTAACACGATATTTATTTATTTGTTTTATTGAGGTTGTGGCCTAATATCAGTATCTTAAACAACATTTTCGTCCCGTCATGTCATTCCGAGTATAGTTTTGGAATTAAAAACAAACAAAACTGTACTGCCTTCAAAGATTTAATAATATACTCATTAAAAATTGTATAATGTACGATATTATTAAATAACTATAGTCAGAGAATACTATGATTGTACTCGGAGAAGAGTCTGTTAGAATATTGCCATCTGCTCTTATCACCATTATTTCCGGGCAACAAAGATTCGCGTCCGGCGACTCTCCGGCCCGAGAAACCTTTGTTAAAGGCAGTTAACTGCAGTGACAAAGAATTAATTCCTTTTCAAGATCGTCGTATTCCCGGCGAGGATTTTTTTATGAAAGAGAATTTGTTTTCAGATTCATTGAAAACAGGTTCTTTAGGAAATTAATTCTTACGATTCCTTCGAATTCATCACTTCCGTTAATGAGTAGTCAAAATGGAAAAATGAATCCACTACCGCATTTACCCTTTCTATAAATAAATTCTGATTTTTGGACTCGTACTCATAAATACAAATGTCAGGCTGGTTATATTTCATTTCTGTCATTTTTATCGCATTATCATTGTCCGCTGTTATTATCTTCATTGACACTAGTGCTTCTATCAAACCCAAAACCGAGTATTGATTAAGATGCTGTCTAAATATGTTTAGAGGATAGATGTGTTCTACTTTAAGATTGCACTGTCGAAGGACTCCTGCTAGCGTCCCGTAGTAAACATTGATAAGGGTTTCGTAATGCTGTAGGAGTAGATCGCCCTCCGTCGACATATATAAGAAGTATGATATATCGGTGACCGGAGACGCGTACCGGCTCAGCTGATAGTCGGTGAGCATTACTTCTACCGGTCTCGTCCCCTGTGAGCAAGCATATAAATAGAACTGATATAAATCATATATATACAGTATACGTGTTTATAGTTACGAAACGTGTTCATTGCTTTTTATTGTGTGGTTGTCAAAGAAAATCAATTGTTATTTAAAGCGGTCGTTCTTCCACTTACTCGTAACATCACAATTACATTTTGTTTTACCTATATGACGACCCAGTTTTTTATTCCTTATTTACATAATAAGCATAATTTGGGAGAGAATGACTGACTGTCGAGTTTCTTTCGGCGTTTCTTCTCGGCAGTGGTCTTTTGAGAAACGCTAGTAGTTTTTGACTTGTAAAAATGCCATTGCGGCCTACTTGCAGAATAAAGTTCATTTGTTTCATTTATTGGGTTACACATAAAAAGTCCCGGATTTCATATCACTTCATTATTATCAGAAAGAAGTTTTTGCCCGAGACTTCACACGAGTACATTTATAAATTGCATTTCGATTTCGTGACGTGACATGTCTTTATCAAATTTTACACATCTAATCAGGTCGCAAAGAGATGGAATCATTTTCGCATTTATCACATACTTAAACATTAAATACCTTATTTTTGAAGATTATATTATTAGTCCAACAGTCCCCGTGGCAAATACTACCATTCCGAACATGCACAGCACATTTCAGGACAGTCAACAAATGATCAGCTAGGGTTTGTAATTTTTCTTTATATTTGGGATTTAACACCACGTTCACTGAAGCATTATAATAATGTTTCATAGAGATTGTTATTTTATCCAGCTCCGAATACTGCACATCTTTTCTTAAAATTCTCTTAATCTCGTCGAATTCTTCCGGATATAATGTTTCCCATGCAAAAGACAATGCATGTAGTTTGGCCAAGTTTTTCAACGCCAATTTAGCATGATCCAAAGTAACTGTAATAGATCTGTTGTGTAATCTGTATCCATCCCTGTGCAGAGACGTGAAAACTATTACTTCCTTATTATGCACAAGACTGCTGTATATACAGTTTGGAAATCTTATTTTCAATCCTTCAATCACTTTAAATGTTCTTTGAATATCAAGTAATTTTGGAACTACAGTTTTATGAAATACATGATCTCTGTGATATAATTCTCTAAAACAAGCGCGTTGATTTAGATCTAAGTGACACTTTATAATAATGATCTTCCTTATTTTTTGTCCATTTCTCTTTCCCCTTATGTTCACCAAATACGCGCTGTTAAAGAAGCCATCAACGTCTTCGCAACCGTACTGTACCACGTACTCGATGTCATGAATGTCAATTATCTGCGACACTTTCTGAATTATTTCCGCCAGTTCCCAGTGGAATCGTGACACCTTTCGTGGCATGTTACTACGTTCTTACTACACAAAATAATCTCTGACACTAACCTGTCCACGTACAAGCATCTGTCTTAATCTTAATCATGTAGAGAGAATTGATCGCGTCTACTAATCAAGACTGACGTTATCATTTATTTATCTGATTTATCTGAATTCTAAACACTTTAAACAACTACTTCTTCTGATATTGTGTTCTGCTTATATAATTTGTGCTTTCAGCCAAGTGCTTGGTTGGACTAAGTCGACGTAATTCATCTGCATAGAAAGTAACATAAGCTACTTTTTATCACAGGAATATTTAAGATCCACGAGGTATGTGACAGAGAATATTATGCATATTTTGCACTTTTGTAGATCAATACAATCTTTTTTTTTTTTCATTATTATTATTATTATATTGGAGTCATAAACACGCTATTGCTATTAGTTACCTAATAATGGAATACATGGCGAAATGCTTTTTTAACAGGCAAGAAAACAGACCGAAAACAACCCAAGGACAAATCAAAACGATGACATGCTACGCTATAATAAGGGACCGATGTCAACGTAGACGAGATGAGGCACGTATCATTTTATCAGCAACCTGACACTTCACACCATGAACGACGTCTTGGTCGTTATCAGTGCGGAACGAGTCCTGTCCGAACAAATAATATGAGATAAACTAGGCCTGGCACAATGGCTTTTGTCAAGAGCGCGCACTGGACGGCCGGAGCGTCCTACACTTTGCATAACGACTACTTACTACGCCACATCTCTTTTGAGCACTATTTTCAATTCTAAACTTTATGTGTTGCAGGCAAAGTTTCTTTTGCTATTGCAGAGTTGGCGTGATACGAGCATGGGGAAGTTGCCAGTCGACGAGCGTACATTCCCGTATTCATTGTATTCCGCTTAATGCATTCGGTGGTGCTTTGTCGGCATTGTCGCGGTCGTTGCGGACGTCGAAACTAATATTGGAACGTGTGCTATTGAATCGTCATGATTGTTTGGAGAAGATATGATGCAATGTCATAATGGCAATTTGGTTCTAATTGAAGCTGATTTAACCTGACTCAATGGAATAAGATGACGATACCGATACTAGATAGCTATGCTATTTGAGAAACAGAGGTCCATTCTGAATCCCACCTAAGGAGAGCCTTCTTGGGATCATTCGCTGTTTTTTATAATTAGGAGAAAAATGCTATAGTTATTGTCAGAACACAATGTGACAGCGATAGTATTGATTTTGTCGAGACAGAAAAGTGACAGTTAAATGAAAACACAATAAAGTATTTTCCAGTGATCGGGATGAAATATAAAACATACACTAAAAGTTTATTGTTAACTAGCGGCCGCCCGCGACTTCGTTCGCGTAGATATTAGATGGTACCAAGATATAATGAGGTCTTGTTTTTTTATCAGCTGTCTGATTCTGTTAATTTTTTATGAAAAATTACTTAAAAGAACAAAATAAATGTTCACCCTCTTGGATATGAAAATGCATGTCATTTTCGTAAACAGCACCCCGAGGAAACTCGAAGATGACACCCATATCGATTTTTTAGAATAGTAAATGTCCGCCATCTTTAAAAATGCATGTGATATTCGTAATCGGCACCTCGAGGAACCTCGAAGATGACACCCTATCAATTTTTAAAACGCACAAACTTGGAACCCCCTTTTCACCCCTTTAGGGGAGCAATTTCGAAAAACGCTGAAATAGGTTTCGTCGTATTTAAACATAGTCTACTAAGTTTCAAATCTTTCACTTCAAAAAAGATTTACTCCCCGTACAAACTTGGAACTCTCATTTCACTCCTTTATGGCAGCAATTTCGAAAAACGCTGAAATAAGTTTTCTTGTATTTAAACAGAGAGTCTATTCACGACGTTTCAAATCTCTCACTTCAAGAAAGATTTGTTCCCGTACAAACTTGGAACCCCCTTTTCACCCTTTTAGGGGCGCAATTTCGAGAAACGCTGAAACGTGTTTAGTTGTATTTAAACAGGGAGTCTATTTACGAAGTTTCAAATCTCTCACTTCAAAAACGATTTACTCCCTGTACAAACTCGGAACCCCTTTTTATCCCTTTAGGAGAGTAAATTCTAAAAACGCTGAACCGTGTTTTGTTGTATTTAAACAGAAATAGACTCTAACTTTGTAAATAGAAGTTTCAAATCTATCCCTTCATAAAAGATTTGCTCCCCGTACAATCTTTGAGCCCCTTTTTCACCCCTTTAGGGGAGCAATTTAGAAAACCGCTGAAATGCGCAATTAATATATTTAAACAAAGAGTCTATATACAAAGTTACAAATCTCTCACTTCAAGTCAGTCAGTCAGTCAGAAATCGATAGAGGAACAAAAACCAATATCGACATATTTTTCTTTATTTTTTTAAACTCACGTTCGGGGAGATGTGCTTTTTAGTTTTGAAATTGAGCAAAGTACAGAAATCGAAGAGGTATTTATTTTTTACTTTTTCTATCTCAATGACTTATTCAGTATAATAAAAAATATAATGTACTACAGGTTAAGCAAGCCTCTTGTTGAAAACAACAACAATTAACACCACTCCCAACATTCATTTAAATACTTACTAGTCCTTTCATTATCCTCATCGTAGGCACATGAGTCTTTGACATCAAAGCAATACAACCTCATCCCCATTATTGCGCAAATAATCGAGCATCCCGGTATCTGTCGGCGACATACTTTGACGTCAGGTGGCGTCTATTTGCCGCGGTTGACGTGGGTCATGCCCGCCGGCACTTTGACTCGGTAACATTGGAATGTGTAAGCATAATGCTCCAACTGCGCACTCCTATCGCTTTATTGGGCCGGGCCTATAAAGCCACAGTCAGGTTAAAAAATAAACAGACGGACGCGTGAGGGACAGCAATATAGGCCTTGGTTCCTTCGGGTTGGGCCCTTCGGGTATGGAACCCTAAAAAGCAGCCACGGGGCTATTTCTAAATTCCATTCTGGGTAACTAACAGCTCGGAAATAGCAACCAGTCAGGGGCGCGGCAGCAAAGTGACAGTTCACGTTGTTGTCAGTGTCACTTGCGTCGGGTGTAAGAAATGTTGTCACAAAATATTCAGAATCTCAGAGAGACTACCTTTACTTTTGGAATCAAAGCTGTTATGTCAATGTCAACAAATAAACAACAGCCAAAAAGAAAATCAAGTTTAAATTAAATACAATACAATAATTAATCTAAGTATATAAAATAAGAAACTGACTGAGTGTCTGACATATCAACGCACAGCCCAAACCACTGGTTCTAGAGACTCCAAATTTGGCACGTATCCTTAAAGATTTTTCAAAATCCGCCCCCTAAGGGGATGAAATGGGGGTTCAAATTTTGTAGGGGGTAACAAGATTATTTAGACTATTTTATTCGAAATTCCACAGGAGGCTGTTCGCGTTACATTGGAAAGCATTCGTAAAAAAAACTGATTATATCCAATTTTGGAGCAGACGAAACAAGTCTAGACATTCCGGAAATCGGGTTTCGCGACCATATATTGACGCCGACACGCCAATGAGGTTTTCCAGGAGGAGCGCACTCGATTTTTCCACTTACTTTTCAAATTATGTTAGGTTAGGCAAGAAGATATTAAACTTCCGGACCACGGACGGATTGATGGAAAATGTAATCACGCGGCTTGTGAAACTATCACTTTATGCCAGATCAACACAACCGGCCATGATGGCCCAACGTAAAGGACGAAGTTATGCGTTAGAGGAGAAAGACATAATTATTTTCATATCATTCTACCGCATCACTAGTCAGACAGACTATCAGTCCCGTACGGTGGCTCATCGTGTCATGATAAATTGCGTGGATCCGGCATTTAAGCGCAACAAATACTCACACATGGAAAGTTGAAAACAATGTCTACTGGCAGAAGACGGACGTTCATTTTATTACAATAGCTTTTTTATTTGCGACCTTTGAAGATGACAACCACGTCCTCAAACACAATATAACTCATCACGGGTCGGTGTGGTGGGACTTATCTATCCTGCTGTCACTTACTCGATGCGATGTCCAAAAGTCCCTAATATCATTGACAGCCAAGATGACTTGTTACCTTCATAGACGCAGCGGGTGCCGTTCAGTCACCATAAAAACAATATGCATATTTTCAATTACCGTATGTCCAACTATCATATTAAAAGATTGTCCTAATTACAAAATACATATTTTCATTGGTCATATTGAAATAGCATAACACTCACTTATTATATATTACATATATCCATTTTATATAACGTTTAATTTAACGAATTTATTTTTATATGATACACACGATACACATTAAGTATATGAATTAAAACTGATAACAACATATGCATATTTTCTGTGGTTGTAATATTTAAAATACCATAACACTCACCTATCACAACCAAATCTCTACACAACTATCTTGATTATCTGCGTTTTCATTGTTTTACCGGCTACCGGACAAGCGAGCAAAGCGAGCGAGCGAAACCTTCTAGAGCAAAAGCGACTCTAATGCTGTTAGGTTCAGTCTTCTGGTGGTAGGTTTTTTTATGCGCCTTGAAAAATCATGATTTCTTGCATGCATGCCTGCTTGTTTGCTTGCTTGCATGCATGCGTGCCTACTTGCTTGCATGCATGCATGCGTGCTGGCTTATTAGTACAGTACATTTTAGGAACATCATACTTATCTGAACCTGAACACATTTATTATCTGTTCAGAATTTGACCCCACAGCTTGCTAGCCGAGCTTCGCTTCGATAGCCAAAAAGTTTAAACGTGATTCGTCACGCGCTTTACAACAATCGGCCACGTATTCCCGTTGCGTCCAAAAGTTTCATCCCGTTTATGTACCTATCCGGTGACTGCCAGCTCTACCCTTGTCATCATCACTGCTAACTTTCACTGTGACATCGCGAGAAGTTGGCATGCCGACTTGGTCAATCTAATTTGTTGAGTTTTACAAGGTACGTGTGTGCATTATGTTTCAACTGGTGGTCAACAGTCATGTACAGTCAAATATATCTGTACTCTTCTGAGTGCTCAAAATTATCTTAATATGCACTCTGCAGAGATAAAAAAGATTATGTTCGTTTTAAATGCAAATATCTTTCATACATGCACAGTCTTTTATTATTAAGTAATAACAAAATGCTCAGTTCAATAAATAGACACGTACGTTGGCCTTACTTCACAATATATAAAATGTTCAAATATTCGTGAACATCTATGTTCGCTGTCATGGTGATTGTGCGAAAATACCGTGAGACTAGTTTTCGAAATGAAACAAGGATGTACTTCTATACAAGTTCACATAACAGGCCACACTCAGCGCTACACGTCACGCGATATTTCAGGCCTCTCTGACATTTCCCGGCTCTGTTACCGACGACCATATTCGCCTGAATAGTCGAGAGGCCGACCGGTTCAATCATCCTAAGCGAATAAATAGCAAGAACTAGCTATTGATTATTTGTAAATGCGGTTGTACAGCCGATGTTTAAGTAATGTTTACACCTTTGCACCTTATTCCGTTGTAATAAAGCGAAAACCGTATATGTGTTTTTCCCTTGTATATATGCATACTTACCTTGCATACGCAATACGCAAACATGTGTTGTGGAATGAACAAAGCTCACGAGTTTTTCCGGCGCACGACTATCGCCCCGTACCGTTCGATATAAAAACTGTGGCTTCTACACAAATGCTGTACCCTTTGTTTGTTAATAAGTAAGTAGGCACACCAAATAATTATCTCCATGTCATATTTAACTGCTTTAAAACGGCAAAGCCTTACGATCTGATAATAAAATATGTTATCATATTACTTAGTCAGGCATGCAAAGGTAAGATATAGATTTTTTAACAAACACGAAAGAGTGTGTAGGCACCCTTTTATAACTTAAAAAAAAATACCTATAGATCAATTCGAATAGGGTATTTTTGTGTATGAAAAATAATCAATAATATTGTAAGAATAAGATAAATTTCGTTATAGGGAGTCAAATTGAGTTGATATAAACTCATGATCATGTAAAATACATTTTATAATTAGTTTTAAGACTCATGCATATTTTATCTGTGCTAAAAAAATTGCAAGACGGTAGCCGCTATTACGAATATCAAGTGACAACACAATGGGCGATGAGGGCACTACGTACATGAAAATATGTCTTTCTCCCTTTAACGCATAACTGCGTCCTGTACGTTGGGTATAATTCTCTTTCTATGTAACCCATTGTTTGCATCCGACTTAACAGCTCTGTGTTTAACACTTGTGACACCATTAGTGATGCGGCCAATCAAAATCGCATAGAGTTTTTTCGATAATCGATATGGTTTTACGAAAAAATATTAGAATCGATAAACATAAGAAAAAAACAATAACAAAGTAGCTACACTACAATTTAATATAAAATAATTCTAAAATATTTGAGTTAACAAAAATACTAACTACTCACATAGGCAAATGCAATATTACTCGATAACTGACACGAGTGACGAATATAACAGCGAATAGGTTGAACTGCGATTTTGTCAATCACTATGTGCCATATGACGTCATAGAAATGGTGGCTCGCGTTTTCGAGCTGATAATGAAACTTTAAATTTCAATCTTATGGCTTTCAGTATTCATCGATTCCATAATAAAAAAATAAAAATTTCACATGGTAATTGAAACGTACGTATTAATTTGGGCTACTTTCAAAAATACGAGTAAAACCTATTATTTATATTATACATTAAATTCATCATGAACATAGATAGACTCATACTGCACTGATCTCTTTATTAGGTGCCGTAATAATTTATGATATAGCTTCCCGCTTCGCATCGCCTTTTAATAGAGAATGGCTGCATGCTCGATTTGCCGCAATATTATAGGAAATAAAATCAACTCTCGCTGGGCATAATAGCCTTGCCTGAAATAATCTCAAAGGATCATATTAGAGGGGGATAATAAAACTCTTACAAACGCTATAAAATGTTATTAAAGGAATCGTGATAGGTTTTGCTAAGCCAGTTTCAATTTCTTAAGGCATTTCCATACTTCCGCCGTGTCATTACAAACTAATGTAACTCTAGACACTGAAAAAAATATTTTTTTGAGTTACCTGTATTGTGCTACTCATGTTTCTTATAAACAAGAAAAAAATCTTTTTTTATAGTAATATATATATATAATCTAATAAATACCGTATAACTGTGTTGCCGCTACCTGATGTATATATAGTGACATCTATTTGTCATGACACGGCAGACTTGGGATACGAAACTTTTATGTATAGTAAGTTTTAGTTTGTTTTAGAGCATTTCTGAAAATATGACTCATTTAAGACTTACCGTTCCTACGTTACGTGCCATTTTTAATACATTACTATAGTTTTCTTTACCAGAGGATAAGTTTATGAAAACAGACACTATTGGGTATTTATTTGATAAGTAGAATCTTGATGACCTAATCTAAAAATAAATACGCACCGCACCTCTGTAACTGCACTATTTTTACTACCTAGTGAGAAATGCAGATACGTATCATTACTGACGCGTATATCACTGAGGTAAAACAGTTAATGTGATACATATTAGCACTGAAGTAAAATTGTTCTCGTGAAGTGCGTTAGTATAAAAATAATACGCATACTTAACATATGTAAGCATTGTCGAGTAGTATTTGATAAATCACGACCAACTACACTATATACTTTGTTTCTTTTTGGTTTATAAAATGTGTCTTTTACGGCTCCCGCAAGATTGGACAGACAGAGGTTTTCGCCCCCACACCGACACAAAGTCCACGATCACTTATTTTTGATACGTACAACGTTGAACGTGTTAAACTTCCGATTTTCAACCTATTCCAAAAACTGTCAATTTGCTTTATTTCTTAATGTTACTTATTCCTTAAAGTCAACTTATGAACAAATCCAAAATAAATTCAAAATTAAATATTAATGATTGCATTATAAACTAGGGCGCCTCAAATATTACAGTAGGTAATAACAATGATAGTAATTTGCTCATACCATATGACACGAGACGCAAACAAATATCTAATGTTCGAGTCGATGAACTGAATTCGACGATACAACATTCACAATATTGGTTTGAGTGGGTTGTTTGTTTCGTTCAATGGAACCTACATGGCTAACTTCGTGATTATTGTTTCTCACGACACACTACCCTGAAGTTTCTGCAACATGTTAAGATTGTTAAGCGGGACCTAATATTTTAGTATTGTATCCCCCGACTGCAAATAAAATAGATCGCTTTAAGTTCTTTATTTTGCGACTTATTTCCATCTCTTTAGTTCACTTTTATCCAGTGCAGTCGTGTTTTTAATTTTCCAATTAGGTATTATTTTATTTCCTAGTTTTTGACTTTCGTTTAAAGTAATGTCATGCCGTAGAATCATGTTATAAACACTTATATTACTTAAATATATTTCAAATCGTCTTTTCAATTTCTTAATTATGGTATCCCACTTGATAAGATAGATTTTTTTTCTTCAGATCACACAAAATGCAGTACATACCTAGTCCGCCGTATTGTTTGTATTGCAACGTCACATATCCTGTGTTTTTAATTTTTTAATTAGGTTAGGTTAGGTTTACTTTCGTTTTAAAGTAATGTCACGCCGTAAAATCATGTTATTAATACAAATATATATGTATATATATTGTCACATATCCTATGTTCCTTTGAAAGATGGAAGGATCCTAACGATACCTCACACATCTAAATCGATTAAGGCGTTAAAGTTCTGGATGAACAAAAACTCATACGTACATGAACCCTGAAAACATTACACTGCAATTTTGGGCAGTCGTGTAAATAAAAAACGATTGAAACCTGTTTACGTGATACATAATTATCCTTGAAAAACTAATAAACCTATGTAGTACGTTATTCAGTCGCACCAATTAGTAACAAAATACCCCCATAGATGGAGCTGTACCCATGGTGTTAAATTTTTACATCGTGATGTTAACAATTTTCCTTAATTAATGGGGTTAGGACGGGTACACGATATGTGTATGGAACCCTAGATGCTCGCACTTGACCAGTTTTTTTGCTGTCACGCTCGCATTGATAATAATTTCAATTGGGTTATTCACCTGAATATACCAAGTGGGAATTGTTTTTGTATTTGTCGCTCGCCTTTACGCGCGCAAAACCTGGCGTCTCAGGACAATCATGAGCGGTTATTAAGAAACCCGTTTCATTATGTTAAGTCTTAACATTTACCTATAGGTTAAGTTTCATGAGTCACAAGTTGCATGATTGGTTAGTAAGATTCCCGGAAATTCTATTATTGCTAAACTCCAATATAATATCTATCTTCCATTGCAATTGTGTTGTTTGCTAACATGTTAATGTAGATTTTTTGAGTGCAAAATGTAATGAATGACGCACTGCGAAAATATAGGTTAAGTAACAAAACAGGACTAGTGACACGGGTAGTAATCAGCATAACAGCATTTAAACCACACAAGTCTCAGCCGTGTGTCTCAATATCAGGGGTGCATTAGGCCGAGGAACAGGGGTGCGTATCGATTGGCGCCCCCGGCCCGGCACTACATAATATTGCTCTCAGCACCCGAGCTCGACACCCTTTGTTGGTGTAACTTTCGCGGAATTGTTTCGGAAACACTACGTTTGGACTCCTTGAGTTTTTTGATAGAATTTAAATTGAATAGCTTGTGGACGAATAGTGGAAACTGAAGCATTTTGGGTATGAATATACGTACTATGGCAGAAATAGTATCGACGGATAACTTTTTTTGAATGGTTAGTTAGTTGTTTTACAACTAGCGATGCGATGATGCTAAATGCTATTTTTGCAAAAAGTTATTCACATTACCCACGATTATTCGGTCTAGATCATTTTGACGCTCATCGAATGCTTTTTAAATAAATTAAAGATAAAATAAAAATAACTACACTTACTCATGATCTGGAATTTTTTCGTAAAGTATAATATACAAGTTTTTTGTAGGACAAGGCGTCCGTTTTTATAATAAGTTATCGGATGAAATTTTTAATTTACTCTTTCCAGCTCTTAAAAATTACTTTAAAAACCATTGATTTAAACGCTTATCATAGGGTTGAGTACTATGTAACAGACATAAATCACCAAATACCTAAATAGTCTAAAGATTCATGAATAATATTTTCATTGTATCTAGTTGACACAGTCCATGCAGGAAAGCATATGCAAACGATTTTTATTAATTTCCTTATCTCGTATTTGGTAATACCATGTAATATACGTATACAGTTTCGACATGTGTGCTTGTGGAACTACACACTTAAATAACTATTGTTATTTTTTCCTCTTTTTTTTAAATTCTTTTTCGGTGTTTACCACCCAGATTTAAATAAGTAGGTTAAGTAGTATCATTATAATAAGCATATTTTTGGAGAAAATGATTGACTGTCGAGTTTCTTTCGGCGTTTCTTCTCGGCAGTTGTCTTTAGAAAGGCTAGTAGTTTTTGACTTGTAAAAGTGCCATTGCGGCCTGCTTTTAATTATTTCATTTAAAGACAAAATAAATATGATTAGATTGGTATGAATTTTTTTAATTATTTTACTTTCAATATTATATCAAACCGAAAACTGGAGGCCCGGTCCTCGTTCGGATATGCTCACTTGCCTCCGTGCTTTCTATAGGTTAATACGGTTTTTGTTAATATTCTTGTTTATTACAATTTACTCAAACAAATAACTGTAGGTACCTATTAAGTCTCCTAAAATACAATCGAAAACATACTATTATTTGAAAAATTTCTGACATCTAAACAACCAAACTCGAGCGCCATCATGCGCGTAACGCGATGCGGGTTATAAAACAATTCGTAAAGCAAAATGACTTACAATTGAATAAAGAGCTTAGTTCCGTAAAAACAGGGCTTCAGCCGTCAATGAAACGCGACACGAACTGTTAACCTGAGTTACTGCTTCAATTTGACATCTAATTCGCCATCGAATACTACTCGTAATTTTATATGTCGATTCAAAGAATGATTTTAATTACATTTCTTAAGCTGTTTTCTTGTTGTTTGCTTTTTTAATAATCCTGTAAGCATTTGCCCATAATCTTTCCTGATAGGGATATTAGCTAACATTCATATTTGTCTCGCTTATTACATTCGACGTAAAAAAAATACAGGTTTAAGCCTTTAATAAACATCCCTGTGTACAAATTAAGTAACACACAACTCCTCATCAGAAGCCTATACCTTCTTGATTTCATCGTAGGTAAAAGCAATAATATCTATATAAATGTTTGAGGATTCTAATAGTTTCGCCCATAACGAAAAAGTAACCTACATAGATTATAAAATAATAACAGAAAACGTTATATGAAGTTTTATTGAGCCTTTTATTTTCTTACTCAAGAAAGATAATATAATGACCATTTAAATATATTTCCATATTAGAGACAATGAAAGTAGTATTTAAAAACCGGTACCGTCTACGAATATCAAATAAATATTTTGAAAATAAGTCACAAAGGTACTATCACTAATCTGCTACCCTCGCCTGAGATTAAAATTGCTGTTTCATAATTGCATTTCATAAAATCTCCTTCGTTCACATTGATTATAATATATTTGAATTTTATTAAATAATTAAAAACAGGCTTTAAGAAATGTAATTTGTTTTCAGTCGGGGGGGCCCTCTACATACAATACCAAAATATAAGGTGTCCATAATGTAAACAAAATAGATTGCCTTAAGTTGTTTATATTAAAACTTGTATTTATCTTTTTAGTTAACTTTTATCCAGTGCAGACGCATTTTACATTTTTTTATTATTATTTTATTTCGCAATTTTTGATTTTCATAATGCCGTAAAATCATGTCTTAAATACATACATTATATATTTGAAATCGTCTTTTCAAATGCTTCATTTTGACGCCCCACTTGATAAGATCGATTTTTTTTTCTTCAGAAGACTCAAAATGAAAGACATAGTCCACTACATTGTTTTATTGCAACGTCACTATGTACATCCTATGTTACTCGTAATGACGTAAGGATTCTAATGATACCTCATACATCTAAATCGGTTAAGGTGTTGAGAAGTTCTAGGGGATCAAAGAATCTCTCATACATACATACCTAATACATGCACCCTAAAACATTACACTCCTTTTTTGGGCAGTCGTGTCAAAAAAGGGATTGCTCTTGGCCAGCCAGGCCAACTCGAGCCAAAGGCCAAAAATGATATGAAGCTTCTTGATGACTTGATTTAGGTACCTACTTTATTTTTGTAGTTTTTGTTTTGTTATTGTAACAACGCAGGTCGTATTCTTTGTCTTTAAACCACATTCTATGCTAATCCCCTAATTGCCAGATCTAACGACTCATTAAATGAATGTTATATCAAACGCATAATACTAATGAGCTTCATTAATCAAAATATAATAGTTATCGTACCAAAATTCCGTTGAACTTTTAATTAAAGGTATTATTTACGTATCCCAGCTTCAAAGGAAACATAAAACATCTTTAGCGTAATAACAGTAAATCATCTTTCAATTTTCTCCCCCATTTATTACAGCAACAATCCGGAGAGGAAGAGGAATTGAATAGGTGCAGAATCCCCTTTGTAATCCAAAATTGCCTAATTAACCATTCGGGTTCGCATACCTGTCTAATATAAATACTCTAATCAAATAAATTCGTGACCAGTTGCTCTGAATGAGATAGGTATTTGACAAATCCACCGAAGCGCGCCGTCTAATTATGAACGCCAATTAACTGAGATATCCGAACGTCGTTCCAAATTGTCTCTAATCGCCTTTGCGTTGTAATTGGTAATATTACTTACTTCCTCCATTATCATAACAGATGAAGTCATGAGTAAACTTTGAAGAACGGCCGTCGAGGTTGGCGTTACACTCATTCTGTAGCTCGCTTGAGCTTGGTTTATAAAGATATCTCTCAGGGATACTAAAATATTTGTCCATATTCCCGTAAGGTTCGGAGCTTTGAAAAGTTGTAGTTCTGTGAAGAGTTAAGTTCCATTTATCATTTAGGCATAAAAAAAGACTGCTGAATCTTTTCGTTAAAAATTCATTCTACAAAATTTCAAGTCGCATTTCTCGCGTCGCGGCTGCAAGTAAAAAGTTTGCTTTTACGTTAAAACAGAGCCGAAGCCAGTAGATTGTATTATAGGACCTTTTCCACTTCGATAAGTAAATGTTACCCTCGTCCGGGCGAGTTATGAACCCTTGCGGAGTACAGAGGCGTATTTTTCGCAGCCCTTGAACGATAATCTCTGTACAAGTTATGTTTCTTCCCCTGATAACTGCTAGATTACGCAGCAATAAAAGATTGCAGTACTTCGTTCCAGATGAAAAAAGAGGCGCCTAAAATTTAAATGTTTTACTAGATTTCCGGCGGACAGATAGGGTCAGAGATTAATAATTTTAATATTTTTATTACAGTGCTATTTCAAATATGTGCGCATTTATATTATTCAAAATGTCGTATGATTAACTATTGTGTGACAATAAATGTACTAAATCCCTAGTAATTGTCGTAGCTCAAATCATGGTAGGAATTCTTGCAATTATGACAATTATGCAAATTATAGGTATTGTAATTTTAATAAGTGAAAAAAACAGAAAAAACAAAATACAAAAACGCGTTGCTTGTAAAAAAAATGTTAAAAGCAATGCTTTCTTGTGTAGGTAGTTAGGTACACAAAGAAACAGAACTTCCATAACCAACCCAGCCCATGTTTGAGGAACAATGTCCTAAAGAGTTAATGACTGAAATAAAACAGCGAGGGTAACTTCTAATATATTTTCGGAAATGAGAATAGTAGTACCGATTCTAAGTGTCACTTCTAACCTTTCCTCCATCTGTCGGGCGTCCCCCCGGGGCCGGAAATATCGATTGTAGCGGCCTACCTGTTGTGCGGCGGTGCAGCCCGGCTATACGAACAACACGAAATTACAATCAATGAGTAAAATAAATATTTGAAATTGGAGTGCGTGGAGATTTTGGCGTCTGGTTCAAGCATTTTTTCAAACGTCAGTTATTACACGCCCACGGACGGTATTAAAACCTGCATCGAAACGTTGATATTGGTATGCAAATATCGCGAGGAGCCGTAAATACGAGTAACTAAATTTAATAATCTTTAAAAATGAACCAAATAGTTTTACGGTACGATGTGAAAACACCGATTTAATTTGCAGTGAGTGAAAGAACATAAAATGGAATTGAAATATATATCTTATTTTAAATTGATAGAAGCAGTAAAATGCTTCAGAGAAAATAACTCGAAGAAAATTTCAGTCAGTTTACGACCATAATGTGATTGATTTACTTCATTTGGGTACTTTACGAGTCGAAATTATGAATTATTCAGGTACTATATGAGCATTAGATACCTAATTTATTTACAACACAAATTTTTGAAGTGGTTTGTATTTCAATAACATTGCAAATTACTAAATACAAACCCCTTTTAATATATACAATATTTAATTATACAGATTTTTAATTCTTTTAAACTTAAAACATTCACATAACCAGGCATACAATACAATACAAATACTCTTTTCACACCGGCTATTCAAAAAAGAGTTATTGTTGCCTTCGAATGAGGGATCAAATTTGTACTTTTCTTCCCTCATTTGAGGGAAACAATGACTCTTTTCCTCATAGAAGGTGTGAAAAGGAGTATGTGACACTGTAGTAAAATCATTTGTAAGATATTTCATGTTTTTAGCAGCGGGCCTCATAGACGGTGTGAAAATCAGTATGTGTCACACAGTAGCAAAATTATTTTCGTCTTGGGCGTAAACACTTGAAACCCTCGCTACGCTCAAGATTCTACTTTAGAATCCCTCGCTACGCTCAGGATTATATTGTAGAATCTTTCGCTTCACTCAGAATTCAATATACCGCCCTCGCCGTAAATATATCATTTTGCTCCCTTGAGACACAATCTACTATTGTTTCGCACCTCAATAGAAATACAAAGCAATTCATAATGTAGAAATTTAGGTAAATTAGGTATGGTATATCTGCTTAATAACATTATATCTGCCTAATTCCCAGTAACAAAAACCACGGGCTGAGCGAGTTACATTAGAATTTTAATACTAAAAGTACCGAGTTAATTGTAATTCCTAATGTTAAAATTGGTGTACAAATATTGACCACAACTAATTAGGGTTCCGTACCCAAAGGATCCATACAGAACCCTATTGTTGTCACTCACTCGTACGTCCGTCCGTCCGTCCGCCCGTCTGTCTTTTGTCACACAGGTTTTCCAGTCAAAAGGTTGGAGCCACGGTCTTCAAATTTTCACACTATATATGATCATCTTGTTGATCAAAAGCCATACAAATTGTCAGACTTATTTGTTCTAAGGAAGGCTCATCGAGTAGGGTAATATTGTTTAGATCTCATTGAGTAGATAAATTAAATATTATATTTTTGGGTTCAAAAATATTGGAAAACAACCCTTAATGTGCGGAGTCCGAAACACACTTGGCCAGTTTTTTTTTGATATTTTAAATAATTTATTCGGAATTGATTCATTGATTTTCAATGGTCATCGTAAAAATGTGTACACTGTAAATTAGCATACTATTAAATAAGTATTTTTGTTGATATATTTTTTCATCCCACGTAGCTTGGTACCATACTGAAGCTGACTCCCGGGTTTCAAACGCAGCAGTTCCCTCGGTGCGACCATAGTGTATGGAATAAATCCTAAATTCCTTAAAAAATCGTGTGGTTTATCCGCCGGGGAATTAAACTTTTTCGATTTCCATTCAAATGTCAGCATGGCGGCACTTAGCGCAAAAGTATTGTGGAAAATATACCCTGAAAATATTTTAAGTAACTTTGGCATCTTGACACAATCTGGGGAAAATGTTTCATACAGAGATTAAAGGGTAAGCAGATAAGCAGTCCGTTGTGGCACGAAAATTTTTCATACAATTTAAATGGGTAACTTTCGTGTCACAACGGAGTCAATTAAATTGTAGACGAATTAAAAGACTTATCTATAGTCAAGAATTTGGTCTTCACCCACCTTTCTCAATTGTAACAGATACGGTCAACCAATTTGATTTCTGGGCCACTTCGTATCTTGTGACAGTGACATACATATTATAAATTTTAATAGCATATCATAAAATACTGACTGTACATCAAAAACATACTGATTTGAAGAACTAAATTATTATTGCACATCAAAACGTGGTTGTATTTATTATTTAAGCTGCGCTACTAAGCAGTTTTAGGTTGTTAGGTTTTTTTTATGCGTCTTTAAATACTAGCCATTTTATTTTCATCGCACTATTTTGCAAACCTAATAGATTCTTAATTCATCGTTGACAATTTCGCTGCTGGCTCCATTCATAGGTACTCATCTAAATATTCTAAATGAATACGACTTGAACATAAATATTTTATATTTCAAAGTCAAAAGATAAAGAGTGGGATTTTTCATGCTAATGAACCCGGCACCTTTAATATTGAAAAGGTTTTGCGGCCGTAACCTAAAAAACCTTTTCAGAGATAATCTTACCTACGACTTTGAAAAACGAGCTTCACTTTAAATCGGACACTATTATACTTAAAATAAATCCATTATGAGAAATAATACCACAAATTTTTCAAAGAAATCTCTAAACATTTTTATGCAAATCACACAGAAAGATGGGCATGTCAGCATGAAGTAATAAATTACATTTGGTAGATAGTAACACGGTACTGTGTCACAAAAACACGCATACATTATACAATGCATCTTCAAACACACTCAAGTGCACTCAACTAAGTGTCACTCGATTAAAGTTGTTCACCCTGCCCTAAATCTTCCATCTTTTTCTAATCTACCAAGTGTAAAAGAGAAAAACCAAGTCACTTAAAGGTCGTTTCACACTGTCACATGCTATCGAGTTTGGCAGATATTGCTATGAATCTATTTCACTGTCTCAATGAGAAAAGGATTTCGCGAAATGGATCGTATCATATATGATAAAAAGTTGCTATAATTTAACTTTGCTTCGTCATCACTGAATATAAATAGTAGGCTTGTATTAAAAAAAAGGGGTAGATTATAATCTTTCGGTCACAATAGGGGACAGAGTAATTATTTGCTTAGGTCGACACGGATGACAAAAGATCCCATTGTTGTATCATCTCGGATCTCTTATAAGTAGGAAGGTATATGTATTTTAAGTCCATTTCAAACATGCTATCTATCATAACCAAGTTTTAACTGTGAATTAGACTTATGTGAAACCCCATCTTGTCTATAGCTCAGGCTCAGACTCAGGCTTAGGGTCGGTTGCACCAACATACTATCACAGGCCGTTCATCGTCAAATATGGCGCCGGCAGCTGTCATCCCATAGAAATTTGTCAAATTTTCCATACAATCAGATTTTAACGAACACCGCTTAAGATTACAGACGGTTTGGTGCAACCCACCCTTAGACTCTAACTCAGACGCAGCCTGTATATCAGGGTCGTGGTTTCGGAATACTTTAGGATATTTAACACAGTGACATAACTTTGTCATAACGTAGCTGTCATATTAACTGGTTTACTAAGTTTCGCTCGTAATCCGCAATAGCTGATGCATGTGTGTCGTGATCAGTTTTGAATGGGTTTGGAACCTGTTTTACGTGTCCAAGTGATATGACAGGGTTTTATATCATTGCAAACTTTACCAGGCTCACGGCCCATCAAAAATGTGCAAGTTATTATGTTAATACATTTTATAAGGTAACTCCGAGCTACGACCAATTGAATCTGTGCCAAAGTTGTGTGATTCAACGGCAAGTGAAACACGGTTGAGAGGCATGACACGCTCAGGCGCACCCAGGGTGGGGCCCCTTTATTTACCGTCCCCGGCGCACCCTCGAATGCAAGGGAAAGATAAATTCAAGTCATTGGATATGGTAATGCATTAGCATTCCACACAACAGACTTGGAGTAAAGCTACTGCTTGCGAGTAAAGTTTTCTCTGAATTTGTATAGTATTAAATGACAAAGTTGGTTTGTTAATTTATAATAAAAGTTTGAATTAACAATGTGATAGTCAGATAGTTCTTAGAATAGGTTTTCGAGTTCGGGTAAAACGCTAATTTGGGCATAATAACGTGTTAGAGCGAGCGGGAGAATATAGACCTGAATATTGCTTCAAGTGCTTACGGGCACACCAAAATAAATCTTCTTAGTTACGAGTTGTTCAAATGACTAGTTCAAATAAGAACTAGGTTTTTTATTAATCGTTAATTGTGACAGTTGTTTTCATAAGGTGGGCCAAATTTGTATCATTTTGGCGATCACCATCATGCGTAGGTATCGTATCGAGCACGCGTATCCCTAGTATGGACGCTCACTTTATTAGACAGACTAAACTGGCACTAGCATTGTGGGATGCAAAAATACATACATACTAGCTGCAGCGTAGCAGCGTATCGTATCATAACGCCGTATCATTTTTATCGTATTACTGCCATATTTCGCTGTATCACGGACTTCACGAGTCAAATCAAATTACAACTGAATATTATGATACAGTATCAAAACACGTCCATACTTACCGATCTTGATACGAGTATGCGATAGCGAGTGTGCGGAGTAATCGGAATATTTAAGATCGTATGTTAAAAATCACTAAGTATCTCAATATGTTTATTGTTTACTATTCAACCCACAATAATAACAACAGTCTTCTCTTTTTTGCGTTCCTTCCACAGATAACCTTTTTTCAATTGTCAGTGTCAGAAGACCCGCGCTCCATCCATTATGCCAGTTGAACAGTTCTCGTCCGAAAATATTCTGACATATCAGCGTTAAACGACCCTTTGGTTTTATAGATCGCTAACACGTACAACACAGATTTCAAGGTATCAAATACGGCGTGTAGCATTTCAAGTTATCAGATAGGACGCGTAGCATGATGGTGATCTTTTTGCGTCCACACTAACGATCATGATACGCAACGCGACGGAGATAAAATACGGCAAAATGATACAAATGTAACCTAACCAAACAAACATTCCTTCCATAAAACGCAGACGCAACGCAATCATATCGTCCTTTACTCCTTTACTACGAGTCTATTTAAAAGTCTTAGGCTCGGTTTTATAGAGATCCGTTAGACCTTATGTCGGTTTGTTATGTCAAAAAATGTAATGAGTTACTGGAATTTGATCTGACATTTGGTCTAACGTAATTTTATTAAACCTGGCCTTAAAAAGCTATATTATAATAAAATTCTAAAATTTATGGTATTCAAATTTTTTTTATTAAAAAGCTAGTTTTACGACCCGCCTTCCCTTGATTTATAGAGGTGCCAATCCTGAATAACTTCCTCGAGGTGTTCAGCTTTGATTGGCAAACAACACAGACTTATAATAAATACATAGGTGACTCGGTAATAATAATACCAGTTCGAAGCGAGAAGGTCATATATACAAATCTCGCTAAGTGCGACAGAGAGATATGTGTCATTTGCTGTCTTTGTCATAGTTCTACTTTTTTTTATTGGGCACAAGTGTAATTTAGCATCAGTCAGTATTTGTGTTACGTTTTCTATAAAACAATGGTAACCTGCAGCTTGATCGGCTGTAAAAGTCGCATTGAACAATGTGAACAAAATGTAACCTTTCACACATATGTTATTTTATTGGTACAATTATGTTTCATTCAAAATCTTGTAAAGTAAAGCGATTAATATTGAAATAACAGCATTGTTTACATTGGTGATGTTAAGTTAAGAGTTTTTGTCGACATTATTTACCGCCTAAATTACGTAGGTTGTTTATGGTAAGCTATCAGAAATGTTTAAAAGTGTTCTTAATTTAGCTTCTATTTAATGTTATATAGAAGCAAATATTGTTGTATTTATTCAGAATGGGCACGCAAATATGTAATTTTCTAATTCAATTCTATTACAAAAAAATGCTTATGATGTAATGCGTATCCACTAAATGATCTTTCCCGATATAAGTGGATAGCACGGTCACTGTCTGTTGTAAAAACAAAAGTGGTCAATAGTTAACGGCGTATGTACATGTAAGTTACGTTTTTAGTACATGGATTTATAGTTATGGAAACACCGTTTATGCGGGTTACTAGACCAATCCAAAATTAAGCTTTGTGGCCCTTAACTTTTGATATATCCACCGAAAAGACGCGAACCTAAATCTGACAATGACCCAGCAGCAACAGGTCGGCAAAACTGTAAGCCGTCTAAAAACAGCCGATTGTGTTCAAAGCATTTCGAATCGCATTGCTTCTGCAAAACTATCAAGAGTTTACATGATTAAGGCCACCACCCCAAACAGAAAAGAAAGTATTAGAAAAGTATACTCAAAATCAATATTATTCAAAGGTCAGTAGGTACCCGGATCAGGATCTTGAACCTACGGTAGGTTCTACAAAAAATCTTATATGTGTAATAAATGTATTAATGTATATTTGTTTGTCATTTCGTTCCTTAGTGTAATTATTTTTTCGCCTTACGTAAATGTAATTGAGTAGTTAAGAATGTGCATCATAAAATTTTATTACAAAACTCCCGTGAGTCTCAAACATATTGAAATATAACAACGACTCGCTCACGTCTTTAAGATTGAATTTCGCTCTACATGTTTCGGATCAATACGTGGTCCACAGTCAATAAGAATCGGTCGCGATGGCAGCGCGTCTAGCACTAGGTACCTGCTCGGCTTGTGGATGTTGGCGGCGGCTGTGGCGTGGACCCGTTTATTATATTTCAATATATCTCAGAGACTCACGGGAGTATTCTAATTAAAATTGCATCTACACTCTTAAAATCTATACTTACACGCCAAATCACTAATCTGTCAGAGAGGTATGGAAAGCTATCTCGCTTGCACAAGCATGACAAGCACCATAAATAAGGTACATATTCTGTCAATATACCTATTAGTGTCAATAACTTGTACCCAATTTCCACGCATTATACGTATAATAACTTCCACGTAATAATTAGCTTATACAGTTTAACGAAATAAGAAGTTATTTAGCATGGGATTCCGCAAAGAAACGCTGGGTGCCGAGCAATTCTCTAGCTTACTAGTCAAATTGTCGTTATACATATAAGTATACTTTTTTTTTTCAAACAAACAACTTTATCTCTCATATCAGATCAATTACAATTTATCGACAAGCATGTTACCTATAATTACTCAGTATACAAAATAAACAGAAGCCATGGGGTAATGTTAGTGACATGGTCACCCCACCGAGGTATGTACTCTGTATTTGAGATTAGTAAAAATAAATATTTGGGCCGAGGGCATATTATATTATTTACTAAAATAAATAATTATATTTTTTATCTTTTTGTGTTATTTAACAAGTTTTATCTATTTTGGGATATATTTATGAAAACAAACATTTCAGTGTAAATCGGATGCCAAGTAGTGATGTGCCGTGGGAATATTCCCAGGAATATTCCTTTATTCCCAGGAATATTCCGAAAACAGGGGAATATTGCAATACAGATTAGGCAAATATTTTTTTTATTAAAGTTAGTTAATAATGAAGTACTCAGCAGAATTAAATGACTTTTGCTAAAAACCTCGTGTTACACCTACTAGATACAAGTAATTCATGTTTTATATAATAAAATTTAAGCCTTTTTTTCGATCACAAAATCGTTTCTATTTTTGCGATAGATACCGTTTCTGAGTATTATGTTTCTGTCTCTTTCTTTCAATTGCTGTCTTCCTTCCTCTAAAAAGATAAAACATGTTGCACTTGTTCAGTCTTCCAAAGTATCTGGTGCTATCAACACGTGCGTAGATGTGCTTCAAATGAATGCATAAAAAAAATTCAGATTCGTCCTAGTATTTATATCGTAATAAGTACTGCACCTTTACAAAAACCAAAGTACATGATTTAATGTGATTTTTAATGAAACTGATGATTTGTAGTTATTACTAATAAAAAAATAATTTTGTAAAAAAAATATTCAACTTTCCTAGCAACTATGGGAATATTCCTGGGAACATTGAAAATATACCCCGGAAATATTGGGAATATTCCCGGGAACATTGGGAATGTACTTTCGCAAGTGATTTACACTGTTTAATGTCTCGGTAAATAGTTCAATGAATAACGTTTTGATATAATCCTCAATAAGACAATATGTAAACCTATACTACACTTTCAAAATTCCCCAATGGTCCCTTTGTGTGGGAATATTCCCTGGAATTTTCCCACTTAGGGAATATTCTCGGGAACGGCACATCACTAATGCCAAATCCAGCAAATATAAAAAAATCATAAACTAAGTGTCATATTTTTGATTTCCCACCAAATTTGTGATTAAAGACGAAAACATTCAAGCTGATAAACGTTTATATTATTTACATAAAATAATTTTATTCGTGTGCGTGAAGAAAATAATTATGTAGGTACAAAATTACAGCGTTCTTGAAGAAATTGCGTAGTTACGTTGCACGATTAAGGGAAAATATAGGGCATGAAAAATTTTAAAAGAATCCTAGAAGAAGTATTATAGTAACTTTATTTATTTTATTGGAAGCAATATACAATACAAGTAAATACAAATTAGATAATCAATTGAAAATAGACATGAAAATAAAACTAAATTAAAATTAAATGTATCTTAATTAAAGAAATAAAAACATATAAACTTAAACTAGCTTGCCCAGTATTATATGCAACGGTATAGAAATGATCTAAAAAGGCTCTAAAGTTGAATAATATTGTATTAAGTAGTGTTTACTGTTGTCATTGTCAACTACCGCTAAAAAACATTAATTGTTTTATCTCATTCTCTTACCACGCTACTCATCTTGAAAGGATGGAAATGAAATTCAATCTGCCTAATATTTATTTGTGCTTCGCGCTTCCGCAATGTTTGATGTCGGATTCTCGGGCAATACATGATAATATGTTTCTTTTTAGGGCTCCGTAGCAAAATGGTAAAAAAGGAACCCTTATGTTTCACTTTGTCTGTCTGTCACATCGCTAAATATCTGAAGAACTATGTATATCCTATCAATTTGAAATTTGGAATAGTTATAAAGAAGGGTAATCCAGATGCATAGAACATGAGTTTTTTAAATATTTTTTTTATTTTCTGTGAAAAATGACACATAATAGATTGTTCAAAATTTAAAAGTCTAGTAAATATATCAAGTGGGGTGTCATATGAAAGGGCTTGAATTGCACATTCTGAAACAATTTTTTTTACGTTATCATTTTAGATTTATGAAGGAAAATGTAAAAAAATACCGTTCCCCCTTGTCCTCCTTGATGGTAAGTGTTCACCGTAACCGTCTATACATCTGCAACTCCAGGAGACTAGCATGCGCATTGCCGATTCTTCAATAAATGTATAATAAAAATTATCTACCAAGCCTATTTTAAAAACACAAGTTGCGTACAATCCATTGCTAAAACACGAAACTACGAACAATCGTTACGAGGGCAGTAGGCCGCCCTAGTGTGCACTCAACCTAACGACGTATTCGTTTGCAACCCGCAGGAGCGATGTGGCGCGTTTAATCACTTTTCTTCAGTATTGTACAGACAGCCAAGAAAGTGGTCGACTACTTTTGAAACTTAATAAACCTAATTTCTTTGCTTACTGTACCCAGGACGTAACTACTGGTAACGTGAGAACAGGATTCGTTACTATATACAAGTACGAACAGCCGTTACGAGAACAGAAGGCAACCGAAGTGTTTCTCTTAGAACAAGATTCGTGGTCGGGTGAAATCGTTTATTTTAAGAGCCTGTTAAAGCCCCGAAATGCTGGCTCAATTAAAAATCGTCATTAATGACATTGACAAAGAACTCTACAAATTACTAAAATATATAATACAACAAAGTCGGCCCCTATAAAAGGAAAATCCCAACACTTTATTTTTTACCAACACTAAACGAGACCCTTTCCTCCAAGCGGCACCATGTATAGAAGGTCAATCAATGCACAGAAGGATCACTGTAATATATATCTTAAATCAGTACCTAAAACAAATCCGTACGAACATCCGATTTGACGCACGCACACATAATATATGCGTCGCTACAATAAACTTAAGCTGATTTCGTACTCGGCGGTACAACATCAGTCACATGTGCCGCAGTGTGTCTAGGTGTAGAAATCGGGGTTCAGATGAGCACAAGTCTAAACACGTCTTAAGAGACTAGTTGAGAAACTGTTTTACATTTACTGTGGAAGGGTTTTACTACACAGTTTTCTCCACAGCTATTTCATTGCAACGGTGGCCCATAGATCTCCCTCACACATTTAATTGCTTTCTTTTACTTTGCGCGGTTGTAAATTAGGGTTAAAAGAATTAAGCTATGGTTTAATAGATTTGTTTACTCATGTTGAAGCCACGTTGTTGGATTTTGGATTTTTAAATCTTACATAATTACAGGATCACTTACATACATAATTGCAGGTTATAATAAACCGATAAAGGCGGATTGCACCTAGGTATCTGTAACTATAAGCTGCGTTCATCAAAATTGTTTTTATTACAAGTTTCTATGGAACGGCAGCTGCCGGCGCTATTCATTTAACATTAATTGATTTGTAATTGTAAGTTGGTTCAAACCGCCGTAAGTCAAAGCATTGCTATAGAGTATAGACCATCTATATTGTTTTTGTTCTTACATTCACGCCTATTCCCAAAAAGGGTAGGCATAGCACGTGAAATTATTTTTTTATTAACACTACTGGCAATTGTAAGTTTATTGATAAAGAAAATGTGATATTACAGTAGGTTGCTAGCCCATCGCTCCAAACACACTAATCCCCATTCGCGTCGTTGACTGTTCCAACACTGACGCGAAGAAAAGTGGTACTATTTTTACCCGAAACTGCAATAAAAAATTACGTTTTATTAGAAATGAAATATAGAAATTTATTTTGAAAATAGGAATAAGAATATATGTTGTCAATTAATACCGTGATAATCAATGCACCAATAGCCCTGACCGCCTAGACCTACATAGGGATAGCCAAATGTCATAACGTGCCAAATAGCGACTGGGATAGGCCTGGTAATTGAAACATAATTCAATTCAATTGAATGTAATGGAACTAATGATAATGATGGCGGTGGAAATCAATCGACCACAACCGTAACGGTTATTGGGAAAACATTAATGATTTCATTAAGGCGAAATGTAACTATAGAGCCTCCACTTTGGTAATAACAATTTCATTTAAATGTATATCCAGTTCTCTCTCAACGGTGCGTCCCGCTCATGCATTCGCAGCTGTGTGGTTGCGAGAGAAGGAGAGCTCGAAATATTCAGACATTATTCTACAAAATATGAAATTATACAGGAATTGGGCCCAAGGCATCGCGAACTCGTTTAAAATAACGAGAAACAGATGACGGTTGTGATAAAAATACCCTTCTCATTTATAGATCATTAACAGTTTTATTTACAGTACGGAAAATGTAAAAGATAATGCATAATGAGTAACATTTTCAAACAAACCGAATGTCGGACGATATTTATAATTTTTAAGGTATTTTGAAATAAAATACATTCAATATTAAAAAAAAAATTAATTAAATATTTGTATAACTTAAAACATAAGGTTTACAAATTGGATTCCTAGTAAGACACTAACTTAACTTTGCACAGAGCCTGTTTTAAAACATTGTGATAGATATGAATTCCACATACATAAATCAACGTTTCTAATACTAATACTAATAGCAACTATTTTTTGTACCCAATATTTTAACGTAACTAATAATACAAACATTATATATATTCATGTATCAAGAAAGAGTAGATGTTTATTCATGAATTCGACTCTAAATTACCTTTTAAGAACACGTAAGTCACACTTTTATACAATAAGGTTCAACAAATGTTAAGTTCCCCTGAAAACAAAAGACCAAATTATTATTTCCGAAACCGAACTTCAAAGCACTCGCCGCAATACGAGCACAGACCAATCAACTTTCACGTACACAAACTCATGAATTATTTAAAAGTTATAACGGAATATCGGAATAATAAGAGCTATCAAGTTAGTAGTAAACATAAATAATTCAATATAATTTATTGAGTAATTTTTGTAGAAGCCATTTCTAATTCACAGGATAGCTGTCCTTATAAATAATGCGCAACCCCATTTTGTACACCTATCCCTTTGTACCGCAATACTTTTAACGGACGCAAGAAAATTTATAGCTCCGGCGGTTTTATGCGAAAGTATCGTTGCGGTAATATCGTTTTTCCCACAATTCATAATAAATAACACATATTAATAACTTAGTAACAATCTTCTAAATCTGCTTGATCAATATTCGTGTCCTTGACATTAAGCACTCGCATCCGAGGTCTCAATAGCTATTCATATCTCATTATTCAATATTCACCCACCTTGTGTACTGCAACACCAATCACCAATTTTCCGTCCAACAACACAAAAGTACACACACAAATTCTAATCCTATTCTATTATGTACACAGTCACTGTGAAGTTCATTGTATTTTTGTAGGCTTCGTAGCGCCGTAGTCGGAAGTGGCTACGCGTCGTAGCGGTCGTAGGCGGTCGTAGCGACGCGCGCGAGCGGTGACACTGGAGGGTCTACTGACGACGCGGACGGATCGCGGGGCGCAGAGCACGCGAGTAATTCAGATAGAACACAACAGCACTAATAATGACATGATGCAACAATCCCGATGAATAAACAACGACGCAAATATTGAAAAATGGATCTCAGTCAAATGTTTACTAATGAGAATGTGACAACAATGAAAAATGGTAGTTGAAATATTGAATGTCAGTGAGACGTCAGCGCATGTAATTGTGATTTTTTTTATTTAATTTATTTTAGTAGGATTCTACAATATGTTGAACATTTGAAACTTCACAGGCATTAACTTCGTCCATTACTATCTCTATTACTTCTAACGTGCGATAAAATTAGTAGTCCGGTGGGGAAAAAGAATACGATTTTTCCCTGGGGTGAGAGAAACTGAAATCCATTATCGCAATCCCAATATATGCATTCTCGCAATCCCAACCTACCTTATGTGTTCCACTCTTATACCAAGTACAAATCCCAGTAGCTCGATTCCACTCACACCTCAGGTTTGGTTGAAGCCGCTCAACCAATCTCAATAGAGCGCAAAGAGTATTCCAGTGTTTAGAGTGGTGTGTCTTTGTTTATTTGTAATAACTTGTTGTGTTGTCATGAATAAATGTTTGAAGTTAGACTGCCCGCGTGGTCGTTAACAGTCACCGTAGCCTATGGACGCTTGCAACTCCCGGTTCATATGTACGTCTGATGCGTCATGGGGGATACCGGAGGTTCCGCACATCGTTGATCTGTCTCTCATCTGGCGAAACGACATTGTAGATATTTTATTTTGTTTACGAATCACAACACTACATTGTCGTGATTAATCTGTAACCTTTGCATACTCTTCGCTCCAAGGAGTCCATTAATGCGCTTGCGCGCGTGACGTCAGAGCGTCGCGCCCCGCTCTCCTCCGACCGCGCTCCGTTCCGCTTGTCGCCCAGCCTCGCTTGCCGCTCCGCTTCCCGCTCGCTCTTATAAAGTACTAGAGCTCAAACATTCGCCATTGCGTCGCTTATGAAATTTATTCAGATGATAACAAAAACCGGATAAGTGGTAGGGAACCCTTCATTGTGCGTAATCCAACAGGATTACGCACAATGAAGGGTTCCCTACCAACACCTACTAGTTCACATTTAAAACCACTATCCAATACATTAAACCTAAAAACGTCGTATCGTCATCACAAAATTTACGACCTTTTGTTTGGCTAAGACAAAAAAACTGTTTTGTGCAAACCAAAAATCGTTGAAATTATTTATTAATGTATATCATCTCAATTCTGAATTTTAATTTTCATAAGTAGTTTGGAAATTAGAGAGGGGGGACACTCATTATGACTTTGACTGTTAATAACTCACCAACGATTGACTTAAATGCAAAAGATTTTTCGGTTAATTTTTAAAGGCCTATCCATATATATCCCACACGACTATGTACATTGATTTTTTTTTTCATCCATTGGTTACATGTATGGAGTGCCCCCACTAATTGAATAGTTTTATATAATTTCATATCGCGTTAATGCAGGTTTATAAAATATACGTTTCTACTAAATTTCATAATTGTAGTGCTTATAGGCTCCGAGGAAATCGACTGTATGCCAACGGCTATTTACGGACGAACGGACGTACGGACAGATATGACGAAACTATAGAAGGGTTCCGTTTTCGCCATTTTTACTACGGAACCCTAAAAAGCGTAAAGACTCGAGAACAAATGCCCTTTCATTGAAATACGCCACTCGTGTAGGTATTCAAAATGCATACCTACTAATAATTTAATAAACGTAGGTACCTAATGGAACTTAATAGTTGTTATATTAAACGTAAAATATAATTAGGTCACGTATTTATTAGGTATAGTAACTTATTTTATTTCTTACGTGGGTAGGATAAAGACATCTTATATCATTTTTAATGTAATAACATCCCGGTATTTTCATAAAGACATCATATTAGTAATATGAGAATATCTTTTGTTTTCATATGAAATACCATAAGGAAAAAAGCGAATGACAGGCATACGCGGCTATAACAGTGTAGTGTGCAAACATTTACCGCCTTGGTTCCTGAAACTCTCATTTTTGCTACCCAGGTTTTTTAAAGTGAACTGTATCTTACAGCGAATTAAGTAGTCTCTGCAATGCCATAAATTAACAAGGCATGAGGTTGCGAAAGTGAGGCAGGGCGCGTGCTATGGGCTAAGCGGGATTCTACGAGACTCGTATAAACGGAGGGACGAAGTTTTCTCTGGGCCCTTTCTATTTGGGGTTGTCATTGCGGGGGCAGCTGACCCTCCACGAGGGGACGCCACGGGCTGCTCTAAGTCACAAGAAGCGACTACTATATAAGGTTTGACTTAACTTAATGCTGATGTACTGATCCAGGTTTCTAAATATTTCTGGTACCGACTTTGTAATTTTTTTGCTACCTGGCGCGGTTTGCACGGAGCGGGTCATACTTATTAAACTGCATGCTTGCTTAAACCACTTAAAGTTACAGCCAATAAATTCCACGTGCATTTAATTTTTTACTAATAAATAAACGATACAGATTACCAAGTAAATACGAAACGTATTTCAAATTACATACAATTTCATTAATAATTCATACGATTTATCAAACCACCTATGTCGTTAGAACGCCAGTGGTATTATATCATTAAATGGTAGCAGATGCGGGCAATTAAGTTTAGTGCTAAAACTGTAATAGCATTTATATTATACATAATTAATTTTCAGAACACATAACGTAGGTATTATTAAATAGCTAATTTCGACGCGAAAACGCGTTGCGAATTTTATTTTTATATTAATCTATAAAAAATATGAAGAGCGTCAGAAATAAGAAAAACTCGTTTGGTTTTTTTTTTATTTAGGTATTTTGGGAACTATGGTGTTTTAGGTGGGCATCATAAACTGCTTTAGAAACAATTTATGTAGTATCAGAAAACTTCAAATCAGATAGGTACTTAAAAGGGTACAAGACTAAAACTACTATTAAATTAAAATAACGAAAAATAAACCTTAAACTTAGAAAAATAAAAAACTAATATTACTGCTTTAGATAAATCTTTTGTTATGTCTATAGTACCATAACTACTCATAAGCAATACCTAAACTCCTGAGGCTTCCGCTGGTGAAACAATTCCCGTGTTTGTAATTAAAGGGCGGAATTATTTTAAGCTACGGACTTTGATTTTTTTCCAGTAGATTGCTTTATTATTATTTTTACTTTTTAAAATGTAATGCCATATGGCAACGCTAGGCGTTAATGGACTAATATTATTGTTGAGTATTCGCCATCTCTTGGCAGTTAAGTCACGCGACTCCTCAATGCATAATGCGTCGTCGATGCGTGGCCGATCGTACGATTGCGAGCAGCTTTCGCTGCCCCGATCAGGCGATCACAGACTAGTTGATTTCTCAACTAACTACTTTAATAACATATCCTCGACTAGTAGGTGCGCGACAGTGGATAGATATTTTGTCATTTATCTACATTATTACTTTTAGCAACGAGGCCAGCAGCTCAAACCAAAATACATCTTACAAACATAGATAATAAAAATGAACGATACTCGTTGTGCATTAGACTGAAAAAAAAACCTTTAAAAATACTTTAATTTAAACGACCTTCTCGGTCGGAACAACCTGCGGTATACATAACTTCGCAATAAACCATAATCATTGTAGATTTTTATGAAAGTATTATGAACAAACCCGCATGTCATAGACCACACAAAACAAAAAATATGTTTATGTAATGATGTAGAATCCGTTTCCTGGCCGAGAAATATGAAATTAATAATAATAGCGTCGTTATGCCGGCTACACGACCAGTGTCAATTTTCGAACATGTACAAAATTTGTTCAGTTAAAGATATTAACATTTTTGCAGACCCTAAAAACAGTGAGTCGTATGCATTTCATTTAAGTAGTGAATGTACATCTACTACCAACAACCACTACAACCAATTTTCAATTTAAAAGGCTGCCTACGGTACAAAAACAACGTAAAAAATACGAGAGAACCAGCTCCTCTTTATCAGTTGGTTAAAAACAATTCATTTACCGTTACAAGGCAATGACGTTTTATTTTTTATGCAACCGCTTGTCTCGTGAACAGTGATTGATGATCTATGAAGCTTAACAAGTGGAATTTGGTGTCATCAAAATTATTGAGTGGGAAGCCAGTCAAAAACTGTTCATCAAATTGAACTGAAACATAAATTGTATTTGTTTATCTACACAATAAATAGATAGCGGTAATTTGTGTTATTTATGGTACGCGTAGGACTCGTTAAACCCGTATTTTTACACACAATTCATATCCTGCCTGTTTGAGTGAACGGCGCCAATCTGGAAGTGCTAGCGTAGGGATATCTCATGCCCAAACCCTGTAGGGCCGGTTGTATCACCCAGAGTGACAATTAATACCTGAGTTTTGACCGTTTAATAAAATATAGTTACGCCGTTTAGTTTTTATTTGCTCTAGTAGATACATTTATTGCTTTTAAAAATATTTATTCCCCAAACAAACTTCCAATCCTCTTTTCACCCCCTCAGAGGGTGAATATTCAAAAAAGCTGAAATTGGTTTTCTTATGCTGTAATGTTAGATCTATAAACGAAGTTTCGAGTTCCTCTTTAAAAAATACTTGCTTCCGTTACAAACTTTCAACCCCCTTTTCACTAGAGTTGCAACGAATGTCCAGCCGCTATCCGATATCCGGCTTATCCGGCCAAAATTTTTCTATCCGGCCGGATACCGAATAGTGGCGTACTATCCGGTCGAATCCAAATAGTGGCGTAGTATCAGACCGGATACCGGATAGTGTGTTATCACGTAGTAAAAGAAGATTGAATAAACAACTAACTTAATATCAGTTTAATCTTCCACGTTATTTTACACAATCGAAAACAGTATATAACTCGCAACGAAATATAATGTACCGCAATTCAATGGCACTGCGTGTAAATTAGCGCGTTATACTATCATAAACTACCTACAGTGAGTAACTCGCGATGAAATATTACGTACCGTAATTCAATGGCACTGCGCCTAAAATTAGTGCATTATACCTACTATCATAAACTGCCTACAGCGAGTAACAAGTTGCAACCTGCACAGACCGTCGGGCAAGCGCGCAGCGAATTTATTTAATATCTTTTGGCATATCCGGCCAAACCAGTTTTTCTACTTTTCATCCCTTCAGAGAACGATTTTTGAAAAATGCGGAATTTATCTTTCTTCCATTTTAATGCTTACCTAGTATTTTAGAGAAATTTCAAGTTTCTTTCATAAAAATAATATTCCGCATACAACTTACTAGCCAGAGTTTATCCTTATAACCTCGTAAGGCCCCGTGTCATATTGGTACTACATAAAATACAATTGATTTTGAACTATACATACATTTATTAAGGTCGAGATTATTTTGTTAATTTTTGAAGGTCAGGTCTCAGGAGGATAAATCACATATTACCCATGTGAACCCCTGCCCTCTCCTGGGGGTGAATTTAAAAAACAAATTATAAATGTTCTTGACTGTAAATTAGGAGCTTGTGGCTGAAATTTTAAATTTCTTACTCTAAAAACGACATGTTTCCCTTAGGAGATGAATTTTTATACCAACCCTATATCAATTACTTTGTTATTTACTAAGAAACAAAGATTTAAGTCTATAACTTTTGAAACGAACAATTTATATACAACGGTTCAACCCCCATTTCACCCCCTTAAGGGCTGAATTTCGAAAAATCCTTTCTTAGTACTCGTCTACCTAGTTTAAAGAATATATGTTCCAAATTTCATCCTTATATATCTTCAGCGGTTTAGGCCCTGCGCTGTCTGTCGGTAACACAAGAGTTTTTTAATATATATAGATCCTAATATAATATTATAAACGTGAAAGTTTGTTCGGATGGATGTACGTTCCGCTTAATCTCAAAAACTACTGAACGGATCTCTATGAAACTTTCCAGTATTGTAGCTTAGACATCAGATTAGGACATAGGCTACCTTTTATACGCGGGTAATACCGCAGGGCGCTGCTAGTAACAAATAATTCTTGCTTTAGTACCATTGTATAAAAGCACGCTGCCAATTACGAATTGATTGAATTATTTTTTCAATAGCCGACATTACGTCATTGGGATCCGTCAACTTCCCTCGCGGTCGGCTGTCTAATTCTATAACAATTTGCCGCGACACTGTGATTTATGATCTCAATGTCGTGACCCACTTCTCGACTAGGATATCGTTAAAATAGTCCCGGCAAGTAATGAAGTACGTCATAACCAATAAATGTTTTAGTGGCCAGTATGTCAGTGGAGTTGGGGCTTAATAAAAACCCAACAAGCGTAAATAAATAGTGGTTAAATACAATTTTATTTGACTCTGTTGTCACCGCATAAGCCGTAAATAAATTGCAGAAAGTTTGTGTGACAAAACGTGTCGGATTGAAAATAGCATTTGTACTTGACATGGCAGAACAAGTGAGCGCAATATATATAAACTTATTTCGACAAGTAATTGGTACCTAGGTAACCAAAGAGGAGGTTAAAGAGGAGTAATGAATATATGTGTTGACTGCCTATTAGAAATTTAATAACGTCAAAAACCGGATTATGATATGTTCCATTACCTACAGATCCGATACTTAATTAATAAAACATATTCTTAGGTACATTAAACCAACATAATGTGACACAAATATAACGTCTATAAAAGAGAATTATACCGGTGGCCAAATTGTTAAAAACCAATTTCCTCCAGACATCTTTTCCGTAGCTCACCGATGCGCAGAATTCATCCACTGAAGCAACACGGTATGCAAACAAGTTGTATTGACTAATTACAACCGAGGAGAAAAGCAACCATTTCAAAACAAATATTTAACGAGCTGATGTGATCGAAATTGTTTGACAATAACAAGCTCAGAAAATTGCCCATCGAACAAGCAGCTAATCAGAAAATACACAGCAATAACCACAAAGCATGTTAAGTTGCCCTCAACTACCGTGGTTTAGAAAATAAGGATGTAACTAAAAGAAACATTTGGGGTATATGTTGTGATCCCGCCCTCGTCTCCCTGCTAATTTAATTCTTTCCCCGCGATCTTGCCTTACTACAGAGCGAAGGATTTTTCACTGCCTTAAATATTTATTTCTAAGAATCCCCTACATTTTTTGTTCCGCTTAATTCTGGCGTTTGTGAAGTTTGTGATGTGAATACTGAATCAGATAGCGCGATCTACGACCTCTTCCTATATAAATTTGATTGATTACTTAGGTACATACCTACGTAATTAAAATTCATATAATATTTGTCCGAGGAATACATTAATATTCTGGCAATGGCTTCATTAGCCAATATGAGCCGCTACAATATTAAATTTACAACTAATTTGCTAGTAACAATCTACTTTAAGTGATGGCATACGGTGTACGAGTAGGTAGCATATTTTGGGTAAAATGAAATTTTTTTTACTCATGCTGTAAATCCAACTTACCTGCACATATATTCATTAGTGAAGTTGCAAATAGTGAGCAAGACATCCAGCGCATATGTCGCCTGTATTATCTTTCATTAGCGTTAACAAGGTGCCCCAGGTTTGGCTCAAGTCGAGATACATTATTACAATACGCATGACTCAGGTCGCATTCCTCAATCAGCGGATCTGTATTAAACTCGGATTCACCAAACATGACACACAAATAATAATAATAATACCCTAACCACCGCCGAGCGAAATGATACAAATGCCAATAAGTGTGATTGATAGAGGGAAATAAATCATTTGTTGTTTATGTCATTCTTATACCACAATTTATTTTAATCCATTTGATATGACGTTATGGCAGGAGCGCTCGTGGCCCAGTGGCGCCCGCGTACCGCGTGCGGTATGCGAGGTTAAGCAACGTCGGCCCAGGTCAGTTCTTTGATGGATGACCGCTTTGAGTGGTTATTAACTGAGCGCTCCCGTGCTTTGGAAGGCACGTTAAGCCGTTGATCCCGGCTGCTATCTACGATAGCAGTCGTTAAAACCAAGTTAGAAGCCTTCGGGCGGCTTGAGAACTTCTAACAGTCAAGTTGCCCACTCACTTGACAAGCCCAATTCCAATAAGGTCTGGTTGCCCCTCGGGTTGGAAGGTCAGATGGCAGTCGTTTCTGTAAAAACTAGTGCCTACGCCAAATCTTGGGAATAGGTAGCGGACCCCGGGCATCCTTCAGGATGCAACTGTACTGGGATAACGCTAGGAGGATGATGACGTTATGGCAAATTAACGATTACCCGCCCAAATTAAGTGTGTTGTTGTGATACTTATGGTAGACAGTCAGTCAGCCATTCTAAAACAATTTCTGAATTTAGCTGCATAGGAGCCATTTCGTAGCTTCAAATTATAGAGCATTTGCTGTTGAAATCATTTTTGACACGTATGAGATGACAAAAAGTGATGTGGCTAAAACTAATCCATTGGTATATTAACACGTTCACTGCGAAGCAAGGCATTATTTGCCTGGTTGATGGCTTTCTGTCTGTGCGCGCTCTAAAATCGTGCCTTCTCGCTCGGTGCGGGCGCCGTAACTCGAGAAGTACTACGCGTACGAGAGAAATAGTTATACATCTATCGTCCATTTTTAAAGCTTATGACGTATAACGAATAAAAAATGCACCAGGTTTTACAGACATAGTTCGCACTGAGTTAAAATTGAATAAGCTCAGTGCGAACACCAGGCCTTGATTTGTAGGCCTGGTAGCCGCACTGAGCGGGTCGAAGCGGGGGAGGGGCGCGTGCGCCGCGGCTAGTGCTGTCGAGTGCTTTGTTTGTTGTCGATTGTGCGCACGTGTTTTTAGTTTCGATCGCGTGGTAAATTGTGAAGTAGTGTGAATAATGTGTATAAAAGTGTTGTGAAATGGCGTCAAATAATGTTATTTCAAGTAGTGACGAAGCTATGAAAAATTGCGCAAAACATTAACTAGTAAGCAAGCAGACAAGAAAATTAAGAAAATAAAATCGGGGTGCAATCTGTGTCAGAAATCGTATTGTTTGCCATGTTTTAATGAAAAACACTTTAAGTAATTATTCTTATCATTCTTCGTAATAAATTTGTCGATTTGATTTATTTGTTTTATCGTCCCATCCCTATTATTATATTTTACTAGTGCATTACCAGGTCCAAATAACACGGCATACCTTTTTATTGGTGCTTTAACAGGTCTGGTAAACCTGGTATTTCTTTTTTTTTAAAAAGGCATCATATTTCTGTCCAATTCCCGAGCGAAGGTAGGCTCAAGTATGTCCACTAATGAACTTTCTACACGCGAAATTTCATTCATTCAATCTTAATATTGTTGATCTTGGGTCCACATTTCTATGAATGGCTTTCACCAGGCCATTAAAGCCTAGTTCGCATACAATGAATACTTACTACCAGACAGAAAATACCTGGCATCGCATGGTACGCTAGGTACAAAAAATCAGTCTCGCAGTTAACGTGTTAACCGATTATTAAGCGATTTCGGCAAGTAACCGGAATTTATTTAAGACAAATGCAACGAAAGAAGCTGGAAAACGCACAGTAAAACCATAAAACTACGACGAACTGCGCATTTGCGCATCAATGAAATTTATACCTTTTTTAATGCCAAATATTGTATCGTTCAGTAACCATTTTCAAATATTTCGATAACGGTTCACTCGCAATTTTTTAACATCATTGGCACTGATTACTGCAGTTTAGATTTAAAAAAAAATCGCAAAATGTAACGTTTTACTACGTTACGTATATATGGGTGCTGCTATCTATCAAAAATGACTTCTAATTTTACGTGTAGCTCGACGCAAATATTAACATTTAAGTTAGTACCTATTGAAATAAAATTGATCTGCTAAGCGGCTGCCTTGTTTTATGAAGATTCAGTAGACAAAATGAATCAAATATTGGTAATTCAGTACATTTTTTGACAATAAATACATATGTTGCCGACATATGATCTATCGGATTTTTTAAAACCGAGTCTAAAAGCGTCCTCGCTGTACGCGACTGCAAAAACCTTGCTCCGACGCCGAACACACAAGTTTTGTTTGTTAGTTTTGCACCTGACAAGCTACGTGACTAGATTGATGTAGCCGGGCTCGCGTGTTGAGCCGTCAACACGCGGGATTTGCAAGGATTTAAGAAAGCGGCATACCTAAAAAGAGAACATAAAGTACGTCTAAATAAGTGTATGCATGACTTGCCTGTGAAATTGCGTCGTCGGGTTGACTTGCGGAATGGACTAGACGAGCTTGAGTGGGCGCCTTTGAACAATAACATAGTGTTGAAGTAAACCTAACATGTCTTCTATATTCATGGAATAAGAACAGAGCCTTTTCCCGCGTCTTAGCCTGCTTAGAACTTGTTTATATTATTCACCTTAGATAATTTCGATCACATAAGTCGTATGTTTAGTCCACCTTCCTTTCGCCTCCTGAAGTGAATTCGGGGATAATTCCTTTCATATCTTTGTCAGACTTTCAAATTACCTCCATACCAAAGGTCATCTAAATCTGATCGGCGGTTTAAACATGAAAAGGTAACAAACAGACATACAGAGAGTCACTTTCCCATTTATGTATTAAGTAGCTTCTTCTTTAGGTGCCATATCCTCTACGGATGTCGGCTACCGTCCGAAACTATTTTCTATTCGCAGTTTTTCTGCCCAGCGAGACAGCGTCAATTCCCGTCCAACTCTTGAGGTTATCTATCCATGTTATTCTTGTTCTTCCCCTGCCCCTTTTTCCCTCGAGTTTTCCCTCTATTATGTTTTTAACAATATCATATTTTTCATGTCTATACATGTGTAATCCAAAATAGGCGGTTTTCCTCTTAATTATTGTGAGTACTAATTCTTGTTTCTGTTTAATTTTTGTAGTATTTCTATATTTGAAACTTTATCGCGCCAAGATATCTTAAGCATGCGTCTGTAGAGCCACATCTCGAAAGCATCAAGTTTATTGAACATAGTTTTAGAAAGAGTCCAACTCTCTGATCCATAGAGAGGTACTGATATAACATAACATTTGACCATACGCCATCTTAATTTTTTTATATCTTTGTTTAAAAAGAATGATTTCATTTTCATAAATGTGCTTCTGTCAGTTTCTATTCTAATTTTGATTTCTTTGTCCGAGTCCCATTTTTGGTTTACCCAACACCCAAGATATTTATATTTTTCTACTCTCTCTTTATGTTGTTACCTTTAATTGAAATAGGCTTACAAGGTGTTTCTTTTTTGCTGACTACCATAAATTTAGTTTTTTGTTCATTTTTAAACATTATTCCTCTACCTCGGTATTCAGGTGATTTAGCAAGTGCTCAAGATCTTCTTTCGACTCTGCTAGTATAGCTGTGTCGTCAGCATGTCTTAAGTTATTTATTATGGTTCCGTTTGACTTATGCCTACATTAATATCGTCTAAAGCCTCTCGGAAAATAAACTCTGAGTACAGATTGAATAGTACAGGCGACAGGATGCAGCCTTGCCTTACGCCTTTTAATATGCTTAGATTTTCTGTGCATTGTTGGCCAACTTTGTTGTGTGCAGTATAGCAGATACATTTCTGTATCTATATTTTATCATTATGTATTCGATTTGGCTTCTAACTATATTATTAGGTTTATCCTGTGGTGATATCCAAGTGTATAGCCAAAGTAACCAAGTCTCAGGCATTCTTATTATTCTTTATTTGCTAACTAAATAAAATTTTGTGACTTGGCAATTACACAATACTACATAGTTTTAGGTATCCATAAATGCAGTAATAATAATAATAATAATTTATGGGGGCCCACCTAGCAGAGAGCGAGTCACCGTCTGCCGGAAATAAATATCTGAGACAGTTTTATTCGGCAGGCGTCCGTTGTCTCACGCAATAGCCCAGCCATTAATTCATCATTTTCACCCAATAACCCAGTTCATTTAGGCTCCATCAACCAGAAATAGTCCCTGTACACCCTGGCGGGTGCTGTCTCTGTGTGCGTCCCATGACACGGGCAGGGACAGCATCCGCTCGGTGTATCCCTTACATTTCATTAAAGTGTCAAAAGGGCCTCTACGTGTTGGCTATGTGGTACTCGTTTGGTACTTCGGTGCCTCGGTACTTCGGCTCCGCGCACGCCTCCCAAAGGTCCGGGATACCATTGTCCCGTGAACGGGAAAGACATACAAATAATAATAATTATTATTAAATACAATAAAGTTGTGTGATTGCCAAGTTGCAGAATTTAATTTAGTTAGCAAATAAAGAATAATAAGAATGCCTGAGACTTGGTACTACAAAATATCTCACAAATATAAAGGTGAATGTTCAACACATTTGTACACAGAGGATTACGTAGTATGAATGTTCGTTGAGAATATAATTTGAACATTCTTTATACGTTAGTGTACCCGTACCCGTCAACGACCAAGTCACACAACATTAACTATAAATAATAAAGAAATAGCATTAAGGAACCTTAGACTTGGCACGACTTTGTCTAGATTTCATTACTTTTTAGAGATAAACAAGCAGCTCCATCGCGACTTGGCTAGTTTTTTACAGAATGTTTTTGATGGGATATTTTTTACATCATTAGATTAACATCTCATAAAAAACAGTGACGAGTAATTTCTTTCCGTGTACCTACCCTTTAATTACATTCTATTTAAGTTTTTAACGTTAAATTTCAATGTTTCAAGGTAAATTGGTGAAATTGAATAGAGCACGTCAATCTGTAACATATATGTAGGTAAGTACCTAACTTATGCGAACGCCAATTGAAAGAGGTCACTATGTAGTCCCAACCCTTCGGATTAAGGGTTCTGAGGATAGATTGAGCTGGATGATTATTAATGTAAAATTTGACGCGGTCATAATAATATCTAGTAAAGGAAGACGTAAGTTTAATTTACGATTGTATCTTTTGTAACATCAACAACCACAGTAAGTAGGTATAATATAATACCGAAAGTTACAATTGTTATGCAATGCATTTTTAATGATGTGTTGTTTTTCAAAATGAAATCGGTTCGCTTGGCCAGCCTTGCACTATAACCTGTATTATGATAATGTACCTAATGAATGTAACACTAAATGTAATCATATATATTTATTTGACGTGTAAAATGTAACATTTTATAAATAAATGATTGAATTGAATTGAATTGAATTGTATTTTTTAAGTACGGTGAAAATTATCTTCCGAAAATATCTTCCGTATTTTACATTATTTACTCGTACTAGAGTGCAATCTATGCCCAGGTAGCGGTAAAGCGCTTTCAAATTTCCACGTAAGTAAAATACGGAAAATATTTCGATTACTTTTAATTTCCCGTAGTCTAGAATGCCCTGCTTGCTGTACCTTACTTATATCTAAAAGACATAGCTACATAAGAACCCTATTTCAGGGAAAAAGTCTAATGAGTGTAATTTTATGATAACAGTCGGATAATTAAGTAAGTTTTTCCTGAGATGTTACGGGATTTCGCTGTTGAACCAAGGTTTTACGCAAAAAATACACATGCAATCCTTTATCACTCACCCTCCAAGCTTTGTCCAGGGTTAGTGATTTTAAAGAGAGCAAGTCCCCACTATGCCAGTGCGACCTGGGGCTGTAATTCCGAGATGGATCGTTCGCCGCTGTAAAGGCCATCAGGAGAACGTGACCGTGTGACGCAATTACTCGGTAATGATGCTTAATGTTAAGAAATTTTATGGGCAACGTTTCTTTTTATCTAACGTAAAAAATTATTCAATGAGTTCTTAAATAGTACTTGTAGGTATCAGTGTTGAGAAAATAAATATAGAATAAAACAAGTAAAATTGTCGGCCTGCGGTCTCGACGCTGGCTGAGGAGCATCGCGATGGGATGTCTTTCACTTTTTGACCTTGTTAAAACTCGGGAGCATACCTGAAGTTATGCGGAGAACTAGATTAGACAGGTCCCATACACCCCTATCTAATTATCTATATACTAAGAAAATATATAATGGGAATTTGATATCAATGGGTAATTTAAATTGGCCTAAGAATCTAGATAGAACATGTCAATGTTCTATTAAGATTAAGGACATTAGATGCATATGGCTATCATATGCGTCTAATGTCCTCAATCATAGATTAACGTTTGAACATATTTTATTTATTTTTCAGCAATTGCAATCAAGTAAATGAGAAGACAAATGAAAAACTTAGTAAACAAAAGGCGCACATAATACCGTAAATAGGTACATACAGCCTTCTCTGTAAGTTACCTTCGGTCAAAACAGGTAAATTGTTTTCCGATGGAATGGAAAATACCTATAATGTGAATGTGTTAGAGGTTTCTTAATAGACCGTGGGCCAGGCGCTAAAATAGTTAGTCATTTCCTGTCGCACGAAAACTTGTACAGTGAAGTTATATTATGAAGGACTATGTGAACGTCACCTGGCTATTCGTTGGTGGATTGAAGAGCGGCATTCTCCCAAAGACGTAAAAAAATAAAATAAAAATCAGTCAATTCCTCTCGACTGAAAGTTGTATCAACTAAGAGTTAAGCGTTTAAAAAAATAACTTTAAAAAATCGTCACCAGAGGGGCTAGGACGATCGCTTATATGTCGGACATATAGCATTCGTCCCACTCGCACTTACATACTTGACAGTAAGGGACGAATGCTATATGTCCGACATATATGCGATCATCTTAGGCCCTCTGGTTCTAGCACGGTGAAACACCCGTCAGCTAGTCACATGAAAATTAAAAAAAACTGTTTATATGCTATTGTGAATAAATCAACTCGTCAGCTGTGGATAACCCATCAGCCAATTCACTAAACATTGTATGGGTAAAAAAAAACAATGCACATACGGGTGTGGAGTATGTATGGATAAGCCTTTAAAATGGTACTGAGGTTTCTAAAAAACTTTTCCATAAATGTAGACTATAGGGCAAATATGTAAATATTAGCGCGCCGCAAACCGATGAAAACTTCTTTCTATTTTATACTTGTTAAATATCATTGAATAGTTTAATGTAGGATTATCACAAGCCACTAATTACTGAATAAATGCGAACTACTAGATAAAACCTGTGACAAGCCCCACAGTTTCCTTTCAGCAGTTTCGCATGTATTATTTGTGATATGACATGTGATAAGAAATGTGATAATGGATGATTTATTACCTACCCTTAATTTATTCGTAAAAAGAAAATGTCAACCTGAATCACCCAGCCCTTGCTGAATGATATATCGCATAATGTATGCAGAGTTTATAGATATAGCCGATTTACCAGCTTCATGTATTAATGATTTGTCTCTTTATTAGTCACACACTCACTAAAGTGTAAATATATACAAGTATAGTATAAAAGTGTAAGAAATATAATATGAAAATAACGTCTGTTTGGTTTCCGAATGAAATCAAACGTCTTACTAACAAGAAAGATCAAAAACGCCTTTTTTTCGAAAGAAATATCTAAGTGTAGTTTATCCCTCATGCAACCTAAACTTTAGTCACTTCATCGCGAGTAGCACATACGCTCTGTAGATCGCCGCATCCAAAAAACGACGTGAGGAAAATATGTAAATTTGTTTTGAAAAGTTGTAGGTCCAATCTACGGGCTCTGACGGCGGATTAGAGGGAGCACTAAGGAGATTTAAAAAGGGCTTTTTGTAACAAAACCGTGGGCTGCTTTCAGCGGGGTCGTTTATCTTCATCTCTCCAATACCACCGCTTATATTAGAAGACGTGTAATTGTTTGCGGGCAACGCTCCCACTCTTTTGTGGTAACTTATTGTTACCTAACATGCTTACCGAATAATCGGTACATATGGTATTAGAGCCATTTACTCTTACTAACCAATTTCAGCTACAAAGCAGGAATGTCGCTACCAGCTGCGTACATACATACCGCTACAAGAAAGTTGGCAGTAATTGCGTTAAGTCCATTCAAGGCTCATGACAACACATAAAGCGTCATGCCTCTACGAGCGATTTCCGCTACAAGTCGAAAAAATTAAGTCAATTTCAAAAAATGTTGTATTAACTTTGTCTTAGCCTTCATTTAATCGGTCAAGATTTATAACAATTATCCCGCCCAATATTTAAACAGGTTATTTTAGGTAGTCCTCAATTTATTGTGACTTCGACACAAATAGGCCCAGTCAAGTCCATTCCTTTTTTATAACAAGCTTTTTCATGCAACTTTTCCCGTGTCGACTTCGTTATTCGCACTCCCATGCCTACACACTTTCACTCTCATTATTCTATATACATAATTATATATAACGTATATTAAATTAGCTACAAAAAAAAATCTGTCACACAAGTAAGCACTACTTAACCATTACAGTTAGGTACAATAGACAAATGCTTCTAACTATTACAATAACAGTAAAGCTGATATAAATAGCATTATTAAAAGTAGTACCTGTGTCGTTGTCAATAAACAATTTTTCATTCCAATCTCATTAATTAGTGCGATGCATTCACACTTTTGCCTTTACTTTAGACACAGAGCATCTGAATCGGAACCTCCACTTAATTAATATCAAATACGTTAAAATAGCAGTCAGAGGATTTAGATAAAATGCATTGTTTTCGTATTTCAGATATTTTTGCAGCCTTCAAAATCCACCAATTTAATTATTTACATGCTTGATGAATTTTGTCACCTCAGTGCTAAAAGAGCTCTGATGAAGCTGATTTTAATGAATATTGGAAATGGTCACGTATGGTACGGGTTCAGAGGAATTTCCTCCCACGGACGCTCCGGTTGCGGAATGAGCTCCCTGCCGAGGTTTTCCCGAGGGACTACAGAAACTGATTTCTTCAAGAAAGGAGTGTATAAATTTTTAAAGGGTCGGCAACGCGCGTGTGACATCCCAGGAGTTGCAAGCGTCTATAGGCTTCGGTGACCGCTTACCATCAGACGGGCCGTATGCTTGTTTGCCACTGACGTGGTATAAAAAAAAATATATATTTCTACTAGCATCGTGCCCCAGAATTCCAAATTCATACGATTCCAATTTCGAAACTCGAATAGCCGCATATTATAACTTTAGTGGTAGCGCACACGTTCCAGAACTAGTTATAACGGCAAACTAAAATCGTTAGTTCAACTCCATAGTCTTATTGTTTTAACTATAAACGCGGACCGCCCGCAGATTGACTATGAAAACTCTATCCCATCATCCCGATGGACCACATTACGTTAATCCAATTATCGCCATTGGAGCTGAAGTTTTGTTCTTGTTCTAAACGACAAATAATTTTGCAAACAATTTTAATTAAGGCCTCACGCAGTGTCGAAAGGGTGTAATATCAGTCAACGTTTAGGGTATTCTGGAAGTCGTATTATTTTACAAATTCTCTTAGCGCTTTGACCTTTTTGAAGTAATTGTTTTAACCTATTTCAACACAGCTGTTAGCAATACACTAATGGGTGATAAATATTCAATTTAGGTAGCATAACAACAGGACAATGAAGATCACTCTCTTTGTTTGTCTGTTTTGTTTTTGTTTTTCGTATATAAAATAATTTAAATATCGTAGCCTTAGAATTCATAGTTATAGTTAATGATAGTAATACGTAATCCATACTAAATATTAGTTCTGATAAGTCAGCATAATTAACGAAATGCGTGCGCAAGACACATTCATTAAATTGAAATGCAAACCGTACAGTCTTCTCTTTCTCGTCTGGCACTAAGATATATAAAAATACGTTGAATACATATTTACCTACTTACAAATACTACACATATATACAACTGGCACTATGATAAATGACAATATCTCATCGTAAAAAACAGGTACGAGATTTAAGGAATCAACGTGCTACTACGTAACTAAAGTACAATAGTAAAGTGAAAAAATTACAGAAGTTGAAAAATTAATACTCCTAAAATATTCCAAGTCGCATATTCTGCTGCACGCGAGCCTAACTGCAGTAAACAACACGTAATATGACGTCGGGGTTTGCCCCGTAATATTACGTGTTGTTGTACGTGTTGTGGGCCAGCCAGTTGCTTACGTTTTCCATTCCAATTTGGTACCAATTGTTCAGCCGCGCTGCATTTCTCATTAGCGTCAGTATATATAAATAATACGTTAATCGAATTGCGTGCTAGATTGCGGTGTACGGCACGCATTAATCTTGAATCATTCCATAGAGATTTTTGCTGATCTCTACTAATGTAAATTTTTTTGTTAGTCATATATCGTGATTAAAGTTAATTCGAGAGGTCAAATTATTCCGCTCGTAGAACAAGCGCACGAAATATACTTTACGTATATCAAATTTGAATGCGGAACCGTAAGTTGATTGACCAAGTAGGTATCTCCATATGAAATGCTTATGAACAACTTTGTAACTTCTTCACTGGAGCTAGTTGCCTAATAGTTGCCAAACTATTCTGCCGTCTTCAGCAAACCTCAATTTCGTTACGACACAGAAGATTCCCGCTCTTGTATGCTAAATTGATTTCCGCCAGGCCTTTGTTGTTGTGAAATGTAATAGAGCGCTACAATGAATATACAGTTTAATTTAGTTGGCCGGTGTAATCTAAATGCACTTAGGTTGTTAATAGGTGGCTATATAGGTAACTAACGCATACGCAAATATTGCAATGCACCACACGCATTGCTCAATGCACTCTGAGTTTTGATGGCTTTTTGATGGAATAAACCGTATTAACCGAAGCAGTCGAAAACAAACAAATTAAAGAAGGTTCCTATTTAGGTACCAACTTCAATGTTAAAATGTGAGTACTTCTCGCTTATTAAAGCGAGAAGTAAATCACTAGTAATAAATAATAGGTATCTCATTTATTTGGTATAAACGAGCCGCAGGTACTTACTTAATAATTGAATTAAAATCAATTTCGCATGAAGTGAGCGTACACAGTGGTTTTCAATTCGGAACCGCACAAACGAATCGTTTTTCAAGATCGGAACCCATTTAAACCACAAAACCGGTAATCGGAGGCAATTCCAGTCAAAATTATGTTCAACCACTCTCGAGCGGCTTCCAACTAGAATGTTCTTCTTTTATATATATCATATATACATTTAATTTTGTAGATGGATTCTTCTTCAGAATAAATTCCAAAAGTATTAAATGTACTTAGTGTAAACAAGAAGGATTTTTTGTACGTAAATACCAGCAGATTCATAAAGAAGCAGGCATGAAATCGAGACCTTATTTAATTTAAAGGAATTGGCGTAATATTTAAGTAGGAACTTCTAGGATTCGGCGACAAACAGTTGAGAAAAATAATAAGTTCTCGAGAATACTTCTTGTTAGTAAAGTAGGTATTAAGAATAAAAAATATAAGACAAATAAAAACCGGTCAAGTGCGAGACTCGCGCGCCAAGAGCTCGGTACAAATGTCGTTTATAAAGGACTAGTTTTCCGCCCCGGCTCCGACACACATTACTTGTAGTAGTAACAATAATTACTTAAATGTAGTAATGGAGAAAATGAGACAAAATCTACCCTTTACAATCCCGGTGTTTTGTCTCACTCACTTTATATTTCGAGTTTTATCTAAATATTTTCACTTCTCCGTAAAATATTCAAATTTTTTTTCAAGAAAAAAAACAACAAAAAAAATAGCCAAATCGTGCACCCGTTCTGGATAGTTATGCACGTATACATATTATTTCGAGAATTAATTTTGAATATTATATATTCACATCATCAGTATTAATCATATGTAATAATTTCAGTTTTCGCTTTGTAAACTTCGACGATAAGGGAGTTAAGGGACGGGGAATAGTTTATTTTTCCTCATAACTCGAAATATAACCACTAGAAAAAAACGGCTTCGGTATTTGTATTTAAAGCCTGCCACACTTGACCTATTAACAAGTTTTAGTTTTTTGCTTTCATAGTAAATAGCAGTTCTTGAGATACATATTTAGTAGTGACAAACGGACAGCCGAACTCGCACCATAAGGGTTCTTTTTTACATTTTTGGTACGGAAACCTAAAAACGGACCTTAGGCCCTATAATTGTAACTACTTATGACTTCATCAGAAAAATGTTGTACAATTAATTGTTGGTCAATTCGGAGGCCAAGAAGTATAAAGTAGCCCATACTTTCAAAGGAAACATTCAGCGGTGACAACCGCTCGCTCTGGCACAGCGCTACAGCCCAAGAATTCCCAGTGAAGTAGAAAAATCACAGAGTGGTCTCAGAAATAGGTAGTCAATACAAAATCTCCGTTCCACACCCCAGTAAACAATAAGGTTTTAGTTCATTCTCTTACAGGTGTTTACGGTACAAGTCCCCGGGAACTCGCGCGAAGCAATATTCATTGACGCCACTTCACCAATATCGGTGTTTATTCAAATTCCTTTATTTACAGTGAAGAATTTTACGGGATTGCTCACTGAGATACGTTGAGGATTATTTTATTGTTGATGTTTATCCGAATGCTCAAGCTTTTTATAAGTTAGGATACTTACTATGAAAAGGAGACGCCCGGCTATAGGGTTTATATAATTTGGAAGGTTTCAATCGTCGTTTTTAGAGTTCCGTAGCTATAATAGCGAAAACGGAACCCTTGTAGGTTCGTCATGTCTGTCCGGCCGTCCGTACGACACAGTCCATTTACTCGGAGACTATAGCCAGCCACTACAATTATGAAATTTGGTAGGAAGGTGTATTCTATGAACCGCTACATAATATAAGTGTGATTTTACAAAAAAAAAATTAGCGGCACTCCATAGGAGAGACCGGTATGAAAGTAACACGGGATGTTGAGTTTTTGAATGAAATATGTAATGTTGAACATTTTGATCCTCCCTCACTTGCGTTCAGGACGCTGTATCGGGTCGGGTTCTGGACATAACGAGACGGTACCCAAAAATACGTTTTTTACTTAACTTTATGTAAGTGTTTTTAAACTGTACTGGATTATGGAATGTTTTAGCTTGTGTGTTACGTGTGAGCCAAAGAACACAACTATTCGTCGTTCTGTTTTGACATCCGGAATGGTACATTTATTAACGGTTTTTTAAGTTGTTAACGTACAAAGAGCGGACTTAATGCCATGAGGCATTCTCTACCAGTCAACCTCCAGGCAAAGCAGAAAGATTGTAGGAGGATTACTTCATTTTAAGCAAAACTTTTGGTAGAATATCCGGTGGCCGGATACCGGATATCCGGCTGATGGCACCACCGGATATTCGAAATCCCAAAATAGTATCCGTTGCATCTCTTAGTAGCCACCCACCAAAACTCAAGGACTTCCAATATTACGTAGCTCGAAATGGATGGTTTTGTATGGACGGAACTTCGAGTACCTTAATTTCGACAGATTAAATACTTACTCATACAATTATATGGATTATGGTACTGTTATAGAGATCCCTATCCAATTAAAACTCTTAGAGAAGTATAATTATATGTTTAATAAAATCCCCTAGGCAACCAATCCCCCATTCATATCTCAACTGTCACGCGTTGCTCTTATTTATTTATTTATTTATTTATTTAAACTTTATTGCACAAAAAGAATATAAGTACAAAGGGCGGACTTAATGCCATGAGGCATTCTCTACCAGTCGACCATAGGACCAAACAGAAACTAGCAAATGTGGGTGCAATGAGAAAATAATTCATAAAAGTTAAACGATTCTCTCTCTTCGACGTTCCTTACCCATCCCAGCCTGCACGATACACAAGCATCAAAAAGTACCAATCCCACTGAAAGTGAAAATTGGTGTAACTCTTATATACATATACTACTCAAAAGAAAAAAGGAGTCACTAAGTACTTTGATCGTTACGTTAAAATTTCGATAAACAGTGTATTATTTTGTATTGGATACTGAAGGATGTGGGACATCATTATCAATTTGTTTAGTTATGTCCGATAAGTATCAATAAAACAGTAAATTATTTACTGGTATTACGTAAATAGCCTTTATTTTCTTTTGATGAATATATTTCGATAGATGCGTGTTTATAAACTATCGCATAGGTGTGTGATATGGCAATGGGAGACCGCGGCCTGAGGAACGGCGCTGCAAGTAATTTCCGCTGCGCCTCGCCGCGCCGCCATCCTAGCGGACCTTATTCCATCGGGAATGTGCAAGCTTTATCGATTCAATTTAGTGTGAACCTTCGTTGCAATGTTTAGACCGCTAAACGTGTTAAGTAAAATTAAAGGTTAATATGTTCTATGTCACGTGAAAATATTTTATTTGTCACCTAACATATATTATTACACGTTACGTAGAGTAACGATTAGGTTCTTTGAATTGACACTGACATATGCTCTTATTCCATTAGATATTCTGCTTTCACAATAATGTAATAGAGTTTCGATTACACAAAAATACGATTTTTAGACAATATTTATGTAATAAAAACTCTATTACATTAGTGTTAAAGTAGAATATCCAATCAAATAAGATCATATGTCAGTATCATACTTAAGTAATTTACCTGTACCTAAATGTCTTCGGCGACGGGCGAGGCCACAGACCATCTCACTATCAGACCTTCCATTACGCATAGTTGTTACAAACCTCGGGATCAAGCTATTCTACAACAAACCATGCGATTGGCCGAGTGTTGTGTTTTTTTAACCTGACTGTGGCTTTTTAGGCAGGGCCCAATAAAGCGACAGGAGTGCGCGGTTAGAGAGTAGCCTGGGGAAAATCCAGGGGGAAACCTCCGACACGACCACGCGTGTGGTTTGGAACACTGGAATACTCTAGAAGTTTGCGCTCTAGTGAGATTGGTTGAGCGGTTTCAACCGAATCTGAGGTGTGAGTAGAATCGAGCTACTGGGAGTTATATCGCTGATTCACTAAACCTAGCCTAGCTGAGAAGAGTCCAGCAAGAAACTCAGCTAGACTCGACCTGGGTCGGACTGACTCTACCCGGTGTACGGCGGTACCGGGACGAATAGGGACTATATGTGTCTGTCCCCGCCGGCGGGAATTCCTAAGTGTACGCGTCGTGTCAGAGAGGGACACCGTAAGCGCAGCGTTCCATCTTTCGATGGACGCTGTGATTACGTCGTCCGGGTCCGTGAGAGTGTGCGGGCATCCTGACCGTGTGGCCCCTAATCAGTGATCACCGAGTTACAACAGAGGGAAGAGGGATGGGAACGTGGTCGACAGCCTTCCTAACTAACGGATTAATTCCTATGATGGAGAGCGTTGTCAAAATAACGTCTGGCAGTCTGCTTAAAGAAACCATACATGGTGCTAATCCCCATGTCGTGGTGCAGACTGAGGTTCCACTGGTACCACGGGGCACCAGTCGCCCTACGGAGAAAACGATTCTAAATACCCTGAAGCGGCTTGAGCGATGTCATAGGCACGTGAGAAAAAGCTACACTTGCATAAGACATGATTGGACGAACACAAGTTTTGTAGAGTGTCTGCTTATTTCTAAGTGACATTTTACTAAACTTGTTAATCATCGGCCCAGGCCTTATGAGTGTTGTGTACTTTTCACATTAAGCAAAGGAATTCCACATACAATATTCCAGTGGTATATCTAACTCAACGTATCGGTTTGAAATTAAATTACGTTTATAGTGCTGCAAGTACATATTATATGGAAACGTATGAACGCAACAAATGTCATTTCGATTACACTTTTTCGACGCACAGAGGTATAAACAAACAGAGTAATAAAATTGATTGAAACTTATACGAGACACATGCACTTAACACTACTTCCGATACTAACTCACTTTTTACAATGAGACCTCCTGAAGCCCTGCGACTCCTACGAATATATACTGATTATTTTCAGACGTTCTGATATGCTGAAGTACCTACTTCATTAAATACCTACAATATTTGTGGTAGCACGGCTAACAATTGTATTGTAATTTGTACGGCCCTTACAAAACAGCGTAATAATACAAAAGGTGACCCGCTGTCATTTAAATATTGGGTTGATTACTATTGTTCGGCGTTGTATATAAATAGAAGTTGAAAATGTATGATCGCTAGTATTTGTTAGTGTAACAAACACTGCGGTCGCCAAATATACAAGGAATACAAATCGTGACAACTGGTATGTTAATGTTAAACAATCTATATCTATATCTATATATATATTACGCGAGGCCGATTTTTGTACACCCCATCAGATCTACAGTTATGGTCTGATTTTAATAAATAATATATCATAAGATTCGTCTCATGCTGGAGAGTTGCATAAAACTCTTATTATTTCATATTTTTTAAGAAAAAGGACTAAAAAAATAATTTTAAATAACTACTGTGCGCTGACCGTCACGCGACGTGGCTCCTGGTTTGAATTGACATAACACAAAAAAGAAACAATAACTGAACTCAAACCTGTAGTAAGTTCTTCAGTATGAGAATTCAGTATATATTCTTATATATACTGAATATAGTCTTTAAGTTATTTGTAATATGGGCCCATATGACAGATGTCTGAAATAAATTATATTATTTTTGACACGATCCTTTTGTGAATTAATTTTGTTTTAAAAATGTAAAACATTATTTAATTTTCTGAAGGAAATGAATATATCTACGTAAACTCACGTCTGCATGCATTCCCAAAAGGCATAAGCAGAGCACATACAAATTCCATTCCACCCCCAGCAATTATAGTTTTAAAAATTGAGATAATGTGATGTTGCAGTTATACATAGTGTATCCTATTACCATAGTGAACTCTTATGGGAGGAAATGGGTTGTAGCTGTCTAAATTAAAATTAGACTGCTATCATTATTACATGCTCTTTCTTTTAGCTTTTCCTTATAGAGCCGTAAAAAAGGTAGCCTTGTCATTCTCCGGTCCTGCAGTAATTTCCGTACGAAACTAGGTCTTTTAATATAAATTTTATACTGATAGTATAACATTTTATATACAATTTTAGGTAGATAGTATATATATTTGAGTCAGTGTTTCTTCAAAAGAAAGGAACTTAATTTATCTTGGCTTGAGGAGTCCTGCGTTAGGAGCCAGTTTTTGCTACATATAAGAAAACTGTGCATTCGGCTATGCGCATGAATCATGTTTAAATCCCTTTTGTTTCTGTAAGTATACCCACAATTTTGAATATTGATCAGGTGTAAGAACCGCCCGGTGGGTGGTATATGTACTACACAGCTAAAAATGGTGGATCCAGTGTAGGCACTTAACTGTCGAGACCTCGAGGAATAGTGTTTCTCTATAGGAAATCTGTTCGTCTCTTAAAGGTTAGGTTAAAATGGCTCTGGTTGTAGCATAGAAGTTAAAGACCATCTAATGGATTATAAGATCTATAACTGCGCGAAGACAAGCGTCTCTCTTTCTCATTGCGTACTAGTTTGTTGATTGAACTTAGATTTCTGTAAGTAGGTCATGCCGCCCCAAGTGGACCCCACTCCGAGCGGAGTCGTATTCGAGTCGGACACACAGACGCCCGACCTGGGTCTGGATAAAGACGTGTCCGTCCTAAAGAAGGCGACGCCGAAGAAACACGAATACGTGTGGGGCAACATCGTGTGGTTCCTGTATCTCCACATCGCTTCCCTGTACGGACTTTATCTCGTGTTCACATCGGCGAAATGGCAGACCAATGTTTTCGGTAAGTTCCGAAAATAAAATGATAAACCTGAAGAATGCCACATCGAATATACATGATCATAAAGTGGGACAACGTCGCCTTATTAATCTAATCTCTGGCTATAAAATAATTAAGTACTTATTGTTACGTGGCAGCGTTCGCGGTGCACCTAATGTGCGCGATCGGCATCGGGGCTGGATCCCACCGCCTGTGGACTCACCGCAGCTTCAAAGCGAAAACTCCTCTACGGATCGTCCTTATGCTGTGGCAGACTATGGGTTTCCAGGTAAGTAACAACAACAATCGATGTACTGAACTACATGAGTTATGTTTGTTCAAGTTAGTTTATCCATTCGATTCAATGGCAAAAATCTCAAACAGATTCCATATCGCTTGTACTTCAGGTTGTTTCACTTCACAATATCTGAACGTGCACCGAAAACCTTAACAATAGAGTCGCGTTATGTTTCGATGTTTGTGAGCGAGCACATTTTGCTCCGATATGTTGTGCTTAATGTTTGTAGACTTGTTTCTGAATATACTGCAAGTTTTAATTAAAACCCACTGTTACGAATTCTTTATCTTTCTTTACCTATCGACAGGACTGTATTTTCGAGTGGGCGCGCGACCACCGCACGCACCACAAGTACGCAGACACAGATGCCGACCCCCACAACGCCGAGCGCGGCCTCTTCTTCTCTCACATGGGCTGGCTCTGCGTTAAAAAGAGTCCGGAGGTTATTGAAGGCGGCAAACGCATCGATCTCACTGATCTTTATGAGGACCCTGTCGTCATGTTCCAAAGAAAGTAAGCACACTTATGGTTACAATAACCACTGATCTTTACAACGCCAAGCGTGGCATCGTATCATTTTTAGGGTTCCGTACCCAAATGGTAAAAAAGGAACCCTTATGGGTTCACTTTGTCTGTCTGTCTGTCACATCGCTAAATATCTCAAGAACTACTTATGCTATCGATGTTTTATATCTTCTGTGAAAAATGACAGATAATATGTCATTCTGTCATTCTTCTGTCACTTTTCACAGAAAATAAAAAAAGGGGGTCTCGGTGGTTCAAAATTTGAAAATCTAGTTAATATTGTACTTATATGTGAAAGGGCTGGGTTGCACATTCTGAAACAATTTTTTTTTACGTTTAGTCATTTTTGTTTTATGAGAGACAATGTAAAAAATACCGTCCCCCCCTTATCTCCGAAGTTTACCAAGGAAAATATATAAAATTATTACATAACATTGATATCAATGATGTTTTACAGGAAAAATATAAGTGTAGCTCTATCTAGTTTTTCTTTTTTTTGTCGTCAAAAATCATTTCTATACGAAGTTTGTAATTTAATCACCTTTGCATGTATTTTTGTTTTATAAATTCCTATGAGATTATGCTGAAAGTACCTTCTTTCAACTAAAGAAAAAAAATTGTTATCGGTTTACGTGATAAAGAATTATCCTTGAAAAACTACCATACATACAAAAGTTATTCAGTCACTCAAATTTGTAAAACAAAAGTCGCCGATAGATGGCGCTGTACCCATGGCGTCCGATTTCCACACCATGTTGTTGAGATTTTACTGATTTAATAGGGTTGGAATCGGTACACATCTGTATACGGAACCCTCGGTGCGCGAGTCCCACTCACACTAGACCGGTTTTTTTTACATATGGGCGGGCTGTGCGTCAAGAAGAACTCAGAGGTCGTTGAAGGTGACAAATGCAAATGTAGCAAATGTCTGTCGTGATATTCCAGAAAAAACACGTTTATATTTGTTTAACTAGCCAGAATGCCGAAGGCCCTGTTTTTCCTACACCTGCGAGCTATCCCGGTATTCTCTATACGAAGATACACACAGTACAACAAAACCTGCCCAGTTCGGGAACCCCCAAATGGCGCCGAGTTTTCTCACCAAAATCCTGGAACCGCCACTTCCTATTTTTCTAGGTTACTGATGTTCAAATGTGCATTGCATAATATTTTTATATCCTAGACATTACCTGAAGTTGATGCCGCTCCTATGCTTCGTGCTGCCCACCGTTATCCCCGTGTACTGCTGGAACGAGACCTGGCTGAACTCCTTCCTGATCCCAACTATCCTGCGGTACACGTGCGGCATCAACGTCGTGTGGAGCGTCAATAGCTTCGCTCACGTCTTTGGATACCGGCCTTATGACAAGTTAGTATTGTGGTACACAATAACTTGCCTAGACTTCAAAGTTTAACTCAGACGTAAGGTAAACGTCCCAATATCCGATATACTTGACACCTATTTATCACCTCTTTCATTGCGCCATGTGATAGAACTGTCTTGTACTGGGTCAGTGTTGAGCATTAAGACATTACCTACCTTACGTAAGTATAGCAACATACCTTTTATACTTTCGCGCTTGAGTGTATCGAATTTATCGAGCAATAAAAATGCCAACTCTACTTTTTAACTATGCCAAATTAAGTCAGGTAAGTTACTTAATTTGGCACAGTTAAAAGCAATATGCAAAGTTTCGTTAGAATAAAAGTTTTATTTTAAAGTAGGTACCATTAATAAACTGAATTAGGATTTATTTAACTAAATTTCATAACCATATTTACTTTTGTTCCAATGCGTGTCTTTAAAGAAAGAGCACAGAAAAAAAATGTTACCTACCTACTTAAAATGCTGTTAATTATCATTCCACATAAATAAGGTGAAGAAAGTGTAGATAAATTAGCTTAAATATATTTTAATTCATGTTAATTGTCAAAGTTGAATAACTGTATAATTCAATGCAATTACTAACTACGTAAGTAATCCCGTATACAATGGAATTGGTTGACACAGACCACTGATAATTGTCATTGATTAGTTTGATTATTAGCTGAAATTATATCGGTGAAGCTATTCATCGTTTCATAACATAACACATTACCGAACAGACGCTTCCTATTTACAATTGATTTTTAGTAGCCATAGGTATTTTATTTTTATTGGCTAGCATTTTAAAGACACATAAAAAAACCTGACAACCTAAAACTACTGATTTGCACAACTAAAATACTAATTGCATGCGTTTTGATGTGCAATTAGTATTTTAGCTGTGCAAATCTGTATTATTTGATGCGCAGTCAGTATTATTTTATTTGATATGTGATTAAATATAGGTTTTTCATTTTTATTTAGGTAGATACGATACAAAAGCATCTTGACATCAAACAGTAGGTTACTAGGTACCTCTAGCTGCCGATTATTTCTTATTTTTAGATTGAAGATAGGGAACGGCTCTGTAAGTAAGTTGTTTACTCTCAGTTCTCTGAAATGAAATAATTGTGTACTTGCTCGCGACTTCTTCCCCGTACAACTAGTTTATTGCAATCCCATACACAGTCATTTTTTTTCCAAATGTTACCGAATCATATCATTATGATTACAATTCGTATTTAATAGCTCGAAGATTGGACCTCGATGCCATTATCCGACATATAGTGTAGGATCGTACGTTTCATGTTGTAATATGTAACACCCAGGAAACAAAAATGTGTCCAGATCCCTAAACCCTCGTGAAAACCTGGCCGTGTGGATGGTGTGCGTGGAAGGGTTCCACAACTACCACCACACGTTCCCGTGGGACTACCGCGCCACGGAGCTGCCGCTGTACAACATGCTCACTCCCACAATCGTGTTCATTGAAGCTATGGCTAAGGTATGTTCATTGTATTTATAAATACCGCTGTGTAGATCTGGCCGTGTGGGTGATGTATGAAATGGTTCCACAACTACTACCTTGCGTTCCCGTGAGACTAAAGCGCCACGGAGCTGTCGCTGTAAAACCTGCTCACTTCAACTTTTGTGTCCAATGAGGGCATGGATCACCTATGTTTGGGACACGGAAATTATAAATTCCCTACTTAATGAAGTGCCACTTCTTGTTGTTTATCCACACCTAAACAATATTTATCATTATACATAGGTACCTATAGCTACACAATACGAGTACACAATAGTGCGGAATAGGTACTTCAGCAACTACCAACTTGCATTCGCACGAGTAATATTTTGTCTCTATGTGTACCTGTAACATGTTCATCTTTATCCCCACTGATTACTGACTATCGTTAAAAAACAGTAATTTTCTGGCATAATTAATTCGATTTATGGAGTTCACATCTGAGAACGCACATAGAAAGAAAGAAAGATACATTTATTCGTAACAAACACATCACAATTACAAATAAAGACAACACACCGCCACGAAATTTTCCACGAAATGGTCACAACTCAGCGTAGTGTTGGCAGGGCCAACGCTGGTCTTCCGTTATGAACATTTGGTGAAGTCACGGCGCAGTCACGATACGCAGTGTACAAAAGAAGGCAACTAGAATATAAACGATCAAAAACACACAAAAAACATGAAAGACATAAACTACACTATGAAAAAATTAAAAAACGCCTCATCCAAACATGGCTAAAAGCATGGCAAATACACATTTGTTTCCTAGACTAAGTATCGTCTTTTAATTGAATAGATCGGGCAAGCCTACGACTTGAAGAGCGTGACCCCAGATATTGTGAAGCAACGATCGCAGCGTACCGGAGACGGCAGCCACCATCTCTGGGGCTGGGACGACCCCGAGTTCACAGAGAAACTGAAGGGAAAACTGGGCGCCGTCAGCAATACGGAGAGAACGGATAAAGTCAAATGTGGTTGAAAGTCAAAACATCAACTCCATCTTAGTGTACGACCTGAGTGCCTGATAATTCCACATCCTGGCAGACGTAAAAATTTGTACTTACAAGTCCAAATCTGTACGTCTCCTTAAAAGCATCGCATCATCGATCGCATTTTTATCGCCCTTTGTCGCCTTTACCGCCCTAGATTAGTAATATACTATTTATTATATGGACACTGCACGCTACAGTGTACCTGGCATTCATGCCACACACTTAGCCTACAGATGAGTAATTAAGACATATTTGTGACGAAAACTTTTTCGACACTAGGTCCCATTAAATATTAATTTGTAAACCTCATCAATCATCATTTTCGCAACCACTCAAAAAAGTCTATAGTTATTTGCGCTAATGGAGGGATTGTAAATAGATCTAAACAATGAGTATTTGAATAGAAATTACGTCATTGGTTATGTACTAAACTTAAAAATAAAATTTTACTTTTATGTTGAAATTCGTTTGCAAAAAAAATGTGTACTATTTATTATTTTTAATACACTCCTAACCCAGTTTATGTAATTTCGCCATGATATTCTGATTTCTTCAATTTTCACCATAATGTAAGACTCAAAGTAGAAAATGAAAAATTAATTGAATTTACAAAGCTTTAACCTGTTCGTATTGTTCCACATTTACGTAACCGAATTATCATTGGGTTCTTAAAATAAAGTAATAACCACGCTACCGTAGTATTATAATTACCTAACATAAATTATTTACATATATTTTTTTCATATTACGACTGCCTTTTATTACCGTAAATCAAAGCCGGATGTTTGAAGCTTTGATTATAAACGCACCAAGTACCTAGGTAGGTACGAGTACCGACTTCTTCAGATAAACGGTTTTCAAAAGGCAGGCAAGTGAGGCAAGGCTTCGTTACACAGACCAGTGCTTTACTTATATAATAGAGGTGCACAATCTGACGCTCCACCGGTTACGTTACACCATTTGAACTATAGGCATACCCGCCGGCGGGGACGTCCACCGCGCGATCGCGACAACAGTGACACATATAGTCCCTATTCGTCCCGGTACCGCCGCACACCGGGTAGGGTCAGTCCGACCCAGGTCGGGCCTAGCTGAGTTTCTTTCTGGACTCTTCTCAGCTAGGCTAGGTTTAGTGAACCAGCGACAAAACTCCCAGTAGCTCAATTCTACTCACACCTCAGATTCGGTTGAAACCGCTCAGCCAATCTCACTGGAGCGCAAACTCTTAGAGTATTCCAGTGTTCAAAACCACACGCGTGGTTGTGCCGGAGGTTTTCCCCTGGATTTTCCCCAGGTTACTCTCCAATCGCGCACTCCTATCGCTTTATTGGGCCCGGCCTGTAAAGCCACAGTCAGGTTCAAAAAAACCATTAGAGATTTGCAAATTTTGAACTGCAAATTTGAAATATTTTGCAACAATGCAATCCTAAAAGTTCATGATGGTAATAACCAATATAAACAAAATTAATTCTACGAATCTCACAGATATCCTTTATAAAAAGTAAATTGAGATGAGCTTGGAAATCTGTTTCCGATATTTAACGCAGCTGGCGTAGGTATAAGCGATAAGCGAAAATCGATACGTCCTTCCATTAAGGAACAATAATTAATGCAATGCAATCGTGTTGCTAAGGGTGGCAACGACAGTGGTCATCTGGGTCAGCTATCTATGTAGCGTGAACGGACAGCGATAGATTAACGAAACAAATGGACACGTGGTTTGGAACAGCAGATTTTATAGCTTGTAAGCATGCGTAAAATTACAAAATAATAGGAAGGTTTTGTTAATTTCGTTTTTTAACAGTCCATTTCATATTATTCCTTTTTTTTAGAAGTCCTCTTCTCTCTTACTCCCGATGGTTCTACGCCAGTGTACATGCCCGCCTTACATGCTGGTATTTAACCGTTATTTGTACTCCTTGAGCTTGTGACTCTTATGGGATTTATTTCTATATCAGTGCTTTGTTGGATGCTAATAAAAATAATGAAATGTGGAACTAACTTGTCTGAGCTGTATCGCAATGGTGAATACGTTGTTCGAGGAAGTTGCCAGCTCTTCGGTCACCAGTTACGTCAACCAGACGTTTCATGATTTCAGTAAATAACTTGTGCGCGCTGGGACCCCATGGACCAAGAGTTTCGACACCAAAAGGTACAAAATTGTACTCTTTGCGTGGAAATGCTGCCAGTAACCTCGATACAATTCCTCAAGGACCTGTTTCAGATTTAAATTAGTTTTAATATTATTTAATTTAAGTTATTGTAGTTGAGTATTCTTGTATATATTTTCTGGTCAAAAAATAGTGACACTATATAATCTTTACAAAAACTTGTTTGAGTAATCTCATTATAGTTAGGCTAGTCACCCACATGTTTAAGGAAATTCTCGATGTATCGAAATGATGGTGGCATGTCCATATAAATAAATAATCACACTGATTCTCGTACTTTACGCAACGTTTTGATTATTGGCAAGCCGAAGAGAATAGAGTTCTATAGAGGCTTCGCCACTGTGATACATAGGACTATGTCATAGTCTAAGAAAACAAGGTCTGACAATCCGGATCGTGACACCAGTGACGTCACTGTCGACGACAGGTAAGTGTCCGCATAACATCGATAGGCTGATCCCGTAGGTCGTGTCAACCACATTACTAACCGTCGTACCGGATTGCCATACCTGGCGCAGTATAATTATTATTGTATCATGTATAGTCCCGCGCCACTAAGCCACAAGTTACCATTTTACAAGTAACAAGGCAACGTTGGTCACCAAAGATCACTAGTCAGGCGCGATGATGACCAATGATGAGACCTACCGTCTGAATATGATAATGGATACGAGTTGCCAATGCATCGTTTTTAGGGTTCCGTACCAAAATGGTAAAAAAGGAACCCTTATGGTTTCACTTTGTCTGTCTGTCACATAATTAAGCTAATTTATATCTCAAGAACTACTTCTGCTATCGATTTGAAATTTGGAACAGTTATAATTGTTATAAAGGAGGGTAACCTCGGTGCATAGATAATTTTTTTTTAATACTTTTTTAATTTTCTCTGAATAATTACAGACAATAGGGGGATTTCAAATTTGAAAGTCTAGTGAATATGTCAAGTGGGGTGTTATATGAAAGGGACTTATTGCATATTGTGAAACAATTTTGTATTTTTTTTACCAGGAGTCATTTTCGATTTATGAGGGAAAATTTAGAAATAATCCGCGCAACTGATTTTTTAAGATCTGAGAATAGCTTCGACTGAACTGAAATTTGTTCAATTTATGTAAGTTCTGACAGTGTTATATTATGGTACCAACGAGCTGCCCTGATGATGAAGACACAAGTAGGTCATAGCAACTCCTAAACTGCACTTAAGAATTGATGACTGTGGGTGTAGAATAAAATATACCTAGTTGGCAATTAAAAACTTGTGCCCGAAATGTTCTTATTTTTACACAAAGTTATTTCAAGTTATTCTGGAATAATATATATTTGTAAGTTGCGTGCTTTGGACAGTAGGTAATGTTGGAATTTATAGCTTACTAAAACTCCTAGTCCATACGTTGCATGTTTTATCAGTAGCGTGTGTAATTATCGCGATATCGGCACTCGAGCCTGGTTCAACGCCACCTATTACTTCCGCATCAGTGTTTAAGTTCTGTAAACTTGATGGTTCGTTAGCTAACTATCCACTATTGGTGGCTAATTCTCCTACAGTGTTATCAAAATTACTTATTTATTGGAATCATCTATTTAATCAAATTGGCATGTGCCAATAAATAAATTTAAACGTCAGCTAATGTAATCTCAGTATATACTTATTTATTGCCTTGGTAAGTACCTAGCTAGCATAGGCACCGTTAATACTTAACTTCGTTAATCGCTAATCCGTTAAAAAAGTTAACTTCGTTAAACGTTAAAGCGTTACTTTTCGGGCCATTTAACGGAAGGAAGGAAGTTAATGGGTATGCGTGTATGCGCTATGGAAAGTAGGCAGGGTATGAAAAAATCCGGTCAAGTCCGAATCGCGCACGAGGGTTGCGTACACAGATATGTACCAGTTCCAACCCTATTAATTCAGGAAAATCTCAACAACACGGTGTAGAAATTGAACGCCATGGGTACAGCGCCATCTATCGGCGAATTTTTTTACAAATTTGAGCGACTATAAAACTAATAACTTAGTATGCATGATGGTTTTTCAAGGATATTTTTTTTATCACGTGAAATGATTTCATTTTTTTCTTTGAAAGAAGGTACTTTCAGCATAATCGCTTGGGAATTTATAAAACAAAAACATGCAAAGGTGATTAAACTACAAAATTAGAATAGAAATGTTTTTTGATGATAAAAAAAGGAAAACTAGATAGAGCTATAGTTATATTTTTCCTGTAATATATACATTGATATCAATGTTATATAATAATTTCATTTAAGTATTTACTTGGTAAATAAACTTCGGAGATAAGGGGGAACGGTCTTTTTTACATTTTCCCTCACAAATCGAAAATGATTCAACGTAAAAAAATATTATTTCAGAATGTGAAACTCGGCCCTTTTCATAAGAGTATGACATTCCACTTGGCATATTCACCCACTAGACAGAAAATAAATAAAACATATTTTAGAAAACATATTCTAGCATCTAGGTTACCCTTCTTTGTAACTGGTCCAAATTTCAAATCGATAGCATAAGTACCTAGTTCTTGAGAGACAGACAGACAGGCAAAGTGAAACCAGAAGGGTTCCTTTTTTACTATTTTGGTACGGAACCCTAATAAGAAAAGTAAGATGGCTTTAAGAATTTCTTATATTCATTATAATATCGATTAATTTAATTATCAAAATCAAAATAATCAGCACTTCACCATACGCCTTGTAATCTCATTAACTGACGCACCGAGCCGACAACACAATATAGTTCATTTCACTCGATCGAACGAACTTGTCAGAACCTGTTTTTCGCGACGCGGTGTTGCTTTGTAAAAATAAGTACTTAGTTAACGGATTAACGGAACTTTGGACAGTTAGCGGAAGTTAATGAGTACGTTAACAATTTAGCAAGTTAACTTAAAAGTTAATCCGATACACGGATGGGTAACTTCGTTAATTAACGGATTAACGAGTTAATGCCCTGCTCTGCTTATGATACAATTATTTTTAAGGGTAGTTGGGGTAATGACTACAGTTATTAATCGTTTTCATATAAATTGCGATACCTACTACAGTATTTGTATGTATAACTTAAATATGTAGAGAGCATGGTCTAGTATTGTAATCTTGAGTGCAGTTTATTACTGTTTTGGTACATAAACATAACAGCTCTTGTGTTTAATTAAGTGAAAACTAGAATTAAAATAAAATTAACTTACGATTTTCTTATACATGTTACGAATATCAGTTATCAATATTAAATATCGATGTCGATTTGTAGAGAATTATGCTGAGAATCTGCACTAACTCTCGCCACGAAGTGGTCAAAGGGACAGTGACAGATAAGACGTGTCAGATAGCTTGTTAACTATCTCCTTTTTACTTTACTGAGAAGTTCGTTAGTGAGACTAGAATTAAAATAAAGCGTACGTATAGAAAACGTTCAACTTAATAGCGCTCATCTGCTTTACTCAGAGGGCCTACTCCGAACTTCGTATCGTGCCGTCCCTTTCACTCGTGTTATGTGTACACTATATGGAGTGAAAGGGACGGCACGATACGAAATTCGGAGTAGGCCCACTAGGCCCTCTGAGGGGCTACCGCGAACTGAAAACGAACGAAGTTTGAATATCTCCCTCTCTGTCGCACGAATTAACAAGAGCGACAGAGATGGAGATATTCGAACTTCGTTTTCGGTTCGCGGTAGCCCCTCTGATATCTGTGTTTCGAACAGACGTATTTTGAATTTTACCGATATACAGCACAGCTTTTGTAACAGAATATCCTTCTAAACTTGAGTTTCAGTAATTGAATAACAACATTTTTCTTGCCACATTTATTAGATTATGAACGCTTTCTTTATTGTCAACGTCATAATTCTACACTACAACCACAGACTAGTAAGTGTTAAGTTGACACTTGACAGTGACTGAGAGGCGAGAATCGGAAACTCAAGTGTCTGAAGTCAACAAATTTATTTTTACAGTTTTGTTAATATTCTCATCAAAATATACACACGAATACCATATAGGAATGCCAACTTGATTGACGTATAAATATTACAAATATGTTGTCCTCCTTAATTAAAGAACATCAAACTAAGCAGGCAGCAAAACGAGTCGTGCAAGGTAAACAAAACTTGTTTGTCCATATTTAATTACCTGTTACGTTTTTCACGCTTTTCAGTGCATTCCGTTTAAAAAACAAATCTTTAATTTCAGAACAAAAACGCAAGGAATGTATAGCCGCGGCAAATGATCTAACACAAGCTCTAGTGGACCATCTCAATGTTGGGTAAGAAACATGTTGTCAACGTTGTAGTGGCTTATTATAGTCTATTATGTTTAGAAAGTTAGTACCTTTGCTGAAAAAATTAAAAAATCCTATTTATATATCATATCTTTCCCTTTTTCTGGTCTTTGTAAGTTTGTATATTTACATAGAGCTAACTGGATGTAATAGGTAAAAATGTATTGGAGTAAGTTGTGGTTACCTATAATTAGATAAGCATCTGCCCCTAATGTAAACTATAAGAGCATGTCTGATGTATTATCTGTTGGTGATCCTTAATAAATAAATAAATAAATATGTAAGCCCATCATAAAATTTTATTCAGTGAATTATGAATCATGTTATTTTAGAAATAGATTTTTAGATTATTGATATAGATTTTGTTCCTAAATTGAATTAACGAAATACAACAAGATTGTAAGCAAAAAATATATCTACTCATAAAAAGTGACTGCACTATACAACATAATCATGTTTAACATTAACTCCTAATTAATTAATTTCTGTAATTGACGGTGTAAAGTATAAAAATGTGTTAACAATAAATACTTATTCCATATTTTTCATTTCAGTGTGGCACAAGCTTATTTGAACCAAAAGAAGCTAGACGCTGAGGCAAAATTGTTACATCAAGGAGCAATAAATTTCTCAAAACAGACACAGCAGTGGTTAGCATTAGTAGAGAACTTCAGTAGTGCACTCAAAGAGATAGGGGATGTGGAGAACTGGGCCCGCAGCATTGAGAATGATATGAAAATTGTAACTGACACGTTAGAAAATGCTTACAAGATGGCACAAGAGCAGCCAAGCAATAGCCAATAAGACAACAACTTTAATCACATTATCTCATAAAGATCCACAAACATTATAATGAAAAATGCATTGAATCAGTCACATTGTATAATAAAACTAAGGAGATGGCTTAACACATGCAAAATAGAGAGTGATCATCTCATCATGCATCATCTGTGACACCAAGAAAAGTTAAGTCTTATAAATAATCAGCAATACTCTTTATTGCACACCTCAATTAAAGGACAAAATCACAATAAGTAGAGGCAAACAACAGGCAGCATTCATATAGGTGGTAGTGCCGCATTAGGCTATCAAGGTGGTCAAAGGCTGTCTAATTTCAAAACATCAACAACCTTATACATGTGAAGAGCCTAATTATGTAATAGTTCAATGGTGAACGTTTGGTTCGGGTATACTTGTTTTCTGTTAAATTAACACTTACCTAATAATATTAAAGTAACACTTACCTTATTGCCTCTTAATTCAGAACCAACGATTGTTGTACATGTTTAAGATATGTAAATAATGTAGCTGAAATTGGATGATATATCCATTTGCAATAGTCTGGCTAATAAAACGTGAAACTATGATTTCTTTAAAAAATTAAATGGCAGCGATTGATAACAATATATAGGTATATATATGTCAAATGTGTCAAACGCCTATGTGCCTATGCGCCTATGTGTATCTGCTATCTCTATAGATAGCAGATACTATAATACATATTACATTCCTATAAGTAGAGTACTACCCTCCAAAAACGCAAGCCTGAACAAGACTCATTTTTCATCTTATCTATATCATCATCATCCTCCTAGCGTTATCCCTTTACAGTTGCTGCCTAATCCCAAGATTTGGCATGCATAGGCACTAGTTTTTACGGAAGCGACTACCATCTGATGTTCCAACCCGAGGGGAAGCCAGACCTTATTGGAAATAGGCTTGTCAAGTGAATGGCCGACTTGACATAAGTTCTCAAGCCGCCTGAAGGCCTCTCTGCTATCGTAGACAAGCTGGGATCAACGGCTTAACGTGCCTTCCAAAGCACACTCAATTAATAACTACTCAGAGCGGTCACCCATCCAAGAACTGACCTCGGCCGACGTTGCTTAGCCTAGCATACGGCTCACGGTACCCGGGTGCCGCTGGGTCACGAGCGCTCCATTCCGTTTATCTGTACATAATAGGGTATTTTAAAGTGAGATAAAGTATAAAACATGGACTAAATTACAGTTTATTTTCATGAATACTCTAATTTTTGTTAATACGTCCAGAAACATTTTATTTTCGTATATTAAACACATTTTTTACTCTCTGTGTCACGATACTAAACAAAAATGTGCAGCATATTTGGTAGAACGTAGTGGTTATATTCTCTTTGCATAACAGTGAATGATTACAAATTAATTGATTAAACACCTCAATTAAAGTTTAGTAGCGAAAATGTGTTCGAGCATCACATGCAACCTCTTCTAATTGAGAAATGTGTCTGCCAAATATTAAAAATTGTGTTCAATTTATTACTATGAAAGATGTCTATATTGTCAATGCAAAAAAGATTTTAGAAAATTGTGTAAAATCTCAATAACTACAATAAAATACACTCGTTTCTGTTATAAAACCATGTTTTACTTTATTAAAAAGAACCAGTAACGTAAACAAAATGGTCCTTCGAACCGGATAAAAAAGTGAAAAGTTGTTTGTTGAAAACGAAGATTCAATATTCTCATTCATTATGGAAATCGAAGCATACATTAAACTACAAAGACACACGGAAGAAAAAATTAGTAAAGCGGCATGCAATTTTAAAAAAATAACCAAAAGCACGTATAACTACTACTTACTTGGAAACCCGATTACAAGCACTTGAAGGGTACTGGAAATGTTTCGAAACGAATCACGAGTGTATTTTGATTGAATCCAAAGACCTAGATGATCCATATTTCAAGGATGAAGTGTACGAAAAAGTGGAAGTAAGTTACATTGAATACAAAACGGAGTTGAAAGAAGCTTTAGTGAAATTGCAACCACAACAACAATGTCAGGTAACAGCTAAAACTAGCACACGCTACAACAACTGTCAAAACGAGACTGAATCCAATGCGGTCAAACTCCCGACGATTACTTTGCCAGTCTTTTCAGGCCGATACATTGAGTGGCCAACGTTTCATGACCTATTCGAATCCCTTATCAATAACAATACATCCTTAGCTGCGGTGCAGAAACTACACTATTTGAAGAGTCACTTGTCAGGTGAAGCAGAGCAATTACTGAGACATATACCCATTACTGGTGCAAACTATGAGCAGTGTTGGACCCAATTGAAGAAAAGATACAACAATAAGCGATGTATCTCATCACACATCCTCAATCGCTTACTGTATCAGAAAACACTGATAACAGAATCGTCTAGTGGGGTAAAACACTTATTGGATACAACAAGTGAATGTCTGAGTACACTGACAAGTATGGGTATTGATGTGTCATCCTGGGATATTATTATTATTCACTTAGTGACACAAAAGCTCGACTCAGAGTCCCGGAGACAATGGGAACAGAAAATTAGTGATGATTCGGATAGACTACCGTCTCTTAAGGAGTTTTTATCGTTCTTGGAATCAAGATTCAGATCCTTGGAATTTTTGGAACCGAGCTTCAAGCGAGATATGAGAAATCGAGAAGTAGCAGAGCGGCCGAGGGTTTTCAATGTCACAGGTTCATCCATGGTATCAGTACCCTTCCCCTTTTTGTGCCGACACACACATGCTATACCAATGTACAAGATTCCTACAAGAAAATGTCCAAGTTCGTCGGGGATTCGTCAGAGAGAAAATATTATGTTTTAACTGCCTTGCGCCGAACCATTCAGCTTTAAGTTGCAAGAAATCAACATCGTGCAAGAATTGCAACGGACGTCATCACACATTGTTGCATCAAGAAAACAGTTATTCTGTATTTATGCAGTCTGACCAAACCACAAGAAATGATATTTCCACTGGTAGACCGAGTGAAGATATCCAGGAGGAGCAAGTACAGAGAGAAACCGGAGCCAGTAATATACTAACTCATTTTTCTAAAGGATCTATATTGTCTACTACTACTAGTGAGCTAATGCTAGCTACTGCCTTAGTTAAGGTAGAAAACAATAATATTTGTCATACACTCAGGGCATTATGGTCCTTCGAGCCGGATAAACAGATGAGTGTTGATGATGAATGTAAAATGCGCATGCCAACTTATATGTTATTTATTCATAATAACAATAATTCTGAATAATGAAATACTTAACATAAAATCCTCCTGTAACGTCTTTTTTTGTCCCTAATCAATTGACAACAGAGAACTGTCCAACAAAAAGGTGGCTTACTTAGTCTTAAAAGGAGGTTGCCACAAAAGAACACAGTACAGTACAAAATCAAACAGGCGGCCTTATCGCTAAAGAGCGATTTCTTCCTGACAACCTTAGAGTAGCGGAAATGAATGATGCGGTGATTATTACTCACAATCCCCAGTATTGTCCGCATCATGTGAATATTATCTTGGCATTCAAAATTAGTACCCACGTTATACGTGTTGTGATATCGACGGTATAAAGGAATAACCCTTGAAGCGACATTTTTTGAATTTTACAGGAGAGCGTATTAAAGTGTATTTATTGACAAAAAAAAAATATCTCTTTTACTATTGATTTTGGAAAGTTGAGTTCTATACACAAGTTTTCTCAAATTTTAATAGCTATATTTTAAAAATATTATCAAACTTGAAATCTTACAGGATTCTGAAATAAGTGTCGCTTAAGTGAATAGGCCCCCGAAACGATCCCGGAAGAACCATTGAAGAGACACCTTCGTGCTATAACCAGGGCCCTAAACAATCCAATGAAACTACACCAATGTAACTAATTTGATCTCGGGAATTAATTTAAGCGACAGTAGTGTATTTGCATGAATAAAAATAAATTGTCCGTCGTTTTAAATAAGCAAGGGATGTGATGAATTTATTGTTGTTTATTTTATTCGAAAGTATTGGAATTTTCATTTAAGTATAATAGAAGAAAATACGTACACTTATAAAGGAAACACAATAGGAAAAATCAAATTGTTGTTTTATTGGTTGGCTTAAGCCATAACATCAAGATAGACAAGTTCACTCATTATCACAATAGAGTTCAACTTATTAAATAACGTAGTATCAGAAAATCTGCCCGTAAAAAGTTTAACAATCAACATACTCTCATAACATCAATAAACTAGTTTTAATTTTAAACATTTAGGTATAGTAAAAACAACAATGTTTTTCAGTCAAAAATAATGCCTTGAAGACACTTTTGTAAGCACTAATTAGCATCTAAATTCAGTCTCAAGTTACTAATTAACTAGCAGCAAATTACAAATTACTAGCAGTAACAAATTATTAGTTAGCAGCGTTAGTGCTTAATACAAAATCAAATCAGTCTCAAGTTTTAATCATCACTAGCCATTTTACATACCGCTGCTGGGCACAGGATTCCTCTCAGAGATTGGACAGTAGTACCCACGCTGGCCCAGGGTGGCGGTCTTAAATAATTGGGGAAAATACTAATTAACTAGCAGCAAATTACAAATTACTAGCAGTAACAAATTATCAGTTAGCAGCGTTACTGCTTCGTGCAAAATCAATTCAGTCTCAAGCAAGAACTAGCATACGGTACCTAGTTAATTCCGTCAGCGAACGGCAAAACAACCACTCCCTCCTAGTGTTTGTCGGTGACTGAAGCGACCGACGGCGTTACACTGCGTTTATAAGAGTCCCTTTCGCGCGTAATTCATACAAAAAATTATACACTTAAACGCCATACTATAAATTTGGGCGACACTTCAAACGCCATCACACCTCTTGCAATTTTCATTTAACCAACGTATTGCTGTTTTTAAAAAATACTTGAAGCGACAATTTCGGCCAGGGCCAAGCATGTCGCTTAAAGTAATGAAATATTAGGTACATTTTTGTAACATTCACTTAAGCGACAACAGTTAATTTTAACACTTTTGAAGAACCACTTAAGCGCCGTAACCTATGTAAAATGTACTTGGAATAAACATGTAAGTGACATCACATGGAAAATTACCTATTTTTAAAAATCACTTATGCGACTATGATTATGCCTGTATATATGGTTAAGTGACTCAGGTAAGATTTTAATCAAATTATGTGTCGCATCAGGTAACGATTTTTAAATTTGGGCCTTATTTCTGTAACCCCTTAAGCGACATATAAGTCATCGGATCGATGTGAAACCCGGCTCAAACGACGCAGAAAAAAACGCTGATTCCAACGATATATATAACTCGATTTTGACCAAAATGTCGCTTAAAGGGTTATTCCTTTACACCGTCGATTATACTCATATCGCGTGATAATAACAATGACGTAATAAAGAGTGGACTAGGTGTAATGTTCTATACATGCAATAAGTTATACAAATACGAAGCATTTCGGTGCAGAAAGAGTAAAAATAATCTTGTCACTTTCTAACCAATATCTTATTCCATATATGAAAAAGATGACACTACTTCAGTATGTGCTGCTATGGCAACATTTTTATTTTACGTACCTACCCAATACCTACTGTGGCCGGTCAGAACGCAAGCGATGAAACAAAAATGGCGAACCTGTGTCGGTGTTTTGAACTGATTGAGTTTAAATTTAAAAATACCATAGATTTGCAAGACATCGCAGCTTTATAATTATGTGAAGTGATTCTGTTAATTAAGTAGATAATGCCTAAGTGCAGTGTCGTTGGCTGTGGCGCGACAAATATAGAAAACCAGAAAAGTTTGTCAATTCACCGGTATGTTTACATTTTCACTGAAATATTTGTTATTATTAAGATGATCAACTTCTTCTGGTGAGTATTTAGTTAATAATCATCCAAAGAATACGATTAGTGGCAAAGGAGAATAAAATAAGGGTTTGTTTCGATTATTTTCGACTATAAAAATAGGTTACTTTGGTAACTAGGGATGTGATTATTATGTCGATTTCTAGAAATGTTAGGCCATAAAATAGAAATATTCGCCAGTCACACGGGCCGCCGCTAAGTCGTTCCTGTACCGACTTGTTCAACATCCGCATCTGCATAAACTCCGCATAAATTTTTTGTAGATGCGGACGACAACAACCCTTGATAGTATAGGCAAACTTCGTTTATGTACCTAATACCTGTATCATAAATGACATTGTAGTGAGTGAAATTATACGAATTTTGTGAAGAACTCGACAAATAAAGAATTTTATATGTAACAATTAGAGATGCGCCGAATATGGGTTTGACCGAATACCAACATTCTGCCGAATATTAAGTCCAGCTGTTGCCGAACCGAATATTCGGCCGAATTATTCAGTTCAACGCAATTCCTTTATCGATTGTTGTAAAACAGACTAATTGAATGGTAAAATTTCTGTTCATTATCAAAATGGGTCAAATATTAATTTCACGAAGCAGTAACTATAATACACTCTTTGTAACTTGTAACAAAACCCTCTCAAAATTGTTCGGTGGATATTCGGCAGCTGAACTGAATAATTCGGCCGAATACCGAACATGCAAAAACATTTCGAATATGCCGAATACCGAATAATAACCGAATATTCGGCGCATCCCTAGTAACAATCCAGGCGGCCCGCAATGGATTTATGTTTTAATTCTGATCTGACCTTAAACCACTTTACCTTCCAGTATGTAGCAAGTAACGTTCACTTTGCGGGCCATTTTTGAGAAAAGTCCCTTCCCGATGGAAATGAAAATAGTAGCTAAGAAAACTATGATTTTGTATTAAAAATATAAAGAATAATCTTCCTATGAGTATACTTATATAATTATTCTGCTACGATAAGCCAAATGTCTCGATATCTTTGTCGTCGACGACGACAATATGTATTCTCCCGTCGTCCCTGGGATCCAAGGACTCATTACAAAAGAATGCTATGTTTAGTTTTTTCGCTGGGAGACAACGGCCTTAACAACGTATACGTTTAGTAGTATGTGATAAAAAGTTACTTTTCTTTTGGTTTATCGATATCATTATATATATAAAAACTTGTCTTCTCAGCACTAGAGACCGCCATCTTTGTTTCTATCGCAATATGGCGTCGGCCACACTTTTGCTGTAGGTATGTCGCTTCCATATGATTCCTTTTTCATTGGATAATAATCACCGTGTAACTGATGCCATTGAAATGATCACAAAAAATATATAAGGGCGACAGAGGGGGATATCGGTATCCCTTTCTGAGCTTCACCTGTTTTAAACCTAAATTAAGTTTTAAGTTCTATTGTAAAGTAAACTATATTTACGCAAGCATTTTACCTGAAGGCGCATCTTCACGGGCGTATAGCGATATTGCAAGCTATACGATGAGCGAGATAGGGAGATGGTGACCTTGGTTTTCTCGCTTTATCTTATCACTAACTTTACTGACTTTCCCTTTCCTCTTTTTACGGACCATGCTAACTATATTGAAATAATTTGGCAACACTACCTCAAACGTCACATTTGCACAGTGTTGCCTAATAATTTGCTGCAGTTCGCGTGGTCGGACTTGGGTCGGACGCATGGTCTAAGAAAACAAGGTCTGACAATAAGGATCGTGACACGAGGTCGAGTTGCCACTTTATAGTAACAAAACGGATAACAAAGGGAAAAAAATCTGCCGTTATCATGCAAAATAAATTGATTACGCATTAAAATTGGCATTTACTTGTTTAAGCACACAAAATAGGCCAAGTTGAACATAAATGTACTTAATAATTTAATAAAATATTCACAGAATACATGGAAGTCAGGGAGTATCATAATACAATACTGGCAACAGCGCTTACTCACACATACGAGCGTCATGTCAGTAGCTTTGACGTTAACCGCGATCTCGCTCGGATGTACTGAATTGCATATATCGCTCTCGGTCGGTGTCAGTTTAAGCAGTAATTGCCACACTTTTTTGCGGTGCCGTTGCTAATAAGAGTTGATGTAGGCCAGATTTTAAAATGGTAGTCTGTTCTATTCGGAACTGTAAGAGTAGGAGTGTTAAAGGCGGGACCTTATTGTTTTCTTTCACTTCCACAAAACGAGTCAGTAGCCAACGAATGGCTTCGCTATTGTGGATCGAAAACAACGAAAAAAAATGGTACACCATACTAAGTAAAATTCTTTGTTTTCTTAATGTGTGCATTTTAATGTTGTTCGGGTCCTTTTTATTCAGTCAAAATATAATTTTGACACTAAATGATAAAAATAATGATGTGGCTAAGCCGATACAATTGGAATATCAACCGATTACTTGCAAAAAACCGCAATCGCTATGTTAAGTTGTTATACTTATTGAATATAGCTGGGTCTATACTTTAGTACTGATGATTAGAATTCTTATTATTTTGCAGGGAGAGTATGTTTAAAGCATTTTTTACCTTCCGACTATTACAAGCCACTGCTGCAAATTCTCCTTAATAACAATGGACGACATGCAAGACAATTAAGGCCAGATGCCATACCTTTTTTTGTCATTGTTGTAATTTTGTTTTTTATACAGACGTTTAATATAATTTATATCCTATTTTTTAAGTAAGACAACTATTTTTCCCCAAAATACAAAGTTTGAGAACCATCGATAGCAGGGAGTCCGAAGGTCGTGTCACCCACACTACTAACCGATGTTTCCGTTTGCCATACCTGGCGAAGTATATTATTGTACCATGGTCGGACGCAAATTAAGTACATTCGGTAGATTTCAGTCGTTTTCTGACCACCCTTTTAGTAAAAACGCCGATTATAAACAGTCTCGCCGGACGTGACGTAGCGAGACCACTTTTAGTAGTTTCCTACTTTTTTGGTAGTTTTGAGGGAAAATTTTCAAGCTTTTAGTAGGGGAAAATAAGTTAGTAGTTTATAGCAATCCACAATTGGCTACATGACAATTTTTGAAAATCTGTATCAAAATGTTAAAAGTGTTGTAAATTAAACGTTTCAGCTTTTAACAAAACATGTATTTGTTTACTTATTATGAAATGCATACTTTTAAAATTTCATTTAAAGTTTCGCGCTAAAACGCGATCCAGTGCTGTATGACGTCACACTGTTATAAATGAACTATTAACCTCTTCGCGTGATATTAAAATCATATTAATTAATGAAATGATTTTCATTGAAATGCAACTAGTTATTTCGGTTCATCAATCATTAGTTACATCTGTCAAGTACCAAACTCAAGCTCAAAACTCAAAATATTCTTTATTCAAACAGGCCTAGCAACAAGCACTTTTGAATCGCTACTCCTTTGATGTACTGACAACCGACCGATTACACTCGATCATGACCCACTTACACAGACTACTTCCCACTTATACGCGATCACTCTAGCTAGGCAGATAGCACGATAGGATACCCATAACCAGGCTCGCGCAACTAGGAACAAAATTTACAAAATGTCACTTGTATGGAATTTGGCCAAAAAATAATGGTGGATACTGCTATCTCGCTCCGTCAGTTAATCCATCTCAGTCACATGTCAATGTCACCTCTGGTCACTTCCGTTCAACTTGAGTGATCGCCATATTGTTTCTTTGTTGATCAGTTCGTAGTGTAGTGTTATTTTGGTATTTATAAATGGTAGAAACCTAAATTTAAAGAGAAAAAGCATGTAGTAAGAAGGCAGTGTGTTTTTCAACATGCCACGGACTATTTCAGGCTATAGGGTATGTGTTATTTGTGGTTTTCGTGCCGGTCGAAAAGATGACGAGAAAAGGAAATTAATGGCAAGATTTCCTTTAGATCACGACCTGTAAGCAATTAATTGGAGATTATCTATTAATATGTACCACAGCAAGTTACATGTATGCAAAATAAGAAGCATTATTTGCAATTTAGTTTTATTCGTATACTATACATACTAGTGTTGGCCGTAACATATCGATAACTAGCTTATCTTATAGAACTCTGGTATTTTATTTTTCAGTTGCAGACAGTGGGTGAAAGTGATTGGCAATGAAGACCTAGCCTATGTTCCGATTGAGAAGTTGAACGAATTAAAATTTGTTTGTGGTGACCACTTCCAACCCAAAGATTTTAACCGAAAGAAAAGTCGTCTAAAAAGATGGTTAATATATTTAAAGCAACACAACTTTATACTTTTTTATTTTATTTATTTCTAGCCCTACCCACTGCGGATTAAGCGCATGGACGTCGTAGTGTAGTCGTCATAACCTAACCAGTTGAGAATGGATTCAAACCCCAATTTTTAATAAAGGAGCATCCATTACCTATAAATGCGAGGTGTTTTTGGCAAAATTCGATCCCCTCCCGCCAAAAACATCTCACGTAAATAATGGACGCCCTCTAACTGGGATTTTTATAAAATGGAACCCATGACGTCACTAGTCATCGTTTATCGATATCGATATCGTTAACCGTACTACATCAAAGTTACATCCCTATCGCGCTGTTATGTTGGCTTTACCTATTTCCTTTATTTTATTTTATTCTGGTACAGAATGTTTGCCAAACTCTACGTCAATGTCACTGTCATCCAAAACCTAGTTCGAAGTCCCGTCTCTTAGAATGTAGTGGTTATATTCTCTTTGGTGAATCAGTCATGTCGGACGTTACATTGTGTTGATAAGATAACATTAACTTAACTACAAATTTAAACCCAAATAACAAAAACAATTGTAATCTGTTCAAAGTCAGTAAAATTAGAGCATTTGTCGGACGCACGAAACCAAGTTAGCCTTTATCGTAAGTATTTTTACAAGCCCTTACTAGTTAATAGTTTACAAAATGTTCCTAATAGTTATAAAATGTGTTATAGAAGTTTTAAATACTCTGAAGAAGATATAAAACATGTCTGAAGATACGCCCAGAGTTCTCTCCATTCAAAGTCACGTCGTACACGGATACGTCGGCAATAAAAGTGCAGTGTTTCCTTTACAAGTAAGTAGATGTTCCTGGATACTTTGATAAATATTTTATTGTATTTCCTATCCTTACATAAATTTGTTTGTGTGTGCTAAATTATTATAGTAGGTATTTTTGTCAAATTAAACATTGTACTCTAAGAACTAAAGTTGTGATAAGGTTTATATTGATAAGTGTCTGAAGATTTAGTTTTCTAGATCAAGTTCTTATTTCTGTCATGCCAATAAATATTAAATAAATTGACGCAGACGCAGCAATACCAATCTGAGAAGTTGTTTGTGCATGATTGAAAGAGCAGCCTTGTCTAAATTAACCCGATAAAATGAAGTAAGCACTTTGAATACCTACTTTCCTGTGTTTAAATTAGATGCAGACTCTATGTCTATGCAAGAAGTGCTATATTTGTACGCCTTTTGATTTTACCTTGAGCATGGTTTGTTATACAACAATTTATGCTTAGTAATACCCATTAGATTAAAAGTCAGTAATTTTCCACTGTATGGAGCTCTTGGTGAACTGAATTTTTGGCATAAAAACATGCCAAGTGTATATACTGTAATAATATCATTAATACCAACATTTAAAAAAATAATGGATTGAAACCACCAAGTTTCATGCTCAAATACCTTATTATTTTTATACAATGTCTGATGATTTTGGTAGCATCCAAGGGGTTTGATATAATTGGGTAGGTGTCTACATCTACATTGCTACACAGATAAATAAATAATTATATACATAAGGAACATCCAAGACCAGAGGAAACTTTTCTGCTCAATACTCTAATCAATGTCCTTATGGGTACTGAACCAGTGACCTCAAGCTGCACAGTCAAATACCTTATTCTTTTCATACAATGTTTGATGATTTTTGTAGCATCCAAAGATATAATTATAATATATTATTTGTTGATATAATTGGGTAGGTGTCTACATCTACATTGCTACACAGATAAATAAATAATTATAAAGCCAGGCTTTCTACTAATTGGTTAGAATGTTATATTCGTTTGTTTTATCTTGTGGGGATCAGCTGCAGATATCGAAACTGTATTTATATTGCAAAAAAGGGCTATATGAGCAATTTATAACTTGGGGTCGCGTGAGTCATTGAGAGAAATCTTTAAGGAAATAGATATCCTAACCCTGCCGTCGCCGTACATATTTGAAATAATCATGTATGTTAGGAAGAATTTATGCAATTTCCCGACGAATACTGATAAGTTAATGACTACAAGAAACACTCGGAAACTCAAAATAACTTTTTATAGACTAGTGAAGGCAAAAAAGTCGTTTTTGGGAAATTGTATAAAATTCTACAATAAAATTCCAAGACACATTACTGAACTTATAACTATTCTAAATTTAAGTCTGTCGTGAAACAGACACTTATTTCAAAAGCATATTATAAGATAAACAATTATATCATGGATAGGGATGTTTGGCAGCGATAGCGTCCCACACAAGTAATCTAACACAGAAATATTTTGTCCTTAATATTAAAAAATATGTATGTATGTTTATATTGTAGCATTTGAATTCTGTAGTATTATGATACTGTTATAATATACATTGTATATTGTTTTGAAAAAATGACACCTTGCCGAGTTTCTTATACCGGTTCTTCTCGAGGCAGAGGTTTATTTTATGAACCGGTGGTAGTTTTTTGACATTCATAAGTGCATGTAACATGCCTAAATTGAAGAATGAATGATTTCATTTCATTTCATTCTTGCTGATAAACATTGAAACATTAAATGGAGCCATTCATTACAGGTATTAGGCTTTGAAGTTGATGCTATCAACACAGTTCAATTCTCAACACATACTGCATATAAACACATAAAGGGTAATGTATTACAAAATGAAGAAATGGAGGAACTCATTGAAGGACTTACATTGAATGAGGTAGACTATTACACACACCTCATCACAGGCTACTCACGATCACCAGACTCTTTAAAACAAATTGCAGGAATTATCAAAAATCTAAAACAGAAGAACCCAAACTTAATATATGGTAAGTTGGTACAGGTAAATTACTTTAAGTAAGTGACATATGCACGTATTGCGTTAGATATTCATCTTTAACACTAATGTAATAGAGTTTCTATTACATATTGTCTAAAAATTATGTTTGTAATAGAAACTATTACATTAGTGTTAAAGTAAACTATCCGATAGCATGAGAATATATGTATTGGAAAACTTAAAGGAGCTATTGAAAAACTTAGAGGAACTTAATCCGTAAGCTGTAGATGTTATAATTTCGTTTTATTATTCATGTTTGATTTGGACCACCCTACCTTACCAATACTTACCAATATTTCTATGCAGACTTGATAGGCGTTGCCAAGGAAAATCTCTTAAATTAATGCTAAATGTTGTAAACAATTTTGCTTTTATTGGAGATCTAACTTTGTTTGGTTTTGGGTTTCAAATCTCATATTCGTTAGGTATATTTATGTTGAGTGGGCAGCTCGACTCAATTGTTTCATATTCTTAAGCTGCCCGGAATTCTATGTAACTCGTCTTAACGACTGCCGTCTTCATTGACAGCAACCAGACATTTCTCATCATCTTTATATCGCCGTTACACTCCGAATCTGGCAATAGCTATCAATATTTCCATTTTACATTCACATTTAATGTGTTTTGCCTACCCCGTTCGGGAATACAGGCGTGAATTCGACTTCGTATATGTCGTTTTGTAATACCTATATCATTGCGTCATGACAGCCACATTGGTTTTAACAGTCATCAAAAACGGTTTACACAACAATGCTTGAATCGTCTCCAGAGGGCCTACGCCGAACTTCGTATCGTGCCGTCCCTTTCACTCATATAGTGTATAACACGAGAGTGAAAGGGACGGCACGATATGAAGTTCGAAGTTCGGAGTAGGCCCTCAGTAAGTAGACGTAAATGCCTATGATGATGTTGCTTTCAGTCTGCGATCCAGTTATGGGCGACAACGGTAAAATGTATGTACCCGAAGACATCCTTCCCGTGTATCGTGACATAGTAGTGCCACTGGCAGATATCATCACCCCGAATCAATTTGAGGCGGAACTGATGACTGGTCTGCGACTTGAGGATATTAAAGGGGCCTGTAAAATTATTCAAGCGTTGCATAGTAAAGGAGTTAAAACGGTTGTGCTGTCTAGCACTGATTTGGGTGATAGTGACAATATGATTGCAATCGCCAGCTCAAAAGGTAAAGAATGTGTACATTGTAATGTGTGTGTGTGTATTACAATTATAAACTTAATAACAGGGTGAACAATCTAGATTGCTTGTTTTGTTGGTGATGTTGTTGAACAACTTGTAAAGAATAGATTGCTTATCTATACAGATAGGCAAATCTTACTAACAACAATTATCACCTAGTGCCAGTTGCAGGTAGATGACTGAGTTTAATATCTAAAGAAATTTAATCCGATGACAATACGTAATAAAATACTGTTACCTAACGTTTTATTACAAAGGTAATAATTACATTAAATTTACTTTTGCGCACCAACTTTTAATAAGCTGCAGATCTCGTCTGATCTATATAAAGGTACTGTTAAATTTACCTTGCGCACGAGAGAAGACACGTTATTGGTCTTCGTTCTTTCTTTCTTATGATTACTAGTAGTGCAAGACCTAACGTAACGCGAACTCTCGAAGATCGTCTTTATATCTCTGTCACTCGCGAATACTGCAAGTGCAATAGAGCTGAAGATATCTGAAAGTCGATCTTCGATTCCTGTGGTTTTATAGCTAGCAAACCTTGACTTTTCAGGTGAATGGTACACAATCCAAATACCGAAAGTGGATGCGACGTTCACTGGCACCGGGGATTTGTTTGCTGCTCTGTTCCTGGCATGGTCATATAAGACTGGTGACAATTTGAAGCTCACTTTAGAGAAGACCATTGCTACATTGCAGAGCATTGTTAAAGACACGTATCAGAAAGCTAGAGGTAGGTTCTAGGGAATGCAAAACCCGGTCGTTTTTGAAACCCGGGTAATACCCGACTTCAACTACTTAAACCCGCGTGCCCGGGTAATTACCCAGGTTTTTAATTTTGACTTATATTTATGGTTTTAAGACGATTTAATAAGCAAAATCGATGTCCAGACCTATTAATAAACAATTAACAGATAGAGAAAAAATGTGTTATAAATTTCATAATTTTTTTAACACATTTTCTCTAAAAAAATCCTCGTATGTGGAACTCGTAGGAAGAAGTCTACAACTGCGAAATAAATGAGAAGTATCTTTTAATATCACCATTTACCACGAAGACTTAAAAAGTGAAACGAAAATAGTACGTTTTGAAATAAGTGCGAAAAGTGTGTCATTTCGCACGATTACTGAGGACTCGAGACGATTCATTTCATTGATACTACCCGTAACACGATTGAATTGGATGGAGTAAAAACTTCGTTCAAAAACCCTAGTTAAAATGTATGGATGAAAACGGCCAGACTAAAATGACAAAGAACTTGGCTATACATGACATGTCTTCACGATGACAGACAGGCAATCGAATGACAATCATCGTAGATAATAGTCGTAACGTCGCAGCAAAGTTGTCATAATTTAAAGAAATGGAAGCATCACTTGTTACTAGGTTGTCTCCCTTGGTTTGCCATTTATGCCAAAATTATAGTGCATCTATTTCAATAATGTCCAACGTTGAAGAGGACTAACTTACATTTCAGTTAGTACAGGTTCTTAAAGAATAAACGACGGATTTCGCAAATGTCAAAAAGTGACCCGTGGTCAAAAACAGAGAGATCATTGGCGTCAAAGATCAGAATAGGGTTGTTGACTCAAAAAAACAAGGCAAAAAAATATGCCAAATGGTGAAAACTCTATTCAAATATCTCAAAAAATAACGAAGCTACAACCGTTTTAATGTTGCTGGTTAGAGAGAAAACTCGACAGAACTGTAACGTCTTATTTATCTTATTTAGATGAGGGCCCTAGCGGATGCACTTCGACCCAGTGGGAACTGTAACGTCACTGACTAAACTGACTTCGAGCGCCAATATTAAATGACGATTGTTGCAATACAAAGATCGTTTTGCGAAAAAGGGACAGAATATGCCCCCTCTTAAAACTTTGAAGACTTATAATTATGTCGTTATTTAGTCTTTTGTTTTGAGTTGCTTTTTTCTACATTTGAGTAAGAATTTAATCCTTTTTCAAGATAATTGATTTTCTTATTTAGTGTCAACATCCCTATTCAAGGGCGATAAATCGTAGGTTCTCCCATCACTAACGGCGTCAGTCTATACCTACGAGACAATAGGGTGCCTCTTGTCGTATTTAAAGGTGTCACTATACAAGACAGCCGACCGCCCACCCTCAACAAAGTCAACAAACGGACAAAGTTTGCATGGAGGTTTGTGAAGCGTAATAAAACCAAACATACAACTTAAATACTACCTATTTAAGTTGTATGTTTGGTTTTATTACGTACTACTAATAGGAGATAAACTAAGTAAAACGTAACTTATGTCGTTTAGAAGAAAAAAGCACATTTTAAAAAAGATAGTTTTTGGTTTTAGTCATTATATCTGTAGTTTTGACAAACCGGGTAATGTCTGGGTTTTATGCTCAAAACTTCTACCAGACTGAAAACAGCCGGGTACCCGGGTTGAATTCCCTAGTAGGTTGTCTCGCGCACGAAGGGTTCCGTACCATTGTCTATAAAAACTGCAAAAAGAACACGTTGTATGGGAGACCCCTTAGTATTGATTTTATTCTGTTTTTTTGACTTCTTGTTATAGCGGCAACAGAAATACATCATCTGTGAAAATTTCAACTGTCGAGCTATCACGGTTCTTGAGATACAGCCTAGTGACAGACAGACGGACGAACAGGGAACTCTTAGTAATAAGGCCCCGTTTTACCCTTTGGCTACGGATCTCTAAAAACGACAAAAAAAATTACATCAATGAACATTTACGGAAGAGATAAATAGTGATCCTTTAATCTACTTTTAAACAAGGAGAGTTTTTGCACGTCTAATTTCAACGGGTAGTGAATTGCACAATCGAACAGCTCGGAAGGTAAAAGACTTATAGAATTTAGAGTTTGAGATAGGAAGTTTGAGAAGCAACTTCTGAGCAGAGTTAGCAGAAGAAAGGAAACTAAAACGTTCCTTGAGGTAGCGAGGAGTAGCAGGGTTAAAAAGAATTCCATATAAGAGGGCGAGAATGTAGGAGTTACGTCTGAATTAGATAGGAAGCCTCTTGAGTTGAGAACGGAAACTGGATACGTGGTCATATTTGCGTAACCCAAATACGAACCTGATACATACATTTTGAATACCTACAAGCTTGTGTTCAATTTGGTGAACATAGGTATGTTATAGTCCCAATTACAATGTGCCTGCGCAGTGTAAATGCAGAAAGCATATAGTCTACAAATGTTATTATTGGAAACATAAAGAAAATAAAAAGTCTGTGCTTATTTTCAGCTAAACACCCTACCGGCAAGGTGCCTCCAGCACTGATAGAGCTGAGACTGATACAGAACAAAGCCATCATCGAGGATCCCGCCATTCAAATAAATGCTAACAAACTGGAATGCAGCTGTTAGCTTATTAGAAAATCACTATCTACAACGCAAATTACCAAGTGCTAACAAAGACCAGCCGTAAAACGAAATTATATATTGATGACTGTATATGGGGAACTAACTTCAAATAATTGCCAGTAATAGGCAGATGCAGACAAAGCGAGGAAAGTTTTCCCTGTCAGACTCTGGGTAAGGTCACGGAGCGTTTCCACTGCCCCTTCCCGTGTTTCATGTCATGTTATACAATCACAAATGCATGTACTTTTGTGAATGCAGTTAACTTTTAAACACGCCGTAGCTAATTCCATTCAATTTTGGTAACGTACGGGAAGGAGCGGCTGAAACGCTCCGTCACGTGGCCTTACACCTCAATGACATTGACATAATATTGAATTTGACCTGGAGGTCAAGAGTAGGGCCTATGCAAACCGACAAATTGACAAATTTTAGAGAAACTAGAATATATGTGATTTATTTTTATTTATTGTATAAGCTGATGAGATGAATATCACACATACTCGGTATCGGTAACGATCTGCTGCAAAAATATCTAAATACTTTGGTAATTGCACTCATAAATATTACACTATTGTTATTGAAATAAAGTCTAGGTCAATATGTTTGCTCGCGTTAGTGGTGCTGTTTTTTAGTATACCTACCTTATCTGTGCAATAATAAATCAATGTTAGTAGCTTGTGTCTGTTATAAAGTTTTACTATAAGATTGTATTAATAATTAACTTATTTTAGTAATGTAGAAGTAATATGTGAGAATATCCTATAGTCAAATAATCAAATTCATAAATAGCTATGTCGGCAAAGTGATACATACCAATATTAGATCAAATATTGGTATCACTTTGCCGACATAGCTATTTAAAGTAGTTTAAAGTGTTGTTTGCTTGCTTGCTTTCGATGTTGTATTTTAGACATAATTAAATACTATTGGGCCAAGCAGTCTTCCGTACATGTTAAGTACAATTAATTAATTATTATTGTTTTTTTTTCCTAAAATTTTACTTATGTTACTAAATGTTACTTGTTTGTTTTGGAATTGATGAATTGTATGTAAAATTTTATAAATATAGCTATTTTTTAAACACGTTAAAATCTGCTTTCTTTTGCATAATATCTTAACAAAGCCCCTTCCCCAGCAATTTGTTCTATAGCGGGGAACTTTATGATATGATTGAATGGGCTCGAAAAAAATATCCTTGCCAATATAGAAACAATTCGAAGGTAGGTTATTTTAAACTTTTGGACGACATATTTTATACACGGCAATTTCCATAACAGTTTCAATATAAACAGTAGTGTATTACAGCTCAAAGGTGACCTTGACAACGTACGCCGTAAGCCAAACACCTTAGGTGTTCTTGGTGCCCAAAGGGTTGAGACGTTTAGATTTATCTATATATATAAAAGAAGAAGGGGTGATCTACCATCAACGCACAGCCGAAACCACGGGAACTAGAAACTTCAAATTTGGTTTGGTTTGGTTTGGTTTGGTTTGGTTGGTTTGGTTTGGTTGGTTTGGTTGTGGTTTGGTTGGTGGTATTTGGTTTGGTTGTGGTTTGGTTTAGCTTACTTTTATGACGTATGCAAAGGATAAGACGGGATTTTTGGAAATTCCAACCCTAAGGGGATCAAATACGGATGCAAAGTTTGTATGGGAGAAAATTTTTTTTTGAGCTAAAGACTTAAAAAATTGGAAAAAGGTTACGAACTTAAATCCAAAGAAAGTGTTTTCAGCATTTTGCAAAATTCTAACCCTAAGAGGATAAAATAGGGGTGCAAAGTTTGTATGGGAGAAACTTCTGTTTTAGAGTTAGAGACTTAAAACTTCGTATATAGACTCTGTTTAAATATAACAAAACTAAATTCAGCGATTTTCTAAATTCATACCCTAAAGGGGTGAAAAGGGAGTTCAAAGTTTGTACGGAGAGCAAATCTTTTGTGAAGTGAGAGATTTCAAACTTCGTAAATAGACTCTCTGTTTAAATACAAAAAAACATGTTTCAGCATCTTTCTAAATTGTTCCCCTAATGGGGTAAAAAGGGGGTTCCAAATTTATGCGGGGAGCAAATCTTTACTTTTGGCTAAAATTCGTTATAGGTGTCATCATTACGAAAATGACATGCATTTTCAAATCCAAGATGGCGGACATTCATTTTTCTTAAAAATCTATATGGGTGTCATCGTCGAGGTTCCGCGGGGTGCCGATTACGAAAATGACATCCATTTTCAAATCCAAGATGGCGGGCATTTATGTTTTCTTTTGAGTAATTTTTCACAAAGGATTAATAGCATCAGACAACTGACAGAAACAAATAAACCCCATATATATCTTTGTTACCATCTAAAATCTACGCGGACGAAGTCGCGGGCGGCCGCTAAGCTATCTATAGATATAATAAAGCTACAGGGGTTCAAAAATCTGTACATTGAAGATATTAGCAGAAAAATCGATTGAGGGGTCTTAAAATCAATAACAGAACACATTTCAACAGTTTGTAGAATTTGTGTCTGTTTGTTTATTTATCTCAGAATCACGCGAAAACTAGCCAATAGATTTTAGTACAACCCTCACTAATAAGTTTAATGGACCTTCGGCCAGGTTATAGGCTATAAAAATCGTACATATTGGAGATGAAAGGGGGTGAAAACAGAGCTTGAAATTTGTATGAGAAGTCCTTCAATTCGTGACTTAAAGGCTTGAAAATTAGTAAGCATATAATTGGAAGCAAACTAGACAGATTCCCATTCAAAAATTGTACAATAAACATCAGATAATATGTGAAAAAATGGAGGGTGGAAAAGTGCTTAGGGGATTAGCGACAAATAACCAAAAATCCCTCAACCCATAGTAACTATTTGAAATTAGAGATTTAATTATGTTAGTCAGTCGTTGTCAACATTGCCTATCTGCCTCCGTCTACCTAAAATTGATATGTCTTCAGTGGTCATCTACAACGTTGTCAGAGTGGTCGAGTGTGATAACGGTCTAATTTGAGGCCCTACAAAATCCCACTAATTCCCAATATTCCCACTAATCTTATAAATGTGAAAGTTCGGATGTTTAGATGTTTGGATGTTTGTTACGGCTAAACAGATTATGATGAAACTTGGTATGTAATGAGTTTATAGCCTGGATAAACATATAGGATAATTTTTATCCCTTCATCGTCCCTCAAATTTATAAATTCGGGGTCGGAATTTGAATCTATGAACCAGCTTCGCGGTAGCCCCTCAGAGTCCTGTAGATATTTACAATGCCCGCTGACGTACGAACATTCGTCTCAGATGAACCAGTGTAAGTCTGAGCTCCAAATATGCACATAGTTGTCACGAATCGTAGGGTCAAGATAAAATAAGGAAAAGTATCGTGAGGCGAGTCTAGACGGTTGTAAATATCACGATATTTGACGTTTGGCGTGTCAGAGACGTGACATTACACCAATTCATTGCATTACACTGAAGGGCTACCGCGAACCGAAAACGAACGAAGTTCGAATATCTCCCTCTCTGTCGCACTTGTTAATTAGTGCGGCAGAGAGGGAGATATTCGAACTTCGTTCGTTTTCGATTCGCGGTAGCCCCTCAGATGACATTCGGCAAAGTCGAATCGAAACTAGTGAAGATTATTTCGTACTTGCACAATTTAATAATTTGAGTCTTATAGTGGCTACGATAAAGTACGTATTTGCATGTAAAGTTTTTATTTTTATCATCGTAGTTACAAACTGAGTAATGTCGCTACCAATTGATTATGATGAGAATCTTTTTTTGAACCTGACTGTGGCTTTATAGGCCGGGACCAATAAAGTAATAGGAGTGCGCGCTTGGAGAGTGGCCTGGGGACAATCCAGGGGAAACCTCCGACACGACCATGCGGGCGGTTTAAACACTGGAATACTCTAAGAGTGTGCGCTCCAGTGAGATTGGTTGAGCGGCTTCAACCAAATCTGAGGTGTATGTAGGTGGAATCGAACTACTGGGAGTTTTGTCGCTGGTTCACTGAACCTAGCCTAGCTGAGAAGAGTCCAGCAAGGAACTCAGCTAGGCCCGACTCTATCCGGTATGTAGCGGTATCGGGACGAATAGGGACATTATATGTGTGTCATCGCGATCGTGCGGTGGACGTCCTCGCCGGCGTGGTAATTTTGTGTCTGTCCTAAGGACCCATAGAAACTATTACAAATCTTTTTGGTTACTTTAGGTAAGTTTATCCAAAATACCAATTTAATGTGGGTAACATGAAAACAGTGATTACCTAGCTGATTAGTTATAAACAATCAAATCACTGGGTGGTACAAGTATCTATATATCTAGGTATATGAACAGGTTTTGTCCTATGGTCATCCAGTGTCCACCTAAATGCGGTCTTCAGCTGTCCGCCGGTTTTATCAGGCTTTGTTTCGAATCTCTTGGAATTAGGAAGTACATGGGAGATATTGAAGGATTTAAATTTTTAGGTTCTTAGAAAAGAAAATAAAAGTCAATCGTCCTAGCTTGATATTGTAGAAAGTGGCTATTTACAAGGAGAAAAGTAACTTCAGGCAGCTCAATCAGATTAGAGATGATAGGCAAGATGGTAGGCCATTCGGGGGCACGCTCATTTTCTATAAACGTAACTTACATTGCATAAGTCTCACCCACCCTCCCCTGACAAACATGGAAGTGTCGGTTTGCCGTATATCGATGCAGGGCCACCCCCCGATATCGATTGCGTCAACCTACCTTTCACCTTAACGTGACTTACTTAAGACTGACCTCGACTCACTAGCCTCCCTAGGCCCTTCGGTCATCGTGGCCGGGGACCTAAATAGTAAGCATATTAACTGGGGTTGCATTGCAACCAATCCCATCGGCAATCGGCTTCATCACCTTTTGATCGACAGCCTCCCTTTCGATCTCCTCGCTCCATTAGAACCGACTCATTTTCCTCATAACGTAGAGCACCGACCTGACATACTCGACATAGCACTCCTAAAGAACGTAGCGTTAACTCTGCGTTCCGTAGAAGTGATACACGAACTTGACTCGGACCATAGGCCAGTTAGTCGTAGTAAAGTACAAGTACCTATAAAAACATTTTCTTAATAAACTAGAAGTGTTCCATTAATTTTCCTACCGAGGGATAATGCGTAGAGGTTTTCACTGCAAGTAGAGCGTATCATATTGTTGCAGGACATTAAAAATCTTGGGTTATAATGAAGGACTCCTACCACTTTGCATTTCGAGAAACATCAAAATTTTGTTCAATTCAAGCATAATATGTCTTCTCCTGTAGTGGCTACATCGAGCATGTCAGTACTAAGGCTCGGAAAGTAGGGAATTGAGCAACGTCATCGAACAAGAACGTATGTGAAGACGTACGCAACATCAAACCGTGACACCACTATGCTACATGGACGTGATGAGGTAGTTTCTTAGCAGTCATTAGTGTTTTGTTACATAGTATAAGAAATCATCAAAAATAAATCATACGCATAAATGCTATATAGGATCGATTCGACGGCGTTCTCCGGCCTGGAATGAAATATGTATTTAACGTCTGACTTACTTAGTCAGTACCTATTACCAACATACATACATACGTACCTATATAGGTATTGATAAATCATACCCATTTTGTTTAATTATCCGCCTATTACAACCTACTTCAGGACACACGCTTCCGTTCATGGACAAGAGGGCCCATTTCACTTGCTAATGCATTTATATAAATTAGAAACTTTGTAAAGTTGTAACTTTAAGACGTAAAAACGTTGGAGTAAATTTTGAGTGAGTCACTCAAAGTGAAGTAGTTTATAACCTAACCAGCATTTATCTACCAAGCAAGGAATAGTCAGTAGAAGTTCACGCGAACGAAGTCGCGGGCAAAAGCTAGTTTTGTTATAAATTTGATAAAGGGTATAAAAAAAATGCTATTTATACTTTAAATACATTTAACTAAATCCCGTTGAATAGCACATAAATCGTAGGTACCAAACACACGAAATAACCTACAAGGATTCGTAGTTTACATAGGTAGTCAACGCTTGTATTAATCAATTTTATTTTCTACATTTACTGTTATAAGTTATAAAATAAAGTCCATTGATTTTTTTACGCGTTTGTAATGTAATACGTTATTTGTTTGATAATATAGTAGAAAATCAAATTCATTGTGACGATTTGTCAAGCGTCAGTCCATGTTGCATTTTACCTTGTAGAATACCATAAACTGGGGTGACTTTAGGACAAGGCGGGGCCACTTTGATAGATTAAGAACACTAATATAATCGTCACTAAGTATTTCTAATTTGATTCAGTACAGTAAATAGTTAGGAAATATACCAAGGTATAAGACCGACCCAGGTTAACCAAATAAAAACTAGAAATACGGCTTAAAAACTTGATTTTAAAAGTAGCCCCTGAATTTAAAAGTAACCCCGGTTTACGGCACAGTTATTATTAAGTTAATCCACCAGATTAAAAATTACATGATAAACAAAATGTGATACAGATTTACTTTTCCGTCCCTTTCTACGGCAAGTTAACCAGCTACCTATCTGTTTAAAGACCGAATTCTTAAAAACGTACACGTGAGATCTGAAGCACTTTGTAGTCCCACTCCTTGTCTTTAACTAGCATGGCGCTAGCTACACAGTCTATCTAAAACAGCGAACAAAATTTAAAGACGTAGGAACTATTGTTATTTACTTCGAATTTGACAGCTTCGCTTCATCTTTTGTGTTCGCAGTATTTGAAGTATTTCCACTTGTAGTCGGCCTGTCGTCTGGGCTCGTATCCTCTGGTGGTCTCGTATTGCTGGCAGCTGGCTGAGCAGCGGCTGGCTGGGCAGCGGCCTCCTGGTTTTTACCTTCATCAGTCCCAATAACAGCAGCATTCATACTGGCCGTACGAGCCAACGAAAGATTAGAGCTCTTTAGATCTCTAATTATTCTCTCTATTCTCGAATCTTCAGTCACAGTTTGACCAACTTGAGCCCTCATTCTACTCTTATGTATAGCAATAGACAGCAACGCTAATACTCCAAGCACTATATGATACATCCAGTAGATTGAATGATAGTATCTTAGAACGGTTTCCCTGTCGTCTATTATATAACAAGGCGTGATATAGAATAGGCAGAACATGCGCATTATCGCAAAGCCGAGGTCCCATGGGCCTGACAACTGAAACAAATTCTTATTTTAAAAGTTCTAAGAAATTTGCTACGATCCCTAAGTACGACACCTAAAGGAATCGCGAACTGCAGGACACTTTATAAAAGGTTTAGAAGATCAGTTAAATAGAATTATGATCCTCTATATAACACTTAGAAAACAAGAACTTTGTGATATGTACTGTGATCTCCATCTATACCATCTACCTACTCACAGCACATCAGTGGAATGTCAAATCACAGTGCAACGTCAACATCAAGTTGTTATATAGGTAAACACAATTTCAAAGCACACGCTTTATTATATCGAAATCTAGGCCAGTGGAAGTATTTATAACAAACAGAAAAACAGTTACCGAATTCGCAAATAATTGGGCATAATCGGACTCCAAGTGAATGTATACCCATAGGGTCAATGCTATTATTATGTTTTGAACTGATAGGCCCACCCATATTGTCCAGAACAGGAAAGAACAGGCGCTTCTGAAAAGGTACATTTATCTTTGTAATATCAAGATGACCCTGAGTTAATGAGATATGCCATGCGAGTTCCAAAGCCAAAGGATAGTGCCGCGAAAATAGGTGTTCCATTTTCAACAACATAGAATTTTGAAAATCACTGGAAAGTGGCGCAGTGCTTGCGTGTTGGGCCCATAACCTGATTTTATGGCCAATTAAACCACATATTTTGTACAAAATACATAGCAGACTTTATTCAACACAAGATAATTGTCGTAACGTTACACGATGAAGTCTGCCATGATTACAATAAAGTTTATTTTAACTACTAAATGAAACCAACAAAACATGGACAAGTAATCTAACACAGAAATATTTTCAAAGCAAATAAATATATATATGTTAATGTGTAATATATATATATGTGTGTGTGTTTTCTATTGTAGCATTGTAATTCTTTGTTATTATGATACTGTGATTTTATATACATTGTATATTGTTTTGAAAAAAAAATGACACCTCGCCGAGTTTCTTACGCCGGTTCTTCTCGAGGCAGAGGTTTTATGAACTGGTGGTAGTTTTTTGATATTCATAGGTGCATCTAATATGCGTAAATTAAAGAATAAATAATTTCATTTAATTTCAAGCCCAATACTGGCACTATTATAATGCCATATTGCCACCATCTTCATTTAAAGGGGCCAGTTTTCGGAGTTTTTGAAATAGAACTTTGACAGTTGCTTTTATCTCAAAAGTGTTTATGGCAAATTAAAAAATGATAAAATCGACTTACATTAACACTATATTCAATAAAGTTTCGAGTGGCGGAAAGTGGTATTTTACAAAAATATCCCGTAATAGTTTGTCGCACCAAAGATTGTCCTTTCGAATTAAAAGTAAAAAATGCATACTATGGTAAGGTTGTCCTAAAATTATACCATAGAGTGCCCACTTATCTCGGGAGGCTGTTGGAGACGTACCTCCAGGACAGGAGTGTAATGTGGGGCGGTAAAGATGGGGAGCTACACCCGCGAAGAGTTGGATGCGGCGTACCACAGGGCTCAGTGCTGGGTCCCATCTTGTGGAACGTAGGCTTTGACTGGTTATTGCGCGGTCCGCTCCTGCCTGGTGCAGGTGTGATTTGCTACGCAGACGACACACTGGTAACGTGCCGGGAGAACACATATGAGGAGTCCCCGGGTTTGAGTCTGATCATGACGACGCTTGTTGTTCAGAGGATCCAGTTACTGGGCCTGAGCGTCGCCATTGACAAGACGGAGGTTCTTCTGTTCCTGCTCCGAGGGCAGCGGCCATTACATTGTTCGGGCAAGCGATTCCGGTCAGGACCCAAATGAAGTACCTGGGTCTAGTGCTGGAGGGACGGTAGAATTTCAGGGCACACCTTACGCAACTGGCTCCAAAGCTGTTGGGGACTGCAGCGGCACTTGAACGGCTATTGCTCAATGTAGGAGGGCCTAACTCGTCCTGCAGACGCCTTTACTCTGGGGTAATTGAGAGTATGGCACATTACGGTGCCCCCGTATGGGTAGACGCCCTCACTGCTCAAGACAAATTTTATTGCGGAGAGCGCAGAGGGTTATAGCTGTGCGGGCGGTCCGAGGGTATCGCACGGTATCATGGACGGCGGCCACACTTCTGGCAGCAGACCCTCCCTGGGAACTCCAGGCGAAGGTGCTCGCTCAAGTGTACCGGTATCGTGCGGACATGCGGGGAAGGGGAGAAAAACCCGAACCCGATCATGTAAATCGGGTCAGAGTAACAGCATATGCTGCCTTACTTCGTAAGTGGGCGGAAAATTTGGAGTCCCCAGTGGCCGGTTTAATGACGGTGGAGGCGGTCCGTCCTCATGTGACTCGCTGGGTTACCCGGCGGCACGGGTCTCTGTCCTATAGAATGACGCAGGTGCTTACCGGACACAAGTGTTTCGGCGAATACCTGCACCGAGTGGCAGGTCGAGAGGAGTCACCCGTCTGCCATGAGTGTGGCGCGCCACAGGATACGCGCTCCACACTCTAACATGCATAGTGAGGGGAGATCTCTCGCTGTCAAGCATCGTAAACGCGATGCTCCACAGTGAGAGGTGCTGGGAGGCAATGGCCACCTTCTGCGAGGACGTTTGGAGGGAGAAGGTGACTATACGCTCATCTTCTCCCTCCACCCCAGTGAGCCACTGGTAGGGACTGGGGAGCCCCTACCACTGAACATCTAACTGGCTCAATTGTCGGAGGTTGCCGAGGCAAGGCAGCTTGTAGGGCCTGAGCTCGCTTCGATGCGGGCATAAGTCGAGACGTCAGCGGTGGCATGCACAAGCGAATCCTGCGGCGTCTCACACAGGCGATGAGGGGAAGCCGCTGGTTTTTAGTGGGTAAACTGACGATTTTCAGGAGTCCCACATCACCGTGCCTACCCCCAGGAAGGCCGGTATGCATAAAGCATTTTCCAGCGTTAAAAAAAAAGTTGTTCTAAAATTAGTATTTGAACATGTTGAAATCAGTTAGATGCACCCCATGAGAGCGGGGAAAGGGCGGTGAATGTGGAAAAAGTAGGCATCGCAAACGAAATGGCCTCCCCAATAATTTATTTTCTTAGGGCGTGTGGGATACAGATATCGACTAAAACAGACACGCGAAATTCATTTTTAAGAAATAGTTCGGATACAAACATATAAGCTTCAAAGTTTTGATTTTAACCAAGAGTTGCTTATGCGGTGCACCGTACCTCACTTCAAAGTTATTGTTGATAAGGTTCTTCACGATATATTGGGAGAACCAATACCGCGTGGACATGTCCCAAGCGCGCACCGTATCTTTCATCTTCGGGCCCATTATTAGTTTCTCGTTATTAAAACACTTTAACATTGAAAAATTGTACTCTTCTTTCTCAGCTGACTCTCCACTGGAAATAAGAAACATTTGTCAATCTGTATATCGCCGTCAATATAAACAAGTCCTATCTAGGTAGTACTTCAAATACTTATGTTCAAGCAAACCACTGTAGGCCTGTATTGCATTCTGATGAGTTAGCTGCATTATTTTAAACTAAACTTTGCTGTATAATAGGTCGTTTCGTGGGTGACATCTTAGCGGTTACATCGTCAGATGTACATCTTACACAACTTGTTGCTGAGCGCTTCCGGGCGTCACAGCGAATCCTGTCTCAGTTGCACTGTGCTAATTAGAAAGAGGAAGAGATTTTCTCAGTTAGTTATACAGTTGCCATGAAGAGACACTTCTTGACAATAATGTTGTGTTCAAATATTTACGAGCATCAGTTCGCTCCGATATATTCTGCGACTACTAGCCCCGCTATGTTATGGTAAACGCTACCATAAACCACAGCCTATTAGCCATAGATAGCATAGCTTATTCTGGAATGCTTATTGAGGTCCTTACTTCAGTTTGCATACCACCGTGGGCCCAGCTCCCGGGGCGGCCAGACACTTCGAAGGGTACACGCCAAACCCCGCTTCTGTGCATGCGGCAGTGCTAAGCATCAAAATGCTCTGGCACTCGAGGTAGTAAATCACTAATTGTGGTAAGCATATTAGAAAACGGTAGTCGCTGCCATAGTTAGTGTAGAAGTCATCTTCCGTGTACATCTGTAAGCGAAAGATAATATTATCAATTTTGCTATACTAAGAAGATGGCAAAGAAGCATACGGCCTGCCTGCCTTATGATAAGAAGACCCCGTAGCCAACGGGCGGTTAATTGAGCCTGCAGAACCCAAAGCGCGATGCCGACCCTTTTCTGATAAAAAAGTTCGTTTGATTGACAGCTAGAGACAAATGCAGATCCTCTACTCAACATAGCGCATCCTCGGGACTTACTCACTACCAGGAACCAGGAACACAACACCACAAAAACTCGTAAGATACTGAATTGACATAGCTCAACTAGACCTTATCACGCCGACTAAGTCTACATTAGGTTCGGTCAATAAATAGGTCCATATAGTCTCTTCCGCCTATCGTGGTAGGGCTGGCAGTACTCGAAGTTTTAGCCCTTCTATAAATCCTAGACCCGCGACTGTACGATGAGGTAAGTATATAATCTAATGTTAAGTGAGTATAGATAGGTACTTCTAGACAATAATATTTTCCCAGCTAGGATTAAATAGGTAGTAATAGTTACGGAGACAGGATACTTCGACCGCATGAACCAATATCCCACTGTAAGCAAGAAAGCCTTCTTTAATTTTTGCTCGGTGACTCGCCAGAAATCGCCTCGCACGCTTCTAGTACTCTGTAAGTGGTCGTTGAACACTTTCCATGTATAATATGGACCTAGAAATAAATAGTGCAAAGGATTGTTTAGGATAACACCCTTATTGTAAAGAAATAAGGTACACTATCAAATAGTCGGTTGTTTGAACGTTTTTGCCCCCTAAGTCTGTCATGTGTTTGCAAAGCCAAGCCAGTAAAAGACTCTTTAATTCCTTAACCGCTCATATGACCCTGGGTACAAAAATTACCCAGTTTGAAAATTCACTTGTCTGACCCGGCTGTCTGAGAAAAAAACCCTTGTCTGCCCCGACATTTTGGATAAATGGCGGTCGGGCGCAGTGTGTTTTTTATCCATAAAATAAACCATGAAGACATGGTTTTAGGTATAACTAATGTTTAGCCATTTTGTCAATAACATAATCAACTTTATCATGGTATTTAATTCTTTCAAAAATGTTGAGTGGTTTTTTGTAACGCTTAGTATAAACACATGGAACAGGAATTTTGTGGCTAATGTTCTATATTATTGAGGATTTCTTGCTAATAAGATCGATGACCTACGTAACGTATACGTTTTTGAAACCCTTATTAATTTTCCTAGTTGCTTAAAAGTATTTAAATTGCATCTTCGATAGAAAAACAAAGAGAAATCGTTGCACAAAAGTGTTATATTTTGTGTGCCTAAGCGTTTCTGACACGCATAATTTAAACACTCAAATACAGATAAATATGACCGCATAGCCCTAAAATATACTTATTTTCTAAAAGGCAACTATTATAGAAATACTTTTATGGTAGATTAAGCCTATTTGATATTTAATTGAATACAACCAAAGAGGTCTAAACTGGACGTCTACTTGCTATCATGTTTTACATGCTAGGTTATTGTGTCTTAGGTAAGAATTTTATACTGATGGATCCCAATGTAGTTATCTCATTAATAAGATAATTTCATTAGATAGAGAATTCAATTAAAACAATTAGTAGTGTAACCCTGGATATTATTAAATATGAGTTTTTTGGAGATGCTGTTTTAGCTGTGGACAAAAAATACCCAGGGTCAAATATTGATAAGGTCTGTGACACACCAGACTTTAACAAACAAACTCACTTAAAACGGAACAAACACATTTACATTTAATAGTATTAGTTACAATAAGGATTAGAGATCGGCTAAAATACATGAATCAAAAAAGTATTACCACATCTGTAGATTTGGGGGCAACCAACAACATGTATGGCTGTGCTGTTGGGTATGTAATATACCCGAAGTCAAGAAGTGAATGCTATATGTATGTCACAAACCTTACTTGAAAAATGAATTTTGACCGTGGGTGGTATTAGTCCATCAACTAAGTTTCTTGTTGCCATCACATTTGTAACAAACAAATATTTTAGACGTGCAGATTTATGTAAGTATCACGTTAAATAATTTTAAAAGAATCATGTAAGAATACATACGATCATCTGATTCCACATAAAAAACATTCTATAACCACAAACAATAACAAAAACACTGACCTTACGACTGACTGCAGGAGTTTCTCAACTTTTTAAGCACAGATATATAATTTTCCGCCCACTCTTCACATTAAACATTCACAAATTTAATTAAGAAGCTCTCACTATTATCGCTTTTAAATTAAAATCACAATTGCCGCCGAAATGTATTAATTTACGCACCAGCAAGCGAACCAATTGAAACTTGCTTGAAACGCGGGCTACAGACTAAAAAATCTAGCGAACTATTGGCCGAATGGTGGTGACATCTATGAATAAAAGTAGGACAATATTATATGGAAGAAGAAGCGAGACAGAGATTATGGATGGTTGTATAGGGAAGACGAGGAAAACTATAGTTTAACAAACTAGTGCTATGGGATAATAAAGTACACGCGGGCAAACAACTCCTTTTTGATTTTGGGTATGAAAAGTAACCGAGGGCAGACAAGTGTCGTTTTTTCAAAATTGCTGGTCATAGGAGCGGTTAATGAATATTTAAACTTTTCCTATAAAAATAGACTTCAATTCAATGAGGGCTACCGTTTTTGTGCTCAACAGTTGGCGCCACTATGCCAGTGTCTGTCACTGTCAAAGTTGTTATGGGTTATTATGGAATATGGGCGTGTATACAAAATTTACGTTGAAATCGTATAAAAACGTACATTACAAATATCAAACATCCTGTTCTGTTCGAAAAAAAAACTAGGAAATACGTTTACGAAGGCCAAATTGTCTCAAAGCACTGAAATCCGTTGACCCATAACTCATATTGCCATCATAAATCTCAGGTGTTGCAAAATATTCACCATATAATTCTAATTAGAAATAAACCCAAACTATGAAATTTGACATTTCGGATGCCTTACTAGCGCCACTAGCGGGGAATTCTTACGCGGTAGCCCTCATTCTGATCGTCCGACCCGTAGGCGGCCCCTGCTGCTAGCACCAAGGCGCCGGCTCAACAAGACACGGCTGTCACTCAGCATCATCGGCTATCTACAACTCAGTACCAGCTGATAGAAGAAAGAAAGTGAACACAAACTCAAATTGTTGCTCACCGAAAAGGCCTATTACTCAATTGATGAGTTTACAAATATACCAAAGGATCATTGAGCCACTATCGTCAATGTTAATTATATCATGTCATTTTATTATTTATTTGAAATATGTCGCATGTTGGTCCAAGCGCATCCAGCGCACTGCGGTTATAAATTTAAAATATCCGCGGTTAAATTTAAAACCTTATGCCAACATAATGCTTGTGTTGCAAGAGATCGATAGCAAGAACTAAACGTCTCTGTCCAAGTGTCCATGATACAATAATATTCTGCACCAGCCTAGCTAGGATGATCGCGTTTATGTCGCACATAATAGCATTCGTCCCTTACCGTCTAGTAAGAGAGGGACGATGTCCGACATTAATGCGATCATCCTAGCCCCTCAGGTATAGCAATCCGGTACATCATGGTTAGTAGTGTGGATGACACGACCTACGGCATCAGCCTATCGATGTTATGCGGACGTGAGTGACGTCACTGGTGTCACGATCCGGATTGTCAGACCTTTTCTTAGACTATTTATGTTATCGATTTGTCATACATCTATTAATTTCTTAACCATTTATTTTATTACAAGACCGGAATTAGTTTACACTCGGAATAGCTGTCATTTCATATATACTTTGACGTATGTGAAAAAACTGTCACCTCTAATACTATTCTAATCGCAGCTAAGTAATTAAGTAAGTAATACTTAATTGTTATAGTATGAGTATGACATCTAAATTCATTAACCATTTGAACGTCAAGAACACCTAAAACTGCGCGTTGTCGTGCCTACGGCGCAAATAAGGCTAGATGTTATTATATGATGTACGTTATTACAAGACCGGAATTAGTTTAATGTAAGTATTTTAACTTTGAAAATGGTGTATGAAAAAACTATCACTTCTAATACTATTCTAATCGCGGCTTGATAATATCAACGCATTCAACGTCTCTCTAAGGCAAAATGAGTTGGCGTTTAGGTGTCACTGACGTACCTACGTGAAGGTTTCGTCCAAAGAATATCTACTTTTATTAACAATACAGGTACCTCTGTGTAAGCCAATGAAGAAATAAGCATAAGTGGCGATGTCAGCAGCGGACAATCGGTTAATACTGTCATCAGCTGGCATCGACGGCAAAGGTTTGCTTCCCGGCCTGTTTATGTTCTTATCGTAAATGTGTATCTCAAACGCCAACCCTACAAGCTTTAGGGCGAAATTTTGAAACAGCCATGAAGCATATTTGGGGCAGTCGACGTTGAAATTAATAAATAGGAGGTACATCCATGTAAACATGAGACTTGCTTGATGAACGTAACTGTAAATATACAAATGCGTGTATAGGTCACTCTTATAGTCACAACATGTTGTACTTAACAATATATTGGATCCAACGGGTTTATTCAGATTTTCCCCAGATTATGTACCACGTAATACTTACCGTTTATCGCAGTATTTAATTACAAGTATATTGCCTAACACCATTAAGGCGGTGTGGTATACGTAGGGACCACAAATAAGTAGTGCTAGCAATATCCCGATCCCAGCACCTAACCTACGCTTCGCCTCTACATCTTCGGTTTTCTTATAAAAGCTGCCAAGCGGTACACATGCCAGAAGTGATGAGAAGTATATAATTGGTGCAGATTCTACCATAACCGAATTTTATCCATTTATTACATAAAAATGTTATGACTCGTATAAGTACTTGACAATTTTGACAGTGTGTCTAAATGTGTACGCCAAATTAAAAACTTAGGTTTGCTTCAAAGTCACAGTAAGTATAACATTTCTAAAGTAAAAATAGGTTGTTTGTCCTACGTAGGCCTAGCGTCATGTTTCCGCATTACGTTCCTTAATTTTGGATGACGGTTTTTGGATGGAGTGCGCTCGAAAGCGTCATCTAGCGCCTGTATCGCACGGAAGTGCTCTAATTCGAAAAGCCCAAGAGCCATCAGAGCTTTGAATGCCTACTCCTTGTTAATGAAAAAAAATTTAGCTAGTGGTTTTCAATCAAATTTGGTTCAAAAGAAACCGGCTACACTGTAAATTTGGTTGAAAACCATGGTTTTAAACTGTGTAGCACAGACTTTTAGCCCACAATATATTCGAGATTTGGCGTTTTGGATTCAAATTTTGGCTCTCGAACGGCATAATTATCGATCTGTGGCGCTTTTGAGTGCCCTGATTCTCGCATCAATAAATCGGGTATCTATGCATCGGGCTACTATGCATGCTGAGAGCATTTAACACTGCACCGGAGACACCATTGATATACTTACCCCTCTGTCAAAGATATAGGGGAAAAATCTGCCATGTTGTTAAAAACCGGCCAAGTGCGAGTCGGACTCGCGCACGAAAGGATCCGTGCCATTATCTATGAAAATAAAATCACGTTTGTTGTATGGGAACTCCCTTAAATAATTATTTTACTCTGTTTTTTAGTATTTGTTGTTATAACGGCAACAAAAATACATGATGTGTGAAAATTTCAATGGTCTAACTATCACGGTTCATGAGATACAGCCTGGTGAGAGACGGACGGACAGACAGACGGACAGCGGAGTCTTAGTAATAGGGTCCCGTTCGACCCTTTGGGTACGGAATCCTAAAAACTACTTCATTAATGGTTTATACCTCAGTCTCGAAATGGTTTCCGGCGTGTGAAGAGCTCCGTCAAAATGCCTTAATGTTCCAATTTATCATATTTACACAAAGATGAATTATCATTTCCCATGCACAAATAATTTTTATTTAATTATAATTTTGTGTATAATTAAAGTTTAATAAAAATCGTAAATCGACTAACGATTACACAGTCAATTTAAAAACATTCATAGTTGACCATTCACGTTTGCCCACTAGAAGTTTTGACGTTTAACGTCACTGTATTTCAGGATGGAAGGATCTATGAGAATTTTTATGAAATGTGATCCCTAGCGGCATTGGTCAGTTTAGCCTTCCGATAATGTACCTAGTACTTCACACGCAAATAAGGTCGAATTTTATTACCGAAATTTAGTGTTTTGAGTTTGCGTGTGTTATTCTATTAGTGTAGGTGCGTAGTAATGGGGGAATGTCTTGCTAGTGTGCGTAGTAATGGGGGAATGTCATGCTAGTGTGCGTAGTTTCTTTATATGTGTGTTACCTCGTCCCCCCCAGAATTTGGCTAAATATTTTGTTCGGAAAGATCCGCTGAAAGCGTCTCCCGTCTTAAATGCTCTAAGTATGTATCTGATGTGAGCGCCTAAGAATTACGATACGAATTCGATTGGAGAAAGATGTTAAGGTATATGAAATTAATGAAGAAACTGGAATAATAACTCCCGATTGATTAAATAAACAATTTACTACACATAATGTAGGTCACAATAAAAATATTTCTTAAAGAGGTATGTAACACATTGTCTGATGCAGATCTAGCCTGGTATCCCAACTAAATTTTATACAATTTTGTCATCTAAAGCTATGTCATTTTATTTCCTTCGGAGTGTGAAAACGAAAAAAACTTACATGAAGTATAAAAAAATCTACTATTACAAACTAATTTGGCAAACCGGAATGTTGGATAGATGTTTTGGCCTTTAGACTTCATGTTGCTTTAAAGCAATTAACGCTATTTTTATAGTCTCAGCCTTGATTTTTGTACAATAAGGACAGTAAAATAATAGCACCACTTGACGTCATGGTTAAATTTACAGTTTAAAAAATGAATGCATAGATTCACCAAAATTAATGATATTAGTGAGTAAGATTTTACAATGAAACAAACAACTAACCTATAATACTGCACAAACTGTTACAATAACTATATTAATAAATATGTAATATATACGTACATAATAACGTCTTAAATTAACTATAACAGTTTCATAAAATCCAATTGACTAGCATCTACATAGTTTTATATCTTACTAGATATGCTAAGCTCAAGCACGATATTCTACTAGTTCTTACCACAACTGGTTCTATCTATTGCAAGCCGCGGCATTAATACCCGGTCTCGAGAACTATGCACCTCCGCCAATGTGAGCGTAAGCTCCGTGATGACGTCATGCGGCGGGGTGCACATATTGTCACCGTATGTGGTTTTTTTGAGCCTACTTTATCCTAATTACAGTTAATTGTATATAAAAACGAAACAAATCTACTTCACATACAATTAGAAAGTATGGCTTAGAAATATTATCTTGACGTAAAAATTAAACACAGGTTCTGATATCTTAACTGTATACACTATTTCATAGTTACATGAATAGATTGTAATCCTTCAGACAATAGAAACGTAAAAAAGTACTTGTATTATCAAAACAGTGCTCGATCTTATTGCTTTCATATTGGTCTAAAGTCTATGAACTCGGTGATACTAAAAAGTATACAACTATGCTAATTCACAAAGTTTTGGATGAATGTTTCATTTATTATCTAGAAAACGAGTTACATTACACATATCCAACTCATGTAAAGGCACAGCAGATAATTGCAATATCGACTGTTTGTTTTCTCAATTTCTTACCTACAGTGGAGAACCACTGTTGTAGAGTTTTGTACCGCAAATAATAATATTTAACCCTTAAACTGCCGAACGCCAAAAAAATTAATCGCAATTTTCTACTCATTATCATACAATTAGGAAGATGTCATTTACACTGTCACTTTATCTGATATATCAGACGAAGGCAGTTAAAAGGTTAGACGCAGGAATACAAGCAGAGAATGAGAAGTTAAGCAGTCTATATATACAAAATGCGACGGCCAACCAGGCCTCAGAAATCATAATGAAAATAATACTAAAGATATGTGAATATATTCACTTTAAAGGCTGCTGGCCGAAAGATCATGATAATTTAATTTCATAAGAAAGGCTAGTAGACCGAATCAAGGGTTCTCTAAATCTGCATCAGACGAAGCATGTTTGTTTGTTTATAAACAAGGTTATAATACACATAATTGCATTGGCATTAACAAACAGATATTGCGCACGCACAGAGGCCAATCCAATTCCTGTAAAATATGAAACTAAATAAATTGTACATAAATTAATGGACATAGAACATGCTTTAAAATTTTCTTAATCTGTTTGCGATATTGTTATCACAACTATTGATATTAATCACCACATCTAAATGTTGTTAGAAAAGTATTGCCTCTAAATATTATGTGAAAAATGAGTTTTAATAGATCTACTTACATTTCTTCTATCACTATAACACTGAAACTGAATACAAAATGTATGAAGATTTTAGACAAAAGCAGTGTTTAAGTACCAACGTGTTGTATGTTGCTATCTATATATGTTGTTAGCGTAACGTACTCGTAGATTCAGTAACTGTAAACTAAGGACGAACAATCGTATGAGAGAGCGACCAGAGACAATACAAAATAAGGGTCGTAATAATTATTACTCGTGTGCAATAGTCAAGAGGCATAACCAAAGTGCTAGAATTCCTAGTAGAATACAAATTTATTAATTCAAAGCTTCTAATAATTACGTACAACGAACAATTCAATCGGCATCGAAGTATTCGACATTCTAAATTATCAAGACCCGAGCCAACGGGAAGTAACGTCTCATTTTAGTATTTACTTATTTTCAATTCGACCTATCACACAAACACATATATTACGCGGGTACCACTATGACTACCTACTCGATTTATAAGTTATTATTTTTTTTACATTACGTCCTACAAAGTTAAATACAACATTCAGAATGTTACATTAATAATTACAAAATTCAATCGGTGCAAACGATTACAAAAGTCACCATCGTCCGTGATCGAATCAACGAATCAACCGGGGGTGAACGGAAACATTTACATTTGTAAATTTGATCGGTCCTATCACAATAATTCGTACGATAATAAAACGCGAACGGCATTCGTTTAGTAATAATTGGCAGTCCTAAGAGTGGCTACAGTCTGCGGGGCGGGGCCGGCCCGCTCTACGGCACTAACAGCGTTACAACTATCACAATCCGGCGCACCGTCCGTCACGTAGGTACACCGTCCGCCAGCGACCCGTTTCACGGAGCTACAAGTTACAATTTTACTAGTCAAAAAAGGCAACACTGGTCAAATAGCCACTCGTAATTGGTCAAGCGCACGTCGAACGCCTCGGTATTGCTAGGTTAGACTTGTAAAATTTTAACTTGTAGGTTTAAAGGCCGCGGGTTCCACTCAACGGGCACCCGGGGCCGCCATTCGGTCCACGCTCACCAGACGAGTTGCGCAGCACTCTCGGAGGAGCGGAACCTTGCTGGGCGCGGAATCGGCGGAAGTTCTGTAATTTGCAGTCCTAATAGGAGCTACAGTCTACGGGCCGGCCTGCTTTACGGCACTAACAGCGTTACAACTATCATAATGCGGCTGACCGTCCGTCGTGTAGGTACATCACCACACCCACATATATTTCGCGTTCTGCGTCACATGTTCCGCGCTCACTTGATGAGAAGTCACTCGAAGGGGCGAAGGCCGGGGAAACGGCTGTAGTTTCGTAATTTGCAGTCCTAAGAGGGGCTACAGTCTGCGGGCCGACCCGCTTTGCGGCACTAACAGCGTTACAACTATCACAATGCGGCTCACCGTCCGTCGTGTAGGTACACCGCCACACCCATATATTCCGCGTTCCCGTTGTCATGTTCCGCGCTCACTTGATGAGCTGCGCAGCGCTCTTGGAGCGGCGGAACATCTTCGCGCCCTTGTTGGGCGCGGGAAGCTCGTGCTAGTTGCTCCCGTTGGGAGCGCGCGGCGCCGGAGACGCGGCCGGCGGCGGAACGCGCCCGAGCGCGATCGCCTCCTTACAATACAAAATAATACAATCAGTACATTATTAATAGAATTCAGTCAAAATTAAAAATATCGATCTGAACTAGGTGCCAATAATATTCATTTATTTATTATTTAATATGCTGTAAAAATATATTACAGATATTTATGACTGTTTGATTAGAATTTGTAAAATGAATACAGACCGAGTAACACACAAATTTTTCATTATATTTGCAAGGAAATAAGTAAAATTAAGACAAAATAAATACACGTAGCAATAAACATCACAAAATTCCTGTGGTCCAGTTTGTTCAAACAGACGCTAAGCGCGTAAAACAAAGACCCTTCGGCATGAAGCCATTATTTAAAATTAGTGGAATAGAAGATTGTGTCTCAAGGGAACAAAATGATATATTTACGGCGAGGGCGGTATACTGAATCCTGACAAAAGCGAAAGACTCCACAATAAAATCCTGAGCATAGCGGGGATTCTAGAGTAGAATCTTGAACGTAGCCCAAGACGAATATAAATTACAAATAAATTTATTAACGAGTGTCCCATGCTACTTTTCCCACCTTTTATGCGGAAGAGTCATTGTTGCCCTCAAATGAGGGAAGAAAAGTACGACTTTGATCCCTCATTATATACCTTGGCGCCGTCCGTGCCGTAGATCTTGCCCGCCTTCTTGGCCATCGACGCCAGGAGTTCTTGCGAGCATTTGTGAGCGGAACGCAGCGATAGTGCCCACTCTTTCAGTCCGATCTCGTCCTGAAACGTGAACCAGACATATTAATTACTACACCATTATTTTACGTTTACGGTTGTTTGCTTACTGCTTATGGAACTTTACAGATTTATTCTAAATCTTTACTTATTGCAAAATAATAAACGGGTCATGCGGTCGTCTTTAAGGTCGAATATCGCCCGACATGGTTCGGCCCATAACGTGGTCCTCAGTCATGAGAACCAGTCGATATGGCAGCGCGTCTAGTACTGCGTGCTCAAGCCCTGGGCGCACTAACGCGAGCTAAACGTTAGTTTACCTACTATTGTAGAACCGATAAGAACTACAGTCAAACAGCTGTATCAAGATCATTCAAACCAAACAATAAAATGCTAAATTAATTTTGTATTAAGCAGTACCACTGCTAACGCAAACTAGAAATTTAGTAATAAAGGAAAAATTGAAAAATTTAGGCACGGAGCAGGCGTATTGTATAAGTGAAGGAACGGTTGGAGAATTTCGGGCCGGGTGGCAGTTGCACCTATAGCTCAGTTGGCTAGAGCGACTGGCCGCGACTGCCGGGAGGTCGCAGGTTCAAATCCTGCTCGGTGCATAAATTTTAAAAGTAGAAAAGTATGAATATCATTAGGTATATTTGCAGCGAAGTCGTTTGTTCCTCATAAACAAAAGTAACAAGCAGAATTCGGACAGTAACAATGAACACGAATATAGCGTAGTATTACCATCGGATTGACACAATACCACAACAACCATTAGGCTTTACATGACTGCCATTACGTTGAGACACTCGAACGCTATTAGAATGTTGTATATACACCAGGCAACAAATAACGTATTAGTAAGTACGATATTCGTACCGTTCCTAGTGCGGAGCATGATGCACTGCTCACCTTTGACCGACAAAGAGTCGTATTAGACCTCCCCAACAATATCCAGAAGGATCATCTCTGGTTGTTTGTAAGATCAAAGGGTATAATTACCATATTAGTAAGTACGATCTTCGTATCGTTCCATATGTGGAGCACGATGCAGAAGGATCATCTCTGGTTGCATTTGAAACTGTTTCGGATACAGGTTCGCGTGTTCATCATCAGGTTATTTATTTATTTAAACTGTATTACACAAAACAAATGGAGGACTTAATGCCTCAAGGTTACATAGTTTTTCAAATGAGCCGAGCCAGACGTTAAAAAGCAAAAGATCAAAGGGTATTATAATGGAGAATGTTACTAAAAAAATCTATTTGATGCATCTGTTAGATTATCAAGTATTGGACACGTATTTTTTTGTTTGTAAATCAAACAAAAAATGATGAAGATACAGCCCGTTAAAGCTCCGCGTGACATCACTTTATTAAAAAAAATGTGCAATACAGTATTAGTAATTCCAACTATATCCATTACAATATTAGTAAGTACGATCTTACTTGTGTGGAGCACGATGCACTGTTCGTTTTTGACTGACACAAGTCGGAAGATACCTCCTTCAACAGTATCCAGAACGATCATCTCGAGGTGGATTTTAAAGCGGTTCAGGTACAGGTTGGCGTGTTCACCATCCGGTTACATAGTTTTTCTAATCAGCCGAGCCAGTCGTTGAAGCAAAAGATCAAAGGGTAATTACCGTATTAGTAAGTACGATCTTCGTATCGTTCCTGGTGCGGAGCACGATGCACTGCTCGCCCTTGACGGACACGAAGTCAGAAGAGACCTCCTCAACAGTATCCAGGAGGATCATCTCGGGTTTAGCGCTGTTCTCCAGGTGGAGTTCGAGGCGGTTCGGATACAATTTCGCGTATCGTGTCTGCCAAGCGCTGGCGAAAGGGCCGCCGAGCTTCTTTATGTAGCCGTGGAGTATGCAATCGGACTCTGGAAGAATAATTAACACGAGTTTATAAATGCCTTTAATATGACTGTGAGTGCTGCACTCCACCGGGCGAAACCGAGGGGAGCGGCTTGTAGACAAGATTAATAAGAATCACGATCCTTAGCAGTAAGGAAAGGATAAAAAAAATGCCTTTACAAGACAAAATTGATACCCACTACTACTACTTGCTCTGTATCCATTGCAAGCGATGACCTAGTTTCCAGTTACAGTAGCTATGAATACGGAAGAAGCTCAAGTTTATGTCAGTTTTAAGTCGTTTACACGTCATAAGTTGCTGGACGAGGTCGGCAGTGACTGTCAGTCAAACAAGATAAGTATTATATTCTTTGTGTTTATCTACTTAAGTTTAAGAAACCACCAAAGACAGCTTTATTTTTACATGCTCTGAAGATCAAAATCAAGGCTTAATATATTTATAAATGGATCCATATAACCTGGTGTTAGTTTATTGTGTTGTTTCCTTTTTTCTTTTTATTTGTTTTTTAACTGTTGTCATTTATTGTAAACAGTTATTCGTGAGTTAGTGTATGCAAAAAAGGGGCGAACTGAAAACAAGCGCTGAGCAGCCGTATTGGCTGACACAGCACATACTGAGTCCGCTCCTTTTGTCACATACAAATATATAATAAGGCATGTACCTATTTCTTTTGTAATTATCTGTTTTGTGTGGCAATAAATATTCTTCTTTCTTTCTTTCTTTCTTTCAAAAACCACTAAAAGCAGGTAAGAGCAATGCGATAAAGACTATTTCCGAATAACTAGATACCTATATTGCTTCACAAAAACATTCGGAAATTACACAGCACTTACTTTGTTTCGGGAAATCCACATATGCTGTGGTTATTTATTGTTAAAAACATATATAAAACACCACGTAAATATTTGTTTATGCGCATTTTATTATTAGTCGTAAATTTAATATCCCCTATAATAAAACTACATACTAAAGTAGTTATAGTTTGCTAGACCATCACATCACCATCAAAGCAGTTCAATGCAAATCCTTTAGAGGCGACATAAATGTCATCGTAAAATGGAACAGAGGGCCTACCGCGAATCGAAAACGACGTATCTCCTCTCTGTCGCACTTGCTTATTCGAGCGACAGAGAGAGAGATACTTCGTTTTGGATTCGCGATAGGCCCTTTGGCTGCAAATGCTGGAAGTAATAGAGATCTGGAATTAATACTTATTTAGGTGCGTTTATAGATAGAACGTAGCCTCCTGAACTTACCTAATCTGACTTTCAAAAATGGCCCGAAAACTGAATATTACTTGCTACATATTGGAAGCTAAAGTATACAGCTCAATTAAACTACACAGTTTAAGGTCACATCAAAATAAAAAACATTGCAGGCCGCCTGGAATTGGAAGCGAAAATGTAAAGTGTGGTTGATTGATGCAATCCGCCCTAATAATCTCGTTAGTAAAATAAGTATTTTTCAATTGAACAAAAAAGAGTACATACCTTTTTCATCGGCATCAAACTTTTGCTTCTGCTTGGATTTCTTCTTGGACTCCATTTTGTCCGCCTCCTGGTTGATGGTTTCGAACACAGTCTCCGCCACCTCCGACTGCCATCTCTCCGATATCACCAGCGGAAAATCTTTGTACTGCATTTGGTCAGATTCAGTCAGCTGAAAATTATAAATAGTTAATTGTATTATGCTTGAAATCATTTGAGTAGGTCGAGTTGCATCAAAGTAATTCTTTCAAAAACTTATTTTACCGTTAAAACAAAAAGGTTTAAAATATAATAACATTTTTATTTAAGATCGCAATGCGGAGAAAAAGAAAAGCCCATGAGTGGCCAAAATAAGCTAGGGAAAAATATAAAAGATACATATATAGGTACCTTAATCCCCTTGGTATCCTCCTCATCGAAGCTGCCAATGTCGAAAGCATCGGCGGCGTTTACCTCGCCACGCGGCGGTATCAGGGGGGGCGTATACTTCTGGTGATACACCTGCTGCCAGTCGATACCCGCGAAAAACATATGCTCTTTCACCTCCTCCGCGCTGCAATCATATATACAATAATTACCACAAACGTGTAACCGATGGGAAAATGTCCCGACATGCGACATACAACAAAAAGATAGGTTTCGTGGGAACACCATTGTAATATGAAGGACCTTCCGTATACACCTTACAAGGACACATGGCTAATAGACATCGACATCTATACAGCAACTGTCGTATCTTTCTATTCATAACTCAGTTGTTATTTCAATATTAATTTCACGAGGGCACGAAGTCTTCTAATAAGGAAAAAAACTGGCGAATACAAAAATACGTCAATCGTTGCATCCATGTTACCTCATACAGGAATAATGAGTAGTTTATATTCATGGCACATCACATCTTCTTTTATACAACCTCGGATTCCGCAAGCCACTAGCCATGATATTGTAAACAATTTCTGCGTTATGGTTACACCACACGAATTATATACAGCGACATCAATAGATAAACTGAGTTCACACAAATTATATTTTATAACAGCGTTTATCAATTGTTTTTCATCTGTAAATTCAACGATTACATCGAGTTGCGACTCAGTATTGGCCAAGCGAAAAACAATCTACATAAATATGGACCTATGTTTGAAATAAATAATTGAATTGAATTTCAGAATGCTCGGTCGATCGTTTGGCCCAAAACCACCACCAGATAACTGTTTCCACCACCAAGCACTCTTTCCTCAGAGTTCTAAGTACTCTGTCAGTTTATCTAAAATCTAGGAGGACTTTATATTAAATCCATAGACAAGGAGATTAGCAAGCTATCAGCTACAGGGGTACTAAGCACAACCACTAACACCTGCCCCATAAGCCCATCACCGACTCACCCCCGTCCCTTGCACCCGAGTCTTTTGTTGATGTCCCGCTGTAGGAGCCCTTCTAGCAAGCTCTTCAGACTTGGACTGAACGATTCCGGCAGCTCCACGTTCTGGAAGACGTTGTAATTCTATTGCAGACATGATTCCATCTTTACTATTGTTGATTAGTGCCTCATAAATTTAGGTTCTTACGTACTATGGAAAAAAGTAAAGCTCGACCAGAAATATATGACCATTGTCAAGAGGGTGCTATTATTCTGATTTATATGGCAAGAGACTAAATTACATTTTGACTTGTTTATCTGTCAGCTCTGAATTTTGAAATGTTTTGTAGCAAAAAAGTTTAATTTCCAGAGCGTTATTTCTTAAAAGTGGTTTTTCGAACCTGACTGTGGCTTTATAGGCCGGGCCCAATAAAGCGATAGGAGTGCGCGGCTGGAGAGTAGCCTGGGGAAAATCCAGGGGAATACCTCCGACACGGCCACGCGTGTGGTTTGAAACACTGGAATACTCTTAAAGAGTTCCCGCTCCAGTGAGATTGGTTGAGCGGTTTCAACCGGATCTGAGGCGTGAATGGAATCAAGGTCGCTGGTTCACCAAACCTAGCCTAGCTGAAAAGAGAGCAAGAAACTCAGCTAGTCCCGACCTGGGTCTGAATAACTACCCGGTGTGCGGCGGTACCGGGACGAATAGGGACTATTGTGTCAGTGTTGTCGCGATCAAGCGGTGGACGTCCCCGCCGGCGGGAATGCCCAAGTATACGTGACGTCGTAAGCCCAGCGTTCCATTTTTCGATGGAAGCTGTGATTACGTCGTCCGAGTCCATGAGTGTGTGCCTAGGACGCCGGACTGTGCGGCCCCTAATCAGTAAGTTACGACAGAGGCAGGAGGGATGGGAACGTAGTCGACAGCCTTCCTAACTAACGGATTCCTATGATGGGGAGCGTTGTCAAAATAACGTCTGGAAGTCTGCTTAAAGAAACCATACATGGTGCTAATCCCCATGTCGTGTTGCAGACTGAGGTTCGACTGGTACCACGAGGCACCAGTCGCCCTACGGAGAAAACGATTCTGAATGACCTGAAGCGGCTTGAGCGATGTCATAGGCACGTGAGCAAAAGCTACACTTCATAAGACATGATTGGACAAACACAAGTTTTGTAGAGTGTCAGCATATTTCTAAGTGACATTTTACTAAACTTGTTAATCATCGGCCCAAGCCTTCCTAGCACGAACAACGCACGGTTGCGTACCCTACTAATGTGGCTACGGAAAGTCAGTTTTCTATAGAGGGTCACTCAAAATATTTGACTTCGTAGGCCCAGGGGATGGGCCGGTCAAACATCTGAATCGGAGCCACCCGCCTTTCCGTGCTAACGCGGTCCGACGGGTGGAAGACTATCGCAGTGCTTTTTTCCGGATTGACTCCGATACTCCAATGATTAAACCAACGACTTAGGTCAGTGATTGCCTCCTGGAGGTATCGCCGGATAAAAGTGTACTTACAATGAGTCGTAAAGAGCGCGGTATCGTCCGCGAACAACCCCAGCTGCACTTTAGGGTGCCCGGGAATGTCGTTTGTGAGTAACGAATAAAGAGTGGGAGAGAGCACGGAGCCTTGCGGGACTCCGGCCCGGATGGGGTGTGCGTCCGAGTACGTTCCCTCTAGTCTGTATTGAAAGCTTCGATCCCTGAGAAAATTTCGTATGGTGAGTACGAGTCTGTCAGGCATACCGAGATGGTATAACTTGTATTTCAGCCCGTTATGCCAGACTGTCGAAGGCTTTCGACACGTCGAGAAAAATCGCACCAGTCCTGAGCCCCTGGAATAGCGAGAAACCGTCCAGGAATGCTACCGCGAACCACAAACGAAGTTTTTTCTCTCTGTCGCACTTATGTGCAAACTTGCAAGTGCAACAGAGAGGGAAAATTTCGAATGCCGTTCGCGGTAGCAGCCCCGTACGTGCTCCGTGACGCGGTGCACCTATTGGACGTACGTGTGCGCGGATCTAAAGCCGAACTGCTCGTCAATGATGACCTTATTCTCAGCCGTAAATCCTAGTGAGAAGGATCGGCCTATAAGAGGCACGCGGGGTCCGAGGTTTATCGGGCTTCGCTATCCCTATGACCGCTGCACTTTTCCAAGCGGCTGGCAAGTGAGCATTGGTCAACGCGGCATTGAAGATGCCGATCAAAATGAGGAGGGGGGTTTCAGGGAGAAGTCTCAGGATACGATTGGATACACCAACCGCACCCGGAGCCTTCCTAACACGAAGACGCCTAACTAGGTCACTGACTTCCTTAACCGACACCGGGAAAATGGGTGAAGTTACGGGGAGACGCGATCTCCTGTCTACTTCGGAATCGACCCATCTAATATGGGCTTCGTCGGTGTGTAGGAGACTAGGCGAACATTGGGACTCTAAGCTACTCGCAAGGCATTCGGCTTTCTTACAAGTATACGTAAAAGTTTATTACATTATTAATGATGTTCCGCTCTTGAATGAATAATATTAGGCATTTTTTGTCATTTATCATATAATTTTCAACATTGTGACATTGACAAGTCTGACAGTCTATCATTAAAATTATTGCCAGTGTCAGAAATTAGTTCAAATGAAATTCCGCAACATGGCGCATGGTCATATATTTCTAGTCGGGCTTTAGTATTCCCAGGCAGAAGGTACCACTTTGTTGTATAGACAATAAAAGACGATTTGGATTACTTTTCAGTATTAGCAGCTCATTTACAATTGTATAAAAGTGTTACCTTTTCCCTAAAACGATACAAATCTTGACAGAAAATATACACCGCATATTTCCAGATAGGTAACATTAATGAGAAAAAAGTTTTGCCGTATGACGTTTTCCTTCATGAACTTTATATGAATTCATTGAATGAATTATACTACAAGGAAAAGTGTGTTGACACTATAGGGTCTCGTTTCCAACATCCATTCCGCGCATGCATGTTCTCAGAAAATTGAGTATGCTCTTCGAGAAACGTTATATTACTTATATTTGCTCTCTGCGGTTGCCCGTCGATGGACTCGAAGGTATCTCGCGATTGTGACTTTATACATTTATTTAAAAAAAATGGATTTTGCACAACCTAAATTAGGACTTTAATAAATTACATAAATATCTGTAGCGTCTATTGAAACCGACGTTTAACGTGTAATTCCATGCATCACGGCCGATCAGCCGCGCGCGATTGATCGACAATAGTCAGTGTACGAAACTATTGCGCCGTTTCCGAGGTTCCCTAGTCTGGGACGGACGCGTGCGGCCTACGAGAGACGAGACTATGAAGACGTCTGTCGTAGGCCGCGGCCGCACGACTCCGTCCGGCCGCAATGCACGGAATTACACTTTTGGCGACTTAGAGTGAAATACTTAATTTCGTATTAAGCAGTAATCCTGCTAACGCAAATTATCATTTCAAGTTAAAGGGAAAACTTAAAAAATAGGTTCCGAGCAAGATAGATTTAAGCGAGGAGGTTCGAATCTTCCTCGGAGTCGAATTTTTTTCCCTTTTACTTGAAAAGTGAAATTATACTTATTTGAAAAGTTAGATAGTGTGATAATATTTACCATGGTTAGAGTCATCCTGTCGATTTCGTGCTTATCCTTGGTCTTGTGCTGGCGGAAGGGTGAGTGGCCCTTGAGCAGCTTATAGAGCATGCAGCCGAAGCTGAACCAGTCAGCGGAGGAATCGTAACCGGTGCCTTTCGATAGGACCTCTGGTGCCATGTAACCGTGGGTGCCACTGCGGACAAACACGAATTTTGTTACAAAGTGATAGAAAAAAAATCGCATAGGTAGACCCTATATATATCACACCGCGTTCGAGTTTAATTGAGGCCCGATTTAAAGCTCAATTCTTGTTTTTAGTAGGGGAAAACCGTCACAAACGAGAGTTTTGAGATTGTATTTCTAGGAAACAGAAAGTCATTCTAATTTTTGATTACTTATTTGCATAAGTTAGTTCTTTATTTCGTAAGTCGTGACTAGTGGCCTCAAATTTGACCAGCACTGAATAGTTAACTAAATGTACCCGACTATAGGTTTCTGAAGAGAGCGCGGAGTTTTAAGTTTGAGCCCTTAAAACTTTATGATGTTAGACAAAAACCCAGTTGTTTAAATAATTTATTAACCTGCGGCCTCAATTTTTCTTTATTTTATTCCATACATTATCCAATACATATATTTGCACCCTATTTTTACAAGCTTTTATTTTGTTTGTACTATCTCGTACTCAGAATTTGCAATCCTTTTTTCGGCCTCTTGCCGGTATTCAACTGAGCTGAACTTTTTGAAAAATATAATTCTTTTCCATTTTTTCCCATCATGAAAACGGTGAATATTTTCGACTCCGCGTGGGATTTTTTTTAAATAGTATGAAAATCCAGCGTTTTACGAAAGAGGCCTTAAGACTTCACTAGTTCAACAATTTGCCAGAACAATACATATATATATATTATATTTGTCATTTTATGGATAGAGGTACGGTGGATGCAATATTTGTTGTCAAACAAATACAAGAAAAGTGCGTCGAACAAAACCGTCCCCTGTTCATGTGTTTTGTAGACCTCGAAAAGGCCTTCGATCGAGTCCCACGTTTGGCTCTCTGGTTGATTCTAGAGAAAATTGGCTGTTCATCGAAGCTTGTAAACCTAATAAGGCAGTTTCACGTCAATATGACAGCCAAGGTTCAGCATAACAGCGAATTTTCAGACCCATTCGAGGTAACTAGTGGTGTTAAGCAAGGCTGCGTGATGGCTCCCACTTTGTTCGCTCTGTACTTCTCCGCAGTAATGCAGGATGCGCTTAGCCGTAGCGGCGAACCAATTCATCTCCACGTACGATCGGATAAGGGAGTGTTTGATCTTTCGCGCTTCAAGGCAAAAAGGAGGGTTCGGCAGGTACCTGTGCTTGAAGTCTTATATGCCGATGACGTATGCATGATGGCTAACAGCCTGAATGCACTTCAGAGCTCTATGATATCTCTAGGTGACTCGTGTGATAGATTTGGTCTGGTTATCAGTGTAACCAAAACCCAGGTACTTAAACAACCACCCAGAGGCTGCAGTGCTGACACGACTCCAATAACTCTGGGCATCTCAGTGGTAAAAGAAGTAAGTAACTTCAAGTACCTGGGCAGCCAAATCCGGAGTGATAATCGCCTTTCATCAGAGATATCATCACGTATAGCCAAAGCTGCTGCCACTTTTGGCAAATTAAACCAACGTGTTTGGAAGTCACACGACCTGAATCTTTAAACCAAGCTTTCTGTATACAAGGCTATGGTGCTCCCAATACTCACATATGCTGCAGAGACCTGGTGCCTGTATAAGGGAGACATCAGGAAGCTTGACACTTTCCACATGCGTTGCTTGCGACGCATTCTTCGCATTAGGTGGCAGGATCGTGTGAGCAACACAGACGTCCTACGTCGTTCTAACATGTCCGGCATGGAGGCTATTCTAATGAAAAGCCAGTTGGGATGGAGTGGCCACGTTAGTCGCATGACAGACTGCAGACTCCCAAAATCCGTGTTCTATTCTGAGCTTGCGGATGGGAATCGTAATCGTGGGGGGCAGTTTCTACGATACAAAGACGTATTAAAACGCCATCTCAAAGCCTGTGACATCCCTGTTGAGCGCTGGGAGGACCTTGCATCGATGAGACCGGAATGGCGTAATAGAGTCCGAAAGGGTGTAGCTTCTTTTGAAGAAACTCGACTCGAACACCTGGACCATAAGCGCCATCTACGGAAGACTCGGCCCAAGCCCTCATATTCCTACACAAGAAATGATCAGGGGCAGTTATACTGCACACAGTGCGACCGAACATTTATATCCAAATTCGGTTTTGCGAGCCATATCCGTGCTCATCAGAGAAAGTTGTAAGGGTCGCCGTCGTCGGATACGACAAGGAGGACTATTTTGTAATACCATGTAATACGTATACAGTTTCGACATGTTTTCTTGTGGAATTACACATTTGTTATTTTTTACCTCGTTCTTTTTAAATTCTTTTTTGTTGTTTACCACTCAGATTTACTTAAGTAGTATCTTTTATTACAAAAGTATATCTTTGGAGAAAATGACTGACTGTTAAGTTTCTTTCGGCGTTTCTTCTCGGCAGTAGTCTCTTGAGAAACGCTAGTAGTTTTTTTCTATTGCGGCCTACCAGTAGAATAAAGTTCATTAAATTCATTTAAAAACAACGTCGCTGTTAAAACAATATCTGCATTCGTGGTTCATGTATTAACGTACTATACAGCTGATGTTTTTTTTTGAAGCTGATACGCCGGGCCCAATAAAGCGATAAGAGTGCGGGGTTGAAGGGTAGCCTGGGGAAAATCCAGGGGAAAAACTCCGACAAAGCCACTCTAAGAGTTTCCGCTCCAGTGAGATTGGTTGAGCGGATGCAACCGAATCTGAGATGTGAGTGGAATCGAGCTACTGGGAGTTTCGTCCCTGGTTCACTAAACAGGCTACGTTTGCGGCGGTACCGGGACGAATAGAGACTATATGTGTCTGTGCTGTCGCGATAGCGTGGTGGACATCCCCGCCGGCGGGAACGCCCAAGTGTACGCATCGTGTCCGAGTTGGACGCCGCAAGCGCAGCATCTTTCAATGGACGTTGTCCGGGGCCGTGAGTGTGTGCCTAGGACGCCGGACCGTGCGGCCCCTATTCAATGATCGCCGAGTTACGACAGGGGAGGGGGGATGGGAACGTAGTCGACAGCCTTCCTAACTAACGGATTCCTATGATGAGGAGCGTTGTCATAATAACGTCTCACTGCCTGCTTAAAGAAACCATACATGGTGTTAATCCCCGCATGTCGTGGTGCAGACTGAGGTTCGACTGGTACCACGGGTCACCAGTCGCCCTACGGAGAAGATGATTCTGAATGAACTAAAGCGGCTTGAGTGATGTCATAGGCACGGGAGCATAAACTACACTTGTTTTATAGTGTCAGCTTATTTTTAAGACAGCTGATGTACTAAATATCTATATCACAAACAGCAAAATGTAAAGTGAAACAAATGTACCTGAATACCGCACTCCAAATCCATTAAGGCTGACTGACGGCCCCGTATTCCGTCATACGAGTATATTCTTGACTAGAATATTTTTCAAAACTGTTTTTATCAAAGCCATTATAGCAGAGACATAAATTAGATTACGTGCCGTAAAAGTCTCATACATAATTTAGATGATTTTAGCTGTTTATTTTTATAGAAGAGTAACTTTAGTAATTGAATCGCATTGCAACTCGCACACCAAAAAAAGTGGTGTGGTGGAGTTGTAAAGTGGTAGACCGTTTTATTTTATTATTTTTATACTAGGACGATGGCAAACTATTAATCCGCCTGCCGTCGCTGTTAGTAAGCAGACACCGCACCCTATGAAAGCCTGCAACTCCAGAAGAAACACAAGAAGAATGAAAAATGAAGAGGGATGTTGATACCAAATAAGAAAATCATTAACATTGAATTTTCTCGAAAAAATATCAAATGGTGAAAAAAGTAAATAATTACACAATTATAAGTCTTCAAAGTTTTAAGAGAGGCCGTATTCTGTCCCTTTTCTGCGAAACGAACCTTTCTATTGCAACGATCGTCACTTACTATGGCCCTCGTGGTCAATGACGTCACTGATCAGCAACATAAAAACGGTTGTAGCTTCGTTATTTTTTGAGATTGTAATGTGAATGATATATAAACTCTTTAGTGAGAAAATGTAAAAAATATTGGCCAGTATTGCCAATATTATTGACACAGTAAATACGTAAAAAATATTGTGATAGTCCGTTGTTTTTTTTTTAAACGAATACATTTATTTTGTTATGTTGGAGCGAATTGTCAAAACTGGAGAAAATCCACGTTCAAACGGTAATTAAATTACTGCACTTGAAAATTTTTTACCACAGAACAGGTTCGTTTAGACTTGCAAGTAACATTAGGGGTTCGTCCCCCCTTCCTACCTTCTTATTCTACGATTGCGCGGTGGTAGGCGAAGAAGTATAAGAGAGGGAGAACTTGCACTAAAGACGACCCAGGCTTGGGGCGCCTAACTTTGTAATAAACGCCCCTTAAAATAAAGATAATGAAACGAGATTATAGAGAGACATTGATTTAAATAAATTAAACCTAGTTGTGTACTTATTTTGGCCAATGTGAATCGTCAGTGGTAGGACCCTGTATTGTTGTGTACCGTAAAAACCCATGCTCTTTAATGTAAATGCTTGTCAGACCTTGGACTCCCCAACTACCTAGAAACCTTGCTGTGCCTAATTTTGTTCTACTAAATCTACTACTTTTTTCTACCAAGTGCAACTGTTCTACCATTTCTACTAAAATTCTTCAACCTTCACAACAGCTACCCTAATGCATTTTACCTACATTTTAGCTCCTTAATCTTATAATAATATTAATGATGATGGTACTAAATCTCCCCACGACAAACTTTAAAATTGAAATACTTTAGTTCCAGGATTTTATTGAGATAAATTAATGGGATTTAAATTGGGATTAAATAAATTGTAATGATATTTAGCCTAAGTAGGTATGTCAAGTCGAACGTACGTATGTGTCGAACCTAGTATACAGAGATGTGCTAGCCCTATCATATTAGGATCATTTTGCAGGTTTGTAGGGATTAAGAATTATTTTGTTATTGGTTTAAGGCCGGGCCCCTCCGTCCGCCCGAGAGATTGCTATCTCTCTCCGTTATTAAACAGAGACCAGTGGCTCTCGACCCTGACTGGACAAGCCCCCTCCAATATTTTTCTAACACTGTTCGGAGTGTAAAGACAAACGTTAAAATGACAAATTACCAATACTATGGGAGAGCTATGCCAGGCATATTCAACCGCATTGTCCCAGGACGCAACGAGCAAACAACCCTTTGTAGCTCTCGGGTTTAAAATTTGTTTTAGAAAAAGATGACCATATAATTATAGCAATTGAGTCTACTAGTACTTCGAAATTCGCGCAGAAAGATAAGGTGAAATACTGCAAGGCCTTATCTTTGGACATAAAAGTAGTGGACCGCTCAGCCTGCCACTAAACCAGAACAATCCCATATTTCTGGGAAGTCCTTATTATCCGAACTGTCAATTACCTGGATAAAATAAACCCTTAAATTTTAAACCTATTACCCCTAATTCAGTGTATGAAGTTAAATCTAACATTAACCCCAGGAGATCTAAACTAGAAACTAAAATTCCTTACCAGATTTAGTTTCTGAGAATGCGTATTCCCTAACTAAGCTCCAAAGAGTTCAGTCGGCTAAACTGATGTTTACAATCCTATAGCCTGTGTACTTGTCTCCCCCCACACGTCCGAGGACTTGGCGGTGTGGATAAGACGGCCCTATTGTGTATATAAAGATAATATATAAATATATTTAACAAGACCGTTCCTCAAATACTGTGAACTTCTGTGAGCGGAGTATACACTCCTGTTCTGACCCAAACTATGGCAGATCTCACTTCCATTCAGCAGCTGGACATTGAGACACGGGAGGGGTGAGATCGTCGCCTATGTTGGTATAAAGACAGACGCCAGACAACACCCTCAATCTGGTAGCTAAAGACTCTGAGTCATGCCTATTAACACCGCAAGGCAGGAATGACCCCTCAGGTATACTGTAAACCTGGACAAAGTTCTGGCTTTTAAATTTATTGAAAATATACAAAAACCCACTAATTTTACTAGTTATAATGCCAAAAAGTGATCCCTCATGATGGGGAGAAAATCCCTCATTATGACGAACCACTCTTATGCCAATAAATTCACCCACCAAGAATTTTTACTGAGCAAGCCAGAGACCTTGACAGTCTGAGCGACGAATTCTAAGTGATCCCTGTCTACCTCCGCACCTCCTTTTATACCCTCATATCTGCGACAAGTGCGATAAGTGTGACAAGTGTGACAAGTGCGACAAGTGTGACAAGTGCGACAAATGTATCTGCCTACTGACCGCCCGAATCCCGGTCGACCCTTTACATAACAGAGAGTCGCATCGGCCCTATCTTGAACCTACTTTATACTTTCATTAATAAGGTTGAATTTTGAATGTCGAGTGTTTTATATTAGCTGGACGTGCGGCAAACGGAAAACAAAAGCGCGGCGCGCATCAAAGGCAACGCGGCAAGTGTAAAAGGAATTGGGTTGTAGTTATTATTGTTAGATTGATTGATATTTTAGGGTTCCTTTTTCTTAAATAATTTAATATATTAAGCCGGCATTATTACAGGTACTCAGGAATATTTATTTTATTCCTTTACTCTAACCATTCTACTTGATATAATTTCTAATTAGCCAAGACAAAGAATCATCTAAAATTTACGTAAGGTGCACGGTAGTGTCTCCGCCAAGACCTCTAAATACTTATAATTACTTAATAAGTGATTCAAAGTTATAAAGGTGAATTCAACCCACTATCTCTTGGAAAGTTATTTTAATAAGAAGGTGACAGGAACAGCTAGCTGCATTCTGTTACAACTTCAGCAGTAACCGATCAATTGATAACAAGAATTTAGAAAATTATTTTAACAGGTCGCAGTGTTCCTGTTCATTTTATAGCTGAAGAAGTTAAGATCTTGATAGGGAGCACCTATACATGATCCTTTGGGTATGAAAAAAGTATCAGCGCGCTAGGTGCCCAGAATGCTTACGGATGCGCAGGAATACTACAACAAGATTCTGATTTTCGAGATTATTGCCTCGACTTTGGATGGACGAAATGTGACTTCTCCATTACGATCCAGAAACTAAACAATAGTTCATGACGTGTAAGTACCCATCATCTGAGAGTCCTGAGAAATGTAAGAATACCATCCTCCGGTAAAGTAGGGCTCTCTTTTCTGGGATAACCAAGGGGCGGTAATGAACTAATTACCTTGATCATGGAGCCACTACCACAAGGATTTTATACACAGAACCAATATAAAAATGCTTGACGTTATACGCGACGAAGGTCGAGGCAAATGCTTTTTTAAAGGTTCAGGATAAATATTTTTTAGAAAAGAAATTTTATATTTAGATAAACGATATTGTAAGTATACTCCTAAAAGATGACTATAATGAAAAATTAAATAGATTTTATTAAAAAATACCTGCGTCATTATCATTCTCATTACTTATTGAACACACCTCGTATTTGAATAGGATTTTCACAATTTGGCATATTTTTGTGCCTCGTTTCTTTTTGAGTAGTCTCTTATGGAGTAGTCAAAATTTGAGTCAACATCCCTATTGTCCCTGCTGCCGTAACCTGTATCCGCGCCTGTGTAACTAATTAACTATGTCATCCGTGGTACTACACTGAATACAACATTCAAAGGTAAAGCGACCGACTGCCACAACCACGCGAGATGACCATGAAAAGTTATACTTTACTTATGTAACTTTATGATAGTCAGGCGAACTTACTACACGTGTTCACACATTCCGTATTTATTTATTAGGAAAACCCGGATACTAGTCAGTGTACTTACCTTGAACCACCGTCATTACTGTGTAATACTGACGAGCATCGAATTATGGAATCTTCAATCTACATATACTTGACCACAGTATTTGTCGTTGTTGGCAATATTTCCCTAGTGGACACTGCATGTATTGGTTAATTTGTGGTAAGCGAGCAAATGGTCAATGACTTACAATAGACAATAAATTAAAGCGCAAATAGTTATCAAGAACTAGAAGTGTTTTATTACAAACTTATTATACTAAAACAGTCGTCATCAGTTTCGTCATGATTCCGAGAACCGAAGATTCAAACGCCAATTCACCTCGATCAGGCTAGACAGACGATTAAAAAAAGCTGTCACACTCTACTACTACTACGTTTAGTTCATGCGAGTTAGTCACAAATGCGTTTTCGTGAGCGTGACACTGACTAATACTTGAACGTCGTAACATAGCAGTAATTACTGAAACGTCGATTACTGCTATGTCATAACTTAACCCTTCTTTGTCTTGACACCGGGATTCGTAAAAAGAAAACGTAATCGAAGGTCACACTGGTTCGCCAAATGAAACTTTACGCTGCTGTGATAGCGATCGAACTTGCATACATATATAAGTATGCAAGTTCGTGTGTTTGTGTATATACGCAAACGCAAAAGAGGGGTGTTAGTTCAACATGTGAATCTGTGTTTACGTGTTTGTCTGTGGTATCGTAGCTCCTTAACGGTGAACTGATTTGAGTGCGTTTTTTTTAAATTGCAGGTCTTGATGGCGGAGGTGGTTCCATGTCGGGGCTAAGGTATGTTTTATTTTTTATTTAATTAACTTGTTTCCCCAAGGACTAGGCAGAGATCGCAGATATCGACTTTCTGCGATCTTGACAAACCTTTCATTATTCATTCGCGTTCATGACATTCATCATACATGCACGTCGCTATAGGGTTCTCTTGACCTGACCTTTCTTTAGTCTTAGAGATGGACACAGGAATAGTCAAACCACTGTTAGATTAATGGCTTATCCGTATCAATATTAATTCAAATTGTACTTACACGCTAGCATGAGGCTTCTTTTTGGAAAAGTCGCAAGCGAGCCCGAGATCCGATATCCGTACGTGGCCGTGTTCGTCTAGAAGGATGTTCGCCGGCTTCAGATCTCTGTACACTATATGACGTTTGTGCATATGCTCCAAACCTGATAACAATAAACAATTTTTTTTATTTATATGTGGGATCGGTACTTTTTCATGATTATGTAAGGTGCTGGATGTTATTTAATGTAGTTTGAACTGTTTCCGAGTTGTGAAGGAAAAAGTCTACAAGACTTGTAAGACCTGTCGTCATGTATGGATAGGAATGTTGGGCCACAAAGGTGACGGATGAAAAGAGGTTGTATGTTACGGAAAAGATAAGATGGATGAGTGGCATGACGAGAATGGATCCGATTAGAAATGAGTATATACCTAAGAGTTGGTATGGGCATGTTATGCGGAGGAAAGAAAGTCATGTAACAAAAGGGTATTAGGAATGAATGTGGAGAGATGTAAGAGAAGGGGTAGGCCAATGAAAAGGTGGATAGAAGCCGTGAGAGACGGCATGGAGGAAGGATGTGAGTGACGAGATGACGGCGATATAGAGGCATGGAAGAAAAAACATATTGCGCCCAGACCTAGGAAATGTTCCCATTTACTTGGGGTCAGCGCAGCAAAAGATGATGAAAATAATCGTGTGTTTTTCGTATCAACAAATGTAACAAAATTTTGAATGATCACCTAATATAACTTCAGCGGCATAGAACTTCATTTCTGCTTCGTTGAACACGCCGTGTTGTGACAAGTGGTAGTGCAAGTCGCCGCCGTTCATGAGATCCAGAATAAAGCATAGCTTATCGGGCGTATGGAAAGCGTACGTCATGCATACGATAAAAGGACAGTCCACCTAAAAAGAAAGTTAAGATATAGTCTATAGCTATACTAATATTATAATGAATAAAGCAACACGTATACGTTCATAGATTTGAATATGGTCCTTGAAAAAAATACATTCATTTAGCTTTCTAGCTGCGAGATTCAAATATATGAAACATAGCTTTGCACATTCGGTGGATATTCACCATAACAAGGTAATGTTTGAGCCGTTGCGAGTTTCATGTTATGAAACTCACTCTGTGGAACTGCTCATCCGATTTAAATAATTATTTGACTAGTATAATGGACTCTCGGGTTGGATATTAGTTATATTTTATCCTGTAGCACCGTTGCGTTCTTCGTTGTAGGCATCAGCTAGTGAACTATAAAGACCAAAATTAGACTTTGTTGACGATATCAGAATAGCTAGCATACCTAGCTGTGGCCTGTCACGCGAAACTATAAGTAATCAATCTCTTTCTGTTTAGTGCGGTACGAAAGAGATGGGCAATAGCGGTGCAACATACATAATTATATAATAAAAATATTTGAGGAAAAGATACAAAGAATTTTGTGGGGTTATGGATCATTCTTATTATAATAACTAGTATTAACAACTTAAATGTTAAACTGAAACGCCTCCACAAAACCTTTCCGCTCACATCTGACGAAAGCATATAGGTACCAAGGTGCAACACATAGGAACTCACACATTAAAACAATGTCTACTAGAAAAAAGGCGTTCATTTTAAAATTGGTTTTATTTTATTTGATTTAATTTGTATTTATTTTTAATCTATTGATCTCAAGACCAAAACCTTAAAGAGTATTTACTAGCGGAAGAGCCTGGTTATAAACACGAGTATTGATTGCGCAAACATTATGAAAAATATTTTATATTTACAAGTACCTAGTCTTAATTTACCCAGGGATCACTATTCTGAAAATAAAAACAATTTAATAAGAATATACTTTAAAATTGTATCCGGACTAATGTTGGCATAAACTTTTTTGGTTGGGCTGTTCTGGTTTGGTCGATTTGACACTTAGAAAGATCCCGACATCCGATAATTTTTATGCTCACTTGTCACAAATGAAATACTATACCCATAGATACAATTAGAAGTAACATCATCAGTATCCTAATATAAACTACGGCATATAAATCCACTAAACTTCAGAGATTAGAGATGAGTTTGGTGCATTGGTTGGAGAGTAATTAGTATTACCGTGAGTGAAATATGTATCAAATGTCATAATGTGTGTAAATATCAAATACTATTTGGAATCAAAGTAGCGTTGAAAGATGGCGAGGAATGAAGAACAATTGGGGTTTTCAGGATCCGTTCCGTTGATTTTAAGGATCCGGATATATCGGATAAAACGAATCCATTGCAATATAAACGACTTTTTGATTAAAACTGTAAAGTAGATGCTGCATACTTACTAAAAAATGTAACTAGCTATAACATATTAAATTGCCCTTTTTACGAAATAATCAACAAAAAATCATCAATCAATCAGTCAGTCAAATCACAATCACACACGCAGGAACACTGAAAACATTCCAGGTAGACGACCCAAAAGCAACTAACTGACATTCCACAGAAAAAAAAATACGCTATCTATTACAGTTAATATAAGGATGAGATTAAAATAAAAGGCCTTTGGCGTGCCAAATAGAAGGCTCTAAAGTTTATGTAAGAGATCTGTCTATCGGCCATACTTGGCTTGCAAAACTGGAGGACTGAGGATGGCAGAATAGTTTCGTCCAAACCTGAGCTATTGAGTGAGGTAGATAATTTCTACAGCTGTTCACGTAAACTCGCTCCTAATCTAGCTAACGACCCACGAGCTAGGTTAATCCGACATCGTGCCGAAGGTATACTGGACGTCAGCCTGTACGGGATTAAAATGGCTCTCAAACAGATTAAAAACAAGGCACCAGGCGATGCGGAATAACGGCTGAGCTCCTGAAGATGGGGTCGAAATCCAGTCCTAAGGGCCTTTCAGAAGCTTTTCGATTCCGTCATACTCTAAGGCAGAACGCCAGAAGCGGTGCGGCAGACTGTGGTAGTGTTGTTCATCAAAAAAGGAGATAACACTATGCTGAAGAATTATAGACCCGTCTCACTTCTTAGCCATGTCAACAAGTTGTTTTCGGGAGTCATTACAAACCGTTTCACACGCAGGCTTTACGACTTCCAGCCTCCCGAACAATCCGGTTTCTGGAAAGGCTTCAGCAACGTAAACCACATACGATCCATCAGATTATACAGAAGACTGAGGAGCCCCTATACTTAGCGTATGTGGACTATGAAAAAGCATTTGATTCGATTGAGACGGTGCTACAAGCTCGCCAGCGGTGCAAAGTAGACTACCGGTATATCGAAGTGCTAAAATGTTTATAGGAGAACGCCACTATGTCAGTCCGTCTCCAGGACCAGAACTCTAAGCAGGGAGTTAAGCAAGGAGATGTCATCTCTCCGAAACATGTCATTATCGCGGGTGCAATAACCAATCAGATAAAGAGCACATATATAACAGAATGTCTAGTTGGTAGAAACGGACATATTCTGCCTACAATATGGACATACTAAGCATCTAAGAAGCTCTTTACATGTGGAGAGTTTTCGGTAGAAAAGGTCTATAAATATTGAAGGCATGTTTACAAAAACAAAATAACTAAATTTTTTGACGGATTAGAGTTATTGGTATCACAGTGGTCGTCTAAGAAGGAGCTACAAGTAGTCCAAAAATATTGACTAAAATGACCCCATTGTCCAAAATCGGTCTTTAAAAATACACCCATTTCACAAAGGTAAATAATAAATCGTGCGAACGAAAAACTAAACGTGGGACTAAAATGATTAGTCGTACATGGCACAGTCGCAAATTTAGTATTTCAGTGAGTTTAGTTTTCTTTCGGAGGTTTTATTACTACCCTTTTACAAAAACTACATATCTACATTATTTTTTACAAAAAGAAGGTAACTGTATGCGTTCACGTAAAAACTTGATTTTAGATATGATACATACACACTCTTTTTATTTTTAGTAGGTTGCACAATTGGCAATTAAGTGCACAAATGTAAAAAAATGGAAATAAAAAAATATAGATATATTGCCTGCACTAAGCATATAAAGATTGGCGTTATCCAGAAGTCTATCTTAAAAATGGGTGGAAATCATTCATCTCCAGAATCGTTGAGAAATATTACCCTTAAGTGTATTGCTAACATTTTATCTCGCAATATAGAAATTTATCTAGATAAAAGGATGATTTTAGTTAATCTATTTAAGTATGTATTGGTATGTAAGTCAAGTATGGAGGTTAGGTATTAGAAATAACTAATGTTGATAAATTTTAAACTCGTACGAGTAGGCATAAATGTTCCTCAAAATGAGTTTCGCGTCTGTTATTGCTTGTTTTTCATTGCACGTGTACATGTTTTTGTTTTCTGTACTGTCAAATCGTTTTTGCACCCGCGATAACGACGTATGCTCCGAAACTATTCACTGCTGCACTTGCTGTTGCCCTGGCGGCCCTTTTAAAACCTGGCAACCTCCATGGTTGTTCCGGTAGAGAGAGAGTAGGCAACCCCCATTTTTCCAGTTCCTTTTGTTAAATTCTTTCACCTACTATTCGATTTTTACGAATAACAGATGATCGAAAATAGTGAATAAGTATTTTTAATTTTTAACAGGGTCAGTCCAGGTTTCAGGTGGGCAACTCCTGTGAAATTTATCAAGTTATATATTATCTAACATGTAATGTATATCATTATAGAATAACAGAGAAGAGTAGTTTTTGCTTCTCGTATCTTAGACTAATAGGAAAAGTGATGAATTTGCATAGCGCTGCATCGCAGTACGTGCTCTAAGAATAACAAAAAATAAATAACTAATAGGTGATAGGTAACTGTTGATCGTATTTTATTTCCTTCGAACCAGTGACAAAACAATCAACGTTTGTAAACCGGCCGAGGTCGGTTCTAAGTTTAGTCCCTCGCATTGCAAATGACCGCAATACACCAATGAAATACCGAAATGCCGTTGTATAATGGGAATCGGAAATATTTAATCGCACATTGCGATGAATGCATGCATTCTCTTTGTGTAGGATGGCCGGTCGCATTAGACGGGATGGGAACAATCGAGTGGACCGCATCGATTCCATTACACTACACTCGGAATTGCTTCGGGTTATCTTGTTATTGCCGGCTAGTTATCGAAATCAGGCAGTGATTTATAGTTGTTTCCAATGGAAATATTAAGTTAATCCATGTACGTAATCGAACGTTAGTATTATTTCACTGCTGGTTAGCTTTTCAAACTTAAAACTAAAGAAGTAAGACGGTGGAGATACTATTTTATTTTTAATTTAGCCTATATAGTGTCCCACTGCTGGGCAAAGGCCTCCCCTCTTTTGCGCCGATCCCGTCTCAGTCGTGTGCCAGCTCCCACCAATCCGTACAAAATGTATCAAGGTCGTCCCGCCATCTCCTTTTCGGTCTGCCTCTGCCTCGGGAGCCATCTTGTGGGATCCATTCAGTGGCTATTTTGGCCCATCGTTCCGGGTGCATTCGACAGACATGTCCAGCCCAATCCCACTTCAGCTTTGCGGCCTTAACACCCACATACATATACGACACCAGTTTTGGAATGCAGCTCCGTGTACCTGATCAGGTCAATTCAATTCTACGGACTCCAATTATGCTGCGTTCCATTGCTCAATGGTGAAGATACTATTCTATAAAAACCCCAGAAGTAAGGTGTGGAAATTTGTATGGGAGCATATTGAACGTAGTCTATCTATGTGAGCGGAGCCTCTGGCACGACTAGGTACATAGTTATTTCTTTGCAACTTACAGTGAATTTATTTTAAGGCTTATAAAGATGCCATAGTAAACAAAAATCAATAAATCCAATCGACAGTCAACACATTAGGTCAATAAACGCTTACCTACTTTCCTGTACAATAAGTGTTGTAATGACAACACTGAATTGGAAAAGTCAATCAATGTCAAAGGTAATTATCTCAGTTGGCCGGCAATCGTTAATGCATTTCGGTACAGGCTGTCGTTCTCAATTATTCGACCCATTATAGCTGCGGCTAGCAACGGGCCACAATATAGATTGTCACATTGCAAGGTCCCATTTTACAAGCTTTTATTTAACTTCCAATGTTCGTATGTAAATAAGTAACCACGAGAGCCCCGTAGCGGCGTACCGACGCCGCTAAAATACGGAAATTCCGATAGTTATTCAGAAAAGGAATAACTATAGGTATAGATAGATTTCTGTAATTTGTGCCTCTTTTAGGGACACCAAAAAATTCTTTTTCACTGTCACATTATGTCGGATCAAAGCCAAGCCTAAAGTAGACTGCTAGCTAAGTTATCCGGACAGCGTGGTTGCGGCACATCAACATTATCAGTCGTTCCCTCGACGCTGAGGACATAATGTCCAATTATTACTCACCAGACTCCTCCATAAGCTCCTATCACCGATCACCTTATACCTATAGGATGGCCTCGTGCAGATAGTTATAGGGCACCAGTGGTTTGGGTGCTCTATCTAGCGGGTAGTCTGCCCCGGAACCTGTGGCCCTCAACTTTTCTTGTCATAATATTTTTCTACTGGCTATCCAAAGAACATCGTGAGAACTCCCCTTTCCTCATAGTACCCGCTTCACGATGCGCCTCAGGTAAGAAGGGACTCCATGATATTGGAGTGACATATGGGGCCCGCATTTCCTAATTACTTCCTGATCCGGGAAGCCAGGATTCTTTCCATCATATTCCCGGTCTCGTCCAGCAATACAATGGGCCTCCACCCGGTAGGGGAGTCCACTGGGCGATTTGGCATCCCGAGGATAGAAAAGTCTTCTAAAGGCTAAATCGCCAATAGGAATTGTACTCCTATCGGCGCGCAAGGCACTTAAGGTCAACAAAGATGCCAAGAGACTATAACAGAGATGGACGTCGGCGACAATGAATGGCTTAAACCTAAAGAGGTTTTCTCTCAAAATTTTGAATATGCGAAATATTATATAATTATATTTTTTATTGAAGTAAAAAGGTATGACAATTTAATACTGGCATCATCGAAATATAATAAGTATGGAAGCATAACTGTCGCTCAAAAGTGGTGCCACCAAATCTAGTGCCGAAGGCGGAGCTTATACTTTCAGTGACGTTTCAGTGCCGCATCGCTTCTCAGTCGGCTATCCGAAATTGACTCAATCGGTTGACAATTTGTCAAAAAAAAAATTTAAAAAAGTTAGTGGTTAAAAATATTACGTTAATAATGCCGGCCTGCATCGTAAATTGGTGTAGAAGCCACACAGATGGAAAAAGGGATGACATTTCTTTTCATTAGTAAGTAAAACCAATTAATATATTGCCATACTTTACTGCCGTGGTTGATTTTATGCAATATAAGTTTTTGAAAATTTAGTATATCTAAGTACTACGAACCAAAAATAATGAGGTTACATTGTGATATACCTACTTGCTTCAGTTTTTTTTTTGTTAAGTACTTAGTAACGCTCAAATATATTATATTTTTAAGTACATGGCTGCCCAGCAAGCATTGTAGGATATGCAGTATTCATTTTAAAAAATCTGACTCTGTGAAAACCAGAACCGGAAAAAACTTCTTAAAATACACTGCAGTCCCAAATTGTACAGTAGGTACATATCACACCTCATAGTACTACATACATAGGTAGTACCTAATAATGTTTTAGAGGTTGCTTCTGTTTTAAAGGCTGACAATTATGTATGAGCTATGTGCACTAAAACGTAAGATATTTTGATGGTAGGTAGGTACAAAAAATACATAATGAACTTGCAAAAGTGATTCTGTACTAGGTACGTTATGAACGTGCATTCTTGAATTAACCGGACTGTACAGAAAAACTGTATACTACAAAACAGAACAAAATAAATATTTAAGGGGGCTCCCATACAAGAAACGTGATTTTTTTGCCGTTTTTATAGATAATGTTACGGAACCCTTCGTGCGCGAGTCCGACTCGCACTTGGCCGGTTTTTTTATATTTTTCAAGCGTTATGTGTAACCGATGTAGGTCCGGTCTTAGTTAACGAATATCAAGGGAAAAATAATGTATGGAAGCGGAATTTTTTCATCATGATACTCGTAATGATTTGAGTAATATACCTAAGTATACTTATAATGTGGATCTTCATTCATGTATTTACAATTAAGTATGATATATCATAGACATATCATTTATTAAAATCGGACCATATCTGCAGATCTGACGGGGTGTACAAAAATCGCCCTCGCGTAATATATATATAGATGTAAGTTGTCCGTTCAGGAAACTAGTTCTCACCCTCTTTCTGGTATCGGATTTAACTTAAATAGTCACCTAAGTTTGGTGAGAATGCAATATTATGGCACCATCAAGCTGGTCTGATGTTAGAGGCGGAAGGCGGCCATAGGGGCTCCTCTTTACTAAACATTAAGCCGTCGTATTTGGGCACGTCAGAATATTAGCTTTGTGAGTTTGCTGGTTAAGTAAAAAAATATATAGTTGGCTACAAAAGCTTTTGTCTCAAAAACATATTTATTTAACAAAAACTTATTAAATAGTATGTGCGATGCGATACATTCTACCTACATATGGCGAGTGTCACACCAACCAGATATAGGATATGTTAGATAAACCCAGTCAAACTAGGACTGTATTAACACAGCTTAACGAGATAACCAGATAACAATTACGTACCTACATAAAGTACTGAATTACGCAGACGATTCAGACTTGAAGCGCAATTTAGAAGTACACTTCAACCATACATACGTTAAGTATAAAGGCTGTCTTTTATCGGAAGGCGGCACCGACGGAAAGGAATGCTCGTTTGCTCTCTCAGCAGATGTCGTCAAGTTCATAATTTATGTATGTAACGTAAAGCAGAGGGGCTAAATAAATGTTTCATAGCGGAGTTTTGGGTTAGCGGTGTAGATTAGACTAGGTGAACGAATCGGGTAACGATATTAGTCCGGGGCAGACGACGAGGCGGCACCCGTTCCGAAGATCGGCAATAAAAGTTATGTTCATTCACGGAGCGAATTGATGTAAAGTGCATTTAACCGTAAAGATCTTCATCAAATTTTTATAATTTTACAAGCTATTTAATGCACGCCGCGGAGTCTACTACGACTGTTTAATTTAAAAACTCCATAATAAATAACATATTAAAGCTAAGTAGTTTTATGACAAAAGTGCTTTCTAAATAATTAGTATTGAGATATAGTTACATAGAAAAATATATCTCAATTCATGGGTCGAGAGATGAGATTCAGAAACTTGCCTTCTTAACAAAGAAAGCAGTTAAGTTTAAATGGAAAAAGTCTGATAACGAATTTGATGGAGCTGGACCGCGATGATCAATAAAAGTAAATGCGACGCGACTACATAACCATAAACATGAAATAAAAAGTCACATATCCCTGCAAAACACATAAACTTTAAGCAAAATCAGCTTAAAAGATAATTCATGCCACAATTCGAATGGAATGCGTATCTATACATACACACATGTATGTAGGTCGTAACCACGAACCGTTTGTAACGTTTTATAAACTTTGTTTCAGATGGCCTTGTTAAACTTTGGGGGAAGCGTTTTAGGCCACGAGAAACAAAAGAATGGATGGGTACGTACTTACGTACGTACAGTCGATAGAGGTTCACAATATTAGTCGCTCTTGTGGGCGGGAAGTTGTTCTACCACCCCTGCAGGACTTAACCCCTAGTTACTAGATAATGCAATCAATATACGTATTATGTTCTAGATATTCGGAAACTTATATGTACGCTATATAAAGCTAATACTTTGAGTATTGATTAGCATCTGTTGCGATTTTTTTTTGTGATTTGCATGCGTGACTCAGCATAAAATATGTACGTACATTAGATCCCAAATCTGTTCTATTTTATATTGTCTGCAACATATCTGTTATTGAGGAGAGGTCAGCATGCCATAACATAATAAACACCGCACATCTATAAAATATGTATATTCTTTAAACTGGAGTGAAAATAGCACCAAGGGTGTGTCGTGTTTACATTTCGCGAAATAGTTAAATGGAAAAAATTACCGACGGACAGTTTGAAATAGTAGAACAAAATGCATCGGAAGCTGATTGGACTACAACGACAAATTGAGGGCGAGCCAATTCGTTTCAGTCCAATTGGCCGGATATCGTTTATGCTCCCGATCCCATATCGCGCTATATTCCGTGTAAGGGCGCGGGCTAGCATCCATAGGTGTCCGTACACCGATAGGGATCGCAGATCAAATCGATACAACATTATGCTATCTAATCAAAAACCGTTAATACATTGTTTGCATAGACTTCACGATAAGCATTAATTGACATTTCAAGGAGTCTGATAAAAGTAGCATAAATTATATTTCAGGACTATACCACTGGATTGTGACATCATACTAAGAAATACAGCAGAATAAAGAGACTACCAAAACCAGAGCAGAACGGCCTATCTTTGGGCACCTCGGCGACCTGGCTCAGCTAATGACGGATGTCTATTATACTTACATATTTCAATATTATACTTACATATTTCATTGCTACAATTATACTTACATATTTCAATATGTATAATTAATTTAATAAGTTTCAGTAAGGTCAGACTGAGCCCCCGCATCATCATCCCTCTTAACACCCCCGCATCTCATAACACTTTTTTCAGTTTGTCGTTCAAAAACAATTTTTTTGGAAGTTGTGTAAAAGAAAGTAAAATTATATCATTTTCTACATTTTAATAGCTAACTACATACCTATACGTTTAATTATAGCACTAACATTAAACAAGTCTAACGAGATCTAATCACTACATAGTATAAAACAAAATAGCTTTCTCTGTCCCTACATCCCTATGTATGCTTAAATCTTTAAAACTACGCAACGGATTTTGATACGTTTTTTTTTAATAAATAGAGTGATTGAAGAGGAAAGTTTATATGTATAATAACATCCATTAAATAGTGCACCCCTGCGAAGCCGGGGCGGGTCGCTAGTCGTTCTATATTTGTTTTCATGAATCGTTAGCAAGACTCAAGTCGTATAATATTGTAATAGAAAGATATGAATCATTCTCGTATGATGATTTAAATTGGCAACATTGGAGATGTACATAAGTACACGAATAAGCACGTGATTATCATGCGTGTTAATAAATAAAATGTGTTTATGTAAGTTTACATCTTAATGTCAATGTCACATTATTTTCGTCAGTTTATCGCAATTATTTACATTTAAGGCCGGTTCACATTGGTTGCATGCGCAGCACGTAAGCGTCGACGTGCACGTAGGCGTGCACAGCACCCCTGTCACACCGGGTTACGCGCACGTCTAGGCGCACGTCGACGCCACGCGTGCTGCAGAGAGCTGCACACGCGTGCCTACCGCGTGAACCTATGCGGCGAACTTGAATTCAAATTTTGGAATGGCGACAGGCAGATAGATCTGTATTCTGCAGGGTCAACCAACACCCTCTGATAACGTTGTCACCCCAATTGCATTGCATTGTTTAGAGACTCGTTTTCCAGTTTGGGGCCTAGTCTAATATTCATTTCTTGTTACTACAATATTTAATTCATTACTGTAAAAACTATACGACAGCATTACATTCAAGTCCATTATTTAATCTCATCGCCACAGACGGCAGAGATAAACTCTGCGCCATTTATATTAATTATCGAAAATGACGCCAATACATTCAAGGAAGCTATTAAAAAATTATACAATTGCAATATTTGATTGATAGATTATTTCAATACTTTCTTTAATAATAATCTCTATTAAATACCATAATAAAGTTCCTTTTTAAATGATGAACTCGAATACTGGAGTTGTAAATACACACAAAAGAGCTGCGCGTGACACCGAGCTGTGCGTGTATGAACATATTCAGTTTGCCGTTTCATAAGGAACGGCGTGAAATACAACGTCATCAATGCACGCATCGACGCGACGTTGCCGCTCCGCTCTGCGTGTGCGTGCACGCAGCACGCAGCCTGTTTGTCTCGAGGGAGCTACAATGGGTGCGTTGCGCGTGACGTGCACGCTCTCGCACACGTGAAGCGGTGTGACATCTACTATGCAGATTCATACTTTACAACGCGCACGTCTACGTGCACGTCACGCGCACGCAACCAATGTGAACCGGTCTTTAATGTCCCAAAGATGATTACTTCTTAAATTGAAATAATCCGAATTTTACATAGTAATTGTTTTGTTTTGCCATACCTACAGTCATAAAAGCTGATTCAGATAAATGTTAATTCAGATTAGGAATTATCCTGGATTGGCGTACCTTGGAAGCGCCAAATAGATATTAGGAGAGAAAATTTGCGTGGACAAAAAGTAACTCTAAAGTTACAACAATAGAAAACATGTGCCAACACACGACGCGGAGGCGTAGGTACCTACTTTAAAACACAAAGTATTGCAGTTAAGTACATTCCAAATAACTCATAAGTATAAATATAAACATAACACAGCCCTTTTGCCACGGAGTTTGCGCACTGGCGTCTCTTCCTTAACCTATTTCGCACGAGATACAATTCAGGACTCTGCGTTGTTCCTCAAGGGTGAAATTTTGCTCGTATCGAATCTGCGAGTATATATTTATTACAGGCCATTGGCTCTACGCTTTATGGCTGTTTTCGCACGAAAAAGTCGTTTATGATTTAAGGCCGTATTCACGTAGGTATACAAGACGGGGAATCCTTATTGAAAAATTTTATAGTTATCGTAAATGCAAAACGTCTAAAACAATCATCGATAGGTAAAAAGTAGGTTAAGTAGGTGATTTTAATAATTGAGTCGATTAAAAACAAGGTCTAATTTAGTTCGACGGACGTTAAGATTATCTACATTTATCTGCATAAATAATATTGCAGTAACAATTTATGAGGTCAGTGTAAAGATATTTTTGAGTGCATTAGAAGCTTAAGATATTTTTGTAACTGGTTATAACTAACGTTTCTGCCGACACCCTCATTCATCAGTCATTGCCGAATGTACATTTTGCACTGTTAATTGCTGGTCGTTGCTTTGGCCTTTATGTTACATAAGTTTAGTTCATACAATGTTCCAAGCAACACGTTTCAACATACTGTGTTTGGTATCGACATGGAAAATCAGAGGTGAGAATCATGGGTAGGTATCATCATAACGATAACTAACAATAACGTCTTGGGCATCAATTAACTATGTAATCGGAGGCTGACTGAACGAACACAACTTCAGGCGATATGATTGTCATAAAGCGACATACAAATATTACAGCAAATGATTGTTTTAAAATAACCTGTTCAAATATCGACTTTACGATCTTCGCAAAATGATTTTAGTGTTCTGTACTTAAAATGGTCCAACGGAACACTTATACTATAACACACTAATATGTGATCTCTCGGCGTCAGTCATTTCGTCTGACGCAGGCAGATTTAATTTCGTTCATCAGTCGACTTCATAAATATATTGTTACGTTGCCGGTGGATTTGAAAACGCCTGAAGTACATAACAGTATATAGCGAAATTTCCATTAGGAGGGACAGAGATAGAAGTAGTAGAAAGAGATAGCTATACTAAGAACATTGGAGATGTAAGTGACAGAGATATATAGCAGTAGTAGAAAGAGATAGCTATACTAAGAACATTGGAGATGTAAGTGACAGAGATATATAGCAGTAGTAGAAGGAGATAGCTATAGGTACTCGGAACATTCCAGTAGTGCGCGACGGAGATAAGCACCATTGGAAAGAGACAGCAATGGACGAAAATGTTCCCGACAGTACCGGAATGGACGCACAGGCGAAGAGTAGTATGTTCGAGTCATTCCGCGGAATATAAAAGGAGCCGCCGACCGCCGGGGAGTCAGTTTACTTTTAACTGCGATACAATGCGATCGAAGTGATAAATAGGAGCGAAGGATTATAAATGATTAGTGCGACTAGTGACTTTTTAACCGACTTCAAGATTTCAAAAGAGGAGGTTCTCAATTCGGTTGTATGTTTTTTTTGTTTTTTTTTTTTTTTTGTTTTTTTTATGTTTGTTACTCCATAACTCCGTCATGTCTGAACCGATTTTGGAAATTCTTTTTTTGATTGTAAGTATATATATCCAAGTTGGTCCCGTTTTGGTCAAAACGCAGTTCTGATGATGGAATCCATGAGGAATCGAGGGAACTCCTCAAATCTTAAAGGCAAACATATAGTGATTTTTATGTTTTTATCAACAAATCAAGCATTTTCATACAAAAATGTGATATTTGATGAAGTGGAACTGCTGATGATGATCAGAACAGAACTCTTCAACGATGAAAAGTTCACGTTTGGCGATTTTTCCTTCTAACTGTATTAGTTAAGCAAGTTCTATTTTCACAACGAATTTTTGTCATGGTCGAGTTCCGATGATGGGATCCATGAGAAATCGAGGGAACTCCTCAAATGTGAAAGGCACACATATAGTGATTTTAGTATTTTCATCAACTAATCAAGCATTTACATTTAAATAAGTGACATTTGATGAAGTGGAACTGCTGATGATGATCAGAACGGAACTCTTCAACGACGCATAGTTCACGTTTGGCGAATTGTCCTGTTTGCTGTGTTTGATAAGCAAGTTAGATTTTCAAAATAATCATTTGTCAAGCTCCAGTTCTGATGATGGCATCCATAAGGAATCCAGGGAACTCCTCAAATGTTAAAGGCATACATATAGTGATTGTAGTATTTTCATAAACAAATCAAGCACTTACATTGAAATACGTGACATTTGATGAAGTGGAACTGCTGATGATGATCAGGATGATTTATTTGGAACTTTAAGTAAAAAAAAAAAAATGTTTTGCGGATATCGTCATTATACTCAATTTCAACTAATTCGGGGCCAAGGATTTCAAATTTTACATTTATTTTGAATTTGATGTAAATTTTTTTTTTTTCAAATTTAAAACTGTTATACTCTATTTTAAATAATTCAGGGATAAGGTTTTCTGATTATAAAGCATCTATAAAAATATGTAATCGGTAGCACTGCTAGCAATGCAGGTCGGCTTCTGAACCCCATCTAAGAGTACTTATAATATGTGTGTAGATAAAGTAATGTATGCAACTTTACGTAATAAGGCAATTCCGCTCATTGTATACCAGTTGCATAAACTACTATTCTATCATTGTATGGAAGAGTTCACCATCTAAGTGTAATAATCTTTCACCGGCCTCCCCAATTGAAGTCGGTTTTTTTTTTCTTAAAAATTATTAAGTATAGTTTGTGTGTGTTGGTATTAATTGTGAGAATTAACTCCGTAATAAAGTGCTCGTTTTAATTAGTGCATTTTCTATCTACGCGAACCCCACGCTCGTAACATTTGGTGTCAGAGTGGATTAGAAAATGCCACGAGAAACCGACTCGAAGCGAGTGACGACGCGGAGTCAAACATCTGGAGACTCGAGCCTGGTACATCGGATTCACCGGCTCCAACTGCACAAGGAGTGGATCTTAACGCCATCTTACTCCTCCTGAAGGATCAGGCGAGAAAACAGGAGGAACAATCAAGAATGCTTTTTTTTTTTGAACCCGACTGTGGCTTTATAGGCCGGGCCCAATAAAGCGATAGGAGTGCGCGGTTGGAGAGTAGCCTGGGGAAAATCCAGGGGAAAACCTCCGGCACGACCACGCGTATAGTTTGGAACACTGGAATACTCTAAGAGTTTGCGCTGCAGTCAGATTGGTTGAGCGGTTTCAACCGAATCTGAGGTGTGAGTGGAATCGAGCTACTGGGAGTTTTGTCGCTGGTTCACTAAACCTAGCCTAGCTGAGAAGAGTCCAGCAAGAAACTCAGTCAAGAATGCTCCGTGAGGTATACGAATCCACGACTGAATGGAAGAAAGAGATATTTGAGGTTCAAGAAAAAGTAGCCGACATGGATACAAAACTGAAGATTCGAATCCATGAAGAACAAGAAAACCGTATATCGAAACCTATAAAACCGCATCCAATGGCCAATGGTACAAGTACCTGTGTACCCGACGCATCGGTGTCGGGAGGCGGCAGATTCAAGGTACCACCTCTTGATGGTACCTCATCGTGGACGGCCTTTAAGCTACAGTTCGAGTCTGTTTCCAAGGCTAATGGCTGGAGTAAGGAGCAAGCCAGGACAGCACTGACGTTGGCGCCGCGTGACGAAGCCCTCACCATACTCGAAGCTTTGTGAAACGACCAGAGGTACGACCGCCTCCTAGAAGCCTTGGAAACACGATACGGAGACAGTCACATAGAGCATGTATACCGAGCTCAGTTAAAGGACAGCACACGTAACGAACCCTTAGAACAGTGGGCCTTGGAAATCGAAAATTGGTCAGAAAGGCCTATCAACGTACGTCAGCGTCCTTCGTGGACAGTATGCTGGTGCAGGTGTTCATTGATGGGATCCGGGATCTGGAAATGAGGGCAGCCGTGCGATCGGGACATCATGGGAGCCTGAAAGATGCTGTAGCCTACGCTTTCGAGGTGGAAGCTGTGAGGTTCTCACCTCACAGCTTCCACCTCGAAAGCTTAGTGTCGACTACTAAGCCGGTACCTCCCCGCCGCGTATCCGGGACCGCTGTTACCAATGTGGAGAAAGGGGACACATGCAGTACCGGGTAGTCAGTCGGACCTAACTAAGTTTCTTGCTGGACTGCTAGGCTAGGTTTAGTGAACCAGCGACAAAACTTCCAGTAGCTCCATTCCACTCACACCCTCAGATTCGGTTGTAACCGCTCAACCAATCTCACTGTAGCGCAAACTCTTAGAGTATTCCAGTGTTCCAAACCACACTCGTGGTCATGTCGGAAGTGTTCCCCTGGATTTTCCCCTGGCTACTCTCCAACCGCGCACTCCTATTGCTTTATTGGGCCCGGCCTATAAACCCACAGTCAGATTCAAAAAAAAAGGAGGAACCTCCTGACTATCCGCGCCGTGACCAGGAATACCGCCTTCTCTATCTGGCCCTTGGACCCTGTCGTGTTTAAAGATGTGCGGCTGAGGTAGGTAAATGGATGGATAGGTAAGTACCGACTTGACATGCCCCGAATGGGCTATAATTTAGATTTAGTATAAGTGTCACAAATTGGTACCATTACCTCAGATACTTACTTCACGACGGGTCATCTAAAGGTGCACAGATAGTCAGCGAAGAGGGCTCATTGAACTTTTGGTTCAAGGACCACCTTTGGTATCGAACTTGGGTTAGTCTAACTATGGGATTGAGAAGTTATAAGGCCAAATCAAGTACATGCGTTTATTGCTACTTTTTTAACCATATAGCTCTTATCTATCGATAATTATTACATGGGTGAATCTCCACCAGTGCCATTTGTACTAGGTATAGTCTACGCTTAGATTTATACTAAAGGTACGATGTGGAGGCCTCCCGAAAGTGATACGGTTCGAACGCGGACGCGAGTTTTATTTGGCCAAATAAATGTCAAAAAGGGTCAGCACTTACGGCAATAGTCCGATCACGACGTGATGTAAGATATGATAGGTATCGCTCACTCGTAGTCGCTGGTACTATTCTAAGCGGCGGCGAGCTCCCATGCAGGTCGCGACCCCCGTCGTCGCTCAGCAGCTAGTCAGCCGCGAGGAGACCGAGGGGTTGAAGATGATCGTGACAGGAGGTTGTCCCTTGGCTGGCCGTCTTGGCATCGCAGCCAAGGCGGCGGCGCTCCAACGGGGCGGCGAAGACTCGGGAGGAACGCCAGCGCCACGGCGGCACGCGGGGCGGGACTTCTGAGTACCCCGCGGCCTACGACGGTAGGGTCCGAAGACTGGACCGGTGTGAAAACACCTTGGCGTCTCCAGCTACGCCTGCATTTCGAGGACGCTACTTCGCCCGGCGCCCTCGCCGTGAAGCGTAGTCTGAGGCACGGACCACCGACCGAATCCGCGGCCTACGGTGGAAGATGGCGGGTAACCTAAGCCTCGCACATGGCGTGTACGCAACGCATTACACTGATTCTATTTAAACAAAAAACTCACTTCTTATTGTAAGGGCAACGCGAGTCTAGCGCTCCCGCTGGTTCATGTCGGAGGATTTCTAGTTAAACATTCTGATAGAAAAAAAAAGGAAATTTAGTCTCACACGATGCACGCGTTCCCGCGCGGTTCCCGCTGTCCTGTCTGTCGCTCTCGTTTCTTTTTTTTTACAAATCCTCGTCAGTCGTTCATTCGTTCCGAAACGCACGCAAGTGGAACGACGCGTTTCAATAATCTCTTGTTATAAATCGATACTGCTTGTAATAACACCATTAACACTATAAATACTACTTTTGCAAGGGAGAGCGAATTCTAATTATATTCCGAAACCATAATTTCCATTACTTTAATTATTTTATTTACTCCTAGAAACATGACAGCGTTTGCGCTAGTGTAAAACGGACAACATCCTCTGTCAAACTCAGTTTTATTGTATTTTAGGTTAGGTATTAATTTTACTTAAATGTTTGTATTTAAAGCGTTGTCTACAATAAACTATTGTTATAATTGAGCTCTGTGGATCACCAGGATCAGATTGATGTGCATTAAGTCTAGTTCGGTTCACACGAAGTGAGGAAATCGTAAGTGAAATGTTTGTTCAAAATTACCAATTTACGATACAAGATTATGGGTCGGCAGAGTATTTCCTGGCCGTTCTAGCTGCCTCCTTGGTATTGGATAAATGAAACGTAAGGTTAGTAATAGATTTCTGTAGTATCAGTGTCCGTAATAAGTAATTTCTCAAGGTAATCGGTATCAATGAGAACAACAGCCAGATGGGCTAGTTGTATGGTAATAAATCACTACAACCCAGCCATCTAACGACAGTCTCTTAAGGTGTATTATTATTATTATAACTATAGAAGGATATGAACATTTATTACACGAGTTAGAACATTCAAACCAATTGTGCTCGAACTAGAAGATCACGTTTATAATGTGCTAATGAAAAACACGAAACGAAATGGTGACAATTCGTAGGCCTTATCGTGTCAATAATGTAATACACATATAGATTTTGTATTCCATTACCAACATCAATATTACAAAATACCGATGTTAATCAAGAAGAGTACACAAACCGTTAGTATTTAAAATATAAATAAAAAGAGTCGAATCTATATTTCTCTACCGCTTGCTCTTACACATTCTTATGCCAAAATAACCGGAATCACCCGAACATGAAGACTGTTCTAATAGCTCACGGACTGTAGAGTTCCTTGTATCTTGTCTAACCATATAATATACCCTAGCGTACGATGGCAAATCCTCTAGAACTCGTTGTTTATACGAAGCAAGTTTGGCAGACGCTGTAAAAGGTTAAGATTAGGTAGACTTACCCCCGTACTGACTAGAGAAAGCATAATCCGCTCGTTGAGGGCGAGCGTCTCCCCTTGCTTCATTTTGATGCGCTTCTTATCGAGGCACTTCATGGCGTACATTTTGCCCGTGTCCGCTTTCCGACACCCGTAAACCTGAAACAAGATCTCATATAACGATATGCGGTAAAATTGAAGCAAGTTTCCACCGCTTGGTGCATTTCCAAAAAGTTTCAGTATCAAGTTAGACGTGTAATAACGAACGGAAAACCGGTAGTCTTGGGTTTCGCATCAAAACAAAATATGTTTACGAGAGAATGAGAGTGCTTGAATGATATGGACTCTAAAGCTAGCTATTTCCGTTCCTGCACGGAATGTTCAAGTAATTTAGTATATGCTCATTGCTAGAAGGGTTGAATTCAGTAGGTACTTTACGTACATTCCGTTGAAGACCAACCTCATTAATTATTACAAAGCGTGACCCATTTGCACCAAACCATATTTCCGTTTGAATAATTGAACATTTTATTTTGTAAGGTACAATGTGATTGATCGTACTCACCTCTCCGAAGCCCCCCCGACCGATGATACGGTGTACGCTAAAGTCATTCATTGTTAGCTGAATGTTTAATTCTAAGTTTTTCCACTGGCAAAACCTTGTGTATTTATCACTGCAATAAATTAGACATATTAGTTACAAATTGCATGTGGGATAATGGTAGTGAACACAGAGTAGTTAAAATAAAATTAGGATTCGTAGCATTATCGAGTGCGAAACTTTTTATGAGTTTAGTATTGTATTATATAAGTATTCTGTATTATGAAATATAATTACCTTTCTAAGAAATTTTTAAATGGCTCCCCTCGTAAATGTTGAAAGATTTCTTCAATATATGGCTAAAACGTACAAAAGTATGAATAAAAGTCATATACATCCTATTATATTAAATTATTTATAAACGACCGTCATAATTTTACCTCAAATAGATTTGGTGGTACTTCATGCTTCATTAAATACTTTTGTACATGTGCTACACATTCTTTTGAATAGTCCTGTAACAATTATATAAGTATTAGTACTTCGATAGCGAGGAACAATAATAGACAATTCGATAAATCCCCATAGATTACGTAACTTTCTGCCATGATCGAGTTTTGCATCGAAGAGAGTAGAAGAGGCGAACAAATATCAGTTATGTTGTTTACCCGTAGCTCGTTGAAGCCTTGTTAGGGACATAAAAGTAATATATTTGGGGGAAAAGTTGGGACTGCAGGGAGTAGGTAGTGAAATTGTCATGATTGCGTGCAGTTGAAGGTTCGAGCTGAATGGGCAGCAAGCCAACACTGCCCAGTACAAGGCTCATTATACAAACAACCGTCAATTTGCCCGGATGACATAGCCAAGGACGTTGATATTATTTTTTTACAACCTAACCAAACACCATAAGTCCGAAGCGTGTGCAAACATTTTACGGGTGGGACCGGAACCATGGCAAGAGAAACAGTGTAGATACTATAAACGTGCCTTAACTAAACATAAGCATGGTTTTTCTGCTTTGCCTAAAAGTTCACTGGTAGAGAATGCCTCATGGTCAGGCATTAAGTCCGCCTTTTATACGTCTTCGTTTTATAAATAAAATAGAGCTGTAGGAGGACAATCTTACACAAATCGAACTAAACTAACATTAAGGGGCTCCTAGCTCCCAATGACCTTCTATCTGTAACTCTCCGTTTTCTCGTGTTTTTTATGGCTTATCGTATTTAGAACAATAAGGTTTACCGAAATAGTATACTTCAAAACTCATTGTCTTCGAGATAAATGGCATCAAACTTTGGCAATTTTAGGCCAAAAAACCAGTTTTTTGGTCGTAACTTTTGTGAAGATGAGTTAAAAATAAAAATCTCTCTTCCGTTGTTAGAGACGTCAAAAAGGAACAGTTACATGTACATTTCATATAAATATATAAGTGCATAAACAACATACTAGTATCGAAAATAGAGCTTTTTTGGACCATTTTTGAATAAATTATAGAAAAATAAGTAGTCAGTTTTTTCAAAATCTGGCTCTTACAAATGTAGATAAAAATTGAAGAACCGATAACCGTTTGTGCCATAAATATATTTATAGTTTAGACGGAGCAATATCAACTCAAAACTCGTCAACAAATCGATGAATACCGCGTGGAATTAGGCTGTGTTGTGGGTACTAGACGACGATATAACGTCCAAGACTCGGAAATAAATATTCCTGTCCGTCAGCTTCCTAGGCAGGGTAACCACTAGGCTAAAATGGTCGTCCTCAATAAACAAGAGGCTAAACAAATTGATTTTCTTAGTTCATTAGATATTTGGTTGATGCATGAACAACTAAACGGGGAGTAGGTAGCAGTTAGAGCAAAGCAGCGATAGCTGCAAGCCGGTCCGCGGTCATCCCGTGATTCCCGTGAAGTTGGCTGTTTGGGATTATGTTCGTTATTGCAGGGGATTTGCTCCGCCCGGTTGCAAGGCACGTTACCGCGTAATCACTCACTCATTCGACATTTTACATTTTTTTTTTATTTCATGAATCATTTTACTCCCTACCCAACTGGCAGTCGCTTAACAGAGTAATTGTAAACGAACTATACTTACATGTGAGTGTGCTAATAACTCTTTCATTATAAAATTGTCATATATATCTCTTGCGATCCGCCTCCTTTCTTCTGGGCACTCTTGTTTTTCATATAATTTAATCTGCCAACAAAATATCTTATAAATTCATAATAATAACCGCATCAGAGATAGACTTACTTATAATAAATTATCAATTTATCATGTTCTTAATCTCATTCACAGACTAGTGAGATCTTATTCTTAAGCTTTTTTCCCCTTGGATAAAATTAAAGTGTTTATTACTATAATATTTTCTACGTTACCTCTTCATAAAACTTTAGGTGTGGCACTGGTTCTTCTGACGTCTGTTCACAAAATTCCTTAAATAATAAATAACCTGGAACAAAAACATATGTGTTAAGGACATAGCTGTAAAGTAATTGTCAAATCATATACATGGTTGAGTTACATTTACACATCGAAGTGCTACTTTTGACAGATAACTAAAGGCTCAATGTTAATTTATACGGTTCGTTTACCTCATCTAATAAAGAATTCATGTCTAGTTTGACAGGTTGGATAGTTTCGCAGTGACAGACATAAGTATAGTCAGCTCTTGTTTTTATATTTTGTTATTATTTCTCTCTTTTCCCAAACACGTAAATACAATAAGACTTGTTTTTCGAGTTTTCATTTATCTTAGTGAGTTCCACCGTAAATTCATTTTAACAAGATCAGTCAGTCGATTTGCATTTCATAATTTGAACTCGAGTTAGGTCGGACTGAATTATTTTCTCCTCTTCCGTGTTTTTGCAATGGAAATTTAATATCAGAGAACAGATTACGCAGATACTAGTGGCGCTGGTGCCTTATCTACTAACAACTATATTATGAACGCTTTGTTATAAAGGAGAAAAAAAGGCGTGGGTTAAAATATTAAAGCGAATTTTTCAAAGCTGTAATACATATTATTTCTTAAGAATCCAGTTTCATAATAAATACAATAACTGTGCTGTGTTTTTTGTACATTAACATAGTAATAACCCTTTAGGCATTTTATAGCTGTTATAGCCGGGCCAAAACGTTGTGCGACGGTAATAACTAGGCTATAATTATCAAATCAGGTTAGTTTATTTTATAGTGGTGCAGAATGGGCTTAAAAGTTTTATTTTTACCCGAGTGTGAAATAAATCGTTTCTCAAGTACCGATAGCGCAGGATGCCCGCCATTCATGTCGTGTCGACCTCCAGATATCTATGCCGGAATTATTCAAATACATCACCTATTTTCACATGCCCACATTGCTTTTGCCAGCGCGATTATATCAATTACTCTGTTTATTAGATCTCTACATAGATAAATCTTAATTGATTACTGACATATCAGAAATAGTAGCAATGGCGTAATGGTTGATGGTCGTTTTCGTTTACAACATATAAAGCTAATCGTAACTGGTTTGAAACCCAAACATAAGACTGGATTTCTGTATGCGAAGTAATAACATTTCGTAGTTAATATAATATATAGTGATAGATGGCTTTAAAACTTTTTGACACTATGACAAAGTTGTATCATAGGTCATTAGTCATTCAAAGCGATGTAAATTGATAATATGTATATCAGTAGCATGTATGTTTTACTCGGTGCTATAGAGTATTATTATAATGATCGTTAGATCACACAATGTACTGCGTGAGTTCCCGAAATTTTATCTGACATTCAGTGAAACGGATCTTTATAAAACTCGGCCTAAGTAACCAACAGATCTAAGCCTGCCCTATCCCATTTCTCGCCTAAACACCCTCCCCTTCTCCTGCACCTTCTATGTGACGTGACGACACACACGTACCTCTAGTATAAGTTTTTTCGAAAAAAAACACAAACGAACGCGTTTGCGTTTAGTCTCAATGTGTATGGAAAAATAGTTACCAACAAAGGCCACCAGAGCTCTCGCGATGCTATATAAATTGAGACTAAACGTAAAGGCGTTAGTTTGTGTTTTGTTTCGAAAAAACTTTTACTAGAGGTACCTACCGCTCTAGAATGAAAGAGCACGTTCTATGCGGCAGAGTCGCTTCTGTTAGATACTACGTAGGTACTTTTATTCATTACAAATATAAACTTCGAAGAAAATCCGATGAACTACTTAATAATGCAGGGAAAGCCCGAAGTAGATAAGGCACCAAGTCTCTAAAGGTTTCAAAGTACACACAAAGGTAAAACTAGTCGTTGTCCTAGTTAAGCAGACCCCGACAATGTCCAATGCCGATAAAGTTATTTACTGCAAGTCGAAGTGGGGCCACCGTAAATTGGATTTGTAACTTGTCCGGTCCCACTGCAATATCACCCCGAGCAGACGCGACGTTCGCTAGCGGCCAGTCTTTTTTTTACGTATATAACGATCTCGACTGGACTTAATTATTTTGTCTAGTTTTAAATGACTCATAAGTGTTGAAATTAAAGTTAGAATTACGATTAATAACGGGATATTTACCATGTATATTTGTACATATTTTCGAATTCCCGAAATTTCGGGATTTACATATGATTATTTTTCGAATTTAAAATAAAACTTTCAAGGATCGGAGTCTAAAACTCTAGAAGATTGGAGTGGATCACAGTTTACTCGTAGACTAAACACACAATTCTCCGAAAATCCGACATTCCACTAGGAATAATTGAATACACAATGACTAACCCGCATTCGTATTACGAACAAAATGTTGTCAATCAAGGTATCCAGCATTGTCTGGTGTGATGGCATGAATATTTTTAGATTTAACAGATATTCATAACGAGACCGCGTTTCTCCTGCATCTACTTCGTAACAACCGCTAACAGGCCTTTTTTATACCAAGTTGGCAAACGAGAGTTCGGCCGGCTTACAACTTCAGACTCTCCAAAGGCGTCACAACACCGCAGCCATTTAGTAAACGTGAAAACCAAAAATTTACAAAAAAATAAATACCGACTCCAAAAACCAAAACACTGAAACGTAAAAAAATAATTGCCTAAATTCTGATAGCTCAATATGATACTTATACGCTTGTTATTGAACAATTTAGTTGTACCTATTGTAATTTATGTAGTCGGTGCCATTTCATCAACTTTAAGCAATTTCTTTGTATGGCACCGACTTCGAAAATTACAATACGACTTACATTGTATTTTTTTTTATATATTTCACACTTTTCAGTGAATCATTACCAGAGTGCATCTCATGACGATTCCAATAAGCTCAAACACGCCTTATCTACACTGTTTATTACGGAGTTGCGTTGCCTACCTCCCGGCTTCCATAACCAGATCAGGTTGATGGTATATAACATTACATCACGACCATTTAAATTGGCATCGTTATATTAGTCGTTTCAGTATCTTGATCGAAATATGTAAGTGCTAACCGTGAAACACTAGGAGTTTTTATGACCATCCGTGGTCTTCTTCATCAGTTCCCGTCCACCAAATGCTAGTTTCTGAATGTAAATGCTCGATTTGTTAGCCAAAATACTAAAATCGCTGTAGGTTTCCCTTGAATTTTCGTGGACAATCGGACCCTCAATTTTTCGTGGAACCCATCATCAAAACTGGATTCTGGTAACAACGGGACCAGCCTTAAAGCATGTACTTTCAACCAAAGAAAGAATTTTTCTAATCGGTTCATAAACGTAGGAGTTCTGAGGTAAAAGATATAAAAAAGAACATACAAACAAATTGAGAACCTCCTTCTTTTTTTGAAGTCGGTTAAAAAACAGTTTCTTTTGTGCTTGTCAGTACGTTGATTAAATACAACTAATCTTCTCTTTCTGCTGAAATGTACTCGAAGAGTCTAAATCTAAAACTTAGTAAGATACTTCTAAAGTAGAAATTGGCGCTCACATAGATTTTAGTTTTCTTACTAGCACTATTTTCACTCACATTCACTCGCTATCAATAACCGTGTGATAGAGATTCGTCCAAATCGTAACGACAATAACTGATAGAAAATATTTTTTTACTATATAACCGGTGTGGAATATTCACACAAAACAAACCCATCATGAATACCTACGAAAATCCTCATCATCAAATAACATTGCTAATAAGATAATTATTCTAAAAATCAACAGCACATATTACGCTCGATGAGCTAATTTACCCATGAATATTGTACATTAACACAATTACTAGTGCGACTAAATTGATCTCCATGTTTGGCCTAGGTTAAACAGAGACTAGTAAATTGTAAAGATTGCCAATCTAGCCCGCGTGTTTGCAGTAAGTCGCTACTGACCTAGTGTAGGTTAATAAACAAGTTTATACAGCAATTTCCTCGTTTGTAATCAACTACTCCAGAGACATAGAATATTTTACTAGGTTTTAACCGTTGAATACCGCTCGGTTAGGCGTAGAAATGAGCGTACCTATAGATCAAATATGTGTACATAACGTTTAACAATTGACAAGATTTCATATTTTCAACTACTTAATTTTATGAACTAGTTAGAAAATAGGTGAAATTTTAAGGAACCCCTGTTTCTTTCTTTTTCACGAAAACTGCATTATTCATACAAAAAAAGCATTTTGAAAAATAGGTCATTCCAAAAGGGCTTAAGTAAAATATGACGTCATACTCCTAACTAGAATCCCACCAAGAATAAAACTATATCTGACAATAATTGACACTGACCGTCCGTAGTGACAGTTTGAGACTTGTTATAGTTGTTATTTTCGTTAGTGGTTTGAGTATTTTAAATATTCGTGATAAAAACGTTTAAAATTATGGTATTAAGTAGTAAAAGCTATTCCGATTCTAAAAACAAATCGAAAACATGTTCTGAAATGCAATTTCTACTGAAGATGAAGATCATTGAATGTAAGTACAGATGTAGTGCAAAATGATTTTCCTTCGTACTTTATCGGAAAAGTTCGTATTTATCGTGCTCTCTCAATTAGCTTCAGTACCCATCTTACAGCCGTAGGGGTAAGTCGCATCAGCAGACCAATATATATATAGAATGGCTAACACGCAATTCAAATATTCGTTATAGTTTTGATTATATTTACAGTTTACTTATAAAAAGGTTGTATGTATTACCATGCCGAAACCTCAACACGGTTAAAAAATCTAGTCCAAGGAATTATTTAACCTGTACTTCATATCAGAAAATAGCAAATTCAAAAATAGCAAAAACTCTGAGTATTTTGGCAAAGTTCAACAGCGAATTTCGGACACAACGGGCATATCTAAACCTACAATATTTTTTTAACCAGGAAGAAGAATATAAAAAAAATAAAACACCAACACAAACAACATTAAGCTGGGTAGACCACGCAAGAAATTCTATCCAGATCTTGATGATTTTGATTACGCAGTGATACGACGAATGGTTTATAACTTCCATTTGATTTATAAACAAGTTCCAACAATAAGAGCACTAACGTCCAAATTAATAGAAACGATGAATTTCAAAGGCTGTGATTTTACACTTAAGAAAGATACTAATGGGTTTTCTATTCAAGAAAATTACTAACAATAGAAAAATGCTGATGGAAAAAGATGACGTTAGACTGAAAAGTGTAAAGTACCTGGACTTAATAACAGGGTGACCACTATTTACTACAACCAAAATTCCCTGACTTTTCCCGGTTTTCCAGGCATTTTTTCAAGTGTTTCCCTGACCTAAATCTTAAATGTAATAAATATAATGTATATAATTTGAATACGTTTCAGAATTATCTGCTGGTAAATTACAATTTATAAATACAATGAAATAATACAAAAACGGAAATAATAAGAAGTAGTATCTGAATGGCTCAGTTGGTAAGAGCGAAAGCATTTTTAGACAGTCGTGGGTTCACTCAATAATCATATTTTTGGAGAAAATGACTGACTAGAGTTTGACTTGCAAACGTGCCACTGCGCCCTACTTGCAGAATAAAGTTCATTTATTTCATTTACATAAAGAGACATTTTTATTCCCTGACCTCCAATAAATTTCCCTGACAATTCCCTGACTTTTCCATGACTAGTGAAATTCCCTGACTTTTCCCGGTTTTCCCGGTTTTCCAGAAAGTGGCCACCCTGTAATAAGGAAGTACAGATCTGAAGGCAGAGATATTGTGTATACGGAAGAAACTTATGTTCATACATCCCATTTAAAAGGGAAGTGCTGGATCGATTCTACGGATAAAGGAGTGAAACAGTTAATCTCAAAAGGTCAACGCCTTATTATAGTACATGCAGGTAGTGCCAAAGGATTTGTACCGGGTGCTCTACTTATGTACAAGTCTACTGATAAGACCGGTGATTATCACGATGCCATGAATAATGTCAATTATGAAAAATGGTTACAGAATCAACTTATTCCCAACTTGTCTCCAAATTCTGTATTAGTCGTAGACAATGCTGCTTATCACTATAAATATGTGGAACGCCCACCCAACTCTAATAGCGCAAAGCCGCTTATGATAAACTGCAGACGAATCACGTAACTTTATGTACTAACGGTAGATAGATTTTACTGTCAATTTTGAAGTATAAATGTATGGGCTGACAGTTGAAATTTGACATAAAAATCTATCTAACGGTAGTACAAAAGTTACGTGATTACCCCGCTGGTTACAAAAATACAATATTCCCCATGATTCATCATTAACTAAAATACAACTATACGAAATTATTTGTCGACATAAAGAAGACTGTAGAATATTCCATTGACAAAATTTTACAACAACATGGACACGATGTGTTAAGGTTACCGCCATACCATCCCGACTTCAACCCTGTAGAAAATATATGGTCACAGATAAAAGGTCACGTATCAAAAAGGAACATAGACATGAATATGGGTACAGTAAAAAAAATGATTGAAGAAAAAATAAATATGATTGGCCCGGATGAATGGAAGAAAGTTTGTGATAATGCCATCAAATGTGAAAATGAATATCGATCACAGGAACACTCGATGGATGATCACATTGATAGTATTGTAATTAATGTAAATGAAAGCACTTGCGAATCTGACGAAGATATGTCTGACTGTTACTCACATTGTGTAGGTAAAATATTAATGTTAGGTAAGTACAGTCACCGGCATAAATAAGTTATCGTTTAGGAACCTTGTCACTTTAACGTCGTGTTTGAAATGTCATACGAAATTGTCAAACGATTAAAAGCGACAAGGTAAGGAAATCACCACTTATTTATGACGGTGACTGTACCTAGAAGTATACTAACGGGCCTAGTATGAAAGCCTTCATGTCGTTTGCATCCCTCTCACGCGGGTTATTTACTTAAGTGCGATAGTCCGACGCCAATGACATAAAAAATTTCATACTATGTTATTGTTGTATTTCATACTATGCATATATATGAATTGTAACATAGTAAGTAGATGCTGATTTTTAAGTAGCAGGTATTGAGTTTTATTCGTGTAATTTCCGAATAAGATTTATTTTGTTGTACTTTATGTTTTAAAGTGAAGATAATGTTTCGTTTACTAATGACAATAAAACTGAGTATTTTCAAAGTTATTGAAGGTGGTTGTAACATCTCTATATTATACAATAACATTTTTCACTTTGACATTTGACACTAAACAATAAAGTTCCATAATCGTATCCAATGAAAACGTCACTCATTTAATACAATCATTGATTGACAGTTCGGGTGCCATCGTATTCCGATTGAGATCCGAGTTTTCTCGAAGGAAAATCAATTTGCAATACATCTGTACTCTCTATTTTTATTTGCTATATAAAACGATCGCGGCACACAACCACCACACAACAAATAACTTTAACTCAATAACACAAAGTATTGTAGAAATATAACAGGTTATTATGTATTGTTTTAGTTGGAAGAGCATTTTGGAGGGCGATGAAAGCGACAACTAACCATTGCAAAACTCAAGCTCCACTTTCCAATATTCAGGACATCTTTATGTGAAACATCGATTTCTCAATGGAGAATAAAAACTGACCTACATGTATGTCAAGGTGTGCAGTGCTCATCTGAAGTGAAACTTACACATACTTTAGATGATGCTGCACTTGTGGCCTGTGATTTGATAAATTTACAATCACCGATAATAAAGAGTATATAAGATTGCTTATTGTTTCACTTCACTAACTGGCTAAATGCATGACCTTTTAAGACTTGGGGCAGATGAGAATGTATACTTGCCAATGTGCCTCCCTGTGGCTTTAACAGATCTGTTCTCGAATCTGTTACACTCCATATTAAACCAGTGAAAAATGTTACTATTTCTTCTCTTTATTTCTTTGTGCACATACAAAAAACAATCCTAAATATTTAGATTACATACTCGTACAAGCGAGACATATGTGACGTGAGTGATGGCATTCAATCGGATAGTCACATCATCTTCGCCAATATGCACAATAGGTTTTGTGCGAATGCTCTGGTCTGGAGTAATTCGGCATCGCACTATGCATTTTCCTGCGTCTCGTATGACTTCCAGATACCCTACAGCGTTGCCGGTATAGGATGTTCTTATTTGGGTTGGAATATGCTTATCACTTGCCGATGTGTACTCCACCATCATCTAGCTATCCAAACGGGGCAAATTCGTGCTGTTAGCCTAAGAAAAACCTTCTGAAGTCTTCATTGGCCCAGGAAAAAAAAATTGGTGTCCGGTTGTAATTCTAATATGCCAAGTGCGTATTTGTTGGAACACATATCGGAGTCCAGTAGGTGTTTTGTGACCCTTAAAAACGTGCGAATTAAGCATTGACAAAATTATGAGCGTCGTGAAAAGAACCGAAAATCCAATAAATAAGTTGTGACAGTTGACAAAACAAATCAACGTCAAAAAATGAATGTCAGAAATTAATAACCGGATACAACTAACTTTTTTATCGTATCACAACTAAGGTCTCTCTCGATAGTGCAAAGAAAGTGATGTCACCATCCGGTTTACACTTTTTCGCGATTTTTTCCAAAATTAATGGCGAAAAAAATCCGAAATTTCATTTTAGTGTACTTAACATCTTTCTACCGAAATGGTTTTCGAATTAAGACTTTTGAAAATTATGAAATACTGTCAATTATATAGCGGCTAATAAAGACATAGTAACGCTTGATGTAATGGGAATAATCGTTACATCGGCTCTTTACGAGTCTTTGTTATTAGACATAAAATATTCAATTTATACTGAATACTGATACTAAATGGTACAGATTTACGTTGCGCAACGTGATGCACGAAGTCGGCCCGGTCCGTCGTCCACACGATATCCACATTGCAGGCTACTTTCTATGTTATGTAGCAAAATGGATACCGTAAAACTGTACCGAAATATACGTTTGAGTTGATAAACTTGCTTAGTAGTACTGCAAGCACGTGTATGGCAGACTAGAAATACCCTCGACGAGTAAATACGGCAATCAAATTAGCTAAGTGCTCAAAATTGCACCACCACACCCGCATGTGCACTTCAGTTCCGTATTGTGTACTGAAAGGATTATACCTAGAGTTTGTCCTCTAGAGAAATCAAGATACGATGTCTTAGTCTGCCTCATTTAAAGCCATTCGACAGCCATTGTTAGGAACAGAAAGGTTCAATTAATAAGGCAATGCAGCCGTTCTTTGCGATCATATAGCGCGACGCGAGGGAGATAGTCAATTGATGCATGCACTTTAAACGCAGTCTGAGAGCAGAGTGAATTGCATTGGAACAAATTAATGATAACATTTAGTTCCGCAGACAGTGGAACTAAACGCTAAAGTGATTTTATTTACTGCTCGTTTAAATAGAGAAGTATGGAAAGGAAATGTAATAGTAGTTGAGAGGCATAATAAATATCTACTACCACACTACCGTGCCCCCGCCAAGTCGAGCAAAGCAAAGAGGCACGGCCGTACTATCCTTTTATCGAAGCCATTCAGGCCATTTTCAACATTTACTTTTCTAGAAATATTACCCAAAAGAGTGACCGGCTGACCGTATTAATTGTATTCGAACAACACAATCTATAGAAAGGTTAAATATTAAAACTTGCAAATGACTTGCGATTTGCATGCACCAGTTTATCATAATCTATGTTAATAAACATGGTTCTATAGTTTTTAAGCCCTTCGTGTATGTACGAAACACTAACAACAGTACGAGTTCACGACCGCAATCTCAGTAAACATATTCGGAGAAAACCCGAGTTCGGTTGAGAAGAAAATTATCCTTAGCGACATGAGCTAACTTCATTGGATGGAGCCATTCAGCTGTGAAGGGTGTATGCGTGGTTGGAGTTAGAAGGTTGTTACGTCGTTTTGGAAGAGGTCGGCGGAGCAATTGTACGCAGGGCGGCAATAATCCGAGCGCGGGTGAGCAAACGACACGGTCTGCTTTGGCCTTGCTTACGTCTAATCTTGTTTACGATACAAATCCCGACAAGAAAGTATAGGAAAGCGACCCTGAATATAAACTTGTCTCGAGATCAATCTCGTAATCCAAACCCATGAGTCTAGGGTTTAGCCGGGGCTGACTTACGGAGGAGTCTTATTAGCGTCGCATGTTTGCGTTTTACAAAATGTCCGCATTGTAATGTGTTGAGCTATTACAAGTCTTATGTTAAATATAGGCATTAAGACTTCACAGTTTTGTATGGACCTTGAAATTAATTCATGATTATATTACTTCTCAACTTTCAAGACGAAAAGGCAATCTCAACTGGCGTAACCAAAACCACATCGGCATTCAACTCAACAATCTATCATGATCAACCAATAAGTTAGTTGTAAATGAAAAATTCACATAATTAAAATATTTGTTTTATTTTACTTTCCATAGTAATCCATAGTAACTCGCCCATGACGAAACGGTTTTTTTACTTAATTTGAGTTTCAAATCGAGTTGAATCACATTTCCATGATAGTCCACAAGAGCATTTAAAACATGTAAGAACATCTCTTAAAACTCGCTCTGTCATAGCTGTAAGAAGGGGAAACAACGTAATAAACTCTTATTGAAATAAACCCTCCTAAACACTGCGTTAGGAGGATTTGTTCTTCTATAAACAAACTGTGCAGTGCGCATCTGCACACGGCTATATCCTATCGTTTCTTTGTAATAGCCAACACTGAAGTGGACATGTTTAGTCTACGTTGTTGAAAAGCTCAGACGTAAATCGTTCAAGATGAAAAGAGCGAGTCAAAGGGTCCTTTTGTTTACACAGACTTCGTACGAGCTGGGGCACCACGTATCGTAATCGACGACGGATCAATGATTGTTGGCTTTTTGCTCTCAGTATCGTTTGTTTGTACATAATATTTACGACGCTGTAATGTAAAGATAGACGTTATCAATCTGTCCTAACGTAAATGATAAAGCGCAGTTTAGTTTATAAGCCATTTCTGCTGATGAAAATCATCTGTAATCGCCTTTTACCGCCTTTACCGTCTGTTGACCCATCCCTTCCGACTGGAGCCGGATGGAGATGAGTCATCTGCATTTCTTTAGAGCAGATAACAGAATTCCGCCTGTAAACGAAAGCTCTTAGAGATATTTAGGGTAATCAAATGATTGATCGAATTTTACGCGTTTAAATTTATTCAGAGTATAAAGTGAGATTATATATACCAAGTAGTAAGACAAATAAGATTATATAAATCGAAAATTTTAACTTCACGTAATGACTATATTCATTAAATCGGAATTCATTTATTAGCTTCACAAGAGTGTAATAAGAATGTATCGTCCGTAAAGTAGTACGAACCTACCCTACTAAGTAGCAAAATGTCACAGAGGGCATTAAAGGAGCTTCCTTCCCGGCCGGGCGACGTCCATTAGGTGACTGCTGAAGACCATCCATCAAGACAACAGAAATACATAACTATGCACATACCGTACACTAACGAGGCAACGATCGAACGATAAGTATTACTTTCATTAAATATCTCGCAGCGTGTTTAATTCATGCTTTTATGCAATTTGAAATACTACAAACAAGTGACTGGCGCAACTCGCATAATTACCGGGGGCCTTTTATTTCGCGTTATATTATTATGTTACGGACTTCATCATATACATATAATGTTTTTTCCTTTTTTTTTTCGGGGTTACTTAGGATTAGGTGGGGGTTGGTTTATATAGTATTTATCATAATATGATAAACAACACCTTTGTCTTGTAACTATTGAAGTATACGGAAGTATATAGAAGGTATACGAGAGGTACTAAAATACTAGAATATCAAATGTAAGTAAATTAGAGAGCATTCAGAAAAAAATATTCAACGACTTTATTACCTATATACAAACTTTTCGACTTACAATATGGAGGGTAATAAGGATGTTTGAGATTTCATTTTGATGTCTTTTTAGGGTTCCGTACCAAAATGGTAAAAAAGTAACCCTTATTTGTCTGTCTGTCACATCGCTAAATATTTCAAGAACTACTTGTGCTATCGATTTGAAATTTGGAATAGTTATAAAGAACCTACCTACATACATAGAACATGACTTTTTTTAACATTTTTTTTTATTTACTGTGAAAATGACAGATAACAGGTGGTTCAAAATTTGAAAGTCTAGTTAATATGTCGAGTGGGGTGTCATATGAAAGCGCTTGAATTGCACATTCTGAAACAATTTTTTTTTACGTTGAGTTATTTTTGTTTTATGAGGGAAAATGTAAAAAAAATACCGTTCCCCCCTTATCTCCGAAGATTACCAAGGAAAAAAATATAAAATTATTAGATGACATTGTATATTTTACAGGAAAAATATAACTGTAGCTCTATCTAGTTTTTCTTTGTTTTTATCGTTAAAAACATTTCTATACTAAGTTTGTAATTTAATCACCTTTGCATGTATTTTTGTTTTATAAATTCCTACGTTATTATGGTGAAAGTACCTTCTTTCAAATAAAGAAAAAAAAATTGAAATTGGTTTACGTGTTAAAGAATTATCCTTGAAAAACTACCATACATACAAAGTTATTTAGTCGCTCAAATTTGTAACAAAAGTCGCCGATAGATGGTGACCCATGGGGTACAATTTTCATACCATGTTGTTGAGATTTTCCTGATTTAATAGGGTTAGAACCGGCACACATCTGTATACGGAACCCTCGGTGCGCGAGTCCGATTCGCACTTGACCGGTTTTTTTTACTTGACTATACAGTCAATATTAAATAAAACACTGATTACTCTATCTATTGTACATTAATTATGTTCAAATATTTTTGACATTTGGTTCACAGCTGTATTTTTGGCTCTGGAGGTAACAGCCCACTTATGTAGTCTGTGAGGTTTTGCTTGAAGTACCCTCGGGGTTCGGGTGAATCGTATTGACGTCATATTGTAAATGGCGTCTTTCTTTGACAAGGATGTCATTGACAACAGAAGTAGGCTGTAAAACCAGAAGGATACTTCAATAAATATCTCACGCTCTTCCTGAGTGTAGTGGATAACTTGTACCATTCTCGAATAATATTTCCAGATATTTAAACGTACGTATTAGTATAACATATGATGATTCCCATATGTGTATACCTATACATATATTCTGTGTTAATGGAAACCTGCACATCTGGGAATTGTCCAAATTTCTAATTAATAATGAATACATTCGTAAAGAACGTAGGTACTTACGAATGCATTTCTTACATGAGAATCTAGGGACGAGTGAAATTTAATGCCAATGTTAAATGTTCAATGGCTTAAAAAAGACCGAATGCGTATCTGTATATGGTACATGCGATAATATGTAGAACTGAAATTCTGATTGTAAATTATAATTAAAAGAAAATATGAATTTAAAGTAAGTAACTCAGGAGACAGTGTGTAAAACGGGAATCGGGAACTACATCACGACTCATGAATTTGATAACAATTCGAACTATCCCGTATGTGAAACTATTTGTTGCGAATGAAGTAGACAATTAGTTTCTGTTAAAACATCATTATTGGTCCTAGCTTTAACTGCGGACTGTACGTTTTTTCCACTGAGATGGTTCTAATGAGAACTTATATGTAGTTGAGGAGTTGCTATGGCCTTCTGCTCTTATCATAATATGAGCTCGGTATGGTATATTGCATTGTCAGCGAACTTACATAAGTATGGCAAATTTAAGCTCAGTCGGTTGAGGATGAAATTTAGTAACAAGATTAGTCATTTACACACGGACTAAGCTGCTTACATCCAAGTACAACTTCAAAGATATGTACACGTTTATTGCCTTATTACAACAATGAATAAGATGCAAGTGTTAACATTTCTTGAAATTGATACTACATGCGTAGCTATAAAAGAACAATAGACGAGCCAAATTGATCAACCTCGTTTAATTATAGCCTATTAAGGTCGTATCCGGACGTTGGCATCAATTTGGCTTACTTTACAATCATGACATATGTATGACTATGTATTTAATCATCACGTATTATAGTTACATACTGATACTAATTGGTGACGTTAGGACCGAAAATAATTCATATAGATAAGCGAATATGTATTACGCAATTAAAATTATGTAAACACATAAAATATGCATACGGCAATGTAAAACTTCCTTTGACGTATAAAATAAATATGAATTTTTCCAATATCTATCTTAACGCACATAATGACGCATTTCGCTACACCGACCTGTCATAATTTGGGCTTATGCAGAAATCACGCGAGGTTTTTTGGCCCACTTTTAGAAACATTGGTGATCTTTGGTGAGGTTCTAGATGAACCCCCACGAAACCTCAAGTGTATTTTTTCACTATTTAATTTTAAACTGAAATGGTATTGTGTTACTTGAAATTGTGTTTATTTTCGTATATGTGTAATGCAAACGCTCCAAAATTTCAATAAACGTAATTACGTTTTTTGAAATTTTGGAGCGTGTGCATTATACATATAGTCTATTTAGTACAATACTCGGTGTTTTTGACATGCGAAATGATGATTTATAATTGCCTACATGAGTAGATATTATTTCTCCGTTTTGTAGGTACAGGAAAAAAATACACGTGAGGTCAACGTTGTACCCCCCAACGTGATCAGCCGTGAGGTTTTCACGACGACTAAAATACCTGGATTAATATTAATGTGTACAATGACCATATTAAACGCTATCTAAAAAGAAACTGATTAACTGACTGACATATCAACGCACAGCCCAAATATTAGTAGGTTTAAATATTATAAGGTCTAGGGATGCACTAAGAAAGGATTTATCAAAATTCATCCCTAAAGGGGGTGAAACGGGGGTCCAGTTTTTATAAAAACACGTGTTTATTGAAGTGAGAGATTTGAAACTTTGTATATATGTAGACTCCCTGTTTAAATACATTAATATTAGAGATGCGCAAAACGTGTCACTGAAGTGAAAGGAGCGATTCATATCTTTATGTCACAATGATATACATCGCTCTTTTCGCTCATTTCGCTCAGTGAATCTGTAGCTCGTAACAACTCTTTAAATCGCGACATACGAAAGATAATGTCATTGAAGGTTACCTCTAACTGCTTTATGAAACATATCACACATTTTCCTTCATACTTGTTCAGGCAAACATATTTATTCATTGTATATCATTTTTAAGTTAAATATTATATTTTAATTACCTGGTTCTACCAAAATATTAAACTATAAATAATTTTACTGACCGGATGGTGAGCGACGTACAGCGCCGTGTGAAACAAAAGTAAACTATAATACATCTACGAAACAAATATATTTCATATCGTTTAATTACTTTCAATTGTTTATTAAAATTTACTTCAATATTGATATTTTGTTAAATTCAGAGCCATTTAATCGTACAAAATCATGCCGATACTTTATATTATTATGCTAAATTTTGTGAAATGGAACGTAGAAATGAATCACTCACACAAGTTTAACAGCGAAAGGACTGGAAAGGAGCGACTCACACATTGGTTACTTTTTCTATCGTACGTAAACGTGCATGCGTGAGACGGGCTTATACGTTCGATTCGTGAGTGCGAAGAGCGCAACCTGCTCAGACACTCACATCACACCAGTCAGTTCGGCTCACGGGCTCAGTTGTGTTGGGAATTGGTGATTGTTACGGATATAGTGAGTTGTTTCGTTCTTCAGTGAGCGAGTGAGCGAGTGAATTATACGAAAAGATGCAGTTCATTTGAATCACTCCTTCATGAGTTACACATCTCTAATTAATATGCATATCAGCGTTTTTCAACATTTCTTCCCTGAAGGGGTGAAAAGGGGATTCAAAGTTTATACGGAGAGAATTTTTTTTGAAGTGAGAAGTTTCACTTCATTAATAAACTCTCTGTTCAAATATAACAAAACGTAATTCTGCGTTTTTCAAAATTCCCCCTTAAAGGGGTATAAACTTTGTTTGGGGAGCAAATCCTTTTTGACGTGAGATTTGAAACTTCGTAGACTCTTTGTTTAGATATAACAAAATGTATTTCAGCGTTTTCGAAATTTCTCCCTTAAAGGGGTGAAAAAGGGGTTCCAAGTTTCTACGAGGAGCAAATCACTCAGTTTAGATAGGTCCAACAAACATATTTCAGCGTTTTTTTTTAAATTCCTCCCCTTAAGGGTTAAAAGTTCGTTCGGGGAGCAAGTTCTTTTACAAAGCGAGAGATTTGAAACTTCGTATCTTTGTCTTCGTAATGCGCGAACGAAGTCGCGGAAAAATGCTAGTAACTTTATAAAGACTTTCAAGAAACCATGAATTTTAAAATTTGGTTTACTAGCATATTCTCGAGATATGTATGAAAATATTTATTGTAGTTTATATACCAAAATAATGGATTGAAACATTGAGGTCTTAAGGTCAAACGCTATTAATTGTTTAATATGGTGTTGATTCATCCAGGGAAATAAACTTTGGCACTAAATCATAATATACCTTATCGTTTTTTTATTAAATTATTTTGGAGGCGTACAATAATATAATTTTCCGTACCCACAACTTATTGCGTTAAATAGTCAGCATAATTAGACGGGTAACTAACTGCCTTAATCGTACCTATAACTCCAAAGACTTGCAGAACAGAAGCCTTAAAAACACACAGGACTAGACTTTTTCTAAGAGTCAATACTGTAGTATTTACTATATAATTAATAATCATTTCTTTTTATGTACCGTAAACTACTGTAGGGAATAATAATAGAATTATATTTCTTACAACGGTTACTTAAAAAATAAGTAATACAGTGTAATATTAGCTAAAAATATACCAACGTACTCACCTAATACTTGATTGAATATTTTGTCGAAATTTACTTCATTTTTCTTTTCCATATATTTGTGCATAACACTCCGGACACTGAAAAGAAAGAGAAAGCGTTATAACAGCTGTTCTTATACCCTGTACTGTACGTGATAGGTCATCTACATAAATAAAATACGTCGCTCTCGACGTAACTATGAGAAAACATAAACAGAATCAACTAGTTTGTATACGTCATTCAAAAACACCGATTGTATGCAGAACACGCCGACACATACAGGTGATTTCTTAAAGGAAGTACTTACTACCTGGAAAATGTTAACATTCAGAAGAATTGTAGGCCGATGTATGACCTACTATCTAAAAAAAATCTGGTGGTGTCGCTACTGCACAACCACATTTAAAAAGGTTGAATTGTTTATTTCAAGTATTTTTTTTATGATCTTTGTCGTGGTGACGCAAATCGAAATAAAGTAAATATCATTTCAAAATTAGAAACAAGTCGCGTGAATAAATCCCGATAGCTTCAAAAAATAAGTTCAAATCTATCACAATTAGGAGTTGATAGTGTTGATACTCAGGATGTGCTCAAGATATATAATCCTTACTATAAGAGGTGCTTGCAAAAAAAAACCCTGTCAATTTATTGTAAGGGCCGATTTCCAATGGAAAGCCGACTCTGCTGTCCTTTGTATTATACAATAAGTTCAAACAGAATATAACCTAAACTAAATCGACGATAGGGACATAGTTCAGGCCCCAGATGCTCAAAAAATGGTATACTTAGAGAGAAATGCTTGGAACACAATTTTTGACTTCGTAACTTTGTTTGAACTAGTTAGGAGGTAATGTATTTTTTGTTTTTGAAAATATTGAAAAACACTTTTAATTCCTTAGAATTAACTTTCCCCCTTTAAAATGTCATTAAATATTCATCCTAGCGAAAATGTTCTTAGAAATAAGAATTTTATGTAAATTACTTGTGTCTAAGAACATTTTTTGCTATGGGCCACCTTTATAAGTTTTTTACGAATAACCGAAAAATTACGAAGTCAACAATTGTGTTCTAAGAATTTCCTTCTATACCCTTTCGTTGCCTGGCCTAACAGGAAACCCGTAAAAGAAATGAACGGACATTTTATATTTCATCCTGATGATGCCTAAGGCCAGTTTACGACCCTTCTAAATCGAAATTAAACGGAGTTTGTAAACGTCATTGCTCAGAACATTGCTTTTTCGTGTGTTTTATCGTGATGTAATAATCATAAAAAGGATAGAATAATAGATTATTAAATGCCCCCATGAACCCAGTCAGGCAACATATTAATAAATCGAAGTTAATCTTGCCCAAGTTGGGGTACCATGTAATAATCATAAAAAGGATAGAATAATAGATTATTAAATGCCCCATGAACCCAGTCAGGCAACATATTAATAAATCGAAGTTAGTCTTGCCAAAATTGGTGTACCTACCTACCTACCTGTGAAACAGAGACGTTGTTTTAATTAATGATTTATATTTTTCACTTACATTTTTACACCTGCAAGCGTCTTCCAATTGATATCGATTGCTAATTGCGTTATATCTACATCCATGTCATAAAACCTCCATGACGCCATTTAGAAAAGATATGTTGTTAATGGCCTGCATTATAACTTATAACAATCAGCTTTATTATAACAATTATCTTATCCGTTGTTGACGTTGTTGTCAGTAACCGTAGTAATGTTATTATAATTACAGCTTAGATACTTATAATGTTAAAATGATTTTAATATTTTGTACGATGATATCAACTGCACATTTTCATTGACATTATAGCGTATGTGTGTCTACGTCTATCGATTTGTCAACCGCTTATAGCTATCTCTGACGAACTGGACTATCAAAAACTAATGATTTAGGGTAAATATTGTTCTTTACGTATTTTTTTTTTGAATAATCTAAAAAACTGATTATAACCCTAAATTACTAGATTTTAATACTACCTTTTCAGGTCTTTTTAGAACTAAATTTGCTAAACTATCTCTGTAGATCAAATAATTTCTGAGACATAGTCTTTCAAAGTTTCTCTTTTTGCGAACTTCGCAAACTTTGAAAGGCTTTATCGCGGAGGCTATTGGGCTACAAAGACAATTTTAACCTCTTATTGTATCAAATTAAGTATACTTTAAAGGCCTCGCCACATTCAACGCGGTAGCGACGCGGTCGCAGTTTGCGCGCGGCTCCGCGCTGATCTGAATGCACGGAACGTCATGAGCTATGTCACACCGCGCGCAAACTGCGACCGCGCCGCTACCGCGTTGAATGTGGCGAGACCTTAAAAACGTCCTGAGAAGGTCGGTGCTATGAGCAACATGTCCTTTAAGATTATAATCGGTTTTTCGATTTTTGACAAAGTTGCGTTCGGCGCTCGAGTCACAAACTTAGATTATTCATTGAGCCAACATCATAAACAAGTCTGCAAAAAATCAGAACTATCGGATTTGACGCAAGGTCTGAATGTATAAAGTTACTGAATTACAGTGGCAATTGTCACATTAGTGAAATAGGGGCTTCCGTGACTTTAGTAGAGTTGCGGGAAAATAGGAATTATGAATAGCCGGATGTTGTGATTTCTAGTTACTTAAAGCATGGACACGTCTTTTTTTACTACTTGAAATAAACCTTAAATAATGCGACTTGAAAAACTGGAACGCATAACTAATTTATGTGATACAACTACTGCTAGCTGTTTATTTCGGTCAACCTACACAGTGCATTGTTTTCAAATAACGAAGTTATTTGCGATAGAGTTGGTCTCCGATAGTAGTTTGCGTGAGCCAAGTTTTCGTACTGAATCAATACTACACCAATATTTCGTTGTTCAGGATAGCAACAGTTTCGACTTAGGGCGAAGGAAAATTTAACCTTCTACTTATAAGTTATCAAACGTTAAATAACCAAGAGAAAATAAGAAACAAGGATAAAATGTTCTTAATAAAATGATCTATTACAAAACATTATTCGGATGTATGTTTTCAAAATGTGCTAACATTCATTGGGGTAAGTACAATACAGTAGAGTTGCTATCGGATTACAAGCACGGAAATCCTACCATAGACAGTGTTACGCGGTAATTATTTTCAGATGTGGAGGGAAGTCGGAATGAATGGGACCAAGTACACACGGTAGTACCAGATCGCACCATAAATATCAATCGCGCCGTGCGTTTATTTAACAAGTGGTATTTGAGCTAAACGAAAACTTACGAATACTGGCATTACAATTTGGACCTTCGAGCTTAGATTGAAAGATTGATATTTGAGCAGTTTCATTTATTACAAATGTTCAATCTACGAGGGCTGCCTTTTAAGTTGTGTCGTTTGTAAACCTCCCGCGATTATAAGAAAAAATATGGCGTTTTCATTTTTTTGAATTTAGAATTCAAGAACAAAAGAATGTCTTTTGATAGGTCGAATAGTTTTATTGTAGCGTCTTTTCAAAGGTCGGTTGTAAAAATGGAAATATTCAAAGGAAAATATGCGTGCGATAATTTTCTACAATTTTCATAGGGATTAACTCGACTTCAGGGCTTTGGGGAGATCACTTCTGTCTTTAGTGATGCAGCACCATGTCTTAGGACTAGAAAACTGGTATTTAGAATTTCAACGTCACTCAAGCCTCAGTGACAAGTCACGTAAAGCTCGTCCAAAAACCGCCCTATGACGCAAAAGAATGTTGACGCCGTGCAGCAGCTAATCGTCGAAGATAGTCATGTGACATACCGTGAAATAGAGGCATCCGTGGACATTTCAGGGACTACTATCCAAAAAGTCCTGAACGAAGAACTCGACGTAAAAAAGTTGATCTCTCGTTGGAGGAGAGTCAAAACACGTTTATGATATGGTTAGTGGCGACGAGTCTTGGATATATGCTTACGACCCAGATTCCAAGCAGCAGTCAACTGTCTGGGTCTTCCAAGATGAGCCAAAAACGACCAAAGTCATACGCTCAAGGAGCACTTCAAAAAAATGGTTGCCTAGTTTGTGGCAAAGGGTGGTCAAGTCGCCACTATTGTACTAGAAGATCGCAAGACGGTTAGCGCTGATTGGTATTATATCACTGCTTGTTTGCCACAAGTCATCACAAAGTTTCGAAAAAACATCTCAAGACGTCGTATGATACTGCACCATGACAATGCAAGCTCGCGCACCGCCCGCCAAACGAAGACGTCTTTGAGCAGTCAAAATGTCGAAATTTTAGATCACCCGCCTTACAGCCCCGACTTGAGCCCTAACGATTTTTTTACGTTCCCCAAAATTAAGCAAAGTCTTCGAGGTCAGCGTTTCAGCATACCAGAAGGAGCCGTTGACGCATACAAATCGGCCATCTGACTATCCCCACTTCGAAGTGGAATAAATGTTTTAAAAACTGGTTCGAACGCATGGAAAAGTGTAAACCCGTCGTCTACCGGTCCCTGGGATCCTAGGGATCATAACAAAAGAATGCTTATTGTTTTTTCGCCGGGAGACGACGGCTTAAATATCGTGGAGAATTCTTTGAAAAATAATAAATGGTTATAATCTAATAGATTGTCGATACTTATATATCAAACGACACAACTTAAAAGGCAGCCCTCGTAAACATTTCCATAATAGGTAGGTATATAATAATAATAGAAACGTAAGCCGTGAAGAATTTACTCAGGTGAAACAAAACCATAACATTATAATGATAATAGTAATTAATTAATGAGGAAGAATGACTCAGTATGTACTTGTACGTCAACCCAGGTAATTTTTAGTTTACATGCAGCCGAAACGAAGCCGTTATGTCCAGTCAGGTTGTCATTTTGTCAAAGAGAGACGGATAATTTATGTCTGTGATATAAACATAGTTCGACTCCTTAAGGGAATAATTTGGGGCCATGACGACACCTACGCTTCCTGTCATTGTTCATGTATCTACGTGCGACTTCCGATACAAGGCGGGAAAGTGCTGCTACACGCTATAAGCAAGTATAGCAGCGCAGTCCGCACACGTAGCGTTGCGCCTCTAATGGGTATATCAACATACGACTACGTACGACTTTGCGACTTTTACAAACATTCAACACATGGAGAACATATCTAACATGTGCATAGGAGTATATAACAAACTACCGGATGACATAAAATTACTGGGAGGGAGTAGTTTTAAGAACAAAATGACTAGCTGGTTTCTGGAAAAATGCTTTTATAGTGGAAGAAAATATTAATTGGCCTTGTAATTATTGTTATTGACATTTTATATTATTATTAGTTTCGTGTTTATTATTATTTTATATAATTTTTATAATTTTACTACCTTGACATGGATTAAATTATTATTATTAACCTAATTATGTCGCTCTTGAATTATTTTTGCACGCCTGCATGCAGGCTGAATGCACTGGCCATGTTTTAATTTCAACATCTTACGTATTATGCATTTAGAAATATAGGAAAAATTGAAAAGATTAGGCACCGACCAGGATTTGTTAAAAGAAGGAGAAGGATTTTGGCCATACGCCACCCTTAAGGAGTTTGTATAAATGAAGGAACGGTTGAAGAATTTTGGGGCCAAGTGGCAGTTTCACCTATAGCTCAGTTGGCTAGAGCGACTGGCCACGAGTGCCGGGAGGTCACAGGTTAAAATCCTGCTCGGTGCCTAAATTTTAAAAAATTTCCTCTATTTCTAAATTTGTTGTTTGCGTTAGCAGCGGTACTGCTTAATATAAAATTAATTTCTTATGTATTATCATGTATTTTGAGTAAGGAAATTCTTTGTCTCTTTAAACCGACCTTGTGACTATTCGATCAATCAATCAAATATCTTTATTGTCTGGATATGAGTACATAGGTCTTGCACATATTTACATTTTAGCGACATACATTAAGCGGCGTACAATAGTCTAAGAATTTCATTAGTCATTATTTATAACTTATAATTAATTTCGAATTTCATTATTTTTATTGAATAATAATATCTAATGAATAACGATTTTAAATTAAACAAAGGTATAAAAAATACCTAGTTTTGAAGATGTATAAAAATAACTGTCATAGTTAAAAACAAAAATCATTAAGTCGATTATTTAAATTCTAAAGGAACTTAAGAGTATTCAACTAGTAAAGACCTTAATTACGTCAATTTTTTTTAATTTGTGACGCACCACTGATATAAATTTCACGAAACGCATTATCAAACATGCTTCAAGCAAATGTCGCTTCGTGCGTCTATAAGTAGTATTTTACGACCAATCCCATAATTTCAATATTTATCAATGCACCGGGGGTCATACACAAACAATTAGCTAAGCGCTTACGCAAGACAAAGTGCAAGAACCAATATGTTTCACTTATGATTAGACTGTTGTGATTAAACTCAAAGTCATGTATACAAATTCCATTCGTTGGGCCAATATTTCCATCAAATCCATTAGTTAGGCATGTCTATGATGATTTCACCTATTTTGGTAATGTAGTCGATCTATTTTGATCTTTGTACTCTAATCTTATGTGACATGTATATTGTTTTAACCTGTTATTGTGTACAATAAAGTGCTTGCATACATACATCTTTTGGAAATGTAGTATAATTACTTAATTAGTCATCTAATTCATTATTTATACAAGGGAATCCCCTCTTACCCAGTCATTAGTTTATTGACCGAGTGAAACGAAGGTCTCTGCTTCAACTTCGAAATATATGCTTTCGTATGGTCGGATTTCCGGTTGTTGTTATCTACAGGTCGCATTTCTCAACCGATTCTCGTGAAATTTTCTGAGCAAGTTCGATAAATACATATAGATTTTTTTTGTTGAGTCAGTTTTTGGAAATTTTAATTTTGTGAGCAGGTTCGATAATAACATATAGAATTTTTTTGTTGAAACAGTTTTTGGAAATTAAAATTTTTTGAGCAGGTTCGATAATTACATATTCAATTTTTTGTTTAATTAGGTTTTCAAAAGTAATTTTTGCGGGCGAAGTTTGGTTTGTTCCCCTATACAGGTCACATTTCTCCACCGATTCTCGTGAAATTTTGTGAGCAGGTTCGGTAATTATATGGAATTTTTTACGAGTCACTTTTTGGAAAATATTACATGCAGAATTTTTTGTTGTCAGTTTTTGAAAATTTTCAAAAGTAATTTTAGCGGGCGAAGCTTGGTTTGTTCCCCTAAACAGGTCGCATTTTCAACCGATTCTCGTGAAATTTTGTCAGCAGGTTCGGTAATTAAATGGAATTTTTTACGAATTATTTTTTGGAAATGTATAAAACTTTTTTTTTTTCAAAGATTTTTTATGCTTCTGCGGGCAAATTTCGGTTTGTTCTGCTCTACATAGGGCATGCAATATCGGTCGGTTTTTGAATTCCGGAATTATTTTCGATATTGGCTTCCAATTCCGGAATTCCGGAATTGGGATTTTCTTTTTTCAACTAAATGGATGTCACAGAAATTTACTAAAAATATGAATGATTATTGTTTTATAGGCAATCTCCCCATAGGATAGCTTGTTTTTTAATAATAAGTAAAGAAAAATAGAGAATGTTGGTACTTTGCCTTACCACATGCTTATTTTTAATTTACTTTTTCACTTTACCACATTACATCAAAAGCATACAAACACAGTGTTTGTAGACTATGAGAACACCTTTGATTCGATCGAAACCTGGGTGATACTATAATCTCAAGCGGGGAGTCGGGCAAGGAGATTATAGGACACGTATCACGTCGGGGTCACCAGTTTATAGGACACCAGTTCTGGTTCCTTTGAGGAAGGGCCTATTTGGGAGTTTCAATGAGAAAGTGGATTGTCCGATTAAAGTATGTATTGTCACTTGCACAGCCGGGAAACAACTGAAGGTGCGAGGTATGCGCTGTGGCTTCCTGAGACGCGGGGATAGCTGACTACGCATATCTGTCCCTATAGAGATGTTATTTCTCTAAGGCTGGGCAGCGTTCGGGAAGCTACGGCAGCTCTTTTCATCCAATATTCCGCGTCTCAAGACGAGGGTCTTTGACCAGTGTGTTGCCAGTGATGATATATGGCACTTAAACGTGGTCGCTCATCATGGGCCTCATAAGAAGGCTCAGTAAGTGATTTTGAGAGTAGGGAAAGCTGGCGGGAGTCCGATGGATGCGGGTAACGTAGGACTGGTCTTTGTGTTGTGGAATTTCGAAATTCCGGAATTCCGGAATGAAAGCCCTAGCTCTACAGGTCGCATTTCGCAACCGATTCTCGTGAAATTTTGTGACCAGGTTCGATAATAATATAGATTTTTTTGTCGAGTCAATTTTCGGAAATTCTTAAAATAATTTTCGAGTCCGCGATGTTTGGTATTAATTTTGTTTTTTTTATTTTATTTACCTATTGTAACGTCATAATAGAGCCCAGCGCCCAGCCTCTATTGCCTTGCTGCCTCACCATGCGGCCAGCTATTCAGCAAGTAAGCCAGACAGCTAACAGACGTGCGAACATGTTCGCTCCAAACCGCGATCAGGTAAATAATAAATAACGCTTCGCGAACCTCGCTACAGTCGCTACATACGATCGAACATGGCCCGAATCGAACTGCACCAAAGTCGAGATCCTTGTTTTTATTAAAGGGGGAAACAAGGTAAAACGAGCTCCCGCATGCGGTAATGCGGTATGCGGTTTGTAACGACCTATGAAAATAAGCCCTTAGGTAATCGAACATTTTTTACGCTATGTATCTGACCTCCATGGATAAGTTGAACTTCTTTTAATACTGGCCGCTATATATTTTTTTTCTTATGTGCGCTAGTCTTTTGTTTTTGCCGGGTTTAAAATGTCATCTTGCTGCAAGAATGGAACTCACTCGTGAAAATATTCGTGCTATGATTTATTACGATTTTCGGCGTGGTTTAACGCAACAACAGTGCATAGATCAATTAACTTCAACTTTTGGTGATAAAGCTCCATCGAAAACAACTGTGTATCACTGGTTTAGTGAGTTCAACCGTGGACGTAGTATGCTCACGGACGAACCTAAGGCAGGTCGCCCGAAATCGGTTGTTGTACCACAAAATATTGAAGCTGTGCGAAAACTTATAATGCATGACCGTCATGTCACGTATCGCGAGATAGAGGCGACCCTGGGCATATGTATGACGAGTATTAATAAGATATTACATGAGTATTTAGCTGTAAAAAAAATTTGTTCGCGTTGGATCCTACACAATTTAACTATGGATCAAAAAGAGGCTCGCGTCGAATGGTGCAAGAAAATATTGAAAAAATATAACCGAGGTGACTCAAAAGCTGTTTATAATATCTAAACAGGTGACGAATCCGGGATCGACGCTTATGATCTCGAAACTAAACAACAATCAACAGTGTGGGTGTTGCAAAATGAGCCGAACCCTACGAAAGTAGCTCGTGTAAAAAGTACCTTGAAGCAAATGGTGGCCTGCTTTTTTGGTATTAATGGCCATGTGGCTACAGTGCCATTATAGAATCGTAAAACGGTTAATTCGGAGTGGTACACGATCATCTGTTTATTACTGCAAGTCTTTGAAGAAATACGTCAAAACAACCAGCGACTCAGAATCATTCTTCACCATGATAATGCCAGCTGTCATACATCACACGAAACAACTCGATTTTTGGAAGGTCAAAATATGGAATTGTCGGGTCATCCACCGTACAGCCCTGACTTGGCGCCCAATGATTTTATTTATTTCCAAATGTAAAGAATAAATTTCGTGGTCAACGATTTTCGACCCGTGAAGATGCCGTCGACGCATTCAAACAACATGTTTTGGAGATACCTCAGTCAAAATGGAAAAAGCGTTTTAATAAACATTAGTTTCAACGTATGCAAAAGTGCATCGATCATCACGGAGAATATTTTAAAAAACAATAAAACCATATTTAATCATATATGTTTGTTTATTTTTTCTATTCCGGATACATAAGTAGCAGCCCTCGTACATGCATCAGGAATCCCACGGACCATATTGTCGTGTGTAGGTTAGGTGTTTAAAAAAAATGTTTTTAACAACTAATACTCCACTATGACTAATTGATTGTCTAAAGGATACTTTGAAATAAGATATTCTTTGTAATATAAAAATAAAAACGCCTGCTTCATTCGACCTGACTACAGAAATATGTTAGCTTCCTAAGTGCATCTCAAAGAATTCAACGAAGGTCCTTTAATGCTGGTGGAATATTTTGATGTCGGATGACTAGATCGTGTACATATAAACGGGTCAAAAGTCTATTAATAAGGGGCTTCATATATACGTAGTTCTGATGTTGACTGCCGATTGTAATTACAAAGCTACAGACTAGTTTACAAACTATAACTCCGTTCCGTAATATAATATTAGTGTAACCCAACGCAAATGAAACTTTCCCTGAGATGCATTTACAATAAAATACAACGATAAACATAGGAAAACAAGTAGTAATCCTATGCATATTTTATAACCTACATATTGATATTCATTCGATTGATTTCAATTAGGCGCTGGTTGTGGTTATGCGGTTGAAGTTATGACCTTATGACCTATTTACAAGCAAAGTCCATTCAATTCAACGTAACTTGTTTCATTCGGTAAAAACTTTATATTCTCAAAATTCAGTTGTTTTCTAAAAACAAAGTGAGATGAGAATAACATTTCGGAGATATCGATTAGTCGATGACACGATGTCGATGTGGAACTGACGCAGTGACGGCGTAGGGTAGATTGGCACCCGGACCCGGGGCGGTTTTGTATTGATCACATAAAATAGACACCAAATATTAAACATATATAGCCCACGCAGATCCTCCTAATTCCCGAGTTTCTTACAAAGTAAGTGGCGAGGCCACGTGAGGGCGAAGGCCGAGCTCCGCGTAGGGTCGAAGGCCTGAAGAGCGCGAGCCCATGCGGACACTCACTATCCTTGAATGTTTTATTAGCGAACCTGAGAGCCGAAGGCCCAAAAGCAAGCAGCAAGACCACGAGGCCGAAGGCCGAGCTCCACGTAGGGCCGAAGGCCCATAGCGACCGATCAGAGCGCGCTTCCTACGCGAGCCCGAAGGGCGAGCTCAAGCGTCTCATACTATCCCCGAGTGTCAAACAAGCGAACCTAAAGCCCAAGGCCCGAAACATCCCATCAAAGCGCGCTCTCTGCATGCAGACTCATTTATCCCCGAGTCTTTCACAAGCAACCCTGGGGGCCCAATCCCATCCAGTCCCATCAGAGCGCGGCCTTCGACTACGACGTTAGAAGTCGTAGACTCACTATCCCCGAGTCTCTCACAAACAACCCTGGGGGCCAAAGGCCCGAAGCGTCCCATCAGAGCGCGGCCTTCGACTACGACCTTAGAAGTCGAAGTCGAAGGCCTGACCGGCAAGTTCACGCGGATTCTTACTCACCCTCCTCTTTCACTAGCAAGAGGGTACGAGTGCAACGAACGCCTGACTCTAAATCTCTCTCCCGCTCTCCGCTTCCCATAGCAGACTTTTAGCCGTTTGTTAGCACTTGGCGCTGGTACCCGGGCTTGGAATGTTAGTAGATAGGTACAAATAGGTATATTTAAACTCTTATTTAGCATACTGATAAAGGGAACATGTGTGGAGACCCAGTGTTTATATAAGGGACTATCAAGTTTCTCCGCTACTTCGGCAAGAAAACTATTGGCGCTGTCGCTAACACTGCGCGTCTGGGAAAAATACCGCCTATGGAGCTGCCGACCATAGTACCACTGAGCTCCACGATCAGCTAATTAACATTTTATGTTAAAAAGCATAGGAATTACTATATTTTTTAAATTCATTTAATGACTTGGCCATAAATAATTACACAATATCTTCAAAGTTTTATGAGGGGGCATACTCTATCCCTTTTCCGCAAAACACAGTTTTGTATTGAAACGACATACGACTCATGCGAAATTGCAAATATGGTCGCGGAAAGTCAGCTCGCGATCAAACCTTACTTGACTTATAGATTGATTATTCAATGTCTAATTAAAATGTATGGGCGGCGCGCGGCGGGTGTTGGTCTTAACTAATAATATTATAAACTCCTCCCTTGACTTGGAAACCGTAAACAATTTGTTTAATGATTATCTTGTTCATGAAAAGAATTTCTTTACGGAAAATAATAATATTAAATTTAAAAACACTGCTAGTCTTTTCTCTAGTTCCAATAGCTTTCCTGAAGTTGGTGTCTTTTTTAATATTAGAGGTCTCACTAAATCATGTAATTCTTCAAAAGAACCTCTAGACATGTGAAAATACCAGAAAAAACGATCCTCGTGCGACTCAAGTTCGCGGCATAGGTTATGGTATTCACTAAGTCGTTCTCTTTTTTCGTTTATCTCATGAACCCATACCCCAAAGTTACGAGGAGTACTACGGCATAAAAGTAAAAGTAATGCTTCTTCGTCAGATGAACTGATTGCATGCAGCATGATGCTTGTTTTCCTTTAGAATGCAAAATGGCGGCCAGCCAAGCAACGGAGCTGCTGCGTGCGGCAGCGTTGCGTGTGCAGCTCTCTGCAGCACGCGTGGCGTCGACGTGCGCGTAACCCGGTGTGACAGGGGTGCTGTGCACGTCTACGTGCACGTCGACGCTTACGTGCTGCGCACGCAACCAATGTCCGGCCTTTATACCACGTTAGTGGCAAACAAGCGTGCGGCCCGCCTGATGGTAAGCGGTCACCGCAGCCTATGGATGCTTGTAACTCCAGGGGTGTCAAATGAGTGTTGCCGACCCTTTAAAAAATTTAACACTACTTTCTTGAAGAACCCCATACTGTAGTTCCTCGGGAAAACATCGGCAAGGAGCTCATTCCACAACCAAAGCGACCGAGGGAGGAAATTCCTCTGAAACCTTACCGTACGGGACCATTTCGGTTCTAAAGTGTGAGGAGGATGAATAGCCTGCCGACGGCGAGCGGTGCGATGGTAGAAAGCGGCCGTAGGCATCACATCGAACAGTTCTTCGCAGCACAACCCATAATACAAGCGATAGAAAACTCACAAGGAGGCAAAGTTTAAAGGTTTAACGGTTCAATATCGTTTGGGATCGTCTCTCTAACCAGATACATTAAAACGGTTACTTGTAGTTTCGTTATTTTTTGAGATATTTGAATAGGATTTTCACCATTTGGTATATTTTTTGCCTTGTTTTTTTGGAGTAGTCAAATTTTGAGTCAACATCGCTATAAAACAGCGCTAGCCCTAATGACCTGCAGCTTGAGCGAGTTTGAGCAACGCTGTGTGCGATGGCCAAGTCATTTTATAAAATAAATTAAAGTCAGTGTGTCAGTGACAAAACCAAGGAACTTTGACGGGCTATATAGTTCTTAAACTAAATGTTCAAATTGTTGATATTATTGAGAATATATCTAACCCATATTATACCCCTATATGTTGGTGAAAATTAAGGGTTTTTGCTTTAGCCTGCACAAAATTACAGGACGTTGAAAATGTGCGTAGAAACTTGCGTGGTAATGGTAACCAGCGCTGGTCTGGCTGGTCTAAGCAGAAGAATATTTCTGTCGATGACTGAACAATTAGCTAACCCTTCGTGTATTTTGATAATTCCAGTGGGATGGGTTAGAGTTGAGGGTTCAATACCGGTAACGAATTACACACGACCTACTGTCGCCACGTTAGCGTGTCTAAATGAATGGGAACAACATGCGATCGTAAATCTGTTGTTCTAATAAGCGAAGCGTGTGCGAAATGCGTGGAGCCGTTTCAACCACAGGACCGATGAAATAGTTAGATATGTTTATATTTTCATATCATATCGTGCGTTTACCGGGGAACCACACACCAGTTAGGTTTTATACTCAGCAATTTGGAAGTTTTTTCTGATTATCCTCTGACGATTAGCGTTAAGTCTACGATAACTAAAAGGCTTTTTAATATGTTGCATGCATGTAAAGTTAAGTTTAAAAATTTGTAAACCGTGTTTTAACCTTGTTTTTGTACAGTCAGCATCAACAGTTACTACGCATAATAAAGTTTAAAATTCTTTATAGTAATGGAACAAGAGCTGTTGACCTTTTCATTTGCGTTGTTACTTTGCTGCTAACTGTTACCATTGAAACTTTTATTGACCGTACAAAATAGTTTAGCTAGCAATTATAGCTAGTCTGACAAATTATTAGATTAGAAAAATCTTTCTAAATATTAGCTCAAGGGAATCTTTTATTTTATTACGCATAATCGACGTTATTGACATGAGAGTGACAAAAGAGTGGCCTTTTGCTTGAGAATTACATAATTATATCGTCGGGTGACAATAAATTCACTAGCATAATCTGTCAGTACCTTCTGCGAGCGGACTCGACGCCAGCGGGCAGCGTGAATGAGCCTGTTCTGGACGATAGCGACGCGATTCCATTGTTCTCGCGCCGCCCCGCTGCTCACTCCGCTCGCCGCCCCGCTGCCCGCTGGCGTCGAGTCCGCGGCCCTATAACTTCGTATCTCAGCTAAGTATAGAAATGATGCTGAGATGCGAGTTTTATTTTAAGTACATATTTTTTACTTAAGGCCTCGCCACATTGAGCGCGGTAGCGGGGCGGCCGCATTTTGAGCGCGGGCCTGCGATGATCTAAATTCACGGCATGTTATGAGCTATGTCACACCGGCCCGAACGGGTCCTCACTTGGCCGGTGTGCCTGCAGTACCTGCCCCAGCGCATGATCAGAGTGGAGCGATTTATTCCGCGTTCGCAGCATTCAAATGGCGCCTCCATAACTGTAACTTTCCCTGATTTTTTTCTCATTCAACGTTTAGGAACCCTAGCTAAATGTACTAAAGTACCTAGGTACTACTAATTTGTTCCCCTTCCAATCTCAATAAGTTAGAGCATTCCAGTATGAACCCGCTCAACAGATGACCTATGTCAGAATGGGTTTATAATCATCGATAAAGCTCTATAAAATTACAGTTTTAAAGAGTGACTCTGGATACGTAACTATGGTAACAAGCAACAAAAAATAGTTGATTGACCTATATATCTAGAGGAAAACAGAAAATTAGGCTTTCCTAAATATTCTCTAATATCATAACATAACAGTGCTATCAAAGAGAGATAAGTATGTTTGTACTATCTTTGTGTACTAACCAAACAATACAAGTGCTATAACATGCATTGTTCTGCCCATAGCTTTACCTTACTAATATTTTCTATAGCTCCTATTGGTTCACTGTTATTATATGAGTAGCCTACTTCCTACTGTATGACATCAACATAATTATATGTGGTATGTAAATAAAAAGTCATTCTTCATTTTTTTTATCAGCAATAATCAGAGATCGGGCAAATTGCGTCATTGCTCGCAAGAATGTGGACATAACTCCATAACTAATCAAAATGTTAATCAATTGATTAATTTCTTACTTGACATATTATTTGATTCCTAGTCAATAAATACAAAAGTTTGTTAAAGTATATATTTATTAAAATTTTCTGCAGTGAGTCTATTTCTTTTTACATCAAAAATATACTTAAGTGCTGAAAAACTCCGCTCGCAATCCACTAGAAATCTTCTTCGTCAGAAATAATAACCATAGCAGTATTTCTACTGTAAATAATCGTCAGTTTAAAATCGTAACTTCTTTATTATATAAAAATATATACGAAAACGATAACCACTTTAAATAACATTTTGCTAATAATTATAAGCACATATAAACTATTATCTACGGAAACTCAAATTTCATTTCAAGAAATAATTAATTGATTAACATTTTGATTAATTTTGGAGTCATGTCCACATTATTGCGAAATTATGACGCAAATTTGTCCGATCTCTGGCAATAATGTACAGCCCGAGAATAGGGCAACTACATGGAATGCGTAATCTTGGGTTGAACATTCTTGGATTGTACATTCCGTGGACCCCCAAACACACTTTAAAAGGCACTCTTCTCTTCATTATAATTTACATCTTTAATTAAATTTGTTTTATTTTGTTCACTTAGAGATAAAAAATCCATAATAAAATTATAAATGCGAAAGTGTGTCTGTCTGTCTTACGTCTTCATGCTCAAACCGCTGAACCAATTTAGATGAAATTTTGTACGGAGATAGTTTGAGCCCTGGGGTAGGACATAGGATACTTTTTATCCTGGAAATCACCCCTTAAGGGTGGAAGTTTGTATGGTAGACTGATGACTGGGTAAACGCATGCTATAAAAAAATAGTAATTAAGTTGTCACGATGAACCAGTTTGATACAGACGAAGTTGCGGGCCAAAGCTAGTTATTGTATAAATTTCCTATAGCAGTACTTTCAAATTTATTTTTTCAAACAATAATTATTTATAATCAATTGAAGTGACTAAATTATGATTACAAGATTAGATTATACTTCTTAGAACTAACTATTCACCAGATATACATTCAAGTGATTCATCATCACCAAAATAAGCAGTCTGCATAGGTAGCAGACAGTAGAAAGGAAACTGAACTGATAAAATGTTAGAGAATTGTTACATAGGTAGTAAACAATAGATTCTATAAGTACCTATGTAATTTGTATTTGTTGTCCCTATCAGGTATGTTCGTACTCGACCAGAATGCTTAGATAAGTCTTAGAAACATGTGCTAATAAGAGAATAATATGTAATTTGAAGCTCGTTAGAATCTTACTAGCAGGTATTAGTTAACTGTAGATTTACTAACGTTTTCCAATTCAAAAACGAGTAACAAGCTAAATATATATTTTGTAAACAATGATCCAGATGATAGTGATACACCTGCAACATGTAAACATACACCTTTCGGCTTTACCCTGTCACATCAAACAGAAACGAACTTTTACCTGGGGTCTGGTAAAACAATTTTTTTACTAGCTCGTGCTGCAGGAGTGCATTTTGACTTTTCCATAGCCATCAAGTAGCTGACGTCGGCCAGCACTGCCTCGAGGTCCGCCATTTTGAGAGTGGATTTATCACCTTTACTAGACAAAAACTAAACAACACTTCACTACACAAACACTGCCCTAATTGCTAGTGAACACGACCAGAGTCATAACCTTCCACACATGACCACTGCACAGTCTTTCATTAGAACATTTGTTGATGAATGGTGACACATGCTGATCATTTACATTTTTGGTAGTTATTCTTTAAATTGAATCAATAGACCACACTCTCGTGTGCACATCAAATGTTCTCTAATATTTGTGTTACACATTCGCAGTATTCAAGTCTATACCTGACAGAAAATCACAATCGCGACAATTAATAAATTCGCCATGAAGTCCATCAACCCGCCCGTCATATCACAACTGACACGCACGATCAGTGTTGCCAACTCGAAATTTCGTTTAGTACTAAAACTATATAAATCTGCAAAAAAATCTTATCACCCAATTTATTTGCCATCTGTTGCTAAAAACCTAAATTTTAAGATTATTTGTACCTGTGATAATATTGAGACATCAATTTCCATTACATAATGCACACTAAAAATCGAATCCGGATTAGATTTTCAAAACCTCACGATCTGAGAAAAACGTGCAAAAAATATGCTAAACGTAAAATTTTACTGCTGTAAGTCGAAAATAAGCTATATTTAGCAGAAAGTATGCTAAGTTGGCAACACTGCGCACGATACCATCCACAATGGGGGCTATCGCGTATGAATTCGCCGCTAGAGGCGCTAGTGTAGCGTGGGGTCCTCCGAAACGTCAAATGTCACTCTTTTTGGTTGCGCTACGCGGGTTAATATCTAATTGAAACAATATGGTCACTATTTTGCAATACCTGAGCTTGATTATGGCAAATATGAATTAAGGGTCAATGACTGTCAGGGCTTTGAGACAGATTTGTCTTTCGAAAAATTATTTCCTCCTTTTTTCCGAACAAAACGGGACCACGCTACAATGCGGTATATTCGATATTTTTACGGTACGGTTTTAAGGTATTGAATATGATTTAAATGTAAACTTCGTTCTTATTTCCATAATAACCAATAACAATTTTTGACAGCTGGACCGTAGTCGACAGTGGCGCCAACTGGTGAGCACAAAAACGATAGACCCCATACCATCATACCACCTAGTGTTGCCAAACGTACGGCAATTGCCGTTTCATACGGGAATCAGGCTCACAAAACACCAATGGGGACTATCCCGTATGAATTCGCCACTAGAGGCGCTAGTGTAGCGTGAGGTCTCCGAAATGTCAAGTGTCACTCTTTGTGGTTGCGCTACGCGGGTTAATACCTAATTGAAACAATATGGTGAGTATTTTGCAATACCTGAGCTTGATTATGGCAAATATGAATTGCGGGTCAATGACTGTCAGTTCTTTGAGAAAGTTTTGTCTTTCGGAAACTTATTTCCTCATTTATTTCCTAACAAAACGGGACTGCGCTACAATGCGGGATGTTGGATATTTTTACGGTACGGTTTTAAGGTATTAAATATGATTTAAACGTAAACTTTGTTCTCATGCCCATAATAACTAATCAAAATTTTTGACAACGGGACCTTACTCGACAGTGGCGCCAACTGACGAGCACAAAAACGATAGCCCTCATTAAGTCGGTATACGGCAGGGCAGGCTCGCGCAACTAGGAACAAAATTTACAAAATGCCACTTTTGTATGGAATTCGGCAAAAAAATAATGGCGGATACTGCTATCTCGCTCCCTCAGTTAATCCATCTCAGTCACATGTCAATGTCACCTCTGGTCACTTCCGTTCAACTTGACTTGGGTGATCGCCATATTGTTTCTTTGTTGATCAGTTCGTAGTGTGGTTTGTAGTTTGTTATTTTGGTATTTATAAATGGTAGAAACCTTAATTTAAAGTGAAAAAGCATGTAGTAAGAAGGCAGTGTGTTTTTCAACATGCCACGGACTATTTCGGCCTATAGCGTATGTGTTATTTGTGGTTTTCGTGCCGGCCGAAAAGATGACGAGAAAAGGAAATTAATGGCAAGATTTCCTTTAGATCACGACCGGTAAGCAATTAATTGGATATTATCTATTAATATGTACCACAGCAAGTTACATGTAAGCAAAATAAGAAGCGTTATTTTCAATTTAGTTTTATTCGTATACTATACATACTAGTGTTGGCCGTAACATATCGATAACTAGCTTGTCATATAGAACTCTGGTATTTTTCAGTTCCAGACAGTAGGTGAAAGTGATTGACAATGAAGACCTAGCCTACGTTCCGATTGAGAAGTTGAACGAATTAAAATTTGTTTGTGGTGACCACTTTCAACCCAAAGATTTTAACCGAAAGAAAAGTTGTCTAAAGAGATGGTTAATATATTTAAAGCAACACAACTTTATACTTTTATTTTATTTATTTCTAGCCCCACCCACTGCGGAATAAGCGCATGGACGTCGTAGTGTAGTCGTCATAACCTAACCAGTTGAGAATGGATTCAAACCCCAATTGTTAATCAAGGAGCATCCATTATTAATGTGAGGTGTTTTTGGCAAAATTCGATCCCCTCCCGCCAAAAACATCTCACGTAAATAATGGACGCCCTCTAATTGGGTTTTTTATAAAAATTGAACCCACGACGTCACTATCATATCGATATCGTTAACCGTACTACATCAAAGTTACATCCCTATTGCGCTGTTATGTTGGCATTACCTATTTCCTTTATTTTATTTTATTGTGGTACAGAATGTTTGCCAAACTCTACGTCAATGTCATGCAATGACACTGTCACTGTCATCCAAAACCTAGTTCAAAGTCCCGTCTCTTAGAACGTAATGGTTATATTCTCTTTGACTGTGATCATCATCACAATGCGGAGACTTTAATACCATCGTGGCTAGTGAGGAAGGACATTAAGTGTGTGTTCACATTATCGTATCGATATGGGTGTTGGCTCCGACACTGATAAAAATGTATGGAAAACTGCTCACTGTTCACATTATCCGATCTGATATCGGTCACATTCCCATACAGTTTTGATCGGTGTCAGAGCTGATACCGATATCGTATCGGATGTTGTGGACACAGTCTAACATCCATCAATCGTTTAAAATAATGCGTCAAACAGCGTTTTGAAGTCAAGTTAAATAGCCTCGAATAGTATGGTCTCGATTAAAAAAAATAATTAAAAAAGCATTTGAGCATTTGGCAGTGACAATTGACAATGTCATGTCATTAATTTCAATTCGATTTTTAGTTTCATTCGTATTGAATGCGTAATGAAATCGTGATAAGTATTTTTTCTACTAACGGGCTTTAGGAAAAGACTTGCTCCATTGACCTGGCATTTCAAATATTGTAAGTATTTTGCTTCAAAACTATTTCGAATAACTTTATTATTACTCGTTATCCGGCGGCACGTAGCTTTTATCTTTTTATTACGGAATAATTTAATAGGTATTATTTAAATAAAGTTATAAATTACATTTTAAAAACATACTAATTGTACTTAATTAACTGATTTTATACTGCTGTATACTTGTATATGTTTTTATGCACCCGGTAAAACATTGCTAAATAGTTTGAAATTGCGAATTAATTTAATCGGATTATCTCGTCTTTTAAGCTTCGTATAACCAGGCTCTTTAAATAATTTTAAAATTTTGGAATGTGCCATAATATTAAATTTTTCCATTTTCTAGATTCACAATGGAATATTGTCCTCCAAATGTTACTTTGGGGGAGATATGGGTGGACCATGGAATCTCCCAATGTTTTATGGAAACTGCTTCTGCAGTGTTTATTGGAGGATTCCTCCTTGTCTTTGGCTTGATACAAACTGTGATGTATAAAAGGTAAGTTCGAAATTAAAAAATAAGTTGTTAACTGTAATGTGTGTGTTAGTTAGCTCAATAATAATAATAGTAATTTTGGAGAGGTAGGGTACAGCAAAATGTAATCTTGCTCGAATTTGTAGCAGCCCAACTGGGGAAGTACCTCTGCCTTGCAGAAGACCACAGCCATAATAACATTATTTACTGTACAAGTATGTAGTGTTGTGTTCCTGGAGGTGAGCAAGGTTGCCAGAGCTCCTGAGGATGCACTCTGTTGAGAGCGAGGGACCTAAATTTGTCTCTTCTGTTGTCAACACAGTGCATGCTCAAATTTTATAAAGGGTCGGCAACGTGTACGTGACTCCTTTGGAGTTGCGGGCGTCTATAGGCTGCGGTGGCTGCTTACCATCAGATGGACCGTAAGCTTGTTTGCCACCGGCATTGTATAAATAAAAATGGTAATTGATGTACAGCATAATACTAATACCAAAAGGAATGCAAAATAATTGCACCAATAGGATGCCACACAAAACTGACTGATTTGCTTATTAAGTGTTTTGTATGAACTTAACATGAGGGGATTTCAATGTTGTTAAAAGTGGTAAAATGTTATATGCAGAGTCGTAATAAACAGATTCTACTGTATTGTTTATGTGCAATGATATCACTGCAAATCATTTACTTGAGGATCCAACTACTGATTCCTATACTTGTTTACTATTATTTTAATGTTATGTTTATAGCAGATATTATTATATGACACAAAACAATCATCAAATGGACATATATATTAAATAACAATTATTATTCGGGTCATTCTACTTTTTCATGTACATAATTTTCACCCACCTTTTTTTTTTTTTTGCTATACTTGCAGATTTTGGTATACTTGGCCCTCACTTCATGTTTTTGTATTGTTACTTACAAAGAGGCTTAATTGCAGTATCATTTCTGATAGTTTTAGTAATTAACAAACCAAAGCTAATATCAATAAATCGAGTAACTCAGTGGTCCTTGGATGTCTCACCATTTGTATGAAAAAATGGTTTTTACCACTGTGTTACCCACATTTTACAGAAATGTGTTAATATGTAAGTATTTCTACCTATAAATTCCATTTATTAGGTTCAGGTACTATCTCAAAATCCTAATTTTGTACACTAATTCAATACATATCATAGATTTTTTTTGTGATAGATAACTGGTCATGAAAAAGTAGAATGACCCATTCATACCCTTGTTCTTTGTCTTTTTTAATAAACTCAAGAATGATTGATTGTCTATCATGGAACTTTATCAATCATGATATATGTATATAGATATGCGAACTAACTAAAAGTAAGGTAGCTAACTTCACACATATAGTTGTCTCTTGAAGTGTGGTCATGTTATGGTAAAGTATACTATATTGTTGGTATGTTTACATTATGATATGAGAAGTGCCAATTTTACTTTAAACTAAGAAGATTTATCATCTGTGATCATCATATCAATGCCATGATATTTAGTAATTAAATACTTCAAAGGATAAATTAAGTTAAGAACGCACTTGCTCATCTCATGAGGGGTAATTTCTGAAAAGTATCAATGTGTGAATACAGGATATAAAAAACTGCAAAATTTCATCCCAAAGTATCATATTAGTAGGATTCATTTGATCTTATATTAAATAATTCCATCATAAATTACCTAGCAAAACGGCTAGGTTCGTGTTGGACCAAGCACAATGAAGGGTTTCGTACCTACTACTAGTAGTTAAATTGTCATATATCAATTATATCATCTATTCAGTTTTCAGGCACACAAGTCCTTTAACTACTATTTACTTTGTTATCTTAACAGCTTATATTCGGATGACAAGGAGCCTAGCTACTACTAGCAAAGGTAGCCTAGCTTTGGCGAGTCTGGCAAAGGGTATCAGTTCCGCCAAACAGGTACTTCTTGTACGGGAATGATAGTAGACGATAGGTAGCCTATATAAATAAATAGTATTTGTGCCATTGTTCTTTTGTCATTTGAAATATTGATGCGGTTTCTAATTTATTAAATATTTTATTTTCAGATATGGAACAGAGGTGATGGATGTTCGCTCCTCGAAATTATTCAGTGTACAGATACTTTTTACATTGTTCGTGCCAGTGCTGGCTGTAGCGAGGTTCATATTGCAAGCGTTTGTGTTCAAAGGAGGGCAGATATATGGATATATGGTAAGCAAGATATGTGTAGGTGAGATCGCTGAAGACATAAACAGACATGATATTTAAATAATAAAACCGGTCAAGTGCGAGTCCGACTCGCGCACCGAGGGTTCCGTACCTGTGTACGGAATCCTCGTGTGTCGGGACCAGTACACGTCTGTACGTGTACCGGTACCGACCCAGTTAATTCAGGAAAATCTCAACAATATGTTGTAGAAATTGATCGCCATGGGTACAGCGCCATCTATCAGGGAATTTGAGCGACTGAATAACTTAGTATGTATGGTAGTGTTTCAAGGATAATTCTTTATCACGTGAACCAATTTCAATTTGTTTTACTTTATTTTAAAAAAAGTACTTCAGCATAATCGTTTAGGAATATATAAAACAAATATACATGCAAAGGTGATTTAATTATAAACATACATAGTATAGAAATGTTTTTTGATGATAAAAAAAAGAAACACTAGATAGAGCTATAGTTATATTTTTCCTGTAAAATATACGTTTATATTAATGTTATGTAATAATTCCATATTTTTCCTTGGTAAACTTCTGAGATAAGGGGGGAAATTAAGTATTTTTATTTTCATTATTCATCACAATTCAAAAATTACTCGATGTAAATATGTATATATATATATATATTGTTACAGAATGTGTAACTCAAGCCCTTTCATATGACACCCCACTTGATATATTCACTAAACTTTCAAATTTAGAACCACCTATCATTTATCAAAGATAAATAAAAACATGTTCTATGCATCTAGGTAGAGTAACCTATATGCATAGAACATGTTTTTATTTATAACTATTCCAAATCGATAGCATAAGTAGTTCTTGAGATAATTAGCGATGTGACAGACAGACAGACAAAGTGAAACCATAAGGGTTCCTTTTTTTACCATTTTGGTACGGAACCCTAAAAAAGGTGGTATCAGTTTATTAAAAAAAACACAATATGGTCACTCTACACCACTCGGCGTTATGTTACTAGTTATTAACAGCAAGGCGGCTAGCACAATTTATTGTCAAGTCATTTGCGCGCGCGCGTCTCAGCGACTTCACGCGTACTAATCTTGGGTTACGCCGCGGCGTCAGAGGTGCTAGCCCCTCTGCCGCTGTTACGTAGTGTAGTGTAGTGTAGGGTGACCATGTTGTTATTTTATTTTTACAATACAAATACTCTTTATTGCGCACCTCACCTCACCTCTATTAGCATGTTAGAGTGACTCACTGCTGGGCACACGACTCCCCCCTGGATTTCCAGAGATCTCTGTCTCCCGCAATCTCCGGTCAATAAATGAAATGTTAATAAAAAATGAAAATTTTCAGATTTTAGCATTGGCAATAACAGTAATAGTATTCCCGTTATCGGCATACTTGGCTGTGTTGGAGAGGCGATTCCTACTGCCCTCCGTCCCGCCGCGTGGACACGGCTTCGTGCTCCTAGTTTTCTGGGCACTTATCTTCGTATCCGAGAACTTGTCGTTCCTCAATTTGAATAAGGAAGGATGGTGGTGGCATTTGAAAGAGTAAGTATAATGTTATCATTGGCCAGTACAATCTGGCGTTAACTGCCACTTCACTGACACATTTGCGGACAAAAACCGACCAATCAACAAACACGTTACGACTGAAGCCCAAGAAAGGACGATATCAACGTTGACGCCAGGCTAATAGGAGAATTAATGGTATAAAAAACACTTTCCTTTGTTGAATGACAACGTCAAGCGGTTTGGTTTGTTGACATGTTTTTACCTAAAATCACACACTATGAAAATAAACCTTGCATATTCTTAAACAAAACTTGCATATTCGAGCGACAGAGATTGAGATACTTCCTTTTCGGTTCGCGCCCCTCTGTTCTAACTGCTCACCGACTCTAAACTTTACTAGTCTGAGAGTCACTTTATAGTGACCATCGAATTGTTTCAGTCTGCAAGACCGATTGGAGATGAGCTTGTTCGTCGGTCGCTATGTATCGTGCATGATAATGTTTATTCTCGGCATGAAGGCGCCAGGGATCATGCATCAGTTTGAGCATCTTGAGGGTATGGATGATCAGAGAAGGCTCATTCCGCCGAGGGTGAGTACTTTAAGTTCGATGCACACGTCTGGTTCCCTGACACGGTTTTGTAATCAATCAGGGCGCCCGAAAGCGACACCAAGCGCTTGTGTAGCATTCGAACGTAGTGAATAACGCTTTTGGGCACCAAGAAGCTTAAACCTGACAGTCTAACCTAAGCTTGACACCTTCATGTCGCAATTCCCTTGACATTATCCGCTAGCTCTCTCGCACTGCCTTATTTAGAAAGATTTCAGTAGCTCTGTCGTATTTTGAAAGATTTCATTCTTGTGCTTTGCAAGGCTTTGTACTGTTATACTAAATTAAGAAATTGGTGGCTACAACCAATAAAAAACAAGTAAAGCAATTTAAAATCCTAAAGTGTTAACAACACCTCGGGCTCCCTATTGCTTCAGGTCTGATTAATATCAGAATGAGGTTGAATTTATTTATATTATAACTCAAGAGTTTCAAGCTAGGAACAAAAACTTTTCTGAAATTAGAAAAAGTAAGCTGATGTGTATATGTCAGTTGTCAGTTAATTGTATTTAGCTTACGTTCTAGGTTAAGATGACATGTCCATATCAAAATCACGTTAGAGTAGAAACAGGAGATTTTAAAAACGATGTTCAAAAGGTTAATTTTAATGGCACTAATGTTGTTTTTTGTAAATTATAGTAAAATTGGAGTAATAAGGTGAGTAAACAGTCTGAGAAATCAATATAACTTTACACAAATACAAACTACTAAAACCAGTTTAATGTATCCAATTTTAATTCAAAGTATTTTTCTTTACTAACAATTGATATGTATTTCCAGACTGTTTACTGAACTGGTAACTAATGGGCATGGAACATTTTTACTACTATAACCCTCCTGTGAGATTTCACTTTGTATATCTTTATTCATTTTTATTGAATTGAACTTTATGTCAATTGGTTCCTTAAATACTTACCATAATATTTTTGACTTTTTTTATTTAAATCGTTTTTATTATAAATGTATTATGGACGACATCATTAATTATACTACTTCCAAGCATTTGTTTTTTTTCTATAACAATTGTTATTATATTCGTTATAGTACGCGACGTCTCAAGGGTACCATGATAAAGGAAATAAGGCAGATAAAGCTGTGTACATCGATAAAATAAATGCTTGGGCAGAGTATAAGCATTCGTAAACCTTACTGTGACTAGATAAGGACTACTATTGTATATACTATTTCAGGCAGAGAATCAGTCAACATTCCGCAATGTATTCGGCAAGCTACGCACTCTTCTGCCGTACTTATGGCCGAAGAAGAGTTGCCTGTTACAGTTCAATGTCCTCTTCTGTGTGCTACTGCTGGTAGCTGGCCGAGTGATCAACCTGTATGTTCCCATTTATAGTAAATATATAGGTAAGCACACGTTTCTTACTTTTATGTACCTTTTTAACCGCGTCTAGTGTCAAGGGGTTCACGCCCTTGTCGCATTCCTATACCTTGTTTTAGCATTAGAAAGAATGCCACAGAACGACATACGAGCACAGCTGGGCACCGTTAACCAAATAGTTAACTTCGTTAATCGCTAATCCTTTAAAATAATACTTAACTTCGTTAAACGTTAAAGCGTTACATTTTGGACCATTTAACGGAAGTTAACGTTAATCGTATGCGCTATGGAAAGTAGGCAGACAGACAGACAAAGTGGAACCAGAAGGGTTCCTTTTTTACCATTTTGGTACCGAACTCTAATAAGAAAAGCAAGATGGCTTTAAGAATTTCTTATAATGAACGATTAATTTAATTATCAAAATACAGGACTTCACCATACGCCTTGTATTCTCATTCACTGACGCACCGAGCCGACAACACAATATAGTTCATTTCACTCGCGCACGCGCCTGACACGCCCTACTTGCATCGCCTGTCTCACTCCGCGCCTATAGCTCGCCACTACGCCGCCCCGATCGAACGGACTTGCCAGAAACTGTTTTCCGCGGCGCGGTCTTCCTTTGATAAAATAAGTACTTAGTTAACGGATTAACGGAGCTTTGGACAGTTAGCGGAAGTTAATGAGTCCGTTAATATTTTTCAAGGTAACTTAAAAGTTAATCCGATACATGGATGGTTAACTTCGTTAATTGACGATTAACGGATTAACGAGTTAATGCCTAGCTCTGCATACGAGGTTTATTATCAGATACGTTCTGCGGTAAAAGTTTCTTATAATCTTAGGCCGTTAGCTTAGGCCGTGGTCTTCCGGCAAAAAAAACAATAGCATTCTATTGTATTGAGCCCGGGGATCCCCGGGATCGGTAGGCGACTTGTTACCTTGTCATAGTCATTACACTAACTGTCACTTATTCGAATCTTTCGTGCGACTTAAATTGTTTGTTTACAACCTCTGCTTCTTTGTTTAATTAATTTCTAATCTTAAAAATAACAAGGTATCGCAATGGCAATCTGCAGGTAATTTTGCTGACAATTTCTTCAAGAGTTACCGAGAATACGGTCGTATTAAACAAGCATACTAAATTATATTTCTTTTCACACCTGCTATTTAGAAAAGAGTTTTTGTTGCCTTCGAATAAGGGATCAAAGATGTACTTTTCTTCCCTCATTTGAGGGCAACAATGACTTTTTTCCTCATAGGAGGTGTGAAAAGCAATATGTCACACTCTGTATTAAAATCATTTGTAAGATAAGTATTTCATGGTTTTAGCAGCGGGCCTCATAGACGGTGTGAAAAGCAGTATGTGTCACACGGCAGCAAAATTATTTCCGTCTTGGGCGTAAACAATTGAATCCCTCGCTACGCTCAGGATTCTATTGTAGAATCTTTCGCTTCACTCAGAATTCAATATACCGCCCTCGCCGTAAATATATCATTTTGCTCCCTTGAGACACAATCTACTATTGTGGCTACTACAGCTTCCAAACTAGTATATTGATTTAACTGATTAACAAATCAATCGATTTGGTTTAAGAGGTTTTTGATCTACAGTATTGGGAACTTTAAGTTATTTGCAGTGGTGTTTCGCGGCAGACCAAGGTACGATCCTATTAATACCTCCAAACGTGTGGCACGTCAAAGATAAGATTTAAAAAATACGATACATAGTAAAAAAAAACCGGCAACAGTTTCGAACTCTTATCAATAAAAAAATATAATATGGGTCACTCCAAAAAACTTAAGGTTCCCAATTCTTAGGATAGATAATTTCATATATCCTTATCTCTTAACGAAAGTCTCATGTAAGGCAGCATATTGTAAAAACTATTACTTATAGCATCAATTTCGTTCCGAAATCCTGGCCGAGGTCTTCACCTGTTATCGTGTCTGCATATAATTATATTGACGCACATATTTCAATGTTTTGTTCGCAGTCGATAGTATATCAATACCGCCGATCGTCTACCGATGGGACCTAGTGCTTATCTACGTATTCTTCAAGTTCTTGCAAGGCGGCGGTACTGGCGGTATGGGCTTCATCAACAATTTGCGGACTTTCTTATGGATTAGAGTGCAGCAGTACACAACTAGGGAATTACAGGTAAATATATTTTTGGTTTGTTTTTATTTTGGGTGTAAAGAAAGGCCGAAGGCAGGATGGGTCGAGACAAGTACCGAGAGGACCTCACAGGATAGCTACAGGAGCAGAAAAGGGAAATGGCGTGACTTAATTAATCATTTATTGCTAGGGCTTCATTACACCATAAAACTTCTTTTTTTCTAGGCTCATTGACACTGGCCATTACAGTCCGCATTCTGAGGGGAAGGGGAGTTCACGCTATCCTTCTTCTTAAAAAATGGATAAAAAACCGACCAAATGTTGTCAGACCACGCACAATGAAGGATTCCGTACCGACTCATATTAGTCCACATTTAAAATCACTATCCAATACATTGAATCTAATAAAGTCGTATCTTCATAGGGAACTCATGGCACTTACGATCTTTTGTTTGGGTTTGTTTTTTAAGCGAAAACTCAAAAACCGTAAAACCTATATTGTTCAAACCAAAAATCGTTGAAAGTATTTACTAAATGCACACCACCTCAATTTTTTTCAGAATTTAAACCTTTATTGTTTGGAAATTAGAGGGGGACACGTTCTATGACTTATCTCACCAACGGTTGACTTAAATGGACAAGTTTTTTAGAAACCTAATTTAATATTTTTTTGTAATTTTACATCACTTTTATGTAGCGGTTCATAGAATACACCTTCCTACCAAATTTCATAATTGTAGTGCTTACTTATAGGCTCCCAGTAAATCGGCTGTGACATACGGACGGATGGATGGACGGACATACGGACGGACGGACGGACAGACATGACGAATCTATAAGGGTTCCGTTTTTACCATTTTGGCTACGGAACCCTAAAAAGGAAGGTTATGCTGAGTGGGGTCCTTAATTAGCGTTGCTTCGTATCTTATTTTTCGATGTGTGCACTTATACGCTAAATGAATATATTTTCTTTCTTTCAAAACACGAGTTCCCGCATGCGGGATGCGGTCTGTAACGACCACTGTAAATAAGTCCTTATCACAATCTACCTTCTTCTTTCCAGTTGGAATTATTTAGACATCTCCACAGTCTGCCAATCCGATGGCACTTGGCCCGCAAGACCGGTGAAGTACTCAGAGTCATGGACAGAGGCACGGACTCCATAGACAACCTGCTCTCTTACATCCTGTTCCAAATCACGCCGACCATAGTGGATATTATCATCGCCATTGTATACTTTGTGACGATATTCAACGCGTGGTTCGGTCTGATCGTCTTTGTGACAATGGCACTTTATATATGTAAGTATTTTATTAATAGTTTTACTTCGTCGTGTACCTCTATGTATGCACTCTCAACAGCGCTTCCTCGGGAGCTTTGTCGAAGATACTCTCCGCTAGGAACACCACCACATATGTATCTACAAAGCAAGTAAAGGCCCATTTAGATGGTGCGAGTTTTGCGCACGATTTGGCGCGAGAAATCGTAAGTATGATATTATCGCATTCAATAATCGTCAGGCGAGTATCGTATAAAAATGTTTACACTTCATGCGAGAAATAACAACTCGCCTACAATACGAGTACGGAGATTATTGCCAGGCGCAATAGTTTACACGAGGAGCTGCATTCTGGGGAGATATTCGCTTACGATTTTCGAATAGTCTAAACTTGTTCTCGTATGTCATTTTTGCTCGAACATGCGAGTATCGCACGAATCAGTGCATGCGAACCGATTTTCATACGAGTTTTACAGGTCCAAGGACGCTACTGTCAATATTCGTATTTATGTTGCTTATTTATCACATTTATTTTTAATGTTAAGATAATTTAGTTGCATTTATTTTAATATTGGCTCTTGGCTGAATTAGAAATATGCATGCTGAATAGTAATAAGATGTTACTATATGGATAGTAAATCATCAAATTATCACAAAAAAGTAAATTAATAAAATATTATTAAAATATTTAAAAAATAATACTTGAAAATTATGTAATTTTATTATGGATGAATAAAAAATTGTAGGAGAACTACTTATGTACCTACGCAATATTTCGTGCCCAAAACATGACTTTACTAATTTTTCCATACAATGGTAGCACGGGGCATGTAGTATGTGACATCACATAACACGCTCAATTAGTAAGGGGCGTTTTCAGAGCTCGGCAGTTACGCTGTAATTTTAGCTCTTACTCGTGTGATATCGTACGTGGTTTACATGATTAAATATTTTTTCTCGTGCTACGATAATCGTATAGTTGAGGCGAGAAACTCGCACCATCTAAATCTGCCTTAATGGTGTTACTATGGCTGCGTACAGTCGACGACAAAGATATGCATACATTGAGGAATAAGGTGCAAATATGTAATGTACCTCCCCAGTTGGGCTGCTCCAAGTATGAGCGAGATGCATGCCTGTGCTCTCCTGTACAGTGTCACAGTCAGTCAGGGTGTGTCTTATTATAGATTTTCCCGATGTTGTGAGCTACTACGGGCCTCGAATTGATTAAAAATACAAAACTCACATACGATAAACATGAAACTGAAGCAGGGATTTATCGCATGTTTTTATTTTTTTGCATTTTCAGCCGAAGTCTTCTTATCTTTTTCATGACCATAATTATTCGATAGTTTTTTCTTAAATGTATATTTCGAAATAAAGGCCCTCGTATCTTATTTTTGTATTGTTATTTAGAGATAGGTTTAATTAGAGTATCACTTCCGATAGTATTGGTAAATATCAACTACACAGCTAATATTCATAAATCGAGTATCTCAGTGGTTCCCAATTCCCCAATTCTCCCCGATTTTTATGAAAAATGGTATTTCCCAATGTGTTACCAACTTTTTCCAGCAATAAGTTAATATGTAAGTATTTTTACCTATAAATTGTGCAGGTACTATTTGGAAATACTATTTTTGTACACTGATTCAGATTCGATTCTGCAATAGAAAACTGGTCACGAATATCCAATTAACATTTCACACTCCAACACCGCTTCCAAAATCCAAATGTATGGTCTAATTGGCTTCATACACCTATCTTTTGTATAAATTTATTTCCAGTTGCAACAATTTGGGTAACAGAATGGCGAACAAAGTACCAGCGACGCATGAACCTCGCCGACAATGAACAGAAGGCGAAGTCTGTCGACTCTCTACTCAACTACGAAACGGTCAAGTACTACGGCGCGGAGTCCTATGAAGTTTTGATTTATAAGGATGCTATACTTAATTATCAGGTAAGGTTGAAATTATTTTGATAGAATTACTACAGAAGTGTTATTATATTTTGGATCTTGTTGTTTGAACGGTAAAGTAGCTCTTTGAACGAATTACTTTGATGAAATTAGGCCACCTCAAATGATTCGAAATTTTAAATATTGAACTCCCGTGAGTTTCAGACATATTGAAATATAATAAACCGGTCACTCACGTCTTTAAGGTCGAGTGTAGCTCGAGCTTTATTTATCATGTGATGTGACGTTGAGTGTTGTGTATAAATCGACATTGAATAATAGTGACGAAAATGAGGGTCGATTCTCTCCCCCTGCACCACCAACATTGAGCAGCCGAGTGACCCGCGCGCAGTGCCGTGCGGCCGTTGCGGCTAGTCCTCATGATTAAGGGCCACGTATTGGTCCGAAACATGACGAGCTATTCTCGACCTTAAAGACGTGAGTGACCCGTTTATTATATTTCAATACGACTCAAATGATGTCAACTATAAATAACTCGCTGGAGTTCAGAGTGCTTACGGTCACCCATCCAACAGCTAACCTGGGCCGATGTTGCTTAACCTCGCATACCGCATGCGGTACGTGGGCGTTGCTTGGAACAATTTTCAATTAACAAAGTAGTTTATAACATTAAAATCCAGAGCTAAAGCAAATATGTTATTGTTTCTCTTTTCAGAAAGAAGAATTCAGAAATTTATTGACTCTAAACATACTTAATACTGTACAAAACATCATCATCAGCGGGGGTAAGTGTTCTCTGACGTAAAACTATGTAGCTCCTGTTCAGAATCGTTTGAAAACGAAAACGTTTTTTAATCCTTTTTCTTGAATCAAAATTGTATTTAATAATTCATATAAAAATAACCCAATTAATTGTATGTAATAAATTCATCTTATAATTATAACAATCATACTTGCAAATTTTTTTACATAAAATATTCAATGTAATATTAAATTCATAACCAGTCGAGCTAATATGCACAATTTCCATATGGCAATGTTTAGATTTCAAAATTGACTTACGTTAATAACTTATGGTTGTTCAGCAATTCCTAAAGACTGTTACACTCACTTTTCTGTATATTTTTCTATTTTGGATTACACCAGCTCCTAAATCTACAGTCCACTATTTTTATTTACCACTACGGACGTGCGAAGATTTTACACTCCAAAATAGTTCGATATCTGACAATAAAAACGACATATTGCAATGTTAACTATGTAATAGCGATAATAACTAATGGTATTTAACCTTGGACCAAATGACGAGTATTTTGGTATGGAACAATAATTCGTATTCAACTGTACCTGATATACGTTCAAAATTCATCTTTATCACTTTCACTGTGCATCTTGCTTGCCTCGCAAGGGGAAAACGATGCAAAATGCACTCTCATGTCCACTTCGGTTTAGTTGTCAGTAAGTTAGTGTATGTATTAATGTATCCTTTTTAGATACATGGACTCTTGGATAACACAGATTTTGTATCCAAATGGATACACAGGACAGGGAATGTGTTAAGAGCAAAATTTAACTTTCCAGGTCTTCTTACTGGTTCACTATTGTGTATCTCTATGGTGGTGAACACTAAAACGCTGACTGTTGGCGACTACGTGCTCTTCGCCTCCTACATCATACAGCTCTACATACCGCTCAACTGGTTCGGCACTTATTACAGGTAAGATACACCGGAAGGTAACACGGTCGCGTTTTGATGAAGACTAAGTATTAAAAAAAGGAGGGTATCTTGTGTATTATATTTGTTCCGAAGCTTTGATTTTCTATGTATTTAAGTATATATTATATTCATCTGTCTAAGTATGTATATCGTCACCTAGCACTCAGAATACAAGCTTTAATAATGCAACTTATTTTATTGGGATTCGGAAACCGTGAATAAAAATATACCACTATTGAAATGTATGACATTGTCGGTAAAAAAGAAGAATGATCCATAAGACAGTGACTGGCAACTTTGGCTGGCAATTGTATGATAGGTAGTCAAATGCAATTAAGCAGTGCAGGACTTGTTCTGTATTAACTTCAACATTTATTCATGACAACATAACAAGTTATTACAAATAAACAAAGATTTAAAATAATGGACGTGAAGTTGCCACGAAATGGACCCTGCTCAGCATGATGCTAACTTGTTGTCAGCGCTGGTCTTCCGCAGATTCCATGGTGAGGGCAAGGGGATAACACATCAAACGGTAAACAAATAAACAGTATACTTTAGAAAGAAGAACGAAAAGAAAAATATAGCTATACAATTGAAGCGGGTATGATAATCTAAATAACTATAGTAAGAATTACAATGAAAACAATATACGTCCGTAGAGACCTTAACAAATAACAATGAACGCAGCCATAAGTATATTAGTGTTTATAAGGCTCACAAAAATACACGTGAAAACAGTTTTAAAGTACACTTTCTGAAAGTAATATTGTCTAAATTGCAGAGCAATCCAAAAGAACTTCGTCGACATGGAAAATATGTTCGACCTGCTCCGAGTGGACTCAGACGTAGTAGATGCGCCTGGCGCTCCGGATTTAGTCGTACGGCGTGGTGGCGTCGAATTCAAACATGTCTCATTTGGCTACGGACCTGAGAGGCTCGTGCTGAAGAACGTAACATTTAAGGTCGCTCCTGGCAGCACTGTGGCCCTGGTGAGTCTAGGCTTGTTCTAGAAAACTTCATAAATATTGGGAACGCGATCGATTACCGCCGAGTGGATTCAGACGACGCTTCAGAGTTACGAGTGGATTCAGATGTAGTAGATGCGCCTGGCGAGTTCAAACGTGTCTCATTTGGCTACGGATCTGAGAGAAGTATCGTGTTTTCACACTCGTGCTACGCACTTCCTTGCTCACTTCGACTGAACTCCTGCTGCAGCAATATTTAGGAAATCATTAACGGCAGCGCGAGGGGCAGCGGTGGCCTGAATGTAAATACGGTATCAAAGTCAAGAACGAGCAGCGGCAGTGGCAGTGGTATTGCGTGTTAAGTCGGTTGTTAAACTAAAATAAGTAGTAACTCGATTTAAATGATTCTTTTTTGTTTTACAAGCCAAGATTAGTTTAACGGTGCATTTATGCGATCGCTCCGCGTCTGTCCGTTTGCCACATTTTCTTATGAGTATTTTATAGTAAGGGGACATTTATCTTTCAGGTTGGTCCAAGCGGTGCCGGTAAATCTACAGTGACCCGGCTGCTGTTCCGCTTCTACGACGTGAACGAGGGCGCGGTGTTGGTGGACGGGCAGGACGTGCGCACGGTGACGCAGGCCTCGCTGCGCGCCAACATCGGCGTGGTGCCGCAGGACACGGTGCTGTTCAACAACACTGTGCGGTCAGTCACTGTATACAGTGTGGAGTAGTGACGCGCTAGTGCTCCGCTTCTACGACGTGAACGAGGGCGCGGTGTTGGTGGACGGGCAGGACGTGCGCACGGTGACGCAGGCCTCGCTGCGCGCCAACATCGGCGTGGTGCCGCAGGACACGGTGCTGTTCAACAACACTGTGCGGTCAGTCACTGTATACAGTGTGGAGTAGTGACGCGCTAGTGCTCCGCTTCTACGACGTGAACGAGGGCGCGGTGTTGGTGGACGGGCAGGACGTGCGCACGGTGACGCAGGCCTCGCTGCGCGCCAACATCGGCGTGGTGCCGCAGGACACGGTGCTGTTCAACAACACTGTGCGGTCAGTCACTGTATACAGTGTGGAGTAGTGACGCGCTAGTGCTCCGCTTCTACACGTGAACGAGGGCGCGGTGTCGGTGGGCGGATATGACTTATGCACGTGCACTTCGCCTGGCTACTTGCACGATATATCTTACAATCCCATCCCATGGCGAAAGCCTACGCGTTGTGTCTTAGGTTTACGATGAATGGGAAAAATGTGATTATGTTGGATTCGAATCCGGATTCTTTGTTGCGTGGCGGGAAAGAATTAATATTAATTTATCTAGATCTCCTAATTCCATTAATTTCGCCATGTATTTTGTATTGTAGCCCATCCTCGATTATTTTCTAAAAGATAGTTTAAGTAGCTATTACAGTAGATCAATCGATAGACGTGTCAGAGAAGGTTTTAACCCAAAAGTAGGGCAGTACAGAATAGACTAAATCAATAATAAATCTCGAAGGGAAGAGTTCTAAGTTAAGTGTGATGTTTTAACATACTACTTACAATTTTTCCAGATACAACATCCAATACGGGAATCTCAAAGCCCCGTCCGCCGACGTCATCTCTGCAGCCAAGAACGCTGATATCCACGACAAGATTCTCACGTTCCCAGATGCTTATGATACACAAGTACGCTGAATCAGTTCTGGACATAACACAATCTAACATTTCGCTGATTTGATAGGTGTATGAAAGAAATATTGCGATATATCATAGGGAAATCTAAAATTGTTAACTGCAATTCGAACATAACAATTTCAAAAGTAAGGATAGCCCCTTCGAACTTTTGATGGCCCAGTCGGCGTGTGTGTTACTAGAGTCAAACGAATTTGAACCTTCTACACAATAATCTTACATTCCATATTCAATTGACAGTGCCACTCCATATCTCCACTGATAGCGACAATTGCTGCTGCTATTTAAATATGAAATCTAGCGCCTGTACAGAAGCTTCAAACTCCTCTAACTTGCCAACCAACCAAACCAAATTTTTTACCTCCAAATCGCGACTGTAGAGTCCGTCCTTGAAGTCAATGAACTATGGGTGAAATTGTGACTGTTGTGAAGAATGGTGTCTTAATGTTTTTGTAATGCTGTTTCTGTACGAGTGAGATCGCTTGTATAGTACCGTTAATAATTGTGTGTTACGAATGTGTGTGAAGAAAGTACGTTTGGGCCCGAATAACAGCTGGCAAGCCATTCTTTTAATTTTCTTTGTAAGAAATGAAAGCAGGGCGGTAAGTATATATTTATTGGTTTAGCTTATTTTGGTAGAGTGCTTGATGAACGAATTGCTTTATGAATAATGATCGAGGAGTTGTAGTTTAATTTTAGTATCAATCGCTTACGTACCGTGGAAACTTGTAACTTCACTTATGGTGCCTATCTTTTTGTTTGGTTCATTTTCATCCCAAGGTGTTGCTTGGTGCCTACAAATTCCGTTATAACTTCGCCCGCACTGCCTTTACTTTGATGTCGTGTTGTACTGAAAGTTGGCGCGCAGTAGACGTAGTGATTGCAGGCGAAGTTATAGCACGTCCGAAGTAAATTCTGTCAAATGAACACAAACAGGAATCTACCTTATAATCAGAGTTCTTCGTCGTTTTGTGCTTGCGTTCGTTTGACAGAATTTGGCCTTAGTTTCGTACCAACTATACGAGTTTTCATTAAATTATTTCTTCAGGTTGGAGAGAGAGGTCTCCGACTAAGTGGAGGCGAGAAGCAGAGGATAGCCATCGCGCGAACAATCTTGAAGGACCCCTCGATTGTTCTCTTAGACGAAGCCACGTCCGCTTTAGACACTAACACTGAGAGGAATATACAAGTAAGTGAACTTCCAAAGAAAGCATAACATTAACAATTAGTAGATTATACTTGCTATATACCTGTTTTGTCGCAGGCCAGGCATAATAAACAAAAAAAGTTCACATCTGCTATTTAGAAAAGTCATTGTTGCTCTCAAAAGAGGGTACAAGGTTGTACTTTTCTTCTCTTATTTGAGGGCAAACATGACTTTTCTGAACAGCAGCTGTGAAAAGTAGAATGTGGCACTCGGTACCAAAATTATTTCCGTCTTGGGTGTAAGCATTTGAATCCGTCGTTACGCTTAAGATTCTACTTTAGAACCCTACGCTCGCTTCTATTCTAAAATCTTTCAATTCACTCATTCCATATATGGGCGCCTGCGCTAATCCACAACTGGATATTTTTGTGGATAGCCTGCATAAATAGTGAGAACGAAATAATTTTTCCTTATATGCTTAAGACTCTATGTAACACATATTTAAATCTCTATTACAAGTGTAATTGTGTATTAAGATTGAAAATGAGATTATGTATTTTACAAATATACATAGTAAATATCCCGTTTTCAATCGTTAGTCTAATGTAAATGACCATGTGAGCTTAGAAGTCTTATATAGTTACCGTTTTTGTAAATAAATAAATAGTACGCTCGAAGTTTTGTACGAACTATACTGCCCTTGGCGTCAATATATAATTTTGCTTTTGCTTGCTTCTTTCAGGCGGCCCTAGCTCGCGTATGCGCCAACAGGACGACGCTTATAATCGCCCACAGATTGTCCACCATCATCCATGCCGATGAGATCCTCGTGCTCAAAGAGGGAGAAATCATTGAGAGGGGAAAGTCAGTATACAAAATATCTTAACTTCAATCCTTTGAAAGGCTCAGTGACATATTTATGAACATCTCGAGACCTTAGTAGTGCGCATGACGGGTATTGGAACACTTACCTGCTTTACCTGGTGGCAGTTAGAGAAAAAGTTCTTGTTGCATTTTTCGATGTCACACGTACCTAGTGCTTTTCTATTCTTCACCAAAACGTAATTATTTTTAATATATTTCTGTATTGATTTTGGTGTCAACGTCCGAAGAAAATCAATAACATCAAATTTTCTAGTAAAACGATCAAATTCACAATCAAAAGGCGAAAAAAGTAACTCAAAAGAATAAATAATTATATAATTATAAGTCTTCAAAGTTTTAAGTGGGGGCATGTTCTGTCCCTTTTTCGCAAAACGCACCTCTGTATTGAACGATCGTCATTTACTATGGCGCTTTAGGTCAGTGACGTCACTGATTAGTAGCGCTTTCTCTAATTAAAATCGTTCTTCGTTATTCTTTGAGATATTTTAATGGGATTTTCTCCATTTGGTATAGTTTTATGATTTCTTTTGAATAATAATGCGGTTACTAATAAATTTTGTGTGAACATCCCTATTCTATTTACAGTCACGAGGCGTTATTGGCTCAAGGCGGCGTCTACGCCTCCATGTGGCAGCAACAATTGGAGAACCGGAATAGCAACGGTAACGGTAACCCAGAAGAGGCAGACAACAACAACGAGGCAGCTCAGCCGCAGCCCAACGGGAACTTCGGACACGGACATTTATAAACGGATTGTTAGAACTTGTAGCCGAAATGTTGAGCACCTCTGTCATTCATACACTTCAGGCGTACGTACTGTACATGATTAATATAGTATAATCCGACTTTTTAAAAACAGTTGTGAATTATTGTTTCCATTCCGACGATAATTACTAAAGTATTTAATATTTTTTAACAATTTGTATACCTATTTATTGAATTGGATTATGTAAATTACATAGTATTTTTATTAGAATGTTGGTTAGACAACTGTCTTATGATCCAACGCAATGAATATTTGTATATTTGGTACGTTAGATAAATAGCATCAATAATTAAACTAACATATCGGGGGTGGCGGTATACGTATAATATATCAATCAACAAGGAGGTACAATACGATACAAATATACTTTATTGCACACCTTAAGTACCATTGGCTTGTGAAATGTTAATTATTTTCAGGCCTATTTTCTTCGTTGAGTGATCTATTAGGCTGGGTCTATAACCGTGTATTTTCGCAAATATGGCTTTGCATTTCTTGTGTTTTATATAATAACGAAAGAGATACAAGACGAATATTTGAACAAATACGTTTGTTGCCCAGGTTAGTTGTAAAAAATAAGTAGACAGTTAAAAATTAAGGATTGTACTGCGTGAAAGAGTACGCTGCGTTCTTGTATAGAGTTTATAATTATGAATACAATACGCGATCTTGTCAACTTGTGATAGTTTAGTTTAATAGATAATTCTTATGCTCCAATACGACTATATAGGCATATTAAATAAAGCAAATATACTTATGATATTTACGTGTAGATTGCATGTATTATACTTATCACGTTTTCGTCATTTGAACAAAATATGCAATATTATGTGATGTTATAATTCAACTTCACTGTAGTAGTATCTGATTCTTTCTTATGAGTGGAATGTCAGCATTCGATTTTGAAACAAATTGAACAATGAAATTCGCCATTCGGTGTACCAAAGAAAACCGTCGCAAATAAGTGAAAATAAAAAAACGATATAATCTGAATATATCCCTCTTTGTACAAATATAGTTACAAGTTGGAAAGTGAGATGAATTGTTCAAATAATGTAGGTATCGAAAAATGTATATTGTGCCTAGTATTACTGGTTACATTGTGATGGGAAATTGTAATTGCAAGTTCAGTGTGATTAAATGTTTTTTTATTACTATTATTTCGCTTGTTACCAACTTCATATGAGATATACAAAAGAGAGCACAATAATAAGCATGAAAAAATACAAATTTAAGTCTAAAACTACTACAAAACGAATGCCATGTTAGGGTAAGAGACGAAATCGAAAATTAACAATATTTCAAAAAAATCAATTAGTCGTAGACCATGTCCTGTTATCATGTATTTTTCTCCATCTGTAATGAAAAGCCACTTTTAAAGACAATAAAAACAATGCATATTTTATACTATCACACTTCTCTTACAATTTCGGCAAATCGCAAGTTGCACGAGTGGTGAACGGAGTAGGTATGCATGGGTTAGTAGTGACCCTAAGGTTTACGTGTTTGTTCGCTGCTTCTAACGCGATACCACAGAATAAATAAAACCGATGTCTGAATGACCACTATTAGAAATCTCAAATCGTGGCATCCCTTTCTACCGCATATACTTAGTGCTCTTTCGTTTACTCACTATCAATCATGTTCTCGTGAATTGCATCTCGGGGGAGTGCGAGAGCCGAGTTAATAATAATAATAATCTGTGATTTTATAGGGTTTATCTACCAAACATGAGTTTTAGCGATAAGAATAAATCCATTTGGACATGGGTCATCTCTTGACTCGGTTACGGTTGTCTCCTCGCTGACGGGACAGAATAACGACAAGAAAAAGTTGATTGACCCAGTTACATTGATACTTACAGACTAGAGTTAGGGTAACTAAGACACATTAAAATAAAATACAACAAATTAAAATAAAAAAAATACAAAAGGACAACACAATGAAACTACTTACTTTACATTAGTACCATACACTTTTGTGCGTCAACATGTAAAGAGTTCCAGCGCTTCACAATTGAGCACTCCAATCTTTCAATAATAGTGTTAAGGGGGCTGTTGGTACTGTCCCGCACGCGGCACATCAGGGAAGCAATTCGTTTGCGAATTATAGCCTGAAAGCTATCTACTCTCGCTTCAGCAAACATACCTGATGCACTGCAGAAGCGAGGCAGCCCCAACAACATCCTGAAACCATTATTGTATTGGACGCGTAAAGCATTGAGAGATCTCAGCGTGCAAACCCGAAACGACAAGAGGGATAGGCCTGGCCATGCATAATATAGGAAATTCGTAATCTCAATAAAGAAACACCGCTCAATTGCACATCTGACTCGGCCTCCGTACAAATTTGTATCTTCCATCGCGAACAGGGATTATTGAGCCACTTGCCAATCTTCGCAACTTGGATGTGTAACGCAAATCGGGACTGACACGTCATCGGGTAACATAGGTCATGTATTACACAGTTAAATTACGGACAATTGCTCACTAGCAAGTATACGCATGTACAGCCGCGAGCCAGGACTGTTGAGTCACTGCTCAACAGTCCTGGCTCGCGGCTGCACATGCGCATACTCGTACTGTTGCTTAACCCCGATGATTTAAATAAAGACTATATTTTCTGTAATTCAATTAAAAATATATAGTTTCTAGATTTTTCCCTGCACTTGTAGTATAAGACGATATTACTTGCCAAATTTCATAGCTCTAGGTCAAGGGAAAGTACGCAATAATTTTTGATTCCCTTGAGTCTGTCGAAATAATTATACGTTTGTTGCGGCATAAACGGCCGTATCTTTTATTTACGTTAACTTAGAAATTTGATGTTTTCACAGCTTCAATGAACGTAGACCTGAGTTAGTATATGGTTTTAATTTCAACTCGATACCTCCACGCGTTCCCGAGATCAAGGGCCTTGACAGACAGACGGACAACAAAGTGTTCCTATGAGAGTTCCGTTTTTTCCTTTTGAGGTACGGAACCCTAAAAGTAACGGATTTCGACGTTTTAAGCTGCGCAGTTTATAAAAGTTCTTACCGTCTTAGCCCTCCTTATGTTTTTCTTTATATTGCTTATTTCTATCCTGGTACTCCGCCACTGACATCGTCGGCCGTGATTTAGCGTACGCCACGGCTCTCAGAGAATTCTTAGGAGGTTCTGCCGGGTGAGCACGATATTGCTGCTTCTTTTCCAGCATCCTCAAGGTGTCGTCTTTGGTAAGATAGGTGCGATAATGTTCACAAGTCTCGGAGATGTCCGATGTGACTTGCAATTTCGTCCGGGTCAGCAGAACGCTCTTCTGCTCAGAGGCTTGAGTACTAGAAAATTGTAATTTTTTTTCTATTTTTGAAGTTATCACCTAGATACATATAATTTGTAGATTTAAAGGATTACCTTCTCTCAAAATGGTTATTATCACTACACAATATAGAAAGAAAAAATAGCAAATTCCAAAAGGTTGAAAGTAAATTGTGATCTCCATTTTTCTTTAATTGCATTTCCGTGATAGTAAATATCCTACAAGCTGTTAGCTTCCCGATGGCCGTCGCAAAATGACGTCACAGGTACATTTACTAACTGACGATGGCGTGAGTGGGGAAACGGGCGGGCGGGAGCGAGTCGAGGTAACGGCCATCTTAAAGCGAACAGCTAGTAGGTATTTTTATAGGAAACTTAAATTCATTATAAAATAGGGAACGAGTTGTCGTCCAAATCTAGGTCAACCAGGAGACGTACCAGCACCATTATATCAAAACACGCGCGTTTGAAGTCGCGGGCAGAAACTTATTTACAACATTTCGTCTCCCGGCGAAAAAAATAAACAAGCATTCTTTCCCTGGGATCCCAGGGATCGGTAGACGAAGGGTTAATGATACTTTACTTCATTCCCTTTAAAGTAGGACACGAGTCATCGTCCAGGTCCAGGTCCTCCAGGAGACGCAGCAGCACAGACTTGTCAGCGCTTCGTCTCATCATCACCGCAATGTCTGAACCGCCGGTGTCGAAAGCGCCAGGGCGCAGGTACGCGGTCGGCCGGCGCGAGATCTTAGGCGTGGGCGCGGAGCCCTTGAGGCTTGGATCCATGTGGACAGCTCTGCAATGAGACATGTGAGATAAATTTGACTAATAATATGATATGTCGATTTGCGAGCAGCTAATTTGGTGCTTCGGTTTGCGACCACTTGGGTGAGTTGATGAACTTGAAGAATTGTCTCGTTTTTTAAACGGATTCCCATTCAATAACTCCCAAATAAAATGTATGACAACTTACTGTTTTTGGGACCTGTAAAAATAGTGTATTTTCCATTTTGTAATTTTTATATCTTTAATTGAAAAAAACCTCATTCTCCCGATGGTTGTAAACTAACGCTGGTCGCGTAACCGACCGAACAACCCTATATATAAACTGTACGGTTTTTTCTTGGGTTTGAAACTCTGTCATAAACCTAAGTGGAAACTTGTTTCAGCCAGCAGATTCTGCTTGTGTACAAGTTCCCAAGACTTTTTGTAAAACAGGAAGGAATAAATATGTAGAAACATTTTAACTATCTAAACGCAGTGATTAGCTAGTTTTTTAGTCGTAAGTATTAACTCCACAAAAATACCAGGATCCAACGAACCTCCTGGTATAACTATCATCACTGGGACTGTCAAGATTTTCTTGTTTCCAGTTACCGGGCTTAACAAAACCCGTCTGTCTTCGCTTAATTTGTCTTGATTGTCTATGAGGTTCATTAGGAACGATATATGATACCTTCCTAAAAAAAAAACAAAATAATAAAAATAATGAGCCATAATATTGAGCGATCTTACTAAATTAATTACAAAAAAAGTATATTATTATTGATACCAAGAAATTTAAATGAATAAAAATTTTACGTATATTACCTAAGCTATGTACCTATATGAAAACAGTTAACATGGCGCGCGGTGGGCGCACTTCAAAGTTCTTTAGTGGATAGTTGGCAGAAAAGCTTTTAGAACGTAAACCGCGCGCCTTATTACTTTGAGTCTTACTATACATGCCACTAATTGAATAGTGGCTCTGTGAGCTGTAGTCCTCGTGAGTTTTTTTATCATTTCCAAAATCTGACATTATATAAAAGATAAGTTATGAATATCGAACCTGCTAACAAAATTTCACGAAAAGCGGTTGAAAAATGCGACCTGTAGAGGACAACAAACCGTTTCGAACAAATATTCGCCCGCACAAACTTACGAAATTAAACTTCCAAAAATTGTTTTTGGAAATTTACAAAAACCGTCTCGACAAAAAAAATCTGTATAACTATCGATCCTACTCACGAAATCTCACGAGAATCAGTTGAGAATTGCGACCTGTAGGTAGATGAGAACAAACAGAAATCCGGACATACGAAAGCATTTTTGTCGAAGCTGAAGCAGACCTTCGTTTCACTCGGTCAATTAAAAGAAAATATTTACTTTCAGGTTACTTCGTCCCTAATTGCCAAATAGTAGGTACTAATTGATTTTATGCTGTAATGATATACCTAATGATCAAAGTTGCTCCATTTTCCCCTAAAGTAAGGCAAATTTACGAATTAGAACTACTAATGCAGCTTACTTGAGTTTGTCATCGCACGGCTTACTTCTCTGCGTTTGATTTAACCTAGGGATTACAAAACTTCATCTAGTATTTGTAAAATAAATTAAAATAAACGAAGCACGAAAACAGTGAAATTTACCGAATAAAACTGATACTGTACCTATATGTGTGCTGAGATTAGGACCATACCTACATATATAGGCAGATGGCAAACCAATAAACTAGAAATCACTCATTGTCACGCAAAAGTATTTCGTAAACGCTGATTACATGTTACGAAGTAAAATAAACTAACAAAAATTAGTAGATCAGCTACGGAAATTGGAATTCCGTAGCAAACTTGCTAATTTGTAAGCTTTAAAACCATGTTAGGGTAAGGTCCAACTTCATTAATCAACTTGTGAAGCTCTGTTTATGAAAGTTAAATATATAAAAACCGTACTTTATGTGCCGGACTTCATCGTCTGTCAATGCTGCCCTGAAAAAAATTAATTCCTTTTTTAATTTTTTACCTATTATAAGTACCCAATACCGATACAGATGGGAGGTGGATGGGAGCTACCACGTAACTAGAAGTAGAGATCTAACTGTGGCCAAAAACGTAAGCCTTGGGGGTGTTTTGGCGGCTCGGATTTTATACTGTACTTTGAAATAAATTTTGGGCTTTTGTGTTGTTCTCATTGTACATGTTCCATATACACATTTGTTCCTCTCTAAAAACTGATTCGAATGGCAACATGAAAAAAAATTACAGTCTCATATTGCTGAACCAACATTAAAAAAACATTAACTTAAACTCCTGTTAAAGGGCTCCTGTCATGGATGCGATGGAATGGAACATTAGTCTCACGCGCACCAGTGCTGGTTCGGGACTCAACATTGGACCGTGTCTAATACGTTGTGGCCATAATAACAATAAGTACTAAAGCATACACACTTAAGTTTCTCTGGGTTCAATAGGAGATGATCATGTTTTGCTCTTGATATACCACGCACGATGTCGCCGGCAAAGCTCGCAGTGTCAGTGTGGTGCCTAATGAAAACATGAAAAACCGAATTAAGAGCGGAAAATCTTACACAAATCATAATCAACCTAGTCCAAAACTAAGCAAAGCTTGTACAGATGTAGTGCAAAATGATTTTCCTTCGTACTTTATCGGAAAAGTTCGTATTTATCGTGCTCTCTCAATTAGCTTCAGCACCCATCTTACAGCCGTAGGGGGTAAGTTGCATCAGCAGACCAATAGACATGGGCGAAATGTGTCACTTTAAAGAAAAGAGTGAAACATCTTTCGGTACCCAGGATATATATCACTCTTCTATATCTTTATATCCGTATGCATCCGTAACATTCGTTAATCAGTAGCTCTCGCCAGGAGACGCAACGCGTCGCTATCTTTTGCGTCGCGAATTACGGATCGAGATTGATTCGAGTGAATCAATCTTGTATATTATCAGTAATTTAGTAAAAGATATTGATTTACTTATAATGTAGGTATAACATTCTGTATGGTCGAATTTTTATTTTATTATTTTAACTGTAAGAATTATTTATATACGTAGTTTAATAGATCATTATAGGTATTTCTTTTATTACATTTTATTACAGTGGTATATTGGTATAAAGGGATTTCAGAGTTAGGTACATTGAGTAAACTGATTCTTCCGGGCGTGTATTTAATGATATTAATTGGTTATGGTGAGTGATTCGTGCGCGCGGAGGGATATATATCTTTTTTATCTATCACTCCGGAGTTACCCATGAATTAAGACCAATATATATATATATATATAAGTAGAGTGGATAACACGCAATTCAAATATTCGCTATAGTTTTGATTATATTTACAGTTTACTTATAAAAAGGTTGTATTACCATGCCGAAACCTCAAAAACGGTTAAAAAATCCAGTCCACGGAATTATATTTAATATATACCTGTACTTCATATCAGAAAATAGCAAATTCAAAAATAGCAATAACTAGTAGTAGATGCTGCTTTTAAGATGAGAAAAAAATATATGTATGTAAACTTCACGTGTAATAAATAAATTAAAAAAAAATAGGCAGGTATTGAGTTTTATTCGTGTAAATATTTTCCAATAAGATTTATTTTGTTGTACTTTATGTTTTAAAATGAAGATAATATTTCGTTTACTAATGACAATAAAACTGAGTATTTTCAGTTATTGAAGGTGGTTGTACATCTCTATATTATACAATAACATTTTTCACTTTGACATTTGACACTAAACAATAAAGTTCCATAATAATGGATATGAAAACGTTACTCACTTAATACAATCATTGATTGACAGTTCGGGTGCCATCGTATTTCGATTGAGATCCGAGTTTTCCCGAAGGAAAATCATTTTACTATACATCTGTACTATGGGTACTAGGCGACGATACCTATATATACTTATATAGACAAATAGATACTTATGTAGATCATAGAAAACATCCAAGACTCAGGAACAAATATTATACCAACTAGGCTAAAGCGGTCGTGCTAATTATAAAGGACGGTTATATTTATCAAGTGCGCAAGTAAGTCTGACTCACAATTAATCTGATTTATTTAAGTTTACTGAAGATTCTTACTTGTGGGTATATTAAATACTCGAGATTATGGGAGAATAGCGAAGAGGCAATCATACTAGGGTGAGTTGACTATACACCCAGTCGGTTATCCTGACTATCGCTGGAAATATTTGGTGAAAGCTGTTTTCGCAGCCAGCGCTAGCTGCGAGATATTGTGCAGTCTTGTCTCTCGTAGATTAGGTACCTACCTTAAATATTGCTTTATATCAGCTTCTTGGTCCGAATCCAACGATTGTTCTGAAAATACGTTAAATTCATTAGGCAAGATTTTAATTAAAGAAAGAAAGAAAAAAACTTTTATTTGGTGTAAACGAAATGGAACACAATAAAATAACAAAATGGGTATATACCAAAAAGGTTGTCACTCAGCATATGCCACAATTAAGCCGTCGTCTCCCGGCGAAAAAAATAAACAACAGCATTCTTTTGTAATGAGCTCGGGGATCCCAGGGACCGGTAGACGACTGGAGTAAAGATATAAACCGTTTAGCTAGTAGGTACTTGGTTGTATTTTATTTTTACCTGATGCATTCGAAGATTCTGTAGAAGGTATTTCGAAGAATTCCGCTGGGAACAGTTCGATTTTATGGATACAAGCCGCTTCTTTCACGTCACCAGGCCCTAAATCAGTTTCCAGGCAGTAATCGCCCCTTAGGAATCTACACAAAATAAACAATATTTTATTAACAACCCCTAAGTTATGGAACGACCTCCTTGCCCACCAGACCGGACTTCGTACTTGGAATTAATATGCCTACATTGCAAAACTTTTTTTGGACCGGGTAGTTCACATTTATATAAACTTTTGTGGGGTAGTCAAATATGGTGTACCCATATCTCCATTGACAACTTGCTAAGACGACAGTTCTGCCGCGAACATGTCCGGTGCAACCCGTGTCTAAACGTCGGTAAGAAAGGTAAATAGATAAATATCGCGTTGGATCCGTTTAAACAAATCTTTTAAGTGCCTAATGTCAAAAGATTGTACCTACTACCGAAAAATAATGCGTCAAATTGTAAGCAGTATTTTACGGTTCTAACTCTTCCGACATTAAACTGGTGAGGTTCGTTCGTTATCTAGTGTTCCTCAGAGCCCCACGTCACAGTCCGCAAACCTAAGCTACCACGCACAACCGCGGCAGGAAGTTGAAAACGCAGACACTCTTCAATCTGCGAAACTCAAAAGAAATCGTCGCGTCCCATCTTCATGGGGCGCGCTGCGCTTCACAAAAGAGCGCAGAGCATAAACCCCCAGAGTGTTCCTCAGAGCAGAAATAGAAGCTCGTGCAGCGACAGTTTACAATCTCGCTAGATTATAATCTAACGGTTTTTACAATACGGAAACATATATATAACATCCTAACATCCGCGCGTCGGGTATCCATAAAGGCCGTAGTCATCTTTCCATAGTAAATTGGCCCTTGCATTAAATGGTTGCACTTTACCATGTACCTACCTACAATTCAGAGAACACCTAGTCACCTCCGCTTCAAATAATATATGCAATCATTAAAAGTGAATGATGTTAAGTGAGTAAGTATTCTCACTTTTTCAAATTGTATTCCGAGCTTACTTCGCCTGGATATGGTACATCGGTGAGTGGTATATAATACGGTTTCTCAGGCTTGACAACGATGCTCTCCGAAACCTTCACTGTGATCAGATGCTTTTCCATGTACGAGTCCTGTTCAGCCTCATATTGGTATTCCGATACATCAAAATCGTTATTTTCGGCCTCGCCCGTTGATGGTTTCTGATCAAGATTCCTGGTTGACTTTGATTCGTCTTGACTTTTAGATTTTTCCCTTTTTGCCATATTTGGTGCGGTTCCTTTTTTCATGAACCTGGTAAGTGAGAATGATTATCGTTGAAGCAAATAGCAAAGGGTAAATATTCGCTTTGTATGGTTTGTTACTAATCGGGTCTACCTTGCAGTCGCATGTAGATTCAAATCCTGTGTTGCTTCTTCCTCTGTCTCGAGAGCTTCAAGCAACGCATCTGCACGCTTCTGTATTTCTAAGAATACCCTCGCAACAAGTTCCTGAAACGAGTAATTAGAACAGTCTAACAAAGGAGTTGGCAAAGGTTTGAGGCAGAAGGGCATGGCATATAGATTTTAATAAACGTCAATGATCCGAAAACTCTCGGCATTCCGTCCTCTGGTCTAGTAAAAGTGCCTTGTCTATAAAAATTGTACGAGCTGGCGATTATAAAAAAAATTAAGAACACACCTCCCAAAGAATCTCTCCTAGTGCGAACAGATCTTCAATATGTCCCTGAATATACTCGTGTGCACCTCGATTTATCATAATGTCTTGACAGTCTATGTTCAAAATGCCAGCCTGAGCTATGGTAATGTTTTTTGTTGGCGATTCGTAATACGTCTCAACGTTTTCGATTTTTCGCAATGTAGCATCTCCGTCGATGAGCTGGCCGAAGGCTACATACTTGTGTAGCATCCATGGGGAAGGTTGGAGAAGGACGAAAAATTGAGTCGAACAATCCACATGCCTTTAAAGAAACGATTACGATTATTTTATGGGTCGAGAGTGTCGAGACTAAAAAGATGTCCATCATAACGTACCTAATGCATTTATAGTGTCTAAGTATGTCAATGTGTAATGTTAGGAAATGTAAATAGCAGCGTACGATTATCCGATATTTCCTGCATTTTTCTATTAGTTAGGCTCGGCGTTCGGAATTATTACACCTCCCTTACCCGCTGCCTCGTGAATCTCGGGAGCCGAGCTAGAGCGCTGTCCGTGGTTTAGGCAGTCAAAGGTAACTTAACTTAAAAAATCGTCCAAAAAATATTCCGAGAAGGTATTCACCTGCCAGCATTCGCCATACAAAGTACACCTCGTTTATCTGGCGGCACTATGAAGTTTTCGCAGTCCAACTTCGTGCTCTTCAAACCGAATCCTCCACACTGTATCCAACCGTCCTTGACGATACGGTGTACCGGTGTACCACTGTATCCGCCTTTTTTCGCTTTACAAAGACGTTGGAAGTTCTCGCAAGTGTAGGGTACTACGTCAGAGTAGAGCTGAACAAGGAACGTTATGTCTTAAATTGGATTTTAACACAATAACATTTCGAGTTTGTTTCATGCTTACCATGAATATCATAGTGCCAATGTGTTCTTCGTTTATAGATATGTGCATGTAAACTGTGGGTCTCTGTCAACATAAAGAGGCAATGAATTTACAGATAATGGACAAGTCTTCAGGTTTCAGAATAGAGTCTGGTAGGCTTTTGAACATTAATCAATAATTGACTTTAAGGTAATTGCCTAATAAACCATACATACAATACCACGTTGCCCTGATAGGAATGACTGATGACACCCACTATTGATATCGATAACCACCCAGTATTGATCTATTTATCTTAAATGCTGGTGGTCAGTGCCATCCCTCATAATCCCTCATTATCGATGTCGATAGTCAGTGGACTATCTACATCGATAATGGCTGATGACAACGAATATCGATATTGGTAAGGACTGATGACAACGGCTATCGATAACGATAGTAAATTATAACATGACTCATGTTATTGATAAAGACTTGATAAAGAGAAGAAGATAAAGTTTATCTATGTATCGTCGATACTTGGAAACTTTTCTTTACAGACCAATGATAATATGATAAGTTCCTGCTATCCCTTATTAGGGACTAAGGGTGGGTTGCACCAAACCGTCTGTAATCGTAAGCGGTGTTCGTTAAAATCTGATTGTATGGAAAGTTTGACAAGTTTCTATGGGGTGACAGCTGCCGGCGCCATATTTGACGATGACCAGCCTGTGATCGTATGTTGGTGCAACTGATCCTTAGACTTTACATACCAATACTCGTAAATATCATCGTAGGTTTGATTTAATAATGATGGATTTACCTGAACATTATTTGATAATAATGTAATACTTACACCTGAGCCTTTGATGAATTTTGCGAATTGTGCAACACTCTCGTGGTAATAATTCAATGACAAATGGTATGTATACTTTTGTTCAATTAATTCTTTTAACTCTTTCTCTCCGCCAATAATTTTGTCGTTAAGGAACACAACAACCTGCGACCTCAAGCAGTAAGCTAAACCACCGTATTGTATTTTTAAATCATTCCACACATGGGGCCAGTCTACGCTTGTTACACCTAAAAATTAGCCTTAGTTAGTAACACCCCGGTCGAATTAACTCTGCAACTGGCTCTCGGACGTACCTACCCTAGGTAGTAAAACATTTATAGGTACGTACCTAGTCGAAGTTAATCGCCTTTAGAATTACGATTTGAAACGGGATATTTACCATGTATATTTGTATTTTTGAGTTCCCGATATTATGATATTATGTTTATGTAAATGACCATGTACGCTTGAAATCTTATATTAATCGCCTTTATTAGCAAATAGAGCAAGCATGTTAAAATTGTTACCGATAAAGAATGTACCTAACTCTCAATTCTATCCAAGTTGCACCACGTCCGTAGGGAGTACCCACCTACACATTACCCACGACCCCTGGGTGGTGATAAAGTGCAACGAAACTCAAAATTGTAGGCAACCCTACTGTCCTCTCGAAGATCTCAGATCTCGAAATAATTGCCATACGATAAATAAATAAATTTAAATAACCACACAGAGAGAGAATTAAACGGCCTGCTGCGGCGAGTATTTCGCTTTAAGCTGAGCGTCACTTTATCACACTTACCCCTTATAACAGGAGAATCAAAGTGTTTTTTTCTGTACTTATGAAGTCCTTTTACTAAATTAATGCAAAAAATAAATTCTTCGGTAACTCTGTTGCCAATAACTGTAAACTTCACTTGCTCAATAGGTTCTCCAGTACGCTTTACTTTCTTTTTTGGATACTGGGGATTATTTATAGAATTATGTGCAGTTTTTATTTTGTGCGCATAAGCATCTTTTATAAATCTCTCCCATGGATGATGTTGAGGATGTTCCTCTTGTTGAAATAGTTCTTCACATTTCGATATAGTAATCATAATACTTTTGATGTAAAAAATGTTATTCAAAAATAATTCTAAATTGTTATATTGTTATTATACGGTTTTGTGACACTTTTCCAAAATCTTGTCATAATAGTATTAAACAATATTAATAAAAAAGGTTTTATTAGGTTTGTCCGGATACTTATCACATTTTTCGTCGAATGAAATAAAAATTAAAAACTGGGTAAAACGAAACGATGTAGATAAACGTCAATGTCATTATTCATTCATAGTCTGGTGTGGTTGTGGGCCAATCTGTGTAATTTATTTGTTTATTTGAAGCATTTAAAGCTGAGAATTAAGTACTGAAATAGTTCAAAAGTTCTATATCTGTAACCAATAGAGTTTTTATTTATCAATTTCTATATACCTACTTCATGAATTGGTGAATAATAAAAGGATTTATCATGGGCACAAGTTTACCCCGTAACTTTTCCTTTATTACCGGTGAACTCTGTAATCTTCTGTATATGAAAGCGTACGACAGAGAGAAAATAAACCTGCTTATCGATGAGCTTAATGCAAAACCATATAAGTCAGAGTTGTTTGTTAAAAAACAGGTATAAGCCAAACAAGTGATCCGCACCTCACCTCATATTAATGTATGACAAATTTTAAGTGAAATAATGATACTTATCATTTTTTATATTCCAGGATGCAGTCGCGGTAGTAACTGCGCTGTGCTTGAATATCAAACCCACAGATGAGGTTTTAGTTGCAAAAACATCACATCTAATTAATAGTATTTTTACTAAACAAAACTTGCAGTTAGATATTGACCATGTCCAAAAAGTGGTGTTCTGGCATATACAGTGCTTCAGAACATGTTCTGATATGGTTGTACCAGACTTAATTCACAATATGCAGTGCATTATTCAGTTAAATCCAGCTGCTGGTCACAAGGTATGTAAAAAAAAAAGTTTCTGAGTAAACAATTTAGCATAATTTTATATATAGAAAAGAAATACAATACAATGAAACGGACTTCAATTGATTTGCCAGCAATATTGAACCTAAAAATTGTGAGTGACTAGTTCAATTATATTCCAATTTAGCATGCTTCAATTTTTGTATTCAATTCTTATTTAATATGTTGCCATATTTACTGTTATACCTGTTTCTGACAATCATGTAATTTGTATATATCACACAATAAGGGTTAAATATCCATGTTTTTTTCAAAGTTAAATAAAGTATGTTCCTATTTTAATCTGTTACTATATTTCTCTATCTTTGATTGTACTATTAAGTGGGATATATGATATCAGCTATGCAAGTAGTGCTATATTTGTAGTGAAAAAATTAATCAACTCTTTAGTTTTCAGAAGAATTAATAGGCAGTCAAGGAGTGTTAAATAAATTTCTAGACACAAACAAATGTAGTTTGACTGCAACACAGAACCAATTGCATCTTTGCCTCAGTGCCTTAAAATGTATGTGTTCAATAACTTCCGTTCCTGATGAAATCAAAACTTCTGATCAAGCAAGTTTAAGTTTAGAAATAAAGGAACAGATATCACAATTAGTTGTTAATTTTCTATTGAAGATAAGTAAAGGGCAAGATGAATATCAGTATTGTAAAGTAAGTACATCTTATCTATATCAAATTAAGGTGTTTATGACAAAAAATGTATCATGCTTTCTACAGTCGTGTCACAACAATGATGGTCTGGTAACAATACACAGCATCTTGATCCCTGTTTTACCAGGAGAAAATCTTTGAACTATATTACTTATACCATCATATAACAGGTACATTTTATTATTGACAACCGCTTCAGCCTAGCTGGTAGTGACCGTGCATTCGAAGTTGGAGGTCCCGGGTTTGAATCCTGGTCAGGATCATGTTTTATATGTATTTAAGTATCGATTTGTCTATATAAGTGTATATACCGTCACTTAGTACCCATAGTACACACTTTGCTTAGTCTCGGACTACGTTGGTTTGTGTAACTTTGTTTATGTTTTAGGTGGTTGTAACTGCATTAAGAGTATTATCCCAAATTCACTTTAATGATCAGACTGTACGTATGCCCCTGCCTGAACTTATGGGAATTTCTCGATATTTCCTTGCCTATGGGCTTGTGGTGCAGAGTTTGAGGCCTGAGAAGATAATGCCGGCGCAACAAACCATTGCAGCTGTACCGAATACCATGAATCGCAACCCAAAAGGTGGCAAGGTATGATATATTTTTGTACCTACATAAAAATGAAATTGTTTTTGCAAATACATCTTCAACTTTAGTTTGTAGTCTATAACCAATTATTAATGAATAAGGCCTTATAAGTTTTAACGTAGTGTAGGGCGCTCTGTAACTAAGTGGGGCGATGATATTCGTGAGGCAGTGGGCAGTGATTGGGGACTAGACCTGAAGAGCTAGCTCAGTGGTGTGCCATGGGAGAGGCCTATGTCCGGCAGTGGACTGACACAGGCTAATGATGATGATAAGTTTTAAAATGTTTTGATTTCAAATTATGACAAAAGTAAAAAATACCAATAAAGTAATTAAAGGATACAATGACTTTATAAAAGTTTTAGATAGTGATATAGCCATCTCTTGATTTTATTGTGTGTAGTAGAATTTCAGCGGAAAAAAGCCATTTTTAGTTTGAAAATGGTCGTTTTTGGAGTGATGTTTGAAACGATATTTCTTAATGAAAATTCCAAAAATACATTTAAAATTTATGACATTAGGTACTAGTGCGTTCTGTTCTAGATAGTAACACTAAGAAAATGTCATGATACATGTAAATTCAAACAGAAAATGGCCTAAATAGATGAGCGTTCTTAACTCATAAGGGCTCGTAAACCTTCTGAATCTATTTGTTTGTTAAAATTGTTCTGTGCCTGAGATCCCCTTATATTTAGATGTTTTTATGTGTGATTCTTATTCTTCAATAATGTCTTCTTAGCATTTTTTTTCCAGTCAAAAGGTTTGAGGTGCAGTCAGAGACTGAAAAGAATTAAACTGTTAATTTAATTAGGATTGTAATATTTTAAATTCAATAATTATGCTTATAATTTTTTGTACATAATATAAATTTATATTTTATGAGCATATTTTTATTCTAGAAACAAAAATTGAGAAAACAGAGAAACAATGCTATTGAAAGTTTGAAAAAAGAGATTCCAGTTTCAGAGAAGAGTTTGATGAGAGAAGTCGACAGTTTTGAAAATAACTCAACATATAAACCAGCTAGTCAGAATTATCTTGAACCCCAAAAAGGCAGGCAATATTGGGTACTGACTAGTGATTCTGACGCTTCGGACATTGAGAGCAGTAGAGAAGCTAAACTAGTTGCCTTGAAATCAAGAGTGAGGCAGAGTGCTGCAAATCTTTTACTAGTGTTAATAAGGGTAAGTTAGGTTCAGCTAGTTTTTATTATAAAAAAATAGCTGAATAGCCGCATATGCGCCAATAAAATGTAAATAATAACATTATGCGTTTTTAAGGCCAAAAGAAAAAGAAACGGAATCCTTATAGGATCACTTTGTTGACCGTTTGTATGTCTGCGTGTCTGTCTGTCTGTCAAGACCCTTTATCTCGGGAACGCGTGGAGGTATGGAGTTGAAATTAAAATCATATGCTCAGGTCTATGTCCCTTGAATTGAAGCTGAATAAATCAAACTTTTAAGTTAACATAAAAAAAGATACGGCCGTTTATGCGGCAGAAAACGTATATTTCGACACTCAAGGGAATCAAGAACTATTTTCCCTTGACCTAGAACTATGAAATTTGGCAAGTAATATCGTCTTATACTATAGTACAGGGAAAAATCTGAAAACTAATCATTTGTAATTCAATCAAATCAATAATTAATCTGGTGCAACAGGTATCCATAGCGGTGCAGAGAGGAAATGCCGCGGGCATTATGGGTACCTTTGCGCCAGGTACGGTACGATGTGGGGTGGGTTGTTCTAGACTATGTACATTTATATCTTATACCTTATATTTCAATTTGTAATTAATAGGAACTTGATTTAATTTGATTTAAATGAATTATTTGTTATTTTTTCTTGCCTGTGAGACATATTATTATCTTATTCAATCATAAAAAAAGTCTTTATTTAAAGTACTTAATCAGTCATCGAGGTTATACAGTGTTGCCAGACCGAATCTGAAAAAAGCAGGAGACATGAGGCTAAAAACCAGTAGATTGGGGGAAAAAACCAGTAGAAAAATTTTATGCCCCAAAACTTACCAAACCACAAGTTTTCTTTCTTTTTACTTCCTGATATTGTCATATCACAAGTTTTCCTTTTTTTCTTTTTATTTGATATTGTAGCCTTACTCAGTAATGCTACAATATAACCAGCCTGGTTCGATGTTTGGAATCGCAGGAATTTTCACCACTCTTTTCAAAGTATTCTAACTTCTGGCACGTCTAAGTAAGTAAACAAACAAACAAAATGCTTACAGATACTTGAATGGAACTAAAAAAACTTCGTAAGGGCCAGCTCTCACTATCCGATACAATATCGGCGTAAGATCCGACAAAATTGTAAAGAAAACCGCTTAGTGTTCACACTATCCGATACGATATCGGTCACATTCTCATACATTTGTCGTCGGTTCTGACACCGATAAATATCGGATAATGGGAACATAGCCAATATTTTTGATAAATGACGTTTGTCGATGTCATTTAAGCCCGTCTTAACACTTGCTTCATAAATATACGTCATTATCCATGCGCAAATGCATGTACGTAAAAACAGTTTTAAAACCAGAATGTAACTCGTAAAATCCAGTAGATTCTCTTGCAAAACCAGTAGACCAGTAGATATACCCCAAAACCAGTAGATCTACTGGAAAACCAGTAGATCTCGCAACACTGGGTTAAGCAGCGGTATGCCCATGTACCTACAAATTTGTACGAAAACCACGGTGGGCGAGTCCGACTCGCACTAGTCCGGTTTTTTACGTATAAGACTCCCCAGCGATTCACCACTCACACCCTAGTCTCGCCTTTCGCTGTTCGTACTCTTATGCAATTTATAACATACGTAATTAATTTTCATGTCAATCAAATCTCAGTATTCGCACATAATATTTGTGAATACTTAGAACAAATCTAAAGTAGGCTAATAAAATTTTTAAATTACATGTTGTTGATTTGTCACTTTGCCTCGTTTCAGGTGACCGAAAAGCGTGACATGTTCGGATACTGGTGGGCCCTACTGCCCGATGCGCCTGAACCGGACACTTGGTCTGCGACCGACTGCGCCAAGAAGACTTTAGCGTACTGCGCGGTCACTGACCCCACGTCTAGCAACAGGGCGAGCGTGCTGAGTGTCGTGTTAGCGTTGCTTTCGGGATCTAGGATATACTTGTCCCAGGCTGAAGTTAGGTAGGTCCTTTTTATACACACGAGGTCAAAAATTTCGGGTCACCCTAAATTAAATAACCGAAATAGGTTTTTATAAATATTTCACACTGGTTGTATTTACATAATATATCGTTCTTCGTAATACCGAACAGTATTAGCAACTCCTCCTATCCTAAAAATACCAATCTCCTAAATTGACGATTTCTGTGATATCTCGCTCCGTTGACATTGTTTTTTTTTTCATTGGTTTTTAGGGGTCCGATTTAAACTTGGAAAAAATAATTTTTTCAACTGCTATTTTTACAGGTTAGATGTAAAATTAAATAAAAATTATGACGGGATTATAAAACTACAAGTTTGCACTATTTTAGGAAATATGACTGTTTCACTAGTACGTAATACTTCTTTATCCTTGTTCGTCGGTGGCTAACGCGCGTATGCTAATCAGAAACCGTAGCCCATAAACGCTTGCGACTCCAGAGAAGATACAAGCGCGTTGTCTCATTGCAATGGCATGTCATGCCTGTGATATTAGTATTCCAAACAAATCTAGATGTAGATGTAGATGTAGTGTAGGGACGCCTGGCCGGAAACAGGCGGGCTGTCGATCTTTATTCAGGATCATTCAGCCAAACAAATCTATGACCCTATGTGACATGTGACCACTAGCTAGCCCTATAACAGCTACATAGATAGTAGTGTATAACGAATAATGTCTCATTACTGAACATATAATGTTTCCTTGTAGTATACTTTGAGATTCTATGCACTGTGCTGCGTTAATCCGGTTGTGGAATGAGCTCCCTGCCGAGGTTTTCCCGAGGGACTACAATATGGGATTCTTCAAGAAAGGAGTGTTAAAAGTTTCAAAGTGTCGGCAACGCGCATGTGACACCCGTTTAGTTGCAATCGTCCATAGGCTGCGGCAACCGCTTACGCAGGCCGCACGCTTGTTTGCCACGGACGTGGTATAAAAAAATCCATGGCCATCGACTAAAAAGCGACCGCATCCTGTCCGAAGTGATCTTTTCAACCATTTTTATTTCCAGTAAGAAAGACAATGCATCATTCATCCCCTTCTCGATATCACTTGGCTACATCATCACCTGTATGCACAAAGTCCTTATCGGCATATTGGACAGCGAGCGAAGCCACGCTGTGATACTAGTCGCGCTCAAGTGCTGTGCGGCTCTAGTGCAGGCGACGCCGTATTACAGAATGAAGGAGGGGCTTATCAGTGAGCTTGTTAGGTCTTCGAGGAAGTTTTTAGTTCACAAGGGTAAGTCGTTAAAGGTACTCGTATTATGTCATTATTATACCTCCCACCGAGCAGATCGACACGATGGAAGGTGGACTTATCAGAGAGCCGGTTTATAAGGATATTTTTGTACACTAGGGTGGAAAGTAAATAAGTTTTAAGACCTTATGACATTATTAGTCTTGCGCAATATAGTGATTGTGTAGGAGTAGTTCAGTTTAGGTAAAGGCATATTTTTTTATTGGTTTGGTTTTTTCTAACTCATGCCTTGTTGTTGATAATTGAGTATCCTAAATTAAAGTTCTTAAATAAAAAGTAAACCAAATCATATTCCGCTACCTATATTTGACGGATATATTTACACGCTACACCTGCATTTGTTATGTAGCACTTAGTTTGGTACATTATATAAGAAAGAACTTACCCTGAAGCGAAATCTATATCCCTAATAAAATATGACGAAAATTAAGAAGTAGGTAGTTTTGTTTTACGATTTCTTTAAATATTTTTCAGACGTAACATTACAAGTTGGCGCCCTAATCACCATGGGCTGCGTTCTTTCTGTAGATCCTAAAGGGAACGAAATATTAAAAGCCATAGAAAAAGACACAGCTCCAGCTAAACCTTCCAACGCGATAAATAAAGAACTTGATACAAATAATGAAGAGTGCGATGATTTTGAAGAAGGCTATTCTGATGATGAGATGTTCACTGCGGTTGAACAGAAGTCAATGGAGAAAACAAATGAAGAGAAAACAGATCCGCGTTACTTCAAGAGCTGGATTTTAGACATATGTTTCAAAAATATGGGTTGGACTTTCAAAGACAATCAAGTTATTGTGAGTAGCTTCTTTCTTGATTATTTTTCATTTCCAATGATGATGATGATGATGATGTCCTCCCAGACGCTTCCGTCGACGGCGACATCCTGACAAATTAATTCTATGGGATGTTAGATATTTTGTTATTGATTACGAGCAATGATATACACGTAATTAAAATGGAGAGTCGATACTAAGTTAATATGACTCTGTGCAATTTAAATATTATTGTGTGTTCATTTTCTTTACGTCGATGACGATGTTAAGTAGATAATAATAGATAGAAAGCAAATTACTTATGTACCCTCGATTTTGGTGTGTGCAGTCAGCATTCCAAAGACCGCTACTTTTCTAATATCGTATAAAAAAACCGTTTGAAATATCACATAGCGGGTTAATGTATTTTTTTTTTCAGAAATGTAAACTTTCAGCAATCCCTGTGATACTAGAATCTCTCCAAGTATTATCAGCCATAGCATTCCACCACTTGCGCGATTTGCTACAATCGCACCTCGCGCTTTTAGCAGACGTGTTGTTCGAGATGTTGCAACATGAACATCAGGACGTTACCTTGCAGGCTGCGAAGACTATTAGTATTATAGGAGATGCTATACAGAAATTAGGTAGGTACATAGTTTTAGAATACCCTTACAAAACCTGTTAAGCTACGTGGCTTTTACCCCATACGACGGCCAAAGAAAACTGCTTGCTTAGAGCGGCACGCGAATAAGGTGTGCGGTTAATGTTATGCTGATTTCCTGTTTGTGTTTTTGTCTGCATGTGTAAAGTGCAGCCTTACGAATAGTCTTACTATTTTTTTTTTCAGAACAAACCAACGAATCGCCGCCAGTCAGCCAATGCGTGTACATGTGGCAAAAACTTCTAACACCGTTGTCGATCGTGCTACAATGTCACGACAACCCGCAGTGCAAGGCGGTGGTGTGTGACTGCATTGCCAATATAGGCGAGCGGTCGTTCAAAGAGCTACCGGTACATTCATTTTCAGTTCTTACTTCAGACCCATTATTATTATAACTAACAAAGCTTTAGAATCTTTTCGTGTAAAATCTGAGTCACTGAACACATGACATAAGTTCGTATTAAGAGGCCTTATAAGTTTTAAAATGTTTTGATTTCAAATTATGACAAAAGTATTGATAATACCAATAAAGTGATTAAAGGACACGATAACTTTGTAAAAGTTTTAGATAGTGACATCGCCATTTTTTGATTTTATTGTGTGTAGTAGAATTTAAGCGGGAAAAAGCTGTTTTTAGTTTAAAAATGGTCATTTTGCAGTGATGTTTGAAACGATATTTTTAATAAAAAAATCCAAAAAATAAATTTTAATTTCATAACACTAAGGTCGCAATAATCCTGTTCTAGATAGTAAAACTGAGAAAATGTCAAGATACGTGTAAATTGAAACAGAAAATGGCCTAAATATATGAGCGTTTAAAAAACGCATAAGAGCTCTTAAGTAATTTTGAACTTTCATGAAAAATTTTTATACATATAAAAGAAGAAGTCCTCACTGACTGACTGACTGACTCATCAAGGCACAGCCGAAACTGCTAACGCTAGGGAGTTGATTTTTGCACAGTCGATTACATTTATAACGTATGCTTGGGATAAGAAAGCATTTTTCGAAATTCATCCCCTAAGGGGGTAAAACAAGGAATGAAAGTTTGTTTGGAAACACGTATTTATTGAAGTGAGAGATTTGAAACTTTGTATATATATATACTCTTTGTTTAAATATATTAATGGCGTATTTCAGCGTTTTTCTAAATTGCTCCTCTAAAGGGGTGAAAAGGGGGTTCAAAGTTTGTTCGGGGTCAAATCTATTTTGAAGTGAGATGCAAAACTTCATATATAGACTCTCTGTTTAACCTCCTTTTTGTAGACGGTTAAAAATTACGCTTAGTGCGCGAGTGAAGCCGCGGAAAAAAGCTAGTAATAAATAAATTTGTAAATTGTATTTAAAGTGTAAAGCACTTTGACTCTAGTTACTAAAATAAAATAATTCCTTACTAAAGGCTAGCTCACACAGCGTGCGCGACGCAAGCAAGAAACCGCGCTACGCCACCGCTGCACGACGAAATGTATGATAACGTCCCGCTCGGGTCGCGCAGCCTGTGTGACGTCGCTAACCTGTTACCGTACGTTTCGGTGCGCAGCGGTCGCGCACTCAACGCGTGTTGTGTAACCTCAGTTACCGTTAGTACTAGAAAGCTGTAATTTTGTATGAGTACCTTATACGCCGACAAAACGGTACAATAAAATGATGAAAACTATTTATTTTTAGGGTACATCGCCTATACGCAATATAGGGTTGCAATCTTTTATCTTCCAAACTCCATCGCGTGGGGGTATCGTTGGATAGCTCGTTCAAAATATTTAGGGATTTCTAGAACCTTTTTTTATTCATAAACCCGTTTGCGTGATATTAAAGTTAAAAGTGATGATCTTTGTTATGGTCAAGTGTCCCTCCCCCACTGCCAGCTAAACGGTGGGCACTGGGCACGTGAAAAAAATCATGGTAGTAGTACATGGTAGGTGTAACAAAACTAGTGAGAATCCGTTTAAGGACATATTCGGTATCGTGTTCTGATAAACATGTATACATTTTTACAGCGGCATTTACAAGTGTTGTGCTGTACATTGCTGGTTGGTTCGTGCAGCGACGAGGAGGCCGCTGTGCGAGCGGCGGCGGTACGCGCTCTCGCCATGACTGTCATGTTCCAGACTCTTAGAGAAGTGAGTAAATGACATCAATTATTGGTGCGGTCAAGTCATAAGGGAAAAGTATTCCATTTAAAATAAAATGGGTCATATCTCGGAAATTACAAGACTACGTCCAAAATGACATTCTCAATCAGCCTGCATAAATCATCCTTTCATGGATATACAATTATACAAGCCCAATGATATTGACGATAATATTAAACAACATAAATAACTTGATAAATCTGCATTAAAGAACGATGAAAAGTAGCATATTTTATGAATAATGTCTTCGTAATAAAATAAATTACAATATTATGTAAATAATCACACATCAACGTAACAAATTAGTAAATGATTGATTACTTAGTAATTGACTATGTTGTTGACATCAATAGAATGATATATAAATAGGTAGACAAATAATAGTAGCAAATGCTCTCTTAATCAATTTGTTTACACAGTGCGTAATTGTCGTCTATGACGTTTGTACGTTTTGATTTGCTTCTATTAGACTTTAGGCCCGTGAGTAGATATATCAATTGATTTGTGTTTCGATGATTACAAATATCAAAGTGTTACACCATTCCTTACAACGATTGCACTCTCTGTGTAATTCCGAGGAGCTATTCTGGAAACCTGGATCCTCATTGAGGTTGAGATGTTACGGTTCATGTTTGCTTTGGGAAAGGCAATTAACTTAATCATAATCATACAACAAACACAAAGCATCAAAAGAAAAATATAGAACTCAACTGTACAAGTCAATCAATTTGTCAGGATGAAGAAAGAGCATATGCTGTACCAAATAGTACTATCTAATTCCAAAGTAAAATTTACAAACTTGTACTATGTTACTTGTAAAGTAAACTGCACCTAATTTCAATACTGTTAGGTAGGGCCCAGGACAATATAACAACATTATTTTCTAGGATATTGGTTTCGTGAGCGACTGTGGTGAGAATATACTTCGGGCGTTGGCGGAGCCATCACTGGTTGTCAGAACGAAAGCGGCCTGGGCGCTGGGCAACCTGAGCGATGCACTTGTTTTGAATGTGTAAGAAATCTATTTGGAATTGAAATCAGAAATAGATAGATGGATATGATGGTACAACAAGGGTATTAAGCTTTTTGGCTTTTTTCTATCTCGATATTTACTTTTCCCGAAACTTGAATATCACAAGAAGAATGCAATTTTATTCTAGTTCATGGATCCATAAAAACTGGTCAATTTACATCTGTTACTCTGTACCTATTTATATATTTAATTTCAATAATTAATGTCGTTTTATAACAAATGCTGCTCATTGACCAGTACGAAAACGTTTATTAAAGTCTTGTTATATTAATACTTTTCTAACGGATTGATCTGTGTTACAGTTACAACTGTGTACGGTATTCTATTCATCTTATGAATTCTATTTTCGACGTCACACCAGACACATTAAGATAAAATAATATTGGCTTTGGCTGCACTGCTGCAATTGATTCAATTGCACGAAACTTGGAACAAAGTTCATTAGAATTCAAAGCTTTTCATTTTGACCATAAGGTTGGAATTTGAACGGAATATTTATTACAAATGCGCAATGAAAAGAATATCCCTATTTGCAGGGATGATCCGGAGATAGACGCTATCGACGACCGGCTCCTGCTGCGTTTGCTTGAGGTCAGCATACAATGTGCCAGCGATAACGATAAGGTCAGTTTTATCTTATTAAGACGTTTTTACCTCGGATTTCCGTATCGCTAACGCCCTTATTGCCATAGGGGGATTCATGTGCTTAAGGAACACGTGCGACTTATGTTTCAGCTAACCTTTGCAATAGATAAAGTGGGTAATTAAACTTATCTTATCGCTACTGCTAATTATGGTTAAATGTGGGCGATATAATTATGTATTTGGTTATAAAATTGAAGTGAGGTTTATTGACTTGTACATTTTCTTTCCGCTTTGACATGTAATTTTAAACAAGCTCCAGTCGAACGTTTAATAAAGTTTTTCGAATTACGACCAATGGAAATATTGACAAATAATTAAAATAATAACCTCGGTCCTAGATGATAAATTTAAAACTACCCTTGAACTTGGCACATCCCACGTTGTCACTTTTGAAAAATAGATAAAATTAAGAAAAAAATCCTTTTAAAACTATATATAATGTGTTAGAGAAATATACATAGAATAATATGTATCATTTTCACGATGTCTTTTGAACCAGTTTTTGGAGACGAACAAATGTGTATAGGATAAGTAAAATTAGAACAACACAAAAGACATAAATTAATTTCAAAGTACAGCATAAAATCCTAGCTCTCAAAACGTCCCATACTAATTGAGTATAGTAACGGACGTCATATACTTTACTTATGCGCCTGTACTACCATTGTATTGAAAAACGAGTAATTTGCTGTTATGGTTCTGAAATATTGCGTTTAGGTACATTGTTGTCATACAATTGGTTTTTAATTTAGTTTTATTCAATAAAAAAAATACGTAATATTTATGAACTCTCAAGTGTCGTAAGATTTTGGTCATATTTATTAATTTACTGGTTTTTGTCATAATTAGGTGGTTTACAATGCATATGTATAGTGGCATTTTATTATTATTCATTCCATATACATATACTTTATTCGATGTAATAACGCCTGTTATCCAGAAGGTCACACAGAATTCATGGATGTCCAACTTCCATTTCAGGGATGTCGCCCACATATATTATTATTTTTTTAGGTAAAAATGAGTGCTATGCGCGGACTCGGCAACATATTGCGCCTAATCAAACAAGACAACTTGCAGCGTGATCCGCAAATAAAGTCCTTATGCGAGGGCGCCATAGGGAAGCTTTTGGACTGCGCATGCAAAGTGAGCAACATGAAGGTGCGGTGGAACGCGTGCTACGCGATGGGCAATGCTATGAAGAATGAAGATCTGTTCACTTGCTTTAGTGGGTGGCAGGTGAGTTAAATAACCTAATGATTTGCACAGAGCACAGAATAAACCCTCCCGAAAACCCTCCCAGCGGAAAAAATAAACAGTAGCGTTCTTTTGTAATGAGCCCTGGGATCCCAGGGACTGGTACACTTACGTACAGAAAGTGAAACCGACGTTCAGCTTGCTCGCCGCAAAGCGCGCGCATTTTTGTTCCTATCGCGATCGGGTATATCGACACCTCGGAGGTGCGCTAGAGTTTAGCCGAAGCGGCAAGTGGAAAAGCCCTGGTCACTACATACTCCTTCCGTTTACCAAACTATTATTTTTCTGGTTAAAACCCTGTTTAACAGATGTTCAAATATATATGATTCCTGTTCTGCTCGGATATAAATATTTACGTTAGTTTTACTAATAATGTACGTCCCTTTCCGAGCTTGTTTGAGAAAGATTCCATTTATTTCAGAGCCAAGTCTTTCCAAATCTCTGCACGCTAACGCGCGATTGCAAGAATCTCAAGGTGCGCATCAACGCAGCGGTTGCGTTGCGTGCCCCGTCGTCTCGAGCGCAGTACGGCGAACTGTTCCCGCTCGTTTGGCGCGGTGTTATGGCGGCCATGGAAAACGCAGTCAACGTCGACGATTTTACTGAGTACAGGCATAAGGACAACTTGATTGAACAGGTGAGAAATAACTTTAAATGTTGATTAAGAGATTGTGAAGAATCAGCATGCTAACGCGGGGGTGCAAGAATCTCAAGGTAGGCATAAACAAGGTGCGCATTTTCTTGTCCCGTAGCCAGCCACGAAAGTCAAGCTTGGCCCTCTGACTAAAAAGTCTGGGACCCCTGCCTGAAGGGAATGAATGGGTAAGTAAGTTTGCAGGAGAATACGATAAATAAGTTATATACCTACGACGTCCCGGACATAAAACTGATAAAATAACAAGTTTCGTTATCTGCGCCTTCGCAACAGTGTGTCAAATAATTATGTTCACAAAAAAAAGTTGGGAGTTCAGATAAAAGTTAATTTGATACTACATATAAAGTGGAGTAAGTAAGTTTGTTTTAAATAGATAATGGGAGGAAAGTTCCGCATCAACTCTTCGTAATAAGCGGAAAATCTTACAAAAATCAACCTAGTCCCAAACTAACAAAGCTTTTACTATCTGTACTAAGTGACGATATACTTACTTATATAGATAAATAAAATAGATACTTAAATACATAAAAAACATCCATGACTCAGGAACAAATATTCGTGTTCATCACACAAATGAATGCCCTGACCGGGATTCGATCCCAGGACCTCCAGCTTCGTAGGCAGGGTCACTACCAACTAGGCTAAAGCGGTCGTCACCCAACTCATTTGAATAATTCGTCTCAAATTTGAACACCTTGAATTATACTACGTTTATTCTGTTTTAAAATACCACCATAAAAGTAACAAAACATGCCTTTGAAAGTCAGTTTAATTTAAAAACATTGCGACTATGGGTGGGTAGCACCAACCCGTCTGTAATCCTAAACCGGCGCCATATTTAGCGTTGATCCGTCTGTAACCGTAAGTTCCTGCAACTCACTCTATAAATACATATTGTTACAGCTCAGCGTGACACTAGCGCACCTGTGCTGTCTCCTAAAGCAAACCGACTTAGCTGAAATCCTGGACCCCCTCGTTTTCCACTACGACTGCGCCAAGTCGCTCCTGACACAGCTGTGTCATAAGCTGCCACCTGAGAACCCCTCTTGCCTCAGAATATTGGAGGCTGCCAAGTATGTGACAGTAGAATTGACAGCCTTCAACGATACGCAGTCACAGTCGTTGAGTATTTTGCAGGAGATGTTTATATGGGACATGTGAGATAATTAAGCTTTTCTTCTCAGTAATTTTAGTTATAGTTTTAAAAGGTTTAGATATGGTACTTACTAGCATAGTATCTTGCATACATTGACGATGAGCGGGAATAAAATTTTCTGGTATTTACTTTTTTTTGAATATTGATTTTAATCTTTAATTTTTGGCATTAAAGTAGAAATGATAAAGTAGAGGTGTAATCTGAGGTCTGAGCGAAATTTCGCGTATGCTGCCATCTTGATTCTATTTTGCTGTCAGAGTTACACTTGCTTGATTCATACGGCATACCGAAAAGTGAGTTATTTCCATCCATTTAAAATATTATAGGAGAAATGCATAAAGTTTAAGCCATCTAGATAAGAAAATGTTGCAATTTATTAGCTAATTTCTATTACATTTACTTATCAACTACATAGCGTTTGCTGTTAGAAGTCACTTTTGACACCATAGATAATAAGTAGGTATGTGTAATATGTTTGATACATGTGAAATGAGAAAAAAAGTGATCTGGCTAAAGCGAATCGATTGGCGTATTAACCGATTATAGCGACTTCGGCGAGTAACCGGAATCGCTGTATATGATTATTGTTTTTGGTTGGATGGTTTTTGGGGGAGGCCTATGTTCAGCAGTGGACGTCTTTCGGCTGAAATGATGATGATGATGATGAATTAAAAATAAACGAGAGAAAGAGCTGATGAGCGCTGCGCGCATTACTACAGTCGCGATCAGTTCTCGTGACTAAGGACCGTGGTCCTTCCAATACCTGTATTGGCCCGAAACATGTCGAGCGATATCCGACTTTAAGCCGTCGTCTCCCGGCGAACAATAGGATTCCTTTTTAATGAACCCTGGGATCCCAGGGACAGGTAGACGACGTGCGTAACTCGTTAATTATATTTAAAAAAATCACCCTTATGTCAAAACTAATGTAAACCGTGTTATTGATTTTATTCTATTAAGAGGTATACATATGAAATTAAAGACATTATTGAAGGGATATCATAGTGATCTGATAATAGTGATGATATTTATAGTGATATAATCAGAAACACGATCAATGTTTCAAATCCTCCAGTTTATTACTGTTTTATGCATCAAAGAATACAACTATTACCTGGTATTTAATAAATATGCAAATTTATTGCAATAAATCGACTATTAACTAGTTGCTAGATGAATTACTGCAATGTTTCCAGACACAATAGTTATAAATTAGACAATAGACATTATGCATATATTTATTGTTGAATGAGTTGTATATTTACGTTAATTAGTTATTTATTTATACATACCTACATGAAATAAATGTTTTTACTAAATATTTTGGTCTCATTCCATATATCTAATCCCATAATTATTTTCGGCTCTGATAGTTTGCAGATTGTGTTAGCGTAAATATGAAATATTGATATTGACTATCTGGTTGTATGTAGATGGTGTTTACAGCACACGGGGAGTTATCAGCAAGGTGTGAAAGTGACATTGATAAAATCCGGTTTTATCCCAATAATTGTTCCCCGGGGCATTGACGCACGCCGTTACAATGATCTAGATAGTGGGGTCAACCTCTGCAATTAACGTGTGCGAATAAAATCATAACATTTTATAATGAGTGATAATACCTATCTGGCGTTCCGGGAAGGTTTTGGCCATAATTTTTATCACTTAGTATTCGGTTATATTTAGCTATCCTCAATAATTTGTGACCACGCGTATCGTTCGTGATCGAAACTGATCCAACTACATTTAAAATCTCGCACGCGCATGCCCTGATAATTTATTTTCCACACTGAGTATATTGGTCTAATTTTACAAGGTTGGGATCTTTTTAGTTGACTTAATGGAATATTTTAATAATAGCTTTTGCCCGCGACTTCGTTCGCGTAATCGTATCTTCGTTGTATTGCAAACCAAGTTTCATCATAATCCGATCAGCCGTTGTTGCGCGATTAAGAAACAAACATCTACACATCCAAACATATAAAGAACTACATTAAACATATCATTCTAAAGAAAAACATCAATAAAACCTTATATCATTTTATAAGTCCTTTCTTTATCCCTTTAACTGCCAACGTCCGATATATCAGACAAAGTGACAGTGAAAATGACTTCATCATGATGATGAGAGTTGAAAACTGTGATTAGGGCAGATGCCCCGGTCCTGGCCACTGCGCCGGTTTTGGCCATTTTCAACTATAAAAGTTCACTAAGGTACACATGCCTAGTCAAACAACCAGTCTTTTCAGTTACCAGAAATCTAGTCAACAATGCCAGAATCGGGGCATCTGCCCTACTATTTTTGACGTTTGGCGGTGAAAGGGCTAAAGTTCACTTTCCAAAAGTTCCGGAGAACTTCCGCACTTTTTGTCCGAATTTAAAAATTTAAACTCTATTACGAAATGGGATGGGAGCCACATGTCTAACACATGGGAAGATCACTCCTTTCTTTCTCTATGGGGCTATTCGCTCTACCTAGTATAATTTATCTATGTGGGATTGAATAGGTATCTACATGTGTTTGTTTGCCGCGGTTTGTTGTGCTGATGTTATTAAGTATCTATAAGTGTATCGTGTACTTTGATTCGAGTATATTCGCTATCCAATTAAGTAATGGTTTTCTGCTCATATCCACGCTAGGGCTATATACTAATCTCCTCTGGGAAGGCGTGAGTTTACGTATATTTGTACATTATTCCGCCATCTATGAGAACTAAGTATATCAAATGTAACAATAGAAAGAATAACGATATTCATCTCAATCAAATCGAAGGACATGAACAGAAAAATTAAAGTTAAGGTTATCAATCTGTACTTAATACGCAATAGGTCGCTTATTTTTAATGAGTACATAAACAACTATAAATAAATCAAGAGATAAATAATTGATAATATTAACTGGCTTCAGTTAATAATTATGAATAAACGAGAGTCCTGTAGCGGCGTCCAAAATACGGAAATTCCGATAGTTATTCAGAAAAGGAACAACTATAGGTATAGATAGATTTCTGTAATTTGTGCCTCTTTTAGGAAAACCAAAAATATTTGAAAAAGGGGTCGTTAATAATAATAATAACAATCGTTTATTTCCAAAAAAAAGTTACATGGCAGCTTATCCTAGAACCCGCCAAACTGTATAACAGTTTGTTGGCGGAGACACGCTCTCGTTGCAACTATGCCTATATATATTTATATTGGTACGCTGAGGTTAGGTATCAAAAAAAAAATGTATGTGTATTTAAAATCGACAGTTCCTATTCAGTGTCACATTATGCCGGATCAAAGCCAAGCCTAAAGTAGACCGCTAGCTAAGTTATCCGGACAGCGTGGATGCGGCCCATCATCATCATCAGTCGTTCCCTCGACGCTGAGGACATAATGTCCAATTATTACTGACCAGACTCCTCCATAGGCTCCTATCACCTATCACCTTATGGATGGCCTCGTGCAGATATAGTTGCATGGTGCCCACCAGTGATTTGGGTACTCTATCTAGTGGGTAGTCTGCCCCGGGACCTCAACTTTTCCAGTCATAATATTTTTCTACTGGCTATCCGAAGAACATCGTGAGAACTTCCCTATCTTCACAGTACCCGCTCCACGATGCGCCTCAGATAAAGAGGGACTCCATGATATTAGAGTGACATTGGGGCCCGCATTTTTTGGGGAAGCGAGGATTCTTTCCAACATATCCCCGGTCTCGTCCAGCAAATACCATGGGCCTCCACCCGGAAGGGGCGTCCGCTGGGCGAATTGCCATCCCGAGGATAGAAAAGTCTTCTAAAGGCTAAATCTCCAATAGGAATTGTACTCCTATCGGCGCGCAAGGTACAGTACCTAAGGTCAACAAAGATGCCGAGAGACTATAACAGAGATGGACGTCCACGACAATGAATGGCTTAAACCTAAAGAGGTTTTCCCTCAACATTTTGAATAATTATAATTTGTATTGAAGTAAAAAGGTCATGACAATTTAATACTGGCATAAAAGAAAAAAATATTAAATGTTGACGTTGAATTAAATGACGATACACTACGTCTGTCATTCATGTAAATTTTAAACATTGCAAAAAGATCGTTTATTTTGTATTTTGTTAATTTTCTTGTGGTTGTGGATATATGCCGCAGACTCAAAACGTATATTTTCTCATGCTGAAGTTTTGACTTCAGTTATTGTTTATTTTTTTCTGTGTTAATATGTTAATTCAAAACAGGAGCCACGTCGCGTGACTTCACGCGGCCAAAGTCACGTGGTCAGCGCACAGTAGTTTTTTAAAATCAATTTTATAGTCCTTTTTCCTAAAAAATAAGAAAAAAAGAGTTTTATGGAACTCTCAAGCATGAGACGAATCTTATGACATATCATTTATTAAAATCGGACCATAACTGTAGATCTGATGGGGTGTACAAAAATCGACCTCGCGTAATATATAGATTTTACTTTTTGGATTTGCGCTAAAAGTTTAGTCTCTACACTTTTGATAGGTTAGGTTAGGTTATATAATTTGCACAATTTATAATGGGTAGGTAACTACAGTCAAAATCGAAATGATCGATACGATACGGAGTAACAAAATATGTGTACATACATGGCATGGCATTAGGGTAAATTGCTAACTTTTTCAACATATATATAGTTACAATTAATAATGTCAACATTTTGTTCCATTCATTAGTCCAAATTAATCATCCAATATACCTAAGCCGCCGTCGCCCAGCGAAAAAATAAATAAACAGTAGCACTATGTATTTTGTAATGAGCCCTGGGATCACATGGACTGGTAGACGACGGGTTACGGGTAAGAGCGTACAGATATTTTGGTCACTGGTCACTGTGGGAACGTAGATTATAACGTACCTATTTATTTATAGATTTATTTCAACGCACATGTAAGCTAACAGTGTTTCCCCAAAACGCTTATACGGGAAAAATTTCAAATTCCGGATATCACTGGGTATAGATAGGTTGTCTGTATAGGGTGTGGTTATAGGTTGACCGCTTACGCTTAGTCCGTTTACTGGTGGCTTGACGCATGGCTTGTGATCTTGATTGCTACGTACTATATGACGCTGACTGTACACGTACAGTCAAGTGCAACAATATGGGTGCGTAAAACTTACTTAAAAATATGTCTCATGGTCCCAGGTGTCGGTCCCTACAGGCTTTTATGCGTGGAATAATACTATTCATATTTTTACTGTACTTAAGCCTGATTTGTATAGTGTAGGCTGTGTAGGTAAACTTGGTGAACAGATGTTTGACTGAACAGGTAAACAATGTATATGTAAATTGTTTCCACGTGCTACCACAGACACCACAGTATGGCTGCTTTGTATGTATCTGTAGGTAATGCGTTGTGGGAGGTGTCTGTGGTGACACGTGTCTTTGACGATTAAAATCCGCGACTGTTGTAAAGAGCAGAGTATTGTTTAATAATTGTGAATACGTGTATGTACTTAGCTTTTTGTACTTACCGCTTAGGTAGGTACTGGTTTCCTGCATATATTCACCTACACGCCCTTTACGAGTACCGTATATAGTGAAGCCGTATTCGTTACATTCCGCATGTTTTCTATGTGAGTAGGGGTATTATGACCGCACTTTCATTAAAATACCATCAACTTCTAGACCATGTTTCACAAGGTTTAGAAACATACATGTCACTTATGAAAACGAGTTTTTTTTAATTCTAGGTCCGAAAAAAATGGAATACCATGGTTTAATGTTCAGAAGATTTACACTTTGAACTGATCTACACCAACAACTACACAAACCTCTCAAACTGGATTAAACCAGATCAACAAAAGAACAACCGTTATAAATAATGTTTCTCTGCCCTAGTCCAAGGACACATCGGAGATGTTAATGAATCAATAACATTCTTGTTCATTTGTTTAATTCGAATTCTTGTAGACACTGTGAATAAGGACAAATTCGCTTTGTCAAACACCTTTCCGGTCCATTTCAAGGTCCGTCGGCACAAAATAAGTAATCCGTCGGTAGTACGGGTCTATTTGACAAAATGTATTGAAATGGGATTTAGATTTGAATTTTTCGCGTGCGCTTCTAACTTAGCGAGCATGAAAAATATCAAACCAATTCCATTTCCATAAGTTTTGTCAAATTGACCCCCTTCATTTAATGTACATGTGCTAAAAACATCATATTCTAGTATCACGAGTAGAACCAACCAAAAAAAAGTACCAACTTATGTGCTCAGATTTGCGGTACTTTTGTAGTAGAATTGCGGGACCTGGCTTCTTAACGTTTAGGGATTTGTGATATAGGGTACATTATTTCTGCCCACGACATATACCTTCTTAGTGGGTGATTTCCGAGATAGAATATCCTGATACGAGTATAGTCCTCCGGGAGTTGAATACAAACCATTTTCATCCATCAAAGTTGCTCGCTCTTTGCTTCAATAAAACAAAATATTCACTCCAGTTCTTACAATTCTGACGATACCTGGAAATGGGACAATCGAACGGCGTCGCGCACGCATCTCTTGCGGGACGCATCTCTCTGGAAACGGGTCGTCCCGCCTGAGGCGGGACTGTTGGCAACCCTAATCACAAGCTATTAAGAAAGTCACGACGGAAAATAGGTATTCCATTTTAGTTGAAAAGTGCTAATTTTTCATCAAACGTTCGCGCAAGAAGGAAATATTCTGGTTTTTGTAGGTACTGTGCCATAATGTAGCACGCAAATAAGTTCACGTGGAGTAAGCGTGCACATGTTTGTATAACACAATCGTTCTTACTTACGTATGCTATTATATGACTATTTCAGTTGAACCTTTATCTGAGTATAATTGGTTATTTGACAAAAAAAAATATGGAGCCATTCGAATCAGTTTTAGTGATGAGCAAATGTTTGTATGGGACCAACTACAATTAGAACAAGATAAAAGGCGAAAACTTGAGGCAATGTACTGAATAGCTGACGAGCACTGAAAACGCTCTATACTGATAAGTGAAATGTGATGTCACAGATCTATGGCCTCGTAATACCGTTGTGAAATATTGCGTTTATGGACATAGTTGTCATACAATATATTTTTTATTGTCAATTACGTTAAAATTGACGTTAATTGTTTAATACCTTGGGTAGAAGTTTAATACCTTGGGTAGGGTAGCCATCCAGCAATTTACTCATGTCGTCTCTAATTATCATTTTAAGCCCTTTGAGCCCTGTAATGTTGTAATGACTTCTCTTCGTTACAGTGTACTATGAAACTGGGCATTTCTTCATTCAGTTACTGAATTGTAAGGGTTAAGTTCAATTGGCACAGTCAGCCAAGAAAGTGGTCTAGTAATTTTCAACTTTATTGTTTGCGGGTTTAAAATCCAAAAGTGGCAGACCACTTTCTTGCTGACAGTAGGTAAATAATTATAGTTAAAAAACTTGAGATCCTTGAGACCTTCTTGTATGTAGTTGTGACGTGTTCGAAGAGACAATACATATTTAAATTGTGTAACACTAACAAAATAAATGCCTATTCGAATATTTCGAACAGTCCATTGCTACATGCAAGAGGGGCATTACTTACTTAAGTTTTTCACCTATACTATCCATAGGTACTATCTTTTGTAGCAGCTACAGTATCAAAATCATGATTTTAAAGACTTTGTTTATGAAACATCGGCTTCCGAGAAGTCGTTGGTGTTGTATAAACTGTCTGCTTCTTACAATAGTATTTCGACGCAACCAGAAACCTTTTAACGTTGTAACCTGATACAACGGTCTACATTCAGATTGATAACACAATCACTTAAATGTTTTAGCGTAAGTGTAACTATATCCGGTGATGATTTCTTTGTATGCTGTGATAGGTGGCGTAAATAAATATGTTCCAACTTGTACTTTATTCCTTGGTTGTTTGTCTACATATATATGACGTTGACCGTAACTACAAACTTGTAGGTACGGCGATAACGGAATTAGGGCATTGATTTTGGAGTTGCTATGTAAGATAAAAAATTTAGCATTTCTGATTGATGGATGTAGCAAGTTAGAGATATTAAACCGGACATAAGTTTAGAGTTTATGGACAGGCGAGGCGACGCGTGCGGCAGCGCGGCTGTTAGATCGCCCCGCTTGCCGCATTTATAAGCTATAAAAGCATACCTTGGTAGCTACCATTTGTAGCTGAATTGTATGTAATCTTTAGCCCGTGCTGTACTGCTAATAAATATCTGCATGTAATACTATTTGAAGATTACTTGTTTGTTTTGGTAGATAACTGGTTTTAAGCTACAATATCTGTTTTATAGTTAAACTAAGGCTATCTGTTATCTTATCTTTTGTTCTGCCCAGACACGGGCTAGTATTTTATCTACATGACAACGCATAGTTTTGTGTACACGGGAAATAGACTATATCCTTAATATTATGTCTTATTCTCTAAATAACAACGAAATCATAATTTTAAATAGCAAATCAATTATTAAGGATGTTGTAAGAAAATCAACTGGATACTAGGGTGGGTCGAAAATCACGAATTTCGGAGTACCGTAATGTAATAGGGCTCAAAAGTTGCTGTGTATTCTGTAGATTACAGGAAAAATAATTAAAAAATTCTAGATTTAGCCTTTTAACCCCCGCACAGCCGCCAAAGATCCTTTTAACCCCCGCACAGCCGCCAAAGATCCTTTTAACCCCCGCACAGCCGCCAAAGATCCTTTTAACCCCCGCACAGCCGCCAAGGATCCTTTTAACCCCCGCACAGCCGCCAAAGATCCTTTTAACCCCCGCACAGCCGCCAAAGATCCTTTTAACCCCCGCACAGCCGCCAAAGATCCTTTTAACCCCCGCACAGCCGCCAAAGATCCTTTTAACCCCCGCACAGCCGCCAAAGATCCTTTTAACCCCCGCACAGCCGCCAAAGATCCTTTTAACCCCCGCACAGCCGCCAAAGATCGATGTCAAGGCCTAGATTATATTAAATACTTAAATAAAGTACGTGACAATTATGTTAATAATTTATCACTTAATAAAGTAAATTGAATTATAATAAAGCTAAATTATACTGAGACTTTTTTGTTATTTTCAAAATAGTCGACATTATAGCTTTTTGAAGTTTGATAACTTAAAATATTATGGCATAAATAAAGCAAAATGCTATATTTATATAATTTTTTGCTATTATTTTTTAAATACAAGCTTGAATGTAAGAGCTAATCTAAATATTACAGGAAGGATTTGTTTTCTTCAAAAACATACTGTATTTATATGTTTTTAATGGTATCCAAATAGCCTTAAAATTGTGTTTTTCGAGTATTGTTCCTCGCCTCGTGCTGCTTTCGCAATCGATATATTTTTTGTTTCTATTGTCTGTGTTTAAACCACTGATGATCCTTTAACAGCTTTAAATCATAATTTTGCCGGCTTAAGCACATCAAAATGCATTTTACATAAAAGGCCTATTCTAGTTTGGCTACATGATGACAAAATATGATACATGGATAAAATATAATAAAAAATAAATAATTTTCAAATACAACAGTGTTATTTAATGATTTAATAAGTTTGTATTTATATATTTAATATGTAGTGAAAATAATATATATATATATTAATACTTAACAGTCATGCGGGGGTGAAAAGTCTAAATCTAGATTTTTTAATAATTTCTCTTGTAATAAAAAATACTCCAATATTCGTGAATTACGACCCACCCAACTGGATACCATCATTTACGAATATTGTTGGAATCTAAAGTGTTGTTATAAATTTGTAAAATTTTCGTAGACCTGTTCTTCCAGTAAACTCCCTCTATTATAAATCATACGGCAATTAGCCATAAGCCAGCCAGGGATCGGATACCGGTATTTTCTCCATAGAAAAATACCGGTATTATTACGGTCACCGGTTCATTATTTCGTTTTTAATGGGACAATCTAATAATACGACGTTGTTACCTAAATACTTGATTCAGCCCTACGTAAAGAGCAAAAAATAATCCAAAATATTGGGCTAAATCAGGGTTTTTTAAAAATACCGGTATCGGTCCCTGAAGCCAGCATAAATGTTTTACTAACGCGCAAATAATAAAGATGAATAAAATTAGTTATGCCCTTGGTCACGTTACTATGAATACAAGCTTATCTTTATAGGGCCTCTAAATAAATTGACAGTGAGATACGCCTAATTCTCAGAGGCTGAGGCTGGCTGCAAGGTTCAAGAGCGTTCCGGCAACGATGCCCCGGGCACGGCAGACATGTATTGTTTACTAGCGACCCGCCCCGGCTTCGCACGGGTGCACTATTTAATGGATGTTATTATACATATAAACCTTCCTCTTCAATCACTCTATCTATTAAAAAAAACCGCATCAAAATCCGTTGCGTAGTTTTAAAGATTTAAGCATACATAGGGATATAGGGACAGAGAAAGCGACTTTGTTTTATACTATGTAGTGATATGTATGTGGTATTAATAAACTAGTTATATTCTCTCCTCTTATGCGAAAGGAATATCACGTTAATATTTATCTACTTTTTCTTGCGAATTTTGGTAGATACGGAAGTCAATTGTGTGGAGCTAATGATTATCGTCCAGGTAAGTTTCCATAACCTGAATAATCTTATTGAAATGTATAGAAAGTAAAGCAAATTGACAGCATCCCGCCTATTTCGGATGATGAACCAAGTGCACTGACGCACGAGTTTTAAATACCCCGAAATTCAGAGCATTGCTTCAATTGCATGTTGTTTTTAGGAAACTTTTGGTAAATATGAGACGTAACGTCTCTATTTTGAATGAATTACTAAAAAATAGACGTTCTAAATTGGACATAGATATTGGAAACCGATGTGGCTGCATTGTCATTTAAATATGCGCGTGAAGAGGTTATGTGCTTACCTATCAACATCCTATTTCATACCTTATTTCGTTACAACTTCGGTATTATTTTAAAAGGTTTGTCTTTGTGATATTGAATTACTTACGTAAACCTCAATATTAAAGGTTGTATCAACATTTACATCTGTTACCTACATATGTTTATTACATTTACGGTACTATAGATAAGCAGAAATATTTAAGTACTTAATTTTCTTTGGTTTTCCTGTGGTTTTATATTGTCATGTATGAATAATATATAATATCATAATCCGTTATGCTATAATGTTATTACTTTGTGCTTTAATAATAATGTTTTGTTTATACAGTGGTGTATGATTTTTAGGGTTCCGTAACAAAATCGTAAAAAAGGAACCCTTATGATTTCACTTTGTCTGTCTGTCTGTCTGTCACATTGCTAAATATCTCAAGAACTACTTATGCTATCGATTTGAAATATGGAACAGTTATAAAGAAGGGTAACCTAGATGCTAAGTTTGTAATTGAATCACCTTTGCATGTATTATAAATTCCTACGCCATTATGCTGCGTGAAAGTACCTTCTTTCAAATAAAGAAAATAAAATTGAAATCGTTTCACATGAAAAACCATCATACATACTAAGTTATTCAGTCGCTCAAATTTGTAACGAAATTCGCCGATAGATGGCGCTACACCCATGGTGTTCAATCTCTACACCATATTGTTGAGATTTTCCTGAATTACTTAATAGGGCTGGAACCGGTGCAAATCTGTGTACGTTCAACCCTCGGTGCGCGAGTCGGCCTCGCACTTGACCGGTTTTTTGTTTCAGGTTTAGATACAGAGATTTAAACAACGCCATGACTTTTGTAAATCTGACTCCTGTCCGTCAATATCCTCCTGTTTATTTTAGTGCTCTGTTTATACTTAGACCCTACTCTGATGAGGAATAATGATCTGGCAATTTTTGGGTTTCAACTAGGTAAGGTCTCTTCGAGTAATTCCAAAGAAAGAAGTGTTAAAATTTTTGTAGATGCTTTGCTAGATGCCACAAAACCGCTTAGTTAGACTGAAAGTTGTTATTTTCGGAATCACCCGAAGACAACTTACAGTATATTTCACCCCAGACTTGTAGCGTAGCATAATCACATATTTATGTATCGCGTTGTGTCAAACAAGTCACCCCACGTGGTAAAGTTTTCTAGAAAACTATATGTATGGAGGGCGGGGCGGGCGCATCCTTCCCTGAACTTTGCTCTGAAAGGGGGCCAAGTAGTGACGTCGGCGATGTGTTCAATAGCTTCCACGCATGCGTAATAATTTCTCGTTGTGTGCGTTCGGTTTACTGTCTGGCGGAGCACGCGGCCGGTGCGTGCCCCTATACCCATCTCGCTCTCTCATCATTCAAGTCTGCAAATCCCTGTGTATAAGGAGGCCAGCGAATCGACCGGGGATCGCCTCCTTATCTAAATCAAGTTTAAAATACCACCGCAGTTTACGCTAACCGTCAGTCGTGTTCGAGCTGTTACGCCAGAACCACAATCTTTACAGTGTGAATCGTCCGCTGCAAATTGCAACTTGTGAATTTTTGAATTGCAGATTTGTGGATTCTTCATTACTGCCACTATCCCGCCCATATATTTCTCAGATTTAATTTTGTTGAGGTAAGTTTATTTAAGGCATGTTTCAACAATTCGGTATTTTTTTTCAATCTAAAGAGTTGAATAATATTGGAATGTCCCTGAAATTCTGGTATTAATAGAAAAAATGCATAATACCTATCTACCTATAAATAACTAGAATGTTCTGGTAAGTTAACGGGCGCAGCAAATGGCTGACTGGTTGCAGCAAGCGCTTTCTCTCTCATCGTTGGTTCACAGAGCGGCACTTGGCTAATCTTGAGTCAGTTTTCACTATTCTGTCAATGTCAATTCAATCTACCACCTAAGGAGACTTAGTTTTAATTTTAGATTCTATGTTTGCATTATTTTATTTCCAAGCTAAACGTGACTTCTTTCTACAACACCTTCGCTCGACAGCAATTACAATATGGAACGTGATTTATTCAGTTTGTGTACATTGTAAGATACTCTCGTTGCTTTCTGATAATAGCCAAAGAATAATGGCCATTATGTCGACACTGTCTACATAACAGGATATATATCGAAAAATGACCACGCATTCGTTTTCCTTATCGACGGATTTGTCCAACACAGCAGTATTTTCGACTAGGTATCAAATGAAAGCAAAAAAAATATAATAAGAAGGACACTTTTTCTACCCTCTCGCCAGTCAACCCGTAATTGTCAAAGCAGGTAGTTGACCTCTCTTTTTTGGGATATCGGCGTTTACCTGTCTGACTGTGAGACAATTGACGTGAAAAAAGAAACCAGTTGTTAAATTAAAATAAGTTGTTCGAAATTTTGTTGCCTTACCTTACTTAGCTGTATACTTACCTATTTAGATTCCTTAATTATCAAATACTATTTTCAATATTTTGTCCATCTTTCATTCGGCATCTGCCACTTGCCTATTCTCAATCCAATCTTAAGGTTAGTATAATATTTTTCCAATGGAATTCTTACTTGTTTCGGGGTAGACTGATAGAAAATACCATTTGGTATTACTTTGCCATGCATATAAAACTTAATCTTACCTTTCCTCGACGCTTCCTTTTGGGGTCAGGGTATCTGAATCATGATCTGATATGCTTGTGAAATAGGTATAAATGTTCTGGGGATTTTCCTATGAAATACAATATAGTATTTAACAAACCAGACAGTGTATTCAACCCAGCGACGTAGGGCACCTTTAGGTAGCAGCACCTGTACCAATATGGACACGTTATTGTTTGCCACGTTGATGCAGTTATGTGGTTTTTTGTAGGATAAATTAACTTTTTTGAAGCATCCTTCCTTCCTTTCCTTTCTTTTCCTTTTGATATGCATCCTTTGCACTTTGCACTGATATGCACCCAAGTTCTTCCGACAAAAATACCTGATGAGACCATTAACTGTGCGAGATATCAGGTTCCCACTGTCACTGTACGTACGCTTCGCATAAAACTTGACTCATGGTACCGAAATGAACAGATTGTTCCAGAATTTTCATACAATGCAAAGAACGGATATAGCAGTTTTCCTCAAAAAATTTATTTAAAAAATCTCCGCATAATAAAAAATTGCAAAACACCCCTTGGAGAAAGAATAATTCAGAAGTATTTATATGATAACCGCCGCCCCGTTTACAAGTTTGTGGATATTATTGACATTTAAATTTTAAGCACTTTGCTGCTATTGCAACATGCCATTCTTAAAATTCCAGCATGACTCATTATTTACTCTTAAGTTTCCGAATTGACTAACTGTCTTATCAGCGAACGTCATTAAGATGCGTTGGTTGCAGATAAACTAAACCTAAGATGCTCGCTAGCCCAGCCATGGAACTGCAAGTGGAGGAGACTCCTCTGGCCCTTCAGCGCCTCTGGAACTTAACTAGGGCTCGTCTAGCCGGGACCTCCACCGCCTTGGACGTTGAGCCGGAACTTGTCGAGACTTTACCTTCTGCTCAGGTATGAATACATTTTTTGAAGGTGCTACAAAACTATGCCTTTCTCTTCATCTGTCTTACGATTTTTGAAAGTACGAGAAAATTTCGTTTTTGGTACACGCTTTTATTGCAGACTACTTTTTTTCTACAGTCATCAACTACCTACTAGTTGAGATGGTTCTAATGAGCCCAAACACGACGGGTTTATCTTGTGTAGTTTAGGAGTAGGTATGACCACCTTCTGTCTCCAGCATCAGATCAGCTCAGCGGTACCATAATATTGTATTGTCACCGAAGATATTTTTAGAAACTTGTAGTTAAAATAAATCAATACGATTACGGAGGCCGCCTGGTCTGATGGATGACTAAGTCCAATGAATAAATTATTGTGGCGTCAGACTTTTCTCTAACGGACCGTTAGATTCCAATACCTTTTTGGGTTATGTGCCAATTTTATGATTACCACATGAAAACTTTGCTATTATAATTTAGTTTATGCAATCAATAATCATGCTTCTATTAATTTGTCAGATATTTGCGATAAATGGCACCACTGACCTAGGCTAAAAGTTCTATCCCAACAGTCTGGGCCTTTAACGAATGAATATGATTCTTGGCACTACAAATATTACGAAATGTCATGCCACTCTATTCAGATAGCTTAACTTTGTTCTTTATTAACCCGTAGTTCGACACGGCTCACGTGTGCAGTATAATTTTAACTCGTGCGAGTCTCCAATTAGAATATAAAACACGTGCACTAGCCGCGCGGGGCGTTCGTTTTTAAACCATTCCTACATTGGCTATACTTATATACCATGCTGTGCTATGTTATTAGAATTGTACGGGTTATAAAATATGAAAAACACTTGAATATTCTTTTAAATGTCTCGTGATAAATCGGATCCTGTTTGTTCTCCTCTAGGTACAGGGCCTATACTCCGAACTTCGTATCGTGCCGTCCCTTTGTGGGCCATATGAGTGAAAGGGACGGCATGATACGAAGTTTGTAGTAGCCCCTCTGATAGTCGTATTTCTCAATCGATCGTGAACTATTGTGACCAGATTCGATATCTAATTATATAGAATTATTTTATCTAGTTAGTTTTTAGAATTCTTTATTCAATGATTTCGTATGTTTCTGCGGGCGGATTTCGGTTTGTTTTCCTCTACAGATCGCATTTCTCAACCGATTGTCGTGAAATTTTGTGAGCAGGTTTGATTATGAATTTTGTTGTGAATTGTTGTGTCGCGTCAGATTTAGACATTGGAAAAAAACCACTCGCGAGGTCTACAACTCACAGAGCCAATAATTGAATAGAATTCATCAAGGAACTCATTAAGTAATGACGATTTCTGCACACCTCAAAATGAGGTTAATTATGTTCGATGTATAAACATTATATTTATATCTGTCCAAGGGCTAATCTTAATTATGACAATATCAATGTTTATATAAGAAACTGTTTTTTTTTTCACAGGAACATGACACTACTTCTAAGAGTAAACTCCCAGTACCAAGTGACTATGAGAGCGATGGGGAGGAGGCATTCCCGGAGTTGGAAATACCCGTAAGTAACTAGTAACTATTTCATAGCCAGGCAACAATGTGGCATGCTCAATATATCACGGAAGGAATTCAGTATTATGTAATGGAACGGATCACTTTAAAGGCTCATGATTAAGGATCACATACCGGTTTGAAACATGTCTAGCGTGCGAGCGACATGAAATACGAGAGTTACAAAGTTTGATATGTATTTCAATTTTGCTCCCGGATAGATAGGCAATAATGGAAATGTTCATAAAAACTTTCCGTACCTTGTTTTGGTTACGTTACGTCAACAACTATTGTAGTTTGCCAGTGTTTACTAATTATAGTAATTATTGCTAGGGTATCGTGCCACCACACCCCCGCACGTCTAATGTTATCAAACATGTCACCCTGACCCTCTGTCTAGACCAGTGGTGGGCAAAGTACGGCCCGCGGGCCAACTGCGGCCCGCGAAAGCATTTCATCCGGCCCGCCGCCGATACATCGATTTAATTAGTACATGGCCCGCGATGATTATATTTTGACGGTTCAGCCAAAAATCAGAGCAGCGGTTTTATACAAAAGTGCAGTTTTGCTGCAATTATGGCCCTCCTCCGAAATTTCTCAAGCTTACTGGCCCGCCATGAAAAAAGTTTGCCCACCCCTGGTCTAGACGTTCGCACACAATCCTCGTAATTGATAACATTCATTAAATTACCCGTATTGTCGTATCGTACTCATTGCTACTTATAATGCCAAAGTAAATCTATCTGTAGGTATGTGTGATTTATAGACCTACATTTACCTTTTCCCGCTTATAACGCTGAGATAATTAAGATTCGGTGTGGCGATATTTTGAGTCATGGAGAATAACATAGGATACCTTTTATCTCTGAAAAAGCGGGCGGATGCAGATCTTTTAATACGCGGACGCAATCGCGGCAAAACATCGAGTATTTATGCCATATCTATGCACTATATTATAAGCTATGTACTATACATAAAGTGACCGTCGCTCTTGTTATTGAAAGCTACTAGTAGGTACCTACATATTATAGGGCTTCACATCAATCCAGAATTTGTGTTGCTTCATTGATTTCTCATTCATTCATTCGTTAAGGTCGATAGCTTCGGCGTAATGTTTCGTTATTATACTTATATTTAACGGGACTTCCTGGGTGATAACCTCGTTTGAAGGTTCTACCAAACCGGGCATGAGCTTCCGCAAATAAATTCGTGTAAGTAGAATGGAATCTGCAAGCCGGTGATCGCGTGGGATATAGATAGAAACGAGTAAATATAACGCTCGATCAGCGCGGCTAACGGACTTTGCACCCACATGCTCACAACAAACCAATCTACCGCAAATGCTGCGACGCAGAATTACTGATTGTTACTCAATTGCATTGAATTGCAAAGAACTCATTGGAACGACCTCTAGTATAATGGGTATTTGCGAGACTATTTCTAAAAGATCAGTTATGATGCGTAGAAGGTATACTTAATTTCGTGGATATGTAATCGGAATCGGAATACTCCTTTCTTGGCTCCTATTAAGACGGCGTATGATTTGCAAGACACATTGCCAACTATGCATAAGTTATATTTAGGCTAACTTCCTTTATTCTCTCTTAAACTGGGCCAGTGAACGGTCTGGTCATTGTACTTTAAATTCAAATTAAGACCGAACTGAATGGCAGTAAAGCAGTCTTTTGAGGAAACTGACAACGATAGCCTGGTCATAGAATTTGATTTGGTGCCTTCCCGTTTCAATTTTATTGTACAAAATGATCAGAATTGTGAATGTAATGGAGTTGTGGTTTTAGGAGCAGCCCGAGTTCTTGCAAAAGGGTTGGTCGGAGAGTTATGCCAAGGAGGTTTTGCTGGATGCGAGTACGCTTGGAGATGTACCGGCCGTGTACCGCGTGCCGCCGCCGGCGCCGCACCAGCTGCCCGTCATCGGGGTCTACATCGACCCCCGCGTGAGGACCGGCTTTCGATACAAAGTTAGACCGATGCAGGTGAGACGAGTAATTTAATGTCTACTTTATCTCATGTCACTTATCACGTCGCAGAACTTTGAGGGATCGTCGGTCGTTTGCGTAAAGTGTTGAAGATTGCATGGAATTGCAATCTTCCACACTTTTTAGTTCATAGAAAACTTATTAATGATTCAGTATTAGTTTAATAAGACGACTATTCCTCACCAGTTCAGTTGTTGAATGTTGCTTAATCATCGAAAAATCAAAAGTGGGTAACATGTTACACACATGGCTTTTCTCAACAATGTCACGTTTTCCTTCGTCGAACAGAAAAACTACGAAGATCCATATTAGTTTTGGGGCAAAATTTATAACTGGACTGCAAAAGAAACGGATTTGCATCAAAATCGTTTGGCATATGTCTATTGACAAAGAAATTGAGTTTGGATATTTCAACAGGCAGCTATCTTTTAACATACTTGAGTTAGAATCGGTGTTATACTTAGGTAAATGATGTGAGTTTTTTTGATCGATTACTTGAATATAGTAGCATTTTACAGATTTGAAATCGGTTCTGTGGTGAAGTACTTATAGAACATTTTGGTAAGGATAATCCTTTTCAGAATCAAGAGGATGGTGAGTGTTTATTTGCCTTACCAAAATGTTCAGGAACTAATCGAATATTCTGGCTTCTGTTTATTTTGTACTGGATAATTTTTACCCTAGTTAACACAATAAAATAATGAAACAGGATGTTTGCGTAGTCGTTTATTATGCTTAAACCACAGACTTTAAGGTATTCTTACTATGGTACATAGAAAGAATGAAAGTAAGGTTGTCATGTTGTTTAAATATTTTATGGGTTAAAGGTTATTGTTACATTCCCCTTCGTACTACAAGTAAATAAATAACTTACTTCCATTTATGAACCCACTTTTTAAATGAAGCATAGGTCTGAAAAAAATATTTTTATTTTTGTAACATTTTAAGAACATGATTTGTATTTATTAATAAATATTTTAAAGGAACTATTTGTAATGGCAACCTTACGTCTAAATGTTAGAAGATGCTGCACTATATTTTTTACATGATTTTTGCAATTTTAAGTTACAAACAGTCGATTGTAATTAGAGAATGAAAGTCTAAATTCAATTCCTTATTAGCGAACCGATTTCAGCAGTCCAGATCATTTGGAAAGGGTTCGATTAGGTTTGTGTAGGGTTGGTTCAGTAAGTAGCGGTGTCCGTTGCTGAAATTTACAGACTGAAAATATCACCAACGATCAACATTGCTAACTTGCGTGGTTCGCCACTGGTTTTGCACTTCCGCCGTAGGCGATGGTTTGTGGATCGTCCAGTTTTTCAGAGCCTCGCCCACAGCGGCGTTCTGAAATCAAACCTCCAAGACGCGCAGGACCCGACGGGTCGAAAGTGACATACTGGCCGGCAGCATGTTATGTCCACAATAGGTAAACACCAGTATCATTCATAAGGGCTATTTGCCATATTAATCATATCAATGTTCTGGAAATTAAAGTTTTTTTATGTATTGATATGGTTATTTTTTCATCGCAGTTCTGCTTGAACGATGTCAATATGTTTGTATAATCAATTAAAAAATGCTTGAGTTTGAATGCACATAGGTTTCATATTCATAATACCACTGTATCATCATTTCCAATCAGAACATAAATTTAATAAGTTCAATGTGTCGTAGAATGTTTGGAAAAGTAATCATGTCTGTACCATAAATTTGTATTAAGTAAAAGTAAATTATTGTTCAGTAATTGTGTAAATATATTGCACATGTTTGTTTTTAACAGTATTGTAAATTGTAAGGTAACATAGTGAACTTTTCTGGACAGTAGTTATATCATATTTGAAATTTTCAGGCTCTAGATGCTGCTCCATTGTCGCTGAAGCCCAGGTATTTGTTCGGAGGCAAGGCCCTGACGCTGCAGTCGATCGGGCGTGGGTTCGCGCGTCGCATCACCTTTGAGCCCCACGACTCAACACTGAATGATAATAACAACTATTTCTGGACCGACTCCAGACCGGAAGGATTCCTCTTTGAGATTGAGGCAGTGTCCATTGGGGAGAAATTCACTGTTTATGACGCGAACCATGAACCTCAGGGCATTCTGGAGGTTGTTCAGCAGCAGGTGAGTTGCCAACCACAAATTTTTAAAACATAATGTATGTAATGTAATGTCTGTAGTAGAATAACACATAATACAATGTCCAAATCCGAAGTGAATCCTCTTATTTGCTTATATTTTTAGAAAAATCAAATTGAACTGGATCAACAAATCTTCGAAGATGGATCAATCGTCAAGAAAGTGAAGATTAATACGCTATGCAAAGTAGAATGGTATGAAAATGACGGTGCTACTAAATTGCTACCGGTGACTGGAGTAGCCATCCTGAAGAAAGGTCGAGGAAACGCAACAGTGACAAGAGTAGTGAACGTCGCAATTGGAATTAAGCAGCTCCGTAAGGGCTACGAACTCAAGCCTGGCATTGAATCATCGTCCAGGAGGATCACCGTTAACGGTGGAGACATTAATGACATTCCTTGTCAGTATTGCGTAGTTGGACTCGAGAAGTATGAGTTGCCTGTTATTGGAACATATGTTGATCCCCGCATCGTGCCTGGGTTCCACTACAGAGTACGCCCCGCTGGCTGCCGTCGCCATCTCTTTGAAGGCCGAAGCCTCCTCCTGCAGTCCGTCGGCATGGGTTACGGCAAACGCATCACATTTAAGCCTGACAAGCTCAATGCCCCAGAAAACTACTTCTGGTCGGACTCCCATCCCGAGGGCATTGGCATGGAACCACGCGCGATCCAGCCTGGCATGAAATTCACTATTACAGGAAACGGGGTAAGTGGAATAGCTAAAGTATTACTAAACATCACTGCAAATATTTTATGGACGTAACATTTGGCAGCTCTCCATAACGTGAGTTCCGACATTTAGTTACAAATTTATCATTTCAGCGTATGCTAAAGTTCAAAAAATGCAGTTTTGGCAGAAAGACAACTTATAATTAAAAATAACTGTGGTTAGTTGCCAAAGTATGATTTAACCTTGACAGGCTTGGCAGGTACGATGGCGCTCGTATTTAATGTAATTTTTATTTTTGCAGGGTCTGTTGGGAGAGGCTTGTGTATTCCGAGCTGACTTGCCCCAGGTCGAAGAGAAAACTGAATACGTGGACGTCCCGGGGAAGCGCGGAAAGGCCATCGAGAAGTACATCCACGTCGACGTCACATGTCACGTGAAGCTGGCCACCACTGGCGGAGGCTCCGTTGACTCGGAAGTTCACTTGATGAAGGTGTCGGGAGTCGCCCTCGTCCGCAAGGAGCCAGGACAGGCCGTCGCCAACCTGGTGAAGGTCTACAACGTCGGTCTCGACTCGCAGCTGAACCTCCTGTTCGCGCACTCCCAGACCGAGCTCACCTTCCATCCCCTGCCTTAAATCACTTACGAGCAATGAATGGCAGTGCAGTGGCTGTGACTAATGCGTACCAGCATTGCAATGCCATAAAACTCACCAGGCGCGACTGAGGCTCCGTCTAATGTCAACCGATTGGTCATGATTTGCAACCGAGAACCGAGGGCGTATCAAGTTCGCTATATATTTACAGAGTAGTTCGGTTGCAAATTTTGCAACAAATGTAAACAACGATGATTGTGTGCATCTAACTCTACGGGATTATGATGCCACAAAGAGAACACTGCAAAGCAGAAAAAAATTAAGATATATGGTGGTAGTGCCACACCATAACCACTAAATACTGCTACCGCTGCGGTTAGACCGCAGAATAGTTAAACTTCGAGTTACACGCAATTTACAATAGTCTAATTCCGGAGTCATCTTTTGAAATGTACCACTCTTTGTAATGTTCCATATTGACAGATTTCGATTGAGTAGCTATAGGCATCTATTGCTTACAAACATCCAATAACGTAATCTTATTATTTATTTAATGTTCATAAAAATGATTTAATTGATGTAACTGGTACTTCTGTTGAACCAAATATTACCATTATATCGGAGAGAGTAGCAAAAAGACTAGTAATGCTAATTATCTGATTGCAAAACAATGTAATGTGTATAACTAAATTATTATGCCACAGAAATAAATATATCTCAGTTCCGTTTTGTGAATTGTATTAAAAAAAAAACACAATTGTGATGACCTATTTTTGTTTACCTGAATTATGTATTATTTCTTTAATTTTCGAATAAAAGTAATTTTTGTATTTGTTGTTTTTTTCACCCTTTATTCTCCCATACATGGTAAGCCTACTATGGAGTCTTCGGATGCTAATGTGTTATTGTCAACCCACAAAAGTCCGGACAACACAATTTTGGAATTGTGCACCATTCATAGCATAAGAGCACACTCTTATCTAGGCAGAAGAGTAATTATGATTTTCGAGACCCGATGGTTTGACAGTGTTGACACATTATTGACTGATTGTCTACTTACGGTTTGGAGTACCGCATTAAGCGCTCTCATTTTCTCAGAACTGTATCAAAACTGTGGCTCTCATTGACACTGGAGCAGATAGACAAAATCTATTAATTGTTATTTGTATTACAATAGAAATATCCTTCGGGCCTATACAAAATTAAAACGAGAAGTTTTGACATACCTTACTGCTAATATCATAAACTTTTGCCAGTCTCGATAACAAATATCAGCGCTGGCGATTACCCGCATTATGCTGAGATGGTACCGTTTCGAGATAACACAACTTTTTTGTTTATTTTTATATTCTATTTTTTGCTGTATTAATTGTTGTCTTTGTCTCGAATAAATATTTCTTATTTCTTATTTCTTAAATACCAGATAAAGTATCTCGAAAACAGTAAGCTTTAAATTTAAAGTATACCATATTTACTTTCAATTTAAAACTCACTGTTTTCGAGATATATGGCATCAAACTTTGGAAATTTTAGGCCAAATAATCAGTTCTTTTGGACGTAACTTTTGTAAAGATGAGTTATAAGGAATAGTTACATGTACATTTCATATATACAAATAAGTTTATAAACTACATCTACTCCTAATATCGAAAATAAAGATTTAGGGATTATGTTTAAAAAATCATTAAAAAAAATTACAGTGTTTTTCAAAATTTGACTTTTGAATTTAGATAAAGGATTGTAGAACCGATAACCGTGCATATCATAAATAAGTATATCTATAGTTTTGACGGAGCTGTATCTACTCAAAATTAGTCAAAAATCGATTAATAGCGCGTGGAGCCCCTTAATACTCCAAGACATCTCAACAATCAATTAGGAATTTTCCTATCTATATCTAAGTTGTTTTTCAAAACATTACACTGATAACCCAAACATATATAATCATGTTTTCCAATATCCTACGTAAAGGACATAATCATGTAGTAAAGCTAATTTTAACATATTTACCTACATTTGTGTCCTTTACAGATGACATAAAACTTTAAAGCGTGTCACACATTAAGCAGATGAGATATCTGTATCTGAACGCATATCTGTCAATATCGCTCCCTATACAATTCAATGAGCTAACACACACAGCGCAGATAACTTATATTTTATCGTGAAGTATCTGTGGGCACCGACATATATCGAAAGATGGCAAAGATATTATCTGGGTATATAAATTGATCTGCGAATAATATCTGCCGATATAAATATGGTATAGTGTTTTATCTGCAGAAAGGTTGATTTGAGACGGAGCCGTCCGCCCGCGCCCCGACCCGCCCCGCTGCACGCGCTCCGTCCCGCCTGATGCGCCCCTTTCCGCCCCGGTGCCCGCTGTGTTCGCTGCGCTGCTGGCTCATTCGTTGTTGGGTGGATTTCAAAATCCGGCGTTAAGTAACGTTTCGGTCATTATAAAAAAAAACTATCATGTTTCAAGAATAGAAACTCTGTTAGTCATTGGCTAGTACTTATATATTAATAGTGCTTCAATCAAAATCAGCAATAAATAAATAACTTTCTTATAAGAAAATGGTTTATGTGTTAAAAATCCAAACCTTTATATTTGTAGTCAAAAATATCATGTACGTATGAGTTCCCGAATCAATATGAAATTACTATTATTTTATGATTACTGAAAGTCTAATTATATATTTTTGATTGGTTTTGATTAGTAAAAATATGATGTATTTCATATGTTAGTAAGTAGATTTTCTCCGTAAAATTAAAAAACTTTAACTTTATACACCTTAGAAGTTTATGTACTCATGCGAGTACAAGAGGACAAGCAAGTAATTTTATGTTCTCGTACGAGTACAACCGGTCTCAATGCTATAAGTTTTTTTGATTTCACATGAAAGGTAACTATGTTTTATTTCCGATTTTCAGGCTTAAAGGACTGTAAAATAGAGAAATACCTTAACTTCGACGAATCCGACGGTTTTTCCGAAGGCGAAGATGTTTATGTCGGAAGTAATCTTGAACTTAATGGTTCCGGTTCATCTGAATCCGAAAGTGACGACGAAGATAGCGATAATTTTGAAAATATTCAAAGATTTTCTGAAGATATAACCTCGGCAGTTCCTAGTCCAGCTATGGAAATAGAAATAGAGGGGGGGGGGGGGGGGTCAAGATATTCTAGCCCAACTTTACGGAGTGAAATAAATGCATCAGCAGCTCTTAGTCCAAGTTTGTTATGCGATTTTCAAAACGAAGATATTCCCAGTCCATCTTTTCCACCACCAGATGTATGTTCTTCGACAGGCAGAAGGTCAAGAGGTCAGATAAAAATGTCATAAGAAATGTAAGACTGAAGATTTAAGTTACTGAATTAAAAACTAACTATATGCTAAGATAAAAAATGTCCTAAGAATTGAAGAAACTGTGTTAGGAAAATGTTAGTTCTAAGTATTTGATTACAGTAATATTATTTGCTTAATATGCAACTTACGGTACCATTGTTACATTTGTACTCGTACATAGTTTATTTCAGAAGAGTTTATTTTGTTACTAACTTTATTTTTTAGCCTGTGCTGTTAAGTAGGCACAAATAAGTATTTTTTGTAAGTTTATGTGCAAGTAAAGTTGATTATTGTAGTATTTTGTTGTATTTGATACTGGTACAGTCAAGGGCATAAATGTGTACACTTTTTGGACTTTATTCGAATGGAATAACATGAAAAAATGTATACATTTTGTTGCCCTTGACTGTGCCTCAAGTGAGGACAAAGTCCCCATGTACTCGCCTGAGAACATAAGGAAAAATGGGGTGGAAAACGCCACGAATTTTTTCACAATTTTTCCAACATTTTGGGTTACTTACTCAATCGATTTATTGAAAAAAAATTCAGTTTTGCCAGAATCGATACCTCCAGGATCCAGGAGGTTATAGGCCGGGCCCAATAAAGGTGCGCGGTTGGAGAGTAGCCTGGGGAAAATCCAGGGGAAAACCTCCGGCACGACCACGCGTGTGGTAAGTGTGCAGGTATGCATTTTCATAGTTTTGTATAGTTTCTATGTTTGCTTAGATAGTTTAAGTTTACTAGCGCCTTGGCATATGCGCTAATGCAGATATATGTATTTCTAAATAAATAAATAGTCATGGCTCGAAGGACCAAAAGTGAAGACACATTGTGAAATCGAACCTATAGACATCTAGTGTGATGATGTGGAACTAAATACTACTGACATTTACTAAGCAGCAATACGTTTTTCGAAGGACCAAGACAACTCTACGTCAACAACAGATGGCGACACAGTGCTACTTATCATATTCCGTGTATGTATCGCTAGATGGCAGTTTTATCCATCTTCGTTTTATGAGTTCAGTGCCTTTTGTCGAAGAGACTGGCGGCGTGTAAAATAAGTTGTGTGTTCAGTGTGTTGTTTGAACGTAGAGGTAGAGTCGAGAGGCTAAAGTAGTAAGCGGGATACTCGCCCGGCGAACGCCAAGCGAGTTGGTCTCCTCGTCGACCGTATTACGGAAACTATTACGAAAATCGCAATGCGCGAATTAACTTCGAGACGGTGAATTAGTGAGATTAATCCCGACATAAAAACGAACTGTTCGCGATGGCTTGCAAAATAAAGTGTGAGAGTGTTATATTTTTGTGCATCGTATACAGTGCCTCTAGCTTTAATTTGGAACCGAGGATTCCTGTGATAAAATTCGGTGAAAGAGGCTCGTATTTTGGATTTTCTGTTGCGGAGCACCTGACTATCAATGAAAGTACTGGCAGTAGTACAAGTTGGTAAGTAAAAGTCAAATAGTTTTGTTATTGTAAGTGTTAACGCAATGCTATGATGTCACGTGCGAAGGTCGCCGTTCCATGTGTTCTAGCAGTCTGTTGATCTAATCTAACTGAGAGAGGTTAAGAAGTTTACAATAAGAATTATGTGGAATAGCGATATCGGAGTTATCAGAAACGGGTCGCTTATCAAGAATGGCGATAATGTCATGTTGGAACCTCCAACCACCGTTTAATGTTTAATTTAAAACTTTCACGATAATTACAACGAAAATTTATATAGGTACTTATTTATAGCTAATTTTAGAATTAGGCAAAAGGAGATTACACTCGGGGAATTCTTACCTGTGTAGTATGAAGAAGTAAAATTCACTTGTGTAAAATACAATCCGGTCCGGTCGAAATAAAAAAGGACTAACATTTTGGGACATCAAGTTGCTCGTTTTTACCTGTCGGAGGTAACGACCGACATGGCGCGTTTAAAGGTGTCAATAAAAAGTAAAGTAGGTAATTATAAAATTCTTCGTCAGCTGAGCTGTACGAGTAGAGGGTGCCTTAATATTAATTGACTGGCTAGCCTTCGTGAATAGAGTCTATTTGTCCTTCCATGTAAACGAGTCATCATGTATTGGTTTATTTTTAATTTTTATAGCCTATAACCTGGCCGAAGATCTAATAAACTTATACGTTAAGGTTGTCCTGTAATCTTTTAGCTAGTTTTTACGTGATGCCTAGATAAATAAACGGACAGACAAACAAACACAAATTATAAAAACTGTTGAAATGTGTTCTTTTATCGATTCTAAGAGCCTTCAATTGTTTTTTCCAACTTCAATGTACAACTGTGCGACCCTCTACAGTTTTATTATATGTATATAGATTGATAGATGTTTCGATATAGATAGATAGATGAACTTCGGTTCGTTTTATTCAATTATGTATATGACAATTTTAAGTATTGCTCTTCTGATTTCACCTTTATCTCTCGTTGATGACTTCCTTTAATTGAAGGGTCCTGCTCCATCGTGAAGTACTACTGATATAAATTTATTAAATTGGAATGTACTTAATTATTACATTTTCATAGGAATTGTTTCAAAGTAACCCTAACCTAATCCATCTAATATTATTGGAACACCACCTTGAACACTTTCTCGTAAGAGTGCTATAGGTGCTTAAAGAAAAAGTTAAATAAATTTTCTTGCGAAAAGCGTACGTTAGAAGCATATTTCTTGGCAAGGGGGTAATAGGGGCAATCGATATCATATTCCGCCATACATCGCGTTTTCCGCGGACGGGGTCATCCCGGCGCCTGGCTGCAGACGCGACCGACGCGACCGACGCGACCTACTCGCGGAGCAATGCACCGTCTTGATGAACTGTTCTCAGTCTCAGAGTTCAGACCGCATCCGCAAATTACTGCACCGGTACGTGGAGGCTTCGATGTGCTGAAAAATTTGTTGAATGGTCTCGTCATCGCATACAGGCTGGCGTTACTTTTTTGTTCGCAAATTTAAAATGTTATTTCAGAAGGAGAAACCTACGCAGTGTAGGTACATATAGTTCAGCCGTTGTCTACCCATCCCGGAGATATCCGGGCACATACCTAACAACAAAATGCTATGTTTATTTTTGTCATCGGCCGAGGACGGACTAATTAGTTTAATAAAATGAAGCCTAGTTAAAATTGGTAAACGAAACACACTTTTCGACCCTTCTTCTTTGAGACCGGCCAGTTCCAATGCTTATTCCATTTTCTTTTTATATTGTTATTTGTTAACACGTTTGTTGGTCTTGTCTATCTGAAGCCATTCAGATGAACATGTCTCCATTATTTTCAATTTTATGAATTACTTTCGTATCTCATGAATCATCAATTTCACATGATATCCATGACGGTTTCTGATACAGTTTCTCAGAACACCCCGGCTTGGTGACTCATGAAAATTTGAACATCAGCTTGGAAACTCTAACACCCTTGGGTGCCCTTGGGAGATTGATGTCCTGAATGCACTTCCATTGTTGGTATTATATTAGCAATCATTTATACACACTACAAATGCATTTCCTCTAGAAATTGAATATATACCTAACTGAATAAACAAGCCCAATGTGTAAACTAAATAGTTAAGTAATCGTAGTGATGGATTTGATATCAAACCGTTATCATTCCGTATCCTTCTTAACCCCAGAATATAAAATGTAAACATAATTTGACGGGACCCTAAGCAAATATTGAATACGGTACCTGCATAACAACCGTCAACTTATCCCTATGGCAAAGGTCCTAATCACATTAAAATAAGACCTACTGTTGTTTGATTTAATGGCCAAGCAGTTTTACAAGAACTCAGGTTGTATACCGGTAGCTCTGAGTAGTATACGTAACCTGACACGGGTTCTATACTTAGTTATATACCGGTTGGTATCTCATCAATATTCCTCCATATAAGTACTTGGAGTAATTTTACTTAGCCGCGTAAACTACGTGCCCCGTCGAGGTTACTTGTGAATATTGATGAGGTGAGTAGACAGCGAACTAATAATATATCTATACTAGCCTTTTTCCGCGGCTTCGCCCGCGTACTAAGCGTTATTTTACTGACACCTTACTGACACCCATTTTTAAGAAAAATAAATGTCCACCATCTTGGATTCGAAAACGCACGTCATTTTCGTAATCGGCGCCTCGAGGAACCTCGACGACAACACCCATATCGATTTTTAAGTATAATGTATGTCCGCCATCTTTGATTTGAAAATGCATGCCATTTTGCATCACACCCATATCGATTTTTAAGAACAGTAAAGATTTACTCCCTGCACAAACTTAGTACTCCTTTTTCACCCCTTTAGGAGAGCAATTTCAAAAACGCTGAAACATGTTTTGTTGTTTTTAACCCGTCAACAATAACAACAACCGTAAACAGAGTGTATATACGAAGTTCTAAATCTCTCACTTCAAAAAAGATTTGCTCACCTTCCAAAATTGGAATCCCCTTTTCACCCAAAGGGAAAGCAATTTCGAAAAACGCTGTAATACGTTTTGTTGTATTTAAACAGAGAGTCTGTATACGAAGTTTTAAATCTCTCACTTCAAAAGAGATTTACTCCCCGTTCCCCGTACAAACTCAGAACCCCCTTTTCACCATTTTAGGGGAGCAATTTCGAAAAACGTTGAAATACGTTTTGTTGTATTTAAACAGAGTGTATATATGAAGTTTTAAATCTCTCACTTCAAAAAAGATTTGCTCCCCGTACATACTTGGAACCCCCTTTTCACCCCTTTAGGGTAGCAATTTCGAAAAACGCTGAAATATCTTGTTGTATTTAAACAGATAGTCTATTTACGAAGTTACAAATCTCTCTTCAAAAAAAAAACTGCAAAAAAAGATTTTCGTACAAACTTTTACACCTCTTAAGGAGATCAATTGAGAAAGACGCTGAAATACGATATTAATATGTTTAAACAGAGAATCTATGTACAAAGTTTAAAATCTCTCACTTCAATAAACACGTGTTTCCATACAAACTTTCATTCCTTGTTTTACCCCTTAGGGGGTGAATTTCGAATAAAATCCTTTCTTATCCCTAGTCTACGTTACAGATGTAATCGACTGTGCAAAAATCTCTAGCATTGGTACTTTCGGTCGTGCGTTGATGAGTCAGTCAGTCAATCAGTCAGTCAGTCAATCAGGACTTCTTCTTTTATATGTATAGATGAAATACTTAAAACTAACTACAATGGCTTACCGACTCCAAAGTGATTCTTGAGGTAGATTGATCTGAAACATAATGGAGCTTCCCATAAATAGGCGTGTTGTAGAGATTAACAGACAACATACTAATAATAATATCGCCACTCTCTCTTCTTTGGGTTCATACTCATACTCTTTATTGGTAATATTGTCAAATATCCCGTGTGGTGTTATAGTCCTGGTGGTGAGCAAGGTCGCCAGAGCTCCGGACTTCCCGAGGATGCTTAGTTGAGAGTGAGGGACGCTGTCACCTCACCGAATCCTCCAGCAGCGTGCGCTTGTGATTCTTTTGGATTCGTAAACGTCCATGTGCTACGGTGTCATCTTTACCATAAGGCTGGTAGCAAACCTGTTTGCCACAGTCGTTTTAGAAAAAGTTAATATTTGGTGTCTTTTTCCGAGTCTCTGCTAATAACTTTCCATATGCCGTCAAACACGTGGGCGTGGCTGGAGGTTACGAGTTTTATGTACAAATAAAGATATTTCTCACTATTTGACACGATTTTGTAACCATTCCGTTGTTTGCGTGGATCTGTCACAACTATGAAGATTTATTATTTAAGTAACTCATTACATTTACGTGTTTTAGATACATTATTTTCCCTTACTTTATGGCTAGCTAAGATCATAAAATAGTTACCTGTGTTAAAGTTTCAAGCTCGCGTAAATTTATTTTAAGAAATTTCCTTTCTATTTTGTTAAGTATGTGTCCAAATTCCGACGTAAGTGTGAACATAATTTGAGAAGCCGCAGTTCGTTTCAATAATCCTATTTATGGTTAAGTGGGGTTGTCCCCCAATGAACGATTCTTCCCAATTAAAATGTTCACACGTCATGCTCTGCGGGGTGCTTTGAAACTCAGACCTAGAAATAGAAAATAAAAAAAAATGTTGTTCTTTTTTCTATACATTTTTGATTAAACTGATAAACGTAAGTGACTAGTATTTACCATTTATGTATTCAATCGTCTACAACCCTATTACAGAGCTCAAGCTGGGAAAAAATCAAATTAAAATGGTCAGTTTTTTACGCTCTTATAGAGTCCTCTCATTTTGAAATAGTTTACTTAATTTGACCATAAACTAAAATTATCCCATAAAAAGCTCCTTGAACTTTTTGATAAATGCTGCCATAAAACATTCAAAGTTGTTGATTTATTAGTCCATTGATGTAAAAACATAATGTTTGTATATGGTGTCGTCGCAGCAAGTAATCACAGACTGACGCCTCCATAATGGCTCCCGTATTTTCTTCCCTGACCTGACATGTGAAACTGTTCCAATTATCAAACATCTCGGTAGCTCACTAAGTAAGACCCTTATTTATGGGGCTCCACGCGCTATTCATTGATTTTTGACGAGTTTTGAATTGACATAGCACCGTCAAAACTATGGATATATTAATGGCATGAACGGTTATCGGTTCTTCAGTATGTATCTACATTTGCAAGACAGAGATATTTTCAAACATGGTCCGAAAAAGCTCTATTTTCGATATTAGTATGTTGTTTATGCACTTAAATATATGAAATGTATATGTAACTGTTCCTTATTGACGTCTCTAATATTTTTTATTTAATTCATTTTCACAAGAGGTACGTACAATAAGCTGATTTTTTGGTTTAAAATTGACAGTTTGATGACATATATCTCGAACACAGTGAGTTTAAAAGTAAATATGGTATACTATTTCGGTAAACCTCGTTGTTCTTAACCCGTTGTGCCATAAAAATACGAGGAAACGGAGAGTTACAGATCTAAGGTCATTGGGAGCTGGGAGTCCCTTATGGCTAATATTTATAAATCTTAGGTGCTTCTATCGAATACCAAGTTAATATACAACTACCTAATAAAAAATGTATCTTTTCGAAATCGGTGATAAGTTTTAAGCAATTATAAAACTAGAGGTAATAAAATTTGACATTAATAAAATTTGCTTCTTAGCTTGCTTTAACGGTAACCTTAAATGAAAGCCCGGTTTTAAATTATCGTCTTTACTTAAATTTTAATTTTTATTGAAAGCAATGAAACTCGTAACTGGAACTTGGCACAAAATCTGGAATTTTAACTGTGTCTTCGCAAAAATAATTACCCTTCGCCTTGTTTCGATTGAATCACGCAAAACGTAAGTATGAAGAGTTCAACGAATCTCGCTTCGCTTGAATTTATTTGCTTTTCTTACCTTACCTTACTTTTCTTTTTACTACATAAGAAATTAATCGACCCGATATAAATAAACCGATATTTGACTTAAAATGAAATGAAATCGTTTATTCGCTCATCACAGGTAAAAAGAAATGAAAATTTAAAATTAAATGTAGTTACAAACATGTTACAAAGTCATGATATGCCCTATGGCTTACAAACTTGCTTGCTTACGAACATGTTGAATTTAAAAATATTAACGCCACGTTAATATAAACGTCATGTCACTAACATTAAGATACAGAATTAAAAAAAACCGGTCAAGTGCAAGTCCGGCTTGCGCACCGAGGGTTTCGTACACAGATGTGTACCAATTTCAATCCTATTAGTTCAGGAAAATCTCAACAACATGATGTAGAAATTGAATAATATGGGTACAGCGCCGTCTATCGGCGAATATTGTTACAATTTTGAGCGACTGCATAACTTAGTATGTACATGGTGGTTTTTCAAGGATAAGACTTTATCACTAGAACCGATTTCATTTTTTTCTTTATTTGAAAGAAGGTACTTTCAGCATAATCGCGAAGGAATTTATAAACCTTAAATACATGCAAAGGTGATTAAATTACAAACTTTGTATAAAAATGTTTTTGAAGATAAAAAAGAAAAACTAGATAGAACTATATTTTTCCTGTATACACTGGTATCAATGCTATGTAATATTTTTTCCTTGGTAAACTTCGGCGATAAGAGGGGGGCGATGGATTGTTTTTTACATTTTGTCTCATAAAATTTTAACCTGCCATTTTTCACATAAATAAATAAAAAATATTTAAAAAAACATGTGTTATGGATCTGGGTTACCCTTCTTTATAACTATTCCAAATTTCAAATCGATAACATAAGTAGTCCTTGAAATATTTAGCGATGTGACTGACAGATAGACAGACAGATAAAGTGAAATCATAATAAATAATAAATATTAGAGGACAATCTTACACAAATCGAACTAGCCCCACAGTAAGCTCAAGAAGGCTTGTGTTATGGGTACTAGACGACGATATATTTAATAGATATAAATACTTAAATACATAGAAAACATCCAAGACTCAGAAACAAATATTCATGCTCATCACACAAATATTTGCCCTGGCCGGGATTCGAACCCAGGACCGTCAGCTTCACAGGCAGGTGCACTACCCACTAGGCTAAACCGGTCGCCAAAAAAATCATAAGGGTTCCTTTTTACAATTTTGGTGCAGAACCCTAAAACTCAGCAATTTAATACTTAAATAAATATAAATATCATGTCACTAATATCAAAATACTGAATCAAAAAGTAAGTAATAAAATCCAATAAATTTAAATTATGATAGTTGGTTGTATCATTAATAATGCCAAATAGTTGACACCTATTGTACGCCTCTATTGTTTAAAATTATGATTGAAATGAAAGTGCCTTATGCAACTTGTGTGAGTAGATATGCAAGTACAGTAGGACTATAAATTACTTTAGCGGTGTTCTTATTACAATTATGGCTCGGTTTCAAGCAGAATGCAACAGATTCGATATGGTACTGAGTGAAACCCAACGGTTCAAGAACAAGACGTGAGCGAAGGCTCGCCGCCCACTGCCCGCCGCGTAGGTAGGTACTCCGTGAAGGCACAGTCCATTACACCAACAGACAATACGATAATATTATTAGATCACAATTTTCGACGATATTACCAATAGCAAACCTACATGATAAACAAAGTTCACGTGAAATTACCGAATGAATACCTATCAAGCTTTCTTGAGCTTACTGTGGGGCTAGTTCGATTTGTGTAAGATTATCCTCTAATATTTATTTATTATTTATTATTATTTATTTATATCATATTTTTAGGTATATATAATGCAATCGATTCGGTCGCTACCTTATAAAGGAATTCCGATTCAGCCAGACGTACTTATTTTTATCTGAATGTTAAAGAATACCATAATCACCGTCCTCGTAATGTGTCATTCACTAACAACCTAGAGAGTAAAGACGCGGCTGCCTATAAGATGGAAAGAGAGAGTAATCAATAATAATTCCTTTTTAAGGCTTAACAAATTGATAGGTGTGTATAATGCTTTATTTGACGCAATTAAATACTAATTTTTCATAAATCCAGAAACAATGAAGTCTTAGCCAGTCAACACCAGCCGTTTATTCAAATCAGTGCAGGCAGTAGCGAAGTGGAGCAATAATCAGAGGGTTACTTCGAAATCCGAACTTCGTATTATGCCGTCCCTTTCACTCATATAGTGTATATAACACGAGAGTGAAAGGGACGGCACGACTCGAAGTTCTAAGTACAGGCTCAATGTTGCCTGCTGAAATTAAACCGACGTGGCGATTTATTGTCCGCAAGTGCCGTAAACTATTGCTATTGAAGGGCTTCTAATCAAACATCTGTTATGATATCTATTGCCTTACCATAAATTTAAATCTCGTTGTCGAAATATTTGCCTATCTACTAGGTAAAAATTTACAGGTGCTACTTTAGCGTCAATAATTATATACTTTTCCAGTAGGGTCGCTAGGCCAGTTACGAGGCCCGCGTCAGTTTGCGGCCTTCTGAAGAACGAAGTTTTTTCAATTAAAGATATTTACATTTTTACATGCCCTAAAGACATAGTGAGTCGTATTAGTTTTAATTAGTAGCTATTAAATTGGAATATAATAAAAAAAGCAAGAAAATATCGTATCAGTTCATACCACCTGTTTCCGCTCATTCATGCATATAGACTGATGTGATGATGATGATGATGATCATAACTTGATTTGATTACATTGTTTGCAAATTGCACCTTGCGGCCATAGAAGTTATTTTTAGCACATTATTTTCACTCAGTTTTTTGGTCGCCTCGCCTTGATTCTTTGTCGGATCAAAATTGCATTAAAAGCATTTATCAAAACGAAGGCTAGAAATATTGTAATCTACGGTGCAATTCTAAGACAAACACGGAGAAATCAAAACACATTGGATCCACAATGGTGTGTTCGCGCGGATCGTGCGTAACGCACGATATGTTATCACTGTAACCTAGTTCGCATCGCATCTGGTCTATCATTTACAAAACATTTCTCAAATACAACTGTTCCTAATATAACTTGACACTCAACTTCATAACAATTATTCTTAGTCGGAGGTCAGATATACGCTGATCTCTGGCAAGGAATTTGGTGAGCATTGTGAACACGCTTTGAACAGTCGTGTTGGTTGATACTTTGCTTATCTACAGGCCTGTATTGATTAGCACTCGAAATGTTGAGCAAATCTGACACATGGGTATGATATCATTTTAGTTTGGTAGAATGAATGAAAAGAAGCAGGGATTAGAAAGTTTAAAAGAACACAGAATTGATATACTCGTATATCCAATAGCATTATCATGTTACACTGGTATCGGTTATCTTTTTGTTACTGTAAACACCCGAAATATAGTTAATCTTAGAATTTACAGGTAAAATCTAGGATAAGGTAAACGTCCCAGTGCTCGACACCTTGGTGCCCAATAGATGACACCTACTAATCACAGGGTCAGTGTCGACCACGACATTGATTGGAACGTTTACTTTACTCAGAAAATTAATAAAAGTGACGAACAATTTAATTTAAGGGGCTCCTAGCTCCCTTGATCTGTAACTCTCCATTTTCTCGTATTTTTCATGGTTCATCGTATTGAGAACAACGATACTGAAATAGTATACCATATTTACCTCAAAACTTACTTTCTTTGAGATATATGGCATCAAATTTTGGCAATTTTAGGCCAAAAAACCAGTTTTTTGGACGTACCTTTTGTGAAGATTTAAAATAAAAATCTCTCTTGCGTTGATAGATATGTCAATAAGTTACTTACCTTCACACTTCATATATGTACGTGCATAAACAATATACTAGTATCGAAAACAGAGCTCTAAGACCATGTTTCAATAAATCAAAAAAAATCAGGTGTCAGTTTTTTTCAAAATTTGGCTCTTGCAAATGTAGATAAAGGATTGAAGAACCAATAACCGTTTGTGCCATAAATATATTTATAGTTTTGACGGAGCTATATCAACTCAAAACTCGTTAAAATCGATGAATAGCGCGTGGAGCCCCTCAATAGCTCCTTTAATTTCCCTAACAAAATATTACCGTATACGAAGTAAGAACGCCTTTCAGTCTTCTCTTATCTTCCAGTTTATAATAGCTTATCCCTGCAATCAGTTACTAGTTCTGAAGTTTAGAGGACAAATAATTGTTACGCGTAAATAGCTGTTTTACTACAGATTTTTTTATTGACTCAATTGCCTCAATGTTATTTAGTGAATACCTGAAGAGACGATTTCTTTATTTGATTTTAGTTTCGCACTCTAAAACTCTCACCTGTAAGGACCAATATTCAGCCCAGAGTTGCGTTTGCATCGTTGCGCTCGGAGGCATCGGTTCTTTTACTTTATTTTTTGTGGCAGGTCTTTACGCGGCCGGATTTCGTTTTTATTTTGTTGTGTTACCAGCCTTGTATGGAGTGCAGCCTTCGTTAGCGTGTGCAAGGTCATCGCAGTTTGTTCTCCGCTTCAAATCCTCACAGCTCTTTTTTGTTGTAAACGAAGCCTACAGGAAAAAAAGGTTCCAAGCGCGTGTTGAACTTTAAGGCTGCAGGTTTTGTTTATATTCAAATAACCATGTCGAAATTGCAGAGCTCGTGGCCCAGCGGCGCCCGCGTACCGCGTGCGTTATGCAAGGTTAAGCAACGTCGGGCCAGGTCAGTTCTTGAATGGGTGACCGCTTTGAGTGGTTATTATCTGAGCGCTCCCGTGCTTTGGAAGGTCCGTTAAGCCGTTGATCCCGGCTGTTGTCTATGATAGCAGTCGTTAAGCCGAGTTAGAGGCCTCTGGGCGGCTTGAGAACTAACAGTTAAGTTGCCCACTCCCTTGACAAGGGGGTTCGAAGTAACACCACGTTCGTAGGGAGTACCCATCGGATCGGTGACCCAGCGCTACCCAGGGTGGTTACCCAGGGGTCACGTGTAGGGTAGTGGTGGGTAAAAGCTGGCAACCGTACTTGTCTTCTCAAAGATCTCACGGTTCGAAATAATTGAAATACGATAAATAAATACCCAGTCGAAATAGCAAAACCTCGAAATATTGGTAACTTTGATTAAATTTGGCACGAATGTTCGTTGAAAACCTAGTTTCCGTCTCTCAAAAGGCCAGGAACTTCTAGAGCCGCCGTTATCTTGGAAAATTTCAAGCAAGCAAGTGAAGCATCTTACTTATTGTGCCAGTAATTGCTAAGAGATTTTTCTAACTGGGTATTACTCATTTTACCAAATCCAGTTTTTTATTATATTTTCCAGTACCTACGGAACCCCAGATAGTCACATGACTTGGAAATTAATGAATACGTTTTGTAAGCCATAATAGCTGTTTTGAATTCTCGATTAAAGGCTAGATTCTCATACTCAAAAGGGTTATTATGGAGCACAAGTGGATAAATATAATCGCTTGATTAGTATAATGCAAGCCTTGATGATTATGACTGACTACTCTGCTAGATAAGATTCGAACGTAGTTACGCAGTATTAGGTTTCTAAAAGAAACAATTTGGTGGAACACTACATAAGTTACTAGAGTGTTGTAGTATACATATAGAAGTCATATAAGGCAAGTATCTCTCTGATTTATAATCATTGATTGTACGTAATATTTATTCAATATTATTTTTGCAGCTTAGATACCTAGTTTTACGTTCACTTAGAAATATATTAATACTAGCAACCGCCCGCGACTTCGTCCGCGTAGATTTTAGATCTATTTTTAGGTCTATTTTTTTCTGTCAGTTGTCTGATGTTGGAATTTATTTTTTGAAAATTGCTCAAAAAAATAAATGTTCGCCATCTTGGATTTGAAGATGCATGTCATTTTCGCAATCGGCACCAGGAGGAACCACAAAGATGACACCCATATCGATGTCTAGAAAAATAATGACCGCCATCTTGGTTTTAAAAATGCATGTCATATTCGTAACGGCACCTCGAGGAACCTCGAAGATGACACCCATATCGATTTTTAAGATAAGTAAAGATTTGCTCCCCGTACAAACTTGGAACCCCCTTTATGGGGAGCAATTTCGAAAAACGCTGCAATGTGTTTAGTTGTATTTAAACAGAGAGTCTATTTACGAAGTTTCAAATCTCTCTTCAAAAATATATTCGTTCCCTGTACAAATTTGGAACCCCTTTTTCACCCTTTTAGGGGAGCAATTTAGAAAAAAGCTGAAATACGTCATTAATATATTTAAACATTGTATATAGACTTTGTATATAGACTCTATACAAAGTTTCAAATCTCTCACTTCAATAAATACTTGTTTTAATACAAAATTTCAGCCCTTGTTTTACCCCTTTAGGGGATGAATTTCGAAAAATGCTTTCTTATCCCTAGCCTACGTTATAAATGTAATCGACTGTGCAAAAACCAACTCTCTAGTGTTAGCAGTTTCGGCTGTGCGTTGATGAGTCAGTCAGTCAGTCGGTCAGTCAGTCAGTCAGTGAGGACTTCTTCTTTTATATGTATAGATTAATAACTAATACCTTCATATGAATCATGTTTAGTTTTATGAGGAAATAATTAACTCCATGTACCGCATCTGTTTACCTTGTCACCTAGGTAAGTATATAACTAGTAGGCTACCACAAATATTCATCCGGCATACGAATTCATAGGTAGGTAAACGTAAGTACCTACACACTTCTTACTACTACTATTCTAAAAAATTCAAAAAAATATGAGCCGCTCATTATATGTCACGACATAGATGTTTATTTATTTAATTGTTTTTGCAAAAAAACACAGAATTGTACAAATGGCGGGCTTAATGCCAAATGGTATATCTGCTTATCAGTGATAACACCGGCGCCTGCATTACATCCTAACCCGTACTAAACTGTTATCACATCAAATACGTGATAATGATAATCGTGGTGATATCACTCGGCCGCGTTCCCCTGTTTACTCGGGGCTCAAGGTGACGCACATATTATGGTATGACGCAAACGATTTTCTCTTTGCCCTTAGTGACAGTGAAAGCATGATGATAATAATAGTGATTCTTATTCATTTTGTAACACTCTTGTCCTCTCAAAGGTCTCGAAACTGCGGTGTGTTGTGAATGAAAGACGTAGATTTATTTGCAGGTAGATGTCGACACAGTGAATCCTTAAAGAAATAAAGGGTCAGCAAAACTACTGAGTATTCTGTAGTCGCATCTGTCCATAGGATACGGACCATAAGACAGCCCGGATGCCTTTTTGCCACAGCTCTAAACTTGGACAGACAGACAAAATAATAAGAAAACTATAAGAAACCGACAGTGGTAAAAAAAGTTTATAACTGTCTTGTGCAAAGCAAGGATACAATTTTAATTATAAATAATGTCCCTGCAATTTTTATCAGTGGTTGTAATTTTTGCATAAGAATATCAAGTGTTCAAGTGATTCCAGCAATTGTCCAGGCCGGTAGTCTTTATATTTGTCATGACACGTCGACTGTAAAGTTGCATTTAAAAACCGATTTAGCAGTCCGAGCCCGTCGAGTCCGAGATGATATTTTCTCCTCAAATGAGCTGAGTTCCCAGGCCATTGTCGACAAGCCGCCTTTTAAGGAGAGCCTTGTCTACCTACAGGCGGATTTAAAACCGGCATCTCGTATAATCTTGAATATTCAGTTAAATTAAGAAGCGATATCTGATAATGGGTCCAGCAATCACGGGTTTCACAAAAATGTGAATATAAAATCACTAATTTTCAATCTTAAGTGCTCATGGAATCGGTACATTGCGGTCGAATACGGTACCGGTGCGCATTGGATATTAGAGTTATGGCCGGGAGTGGTAGTAAAGTGCGCAGCGAAGTATAAATTGTAACTCCCTGTGAAGAATGGCAGATTCCCGTCGGGCGCATTCCCTCTAATTGGCCGCCGGCGCACAGCCCGCTATGGCTCGGACCTCTGTCAGACTGGCCACTTTCGCTAAACTGCCAGCGCTTACATACCTGCTTATTGAAATTTAAGTCATTTACTGGTGATTTTTATTGATACGAACTTTAACTTCGGTTCATATTACTATTCATATTCATATTCATTTATTTTCATAATAATTCATATTACATGTCAATAGTTATATCAAATGAACAATGATAATATTAATAATCAATATGTATAATAAATCTCAATTCAATTCAGAATATTAATACTTACTATACTTACTATATATATACATACCTATAGAGTTCGATTTTTTTGCGAATAGAGCAAATTTTTCAAGATGACGGTTGTTCTACAAGGCCCTGGCCCCTGGCGTAGGGACTTTTGGGAGATGAGACCAAGGCCTCCAGTAAAAATTCCTATCGAATTTCATCAAACTTCCGGAAATGTGCCTACTAATTGTTTACACTCTTTGACAATGTAAATAGGTATAACAGAGCAAATGCAAACGTTTAGAAACAATTCTTTATTTACAGAATATTGTTCTAAAACCGTACAGATAGCATTCAAAGGGCATTAGCAACATAATCCCTTAGAAAATTTCTAGTTCAAAACGTACAAAGGGCCTGTGAGGCTCGTTTTACACCTAGTTAGGCCCGCTTCTTCCGACGCGGACGGGCTATTGTTCCCCTTGTTATGGTAAATACCTGCCCTCAGGTTACGGATTGCCGCTCACATGTTTGAACGCGAACCACTGTGGACTCCTTGTTAGCCTTATTGGATGGTATTATACACCTAGTTACCTATATATATGCTTGTAATTGTATTATTTAATGTTCAGTAACTCTGGCGTTATAGTATAGTAGTAAGAACATGAATATTATGTTCCTAACCTTTTAGGGATCACGTGCAAATCATTATAATGAACTAACGTAGAAAACTCTTTACTAATACGCAAGACTTTATTAATAACTACTACTCGTAAACGGAAATGAGCAGTTAGACTAGATATCCTTAATTAAATATGTTTAATAGTAGATTGTACAGCAAGGAGATAAAACACGGTTTTATGTCACGGACGCGGTATTGAATCCTGAACGTCATGCATGAAGGACTCCAGATTTTACTCCCGAGCGCAGCGAGGGCGCTATGAGTTAATTTCCGGGCGAAGCGAGGGAATTAATACTGAGTCCTGAGTGCAGTGAGGGATTTAAGCGCGCCCAAAACCAAACCAGCTTTATCCCCGAGGAGTATACTCTACTTTTCTCACCTCTTGCGAGACAAAAAAGAAAAACCAAGACTAACTAGATACAGAATCAGACAGTCAGCCAAAGCCCAATGATTTTCGTGAATCGCCATGTTATTAGAATTGTATCATCTATTTTTGTAGAATCTGCAGTTTTAGTCCATATAATGCAGCGTCTTGCGGTTTTTGTTTTAGGTATTTAATAGTAGGTACTCTCTGCCGAGGCTCTTATATCTATTACACACATTACAGTAAACAGCTTCCCGGGTTCCGACCGCCAAGAGTCTCGCACGATCTGAGCCTGGAGAATTATAAGTTGATGTACAAAAAATTCTGATGTTTCCAAAAAAGGACGGCAACGGATCATATATGTAAATTTAGGGACGAAAAGACAAAGTTTAAGAATCACAAGTGCATAATGTGGACTAATTTCTAGTAAAAGATTCGCGTGACTTTAGAATTTGGAAATAGTGTTAAAAATATAATCGGAGAAGGATTCTTCAAAAATAGGAGAATCCAGGAGGCAAAGTGAATATTTTTCGACTATTTTAATAGTAGGAGCGAGATAATCAAATTTTGGTTTCTAATCGCCCAAACTATAAGAAGTCTTTAGAATAATGAGTTCACATTTTAAAAAAAATAGTTCTAAACCTATTTTTTCGAAATTAGTTTTGATATAACACAGCACAGTATCCACATTGCTTCCTAGGGTTCCGTCATCTAAGTACCAGATATTAAAATTAGTTTTTAATATTTGAATTTCAAATTGTGTAATTAAGAAACACATATTTATTATATTTCGATGACAAAACTATACGAAGTGAGTATAGTGAGAGAGTAGGGGGATTCCTCGTTCCTATCACTACCCGGCGCAAAGGTCCCTAGTATACTGGCGGAGTTCCCTCGTTGTATGGCCAGGGATATGTGCTGATAATTGCTGAAGCGCGGGTAAGGATGCAGCTAATTTACAAGTTTTACTACTTATGGCTGTACTTAATACCTTCAGGACAGATTGAGGCGCCGAGGAGGGTGAAAGATATATTGTCTATAATATTTTTAAAGAAGGCATTATTTGAATTTAAAAAACAATTGAAACTGCATTCAAATACAGATAACAGATATTTAAATAATTTTATGGTTTAACCGGGAATCGAACCCGTTACACGTGATAAATTGATTAATTTTGTATTAAAAATGTTAAAATTCATGGTGTTCCTTTTATTTCTGACACTGTGTTATTTAACAAAAAATAATCCTTATGATGAAGCATTTCGATCGGTATAATAAAGCTACAGGGTAATTAGGAATACCAAACACATGTAAAAAAGGGGTCTAAATATCGACAGTTCCTTTTCACTGTCACATTATGCCGGCCAAAACCAAGCCTAATAGTAGACTGCTAGCTAAGTTAGTTTTCCGGACAATGTGGATGCCGCACATTATCATCATCAGTTGTTCCCTCAATGCTGAGGACATAATGTCCAATTCTTGCTCATCGGACTGCTCCATAGGCTCCTATCACCCACCTTATGGATGGCCTCGTGCAGATATAGTTAAAGGACACCAGTGACTTGGGTGTCCCGTCTAGCGGGTAGTCTGCCTTGGGACCTCTGGCGCTCAACTTTTCTCGTCATAATATTTATCTACTGGCTATCCAAAGAACGTCGTGAGAGGTGTTCGAAATATATGAGGATGCGGTCCTGACATACTGTCGATAGTCGACAACTTAACGTAGCTGGATGGGCTAGTTTTTTAGCCTTGCAGTCCATGGTATTAGAGATTTTCTCTCAAAATATTGAATATGCGAAGAGTTTGTATAATTATAATTTTTGTTGAAGTAAAAAAGTCATGACAATTTAAATCTGGCATAAAAGAAAAAAAATCATGACGTTGAATTAAATGACGATACAAACTGCGACACAATACGTCTGTCATTCTTGTAAACATTGTAAAAAGATCGTTTATTTTGTGTTTCGTTAATTTTCTTGGGGTTGTAGATATATGTCGCCGACTCAAACCGTATATTTTCTCATACTGAAGACGTACTACAGGTTTGAGTTCAGTTATTGTTTATTTTTATACTTTGTTACGTCAACTCAAAACAGGAGCCACGTCGCGTGACGTCACGCGGCCAAAGTCAAGTGGTCAGCGCATAGTAGTTTTTAAAATCCATTTTTTAATTTTAATTTAATTTAATTTAATCTTTATTTCGGACTTACAATCCATATATTGTTAGTAATTTCTTAACTTAGGCATGTTAGTATTTACATTATTACAATAAATTACTTTTTGAATTAATTACATTGGAACAATTTATATAATCAAAAATACATTCAATTAATTTCATTACTTTTTTATTTTTGGGGTAAGCTAATTTGCATCAAAACAAGTACGAGTAGGTACCGATACCTATTTTGATGCAAATAGCGCCACTGACCTTATTTGTCCGACCCAGTGCGATAGGATTGGGCAGTCATACCTGTCTGCAATGACATTCAGAATGCTGTTGGTACTTCCCCTGAGTAGGCCCAGCATCGAGGCGATTTTCTTGCGTAGGATGGCTTGAAAACCGTCCGTGCGGGCCTCAGTGAACAATACGCTTTAGACGCTTTAGTCCTTTTTCTAGAAAAATATGTAAAAATAAGAATTTTATGCAACTCTCCAGTATGAAATGAATCTAATGACATATCATTTATTAAAATCGGACCATAACTGTAGATCTGATGGGGTGTACAAAAATCGGCCTCGCGTAATATATATATATAATATAGATGATACAAAGCTATATGCATTTAAATAGAATTTCCAGAATCTCACAGAGAATAAATAATCAAAACGATAAAATAAAAATATTCAGGCAACTGTAATTGAAGTTTAAATATTCCTTATCCTCCGGCAAATTAAATTGAAGTTATGACTCCTAATCAATAATTCCAAAAATAATGAGCAAGAGTTGGAATCTACATACCGTGTACTATGTAGGTATGTATATGTAGGCTGAGATGTAGGTATTATAATCTTAGGTTCTATGTATGTGATCAGTTATTTATCAATCATTCACTCTTAGACCAGTATCATTCGGACGTGTCTTTACTGCTGATGGTGTATTTTAATTTTGTATAGATTAGACCGAATCGAGGTTAGACGTGAGTTCTCAGAAACCATTATAATACTTAGGGATACGTTCGGACACAATAGTGGACAGGTAAGCCCTTACACCGGGCCCGGTAGTGATGCTGATGTTGTGTTGATTTTTAAGAGCGTATACTTAAAATCAGTATTTTATTAAATATTATATATTTGCTTAATTAAATGCATTTTTGTTTGGAAATGTAGTATGACAGTTTAATGGGTAATAAGCTATTACTGCACTATAGCCTATGGACAGTCAGACTCACAAGGGGCTTACCAGCGTTGTACCCTGTCGCTTTAAGCTCCCAAAGACCTTCGATCTGTAACTCTCCGTTTTAACATCATGTTTCCGTTTTAACATGTTTTTATGACTTAAAGTATTAAAAACAACGAGGTTTACCGAAATGGTATACCATATTATTTAATTTAAAACTCACTCTCTTCGAGATATACGGCATCAAACTTTGGCAATTTTAGGCCAAAAAACCAGTTTCTTGGACGTAACTTTTGTGAAGATGAGTTAAAAATAAAAATCTCTTGCGTTGTTAGAGACGTCAATAAGGAACAGTTAAGTACATGTACATTTTTCCAGTCTACTTTCCAACCGCGCACTCCTACCGCTTTATTGGGCCCGGCCTATAAAGCCATAGTCAGGTTGAAAAAATCGTAAAGAAATAAGTAGTCAGTTTTTTCAACATTTTGCTCTTGCTAATTTTGATAAAGGATTGAGGAACCGATAATCATTTGTGCCATAAATACATTTATAGTTTTGACGGACCTATATCGACTCAAATCTCGCGTGGAGCCCCTTAAGTAGAACTTAAATACTTACCTTGAGTGGAATGCAGCACGGCATCATGCAGCCTGTTAAAATACCCTGGGATTATGACGAACTAATCCGTCGACATCTTTAGACGACCAAAATAAAGGTGTGGCATAATGTTATCATCATAAAATAAATGCCATGTGGTATTCTACCGCCTTTTGTATATTTATAATTGTGCAATAAAGTTTTAAAAATAGTTAAATAAAATAGGCAAGCCGGTACGAACCGAGTTCTAAAGACGCTATACAGGCCATGCACTGCTACGAGCATATTAGAAAATATGAAAATTCTAGCCAGATCAGATAAAATGCAACAAATGTAACTGTTAGTAAATATTATCTAGGTACTACATATTTTATCCCCCTCATTTAATATCTGGCCCCGTGGCCCCACTCATACAGGTCACATAATTTAATAGTGGCCCTTGATAACCCGAGGTCCAGCATGATGTATGGTCTACGTACGTACAATATATATTTACACTTGAACCTTTTTACATGGTAATAGGGCGATAAATGTATACATATCATTGACGTTGACTGCCCAGAAGGTCAATGGGATCGTTTGACAGCTGACTAGTGTGGATCTCGGCTACGATATGGTCGAACCTTAAAAGGTCAGTCGACCGACAGATGAGCAGCTTACGTCCAATTACTTATAACGACTTGTGTAATACCAATCCGTACAGAGACATAACTGTTAGCTAACTATGTTGACACTTTTACGGTTATGTTTATAGTACCGCGATCTATGTATGTAGTTGTATGGTCTACTTATATTGATAGGTTAAGTTTAACAAAGACCCCAAGTGTGAGTCGGACTCGCCCACCGACGGTTCCATACAAATTTGTAGGTACATGTTTTTTTAAGATTTAATTACAACTGTAGTTTTCAAAATTTTCTCTGTACTTTTATCAATACAAGACGATATTACTTGCCAAATTTCATAGTTCCAGGTCAACGGAAAGTGATCATGTCAATCTTTTGTGGATCAGGTGGATCATGATGGTCGGATAAGGTGGAACTTATTCGAATAAAAATCATAGTTCATATTCTTTTATGGTTACTTACTGTAGAATTCTTTATTTTGTAATAATATATAACCACAACACACACACGACACTTCTAAACAGATATAACTTATTAGGTATCACCTCAGTACTGGTGAATGTATTTTTCCACCTAAATTAAACTGCCTTTTTTAATAGGTAGAACGTAGCTTTCTTCGACAACAAGTAGTCTTACAAATTGTATCAGATTGTTTTGATATTTCGGACTGAAGCATAACTGAAACTGTAAGGCCAAACTCCGTCAAATGAACGCGAGCCAAAATCTACTTAGACTCAGAGCTATTAGTTCTTTTTTTGCATGCGTTCCTTTGACAGAATTTGGTTTAGTTTCGTAAGAACTATAACTATAACTTTTGACATGTCTTACTTGGTTTTGGCTGATAAGTTTGTGTATAGAAAGTTTTTAACTAGAAATCTCGGGCACGGTAGTGCCTCCGCTAAGACAACCTCAATAAGGCTACGACCACACCGCTGGTGGAAATACGGTGACGGTACGGAATCACAGTGACGTGCCTCATGCGTGACGTTTTAAACTAATAAGCCTATCTCTTTCGTCACTGCGTTAACGCACCGTTAAGCAGCAGCGTGGTCGCGGCTTTACGTTCCGTATATAGGTATGTAAAGTCTATTCATTCTTTCGGTGCGGCCACATCACTTCGTTGCGACGTCGCATCGCAGTGATGTGGCTGCGCCCTTACGTGCCCTATCATGTAAATAAACACTTTTCTCCACATTACCCAATAGTTTTGTATCCTTAAAGACACTCACAAAGTATTGAAATCAACCAAGTTCACTCACAGTCAAGAATATCATTTCTAATAAGATCTTTGATGTTACGTTTGTTTACATGATAGGTCACGTAAGGATGAATAGACTTTATATCTTGACTGGGATCTTACAAAACCTTGACAATATTTTTAAAGGGGTCACCTTCATAGAAAGGGGCACTACGCTTAATAGCATACGCTAATATAAGTACATAGAGTCTGGCAAATTGATGATGAGAATGAGTATTATACGGTACTTTTTATATGACAACACAACCTGAATTGTCAAACGTCATTGTTCTATGAAATGTCATTTTTGATACTTACCATTATCCCATAAATTTACTCGTCGCTACTCATTATCTAATACGAGTATAATAAAATTACGCGCGGATCTATATCAGGTAAACTTAAATATTTTATTTGGTATAAAATTTGATATCATCGGGGATAGTGCAATACCGCGTAACTAGTACTGGTAAATACTGTAGGCAGTATTCTACACAACACCCATAGGGCAAGTCCGCGTAACTGGCGTTTCAAGCTTCTCCTGTAAAGTTGGGTGTAGTGTAGATACGCCGTATTTACCAGTGCTAGTTACGTGGTTTTGCACTATGGTGATCGATTATAACACGGGTCAACATTTAGGGTACTTTTTTGACTCATGAGTCGGTTTAGTTCCAATGTGTCATGCATTAGTTTGTATTAAATTATGTATATGCACGTAAATTAATAAAATCGTTTCAAATTTTAAATATATTACTTGTAATCATACTCATAATCAGTCTTGACGCTTGCGTCAAGACTGATTTTCGCGTTATACGCCAGGGATACCAGACTGAATTTTAGGATTTGATTTTTTAAAATGAAGTACTCTGTGATAAATCGCTATGATATTGAAACATAAACATGTATTAGGTACCTACTAAAAACATTAGTACAATGGATTCCTTATTAAACTGCATTTGTGCATGAAATGAAAGTGCAACGCCCTGGCACACCCTAGCTGCATCTGAGCAAACACTAAAATCAAATAATGCGAAGACATCAAGGCCGCTTATCTGATTCTACTGTAATGATTCACCGAGAGGCACGGCTCTTTGCAATGCAACGTTATTTTAGAAGGATATTGCTAACGTGAACTCATACAAATCAAGTAAGTACTCTAAGTGTATTTATTTCTAAATAAACTAGCCCGTCATCGTAGAGTCACACAATTACATTAAAACCACTAAAGTAATGTTTATTTATGACCTTAAAGCCGTAATTAATTATGCTTACGGTGAGAACAGGAGGCACATATAAATGGGTTCAATTTTCCATGGAACACGCGTGGTCCTACCAACGCGTCAGTCCCCTGCTGTTGTGCTGCCCATCGCTTTAAAATACTGGGTGTAGCAAGTAAATAACAGTTGAGGAGCCGAGAACTGTTCTTGTGTTAGAAGCCGCTACTTTATGAGTTACAAGTTAGTTTTAGCCTTTTAGAGAGTGTATGGCGAGAATTTCTTAACACAATGTGAAAGCTTTGAAGATAACTTCATTATGGCCGCGCGTTTGAGCTGTGTATAAAGCTACAAGGTAGTAGGTATTGTGTTTAAGGATTAATCGAACGGATCTTAATAAGTGCGCAAGTGTGCAATTTCTATTTATAGTTATATAACAGTATTTTACAGTAGTATTTACTAACATCCAAACTATGCGGCGTAACCTGACGGAGAAAATGAGCGTATTTTAGACGAAGTGTAATTTACTTTCAACATTAAACTGTATTTTTTACTACTGCTTAATTTGGCTTTTGTAGGTATAGAGCGCTAGGGAAAATAGTTCGAGGGGTAATATGCAGGTAATATGGCTTTTAGACCAGAGTTAATATACACTCTACTTTTCACTTCGATTATGAGAAAATAAATAAACAAAAATCATCCACCCTAAATTAAAAATAAATTTCACGGCAAATGTATATGTAATTTGTCGACATGTTTTTTTAAATTACTTTGACACATAAAACATAGACACCGCGGTTCGCGCGCAACATTCACAGGCTAATAAAAGATACCCCATTGAGCACTTCAAAGCGTTGCTCGAACAATTTAATCACTTTTAATTATTCTAGGACTACTACAAACTTAATCTTTAAGGAAATGAATTCTTTCCTGATTTGTCGATTTTAGTAAAGCTGTATTCTGGTTGTTTGATACTCAATACGAAATATTTTTAAAGAGTTAAATTTGTGTTCTGTGATTGGTCATATTAAATTGAAAAATGCGTACCAATGGGACGTGTACTAGTGTGGGACGCCACCTGTGTGGACACGTTGGCCCCTTCCCATCTCCACGGAACTCCATCAGAGCGGGTGCGGCTGCTGAGGCGGTCGAAAAGGCCAAGATAAACAAATATAGGGGTCTCAGCATCGAATACAACTTTGTTCCGTTCGGTGTAGAGACCCTCGGGCCATGGGGTCCCAAGGACCAAGAGTTCTTCAAGGAACTTGTTAAACGGTTAGTGGACGCCACTGGTGATCAAAGGGCTGGCAGCTTCCTCGCACAACGCATAAGCATTGCTATACAGCGAGGAAATGCTGCCAACATCTTTGGCACTATGCCGTGAGGGGACCCCTTATTTTAGATTATTTATTTTTTATTTTAAGTTTAGTTTGTAGGCCTTTTATTATATGTAGTTTAGAATTTATGACCATCCATATTTTGTATTGTTTAAATGTTTTGTAAATTATATACATGTACTCATATTTTCTCTAGGGAATAAATGTACTACTTTAGCCCCGCTTGACAAGTACAATATGACACATTTTACGAGCATGAGAAGTGAATATAAATAAGTACAGTAGTAAATAGCTATGAAATAGGTAGTTAGGTAGTAGGTAGTAATATACATATATTCGTGTTAACTACTCGTATTTGCGTACCAATGGATCAAGGCGTAGATTATGAAAATTTATCATAGGAATTGATATATTTTCCTTTTCCTTTAGTGTATTTAAAATGGCTTGTCAACGAATAGATGTTTGTGTTTTGTAGGTACATATAGTGAAGATAACTAAAATTATTAGTTGTGTACGGTGAGTGTGTGTACAGGTAGTAGAGACTAAATTTGCCTGTCGCTATTATTGATAAAAGTAATAAAAAATATGGCATCCCAAATTGGTGCAAAAGCAAAAAGATTTTCGACTACTTTCACAAAATTCAACCAAATAAGGACTTGCATGCGGCCTCGAGAGCCTCAAACACCGCTCATAAATACGTATAAAGAGGTTTAAATCCGAGTAAAATATACCTACGAGAAAACTGTAATGAACATCGAGTTTTTAACTAGCAAAAACATACTATTCCCCGTGTGGGTTAGAATACTTCGCATCCTCCCCTTTCTTCCCGTGTCGAAAGAGCCGACTCTATAACTGAAGTGCTGGCCCCGAATTATGGTCGCGTGATAGCGTGATAAACGACAAGATAAAGCATCTGTCACTTTCTTATACCACTCGATAGAACGTGCCATGCTTTAACTTGTCTTTTATCACGCTATCGCCCGACCATCGTAGACCCCCAGAAGGGCTGAAATGTTGTTGTGGACGATGGTGTAGCAAATTTTCACAACCCAAGTCGTTATTTATGGTTATTTAAGATTACCCAATAACGATTTTTTTATGAATTCGGTGCCGTTGTTATCGCAAATGTCGACTGAAGCAACATAAAAAGGTAATTTAACGTGTCATCATCAACATATCAACTTGCCATCCTGAATATTACCGTTATATACATCACTTTATCTTAGTTGCATTGACGATTGACGGCATCCTACGTGGAGTGGTTTAAAAAGTGCTGTAATTATGAAGTGGTATTCTAACATTTCTAACACAGGTCTCTAGCGCAGGTAGTGGCGCTAACGGTCCAGGAACTGGAATAGCTACTACCTACCGTATCTAACTACTTACATACTGTTACCTGATATTACAAGTCAAATGACTTCTTGTAAATTAATAATCATAAAAAAATACCGTTTCTTTTCCTCCTGTAATTTTTTAGGTACTACATCTGGTAAGTTTGACGTAGTTATGAAACAAGAAATTGATTTTTAAATATGAGTAACCACTAACATTTATTTAATCAATTATGAGTACATAGGATATGAATGTTACTGCAAAAATGCGATTATTGCTAATAAGTAGTTATCGTATTTCGAGTAACATTAAAAACGAACTGTTCTTACAATTTTAAGTGGATAGGTATTATTCGTCGTATATCAAAGGAAGAAGATATACGACCTAGTGTAAAGCTTATATTTATGTCAATCGTACAAATCGTACATAACATTATGCGGCTGGAGGATATTTAATAATTCTATATAACCCAAGACGCACTTACAAATTGATAAACATTGTGAAAGAAGTAAATGACTAACGAATATTCTACAATTATTTTCCCTGTGTACGAGCAATCTGTGTTCTTTATACTTTTATACAGTTACGACGATTTCATATCATCAAAATACCGATTCGCTCGCAGCTTAAATGCCTTATAATCAATGTCGCTGTTTAAATGCGGACTAAGAGCCACGACCAGTTTTTCAAATCCATTGACTGTGTGGCCCTCTGTTGCCGTAAGAAATAAAGCGTTATGTGTACGTGAATCTTTAGCACTTAAGCCATTTTGAAGTTACCCTACGGACGTATTGGGTCCGTTACTCGTCTCTGCGCAGAACTGACCAGTTCTTAACTTTTTACCACATTTGTACTTGTACGCGTTTTACGTAACTGTGCTTCTAATGGCTCTATGTTTTTTCACTGCTATCGAGAGCACTGGTCTATGATAAGTTGATTGCGAGGAGAAGCAATGGAGATGTCGCGTCAATGTAACTGTATTCGCACTCGCCGAGTAGTGTACGATTTAAGCGGGAGAATATTGAGAGTGGGAAAGGTTAATTTTAAAATACTGTAATTTGAGAGAATGAAAGAAAGAATTTAAGTAGAAGGGACACATATTGAGTTAAATCAAAACTACTTTATGAACCCACGCAAAAATATATGTAACATGTTTAAAATCCTATTGGTACAATTCCCAACTTAGGTATTATTTCTTCATGTAATACACTTATTTCAAATTCTAATACAACATAAATATTGATTACAATCCATTACAAGGTTGCTTTTAATTAAATCTGAAGCATCAAAAATAAACTTACCATCCGCCAACATGTGGCTTTAGTTAAGCAGGAATGTTCATGCATCTTCATAATTCTATAAATCATCAGTGACATCAAGGGTACGTGGTCAAGTACTATTGCCCTCATGATTGCTATTAAAGGCGTTAAGAGGCCTTGCGCGTCATGCTCTTAAATTATATGCGCATTATATAAATTAAATCAGACACAGAAAACTATAGATACTCGAAAATAACAAATGCGGATGTAAATTACCTACGAATTTATTGTCTGTTTTCATACAATGTTTGCAAGAAAAATGGATGGTGCCTCAATAAAATAGCTTTCTTATAGATAGTCAGTTATCTTTGGAAGCTACATGTAATCTACTTACTTACATCGAAATCACAGTATAAGTAATAGTACAACCGAAATAGCGAAATGTGCCGGAGTTTACAAATCTTTAGAGGCATCTTCAAACTAATGAATGATGCATTTTGCATAGTTTTATTACCAAGGTGATATCATTAAACCACACTTGTATAATTGTAGTCTCAGCATCGTTTACGTTCTAAGTATGTAGGTAAAAGCAGATATCTTTTGTTCTACTGAAACAAATAAGTAGCTGAAAAATACATTCGTTTACGTCATCACTTCATTGAAAGTATGATGACTTAGGATTTGGAAAATAGGACGCACTTAAGATTCCCGTCACTCGCGTCGTGACAATTGGCCTGTTTCTAGATCATATATGAATATCTTTCCTTTTTATTTGGGTTAATACCAGAAGTAAATTGTGTTGAAGATTAATATATAGTAGTTTAATAATTTTCTTAAAACATAATATATATGATTCTTACAAAGCATACGAAAAAATGTAAGAATAAAAATAACCCAACTATGGACACAATGACGTTGCTGTACCATGGGGTGAAAATGTTTCTCGCAGTTTTTTCAATGGCAATGTTTATTTCGGAAGGTTATCTAGTCGTGCTATAATCGTAAATTTTGACCTTCTTAGCTTATCAGTTTTAACGAGATACGAACAATTTTTAGTTACCTAATGGGTAGTAGATAACAGCCATGCGTAAGTTTTCTGTTTCCTTATTTTGGAAATGAGTATTATTTCATGGAATAACAAGTAATAAAGTATCATGATTCATAAGGTGGTATATTAATTTGTTCAAAATAAAACTTCTCAGTTTTAATTGTTTGTGGTATTGACACAACAATCCAAGAGGTTATTAAGAATACCTATTACAATTCCGGAAATTAATTCGAGCCTTAAGGAAAATTCTTACTAAATCTTCTTAAGCAGAGCTTGAGATGATGATGAGCTTGAGATGAGTCAAGTCACATGGTACTTGGGATAATTGCTTACGCCGATGAGTATTTATTTGTTAGCTTCAATGTTAGCGTTAATTAGCGTTAATTAGAGTAATAACTCATACATCAAATGAAATACGTGCTTATTTTTCGTACTTTTGTTGTTCTCTGTCATGAAATCTGCAGATAGGTCTGTTTTCTTAGCTTTAATTGTTTACAGCCTTGGTCAAAAGTATTGAGCACCCGTTATTTTCCTTCGTAACTTATAAATAAACTATTATTTATTAATTAAAAAATTACAGATAGACCTAAAATATAAAAAGAGGTCATCTAAAATACTTTAATAGATATCATTTCGAAGCAACTATTTATCCTATAAAACTGAAGGGTAAAAATAGGCAGTTTTGCAACAAAAGGACTAGATAAGCATTTTTATCCGTGCAATTATATTTAACGTCAACGAAAGCCCTAGTGTTTTTGAAAAATGCAGATTTTTGTAATAAAAGATATAAAATACTTGATTCAAAGTTTGACTTTTATATGAAAAACTTTGAGAGTGCTCAATACATTTGGCCAAGACTGTATTTCCTCCAAAATTTCCAAACGAAACACGAATGTCTGAGTTTTCTCCCATAAATTAGGTCATCATTTTATTAGTTTTGATAAAGTATCTATATGTTTGGTATTACAAATGTGGCACGAGATATATTATACGAAATTAAATCATAACATCCGATCTCATTCAGATATCATAGGATGTACATAATCTGTTTGCGGTGCGGGTCGTTGACACCGCTGTATTTATGCACATAAATGTATTTTCACATAATACATTTCAATTAAGTTGCGCGTCAAGTTGCACAAACTTCATTTAAATATCGAGCTCACGACGACGGGCACTTGACTTGAATCCAACTTGGAGATTTTCTTTGTGGAGTACCGCCAGGTCGGTAATAGGGATGTTGACTCAACATTTATTAGTATCCAAAATATTATCCAAAAGAAAGAAGACATAAAACTATGCCAAATGGTGAAAATCCCATTAAAATATCTCAAAAAATAACGAAGCTACAACCGTTACAATGTCGTTAATAAGAGTGAGAAAGTGCTACAAATCAGTGACGTCACTGATCTAAAGCGCCATAGTAAAAGAAGATCGTTTTCAATACAGAGGCGTACCTCTTTGCGAAAAAGGGACAGAACATGCCCCCACTTAAAACTTTGAAGACTTGTAATTATATAATTATTTATTCGTTTGAGTTATTTTTTTCTCTATTTGGTTGAGAATTTGATCCTTTTCAAGAAAATTTTAAGTAGTTGATTTTCTTATTTAGTGTCAACATCCCTATAAGGCACCTTAAAAAAGAAAGTGATAAACAATGATACTATTTGCGATATTAAAACTTAAAGTTTTCACTTGTTTTATTTGCTTACTAAATCAATATAACTTTAATTACATAATTAACAATAAGAATTATAAGAAGGAAAATCACATTGTTAACCAGCGGGTTATAATGAAATTGCTTTCGGTAAGCTTTTTATGATATATAAGTATAATTTGGCATTATTGAGCGGGTGTTGTGAAAATATATTAAACACTATAGAAAACATTACAATTACATGAGTAGCATTAAAGTTTATATGTCATTACATACTATCGGCAGTAAAATTGACATTAATTTCTTCTTCGTACTCATCGATGGAAAACCTTCTTTAGAACAACCTATCTGTTACAAAAATGTGGTGCGTTTACCGCAAATTTCTTAAATTTTGATTAAACAAATTAATAAACAATACAGCTTGATGAAATCAAAAGATACTTAATATTCTAATTTATGTCGCCTGATTAAATTGTCGCTCGCGTTGCATTAAAATGCAACAGTGCAGAAAATAGTGTAACAAAAAGCCAGTTCACAATCAAGGCAGCGTCTCCCACGCAAATTCCGCACAGGGCAGCATCGGTACGGGCGCTGCCAAGACGCGGCCAGAACCGCCTTGTCGCGCCGGCCCAATAAACTAGAACTCGGAACTAGAACGTACAGTCAGCAACTGACGTGGATGAACTAAAAAAGGTTTACGTAATTGAGGAAAATGATTTGAATCGATTGCACAGTGAGGCAGACAAAGAAAAACTTGTTTTCATCTTACTAGCGAATGCGTGCTTATTGGCACAAAGTACCATGTAATCGCCCACTGCTGAACTGGCCTGTCTTCAAATAAGTAGGTACGCCACTCATCCCACTCTAGGGATATCCCAGAGTGATCTAACCGCCAACGATATTTCCGTTGGTAGACGGCCTATGTTTTTTTAAGTAGAAGATAGGTACCTCTATCTATAATCTTCATGAACCAAGTGATTCGGATTAATAGATTTGAATTTTCATTTGTTTATAATTCAAATTAACCTCAAATACTTTTTTGTTTTTCGAATATATCTTGACATTCCATTCCATTCCATTTTTCTATACAAAAATGGGACTCAAGAGGTTATTAATCAATCTGCTGTTGATGTGCATCTTCTTATAAAAATCTAATTGGACCTAACTGAGTTAAACTACTACTACTTAAATAATGAAGTACTCAAATAATGCTTTAATAATAAAAAAAACAACTTATTTCGTAAAATTACTGCTAGGTATGTGTACTTCACGTAAGAAACAAAGTAGTGTAGAATTGTTACTTATTACAACAACTATAAGCTGGCATATAATTTTCTTACCCAGGTAGTTATTTAATCTTCAGAAGTGAACGCACGAAATGGGATTGCAAAGCCGGACCGCTCACCACTTAAATTGGCCGCGTGGCAGAATTATATGTAGATATTATTGCTACCCACGTCACCTTATGGTGTGGGGAGTCCGTAATTACGTGTCATAAATCGACCATATCAGAACCTAAATGTTTGAGAAGCGATGCAATTTAGCTCATTATGTACGAGTTCATCCCACGGGTAGAAGGGCCCGCTGGATTTTAGTGCGCCAGCTTTCTCTGGGGTTATATAGGGTATTTGCATTACAACTTTCTACCTGTTCTTCATTTTTATCCGATATTTCTAGGAAATTAGACGAATAAAGAAGCTGTTGATTACGGTTAAATTTTACATGAGTCATATACTTGTAGTCATATCAAATGCTCTATGCGAATCATATCCCACTGAAGGACTTTTAGGCGTATTCCGTTGAAGCAACTTTCAACAAAATTCCCAGAAGAGTTTTCAGTGTGCGTCATTGATTAATTTATGTCAATTGGAATGACTTCGTCGAATTTGGCATATACAACTATAAAACGCGCCTATATATATACCTACTAGTTAACTTAATTAGAAATACGTCTACTGAAATAGAAACTCTAAAGTTTTGTTGGTCGTCTATAAGTAAGGTTCAGTCAGTTATCTATTACACGTCTACCGTTTAATTGGGAACCTTAAGTTTTTGGAGTGGTCCATATTATATATTTTTTATTGATATTAGATTTCAGAAACTTAGAAAACTTGACATAGAAAATTGTTGCCTTTTTTTATTAAGTATCGTTTTTAAGAAATATTTATTTTGAATCTATTTGATTTTATTAATTCACAACAAAAAACGAGCAAAAAACAAACAACACAATAATATAAAGCATTATAAATACAAAATTTACCCTAAGTCTTCGGTGCTCGGTAGGATTCCCAGAAGGCTGGCTGCATTGCCACGCTGGATAGCTGTGCTTTTGAATCTTATCTTTGACATACCGGCAATAATTTTGAACTCTACTATCAATCGGCAAAAAAATTAATATGGAACACTCCAAAAAACTTAAGGTTCCCAATTGAAACGGCGCCTGTGACAGGACAGCGACAGAAGAGAGGCCTCAAAGGGTAGTGGAGGGCAGGAAACCCCCGCCGGCCACCCTTCAGCGCCGTCTCAGTTAATCGGCAGACCTATTTATATAGTTGTTTGTCAATACCGTCTTAGCATTAGGTACAACGACTAAGATATACTTGTAAGTAGTGAAAGTTACATTTGGCCAACAAGAATGTACATCCAACACCTCTTTGATTTGTGATGGTTTCTGTGCGCCCATAGAACAAGCATGTAGAGTAACACAGTAACATCTTTACTTTCCACATTAATTATGATTGATGTGTACAGTCGAGACAAAAAGCGACATTCCGTTCCGACTCCCCATTACGACGCCCCTTTATGGGCACAGGTACACTCGGTAGCTATAAATGCTATAATCGATTGTCGAAGAAGCGCGGACGGTGCAATATCGAATAATTAATCACGTCCTTATAAGGCACTGCATACAAAATTGCCATCAGTAATAAGCTGAAGACTGCGATTTATCGCTGTGGTACGTGATGCATCGACGTGTTGTAAAGTGTCTTGACACATTTTTATTTTTAAGTTGTGCCGACTGACTGTGTTTCTTTATGTTTATAGTTATGTAACTATATAGACAAACAAATATAGTCAAAAGAACCTTTGTTAATTAATCTTTAACTTCTCTAAGGAACATTTATACTTAATGGTAAAAAATCACATTTCTTGGGGTGGATTGCATCACACCGTATAAGCGTAAGCTGAAAATCTGATTGTATGGAATATTATAATACTTAAATATATGAAAAGTAGTTTAGTGTTGCCTTTCTGATAGGATACCGGAGCTCCCGAAAGCTTGAGACACAAAATCAAAACTGTAAACACGGCTAATGTACCTACTCTACACTATGTGTATGTACTACTGTTGAGAGCAAATATGAGTAATGGTCCGGACCTTATACGATTTATTAAAAATCATAACATGTGGCCCTGATATGCGTTCCAAATATTTAAACTCATAGTTAAATACCTGAAAAACCACACGTGGTGTTCGTTTGTGGTAACCATATAAAATAACAAACTAGGGGTTTGTATTTTTATGCTGTTGTTTTACTTTAACTTCACGTAACTTGATACTACTGTAGTAACATCGAGTTAAATATAAAAGTTAATTACTTTGGTTAAATGTTCGTCTAGTTTAGAATCCTACAGCCATAGAAATTAATTAAGGTACCTAACGATGTACAGTCAGCATAGTTGTTCGGTTATTTGTATACCGGGAGGGTCAGCTGACTGTTCAGAAAATAATATACTTTGGGGTGAATACGGAATCACAATAACATTCTGTTTTCAAAGGATCGCAAAATATACCTACAAGTAAAGTTAATATGTTTATCACCTTTCAGTTTCATCTTATCAATGCATTTTAAACTGCAAGATACGGTATGGCAGTGTTTAAAGAAATCAGCATGTGGCTTCATAAATTCCATTGTAACGACAGCAGAATAAATCTTATTTGAATTGAGCTTCTCTCTGCATGAGGCTACGGCCTGAGGTTCCTTCATTGATGATGACAGCTCCCTCACTCCACTTGAATAAATTCATGATCGGAGATATCAAGTAACACTGCATCGAGATTAATTTTGATAAACCTTAATTGTATTGAGTTTCTTAAAGCTATAGTTTATGCTTCTCAATTAATTCTTGTTTATGTAATGTTTATGCCACCAAGACTTTAATATGCTTCGTTTGATGGTATTTTTATTGCGAATACGAATACAGCGTACGTAGGCGGTTTTATTATTTCGTAGTATTTCGTCTAGCCGCGGACCACAAAGCATTCTGATGTCGTAATTTTATCGTGAGTGCAATTTATAAGAATTTTATTGCTGATTTTTACGGTGTCCCCCTTAATACGATAATCGAGTTTGCTTATTGTTACAGTTTTATTGCTATTTCCCATATTTTCTATAACTTTATTTATTGTACCTGGTTTTGTTTTACTGCGAGTGCGGGCGGTATTTGGAAATTACAAGCTGGACTTGTGAAGTACCGGCGTTCAACAAAACAATTTTAACCCTTTTCACAGAACCGCTCAAAACAGTCCCCTGCATGTTGCGTGTTGCTTTATTTGTTGGTCTGTCTGTGCGTTATTTCTGCTCCGTGTTCGTGTTGAACATGATTTCTTTGTTCGGGCTATGGACTCGAGAATGCCTCTCTAATTTACGACGGTTACGTCGCAGGACCGGACTATTTCTGGTTTACAGACACCGAATAACGTACTTGGCGCTTAGGGATCTTTAATTAGTTTCAAGATATAATAAAGTAATTTAAAGGCTATCGCATTGTAGCACTTTATGGGTATTCATTTAGATAACATGATTTATTTAACTGTGTTTAAATTTAGAGCTAATTTAAACTAATGGTCAAGTGCAGCGTTCTACAAAAGCAGATTCAATTACGTTCAACAGTTAAGTTTGAACGCCGGCATTCTATTTGGGGAGTTTCTGTCAAACTCAGAGAACAAAGCCATTCTGAAATTAAAAGGGACAATGCATCGTATTTTCCCCATGTCCGAAAGTGACTGACGTGAAGAGTAATACAATAGCATTTTAGGGTGCTTCCACCAAATAAATGGTCACAAGAATAGCAATTGGTAAACGAATACCTTTTAATTGCATTGAATTCACCCTCCTTGACATTGAAACACTGTAACAAGAGCTTGAAGCAGCAATAAATATTCGGAATTATAAATAATCATTATATCAAGACTGTTTTCGATTCGCTTCCATGTTTATTATTTATTACATTAATGCTTTCTTTGTTTCAGGTAAGTGATACACTCCGTGTTTCAATTTGTTACGGAATATGTACAGTCGAACTCACAAGGGCTTAATAACTTTGTACTTTGTCGCTTTAACGTCATATTTAAACTGTCATTATACTAACATTTCCAACGGGTGAAAACGACGAAGTTCCAAAGTGTCCAGCTACTGATGAGTTCGACTGTACCTACTACTAAATGTGATTTACGTGCAGCTAATATGGGTGAGTTGAGTGCACAAAATATTGACTGATGATTGAGAATGATTATCTAGGGTTGATAAATTAACACAGTAATTGTATTTCTATCCAAGTGTCAACTGCCATCAAGAATATACTTTAGGATTAATATTATTAACATCAGCTAGGTATACAATTCTGACATTTAACTTAATTTAATATTAAGGTTAGTAAAGAACATCTTTAATGGATACGCATACGCAGACAGAATATTTTTGAAAATTTCATCATCGTCATCATTATCATCAGCTTATATGGGTAATTGTCAGTTGTAAAAACAGAAGTTGTCCACCTGGTGGTCAATAGTTAACGGCTTATGTACATAAGTTGTGTTTTTATTACATGGATTTATAGTTATGGAAACACCGTTCATGCGGGCTACTATAGACCAATCCAAAGTTAAGCTTTGTGACCCTTAACTTTTGATTTGTCCACCGAAAAGACGTGAACTTAAATCTGACAATGACCCATATAGGTCCTACTGCAAAGTACGGCCTTACTCTATAAACTGATTAATTTAACCAGACTTAAAAATCATGATTTAATAAATAGGTAGTGAACCAGTTTTTGTAAGTGGGCACAAGCCAGCTTTGTTGCCTGGGCCGCTGGTTCGCGAAACAGAGCTGGCTTTGTCCGGGTTTGTAAAGAGCGTGCCACCTGGTTTCGGTATTAAAGCTCTTTTTACACGGCTTTGTAAATCACACTTTACTTTTACAGCTGTTATAGACCAACAGCTTGGTAGAGGTCATCATTCTTGGATATATATACTGTACTTTCGAGAAAACTGAATGTTTGTACTCTTGGACTCTATTCCAACAGGGATACTCAGAGTCCAAATAGCGTCCACATAGACTAATAACCCCTTAACCAAGAATATTTAACAAATAGTTTATTCAATCGTAACATAAAACTTCCAACGTTTTGTCACATAATTCCAATAAATTGACATTCTACTACATAAATTATTACCTTTTTTTTGCTACTACCCAAACATTGTTTCTACCTAGATATTGCTGTTTTGTTTCTGTTTGTAACTGATCAATTTGTATTGTAATGGGTTTTTATTGGGACCTGACTGTGGATTTATAGGCGGGGACCAATAAAGCGATAGGAGTGCGCGGTGGGAGAGTAGCCTGGGGAAAATCCAGGGGAAAACCTCTGACACGACCACGCGTGTGGTTTGGAACAGCGTTGTGTTAAGGTTGCGTACCCCTTCTGTCGGGGGTCAATTGTAATGTGTATTTTACTTGTCTCCATGCACGAAATGTTGGGGCAGTGTCGAGCAATGGGATATTTTCCTTCTTCTATCATGACTGTAGAATTATTAAACATCTATGTTTTTTCACACCACATTAATTAGAGCGCCATTATGTCTAAATTGCTGTAGGTAATTATTACAAACCATATCCTCTTTGCTTTATTTCCGCTTTTACCGATTAGGTTTTGTAAAATTTTGTTGTTTGTTACCTATATACTCGTACACAATTGTTTTATGTGTGCTGCTTATCTCTTTACTTTACTTACGGCTTGCATTGACTGATTAACTAGATCGAGTGTCTTTGTACAACCAAAATTAACTTAGGTACAGATCTTTTATTGCCATACTGGTATTCATGAAACGTGAAAATTTACACGACAAATATATTAAGTCTTGGATAAATGTGGTCGCCTTATATCCTTCCATTCTTTCTACAAGTAATAATATTTTATTTGCTAATCTGTTAAAATAAACAGATGGGTAGGTAAAATTATAAGTTGCGGGTTTTAAAACTTGCACGACTTTGGGTAGCATAAAAGGTATTTTGCAGAAAGGTGTTCGAGTGCTATTTATTCGTATTGTGAGTTACAAACACGTATAATGGCCCTAATTTGGCCGTGAAGAGGCCAACGCTCAATTTATTTTTACTACGGTTAAAAAAACTTATTATGTTCGAGCAATTCAATGCGACTGAGCACAGTTAACATCATTTTGGTCAGGTATATTGCAGTGAAATTACAGACAAAATATCTAAGTTGGGAGTTTGACCCCATTGTTTAAGGACTTTGCAAATAAACTTTTCACACCACTTGCTCGACAATGGCTAATTACCCAAACCCATCAAACCTCATGAAAACCTTACCCAAAGCAAATCATTATAACCCTTGGCTTAAGCCAGGTTGTAATATTGTACTGAATTTCATTATAACCTGCCGGATAATAATGTGATTTCACTTTTCATTGTTCTTGTTTTTATATCTTTAGTCTAATTTCGCGATTCGAGGACGCGCTAGCCCGCGGCCGTCACGTTCGAAACAAAAACCGATTTCAAAACAAAAGCATTAAAATGTAAAAAATAATTGCCTTTCTTCTAATATGAGACTTTACACTTCTTACTGAACAATGTAGACGAATCTATTGTAATTTTTGAAGTCGGTGTCATCCAAAGAAATTATCTAACGTTGACGAAATGAAATTTTGGCTTTTTTATAAAAAAAAAATATTTATTTCACTTTGTTTAGTGAATCGTTACCAGAGTGCATCTCATAACAATTCCAATAAGCTCAAACACGCCTAAGCTATACTGTTTTATTACGAAGTTCCGTTGCCTACCTTCCGGCTTCAATTACCGGATCAGGTTGATGGCGACATCACATCACGACCATTTAAATTGACTTCGTAGTTAGTATCTTGATCGAAATATCTTAATGCCACCCATGAAACAATAGGAGTTTCGGATTACCATCCGTGGCCTTCTTCATCAGTTCCCGTTCACCAAATGCTACTTTCTGAATGCGAATGCTTGATTTATTACTGAAAATACTCAAATCGCTATATGTTTACCTTGAATTTTCGAGGAGTTCCCTCAATTCCTCATGTATCCCATCATTAGAACTAGATTCTGGTAGCAACGGGAACAACATATGCTTTCAAACAAAAAAAATCCAAATCGATTCATAAACGATGGAGTTCTGAGGTAACACACATTAAAAAATAAAATCCGGTCAAGTGCGAGTCGGACTCGCGCACCGAGGGTTCCGTATACAGATGTGCACCGGTTCCAACCCTATTAAATCAGGAAAATCTCAACAACATGGTGTGGAAATTGGACGCCATGGGTACCGCGCCCTCTATCGGCGACTTTGGTTACAAATTTGAGCGACTAAATAACTTTGTTTGTATGGTAGTTTTTCAAGGATAATTCTTTATCACGTAAACCGATTCCATTTTTTTTTCTTTATTTGAAAGAAGGTACTTTCAGCATAATCTCGTAGGATATTATAAAACAAAAATATATGCAAAGGTGATTAAATTACGAAACCTAAATAGGTTTTATAAATTCCTACGTAATTATGTAGAAAGTACCTTCTTTCAAAAAAAAATTGAAATCGGTTCACGTAATAAAGAATCATCCTTGAAAAACCACCATACATACTAAGTTATTCAGTCGCTCAAATTAGTAACAAAATTAGAATATAGATGGCGCTGCACACATGTCGTTCAATTTCTACACCATGTTGAGTTTTTCCTGAATTAATAGGATTGGAACTGGTACACATCTGTGTACGAAACCCTCGGTGCGCGAGTCGGACTCGCATTTAATCGGTTTTTTTTCGTTATTGCCTCGCAAGACGCGAGAAAAGTAGTGGTAGAGTATATTCCTCGAAGATAAAACTGTTTTTGTCTTGGGCGCGCTTAAATCCTTACTGCACTTAGGACTTAGTCTTGATTCTCTCGCCTTATGGGATCGCTCGCTCAGGATTCAAGATCGCGCCCGTGACATAAAACAGTGCTTGGTGTACAATCTACAATAGTAGATTAATAATAGTAGTAGAATAATATTGCACACCTCAAATATGTTCACAATTTTGTTCTTCGTATAATAAGATTAACAATCGGGCAGCCAATTCACTGCAAATTGGTGATAACATCGCCTTATTGTTCAACCGGTACCGCAATCATGCAATATTAGCAAACAAGCCACTTACACGCTGCTCCGAATTTTCAATTAGGTCAACTTTTTTCTGATATTCTGAATGTTTTATGTATATTTTATATCCGAGATTTACGTGCCCACGCCTCGCTAGTGGCTGTCACATTAGCATTCGGCGGATTGCAGAAGAGGTCTGGTGCGTTAAAATATTGGGAGAAGTATGTGTAGGGATATTTTGTAACTTAACTGTATTAAAAGCAAGTTCAACTAGCTAGTTAGTGGCTCTATAGCTCTATACTTGAAGTAGTTACAGTGCAGGTTACCTTGCGGCATGCTAGTACATGGTAGCGGCATACAAAGCCTTTCCTCTGTCCTATTTTCCAATGAAATAAACTTTTTGTTGTATGTTTTAAACGAATAAAATAGGCGCGATACTTTGTTTCTTGGTCTGTATATAAATGATATTGCTCTCCCTAAGGCGTGTCGAATTCTATCGAAAATTTTCGGGGTATGAAAGGAAACCAATACCCCTAAAAAATTAATTCAGTTAGGGCTGTCGTTTTCTTGGCGGGGAGGAATTTAGCCCGTTGTAAGGTATATTACTGACGAGTATAATCTTGACTGTCGAATGTCTCCCGCTGCCCCACTTTCCGCGTCACCGCTCACCACGTGCTCGTTTTATTTGGACGCGTGCCGCAGCCCGAGTATTCACAATATCCTATAAGCGTACTAGTATATATGGTACAATTACCATTATTACAAATAAATAAATATTAGAGGGACAATCTTATACAAATCGAACCAGCTTCATTAGTAAGCTCAATAAGAATTACTATTCAAGTGTTAGGGTACGATGATATATTTAATAAATATAAATACTGTTCAATAACTTAATACCTACGGCCATGTACCTACTAGGTTAAACCGGTCACTTTTACTTTTCAGTATTTTATTGGAGTCAGGTTTTATTTTTTAATAATATAAAAAATAAATATTTGTGGGCAATCTTACACAAATCGACCCAGTCCCAAACTAAGCAAAGCTTGTACTATGGGTTATTTAAAATGTTATTTATTCCACACTTTTTAGTGAATCATTACCAAAGTGCTTCTCATGCCGATACCAATAAGCTCAAACATGGCTCAGCTACACTGTTTTATTACGGAGTTCCGTTGCCTACCTTCCAGCTTCCAGAACCAGATCAGCTTGATGGTAACATTACATCACGATCATTTAAAATTTTGAATTGACTTCGTCATATTCGCTTCAGTATCTTGATCGAAATATCTTAGTTGGTACTAACCGTTGTAAAACACTAGGAGTTTTGAATGACCATCCGTGGTCTTCTTCATCAGTTCCCGTTCACCAAATCGATTGCTCGATTTGGCACTGAAAATACAGAAATCTGTATATATTTTTATGGAATTTTTGAGGAGTTCCCCTTAATTTCTCATGGACTCCGTCATCAGAACTGCATTCTGGTAACAACGGAACCAACCTTGAAGTATATTCTTTCAACCAAAGAAAGAATTTTCGAAATCGGTTCATAAATGATGGAGTTTTGCGGTAACAGACATAAAAAAAAGAACATACAACCGATTTGAGAACCTCCTCCTTTTTTTAAGTCGGTTAAAAAGTGACAAACATTGAGTTTCTTCCAGAGTACTGTATAGGTTATCTAGCTATCTATATGTTTTATTACAGACGCAGTTAAAATTCACCGAAATAATAAATAAACGACGCTCTTAGGACCTAATTATAGTAACGTACCTATTATTAATTCGCATAGGTAACACACGCACAGTTTCACGAACGTGTTGGTGTCTATTTCTAGGAATGTTGCTAATCGAATCTCTATGGGTGTGCTAAGCCGAATGTTTTGATTATAGTTAAATCCATATTGATATGAGAACCTAAATACGAGAGGTATTTGTTGTAGTAAATATCCGTGACCTGGTCATCCTCCTCTAAGTCCAACCAAATTGTATTTTGAACCTTATGTTCAGGGCATAACTAGATATATTGAAAGAGATTGTGGCCCGGAATGTTTTGCAAGAATATTCGGTAGCTGTCTAACGTTTTTCTTGGCTCATTTATTATGTTTACTTACGCTGCGAAGCGTAAATTGATTCGCGCTACGTTGCCTAAGTCTCGTAAAACAGCTAAAATAAATGTTTTGTTTGTAAACGATTTCATTGGCTTGAATTGAAATCTACGCGATATCCCTAATAAAGAGAGTTACCTCATAATGTGATCATTTGTTATTTTATCCGAATTTATAGTCACAATATCACAATTTATTTTTTTAATTATGTCCAGATTTATGTTTTCTGTGTATGCATTGCATTACAATATGTAAAAGCCTAGGCACATAAAAAATACTGATGATACAGGATAAAAAGTAACTATGCATATGAAGAGCCCAAAAACTCTTATTTATTGGTAAGAACCAAGACTTCTGACGTTGTCATATGGGTTACTTTAGATGCTGACTGTACAGTATTGTTGCCATCGAATGTATATGTACGTGTGTTTAGTGGGCCTCAATATTTATAGTCGTGTTCATACATTTAAGCGCTCCGATATACATATTTGATTTTACTGTAGGTTCAATTATTATATTATGTAGGTATTTATTGTAGCCAATGGTACAACTTAGGTGTGACTATATTGAATTGAAAAACGCTTATTCGGAGTTTGTTTAGCTTACTTTATACGTAGCCAAAATGGCAAAAACGGAACCCTTATAGATTCGTCATGTCTGTCCGTCCGTCCGTCCGTCCGTATGTCACAGCCGATTTACTCGGAGACTATAAGCACTACAATTATGAAATTTGGTAAGAAGGTGTATTCTATGAACCGCTACATAAAAGTGAAGTAAACTACAAAAAAATATGAAATATGTAACCGGTGGATGAAAAAAAAATTTCAACGCACATAGTCGTGTGGAGTATCGATATAGGCCTTTAAAAAATATATGGAGGTTTCTAAAAATCTCGTCCATTTAAGTCAACTGTTGGTGAGATATTAGCTGGCAAAGTCATAGAAAGTGTGTCCCCCCCCTCTAATTTCCAAACTATAAAGTTTAAAATTCTGAAAAAAATTGAGGTGGTGTGTATTAGTAAATACTTTCAATGATTTTTGGTTTGAATAATATAGGTTGTACGATTTTTGAGTTTCCGCTTAAAAACTGTCTTGCCCAAACAAAAGGTCGTAAGTGCCGTGAGTTCCCTATGAAGATACGACTTTTTTAGATTCAATGTATTGGATACTGATTTTAAATGTGGACTAGTAGGTGTTGGTACGGAACCCTTCATTGTGCGTGGTCCGACACGCACTTGGCCGGTTTTTTTAGTACCTGAAATCAATAGAAGCTGTTTAGTGCTAAGGTTTCCTGTATCGTTACTGTCGGAATCCGGTCAGCGGGCTGGGTGCATTTCCGCGGCGTCACCGCCGTGTTTAATTTCACTTAGCCATCGCCTCTTGTTATTGCGGCCTAGATACGGTGGAAAGCGGCCCTGCCCATTATCTATGTCTCGCCGCGACTGACAGGCATTTTCTTTGAATTACTCGTAAACTCGTGACACTCTTGCTTGCTATTGGAACTCTTTTCAGGCTCGATTTCACAGATTGTTACAGATCGCCCAGCGAGCTCATGTTATCTTGTTTTCTTTAAAAACTGGCTGTAGTGAACAGTAAAACAGACGCATTTTTGTGGTGTGTGCTGCTGGATTCATTCCTGTCATGGTCATCAGCGTGATGAAAATTTGTGTAATTTCATCAAAGGCGTTTATAGAGAATCGAATATGCAAATGTACATTTACGTAGTCTGATGTGTTATTATATACATTTGTTTACATATGTGATTGGGATTGGTTTAAGAAAATGTTTCCGCATAACGCGAATGATCTATTTTTGATCTAAGAATTTTAAAAAAAACCTCTTGTTGGGTTGTTAAAATTGTTAATTTTACACTAAGCTATGCTTGTTTTGCATGCGCAAGATCAGATTTGAAGAAAGCTCTATTATAATCATGAGAAGCTTGCGCGCGCGTTGATCTGTCTTATTTATAAATTCAATTGTTAAAATGGTCAATGAGTAGTATTGCCGGGCCGAATATTCTCAAGTTAGGAGGTGACGCAAATCGATTAAAAAATGGTTATCACGGAAAGCGGATATCATGCTGTAGGCTGAATAAAACCCACTGGTGATTCACGTTCCTCTTTTACCTACTACTTTGCTACATGTGGAAGAACTTACGAATCTTGCATCTTAGTATTCCTGTTGCTTGTTGTTGTTTTCATGTCTATAATTGACAAGTGAGTCATATTCCAAGGAACTCGGGGCGATCTTTTGCATACAACGCTGTACGAAACTGTAAAGACGTATGAGCATTAAAGTGAGAAACAAGCATTAATACCCTTTGCTTAAAGAGGGCGCCTTAAAAGAGATCCTCCAGTCCGATCTCCTGCAACATCGCAATTTACATATCTTGCAGCATAATTAGCCATAATGTAGTCAAAGCACGCGAATTTCATTTTGTCTTGCCACGCCAATTTTATGTATTTATTAATTATCGGTGTATTATATTAAGTTGATTTGGAGCAAGACCTTTGCTGTATAAGTAAAGCAAAATTCCTTAAAAAGTGGTTTTCGAATAGATTATCTTACCGAATCTATCTTAGCTACTTTTGAATCATCGTCAACTCCTTGATACTGACTGTTCAAAATAGTGAATGACGTGCAGCTGGCGTATATGACTGAGCCATCCGTTAGACAAGCCTTGAGTCACTGAACAGATGTATCCGTCCCACACTAGGCTATCTCCAACCAGTCCCGTGTACAATCTTTGCTTGCTACCGCCATTGACATTTACTCAGTATTTTACTGAATAACACTGACGAGTAAACCCAGGTCATACAAGGTCTTAGTTAACCGGCATGTACCCGCGCCCTTACTCGGTTATCTTCGACACGCCAGATGTCTTACCTCGCTGTTCCTAACTGCATTTTAACAGCTATTGACGCGCATAACCGCAAACAGATACTTAAATGAAAACTTTATTATAAAATATAAACTTTTCAAACGTCATCTCGTGGATTTACGACTCTTTGTATTAACAAGTTAAGCCCGTCTTTTAAACTGTGCCTGACAATGTGACAAGCATTGCGTAAAAACTTCTAGTATTATTTGAATAAAAAAAGGCGGTTTTGCTGTTTCGAGAGGTGCACTAAATAGAGCATTGTGCACAAGAGTTCACTCAATCCCGTTCATGTTTAAGCGGTTGTAAATGCTGCTATTCATTCCCTGTCCGCGCTGGCGTCAACAAATGAAGTCACAGGAAACAAAGCTCGAGATTTAAAAAAAAAGATTTGTAGTCTCTGGACGTGTTCAAAATTTGAATACAAGCGCTGGGGCGTGAATACGCTCTAATTGTACGCTTCAATTTACAATTTTGATTGCATGTCCCTTTATTGTTTTACAAGCTTTTGTTGAGGCCCTACATTCTAATTTGTGTCGCTGACTCGACGTTTCTAATGATAGTCGAAAATTGATTCTATGTCGGTTGCGTGACGGTTCGTCCCATTGTGAACTAGAAAAAAACAGTGACTTTTCAAAAGACAGGGTGAAAGGTTTATCTCGGTCTTTATAGACCGTCGTGGACATCAAACTATATTTTTAACTTAATGATAAATAACGGGTCATTAACCTACATTGTTTTGGCACAAAAGCAGTCATGGAGGTCTAGTGACGAAGTAGCGGATATTGCTTTGATGCAATTTTGCCGACTGGCCATTATAACTTCTCTTCCTAATTCTTATTTGGGTATGTAGCTGTACTCACTTTAATTTTTTATTACACCGGCACGCATTTTCCGGCCTTAAAAAATCTACAGCAGATAAGGTGTAATGCCTTGTTTTGTAAAGTATGCTAATCATAATCAGACACGAAACATATATTTTTATTGTGAGGAACCTTTTGAAAATAAGTAACTATTCCTGCACGTCAAGTTCTTGTCAATTGCTTCTTCATTAGTGATGTGCCCGTTAACGGCATTATTTCCTTTCTGTAATATGGGAAATATATCATATATTACTCAGCTCGGGTATATTCCCCATTCAAAACGACAATATTGCCAATAGTACGTTATCTGAATGCAGAGACCGATTTATAAATTTCATTAAGGTAATCGACGTCGCCACATTTAGACAATGAGCAGAAAAGCACGGTACGCGATTAGATTACGGTATTGTACGTTAACCAATGGCGCCGACATCCGACTACTCTACTGATTGATATTCGCGATTATCACTGTCAATATTTCAAGTAACGTGACCGGACGACTGTCTATTTATATGCGCCCTAGAACCTATTGATACAATGTTTAATACACCCAAGTAACACATTGTACTTTTAGGTTCTAAGCCACATAGCAACGCCTTTGTTTGGTCATCAACTGTGTCAACAAATTAGCACTGTTGCTATACATGTGCGAATTGCTTCATTATGTAGGTAGGTCAACAGGTTAGTGTGCTAATATTCGGGTAGGGTCATATTTCACTCTAAGCCGTCACTGTCTATAATTTAAGCTTTCCTACATTCGATTTAGAAAATCTAATTATTATTACCTTTTGTACTGTTTTGCAGGGAATATTAAAATATTCAGGTATCTATTTCTTTCCAGATTATTAAATTCGCAAATATTAACTGGCGGTAACATACAACGTCTAGTTTTAAGGCTTTATGTTCTGCACTAGCCATATATTGTATTTTATAACCATAATTAAATCTATGAAAAAAACTGATGCTTGATAACATTAAATCCTGTATCATCATCATCAGGCCTCATATATCTTTACAGATGATTTATACAGCCTCTGTACGCGAGGGATAATTTCTCTCGTGACTATGAGCCTATCCGGGATCGACATTTAGGTCCGCGTCCTCCACATTTGTGACAACTGAACTGAGGATCATTGGTATTCTCTGGACGGTTGTGCCTTTTAGCACGCATGTGGACTAGATCTTGGAACCAGGTGTTATTGAAGATTTCGTGGCTTTTTGCTATAGTAACTACTTCTCCATTCATCGCGATTACCAGCAAGATCTTTCCAAGTGCTGCGATCGATGTTTCACGTAGTTTTGATCCAGAGTACGGACGTCCTCCACTTCGGAGTATCTTTAACATCACATGGAAGGATAAGGTTACTAACGAAAGAGTGCTGGAGATCGCACAGCTCCTTTGCATCATCGCTCTGCTGAAGCAGAGGCGTTTGCAGTGGCTTGGCCTTGTGGAATGCATGAAAGCTCTCGTTTGCTCAGGCAGATAATGTTGAGCTAAATTGCATTTGAAAAGCGCAATGTAGGACATCCTGTATAGCGCATAGGTATTTGGGTCACGTAGTAATTATGAACTGCACTAATTTTACTGGGCAACACTCAGCTAATTAAGTGGTCAAATAGGTACCGTTTATGTGCATAACATGAATTTGATATAGATTGCTGAAATGTATTTTGTATCCAATTAAACTCATAAGTAATATGTATAGCATGGACCATGTTATAAGTAAGACATAATTTCAAGATGCTTATTTTATTATGATTTACATATACGTATATACAATAAACACAAACTAACTACATAGTGTTTGAAACAAAAATATAGATTCGTTTAATTTGGTTTTGAATACATTAGTAGGTATATCATAATGGCAGCTATTCCAACCGCCTCCAATGTTAAATGAATTGGATCGACGATGGTCAATAATTTAAAAATTAGGTTGCTAAACTTGTAAACTTCTCACTTACTAGGATTTGGCTTGTTATTGTATTTGATATGGAGTTGTTTTTTTGCATGCATAGTAAAATTGGATGTTTCCGCCAACTTTACTAAGCTTGCAAAAAAAAACTTAGACAAGTATAATACAAGGTCTACATTCATAGTATGCGTGATTCGTAGTGATACTCTCATCTGAGTATAGGAAAATTGTGGTCATTTTCATGATTAAGTACTATTATACAAAGACAATGTTGGAAAAATATTGTAGTAAGTACATTAAGTATTCCGTGATTCAGTGCTGTGAAATGAAACAAATTCGCATGTCCATCCCTCATGTCCCGACTTCCGGTCTGGCATTCACAATCCAACCGACTTCGGCTACGGCGAACCGGTTTAGGTCTGACCTCCGATCCCGTGTAGTTATTACTGATCTCGGTAATGAGATACACTGGCGACTACTGGTATGTGTAGTTAAAAAAGTTTGTTAATATGTGGTGTTTGGTGAGTGGGCGCGACGGCAGGCTTGGCCGAAGTCCTGCACGCGAAACCGAGGACGCGCAATAATGGTGCTGGTGATTTATGACGCAGGTTTACTACAGCCGTAACGAGCCGTGATATACTACGTGACGACTACCGTATAAAATACGAGATGAAGTTCTCACTACTTTTCTATACCGAGCGAGAACTGGTCCGTGTGAGGACTTAGCTATTAGTGCACTCGGTATGTGATTCTAGTCGTCCGCATAAGAGCTCAGAGGTGGCCGCTTTGGAAATATTAGTGGACGGAAATACTTCATAATCCAGTAATACCTGCATGATTGGGAACCTTTTCCGTGAGTTTTCTTCACGAAAAAAATAACCTGGTGTGGCGCCCAGCAATGGAAGTTATAATATAGAATGATTGAAAAAGAGACTTCGATAGCAGTGGGAGAGAGTGGAAAGCAAAATAAGTAAAAGCAAACAGACGTCTCCATGAAGCGAGAATATAATGACAAGTAAAAATGTAAAACAAAATACAAAAATATCAATAAAAAGGCAGATGACAGAAGTCTTCTAAAAAAAGGTTATAAAAAGGTTGCAACCGCAACAATGATGATGAAATGTTTATGGAGCCTTAGTGTTTCTGAGCCATGTTCTTTTCGAATCTGTAACGTACAGACATCCATTTTGCTTGGTCTTTATCTGAGCATTCTCCTGGGGTTTTAGGAGCGAAGCGAGGTTTGGCGGAACGGGAAATTTAGTCGGTAATAAAATAGGCATTTGTTTTATAGGCGACTACCTTATGCCCGCGACTTCGTCCGAGTGGAAGTCATTTATATAGTCCTTAGAGGATGATTTCCGGGATAAAAACTATACTATTCAAAATTTCATCTAAATCGTTTCAGCGGTTTAACAAACAGAGAGAGTTACTTTCGCATTTATAACGTTAGTGTGGATATGGATTGTACGGAACTCGAATTCAATCTTTAGCAGCAACTAAGGATTGATACTCTAAAATTACAGTCTAAATGTTGGCAATGCCAAAATTTAAGAAAATACGTTACTGCTATAAAAAGTAGATGTTACAGATATTCATAATACTCTAAGCTAAGGTGCCATTTGTGATAAGAACTGTTTGGTTTCTTTGGCACTCAACTGCGACATCCGGCACGCATTAATAAATAAGGTTCACTGTGTGAATAACTGCTTTTTCTTCCGGCGAGATAAGATAAGCAGCGGATATAGGTACGATTTAAAACCGTACCAGCTGATGCGCTGAGGTGTCATTTGAAAACAAGGAAGCCAAGGCAAAAGGCAAGCTTTCACAAATAATTTCACCAACGTGTAGATATTTTTTGACTATGCATTATAATGCAGAAGACTATATGTCTTTTACCGTCATACCGCATTGGTTTCCCCCTTGGGCGTGTACTAGTAGAAGAGCCGACGACACTGAACCTAGTTCGATAAGACTCCCAGATGAGATATATATTATAAGATGCGTCATTCCTGGGGGAACACGAAACGGCTATGCTGCCATGCAAAAAACCTGGTGGCCATAGTAAAAAAAAATGTTCAAAAAAAATAAAATTTCCGGTTTCTAGTACGATAAGTCTCCCAGGTTTCGTTTATTCCTCGATACAGGGGAGGGGTAGGACTATACGATAATGCCGTGCTGCAAGCCCCCCTGACTGGCCTTGTCAGTGGCAGCAGCATGATAAGTGACGCCAATATTGAGGTATCTAGTATGATCGGTCTCCTAAACAAAACAAGGCTCATCTGAAAGATCATCAATTTCTGTGTAAGAAAAACCACTGCTGCCTTTTCCTAATAGTGGAGAAGGTGGTGCTGCAGCGATTGAAGGAGCTCAGTACACTGAACCTAATTCGATAAGACTCCCAGGTGATATGTATATTATAAGATGCGTCATTCCTGGGGGAACACGAAACGGCTATGCTGCCATGCAAAAAACCTGGTGGCCATAGTAAAAAAAATTTTTCAAAAAAAATAAAATTTCCGGTTTCTAGTACGATAAGTCTCCCAGGTTTCGTTTGTTCCTCGATACAGGGGAGGGGTAGGACTATACGATAATGCAGTGCTGCAAGCCCCCCTGACTGGCCTTGTCAGTGGCAGCAGCATGATAAGTGACGCCAATATTGAGGTATCTAGTATGATCGGTCTCCTAAACAAAACAAGGCTCATCTGAAAGATCATCAATTTCTGTGTAAGAAAAACCACTGCTGCCTTTTCCTAATAGTGGAGAAGGTGGTGCTGCAGCGATTGAAGGAGCTCAGTACACTGAACCTAATTCGATAAGACTCCCAGGTGATATGTATATTATAAGATGCGTCATTCCTGGGGGAACACGAAACGGCTATGCTGCCATGCAAAAAACCTGGTGGCCATAGTAAAAAAAATTTTTCAAAAAAAATAAAATTTCCGGTTTCTAGTACGATAAGTCTCCCAGGTTTCGTTTGTTCCTCGATACAGGGGAGGGGTAGGACTATACGATAATGCAGTGCTGCAAGCCCCCCTGACTGGCCTTGTCAGTGGCAGCAGCATGATAAGTGACGCCAATATTGAGGTATCTAGTATGATCGGTCTCCTAAACAAAACAAGGCTCATCTGAAAGATCATCAATTTCTGTGTAAGAAAAACCACTGCTGCCTTTTCCTAATAGTGGATAAGGTGGTGCTGCAGCGATTGAAGGAGCTCAGTACACTGAACCTAATTCGATAAGACTCCCAGATGAGATATATATTATAAGATGCGTCATTCCTGGGGGAACACGAAACGGCTATGCTGCCATGCAAAAAACCTGGTGGCCATAGTAAAAAAAATTTTTCAAAAAAAATAAAATTTCCGGTTTCTAGTACGATAAGTCTCCCAGGTTTCGTTTGTTCCTCGATACAGGGGAGGGGTAGGACTATACGATAATGCAGTGCTGCAAGCCCCCCTGACTGGCCTTGTCAGTGGCAGCAGCATGATAAGTGACGCCAATATTGAGGTATCTAGTATGATCGGTCTCCTAAACAAAACAAGGCTCATCTGAAAGATCATCAATTTCTGTGTAAGAAAAACCACTGCTGCCTTTTCCGAATAGTGGAGAAGGTGGTTGCTGCTGTGATTGAAGATCACCTTCAGCGCAGCTGGATTCGGTTTTTCAATTCAGTTTTGTCAGCAATCACCCGGTTCCTTTCGATTTGTACTGATTTAATACGCGTGCCACGTACACTTAAGAATAATTTTGCTTGTCGTTGATTGCATAAACAAATGATTTTGAAAAGTTATTCTCCATTATACCGAAACAAGAGCTCCATAGAGAATCCACAAAACACTTTTTATACACTAGCTGAATAATTGCTAAAATGTACATCAACCTTGTGTGATTTGAAGATGAGATAAAAGCGGTAACTCAAAATGAAGCTTTTTAAATAAAAATCAAGTACACCTATTCAGTTTCCATCTCTGTTAGTTAGCTGTAAAATATAACTGTATTTCCATTATATCGAAATAGACTCTATAGAGAATCCAGAAAATACTTTTTATACAATAGCTGAGTAATTGATAAAATGTACAACCTTATGTGATTTGAAGGCGAGATAAAAGCGGTTAATCAAAATGAATCAGTTATTCAACTACTGTATAGAAGTTTTTCCTGGGTTCTTTATCCTCCTGGGGTTCAAAGTGATAATACTAGGACAAAATCAGTTTGCAGTGAAAGCCCAAGTATTTTAACAGAGAGTTGGAGCAATGACCCACTGTGATAGTCCTAGAACAAAATATACGGTTAACCAGATATGAACAATTTTTGGTCCGGGCGTTCAGTACTTTATTAATTAGTTCTAATATTAGGACATTGGGTCTTCCTCGGAAGTACCGTCTTCGAAAATGGGTCGTAGGAGGTTAAAGAGCTTATTTCGATATAATGGAAATACAGTTATATTTTACAGCTAACTAACACAAATGGAAACTGAATAGGTGTACTTGATTTTTATTTAAAAAGCTTCATTTTGAGTTACCGCTTTTATCTCATCTTCAAATCACACAAGGTTGATGTACATTTTAGCAATTATTCAGCTAGTGTATAAAAAGTGTTTTGTGGATTCTCTATGGAGCTCTTATTTCGGTATAATGGAGAATAACTTTTCAAAATCATTTGTTTATGCAATCAACGACAAGCAAAATTATTCTTAAGTGTACGTGGCACGCGTATTAAATCAGTACAAATCGAAAGGAACCGGGTGATTGCTGACAAAACTGAATTGAAAAACCGAATCCAGCTGCGCTGAAGGTGATCTTCAATCACAGCAGCAACCACCTTCTCCACTATTCGGAAAAGGCAGCAGTGGTTTTTCTTACACAGAAATTGATGATCTTTCAGATGAGCCTTGTTTTGTTTAGGAGACCGATCATACTAGATACCTCAATATTGGCGTCACTTATCATGCTGCTGCCACTGACAAGGCCAGTCAGGGGGGCTTGCAGCACTGCATTATCGTATAGTCCTACCCCTCCCCTGTATCGAGGAACAAACGAAACCTGGGAGACTTATCGTACTAGAAACCGGAAATTTTATTTTTTTTGAAAAATTTTTTTTACTATGGCCACCAGGTTTTTTGCATGGCAGCATAGCCGTTTCGTGTTCCCCCAGGAATGACGCATCTTATAATATATATCTCATCTGGGAGTCTTATCGAATTAGGTTCAGTGTACTGAGCTCCTTCAATCGCTGCAGCACCACCTTATCCACTATTAGGAAAAGGCAGCAGTGGTTTTTCTTACACAGAAATTGATGATCTTTCAGATGAGCCTTGTTTTGTTTTGGAGACCGATCATACTAGATACCTCAATATTGGCGTCACTTATCATGCTGCTGCCACTGACAAGGCCAGTCAGGGGGGCTTGCAGCACTGCATTATCGTATAGTCCTACCCCTCCCCTGTATCGAGGAACAAACGAAACCTGGGAGACTTATCGTACTAGAAACCGGAAATTTTATTTTTTTTGAAAAATTTTTTTTACTATGGCCACCAGGTTTTTTGCATGGCAGCATAGCCGTTTCGTGTTCCCCCAGGAATGACGCATCTTATAATATACATATCACCTGGGAGTCTTATCGAATTAGGTTCAGTGTACTGAGCTCCTTCAATCGCTGCAGCACCACCTTCTCCACTATTAGGAAAAGGCAGCAGTGGTTTTTCTTACACAGAAATTGATGATCTTTCAGATGAGCCTTGTTTTGTTTAGGAGACCGATCATACTAGATACCTCAATATTGGCGTCACTTATCATGCTGCTGCCACTGACAAGGCCAGTCAGGGGGGCTTGCAGCACTGCATTATCGTATAGTCCTACCCCTCCCCTGTATCGAGGAACAAACGAAACCTGGGAGACTTATCGTACTAGAAACCGGAAATTTTATTTTTTTAGAAAATTTTTTTTTACTATGGCCACCAGGTTTTTTGCATGGCAGCATAGCCGTTTCGTGTTCCCCCAGGAATGACGCATCTTATAATATACATATCACCTGGGAGTCTTATCGAATTAGGTTCAGTGTACTGAGCTCCTTCAATCGCTGCAGCACCACCTTCTCCACTATTAGGAAAAGGCAGCAGTGGTTTTTCTTACACAGAAATTGATGATCTTTCAGATGAACCTTGTTTTGTTTAGGAGACCGATCATACTAGATACCTCAATATTGGCGTCACTTATCATGCTGCTGCCACTGACAAGGCCAGTCAGGGGGGCTTGCAGCACTGCATTATCGTATAGTCCTACCCCTCCCCTGTATCGAGGAACAAACGAAACCTGGGAGACTTATCGTACTAGAAACCGGAAATTTTATTTTTTTTGAAAAATTTTTTTTACTATGGCCACCAGGTTTTTTGCATGGCAGCATAGCCGTTTCGTGTTCCCCCAGGAATGACGCATCTTATAATATATATCTCATCTGGGAGTCTTATCGAACTAGGTTCAGTGTCGTCGGCTCTTCTACTATACTTTTTCAACGTTCAAAAAAGGTGCCTAGTATACTTCATAGTGATCTGTATGTAATAAAAAAGGCATTGGCTATCATTTGTACTTAACATCGTTCAATAAATGACAGATATTAAGGTGAGTGTAACATTATATATGTTGGACTTATTCGCTAAACGAAACCCATATTTTGAAATACGAGGAACTGCGCTTAGTGAATATGTAGCTTAAAAGCAGAGATTTTGAATCTCCGCAAACTTGACCGAACAATCTCTATTCGTACTTATTCAATAAAGTCCCGAACAGGATACAGCTGTCACCGGCGAGTGGATCACAATAAATAAACATTTTAATACATCGGCGATGCAACAAATTAAACTTTTAAATTGCCATGGTCTTTCGAAGAATACCGGCGCTCGCTCCGTTATGAACGACGGACGTTTATGAATGGTCCTGAGTGCTGGACGTCTTGAGCAGATATTTATAAACATTATTGAATGAAATGCTTCAGCCTTGAACACCATTCATTGACTACAGCAAAGTCTGTAAGTCTGGTTGATCAATAATGTTTAGCGGACGATACGACGAAAGGCATTTTTTTTAAACCCTCTTTGATCAGCTTTTAACCAGTTACAGATTTGGTTGGAGACAACTGCCCTATGCGGCATGAAAGGCCCCATTTCATAAAGATCCGTTAGAACTTCTGTCGGTAAGGTATGTCAAAAATATACTGAGTTACTGAAATTTGATTGGAAGGATCTTTATAAAACTATCACTGGATAATTCGTAAGGGCAGGGAGCAGCATACATTGATATATACTGGTCACAGAATGCAGGTCCAGCTTTTAAGAATGTCTGGGAAGAATGGGGCAGATACTGACAGTTTTTCTAATCTATGACTTAACCATCACTTCTTCATGTTCCTATGCTAGTTACACACTCAGTAATAACATTGCAACATAGTCCTAATACATATGGCATAATTTTCATACATCCAAAAAAGGTTAGGAACGTACTCTCATGGAAATATTGAAAATAATCTATCGCTTGTTAATCTCGCGATCCCAATAATAATATCACAGATCGCTTCCTGCAAATAAAATGAAATGTAGACGTAGCTAGATTAACATTCATGAACATGTGCTGTGGATTAATGGAGTACAATGAACTCACACAATAATTACCGGGCAGATCCCCGCGGCTGCGCAAACGCAAACAAGCTGTACCTATGAATATTAGCATTACATCGATTTGTCTAATTGTACATTTGTACAACACGGTCCCCGTATCTCAATGTGTTTAGCGCTTTTGCACAAAGCTCTACTTGAAAGGATGTGCCTAGTTCTGGTTTATTAAACAAGGCTATTTACTGGTCGATGTTTTGTTGAAGTTTGTCGGGAACAGTACAACCTTGTACCTAAATAATACTTTCGGGAATATTACCAACCAATTAGTAAATTTTGCGTCGTCCTCAGAAAAGAAAAGGCGTTCTATTTCTCTTTTTCATGTATATTTGTAAATTTACTACAAAATTACCGCCACTTACAACTTATAATAACTCTCATCCATAAAAAGTGTTGTTAGGAATTAATTTTCAGCAAGCTGGAAATCGTTTTAATACCTTCATGTGGTCTCACATGCGTGTAATCCGAGTTTGCGTAATCCCAGGATGTGCATAAAATGTTTCGCTCTTTTTTCAGTTCTCGGCTTGTAGCTTGAAAACGACGGAAAAAGGGCATTTCATTAAATATAAAATAGTTTTAAATTCTGCGTGGAATGAGCATCTAAAACTTTGGTTCAGTTGTACAGGCGAAATCAAAAGTTAGAAAGCGGGTTTTTAGGGAAATTTCTTATTTAATTGCAAACATATTTTATTAAGAAAAACTTCTTGGTGGGTTACCTAGCAACAGAAGTTTATGTATTCCGGCAAGCAGGTTTTGCAAGCAAAAAACTGATAAGAGCCAAAAATTATGCACACCTCCTGGGATTGCGTAAACTTGGACTACACGCGTTTCATTGCTAGTGTAATTATTAATCAAGCGTACTTCTTAAGTCAAATATTTTTTGATGTTAGTAGTTAAGAATATATAATCTAATGAAATGTATATATAATAAACTGTTTAAATTTTATTTTTTTTCCACCAAATTATAGTATTATTAAAATATATTAAATTACTTCTTTAAAAAAAATCTAATTTGATTGGCCTACGTTCTGTCGTCTACTGGTCTACCTATTTGTATTAATTCAGCTGATATTTCCCATAACATGTGGAACGCAGGTGCACATTCATATTTAAACTTGTTAAGTGACTAAGGTGTCTTTGTAAATAACCTGCCTACTTTCCAAATAACTAATAGACATTAATTGCGCTGTACAATATACGTATGTATACAGTAAATACGGTGAAACACAACAGCCTCAAAAGTTAACATATTTACCTTAAGAAGCCTTATAAGTTTTAAAATGTTTTGATTTCAAATTGTGACAAAATTATTTATAATACCAATAAAGTGATTAAAGGATACGATAAATTTATAAAAGTTTTAGATAGTGACATAGCCATTTCTTGATTTTAATGTGCGTAGTAGAATTTAAGTGGAAAAAAGCCGTTTCTCGTTTGAAAATGGTCGTTTTGGAGTGACGTTTGACACAATATTTCTTAATGAAAAATCCAAAAAATACATTAAAAATGTATGAAATTAGTTCGCTATAGTACTATTCTAGATATAGATTATAGAACACTGAGAAAATTTCAAGATACGTGTAAATTCAAACAGAAAAATGAAAATGGCCTAAATAGATGAACATTTTTAACTCATAAGGGCTCTTAAATTCTGTTATGTTACCATACTGTATACTCCTATTTATAAAATGAAAGGTTAGTAATTAATATATAAAACGTAATTTAAACAATTCCAGATGAGTAAATGCGCATTGTCGGTATTATTTAATGGCCCCCATCACTGTCGGTATTTCCAAAATAATTGAAAGGTTCCGTTCTAAATCCTTAACATTATGGGATTGTTGACGCTTCGAATCAACAGGTTATCAAAGTTAATGGAGCCACAATTGTTGACAATGGAGTGTATGAAATTGTTGGGTCTATGGCAATTACTGGGGGCAGTCAGCCGCGTAATACGCTGAACCGTTGCGCGAGCAACTTCACATTGTTACATACGCTTTTTGATTAGTTTGATTACACTTCAAATTTGCTAGCTTTGCGGGATAAAACATCTTGTCTTTCTCCGAGACTGCAACTAACTCCACAATAGATTTGATCTAAATAAAGAAATATTACGTCCGATTGCATCCATCCGTTTAAACATTAATTACATTCCTGTTGCTGGGAAATCTATGACAGGGTCAGGTCAGGATCCTCAGCATTTGAAGGACCCACTAAAGAGGAGGAACGCAACATAAAAACACAAACTCGAATTTAATGTACATACAATTAACTAACAGTAATTGCATTATATTAATAGAATAGATTCGATGGGCGGCGTGGCCCTCGGGGCGTCGCGCGTACGCCCAAAGACATCGCGCGCCATTATCAACCTGTGTGGCCGGCGCAGCCGCAATCGCTTACCGTACTCGCTACATAATTACAAGCTTAAACAGGAATTAACGTATTTAATGAAACATATGATCTTTATTGATCGCGTAAGCCAAAAAACTTGTAACAATTAACCAACGTTAGCCAAAGAATTTACATTTAAAATACATCTACAAAGTTATCATAGTAACATCTCTAAATTAAGTACCTTTATGAAAACGTTTTGAAAAATATTTACGTAATGCAATTATTTATCTTTGGGAAAATCGACCTTTTGACATGATTATTGCTATGCTCATCATTAGCCTATGTACGGGCTTCCACTCATGAATAAATGGGAAGGTCTCCACGGTGTTGTGGTTGGGAAAATTGAAGGTGTCACAGTGTCAGCTTCAATTTCTTCGCAAAATGGATGCAGGTTTCTTCACGACATTTTCCTTCACCTTTGGGTGTATATTCCGTAAACAAGTTCAGCAAAACTCATTTGTATGAAACAGATTATGTGAACTAGCGATCACCGTTTAACAATCGGATGATTAAAACGCAAGGCAACCATAGCTTTTTCAACGCAATTTTAAATATGCATAAAAATAACTTATGACTGCATTGCCCCATTTGTTAATATTAGGCCTGAAGATGGTTTTACTCAGACCCTTCTTGTTACAAGGGGAAATGTTAAGTACCAGAAGTAGGTACCTACCACCACAATTTAATATTTATATTTATTTTAAGTACCAGAAGTAGGTAGCTTCCACCACAATTTAAAAGCGTGCAGAAGCACTTTGTGCTGCGTTAAGTACCCTGGGCTATTGAAAGTAATCCTCAACTTACATATTAATGATTGTACCCATGAATATATTTAATGTTGAATGGTTTGCACATCGGAAGCATTTTCTTAATATACTTATTTGCAACGTATATTAGTATATTACAGACTTGTCGGCACTTATGAAACTCACTAAAGTTACTCGACTTATGACTCCATGTGTAAGTAGGTATGCATGTAAATTTATTTGCAGGTATGTGGCATGAATGGCTTGATAAGTAAACTTTGATTCTGTCGCGGTCGAGTCGCAGAGGACAATGTTTAGTAAGCATTGGGGTATTTGGGGTTTTAAAAATGACTTTCCTCTAAAGTAGTCAAAATCGATACATAAATTTACACTATTTTATTTCATAGTATCCTCGTAGTAAAATGAATGCTCAGTGACTCACTATCGCCGTCTATCGGAAATAGCTACTCAAAATTTAAGGAGCGTTTCAATTTAATGACGTAAGTTCTACAACTGGAATACGACGAAGCTATTCCGGCTTAGTTATAACAATTGTACTTACTTCGGAATGGGATCTATTGTATACCTATACACGATATTTTACAACTTCTATATTATTGATAAATTATTATGACTGTAGGTAATATAGGTATAGAACTGGATATTGTATTTACTCTGTTTTTACATAATAAAGAATTTTTCTTTTTATTCTAAACATGTAACGTATAAAATTCAAATGAGATTTTATTACTCAACATTTGCGATTTAGCTTAAAAAGCTAGTCACGGTTTGTTCAACGATCGGTAGAACCATTAAGTTAAAAGTCACAATATAGATGCTATTAAATAACATATTGATCTCACGTTTTAGATGAATTATCATTCGAATAGCAATATATATTGGTATTCGGTTTGTGAGCCGATGATTTCTAGCAGATTAGTCAGAAGTGGTAGACTTAAAAATAATATACCGCCAAGTCGCGATAACATTTTTCTATATTCCAACTAGACTTTATTAAGTAAAAGTAAAATGAAGCTTGAGGCAGTTAGACCTTTAATTTAACGAACGTTAAAAAGATACTTGTGATTTTCAACACTATCCTAAATAAAGAAGATATTATTTTATTTACACTGTCACTTCTGTCTGATATATCAGAACATGGCGGATAAAGGGTTACCGAAACTATTAAATTAGGAGCCCAGAAATATAGCAGTAATTTGTTGGGCACTTATATGACCTTACTGGAGAGTCTAGCACATTATTATCTCAGTAGACTAGGATCTAGTGTACCTGACAGCTAATATATGAGATTGAAACGCGTAGGCGTCTTAATTTCTAAGATGGATAACCCCATTACCCTCCATTCTGCTTTCGAACCCACAAGACAACATTTATTTGTTCGTCCATTCTCGTTGGCTTATGAAAATATTTAAAGACAATGTTATAAAATGGTAACTCAAAGCATCTAGAGATATCATCCATAAATAAAGATACCTAAAAACTGCAGACTCACAAGAGGAAAAGTTTGATCAAATAGATTTCTGGAACCACTTCACATAGCCGATATTAAAATCAAATATAAAAGCAGAGCAATAAAGATGCTATTCGTGCAGCACCTTGCTGCAGCGTGTACTTATAGGAGTATAGTTTGTTTTGACTGCGAATTTCCTCGATCGTAAGTTTTACGAGCTGGGAGGGTCGACGTCCTCGTGACGTCACAAACAATTCTGGGCTGGTACTCACAACTATCTTATATAGACCTCTGGCGAAAGATTTAGTCTGACTTCCGAGTTATACTAGTGGCGGAGGACATGAATCGAGCCAGACCGCTTGTGAATGGCGTTTCTGGTACCTACTCTAAAAATCCTAATGCAGGTTATTTATTAACAGAACGTAATATAGATGCCGTTGATTAAAATAATTTCTTATGCATCCGAACGAAAAAGTACGAGACGCATTTAATATCTTAACAGAGAATCTAGAAAGGTACACTAGACAGCTTGTCGTAGTTACTAGTTATTTAAATAATGACGGGTGAGGGCAGCTTCCTTGTTACGCGCCCGCGGAACGACAGTTCTCACGCGTGTTTATTCACTGACGCATCGTAAATAGTAACAGGCAAATATTTAAATTAGGTTTACTATAAACAAATGCCCATATTAACCACCAGCTGTTTCCCTTAATATGTTTGGTAGTCGTTTGTAACTCTACACCGGGCCGGCCATAAATGGCGTCTTTCATCCCGCCAGGCTTATTACGGCTACCATAATGCCATGGGTGTACCATGAAAAAAATAACTATATAGAACTTACTTAATCCCAGCGGATGTGTGGATGGGATTCTTGTGGGACACCCGTTTAATAAGCTACCGTAATATGATATTCACTTTGATTCCATTTTGATGGTTATTATAGAAGACATGTATTTTATATATAAATAAATTGTAACTTAACACTGACTCGGTCTGTAATGTAATTCGTGTTCTAACTGTACTCCGGTTTTGTACGATCTTGGTGAAGCTAAACAATACAAATATAACAACGATTTAAACAGCAAGATAAACGTTCAGACAAAGCGGACCGCCGAATCTCTCGGTTATCAGATCAACTATCGTGGCTCCACAAAGGTTAACATACAATTTGTAATGTTTACACACGACGAGTGCGCGATAAAATCTGTACCCTACCATTATTAAATTTAAATCAATTACAATAATTATGTTTGTGGAACTATCTAATGCGAGTACACTTTATGTAGGCGTACATCCGAAACAACTATTATTAATGGCCCTATGATCATCGGTAAAACACTTTAGATTAAAGCAAAAGGGCTTATTAATATCAACAGACGTTATTCTTCTTTGAACAACGTTAGTCAATCAACTGCCAGTTGAGGCAAGAAAGAAGTGTAATTTTCACCCACGCCGGCGTTAAATAAAGCGAGGCCTGCTGCTTTATTGAAGGCACAGAATCCAATTTAAGACACAGAATCAAAGTAAAATAATGAACAGCTTCAAGATTTTATCTCAAAACATCGCCATTAGTTGCCATGCTCTAATCGAACCACCATCAATACTAAATCATTTTCCTCGAAGTTATAACCGAACTAAACAATTGACGATATACCTACCACATAAACCCGAAGGTGCCCAATTAATTAGCTGCCCTATTTACCACGAGGTCAATTAGTTTAGACCATACTCGACGAATTTTGATTAGACCTATTTGATTCTATGGAAACTGGTTGTAACTTTAGATATTGCTGATTGCGCGATACCTTTGCCCTTTGAACGATAATTTGTGTCACAACTTCTAGTTTGGTTATATTGTGGCATAAATATAAATTTATGCACCTATTAGGCCACGTTCAGTGTGTTAATAATATATGACATAAATTTAGCTATCTGATTATTGATTAATACATTTTGTTTTGTTTCAGGTAAGTCAACGGTTCCCAAAAAAAGGGAAAATCTAAAAATTGTCGTGGATAAAATAAATATATTCGGTAGGTAAGTAATGTTGTGTTTCATGTGGGATTCATTTTGAGATTCGTATTCTATTTACAAGTTGGTCAGAGTATGTCGCCTAAGTTCGTATATTGTACGTACCCCTCCTATTATAATTATGAGTATGCATTTATAAGACAAATGACAAGTACCCTAGCTCTGCGTGGAATGTGCGTAGGAGTGGTACACCATAGTGGTAGAATGCGATTGGTCAAGCGCAATTCAGGTTCAGGCATTGTCATGGTCACTTAAAAGGTTTGATTAGGTACCTATATAGTTAGAGATGTTTAAAGCAGGGAATTTAAAATAATGAGTGGCAATGATAGTATAAATTAAAGGGAAAATGTAAAAAATCCATTGTTTCGAGCTAGATAAGTTAATTAACCGAATTAGTCGCTGTTCACTAACTGAACTATTCCTACTGGCCCGTTATCCCAAAGGTCGTTGGTTCCAATCTAGTTGAGGATATTTTATGTTAGTTATTTTGTTTAGTTTCTACACAAATTTCTTTTAAGAATATTGTGCAGAAACTAAACATGCAACCCATGATTAAATATGGCCCCGTGCATAATTCTAAGTAGATAATATTTTGGTTGCAATGACACCAACTTCTTATAATGCTGTATCATTACTCGCGCCGCCGTTCTAAATGGTTGATATCAGAGTAATGAGATATGTATGTAGATGAGTTCCTGCTGCGAACAATGTCATATTACTCGTTCAACTATTCGATGCATCTGCCGAACGTACAGATATAATGTGAATTAGGATTGATTGCAAGCGAGGTAACAAAACAGAATAATACAATACTTACAACCATTGGATTTTATTTGTCGAACGCAATACGAGATAAAATTTATTGAAGCTTGAACTACGACTCGGATATTTAACTGCACTATGCCGTAAAATCACACTTATAGTACAATTCTGTATATGGAAATACACAATTGGGAACTCTTCAGTATGAAATATGTAACTTACATACCAACAAGATTTTTTTTAGGCATAATTTAATGGGCCTTAAAGCTAAAACTGCATTAGAATCAAAGTTTCCAGACGGACCAAGTTAGCTTTTGCACTGGATCTTATTACAATCCCGTGCAAAATTAGCCGGACACTGGATCGGTGTGGGAACGTACCCATAAACGTCGCCGCGAGTTCTTTATGACTTCTTGTTATACTCGCCCGCTTGACGCTGAACATTTGCGTCGCAATTGTGCCCTTTAATTCGGTTCTACGTGTACTTTTGTGGTTTTGTAGTGCTTGCAATTTCCATGTAAACCCAAAAAATACAAGATCAAGGCGTTTTCACATGGATGAGTTTGGAATTGAATACTACTACTGAATATTAATGCATACTTTTAATTGTGATTACTGAAAAGATCACCAATTTTGCAAATGTGCTATCTTTGTTTCTGTTCTGCGTCCGAAGTAAATAAAGGCTGCTTACTAACTTTCCGAATATCTAAAGTTTTACTATTTTACCTACTTATAAAGCTGTCTGCTGATATCTTCTTATGACCAAACCTTTAAACCAAAAATACCACCAGTAACGATGTAAAACTATGCCTTTCAACGTACTTTTAACTACATCTAGCATTCTCGAATATTAAAAATGTATATCAAAGTATCGCAGTTCAAGTTCAAAGCATAATTGTACCTTTCAAGTGGTCAGATCAAGTAACTAGGGGCAGATTAAATCTATTTAAGGTGTTACAGCAATCTCGAGTGGCTGAAGTGTGGCCGGCCGGGTTCAAGTGCTTCCTGTCAAGTACTTTTAAAATGTGGGTAGTTAACATTGAACCGAAAAGCATCCGCCCTATCCTCTGTGATGTCTGTCTGTTTGTGTGCTTCTTGGTTACTTAGTTACGCTTCGATGTCTTAATCATAATATTTCTTATGGTGACAGGATGAGTCCCCGACAAAGACCTAGAATATTATCCCGAAAATCATTATCTAAAAGGGTTAATAAGGCGGTTTTTACACTAATGCCATTTTCGCATGGTTTCTGCATCAGTGTTAGACTTCCTAAGGTACGAGAGTTAAAAGGACTACGCAAAGCAATAAAAGCACATGAATTGTATAATTCGTAATAACAACTGTTTTTAGGCTCGGTTAGAATCAGCTTATTATAATTTTGCAAAGCAAATTTCATTCGCGGAGTCCGGGAAGGAATGTGGGAAGCGGGCCGCAGACTGCGAAACATCAGCTGAGAATCGGTGTACAATAGACTAGTACTAATGCTCAGTATGCCATCCATCCATCCCTTTGCCATCGCTTCTCAGGTTTTCCTACTCGACCACCCACTCTGGGCCACGCGGTACAGTTTCCGTGTCAGCATAATGAAATAAACAATAGTATTGTGTGCTGTTGTGATTAGTGCCGTCTGTTTGTCCGACGCTATTCATATCCGTTCTAAATGTTCTGACGTTTCGGCTAATCCGGTGGGGAGGTTCTAATTAGGATCATTGTTTTAAAAGAAATGCGCCTCAGTAAGAAATACAACGAGCGCTTGTAATTGTATAGGTACTTACATTACATCAAATTATCAACCTGAATTCTATTTACCAGTGGCAAAACTCTTATGCTAAGCTAGATAGACACATCTCAAGTCATCGCAGTATTTACAGTTCAAACGGTTAGTCCGTCATACCCGCCACGTGTTCACATAAATATCTTTACTTTTCTGTAGAATGTTGAAATATTCTATGGTGTATTCCTGAAATTGGAGCAAGCGAATCTCCACATAAAACATCGCTTCCTCTCTATGACTCACTCATAATAATGAGAGCAATCATTTTTTCTCACACCTAAACGAAACGAGATGCAACGCGGCACTTAACTTTATTTGTTTTGATGCCTTTAATTTAACTGTGAATTATTGATACCTATTATCCTTATGACGGTGCCCAGTGCGAACTGCCTATCACTATTGTTATCAGACAATAGGTATCTGTAACGTCAAAAAACAATCGATTTGAATCACTAATCAATGGAAGGTAAACGTCTCAGTGGCAAATGTAAGTGCTATTTTGACACTTATAACAGCTTGCAATATCAAATAATAGTAATAGAGGCGGCCTATACGTAATGATCAACTATTAATAATTCAGTTGTCCAATATTGTTATGTTTACCTTACGTAATATATATGTTTTAAACATGTCATGTAACAAACCGGCAGACAAAACTATGGGATAATGTATATAAAAATCAAAGCCGGACGACCGTATAATAAGCGCCTTGATATGAAAATATTATGTTATGACACAATTTGCCTTTATACTTTCTTTCTACGGGAGGCGAGTAATGGAACTCTGGTGCTATTTATAAGTCGTGAAGACAAGTCAGTGTTAGCAGCCGTAAAAGAAGAAAGGGCCGCCATTAACATATGTACGGCAGATGCAGCGACGTCGTAATCTGCGGCGATGTGCGCGCGCGGCGCGGCGGGTCGGAGGTCACCATCGAGACACTAGTCCACCAGTTGCTTCGCAGTATTACTCGCAGTATTAGGATATCTATAGGTAGTTAATAAATCATGACTTATTAACTACCTATATGACATGCCTTTACGTGTGCTAAATTAGAGAGAGAAAAGTTAGGCAAATTTTGGGTTTATTAAAAAATTACCTAGGTATTAAATCGAGTAAGACGTCTACGGCGGTAGACTTTTAAGGGCTCCTTCTACTTCTTCATGGTGTAGGTAGGCGCTTCCTGTTGGACATACATAGATTCTCCTCTCCGCTAAGACTAAAGTTGCAGTTGACCGTATTGGAATAAGGACATATGTAATGTGATGCTAAACGTCAAAATTATACATGATTTTTTTTTATTATGTATGCGATTGCTCTTGGACAGCAACTAGGCAGGGATTCAAAATAACCTACCTAAAGTTTATGAGGTCTAACATCTATATGTACCTCGCGTATTGTAGCTTGATAGTTTTTTTTACCGGTTATACCAGCCAACGGTTTCGGCTAATTCAGCCATTCAGATGCAACCAAATCGATTCGGGGCGTTAGCCGCGGAGGTGTCGACGTGATTATTACAGTTCGTTCATCTAATTCGGATCTTAGTGGCTGAGAAACAACAGCAGAGATAACTGTTCGAGGGCTCGGTGAATAATAAATAGAGTTAGAAAACATTACCGGTCCAAGAAATACTCACCACTAGTAATTGTTTTAACTATTACTTTCGTGAATTATAACTGTGTAAGAACTAGTAATTTAATATTTATAGTGAACTAGCTTTTGCCCGCGGCTTCGCCCGCGTACTAAGAGTAATTTTTAACCGTCTACAAAAAAGGAGGTTCTCAGTTTGACCTGCATGCAGATATGTATTAGATGTCATTTTCGTAATCGGCACCCAGAGCAACCTCGAAGATGACACCCAAATTGATAATTAAGAAAAATAAATCTCCGCCATCTTTTATTTGAAAATGCATGCCATTTTCGTAATCGGCACGACGAGGAACCTCGAAGACGACACCCATATCGATTTTTATAAAAATAAATATCCGCCATCTTTGATCTGAAAATGAGTGTCATTTTCGTAATGGGCACCCAGGGGAACCTCGAAAATCACACCCATATTGATTTTTAAGAAAAATAAATGTCCGCCATCTTGGATTTGAAAATGGATGTCATTTTTGTAATTTGCACCCCGAGGAACCTTGAAGATGCCACCCATATTGATTTTTAAGAAAAATAAATCTCCGCCATCTTTGATTTGATAATGCATGCCATTTTCGTAATCGGCACCACGAGGAACCTCGAAGACGACATCCATATCGATTTTTAAGAAAAATAAATGTCCGCCATCTTGGAATTTGAAAATGGATGTCATTTTTGTAATCTGCACCCCGAGGAACCTCGACGATGACACCCATATTGATTTTTAAGAAAAAATAATCTCCGCCATCTTTGATTTGAAAATTCATGCCATTTTCGTAATCGGCACCACGAGGAACCTCGAAGACGACACCCATATCGATTTTTATAAAAATAAATATCTGCCATCTTTGATTTGAAAATGAGTGTCATTTTCGTAATCGGCACCCAGAGGAACCACGAAAATGACACCCATATTGATTTAAAAAAACAAATGTCCGCCATCTTGGATTTGAAAATGGATGTCATTTTTGTAATTTGCACCCCGAGGAACCTCGAAGATGACACCCATATTGATTTTTAAGAAAAATAAACCTCAGCCATCTTTGATTTGAACATGCATGCCATTTTCGTAATTTGCACCCCGAGGAACCTCGAAGATGACACCCATATTGATTTTTAAGAAAAATAAATGTCCGCCATCTTTAATTTGAAAATGAATGTCATTTTCGTAATCGGCACCCCGAGGTATCTCGAAAATGACACCCATATCGATTTTTAAGAAAAAGAAAAATTTGCTCCCCGCTCAAACTTGGAACCCTCTTTTCACCCCTTAAAGGGAGCAATTTCGAAAAACGCTGAAACATGTTTTGTTGTATTTAAACAAAGAGTCTATATACGAAGTTTTAAATCTCTCGCTTCAAAAAAGATTTGCTCTCCGTACAAACTTGGAACCCCCTTTTGAACCATAGGGGAGCAATTTCAAAAAACGCTTAAATATGTTTTGTTGTATTTACACATAAAGTCTATGTACGAAGTTTTAAATCTCTCACTTCAAAAAAGATTTGCTCTCCGTACAAATTTGGAACCCCCCTTTTGAACCCTTTAGGGGAGCAATTTCGATAAACACTTAAACACGTTTTGTTGTATTTAAACATAGAGTCTATGTACAAAGTTTTAAATCTCTCACTTTAAAAAAGATTTGCTCTCCGTACAAACTTGGAACCCCCTTTTGAACCCTTTAGGGGAGCAATTTCGAAAAACGCTTAAATGTGTTTTGTTGTATCTAAACATAGAGTCTATGTACGAAGTTTTAAATCTCTCACTTTAAAAAAGATTTGCTCTCCGTACAAACTTGGAACCCCCTTTTGAACCCTTTAGGGGAGCAATTTCGAAAAACGCTTAAATTGTTTTGTTGTATTTAAACATAGAGTCTATGTACGAAGTTTTAAATCTCTCACTCTAAAAAATATTTGCTCCCCGTATATACTTGAAACCCCCTTTTCACCCTTTTAGGGGAGCAATTCCGAAAGACGCTTATACATGTCTTGTTGTATTTAAACAGAGAGTCTATATACGAAATTTCAAATATCTCACTTTAAAAAAGATTTTCTCCCCGTACAATCTTTGAACCCCCTTTTCACCCCTTTAGTGGAGAAATTTAGAAAAACGCTGAAATATGCCATTAATATATTTAAACATAGACTCTATATACAAATTTTCATGTCTCTCACTTTAATAAATACGGTTTTTCATACAAATTTTGGACCCCCGTTTCACCCCTTTAGGGAATGAATTTTGAAAAATCCTTTCTTAGTGCACCCCTAGACCTTATAAGGAACCTACGTGCCAAATTTGGAATATCTAGAACCAGCGGTTTGGGCTGTGCGTTGATATGTCAGTCAGTCAGTTTCTTCTTTTATATATTTAGATAAACATTTTTTTAAATAGTAAATTATTATTATTCTAATTTTATTAGCCGAATTTAAAGCCACTATGTATATACTTAAATTAAATATTAATACTTACTTTCACAATACCCACTATATAGTTTTCTTATTTCTATAAAGTCAAGGAGAGGCCTTTGCCCACCTAGCTTTGAAAAATTGAGCTATTTTCTTTTGAAATAACTTGATAATCACTTAAAACAGTTAGGTAGATGTGAAAGTTCATAAGTATCATAATTTGTATGTAATCTAATAATATTAGTAATTGTGATATCTAAACAAACGCTTCTATGTACAGAGGACATTAGAGGGGCTATTGTATTCACGAAATAGCAGCTCGACATTTACTTCTAAAGGTTATCCGAAAAATAAATTTCATACAGCTACGAGTATATATCTACTTTTGATGACAGGCTAGGTACATTATGATTTTCACTATTATGCAAGAGATTGGCGAATGACGTCGCTCTTTATTACTATGGCAGACTATGTCATAGTTCCAATTGTTTTCGGTTTAGTTTGGTCTAAATTTCTTCCGTATAAGGATAGCAATTGTATGTTAATATTTCGCCATGCAAGTTGCGTATGACTGTAATTTCGCTTGAATTTACACACATACACACGAAAAGGATGATTCACTTTGTTCTTCCATTTAGTGAAATGGCGCATGTTGTAAATATCAATCAATAATATGCAAGAAAGTAGTCCATGAGATTGTGTGCCAATGCTATATTTATCAAGCTTGTGCAGGACATCAATAAATTGTTACGTTGGATTCTAGGCCAACTAAAGATTTATTAATGTGGAGAAAAACAGGAATGGTAACTTGATTCATACTCGTATCTCAAGCAAGGAAGATTACTTATCAGTTTTACATTTAATTAAGTTCTCCCTTTGAAACGTCTCCTTATTAAGGACTAGTTTTTGCCGATCTAGTCGGTTTAACCGAATAATCGTGAGGGGTATATTTGGATTTGAATATCATTTTACTAGCTTCTGACTTCGTTTTCATAGAACTGGTAATGGCTTTAATTAAAGGAACTTAAATTTGCTACAGGTGCAGCATCAATTATCGAACTCCTATTGAAATTTCTTTTTATACTTTTGAGGTATGATTACTGTTATAAAAACTACACTATGTCATTCCCGATGTTTCAAACTATCTCCATACTAAATTTCAACTAAATCGGTTCCACGGTTATATCGCATTGATAATAATCTGTTCGGTGAAGGACAGAGTTACTCTCGCATTTAAAATATTAATATTGATAGAAAATAAACGGGGCTGGAAATGAGTAATTATATGCACATGCAGCTATTTTCATTTCATTAATACACTATACCTTAGTGATGAAGTTAAAGCTCGTGTAACTTTGGTTAACCAGTCTAAGTTTGTTTTAATATAAACCATGCAGTGTAGTGTTTGCGCTACACGCCAAAATAGGATTTTCTTTGAAGTGCATGTATCGTTCAAGCGCACGCGCACCATTGGCGAACTAATGAATATCATAGCCAGGGATAGTCGTGAGTTACGAAATACCGAAACGCGTTCGCCCACGGCCGGATTTCGAATAGAAAAATAGAAAGTCATCGATTATAGAAGGGCCGCTTTCCCGCCTTTATCTGGGTCGAAAGGGGAATATTTGTGTTTACGAGAAGTACCGCAAAAAATGTGTCAAAATTATTAGATAAGAGCGTGTTGTATCGTAAGTTAGGTTATTCAGGTCAAATTTTCTATTTCTGTAATTGTTGATGTGAAATGAGACAGGATTAACTCTTTATTGTACAGACAATAGGCACAGAGAATTTTGTAGGTCTCCTGATCCTTAAAACTTGATTATAACTTTTGGTAGTCTGCTCTGAAGTGCTAAATGAATCAAAGAACATTGTTCAGATACTTACTTAGTCTTATTTGTTATAGTAAAATATTGCGCCTTCAGTGTGTCGTGAGTAAAAACTAAATATTTAACGAGATTTGTAGTTAGTATTTGAGAATATAAGATTATTATCAATGCGATATATGTGTTAGGTAAAACACATTTTGTGGTTTGGGAGGAAAGTGAACGGCACTTGATATCTTTGATCTCGAACGTTGCATATTGTTTACTATTGACAATGTGGCGCGTATTGCTGTCTTCGCGGCCTTTCTGTGTGGGACGACGTAAATAATGGACACTCAGGCGCATGTTTTGTTTTGAAATCAACCCGTATCAATTTAAAAATAGTAAGGATATCTTTACCGATATATTACATAATCTTCTATTTGTGAATAAAAAAGGGTCACGTCAAGTTTGTTTAACTGACTAATCAATTAAAATATGAAGGAGCGTGTGTTGAAATTAAGTGGGTATCGTAATACTTGAAGCCGAAATCGACATTCGGAACCATTTATATTAATAATTAGGTACCTATAATACATATTATGTAGACGTACATAAACCAACCCAACACATGCAATAGAGGCCAATTTCCTGTAAAAGATCAATCAAATATGGAAAGGGTTCTTAATCTTTTGAATTTCAATGTCCATAAACGAATCTTGGGTAGAAACTAGTGGGCTCCTGATATGCATGTGCAATAAATTGTGTCCAATTAGCGAGCCGGCGCGTTATCGGCCGTAAAGCGGCGTAAGCGCGGGCGACTCGCGCTACCGTCGACCACGAAACTACTGGGCTATACGCGCTTAGCCATGACGAAAGAGCACCCGTAGGTAAAGATCTAACTGTCGCATACTCTCTTCTTATCCTAGCATAAAAGTACTCAGATATACAGAGATTAAAAAATGTATTACTTAATTTAACCGGATTTGCTTGTTGGAAAATTGAGAGCTCATCAACTGCCTGTAAATGCCGTATTAACGGTAATTTTCACTTAATATTTGTTAAGTAGCAGACTTTTGACTCATCAACTCGCTTATTTGCATCTAAATTTGTTAATAATTTGAGACAACATGAAGACATTTCAACAACCACCAGTTAAAAATCAGCAATATAACTAAACTACATTCTTTATAAACATTGAAAAATATTTTCTTTCCAATATTTTTGTACTAAGAACTTCGTTGGTCCGCTTGAACATTTCCGTATAACAGAATGTATCCCATTCTCAACCATTAAACTGATGCCCATAAAACTATATGGCCAGCCACACAACTCGCCCGGGGTTAGGGATGATATTTACGATTACCAACTCACCTTAACAATGGTTAGACAATGAGGGACACGATATTCGACCCATCTACTTAATTTTGAGTAGACACCTTTGTCGTGTGTTTTTGTTCGCGGTCATTTACATAAATTATATAGGATGCCAGCGATGTTCGGTGTACCTGCCATTGTTATGGTAAAGAGGACGTGCCCAACGCGGCTCGCGGGAGATTCGGCCACCTCACCGATATGGGTTTTTAAATGGGTTTCCGTGGGACAACTTGAATAACTAAGAGAATTGGTAATGATAAAGTCTCAACTATTAAGTACCTATATTTGTAGGAACCAGGATTTCCTGTCATATCTACAAACGTGGGGTTTCCTATTTATCAAAGAACTAGCTGCCGCCCGCGAATTCGTCCGTGTAGATTTTAGATGGTAACAAAGATATAAATGTGGTCTATTTTTTTCTGTCAGTTGTCTGACGCTGTTAATCTTTTGTGAAAAATTACTCAAAAGAAAAAATAAATGTTCGCCATCTTGGGTTTGAAAATGGATGTTTTTTCGTAGTCGGCACCCCGAGGAACCTCGAAGATGACACCCATATCGAGTTCACCCCTTTAGGGGAGCAATTTCGAAAAAAAGCTGAAATGTGTTTAGTTGTATTTACGTACCTATATAAAAGAGTCTATTTACGAAATTTCAAATCTCACAATTCAAAAACGATTTGCTCCCCGTACAAATTTGGAACCCCATTTCACCCCTTTAGGGTAGTAATTTAGAAAAACGCTGATATGAAAATATGAATATATTAATGGCGTATCATAATCAGAGTCCATGTACAAAGTTTCAAATCTCTCACTTCAATAAATACGTGTTTTCATACAAACTTTCATCCCCTGTTTTACCCCATAGGGGATGAATTTCACAAATGCTTTCTTATCCCTAGCCTACATTATCGACTGTGCAAAAACAAACTCTCTAGCGTTAGCAGTTTCGGCTGTGCGTTGATGAGTCAGTCAGTCAGTCAGACTTCTTCTTTTATATGTATAGATGTGTATGCTCTAATACTTGGGTATGCTCTAATATGTATTAAGCTAGACTAAGCTGAGACTAAACTCACATCGCATTAACATACTAGTATTAGGAAAAATATTGCGAAAGTATTAAATTATCTACCCAACATCCGTACCCAACCTCAACCTGAAGAATATTGTGCGTGCTTTATTCCAGCTGCGTCTTCGTCTCCTTTTAACGAACGGACAATTTAAGCAGTTAACGCCGATATAGTGCTTATCCAAGTTAGGTATCAATTAGAAGCAAAAACGTAAATTCACGCCACTTCCGGGCCTGTATTGTTCAGTCACGTTTGGAGCCAATTAGCTTAAATTCCGACCGATATGGAGACTCGTATTATGGCCCGTTAGGTACTCGTATTATAAGCACTCGAGCAGTAATGCAAGCACTAATTGACAGAAACGTCGTGTAATGTAAATGATTGATAACAGCAGCCTGCGTTTGCATGTTAAGTGCAAGATACCTTATTATACGAGACAAGCGCTGATAACAATGGGAAAGGACTTCGCAGAATTGTGGATATTTTGTAACTCATTCATCAGTATTTAAATGAGAACGTAGGCTTTCAACATTCCCTAAATCAGTATTATATTCTGCAAATAATAAGCAATTCCAATGGAATGCTCTCCCACTCTACCACATCTTTATCCTGCACAGAACAAATGTTTCTTTTTAGCCCAGAGGTTGACTGGCAGAGAATGCCTTAACCAAATTTTATAAAGGGTCGGCAATGCGTACGTGACTCCCTTGGAGTTGCGGGCGTCTATAGGCTGCGGTGGCTGCTTAGCATCAGGTGGACCGTAAGCTTGTTTGCCACCGGCGTTGTATAAAAAACCAGTCGCCTACCGGTCTCATCCCCGGGGATCCCCGGGCTCATTACAAAAGAATGCTATTGTTTATTTTTTTCGCCAGGAGACCACGGCTAAAGCAGGCTAGTGCAATAAATTTTAAGTAAATAAAAAACAGCGGATACACACCGACATTGTATTGTAACCATTGTAAACCTCTGCTAACTAAAATGTGTTTTGTCCCATACCAACAAACACAAAAGTCAAAGTGGCTACAGCTACTATAGGTTTGATTAACGTCTATGAAAAAGGGGGTTATTAGAGTATAAACAGGCGAGACGCGACGTCATCTCGTGATGTGGTCAATCCGATGCTCGTATAATGTGAATCGGCATGACGGTCGTTGACATGGCATAGAGAAGTGACCCAGTTCTCACATGACCACTCCATTGAACGATTCAGAACCGTGCGGACTCGTTCACTCAATTGCTTCTTCCTGCTTGTCACAATGTTGCTAGCTCAAGGACGCCTATTTTAATTTAGACATGTTTATTTTTGGAACGTCGTAGTGGCCTTTTAGATGTCTTCATTTAGTTACCTGATCTCAAATTAACTGAACAGATAAGATCTTTTGTAGTAGAATCAACCTACAATTTTAACCTCAAAGTATTTACTGTTAATGTAAACTTAAACCGACAAATAGGTACGGAACAAAAATCATATCAAAAGTGCTTTGCTTTCTTCATAAATGGATATGATTGCACCGAACGTAAATAAATATCGTGTTCTAAGCAACTCATTCGCTGACCCGAATCGCGAGTTTACTCCCAAGACTGTTCTGAATCTAATTTTAAACGTGACGCAAAGGGACGACGGTATAAGAGTGCATATTCCTGTCTGCCCGGGAAACCGTTTAACAAGTCTTCAAACTTGACATTCCACGGTCATCATCACATGCTTACTAGTAAAACTGCTACAATAAACATTGCCTTATTGACACGCATGATCGGTGTGAGTGCGGCGGCGTGAGAAAGGTTCGCCCAGCGTAAATATGGAATATTAGTGCCGCATACCGACCGGCTCCCAGCTCACTGGTAAATATCGTTATGACGGATACTGTTTCATGTGGCTACTCGGTTCTAACTGTAGGCTCTTGAAATGATTACACGATGATGCTGGTGACTTAAATAGATATTTTTCTAGGTACAATTTCCCTTTTTACTACAGTGCGTGCTGTGCATAAGAGAAGGCAATGTAGTGTGTGTTTTACGAGTGCATTTCTTTGGCGGCTACAGGCAAAACGTTGGTTTTGATCGTACACGAGTTATAGATTGTGTCATCCACGAAGGCGCGCCCCTCCACAGCCCAATCCGTACAATTGGGCATAAGTAGATTAGTTGAGATTCGCTGTGGAGGGGCCCGTCGTCGTGCATGGCACTATCTATATCGTTGAATCGTGGTCATGTCCGGTTTGTTCTACGCGAAGAACAAAATTGATTTTTTTCTCCGGTTTGTCCTACAATGTGAACAAAATCGTAGGACAAAGAGGTTTACCTTACTTCGTTAGACCCTCTAGTTTTGAGAGCGGCATTAGTACCTATATTCAAAATGACGGGATTTTGTTAAATTTTGTTATCTTGACGTGTTTTATTTTATTCATATGCTTTTGTTAGTGTGTTGGAAATAGGAATAACAGAGTAAAATGGTTTGCTAAGTTCTCATTGATCATAGATCATGAGTTATAGGAATGATCGTTGCCCTTCTATTATATTTGAACCGCTGATAAAATCAATGTTATCTGATCTTAGTAAGATCTAAAGAGCAGATTTTATGGTTGTAGCTACGTTTCCTGTGTCCTGGAGATATCCCACACAATGTTAAAATACTGACACGTAGGCCGCAACCACGCTTATTCCATATCTTAATGTTGTATTTAATGCACATTAATCTCTTTACATACTAAATAGTAAAGACAAAACGAACAAGAACTTGATACTGCAGTTTATTCTTACTCATTTTGCCGACATATAGTAGATTGGAGAGCAACACGCTTTTCGTTTTATATTGGCTTAGAAATATAACTGTTTACTCAACCAATGATCCATTTAAGAACCTAATTAATTTCATGTCATTTATGTTACAATAGTTTAACGGCTTGGCAAATGGCGGAGGTGGTAGACAGAATACATAACCAGATGAGGGTCAGGGTTGCTTCAATAGAACATAAGGTCGCCACTAATAGCAACGGGTGCTGATATAGATAACAATATCCTACAAACGAGTGGCATTTTACAGTAACAAATACGCAGTTTCAAAACAATTTATCATAACTTTAAATATTGACTATTAAATACTGTATGTTCATACTGTATTCTGTGTAAATACTGTACATTAGGTTCTTATTAATAAACGAGATATTACAAAAAAAAAAAAAACAATATAACCTACAATTTGATTTTGTGGCACATAAATGCGCCATGTTACCTATAATATAGCACTAACATAAATTATCGATAATTTTGTATTTCAATCGTTCAATTACTATAATATAATTCAATTATCTGTATATACTCGCGAATTTATCTATAACTGTCGGGATTTTCCAAAGATGGTGTAAGTGTCTACTTATCGTAAATTCTTTATCGCTGTGTTTTTCCTTATGCTCCTAATTAAATACGGGGAAATTACTGATGTTATCGCTGTACTGGCAGGAATTCGAATTAGAGCTGATATAAGGGTTGATGCAGACTGAATTCGAACTGCAACTTGTATGAGAACTGCTCACCGCCTGAGCTTGACTTGTGCGCCTTCATAAAGCACAACACTTGCGGAGAACTAGGAAAAGAGAAAAACAAGAAGACAACGTAACAAATAGACTTAAGTAGGGTGGTTATATCTATAGCGATAATATTAAAAATTCTTCAAGTAATCTGTTCTGAGCTATAATCCGGTTCTATTACTAAGGTAGCTCGGGGCGAGGCGCCCACACGGGGGTCGATATCTGACTAATGCACACCACGAGCTATTATTTACTCGCAGACAGAACAGGTTTCGGATAATCTGCGATGCTTTTCTGCTCTTGCGCTGCTTTGTTGCACCTAGTTTTGATTTATAACCTCGTTCGAGTTAGCGATTCGTTTTGTGAACTCGTGTCACGGGCATTATATTAGCCGGCTGCAGGCTGGGCACAATATACTCTTACGTAGCCGTATGTTAATGTTTGAAAATATTCTATGGCTATATACTGCTAAAAACATCCGCTGTGGTTATTTGCGAGCTCAAATAATTTCACATTCTTCCTTTCTGTAGAGAATATCTCTCTACAGAAAGGAAGAATGTGAAATTATTGATGAGCATGATATTATTGATGTAAACACATCTTGTTTTCAAACCAGTACGTGTAGGTGACCTTATTACAAAGTAAACATCTTGAAATAAACTGGTCGCAGATATACTCGTTTCTACGTATCTCAAAACATCGCAGACGGTTTGTCATCGGCTACAAAATAAAAACATCAAACAGAAGACAAGTTAGCAAACGGTTGCGTGTGAAAGCTAGTGCACACCTCCACTGGCCATAGTTGTCTGTGTTTATTTTCTTTATTTTGTACCTACACAAGCTCTTAAAGTGGATTCCGGCGGCTAGATTTTTACTTTGTTTGCATTGGGAAAGTACTAAGAAAAATATGGAATTTGTTAGGCATTTAGACTAAAGTTTAAAGTTATAAATTGTATGATGTAGCTTTTTTAATCAATAAAATATTTGTAGGTACTCTTAAGGCTGCTCAAAGATATCTGGACATGAACTCTAAACATGATGACATATAGTCAGATATTTGTGAGTACGTTATTGTTTGCTCGGATATATCTAATGGCAATCTACATAATTTTTTGAAACATCGGGATACCTCATACAGGTAAGGACATGCCATACACGAAGCCCCCTCGCCCCCCCAAGCCCACTCCGTACAATTGCGCATAGATTGGTATGACATTCGCTGTGGAGGGGCGAGTCGTCGTGGATGGCACTATATGTATAATAGACTGCACTTTGCTTGAGGTTCCTATCAAAGCGAATTCTATAGAGATATATATATATCCCTCTAAGTTAAAAGCCATTAAGATGTGGACACGTTGAAGGTAATGGTGACAGAAATCGTTGAATTTTAACACGGCGATTGTAGATATGTGATCGAGATAAATCGCCCTCGCCGGTAATTGCTGTGGTCAGCCATCACTGTCAAGTCTCAACTAATACTCAATCGTATAACGTGTAATTGTAAAAACCATCCTTCCATTGCGAAAATAAAGTCTAAATTCAAAATCAGTTTGTGAAACTATGTTATACACAGTATTTATTAATTCTTATGTTTGCTCCTCGAACGCATCGAGATAGCCCATTATACTCGTAGACTATGCTTCGGGAAAAGCGGGTTTTACAATTATGATATGATTTTGATTTGTTTGATAATTATTCTGACATACATTCTGTTTTCTGTATCAAAATAAACTTAAATAAGTACTTAAATGTTTGATGCTTGGTAAACCATAGGACTAACATCTTGTATTAACTATTCAGATTAAGTTTGGGTATAAATAATGTTGATATATTTTTGGTAATCTATACATGTAAATGAAGTCCTGACTGTCTGACTGCTAATTCTAAAGAGTTGATTTGTCCTCAATCGATTACATTTATAACGTAGGCAGGGATAAGATTTTCGAAATTCATTCCTAAGGGTTTAAAAAAAGGGATGAAAGTTTGTATGAAAACACCTATTTATTGAAGTGACAAATTTGAAACTTTGTATATAGACTCTATGTTTAAATATGTTAATGGAGTATTTCAGCGTTTTTCTAAACCCCTAAATGGGTGAAAACGGGGTTCATAGTTGGTAAGGGGAGCAAATCTTTTTTGTAGTGAGACATTTGAGACTTCGTAAATAGATTCACTATTTAAATACAACAAAACACATCAGTGTTTTTCGAAATTGCTCTCCTTAAGGGGTGGAAATTGGGTTCCAAGTTTGTGCGGGGAGCAAATCTTTTAGAAGTGAGAGGTTTAAAACTTCGCACATAGACTGTCAGTTTAAATGCAACAAAACATGTTGCAGGGTTTTTCGAAATTGCTCTCCTAAAGGGGTGAAAAGGGGTTCCAAGTTTGTACGGGGAGCAAATCTTTTTTGAAGTAAGAGATTTAAAACTTTGTATATTACTTCGTACTTGTGCATTTATTTTTCTGTGTACTTATTTATTTTTCCTGTTATGACGATCATGATAACAATTCTTGTAATTTTGACATGTGTGCAAATTTATAATGTAATTCCTTGTCGTGAAATA